>CM075190.1:24139417-25469417 GCA_037577475.1 Chaunax sp. Z400
AAACTAGCAATCCAGACACCGTCGTCATTCTATTCTGTAGTTATGTTGTTTTGGCAGTCGATCTTTCACTCATTGAAGTCAGATGTCTGTAAATGCAGATGTAAAACCGAGCCTTTTCATTGGTACCCTGATGATTCCAACCCAACAAACCAAGCAGACTCACAGCCAGTCTGCCACTATCTACAGTAACAGCAGAGGGTTGGTTTATGCTTGTGCACTTGCCCATGTTGTTTGCGGCTACATAACATGCAGGGCTTTCATGCTGCAGCATGGATTTTTCTGCGCAGCCTGTCTCTGTCAGTTTCTTGAGGCCTTGCAGACCCCTCTGCACTCACAGCTTCTGTTAAAGAAATGCGATTTTCATTCACACCACAGATCACCAAAGGCTTTCATTTAGATTCAGCAGATGTTAAATACTGTATAATTTATTACCTGAAATAATATAATATTTGCACTGAAATCTTTTTGAATGTCTTTTTATTCCAATATCAATATTTAACATGTAATATGTAAAATTGTGTTAATAGCTTGCAGTGGTTAACTGCTCTAATATATGCTTTGTGTAACTACATCTGGAAATCAAGACACCTAGCATATCTGATAATACATGTTGCAACCATATAACCAATATGATGTTTATCAGCTATACAGAAGTCTTAATACGGCAAATTAATTTAAGGAAATAAGGACATCATTTCTTATGTAGCATAGCAGTTTTCCAAATTCCATCATATTTTACTCTCCCACTAATGGCTGTCCCTAATGTCTCTATTCATACCTCCATTTCATTTGTATGATCTGATTTCTGCAGTTGAATTTGGACCATTATCTCTTCACACACATCAATCTGTGGCATTCGAATACATCTGAGCAACAAAGCCCTCAAAGGACAAATTATGGAAACAGCTGTCATTAGTGCATGATTTATATATTGTGGAAGGACCTTGCTAATTAAAGGCCTTTGTGTTCCTGTGCATCGGAGGCATGCTAATTTGAAGCCTTTGACTGAGATTCACCAGAACAAGGCAGAAATTCATGCTCCTCAATTCACTGCAATAATGAACATTCAGTGCAGTCGTTTGAACGGGAACTTGTAGAGGTTTCCCGTAACATTCCAATCTCTACATCATTAGAATAGATTTTAAGTAGTGCTGGAAAAAAAACCAACTGCTTATTCCTTGTTTTTTTTTCAGAGTTGTTGGAACTTATACAATAAGCCTTGATCCTGTGCTTATGGCAGAATTCTAAAATCGGCAAAGCAAATTATCTGCAGGATTTTCTTCCCAAGGAGCAGGTTTCCCCCATTTATTAAATTTGTTAAAGTGCTTCTGAGCAATGCACATTTTATCCTCTTAAAAGTCAAATTACTATATACTCCAGCAATTACTTAATGTACTCTAATGAGATTTCCCCATGAAATGGTAGGATTCATTTATTTTAATGTGACACATTCCACCGGGCGGTTTATGCATCACGTCCCCTTCACAATCCAGGGGGACTTTGAGTCATAAATAGTAAGATGAGCCTGACTTCCAGAATTGCCATTCGACCCACAGAAACAACAAATATGCGATTCTGTGATCCAGGCACCAGGGGTCTGTTCAGGCCCATCAGCAGGTCACAAATGCTGTTTCTAATGTCAGCTCTCTCTAGGATTAGAGAAATAATATAAGCGTGCAAAATACAAAAATTCAAATAACACACCAAAAGGAAATAATACAAATCACTTTGCACTCCTAAAATGCCATTGGGACAAATTTAATTAAAGCCTCTCCTGTGCCCTTTATTATATAATAATGGTACTAATGTGCCTTTGAAAGCAGTAATTATTTGGATAATGTATTGGGTGGTAAAGCGCATATAATTAAACATTTTTGGAAGATTATGTCAAGAAGCATTTGAGGCAAAAAAGTTGAAGGCAAAAAATAACAATTCTGATGCCAAAAATGCACAAAGTTCATATTCTACACCAAAATGTGTTGAATCATTAATTAGAGATGGTTTGTCACATCTCTGTGTATGTCTGTGGTTTAAGATTGTCAGGCAAAAAAAAAAAAAAAATAGTTTAAGTCATTTGGAAAATGCCAAAATGATCAACAGATTGATAGATCGTGAGATGAATCCATTAGAAATTAGAAAGCCTTTATTGTCATTTTATGAAGACATACAACGAAATTAGGAATGCTACATCTGATTAAGTGCAAATTATAAAACAGTTTAAAAAGACAGACATGTTGAACATGTTGAAAGTTAAAACAGGCGATAAGACACATCTGATAAATATACAAATAAATACTATAAAAATAGAAGTAATCTGTTTTCTAATGTTTATTGGTGAATATTTCACTGATAATGTATGAATATAAATGTTTATTTGTTGGAATTAAGGGTTCTGATGGCCCAGGGAAAGAAACTGTTCTTGAGTCTGTTTGTCCGTGTTTTTTATGCTCCTGTACCTTCTTCCATAAAAAAAGAAAGAAAATTAACCTCAGCAGCCAGTTAGTAAAAGCTTTGTTTAGAGTCAAAATGGAAATGATGGGAACTTGACCAATATAACAAAGCAGCAAGATTGATTGAATACTGGGAAAAAAAAGAATTTGTCATATTTCCATGAAGTTTAAATGACAGAATTTGAGCCTAGCTAAAACCTGGAATTGATTATTGACTCCTAAAAAGAGAGCCGATTCAGAGAGCTGATTTAGCAAAACATTAACAGGCAGCTGAAATAACTTAAGAAATCTAGAACAGTCATTTTGTGTTCCAAAAAGTTGTTTCCCGATGCAAAAAAAAAAAAATCAGCTTTCAATTGGTTGTTATTGTAGCTCCAATGATGCCTGTAAAAGCTAAAGTTGTGTAAAGACATTTGCAACTTTTGATGGCGGTGAACTTTTCTTTCTTTCAGAATTGACTGAGACATTTTGCTTTCTTATTGAAATGGATAATGTGATGAGAGTGGAGGCGGAAGAGTCAGTTTCTCTATAAGCTGATATTCCTACAGGCATCTTTTAAGAAGCTGTCGTAACTGTCTTCTTAAAGGCTGCAGCTGGGCCACAGAGGGGTTTGTTATCTTACGTTTGACAGTACATGTAATGTTTGTCACTTCACCAATTTACACACAGACAGCAGAATGTTTTAATGTTAGATGTGATTTTCTGACTTCTTCATGTTATGTGTTTATATGAAGAAAAAAAAAACGTCTTTTAGAAAAATTTACATATGATACCTACTCTGGCAGATGTAGACATACACCTCTTTTTAAAATGTTATTAAGCATAAAAAAACAACAACAGTAAACAGTAAGCAGTTTGCATCTCATGCACATAATTAAAGTGTTATCTTACTGGCCATATTGGCAGAAATGTTCATTTTGGGCTGATACCAATATTTCATAAAGCCTTCTCTGTCCAGTACTAATGATCTGCCAATATTATTGGGCATCTCTAATTAAGTGTTAGATTGCTTACACACACTCTACTACAATGGGGCATAATTAAGAATAATCATTTTTATTTTCTCTCAGAGAGCACATGCAACCAACGCCATTGTCATTAAAACCTCAGAAAATCGTTAATGCACACTTTTTGGTGATGTCATGATGATGTCACTTAACAGGGATCTGCCTCATGCCAAGTAATCCCACCTCGTTTGTTGACCCTGGAAATGTTTCCCATTTTGAATCATGTGTTTATAGTTTATCAGCATCATCAGTAGAGATATCAACAATAATGTGATTTTCCATAATGGCAGCTCCAAATATATATTTTCATCTGCCAGATCCAGATTATTACATGGCTCTGAACCCAGTTGCATATAGTAGTGGAACATTAGGAGTTGTCCATTCATTTTGAGTGGCCTGTTATTATTTTTCATGATATTGGCAAAATGTTTAAAAAGAGTAGAGGGCAGTGATTCAGAATCTGCATGCCTGGATCTACCTCAAAACTTATTTCACTCTTCACAGGCAGAGGAGTCACCCCTCTACAAAATGTCTTCAAAACCCGTTGCAACTTTTCAAAACATCTTGCGGACGAACAAACAAACAAATGCGTGATCACAAACTGTTGTTGGCGGAGGTAATAAAGTGAAGATATGAATGCATATCCACATTTTTGCAGGTCGGGCATTGGCTTGGTGGGGTGTTATCCTGGATTTCACATAACCTTGCTTGTTAAATATCCAATTTTTCCAAGCTCCATGCCGGGTGTGTTTATTATAAATTTGAAGTCTCCAAGCTACAATCACTATGACATCATTGGGGTTATTTTATAAGACTTTAAGCTGCCTCTAGAGCTATAGACGACATTATACATCTGTTTTCACAGGTTGAAAAGTACTTCCCATGACAAATAAACTGATGTATAAATATGTAGTATTCCTCTTTAAGTAACCTTAATTGAATTTGCAATACTTTACTTTGGTTATTTGAGTGTTATTGACTGTCCTGTAGGCCCAATTTGTCATAAAAAAACAACCATTTCACCTATTGAAATAAAAGAAGTGCTGTTTTTCCTCTATACTGCAGGATGTACTGTAATGCTGCTCTGATATACGCATCTCCAGCAACACTCTACTTTGATGTGCGTATAGACCTGTTTTGTAAGTTTTAAGCAGGGATTCAGCCCATCTGAAAAATGGAAAAATCCTTTGAATTTTTGTGTAGAAGAAGAGTACAGACGTTATCTGCTCCACCATTGTGGTATTCTGGTGAAATAAAAGGAAATCTTAATGAAGAGACTGGAATTTTTGATGCCCTGATGTAACCGACACTCACACTTTTTAAATCCGTTACGGTTTTAGACTTCAAAGCTGATATGGAGAGGGTTGCTCCATGTTTGCAGAGCAAACTTAATACTTGTGTACTGTGCAACGCTCCCTGCACTGCTACTATAAGTGCGAATGCCTCACATTCGTCTGTATTTCTCCCTTTGCTTATGATTGTGTTTGAGAGCAATTGTCACGGGCCTCATGTCTCTTTCTTTTCTGTATTTCAGGTGGGATTTTTGAACAAACAGATGGACCCGTTTCACTTGTAAGCGCCGAGGAGCTTGCCTTCAAATTTGCTGTCAATAACATTAACAGAAACAGGACTTTGTTGCCAAACACAACACTAACATATGACATACAGAGGATTAATATCTACGACAGTTTTGAGGCCTCAAGAAAAGGTGAGCGGCTTGTTCTGTGCTTATTAGTGGATTGTGGCTACAGTGTGAAGGAAAACGATAATGGTCAGTCAATAAATTACAAGAATAAAATATCCATCTTAGATAATGATAATGATGATTATGTTTTCTGACTCACAAATCAAAATGTTGAAATTCCTGGAACAAACCTCAAGAGGGAATCCATACTAAATTAGCCCTAAGTGAACAGGCAACATGCTTTATCCTTAACCCTCCTGTTGTGTTCCTGTTAACTAGTTTGGTGTTCCCGGTGAAGAATGAAATTAACTCCATTTTTTTTAGAGAGAAAACCTTTAAATCAGAACACAACAGAAGGGTTACACTCTCATCTTTCTTCTTGCTCTCCTCCAGCTTGTGACCAGCTGTCTTTAGGTGTGGTTGCAATTTTTGGGCCCTCACATAGCTCATCGTCCAATGCTGTGCAGTCCATCTGCAATGCGTTGGAAGTGCCGCACATCCAGGTGCGGTGGAAACATCACCCCATGGACAACAGGGATACCTTTTATGCCAATTTATACCCAGATTATTCTTCACTAAGCTATGCGATCCTGGACCTGGTACAGTTTCTCAAATGGAAAACAGCCACTGTCGTATATGATGACAGCACAGGTGAGTATTAGATAATTTATATTTAGGGAAATGTGAATCTTAACCATCTACCACATTGCCACTGTATTTTCTGTGTGATACAGCTAGCTCTTCATTTGTGCCGTTTCCCTTCCTAAGGCCTTATAAGACTACAGGAGCTGATAATGGCCCCATCCAGATATAACATCAGGCTAAAGATCCGTCAGCTTCCTCTTGACACACAGGACACGAGACCCCTTCTCAAGGAAATGAAGAGAAGCCGGGAGTTCCGCATCATCTTCGACTGCAGTCACAATATGGCTGCACAGGTCCTCAAACAGGTTAGTGAGAGTGTGGCTTATAATGTCAGATCTTTGCATGGCTGTTGGATAAATCGAAGTACACGGTCCCCCTTCCACACAGCTGTCACCCATGCCAGTTGATTCTTATCAGATTTGCAAATATGGAGGCTTTGACTCGCCAAGAACAGTGCAGGAGAAGCTGCAGATGTGTCAGTAATAATTAGACAGGAGGGACATTTTGGTTTCAGTCTCCCTCTTGTGTGCCTCCTCAGAACACCTTTAAAGCAGTGTTTGGGAAACTACTTGACAGGTATAGTAAGCTAAGCTACCACTTACTCCAGGTTAAATGAGTCCTCAGTACAACAGAACTACCCCCAAGAGAAAAGTAGCAAGCTAAGCTAAAGTAACACAGCAAAAGTAGTTTACTACATTGAAGCTATTTTGTTTTTTCACATTGAACCAACTTAGTTCCAAGTCAGTGCTAGCTCACTAATCAGTTAGGTCAAAGAACACATGCCATTACCAAGGCCAGTATTCTACTCTTATGTGCTGTACAAATCTGCAAGTACAACCTCGATTTGTGTAGTGAAGTTTTTTTCATAATCTCGCTCACAATCCGACAAACTAATTACCATTTGACGCACCTGAGGTTTGCTTTTAAAAAATATTTTAAGATAGAATCAAATATGGAAGATAGAGAACAATGTCAAAAGACGCATTTGTGGCCAGTTCTTAAACAAACAGGGGTAAGATCCAAAATATTATCATATGAAAAAAGTGTTGTAATATGAATGATCATCAGTCAGCAGAGAACTGTCAGCGTGATGCACAGAGCAGAAAATGCCGTCTCCTCCCAAGTTATTTGAATAAGTCAGTCCTCACAAGTTAAGATAAGATAAGATATACTTTTATTGTCCCCGAGGGGAAATTTGTTCTGGAGATGTAAGGTGACATATATCAGCTCGGGGCCAGTCTGCACATCTCGCACCGAGGAATCAGTGTCCTCTTGAGAAGAAGTGAGAAAAGGGTTTGGGGCAAAAATGTTTCAGACTGTTTCCTTCCAGGACTTCGCAGAATGCTACAGCACAGACCATAGCTTTTAAAAGACGGGAAGACAAGTAATTGGGGTTAGGAGTGATGCCAAAAATACCACAACCACTGTGTTTGGTTAAAGAAACTATGCTTTTGCAATACTAGACAGTAAGCTTGTAACTGTAACTTTCTTTTTCCATACATAGTACATTACTGTGAAAACCCTCTAGAAAAGCTATATTTCATTTTTAAAAATTCTCATTCGGCACAACTGGGCCATATCACAGGTCTATCACAGTCAATCCATATAGACTGATGCTGCTACTATAAGGCCAACTTGTACCAACAGTTCATAACACCAAAAATATTGGGGTTTATTGTCTCACAATACCAAGAAAAAGTACAAATTTTGACATATAAGGGGCATGAAATAGAACATTTGAGGTATTTTTGGTCAAAAAAAATAAATAAAAAAAACATAAATAAAAACTAAAATAGATGCCAGTACGTTCTAACAATTTGGAGAGTGGTAATTGGACTGTGGTATCGCTCATATTACTGCAGCACACAAATATGATCTCTCAATAAAATCCTCTGTGAAAGTGACCTAAAACGACTCTCTTATTAAAAGCAAATTTGGAATGAAAATCACGAACATTTTGAAGTTGCAGCCAGCAGTGACAAAATTTACTAGCTAGATTTGCAGACTACTCCATTTAGAGATTTACGAAAAGGTTAGCTCTATCCAAGACAGTAAGTATGAATGGGAATCTATGTGTAATGTGATTTGAATGCTACTGCAGGTGCAAGTGTATGAAGGAGCTATTTTAAAACATATCACCGCTGAAATACTGCATTTTGCTCATGGGATACTTCATTTGCCATAACCTGCATTCAACATGCCTCTATCAGGTTATATTCCCTGACAGATTGCAGAGGCATCTCCCTGAAGTCTTCTAAAAGAACTCTGTGTACCCTATGTTTTTAAATCCATGCCGTGACCCTCCTGTGTTGGTGGAAACAGGGACATATGAAGGTTAACTAAAAAAATAAGAGGTTGATGAGAGACTGAAATGAAGGCAGACTTATATTATATAAGGCTTTAAATTCATCCAGCAGAAGTGGGGAAAAAAATGACTTCAATCAATTTAAACTCCCCAATCACAAAAGAAAATATCAGACAAAGTTTCAATGTCATGTATTTGGCTTGATGTCTAGAGACGGAGAAGTAAATATAAGCATAGCATCTTATTCACATAACCTTGGCTTTTTTTTCACAACAGATGGTACAATTAAATGGAAAGCACAGTCGCCATGAGAGTGTGGTGCCTTTGAATGTAGATTGAGCAAAGCAAGTGGCGATGATGGAGTGTTTGGATGTGAGACAAAGATTACCGAGCTCTTTTGATTGAAGCCTCTCTTTTCAACTGGGATAACGTCAGATGCCCTGAGCCATTGCATGCCATTTAAATGCAAAGGAATGCATCAGGTACTCTTCCTATTGTGGAATTCTGTGGACCACATATGGTTCAGAAATTCCAGCATGTGATTGCAGAAACCTGCACAAAAGAAATGAGCAGTTAGTCAGTATATGATCGTTAAAATCTGGTTATTTTTTTCTTTATTGATGTAGGTTTGTGTGCATCTCTTTAGAATTTAGTATACTGACTGTGTTGTTGATTCTAAAATGTCCTGATATGACCCACTGGCCTTTTTTCCTATCCTGTTCACTCATACCTTTCTATCCCATCTTCTGTCTTTATCCCTCCAGGCCCAGACCATGGGGATGATGACAGAGTATTACCACTACATCTTCACCACTCTGGTAATGTACTATGCTTGTTAATGCAAATACTGTCTCTTTCGTCCTCATCTACGCCCCGCTTGAGTTTTTGATGAATAGCGGCTAATTGCTAATGAGGGTTGGATCCGGTCCATGATATCAATTTTGTTTGACAAGCTGTAGGCATAATGGAGTCTTCGGTGTGCCGTAGTAAACACTCTGCTTTATAGTAAAGTCAACAGAAGCCTTTGGTTTTGAGATGGCAGCATTTAAAAAAAAAAAACAACAGCTTGAGATTCAAAACGGCCTGTGACTTCCAAGTTGATAATATATAATTAAACATACCATATAAGCTGTATTTGAGAGTAAATATTATCAAAATGGGAGTGAAATCGTTCCACTCCAGCATGATAAAAGAAATATCTAACATCACTCCTCACTTCAGTTAAACCGTCCGTTGTGTTCCGCTCAAATCTGACAGATTTAAAAGTTTTCTCTCGAAAAAAAATGAAGTTAATTTCATCTGTTTGTCATCAGGTTCCATGACTGTGTTCACAGATTGAGAATTTTTATAAAAGTTTGGGTGTTTTATTCAACTTGTGAACACCCTTGGTGTTCTCGGTCAAAAATGACCGGTCATTAGAAATGCCTCTTTTTGGCTTCCATGGCAACCCCTATGGGAAACTATCCCCAGTTGAATTTTTACCCCATGGGAGCCACACCTTTTGGCAATTGTCAAAAACAACCACAACATTGTTTCAATGATATAAACAACTTTCTCACAGCTCTGGAAGTAAAGCTTTTTTGAGGCCTTGCTCACAGTTCATTCTGTAGCAGCACGATGGCAAAGTGATATGAGCTCAGGTCAGTGAGGCCTACAAGCCCATAAATAGCAAATGGAAGTTCAAGACTTGTCATTTGAAAACTTTGTCATGAAAAACAACATTAGGTGATACATATTTATTATTATGGATTTATAATCAACTAGATGTGAGTGGTCATTTTTGACTGGGAACACCCAACTAGTAAACAGGAAATGAACACAACAGGAGGGGTTGAATTGATTTGAATAAACAGACTACATCTTAAACTTTTTAAGAAGGGGTACACCTAATAAACTGGCTGTGCATGTCGTCTGTACAGGCCAAAAATACCCGGTTAAAATTTACCTATACTCTAGTATGGAGTTAATATAGCCCGAGTATCACACTGGGTTAATTTTACTCTTAACCCCACTATTGGATCATTGATATATTTGTATATGTAATCTAGCTTTATTGCATTTTCATTCCCGCTCTGATGAAATAATCTCGTCTGACTAAAACAAGCAGACCCAGCAGGGAGCCGTTGCTGCTCTTCACTGAGACGCCGGCTATCTGGTGACAAACAGACTGAATGGGAATGGATACCAGCGTGATCTGTGCTGTTCCTTTCCCTCCCTGTTATTGTCTCTGTTTCTGTCCTCCCCCACGAACACACACCCCTTGTCTGTCTGGACTCAGCCAGTCTGTTGTGATAATGTGACATGACACCGAGGTCCAGGCATGATGTGTGTCATATTTCACGCTTGACAGCATGGCGATGGCAATGATCCGTCACGTGTTGTGTTTATGTGGCATGTCTATTGCTTTCATAGGTAAATCCAACACTTCTCTATTGCTACAGTTTACTGAGGGAACAAAAAAAATAAATACTGGAGGATTAACTTAAAAAACTTTTATTTGATCTGATTTTCTGCAGCAACAGTATTTTCCTCACGAAGGCGGGATATATCTTTATGTAGAATCAGAGTGTAAGCAATATGCTGTCATATTGATAGTCAAACTATTAAGATTATACCTGGTGGCTTGATTTGATGCAAAATGATGAATACTTTCATGGCATACATGGCAATACAATTTCCTCTTGATGGAATCCTCTGTGTTTTATCTTCTGAGGTGAGGGAAATGCCAGCTTATTAGAGTGTGAAAAGGCAACAGCAGCGGTGTATGCAGTAATAACTTCCTTGTCCTTTGAAATGAGGCTGTCATGGCTCCTGCTTTGCCAGAGCTATCTCTGAGAATGTAAACCTGAGATCTTTATGTTTACCACTACTTCTGTGTACACTCACACTTATGCGGCATGTTCTCAGGTAAATATTTCAGTTGGAGGATCATGCTGATTTTGTGTTACGGATGCATGTTTCAGTCTGCACTGCAAAAAGAACTGAGCTAATAATTGGAACAAGTGGTTTTTCCTGACATCCCAAAATAAATGATGTCACAAAAGAAAAATCAAAAATTGAATTCTGTCCCAGTTAGTTTGTATCCTTAGCTTCAAAGTCTAAGAAAAATTGTAACCTGATCTACATTTCTGAGCATTTTTGAGTATCTCATGGAACAACAGTGATTTTCTTTGTTTTGAGAGGATTGTACTGCATTCTAGCAGGAAAGAAAGAAAAAAACAAAACAAGAATGACTGTGACTGGCGGCGACTTCTTAGTAAGTGTCTTACACGCTCTCGTTCCCCCAGCACTAACCCCACAGGGTGCTAATGAAATATCTATGTTCATCGAAATGTATTTTCCAAACCCCCTGGCCCATTCTGACACGACATGTGTCAACATGTGACTTCACACTTCAGCTACAATGGCTGTGCCAGAAATTACAGCAGTTCAAATTGAATTGCTTTTTTGTTGCTTAGAAGTTGCCCAGGGAATGCAAGTGTTGAATTATTAATACAATCCAACATAATTGTTGTTTTTCTTTTATGTTTTCTGAGCTACAAACAATAATTAAAATATCCCCAATAAGAACTCTGCACCTATAAAGATTTTTTTTTTTACAAAATAGATCTCGAGCATTTAATTTGTGCGGCATAACTGATTACTATGTGGGTACTAAGGCAATAATAATTTGTCAATTCTAAAAGGATTTACTAGCAGAGAAATGTCTCCACTGGAGCCTTTTTATACGCAATTTGCTACGACAGACGTGGTTTCAGACTCTAGGCTTTTTATTATGCCACCAAAACAGAATCTCTAGATTCAATATGAAAAATACTGTATTTTTTTCCTTTGTTTCAAATATCAACTTTGGTCTTTGGTCTTCAATCAACTGCTGCATCGTTCTCTCTTCATGTGAATAGAGAGCATCCAGTACAAATACTTAAAACAAAGATATTCAAAGCCGTAAGACTAAATGAGCCACCATCCTTCATTACTCCTGTCTCTCAAAAGGACCTGATGGCCATTGACCTTGAGCCGTACCGCTTCTGTGGTGTCAACATGACTGGCTTCCGCATCCTCAATGTGGATAATCCCCAAGTGGCATCTATTGTGGAGAAGTGGTCGATGGAAAGGCAGATACCACCTAAACCTGACTCAGGCCTGCTGGAGGGCGTCATGACGGTATGTTTTACTACTCTTGTGTTGTCCCATTTAAAGCCAGTCATCAAAATGTCAATAAAAGGGAACTACGTTTATCTGTCTGTCTTATCTATTAATCATGGCTTTTGCCAATAGAAATAAATGGTTTTAACCCTAAAGAGTAACCCCATAATAAAAAAAATCTTACCTCAGCAGTTAACCGCCACTGTACTGTACAGTAATCACTTTATCAACTTCTGATTTATACAAACAGGTGACACTTTCAGGCTGTGGCTCATGCATTAATAAAACATAAATACTGTATGAGGTATGTAAACAGAATTGAGAGCTTCAGCTACAGTTCCACTAAATGTTGAATGGAAGGGATGCATGTTTTAAATGATTCCAAAAGTGGAATGAGCATCGGTACCACACCGAGTGTTCTTATAAACAGCTACTGTCCTGGGATTGTGTGCACCTCAGTGTCTCCTATTTGCTCATGCTTCTCATGATTAAAAATGCCACGTTGATTAGAGAGGTTAGAGGAAAATGATTCACGCTCACACAAAGTAACCAGTTTCATCATGACACAAGATTAGCTGATATATCAAAGTCCGCCGTGATATAATTTCAATTTGATTCAATTCAGGGGCCTTCGATCGATATGAGACAATAATAATTGCCCATTTTACGCAGCTACAGTCATCAGTTACAGAAGAAGGCGCCACCCCTTTGTTTTCTGTGTGTGGCCATAAAATAAACACGTCAATAATTGCAAATAATGGCAACCAGCTAAATACAGTAAAGGCAGAAAATTAGCTAATTAGCTAACACCGGCACATTGATGTGCAAAGTAAAATGACAATTAATGTACACTGTCCAAACAAACAAAAGACAAACAAACAAACACACTGTGACTCCACTAACACACATAAAAGTATAATATTCGTCTTAATAGTAACTGCCAAAGTTCACAGATAACTCGATATTACTTATGACCATTATAAGCTTAAGCCTTGGGTACAGCTAGCATACTTTTCCTCTACTCATAGCTTAACAAATTCTATATTACGTAACATTGTTTTTTTTTTGTTTTTTTTTAATCAATGCATTTCCAGACAGCAGAGTTGGATTTTAACTTGCTTTGCTGAAACAGACCAGCTAATATTACCACAGTGAGAGCAAGAATCAAGCAGTCTACCAAGTCAGATGCCCCGTCATGTTAATCACGCTTCCTTATCTCGCAATGACCATCTTTTCTCCAAAATATTTCCCACAGTATTTCCACCCTTGTGATTGATTTTGGAGAGGGGAGTAAATGTCCTCATCATCTTATTGTTGGCTGCTCGCCATTACATGCTTGGCACTAGCACTGTTTGAATGACCGGGAAGGGAATGCTTGGACTGGAACAATGGCAAAGACTTTTCATCGGAATTTCAAGGAAAACGCATATCTTAAGTATGACGACATGGATTAATGCGTTCACTCTGTATTGATGACAATGGTTTCATTGGTCATTTAATTGATTTAATCATCACTCCTTTAACACAAAAGGTATTCAAGAAATATAAATAGCAAGTGATAAAATCATTTAGGTATCGCTCAAGCAAAAAGCTGAAGCTACAGTGTGTGAGCCAAGATCTCTGAACCGATGAATGAAGAGGAGAAAAAAAAAGCAGAAAAAAAAAAGCCACCTCATCAGAAAAACCCCAGCCTCTTGTTCTGGCAGGTTGATAGCAGATTCAGATATTGGCAAGAACAGCACAAATCCACAGGGTTATGTTTTATGCTTTCAACAGTACAGACAGGGGTGATATAATGGCTTAGAAAACATTCATTAAGCCTTTTCGCACCAATTATCCTTGAACACGCCTGTCTCCCAAAACACTGTTTCAGACCAGGTGTATCCCTTTACAGCCAAATGGATAATGTAGTAGTACTGTGCCATTATGATGCTAGCAATAATAGAGACTTTTGCTTGCTCCAATGGCCCACACAGTCCAGATATCAACACTCAGCTTGTTTTTTGGGATAAGATGCTAATAGAATTTGCTACTAAAGAATTTTTTTTATTATGCCACCAAAACAGAATTATCTTAATAAAAGGTCTCCAACCCTTGTTGAATTCATACCTTTAGTCTGTTCTGGAGGGGAAAAACTGAAGATGAGCAGATTGTGAAGCAACAGTGATGTTGTCAGTAAGTGTAGTCTGAAATAAATGCTGATTATAATTCTGGTGATGACAAACAGAGTAGCAATAATTGCACCTACTTTGTTGTCATGTCGTACTGCCAGAAATGAATTGCTGATTACTGGTGATATAGTTTTAACACGTCACAAAAATGAACCTTGTTTACCTAAATATAATTTACTTTGACTGAATATATTTGGTAAAAATTCATATAGGCCTACTGTATGTATAGTACATACAAATATAAATGAATACAGAGATAACACATAAAGTATAAAATACTGGACAATACTTGTCCAATGTGGTGCTCTGTAACAAATACATAATAAACAGGCAGCACATACTAAAAAAAAAGCAACAAAAAAAACACTTGACATTAAAATAAAACAATTTGCAGCAAAATAAAAAAATGGTTATAAATTGGTTTGTTTCTAAGTTGAGTTATTGCTTTCCCTGTGTTTATTATGCTTTTCATTTACTTTTAGCCATTTGTTTTTTGATTTTTTGCATGTTCGAATTTTTTTTCAATCAATCAATCAATCACATTCCACTTACTGTATGTGCAAATCCCTATAATGTGCCAACCCTAATTATCTGATATTACAAAATTATTACTTTATTTCCTTTAATGTTTAATTTCATTATTTTGAAATATCAGTCTGTTACCCAAAAGTAAAAGTAAAGGATTATAACCTAAGATTAATAGATTAAGTGTTTCTGTACATTGCAGGCCTACAAAGCAACTAAATTCAAATCACTGAAGTTGTCTTAAGAATATGTATAACTTCTATCAGCTGTGTAAAGAGGACAAAAACAGCATTATAATACATAGATTATCTGATGAGAAACACATGCATGTGATATGTCATTAAATCCTTCAACAGTGTAAGAGAATTTATTCCAAATGCATATATAACCTACAAGAAGTATCAAATTATTACAGTAAAAGTGCTAAAACAAATGAGGAAATTATATTAAATATTAAACTTTTGGTAATTAAAAGGGATGTTGGAAAGCCTTTGACCTTTGGATATTTACACATCAGTCCATATCAGGTAAGACTGATGGTGAAGAAACTATTTATGTCTTTCCACAGGCATCAGCTGAAATAATGTTCACCCCTTATTCCAGACAGATGCAGCTCTGACCTATGATGCAGTCCACATTGTGTCCGTGTCATACCAGCACGCTCCACAGATGACCGTAAACTCGCTGCAATGCCACCGCCACAAACCCTGGAGATTTGGAGGGCGCTTTATGAGTTTCATCAAAGAGGTGACGGGACACCTTTGGCCTTTTGCCATTTGATCTGTGTTATTGATATTATAGCATATTGGCTGAGTGTTGACTATGACAGTAGGAGCGGGGTAAGGATGGGGATGGTGTAGTCACTTGGGCTTTGGGATATTTGCCCAGCAAATCAATCATATCCACATACAAAGGAAACCGAGTCTTGATAGACACATCAAAGTTGCATTGTTGTCAGCTTTATAAATTCCCTGTATTCATAACCTATTTTCCAGAAAGCACATACTGTAACCTTTTGAAAACACAACTAGTGTAATCGGCTCATGTTTAATCTAACATGAGAGACTGACAGTGCCTCAGAATACACAAACAAGCCTGTGAAAAATGGCATGTAACAACACATTATTGGGCAGATTATAGCTATTTGTACCTTGATTTGTTCGAACAACAAAATCATTTGTATTTGTATTTGTCCTGGGTGTGGTTCAGAAATGTTTAAAATACCAGGAATTCCATTTAGCTTTCTCTCCTTAAAATTAACCTCGGTATTGCACAATTAAAGCATTAACCTCCCACATGTATTCTATTATACTCGGGCTTTGCCCTCAAACCATGATCCCTCATCTGTTGTCACTGTCCAATAAATTTGCATGTACCCACAGAGCAATCAGGTGACTGCAGAGCCAAATCTCTTTCCTCATCCACTTTTGATTAGCAAAATGGAGTCCAACGTCTGTTCAGTGGAAAATCTTCACATTTGTGAAGCTCCAGTCGATGGGGGATTCACCGAAAATCATGTTGGACCCTGTTTGTGGTCGGCGACATATGAGCAGTTGAAACTGTGGACATTGTTACCTCATTAGCAGCTATATCAATCACTTGTCATGATTAAGACTAAAAGCCAATGATAATATTAAATGTATTAAATTGTCATTATATAAAAACATTACTCAGGCCTGATTTACACGCTTACATTACAGACAGGCATCTGACATGTTCTGCAGGATGAATTGTCCCTTCAGATGTGGTGTGACAGGCATTTATGTTACGCTATGAACTAGAGCTGTTTGAATATGCCACCCACCTCGGTGGTGAGAGGCCAGATGGAATGAGGTATGGTTGGGGAGGGGGGGATGGAAAAGGAGAGGACCACACATCTCTCCTTCTCCTTTTTCTCCTATTGTACCAAGATTTCAGATCTAGGGTCTGCAAAGGACACTGATGGACAATTGAAAATCTGTTTTTGTAAAAAGATCACACTGGAGGAAAGAAGATCAAATGATTCTTGCTATGCTATTTTAGAAGGTGATTCCTGCACACAATCTAAGAGTTAACTAAACCAGACGTTGACAGGTGGAAGAGCTAGCATCATGAGTGCTGAAAGATCTCTACCCCCCGTTTGAAGGAGAGGAGCAGGCATGTACGTAGGAGAGGGCTGGTGTTTTTCAGCGGGTATCACGGAATCCTAATAGGGGGCAGTTGTATGGTTTTTTTTTCCTGCTCATTGGGAATCAAGCAAAAGGAGACGGTTGTTAATTAACTCCGCAGGCTAGAGGGAAAATGCGTTGGAGGCGTTGAGATGTAAAATGTAATTAAAAAGAAAGAAATTCATCTTGTGTGTTTTGTTTGTGCTTTTGGTGTGTATGTGGGTGTAAATTTACTCTCAGTTTAAGAAATATCTTGGGTGGTAAGTGTATGTGTAATGTGTATACAGCCATTTCTTCTGTTCTTATTTGTTCATTATTGTTGTAATTGTAGTTTTACCAAGTATTTTGTTGCATAAAAGACATTAGGTGTGACCAAACTTTGGGTATATATACAATAAAATGCATTGCAAATTATAATCTTACACCTTAGTGAGAATTATATGCGACCAAAAAGAGAGTATTTCTAGCACGATTGTTGTCTTGATTGCATTAGATTGTACAGGGCTGAAGACTCTAATAGGAAGTATTCTAAATAAAAAAAATAATGATGCATTTAAATGAGTATGAATATTTAGAAATTGTATCTTTCAGTCCCACTGGGATGGTTTAACGGGGAGGCTGTCATTCAACAAGACAACCGGTCTGCGTACAGACTTCGACCTGGACATCATTAGTCTGAAGGAAGACGGACTTGAAAAGGTAACCCATTGTTTTCAGTGCATTCTTTGCTGAGATGGAAGAAAAGCACAAAATACTAAAATGAAAAGCAGAACTTTTCTGATGAGTATACCATAAAAAACAAAATCCAATGGAATATTGATTTTAGAAAGAAGTTTCGGATTCCCCTCTTGATGCGGAACGGATAATGCAAATTTGACAGTATCATTTACCTCCTAACAAGAAGCAAATTGGCTGTTTGAACATAAGCATGAGTTAGTGGATCATAAAGCAAATTGGATTAGGGTACACATTAGGGTGTTAATTGGAGCCTCTCTTAATGATAATTTGAGGTGATGCCCAAAATGCTGTTTGGTGGTAATGAGCTGTATAAACATGCTTTACAAAAAAAGAAAGAAAAAAAAAACAGAAGAAAAAAGGTTGGTAATGTAGAACTTCTGTTATTATAGTGGAAGGCAAAGTCCCCTCCGGGCTATACGAGCTTTTCTCTACTGGAGGGCTTTCATACATTATGAATACATCAAATAGGGATAAGTCCCATAATGACTTCCTCAAACACTCCCTAAAGGCTCAACACTATACTATATAATAGCAAGGGCGTTGCAGCTTGTAACCCTTCTGTTAAAAAAACAGAGCTTTTAATACTGCTGCTTTGAAATTATTCATTTTCTCCATTTCACTGGCATCTTGTCCTGCATACGGTCAATTAAGTGGAGCATAGCCATCTTTGCAGAACTATTTGATGCCATATTATCATCTTCTCATTGTGTCTCTGACAAATCCTATGCTCAAGCATGTTAACGTTGATCCGGATTGCTGGATGTTTTTTTTTTTTTTCCTTCCTTTTTTCTTGTATATCCGTGGAATCGGCTTTAACTGTTTGAGCCGGTTAAGATGTGGACGTTTCTCAACTAATCCATTGTAATTGAATATTAGCCCAAGTTTGAGCTTGTGCTGGTATTATGAACAGGTTCTCGGAGTGCCACTTTCACTCAGCGTCGGCATGCTCGGGAGGGTGAAATGCATGTAATGCTCTCCGTGTTGTTGCACGAGTAAATAACTTTTGAATCAAGCCCTTTGCTAATCATGTTTAATGAATTGAGCTAATTGTAATTGGGTACAATTAGAAAGAATTTTGCAAAGCATTAAGTATTGAAAGTATTTTTAAATATCTCTCCAGCAGTTTTCTTTTGGTTGTTTGACAAGCTGTGACTAATGCACTTTTCAAATTAGAGCATATGCCTTTTTTTTGGATTAGGCAGGGGGGACATTAACAGAAGAGTTTCATGCTTTTTCTGTGGAGGCTCTATGTCTTTGAATTGATCCACCTCAAGCTCAAACCCGTGTGACTATTAAAAGCTGCGTCTGTTGTAATAAAGAAAGTAGGAGGGATGCGAGGAGGGTTAGGTGAAGGGCTCGGCCTGCACACAGAGATTTTTACCGACAGACAAAGGACTATTTGTGACTCGTTATAGACTCGTTGTCTAGAATGAGCAGAGCTTTTTGCTGGAAGGCTCCTCGCATGTACAGTATAACTGCATATATTTGTGCAAATCTCTCGGCTTATCTCACTGAGAGTGCAGAGCAAAATTACTTTCATATTATTATCCAACTGCCAACCCCATGCTGTACCTTAATTCAAATAGCCTGTAACCTTTTTGCCATATTTTTATTTTAATAATGTTCTGTTTATTTTAGCCCCATAGCCTCATATTTCATATAACTTGTATAAATGAATAATACAATAGTTGATTGTTATTGATATAGTAAATCATAATTTGTATACTTAAATTGATTATGCAAAAAAGCAAATTTCCAAGTATTTTTTTTCAAGTATTTTTTAAGATCTGTTGAACAAACAGATCACAAAAAAAGAATCAATTCTTGCATCTGTTTTTGTTGTTTCTTGCACAGTTTGGAGAAGACACAGAGTGATACAGTTTACCTATTTAGAAAGTTATTTATTCTTATCAGTATCAGAAGTGCATTGCTTTAACATACAAATAATTAACTGATTCCAGTTTCTCTGATTTGTCCATCATGCTTGATTTATTTCTATATCCACCCTGTTTTCTGGAAAACTGTGGCCTTCTGATATAAGGGTGATCAGCCAATCTGATGTGTTCAACCTGGCGCTAATATGGGAGACAGGTTGGCGGGGAATCTACTGGGGTCACAACCCACCAGCAGACACAAAACAGCTACATGCTTTTCATCTTCCGCAGGTGGGGAAGTGGAGTGTGTCAGGAGGTCTTAACATCACAGAAGCGCCGAAGCGAAAAGGGATGAACATCACCGACTCCCTGGCAAACCGATCCCTCGTCATCTCCACCATCCTGGTAGGTCACCTGTGTAGCCTGGCGAGAAAACATGTCCTCCCTCCTTCACGTTTCCTTCCAGATATTCAAGCTGTACATTACGAGGTCTTTCCCGCAGTGATGCTCAACGGAACCTAGAAAGCATCAGCCGTGCTTAATGCAGAATTTGGCGCCGTTAGTTTATATTTATTTTCTCTGTGATTAGCATTTAAGATATTTACTTAAATTAAACACTGCACAAAAATCATAGATCTGCCATTCGATTTCCCCACATATTAAAGTGGCAATACTGGAATGGATGAATGCTAACGCAAGATGCAAAAATTACCATGTCTCAGGCTAACTCGCATAAGTATTTCCCCACTGTTGGGAAGATAATGTATTAAAGTTTATAGGCTAATATTAGTGGCTCTGTCCTGCTCTTCATTGCATTTGGGGAAGATTATACTCCAGCAACACCATACTTAATAGCAGAAATAGCTTTCAGTCCTCTTCCTCAAAGCCTTTTTCCTTGTAATGTTGCAAATAAACATGTTTAATAATATCAACAATAAAACCTAAATTTAAGCATCTATGCAAAATGGCCAATGTCAGAATGATATAAATGCCAGATCAGGACTGCAACATTTGGCTTTAGTGTCAGTCTTTTACTACAGTCATATATGTAGCCATCTTGTACAGATTTAGGACAAATTTAATGAGTTCTGGTTTTAAAGGAAGTCAGTTGGAAAGAAAAAAATAAAGATCCTGCTGTCTACAATATAAGAGCCATTCTTTTTTTTCTTTCTTTTTTTTACAAACAATTTCAGATAAAACTCTCTTCCATCATTATAAATTGCGTATGTGTGCTGTGTAAGAACAGGAAGCAACGGTAACTAAGGGGTCAGGGGTTAGTGAAAAGTCAATTATTAATGATCCAGATTTCATCATTATGATCACGTCAATAAGGGAAGGACTGGAGCAAAAATAACAAATGAAGGAACAGAGGAATATAGTGAACTATTCTCAAGGATGCATTAATTACATGTGCAGATAGAACAGGGTGATCCCTCTCCCAACTCCACACTAATTTGTAGATCTCCATGTATTTAATGCTGTCACTGGATGTTGAATGTCTTTGTGAACCTATCAGGGGGAAAGCTGACACGGATGCCCCCTGTGCACTTTTTCAGAACAGATATACAAGCTACAGTGATAAACACTATCATTATGCCTATATTGTACCACAAGGGTGTAATTATGACAAGTGAGGTCAAGGCGAAGCATAATTAATGCCTATCAGGTGCTGTCTATGTTAATTCTGCCTCAGAGAAGACAAATGGAACAAGGATTTAGTGCAATATGGAACTACTGCAGTAGGAAGTGCAAGTATGTATTTGCTGATGTTATGTTGTAGTTAGAATTGTAAATTGTAAAAAATACAAAAATTTGCCTGATAGTACATTTGAATATTTATGACATATTTCGTGATTTGCTATTTTGTAGGGAATCATTAGTTAAAGATGTCTACTTTCCAATTGCTGAAGACAGTTTCAACTTTAATATAATTTGCCCCTCTTAGTATAATGACATTGCATCAAACTGATTCCAGTGATGCATGAACGAGACGTCTGACAGCTTTATAGTGATAACTTTGCAGAAGAGATTAAGGCACTTAATGTGTTTTCCCACTTACATTAATTGTTTGCACTCCATTGCATGCGATTTCTCCGCGCAAGCCCACCTCCCTCCTCTTTCTGTTATGCACGCCCATGCTGCGACAGTGAGGGTAGAACTGGTATAAACACTTTGATTTGAGTCCAAACCTTGGGGAATAGCAAGAATTGGAAGGCTAGAAACAGATGGTAATGACTTTTTCCCTTACCATGAAAACTTTTTGATCAAGTTAATTGGACAACTTGTGCAAAGTTTTTGGCTATCCACTAGCTCCCCAAATGCTTTGTCATCAAGTATTCATAACTTATTATTTATTTAAAATGCCTTTTTAATTATAGCGTCGAAGTTACTTCATTTTTTTGGTAGCAAGCAATTAAAGACGTTTATCATTTACTGTGTTTTTATTTTCATTCCATTTCGATGGAATTTATGGAATAAATCACGATTTGCTTGATGCACATTTGGTTCACACATTCTTTATAGGCAGCACAACAAACAGAGATGTTTCATATTTGATGACATGATGTTATATCTTTGTTGCCGCCCACCTCCACTTTGGCCCATGATAAACTATATCTTGACGGAATAAATGGTGTGACTGCCAATTTTCTACTCTTTGAATGGATCTACTTACTTATTGCCACATACAGTTTGAAAAACAAACAAACAAAAAAACAACAACACAAAGCTGGGGGTCACCTTCATAAGAGAATCAATTACGCCGCTTCTGAGCTCAGTTTGTAAATTATACATGGGGCTGTTGAGGCAATAAATTGTGTTACAGCCCCTGTATAAATGGACTAACATCTTTTGAAATGCACAGCGGGACATGCAAGTCTATCTGGCAGGAAAATGGTAACAGGCACTAAATAAAGGAATCATTTACGAGCTATTCTGTATTCGTCATTGTCACTCCAGGGATCAGCTCTGCTGCTCTCCCTTGGAGGTTGGTGTCAATTGAGGAAGTCAGCATCGTGCGCATGTTCCATTTCACTGCAACATTCTGTTCCTAATCAAGCATTTATACACCCCAAATTATGAGCAGCCAGGCAGGATATTACAGGCCAGTAAAGAGTGTCAGCCATCTGACCATAAAATGAACCGACCTGTGCACCGGCTATATAGGTCAACACACAGCAGTGTAGGGGAGACGGTGGGTTCAGTTAGCTCAACACTGCAGGCACATTCATGATATAAATGTTCTTCCTGCATGTGTCACAATCACCTGCTATCTGCACATATCTGTAAAGACATTTACATGCAGTACAATCTAAAATAAGCCTCAGGTCTTGTTTGATACATCAATGTGGGAAAAACCTCAGCCTTCTTTCATATTTTAACACTCTATGCATCCACACAGTGAACTTAAATCTGCTGTCACTGCCTGTTAAACGCAACAGCGACTCATCAGCTCAGATCACTTTGCTTCAATTAGATGCGTGTCCTGAAACAAATTGAAAAAGCTGACCTCACCATTGCTTTTCATTTGATCTTTTGGGTCTGTGCAGGAGGAGCCATATGTCATGCTTAAGAAGTCTGACAAGGCGCTGGTTGGGAACGACCGTTTTGAAGGATTTTGCATCGACTTGCTCAAAGAGCTGGCCAACATCCTGGGCTTCACGTACGAGATCCGTCTTGTGCCTGATGGAAAATATGGCTCCCAGGACGAGAAGGGCCAGTGGAATGGCATGATTAGGGAACTTATAGAACATGTGAGTGGTCTTCATATTATCTGCTTATCCGTTTACTTTAAGGAATGGTTTGATATTTTGGGGAAATGTGTTTATTTTCTTTCTCATAAGCATCAGATGAGAAAATCAATGCCTTTCTCGTGTCTGTAAGCAGGCTGCTGGTTAGCTTAGCTTAGCATTTAACAGGCAAAGAGAGAGACTCCACAATATTACAGCTCCCTGCTTTGGAATGTTCTGGAATACAACTCCCTTAAACCTGCAGTGCTGATCCTATGTCTCTCTATTCTAGCAATTGGCGTAATGACAGAAATACTGTTGACTTATCTACGGCCTGTGCAACAGCGCCACGATGAAAATGCCTCTCTACGACGACTTCTGTTTGTTTACGCTGAGCGAAACAATAGTGGAACAACGCAGCTCCAGTGTGTGATTTTAAATAGTGACGTCTTATGCATCGTGCAGCGCTTTGCAAAGAGTTAGTTAATTAACATGGCAAACATAGTCATGCTCGGAGAGTAAGGAGCTCCTGGACCTTGAGCTGTCTCCCCAATCTGAAGACATCTTTGGTTGATTTTCTTCTTATTGAGTTAGCTGCTAAGTCCTCCTAGCTGCTTTTAAAGTCTTCCGGATATATACCGAGATCCGATTTGGTGCCATTACTACCTCTGTTGCCGTTTCAGAAGCGGAACAGACCCCTTCAATGCATTTAGACAGAATGTCAGGGCAGAATAAAGGCGCACTAGTCCCGCCTTGAACAAGACATCTAAAAGTAGCTTATGACAGCATAGACTCTGCCACACATTCTTTTTTTTTTTTGTAGCCTACTCCATGGCATTGGTTACACAATCTGGCTAGCCAATATTAGCTGGTTGACTTTAAATGCATAGCTACCTGTTGGAATGTTACCACAGATTTAAAATTTAAGTCCTGCACTGCAAATTTAAAATGATAAATTTACATTTTTAGTCATTAAACAAATGCAACATCCCATGTTCATCAGTGAGCTTTAGTGGTGATAGTTGGATTTTACCTTTGGACAGAGACAGGCTACAGTATAGCTGTTTTCCTCTGTGAACATACCAAACTATTCCTTCATTATGTACAGCCTCCCTATAATTTTGCAGCTCCATACTAAGTTAAAGCGTTTCACATCATCACAAAAACAGAAGCAACAATAGCATGCCGGTCAAGATGAATGCAGGATATGTCCTTTGAGTAGGCAGCGATATAGTTATGATTGAGTACAAGTCAGGGAGAGCCTGCAAAGCTGTCAGTTTATTTATAGCACAATTATGTCAAGGTTGCCTAAAAGTTAAAAGTGTGTTGATGCCATCCTGCGAGACAAACCACTTCCCTCAGCCGGATAAACCAGAGATCTAGGATGAGGACAAGATGTAGCGTATATTCTAAGGCTACAAGAGAACACACCAGTAATCAGCCGCCTGAGGTATGATGGGTAATCGCAGCTGTCTGGATGAAGCTCAAAGCCTCAGTGGCCATGAAACAGTCTCACATGGATGTGATGGTGGCAATTCTCTCCTGGCATTTCATAAGTGTCCCTGTCAGTGCTCTCTCTTTGTCCTCAGCCCCATCGGGTCAGCGCTGTACTCAGCTGAAAACTTGTAATAGCTTAAGTGGCATTTAGTGCAGGGAATCGTATATGGCAAAAGTCAATGGCATAGTGCTGAAAGGGTTGGGAAAGGTGGGCTCCCAATGCAGCACTTTATTTCTCCACCTAAGCTTTTTGCTAGATCCATGTTAATAACAATAACCTTCAGGGGAACAAATGGATTACTGAAACGCAGAGAATGTTGGCAGCCTGGCACTGTATGGACATTGCATGGCTTCCATCATTAAACGGCACATATCCTCTTCGGATTGGTCTGGTCTTTGGTTTATATATCTGTTCACTATCTTCAAGCCGAGTAGAGAACAAATGATGTCGTTGACACTGACATGAGGTTTACATGTGTTTTATGTGAGAGCAATTAAAAATCTGAAGGATGAACTTCCAGAATGTGTACATGTTGTATCGTTTTTTGTTAGGTCTATTGCCTTTGTGAGTAGCAGCAGAAAAGAAGATAAGAATCTATACTGGTAGTTACTGCTCCTTATCGCATGGCCAAGGATGCATGGCTTTTTTTCTTCTTTTTTTTCTTCTTTTTTTTTGTGTGTGGATTGTTAGATTTTCAGTCAGCTCTGTTTTGCGGTCTAATGCTTTCCTTATCCCTGTTGGTATGGATAAACTGATCGTGATTCAGCAGACCTGAAACATAAACTTTACGACAAGCTCAACAGATCTGAGCCTGGAATGATATGAGGTCAGTGTGGCTGAACCTCAAACTGCCTCATCTCATTCACTGCGAGAGTAAGTTTTGGCTGTATTTCTTCCCAACTCTAACAAGTTTAAAAAATTCTTTTTTTAATTTTTTTAATTTTTTATAAATCCACTCCAAAGAAAATACTATTTATGAAACATATTGTATGCATACATGGTATTCATTGTGTACACCATATGGAAAGAGATAGAGAAGGGAAAAGTAAATTGCCACTGTCACAGTTTTTATCTGTTCAATTTGTATTCATAAGTACTTTCTATTAACCTCTTAAAAACCCATTGCTCTTTCATTGTAACACAGATAGATAAGATATATAACAATTGCTTGGGTATCAGTGCCTTCACATAAAAAAAAAGGTTTACAAAGATAATGTCTGAGGGAGAAAACAGGAGAAAACAGTTGGTTTTAGCTGATAAACTGGTGGTGACACACGTCTCATGCATTCATGCTATCATTTCACAAAATGTAGCCTCATAAATCATAGTTGCATTACAGAATTACACAAATGGTATAATTTCTAAAGGGACATTTCACCGTCGAATCATTTTGTTTTACATTTCTAGGTTATTGTGGTGTAAGTTGTTAAGTTTTGGAGATATCACCTCAAATGTAATCCATCAAAGTGCCAAAATGTACATCTGAAAAACTCAAATGAATGATTCTGGAAATCATGAACAGGTTACTCGAGATAATCCACAGATCTTGTTGTGAGAAGTTTCATGGTGGAACTATTTTCTTTCTTTTGAACTACACCACATCACCATACAGATGGAAATGTGCACTTACTCATGGTATTAGGAACATGCTCCTGACAGGGCAAGATGTAAACAACAATGGAGTCCTCCATGACTGAGCTGTGACATTAACTACTGTAGCATCTTATCCATGAATAGATGCACACTTCCTTTTCCTTCAGTGCAGTGCAATGCAGACACATAATTTCATTGCTGTGAGTTGTTGTTTTTTTTCGTTTTTTTTGTGCTTTGAGTACCACAAAGAAATCTAGACATCTAGTCATATAACATTTTAAAGAAAATAGCTGATAGAATAGAGATAGAAATAGAATAGAAACCTATAGCTGTTACATCCAAAACTCAACTTAGAATTTACACTAAAATAATCTAAATAGATAAATAGCCCTACATGCAAGAGGAAAAAATACCTATTTTTAATTAATAATAATTAATAATCAAAAAAATTAACAGTCCCTTTAAGAGTACAAGAGTTCATCCTTGGAGATCGAGGTATTCCCAGTCCAGGTGGGATATGTACTCCCTCCGGCAAGCTGTGGGGTCTACCTGGGGTCTCCTCCCACTTGGACATGCAAGGAAAACCTCCAAGGGGAGGTACTGTACCCTGAGGGAATCCTAATCAGATACCCAGACCACCTCAACTGGCTCCTTTCAACACAAAGGAGATCTGGCCTCATCCTTTTGATTTATTGTGGCGTCAGTAGCCTATATTGGTCCGCTGTGGTGAAGAGAGATCTCAGCCGTAAGGCAAAGCTCTCGATTTTTGGAGGCAGTTGGGGGGGGGGGGATATCTCTTCAGATGATTCTTGTTTAAATTAGGGGTAAACTGTATGCATCTCTGCAGGCCGCTGATTTTTGTCACACAGAGAAGGTGCTGTGACAGAAATTGTTTCATTTTATGTAATGCAATGTAAATGACGCCTCTGAATGAGAAACTGAAGTGTTGCCAAGTGCAACAATTTAGCTTTGTGGAACACACAGCCCATTATTTTCCTCTGTATAGTGACTCAGTGCCAAAGGGCATTGTTTGGAAGGTGCTAAATGATGCAACAGGCCTTGTTAAACTTGATTTAGTCACAGTAGATTATCACTTTAATCATGCCGTGATGCAAATGTTAAATGCATGCTTAGCACATCATTTGTTTCTGTCATGGCAATTAATATCTGCTGTCGACAGATAGACTGGCGGTAGCCACCCCACACCCTCTTTGTCTAAGCTGATTCCTATTGTCCACTAGATTTATGACTGGATGAGCTACACTACTTTATTTGTATTCAGGTAAAACCTATATTTTGTATTTGTATGCTTATCGAAGAGTTTTTTTTTTTGTTTGTTGTTAAATTAAAGAAGCGTGTGCAAGTGGATGAACAGCTGTGAATTTGATTTGTTCATGAGACAGCAGGATGACCCGGTGGTGAGAGTGACTGACCCATAGCTGCAAGGGCAAAAGTTCAACTGCTTCAACCGCAAACATGTCTGTACTTGCCTGCCAAAGCCCCCTTCAGTAGGTCAGAGTTTCAGGCCACCACGATGTGAACACGCTGCTTATGCAAAATCAGAATTTCCTGATTACACTGTGTATGCTTCATCATTAGCCGTTTGTATATTTTGATATTAGATTGCATTATATCAGAGGATTCAGGCATCTGTGCTGTTGTGCACAGAAGTGTCACACTGTGCATTCATTCCTCACTATGGATTTTGTATATGCATGCATAACTGGCCAATCAAACATTTTCATATTCCCACAACATCCCTACGGCAGGAATTTCTGTCTTTCAGTAACTATTGCATAGTTCAGCAAAGCATGTGTCTGCAATTGCAACATATTTCAGCGAAGCAATTCTTCTTTTAAATATTTGTATAAAGAACCAAGACAGCAACACAACAGCACTATGTGTGTGCGCTATAAAATCCTTACATTAAGATTCAGATTGCAAGCTGTAAAATACATATGCATAGTGTAGCATAGTGTGTAAATGTTTGTTGGTCGATTAAAGCCTCGGCTGTGTCGTGAAAGGGTGTTCTATGTTGTCTTTAAATATTTCACATAAGAATGAAACAGCTCACTGTGCTAATGCTAAGTATGTTCAGTGTGTACAGTCACTATATTTGATATGCGAGGATCGAGTCAGTTGTAAGTTCATGAATCCTCCAGGCTGCCATCAGGTGAGGAGGTCCGGAGGGAGAACACCACTAAGCCCACCATCTGCAAACCCAGATAACACTGAGCCATGTGGCAAGCAGCAGGGCACTATCAGGTTATCTTGCTTGTGCCCAGTTTGTGTGCCTAAGCAGTAAGCAGAACAAGGACATGCAGCATGTCTATTAGCCCACTGCAGGGATGTCTGGGATCGCATGCCGGTTGATCTTCCAGCTGAGTGGCAGGTTGGTTCAAAGCTGCAGTTGGCAGCAGAGAACAGAGGGAGCAGTATGTTATGTACAAATTTGAATAGTTTAAGAGACAGCAGATGCGCTGCAGGGTGCACCGGTTCTCACATCTCTCCATCTTTTCTGAGGCCACCGTGTATTTAGCCTCCATGGTGCTGACCACAGGAGTATATAATCTGCAGAGCTACACTCAAAGTGGAAATGTTTTCTCTCTGCCTTTTCTTTTTTTTTTACTGCTATGTGGTTGCTATCACATGAATCTGGGGGAAGTGCTCTCCAAGCCACAGAGAAAGTTGAATTCCAGTCAAGAATACCCCGAGGGTCTGAGGAAACTGAGTTTATATATTTTTTTAAAATGAATGAAAAATGAACAAATAAGAATGGAAATCAGTCAAGCACACATAGCACATACCTCTGCCAAGGCAGAACAATCTGACGCATGTCGGTCTAGCTGTTATAATAGAAAAAGGGAAATGGTCTGAATACATACATGACATTTACATTGTTATGAATAGTAGAGAAGAAAGACAATACGCCATGTAGTTGGTTTACTCTTATACATATGCCTCTGTTAAACTATAGTTACAAAGGCTATAACTGAACACAAATGTTTTTGATCCTGCAGATCCAGAATATTGTCTGGATCAGCAGATGCAGATTACCATCTATATCTGCACCACACTATACACAAGCATAGATATCAACCCCATAAATGTGTGTAACTTTTTTTTTTTTCACACCATGATTTATGGATTATTTCCTCGGAATTTATGGAACATATTGAAAAATGTCCTTCGCACAAGTTCTAAAACAAATCCTAGATCTGTCCCTCTATCCAGATCAGCACCAAACATCAGTGGGTTCTTACCTATAGCCAATGTCCCACCCTCCCACAAAGCGTTTTGAAAATCAATGTATTTGTTTGCATAATCCTTCAAATAGTCAAATAAACAAACAAAGTACAAGTGCACTCTGAGAGCACATAGCTCCGCAATAGTCCGCTCTTCTATGATATGCACTGTACATCTGCATGCACGAATATACAAATATATTAGAATAATGGGAAAATATGGTTGTGCAGAAGTGAAGCATCACCATTATCTCTCAGTTATTCCCTATAGGCCCTCTATAAGTATTATAGGCCTATCTACAGTGATCCTCTATGTGACTGTATTTTCTTTCTAGGTATTATTATTATGTTGCTGTTTTGGGGATACCTCTAAACATCAGCCTGTGGGTAGTGGACTTGTAGCCCCCAGTCAATAGCATATGTAGGGTGTGAGGTCTTTTTTTTTTAGATTTTCTTCTAAAAGTTTTTGCATTGGAATGTGTGAAATAAATGAATAAAACATTCGCTGTCTCTCTCTTATGCTCTGTCTGTGTTATGGCTGCATGAAGAGCTGTGATAAAGAAGCAAACAGACATGAATGAAAACGTAATATCCTTAGTGAACGTGATAATATACTGTTCACAAGATGATTTATTTAAAAAAAAAAAATCTTTTTAAGCTTGTAAACCAGCTGATTCTGTTCATTTGGAGTTAGATCTTATGGCTTTGCATGCAGTTCTCGTATTCATTGGGGAAGTGTTGTAGGAACAAGCCCTGTTCCCATCTTCACCGTTCCGTATAGGAAGAAAAGAAAGAAAGCCTCCCATTGTGAGTTGTGTCGTTTCTTGGAGGAAAAAGGTATCCGAGTGTGAAACAAACAGCTGGTTTCATTAACCTCCTGTCCAACCATGGTGCAGGGGAGTTGTGGGGGCCACCAATCTAAATGGTAACCTTCTGAATATACAGTCATACAACATATAATAGGTGACTGCAACTCATCTGTCATACTCAGCCGTGTCCATTGCATAAAGTTATATAATGTCATATGTCATTCTGGTGACACTAGATAATGGCTTCATAGAGGGGAACTGCATCTGATGCATTGCAGCAATGTCAAATATTTTCCAAAGGCACCATCGACAGAAACATATTTCACATCCACATTATCAAGTTCACATACACATTAAGTTTTACTGAAACTGTCACAGTCATGTATCACTGCGCTGCTCTAAACTTTAAATAAAATAAAATAAATGTTACACAGCCCTGTTGTAAGTTCCTAGTAGATCATGTCTCACAGTGATATAACAACAGTGTACAGACACAGCAGTGGCTCCGTGTGAATATACTTGGGGTCACCTGTGTTTTGAGCTTAATGCTAATGTTCAGATTGCTAATAAATGTTAATGTTGACCATCTTCACAATCTTATTTAAGCACGTTAGGATGCCAACATTTCCTAAGTAGCCTTAAACACAAAGAACAGTTGGAGCTTATAGGAAGTTTTGCAGGTGTTGGTCTGTTTGTATGTCTGTAGGAGTACTCAAAAAGTTATGAACTGATTTTGATTACATTTTTAGGAGAGTGATCTGAGTCAACATCTGGACCCAAGTTTTTTTTGTTTATTTTTAATGATTCTTCATCAATGTGGGATAGTTACTGAGCAAGATCCTGAAGAGAACCTGCCATTAGTGAAATAGCATTTTTTCTTGAACAGCTATCAAACTAATAATGATACCAATCTGATTCTAAACTGTAGGGTTAGGTTTTCATGGTAAAGGAGTCACATGATGAGGGTCAAACTGTCATAGGACTGTCGCTTTTTGGTGCAATGACATCATGGTAAAGCTGGGCTACCGTGGCTGTGTTTTTATGCTCTCTGAGTGCTGTCGAGATAATTTCGTCTAATGTTTCAGATCAGTTAACATTTCAATCTAACAGTGGTGCGAGATGAAAAGTTAAGGGATCTCAAAGATAATAGATTCATCCTGAGGGGGACATGAATTTCTATTCCGTAATTTATGGTAATTCAAACAATAGATGGTGAGACATTTTGCTCAAAGCCACAAATTTAAGTCTCATGGCGCCGCTGGAGGAAAAGTCACGATCACTAAATTCTTTAGAATTCATCCTCTGGGCACCATGAATGTCTCCCAAACCATATTTCATGGCAGTTCATTCAAAAGTTGTTGGGATATTTTTCCTTCTGGACTAAAGTGGTGGACCAACCAATCAACAGACGGACGTTGCCACTTCTGTAGCCACACCATGCTAATTCGGCTAGAACAAAATAAAAACACAAAATTCTACCAATATTTACAAAACGTAATCAAAATGTCCAATCAATTTGTTTTTTCCATGACAGAGAGCAGACTTGGCAGTAGCTCCTCTCACCATCACCTACATGCGTGAGAAGGTCATCGACTTCACCAAGCCCTTCATGAGCATGGGCATCAGCATCCTGTATCGCAAACCCAATGCCACCAAAAATGGCTTCTTCTCCTTCCTGAACCCCATGACTCCAGACATCTGGGTCTACATTCTCTTGGCCTACCTGGGTGTTAGCTGCGTCCTTTTTGTCATTGCAAGGTAAGTCCACGAGTTGCTTACAATTTTGTCCCATGAGTCCTTCATACATTTTGCAAGAGGTCTTTCAATAGACATAGTAATTTAGTCCATTATCATTGCAGACTCAGCCAGGTTTTCATACTGTGTTTGCTTCTGGTTAGTAATCAACACAGCTATGTCTGCGTGGGCTTTTAACAGCCCAGCAGTGGGAGGAGGAATAGAAAAAAGCTCTCAGTTGAGTAGAAAAAGTCTCATTCAGGGTGCAATTTCTTGTTTCCTGTGTGATGTCTTTAGAATTGGCAAGGCATCATTAAACAATAGACCATAAAAAAGTACTTGCTGATGCAAAAATTGCTAACATCTCTAACAGCAGTACAAAGAGAAAAAACATACACACCTGATGTGATGCTATTTATAGCTGATCATCATCATTTACATAGAAAATGAAATTGCTGGCAGTAATAAGTCAACATTTGTTATGTATGGAGATTATCTATTTGATTGGCTGAAAAGTATCTCGCTCATTTTCACTTCTTGTTCTCACTTCTCACTCTTCTTTAGTCATGAATGCGATGAATATCCTGTTAACACCATTGTCAGTATTTCCTGCAGCTTCTCATGCAAAGTGGTGCTTGAGGAAGTTCTAGAAAAGCAAGCTTTGAGAGGAGTTCTGGGGCTTGAGAGCCAACAGCTGCACTCCTCTATCCTCATTTGTGAGACCAAATACATTCTGGAGTGGCTTCATATAAGTACAAAATCATCTTAAACTGTTGCATCAGTTTTTTGGAAGCCGGCCTAGACAGCTGAAAAAGCTGTATCCCCAGAAGTGCATCATGTGAGCATAAAAGCAGACAGCGGTGCACACTAAGAGGGTTACTTCAGCAACACTGGGTAGCTTTAAATGCTGGACAGAGCTTTCAAGGCATTAACAAGGCTGAAAACACTTCACTGCTTTGCTTCAACATAACAATTATGTTGCAAGGTACCTTATATATTTTTGTTGACAGACACATTTTAGCAGTTGCAAAGAAAGATATGTAAAATACAGTACAGTATAATGCTTATGTGCCTGTGAAATCAAAACTCAAGCTCTTTATTTTTTATATAAATAAGTCTGTACCTTAAAAATAAGAGTGTTTTAAGAGCTTGTAGGGGGAGAATAGATTGGCCTCAGACTCAAAACCTGGAGAAATATTTTTTTTTTTTTAAATAGAGCAGATGATTAGAAGATTTTTTATTACAAAATTTGTATTTATGTGTTTGATGTGGGAAAGAATGTACACTCACTGTATGAAAATGTTTTTTTAATTCTTTTTTTTCATGTTTCTTATCATCTTACAAAGCAACACAAGGACCTTGTTTCAGTTTTCAAGGAAATGTGTGATGCGAGTGCATTTTGGTGCATGTCTCTTTTATTTAGCAATACAATCTTACCACTGAACATAAACCATTGATGCAAAATAGCTGTATGTCAAATAATGTAAAAGGAAATAAAAAATACAGTATTCATAGGGTGTGAAAATAGACTTAAATCGTGAATGACTGGATGCACTTTGTTAAAGGTTGAATATATGACATTCACTCCCACTAGCAATCGCACCAGAGCATCTCAGACCGAAACAAATGTGCGCATCTTTCTCTCCTAACACAATAAAACACATCTGAATATAAACTACTCACCAAACTCACATCAAACTGTAAAATAAGGCGTTGTCGAAGGAATATGAATCAAGACTTTGTTACTATGTAGCCTATTTAAATGTTTTCAGAGCCATATTATAGTGTACTATTATAATAGGAGAACATTTCTTACAACAGACATGAGAAGACCAGAGAGGCTGTACTTTTTTCCAATATCTAATAATGTTGTTTAATAGACAGGATTGTCAGCACAGTTTGGAGCAGGCTTATATCTCTGCTTGCCAGTTCAACCTTTTTAGAAATTAGCAGGGGAAATAAATCAGCGCCGTTACATTGTCTGACATTGTCTACTAATTTCACTCAACATAGTGAAAAAAAAGACACTGCTCTTTCCTTTAAAGTCCAGTTCATGTGTAGTTTGGATGGGCATAAAGCCTCTCCTGTTGTCCCTGTTTCCTCGCTATCGCATATTATTTGACTATGACTTTCAATTAAACATTAAAGAAAAACAAAATTAAACTGAAGGAATTAAGTGAAAGGCGAGGGAGTACCACATTTGTACAACCGCTGCCTAAGGCCTCTCCAATGTTGGCAAATGTTATGGCCACATGAGTCAGAAATAGGGAGAGACCTCTATGGAAAATAGTGAGCATATTTGGAAGTGGTTATTTTAATGAATAAGAGACAAAACTTGGGCAAGTCGAAATCAGTTCAGGAGGCATATGCATACGATTCTGTGTATTAAGGATTAAATCTGTGCATATGCACAAAGACACGAAAACGCATAGGTATTCCTGAGATTTATGAAGCTGTGTGTCTGCACCAATGGGAGCACATCCACAAGCTTCACATTCACTCCCACAATTATCCCGAAGGGGTTTTTAGATCCATTTATCCCATTTAGATATTGATACTTGTACCTGCTCCACCATTGGAAAAGTTACTGTTGGAATGGGTATTGGTGTGTGTCATTCTGTGGCGGTATATGTGTTTTTTTGTATTACGGTGTAATAATAATAATTATTATTGTCGAATTGGACTAGGGTATAACGATAAAGATAATATTGCATACATAAAATACATACAAAATTTGATCTTTTCTAACATTGCCATCATCGCCACCATAATTAATTATACATGTGTTCCGACCAGCCGTAGCACCACAACCACCGACAGGTGAAGTCAGAACAATACCAGCCATCTTGCCACAATGGCACATGTCATCACGCCACCTCATCATTCCTCCCAGATATCTTGTAAAAAGCAAAAGTATGCCTGTGTGAGGTACATAGATTCTAATGGGCATCTTACATCTTGTGCTGCTCCTAAGTGGTAAAAAAGAAGAAAAAAAAAACTGCTTTGTCGAGCTACTGTGCTTCTAGTGCAGGTCAATATTTTTGTAACTTCAAACCAAAGCTGGAACTCTAAAATACTTGTAACTCTCAGAAGAGCTCTCAAACTGATACAATTCATTTTTTTAAAGAAGGACTGACTTTCAACTGTCTGTCTCATTCCCAGTTACCCATTTATGTGTGAGAAACATGGATGCATGTTTTTTGGTGCGTATGCCACTTTAACACATCTGGCCCCAAAATGATTGACATTTCAATGATGGCTGAAATAGACTATGATTAATCAGCAGTCCTTTTCAGGGTTTAATTAAATAGATTGCTGACATATAATAATTAGATTGAAGTGTATCCATCTCTTAAACAATATACATTTCAGTCAATTAAATCTCTCTGCTTTTTTCTCACTATGGTCTTTCAGAATTAAGAATATGCACTCAAAGATTCCCCACTGTGGGCTCCAGTGATGACGAGCATTTTAGTTAGTTATCTGTTTTTTTTATCTCATAAAAGCAACAGATATGCCTTATTTTGAGGAGATTCTATCTGGACTCTAAGGATTTAGTTCTACCCTGCAGAAAACGCAGAATAAAGAGTTAGAGAAAGATTTTTCACATTATATACTTTAAAAAAAAGGAAAGTCGTGACATTTACCAAGTTAAATCTCTGCATCTGCCAACATTTTCAGCAGATATTACCTTTCAAATGTAAAGCATGTATGAAGTAGGTGAGAGGATATTTGAAGATAAAGCTCAACCAGGTCCAGTTGATATTAAAATGTTTTGAAGTGATGTGACAAACTTATTTCCATTTATAAAACCAGTGAAACTACAGCAAACATCTCTAGATGTATGAGAGGTTGGTCGCATTGTCACATTATTAATTCTAAAACAGTCTATGAATTTGACTTGAACAATGGATAAAACTTTTAAATTTGAAAGCCCACAGTGATGAGTCCACAGAAAACCCCGACTCTGCACTTCCCCTCAGCTTTATAGAGCTTTTTAAAGTCTTTCAGCTCATTGGTTTAGTTTTTATGGCTTGCAAATGTAGGGTTTGGCTCACTCTTACTGCTCTCATCAGTCCTTTTCTTTTAAGGGAAAAAGCTCAAATAAACCAACAGTAGGAGAGGAGTTGCGTTATCAGAAGCCCACAACTAAATACAGCTCCAAATTACTGCTTGTATTGCTCTGAATCTGCTCATTTATAAGATTGGCAACAACTATGCAACTTGTTCTGCTGCTCCTAAGTGGCATTAAAAATCTGTTAATCCTGGTCAAGTACTGCTTTGTACTGTGCTAATAGTGAAGGCCAATAGTTTGACTTCAAACCAAAGCTGGAAGTCCAAAATTCTTGTAACTATCGGAAGAGCACTCAAGCTCATACCGTTCTTATTTTAAGAGATATTAACCTTTGTGCTGCAGATGGTGCAGTGGTTTAAGTGCGTGCCCCATGTACAGAGGCTGCAGTCCTCTTGTGGTGGCCTTGGGTTCAACTCCTGCTCATGGCCCCCTTCCGCAAGTCTACGCCTCACTCTCTTTCCCCATCTTCCTGTCAGATATCTTCAGCTGTCCTATCCCATTAAAGTCATAAATGCCCCAAAAAATAACCCCCCCCAAAAAAAGAAACTTTAACCTTCGACTCTCTGTCTCATTCCCAGGTTCAGCCCATATGAATGGTACGACGCCCATCCTTGTAACCCCGGATCAGATGTGGTGGAGAACAACTTCACCCTCCTCAACAGCTTCTGGTTTGGAGTCGGCTCCTTAATGCAACAAGGTACGGCGGTGCGCACATCCTCTTGCCTGTCAAAAACAATACCATCACACCACTCCTCTTTTCCGGTGCACTGCTAGCTCCCACTTTCTACCTCTTTTACTGACAAGCTCCATGATTTCCATTGCGGAACTGTTTCATAAGATATTTACCTGTCAGGAACAACTGCAGAGCTCAGTCTCACGCGACAAAGGAAGGATGTTGTCACCTGTTTAAAAAGGGAAGAGTCGGTGCCAGGCACTTGTCAGAGATTGTCAGCTATGGAAGCCATCGCTGTATATATTCCCCCATAACACAGCTGCTTCTGACTGTTAGGACAATAAGGGTGAGCCATGCTGGAACTGGCTGGTGTGATATTTCCACTGTTGTATGACTTACACAAGGGGTGACCAGCTGTAGATAATCTATTCAAGTCGCTCTTGTAATTGTCCAACAAGTGGTCTACCAATTAAATCTCACTGCGATCTTTATGATGTTAATGTTTTGAAACCAGTCATTTCTTCTGTAAGTGCAAGAACCCAACGACTGTAAAACTCCCAACTGCAGATTTAATTCTACCTTTTGACTGAAAAGGCTAGAAATCAGTCTAAATGCGCTTACTGCCCCTTTTTAGGGTTGAGTATGAAAATAAAGGCACAATAAAACCCAGCAAACCCAGGAAGAACCAAGTAATAATATGCTTAACCTCAATGTAACAAGACAAATCAAGGAGTCTAAGTCAGACTCGGCAGAGGATCTTTGCCTGTAAGGACAGCAATGTATTCAGCAATTCATTAAGCACAGAAGCTCGGCAGCACTCTTGTGAAACAGCCCAGCAGCTCTGCCAATTTGCCGGTGAAGGCAGAGGGTTACGAGTAAAGCATCAGTGTAGCCGGGAGGGAGAGGAGAGAGAGAGAGAATCAGAACAAAATGAGCTAGTTAGTTGCCTATATTATGAAACTAAACAGTGGAGAATTTGCCATTATAATCTGTCCTGTGACTCACATTGTTGTCGGTCTATGCTTAAGCTTCACTGTAAAGCTTCTGCTGTCAGTTTTTGCTCATAGTTCCTGAATAATGTTTTTCCACCTCAGGATTTTGCAGTAAATATGTGTTTTATAACAGGTTTATCTGCATCTGTACATAAATATCTGATGCATGATTTGCATGACTGCTACTACAAGTATCACCAAAAAAAGAGTATCGATAATATAATGGGATTTTTTTTTCACAACAACACAGACTGTTTCTGGCTTTCCACGACACCTATTTGTACAGTACAGTACCTTGTAACACATGCTGTGTGGTGATATCTGCAGCAACACATATTCTGTCTCTGTCACATAAACAGACATCCCCTGCTTGTCTGCCAAACACAGTGACAGCAGCTGAGACAGAAGCCATTTCCTTGACATGTTTAAAATGCAAATGGATGTGTTTGAGGAGATCCAAAAAAAAAAAAAAACCTAGCAGCTTGTCTGTGGGAGGGAGGTGTCACTGACAACACAAAGAACACAAAATGTGAGGATGTGCAAAAGCAAACACTTTGTGCACTTCAAAAGTGGGGGTCTCGATAGGGTTTTCTCACAACAAACATATGCCTGATCATTTCCCGTAAATTGGTCCCCTCGTAGAAAGTGTGTGTTTGTGTCTTCTCTGACATTTTCCTTGATTTTTATAAGGTAGATTACCATTGTAAATGTTTCCAAGATGCATTTTAAACCTAAATTATTGCATTTTTTGGTGGTTCTTTATGCAATAAAAACGTATGGTGCAGTGGGAAGAAACACTTCAGAAAACCGGGTTATCATGTTTATCACGATGCATTAAGGAATCCACAGAGAACAGCTTTTTTTTTCTTCCTCCTCCTGACTGACATTTCAAAAAGCATCATGAGATACAAAATATTCAGTTCATTCATTCAAAGAAAAGGCAAAGTGTCAGGGTGATTCTTTGCGATCTCCTCTAAATAAATGTGCCAGAGGCAGTCGGGATCTTTATTCTTTTGCTGCTGTGGTTTGAGTTAAATTATTGAATTTTGAGTTAACCTACAGTTTGTCCTGTTAGTTACTCTTTACTCATTCAATGCTCCATACACAGTTGTGTATTGACAAAATAACAACAAAAAAACAACAAAGGAGTAGGAAGACGTAAAAACTTACATAATCCTACCTCCTCTCCGCTATTCAATCATTAATAATATTCATATCAACAATATTAAACTTCCTCTTCCTATAATTTCTGACTTTTAAATACATACATTCATACAGTTATACACAGACATATACAAATACCCACATATGCAGAAAACCCATTAATATACATACTGTACCTACACACATTTACACCCTTTATGCATGTACTTATATATATTTTGATTCCTAATAATTTTATTTACACATACATACAATACTAATGACTAATTATCTTTATCTTATATATCAATTTGTGAGCCAAATAACTTTATTTTATGAAATATTTATCAAATTGTAAACCAGTTATCTTGATATATACATAAATTGATGTTATTGATTATCAATGCCCTTCATCATCCATGTACTTTTCCCTGTATCATGTTTTTTGTATCTTTTTTTAAAAACTGAATAATGTTTGTATGTTGTTATATATTGTTTGTTTGGAACTGTTTGTGTCTTGTACTCTTTCTTGTGGGTTCATTTTAAAGCAGACTCAATTCAAATATTATGGAATAATAGGGCATTTTTATTTTTGATGAGGTTTACTCTGCTACATTCCTGAACTCGGTCGCAAAATTGAAAATATCTGTTTTTAAATGACACAAATCCCTCAATGATGCTGGCTCGTCATTGCTTTGTAGTGGTATGCACTGTATAGTGTTAGGCCGCTTTTACTGCATCATGTGAATGAGCGATGTAGCACTCAGGGAGACAGATATAATGTTTGGTTACTGAAATAGTATCAGTGTCGTCCTCGCTGAAAGAACATTTATATTTTCTTGGTTTATAGGATAGGAGGCCTTCCTCAAGGAAATGTATGGCATATTGACACCGTTTTATTTCCCTGGCACCAGATGACTGATCTGCTTTTTGTATTTATTAGAGCTCTGATGCAGCGCCATATACTGTTCCCTGCTGACAGCAGCACTTTATAGTGTGGAATTCAATTGAGTTACCCGTTGCCTCGCTCCATTTTTAGTGCAACCAGAGAATGAATCTGGATCTTCCCTCTCTGAAGTCATAGTGAATTAAAGGATGGTATTGTCTTCCCTTGTTTGGAACCATGTCTTTGTCAAACCACAAAGGACAAATCCAATCAAATTTGGTAGAAGAGGTTAAAGAGCTGACCACTCTGCCCCCCTTCTCTGGGCTTGTTACTCTTTAGAATTACCCTCATAAATCTTCTCAGTAAAGTAACAGAGTGCACAAAGCGCAAGGGTATTTTAAAGGTTGTCAGAGATGAGATATAAAGCAACTTTAACGCCAGTCAGTGAGCTATTGTAAACATAGTATTACTCAGCAGAGGACCACTCAAAGTCAGGGCTGATGCAGAGGTGTACTGTAAGTTTGGCTAGAGTACATGCTGATTTTTCTTTTTCTGTTTCTGATACAAACTGTTTCGATGTGTGCGCAAAACGCATTCGGCCTACTGTCGATAAATCTGATGAGATACGTTGTTTTTGGTGTATGAATTTAAACAGGCATTCAGTGATTACCTGAACAATGTTTTCATTTAGCTCCTTTCTATTTGATCTGACATCTCACATCCTACACTGATGCTCTTTTCTCAGATCAACTTCCCTGCCAACTAAACCCATTTCAATAGACAAGGATCAACTGCAAGTTCTATGAATCCTCGTTTGATAAAGCTAAACTGTTATCTTAATGCCGGCAGTGCTGTGGCAGTAGAAAGCTGTAATGTGTGATTAGGTGAACAGTTGCTAATTGCATAGTAAGAACCAGGCTCTTAAAGAGAAATCCTCAACGGCACAGGGAAGCTTTCGTCCATGTTATAACGTCCACGCACTGGAACTACACCATGCTAGAAATAGAAAAATTGTTAAAAAAAATTCCCTCATTAAAGGGTTTGAATATTACATTTTCAATTATTAATGTGAGTAATGTAAGTTAGATCTCAAAACAACTATAAAATTATAGTCCTGTTCAGCAAAAAAGTTAGAACTGTCGACTCTGGAGGCTTAATGAGAGGTTTTTATAAATGATGCAGAAGCCTGTGGAACATATAATTTCCTCCTCTCATCCTTTTCCTCACAGTTTCCTCACTGACAGAACCTTGATCAACACAAGTGGCACTGCCAAAAACATGTGCAAGCTAATTCACAATAAATGCTCTTTAATTCACTTCGTGTTGGCAGGTACAAACTTATCTAGTTGTCTGCTTAATATCACGTCCTATTTGTGTCGCGCACAGGCTCAGAGCTGATGCCCAAAGCCCTCTCGACCAGGATCATCGGTGGGATCTGGTGGTTCTTCACACTCATCATCATCTCATCCTATACGGCTAATTTAGCAGCTTTTCTCACGGTGGAGAGAATGGACTCGCCTGTGGATTCAGCCGACGACATCGCTAAGCAGACGAAGATCGAGTATGGAGTGGTAAAAGATGGCGCAACCATGACTTTCTTCAAGGTATGATACACACACACACAAAGAAGTTATGGTTGGATCATGATGAAGTTTCACATTTAAAAAAGTCTGATCAATTAATACAGGTACTATTCAGATAGTGAGTAAAAAATATATACAACACAATGTAGTCATTGGAATTGATTCCATGTATTTTACCATGTGAAAATTCATAGAGTACAAACATGTACAGTAATAAAATTTTTAAAATAACATGTAAAATTAAGTAAGATGTTGAATTTCTTTTAAACTGACTTTTCAATAAACTTTTTTTTTAATTTAGTAGGGTTATACATATAAAATATATATGTATCTTTTTACACTTGGATCTTAATTCCCACAGCAAAGGCAAATTCTTCAGCTTTTCCACTTCTCTACACTATTTGATCTGTTCCTCCATAATAATTTTTCATTCCAAATTTTCAGCCTTTGTCTGCAGGGTTTTTCCACTTTATTTTAGGGTTTGCCTTAGATGCTGCTGCTGCTGCTGTGGTGCTGAATAACTCATGGAACAGAGTTAAAGTTTCTCCGAATAAGAAAATGAAAAGACTGCACGTCTATTGAAGTCGATCCATATGTTTATGACGTTCAATAACAAGAAAGTGAATAAAAAAGCTGATTCCACAGCATCTGCCCTAGTTTTATACCCCCCAAAACATTTAATTGAGCAGAGATGCTGCATGACTCATTGTTGAATGCAATTAAGGATGAGTGTATACCCTTTAATATTGGGTTGAGGGATTTTTTTTTAATATCACGTAAACATTCAAAACAAATGTGGCATTTTCCAATTATATCCTTTTGTGTTTATTAAAAAAGTTTCTAATCCCAATACTGTGAGATTTCTCCTATTTTGTATTTCATCCTATGAATACCAAATGTCCTGTGATGATAATTAGTGCGTCTGGATCCAACTCAACTTGTTGACGCTTTGAAAAGAAATCAACCTTCAGCTTTGGCTCAAAAGCTGTGTTAATGAAAGTTATTCCAGATCATTCTGTGCACTTTGACAAATTGTAGTTGTGATTCTAGCGTCATCAATAGAAGGAGACACAGGTGCTTAATTACCTCATCAGAGTGGCATAGCTCAAGTAGCCCTCTGCTCCCTCTGGCTCACACAGAAAGGCCTAATGATGTCGACTCAATGAGGCAGAGAAGCATGATAAATACTGAGGAGAAGGGTTTGCAGATGTATGTAACTGGGTGGATCTGGTCCTAATCCTTAGGTGACATACCGAACTGTCTGCGTTTTACTTGAACGTCATTTGCATAGCTAAAGTCTATATAGTATATATATATATATATACTCTATAGCTAGAGTCTGCTGAAAATACCGTCCAATAGATAGCATATAGTTATACTTGTGCATCATGTGTGGTACTGTGACACTAAATACATGTCTGGATAAATGTCAACGTCAGTGGATGCTCACCTTTAACCCTGAATCCTTAAGATTTTCCCAAAATTCATAAAAAATAACACATACAGAAACGTTTAAGTTAAACACTCGAATTAACAAAAATTAACTAATTTATTAAAAACATTACCTGCACGCTGGAGACAGCCGGTTCATTTTGTGGTTGTGGATCATGGATGGTTCAAGCTTTTTAAGGATCACAGATTTTATTCGTCACATAGAGTCATACATGTAGAACTTGCAGTGAAAAAAAAAGAAGTATAAAGTGAAATAAGATGAAAATAAGCTAAGTACCATAAAAAAAGCAAATAAGCAAATATGAAAAGTCTTATGGCCTTATGGCTTATGGTGGATATATCCAACAATGCTTGTGTTCTAATCTGTTTTGCAATTTTTGATTGGATTCACTACTTCCACCAAGATCACAAGATAGTGAATTGAAAAAAACTGCTGCATACTATAGTTGTACCCACATATACACCACTAAATAACCTGGCCCCAAAAGCCAAATAGATTTCAGATTTCCTTTAATGGTCATTCTTATGTAGTACATAAAAAAAGAAATTGTGTTTTGCATTAAAACACCAGGCAGAATAAAAGACATTTCAGAATCAGAACGATCTGTATTGTCATTATACGCAAGTACAATGACATTCTGCATGGTTTCTCTCCAGTGGAGATAGAACAGAACAGGTAACAGAAGAAAATCAGTGAAAAAAAAACCCAATCAGTATCAGTGCAACATTTAAAACTATAATAATAATAGTATAATACATAGTAGTAAATAGTATATGCAATAAATAAAAAATAGTTTCTGAAGCTATTAAATACAGTATCTTCTATAAGATGCATGAATTATTCATCAGTGATGACTCATAGGCATTATTCAGCTGCCATTATAATACTGTTAAAAACACAGTGCATTAGACATTATCAGACATTTGTTGTCCAGGAGGTTGTTACATCACCTGAAAGCCTTCTTATGAAAAACTCTTGTTTGGTGAAATTGTATATTACATGAGGAGCATTGAAGGCCACGCAAAGAGTCGTATGCCTCTAAGGAAAACTTTTATCTGCTGTTAAAATGTTATAGAAAATTACTGGATGCGTTCATACGCCATTTCGCAGATTTGTTTAACATTTTTTTTATCATGAGACCACCATGAATTGTGTAGAAACTAGAATCAGGAGAAACTAAATCATGTGAGAAAACTTTGGCACTTTGGTAGCACTTACTATACATCCTAATTGAAAGTGAAACTTTCAATATTAGACTATTTTATGTCAAATTTTAGCAGCCAGGACTGCGTTTCTCCTGTAGTTACACATAATGGGGGCCTTCTTATAATAGCGTCTTTGTCAATTTGAAATGGCTTATAGTCTTTAGACAGTAATTATCCAGGATTAGATATGGCACAACTGCAACCTCATATAAAATTGCATGAAATACCACACAGCCTGATGCAAGACTAATGGAGAGGCATTCTATTATCGCTGCTTCAATTGCACTTATGAGAGTAGACGCTCACCAAGCTTCAATTTGCTCTCCTTTAATTGTGTAACAGTGGAGATCTGTGGGCGTAATTGGCCATTGGTTAAAGAATATGTATTCCTAAATACATACAAAAATAAATGAATAATAATTTTTTTTAAAACAATTGAAATTATTAAATCTATTTTCTTTGGCTGTAATGTTTTAAAGTACATTTGTTCAAGCTCAACTTTTATAATAATCAAATTACTGTATATTTATGTCATACTTTTTCCTCACCTGCAGCAAGAGAGATGTTGTTCAAATGAGGTTCAAAATCACATTTTTAAAAGTGGCTCTTTTCCATCCCTTACAGAAATCTAAGGTTTCTACTTTCGAGAAAATGTGGGCCTTTATGAGCAGCAGGCCGAGCACATCGCTGGTGAAGTCTGTAGAAGACGGGATTCAGAGGGTCATGAAGTCTGATTATGCCCTCATTATGGAGTCTACAACTATCGATTACGTCACTAGGAGGAACTGCAACCTGACGCAGGTGGGAGGGCTCATTGACAGCAAAGGCTATGGCATCGGCACTCCTCTAGGTAAGCCCAGCCAATGAGCAGAGAGTCATTTTTAGAAGTAATAAAAAAAATTCTTGTTTTACCTTTTGAAGGATGAGGGTGAGGCTTTTTAGACAAAGCAGAGGCATGTTTTGTTTTTTTTAGCTACTAGTCAGTCAGTATGCCGCAACACGTTTTTAAAGCCTTATTATCACAAAATCCAGCTGGTGTTTCTTCCAAACAAATGAGGCCTTATGTTGCTTCCAGGCTCCCCATACAGGGACAAAATCACCATAGCAATCCTGAGCATCTTGGAGGATGGGCGTCTCCACATGCTGAAGGAGAAGTGGTGGAGTGGAAGCAGCTGTTTGGATGAAGAGCGTCACGAGACAGGCCCCATGGGTATCCAGAACCTGGGTGGTATATTCATTGTGCTGGCATCTGGCCTAGTGCTGTCTGTTTTTGTGGCAATTGCTGAATTCATCTACAAGCTAAGGAAGACTGCAGATCGTGAGCAGGTACTTGTACCCATAAATCATTAAGAGTTTCTTAAAGGTCCATTGTGTAGGATTGAGGTGGATCTTTTGGTAGGAATGATCGTGTTTTCATTAGTGTATAGTCGCTTTAAAAATTAAATTTGTCGTATTTTTGTTACCTCAGGGAGCAGATCCTCCTCCACCTATAGTTCACCATGTTGCACTGCAATGTTTCCACAGTAGCCCAGAACAGAAAAACAAAAGTGCCTTTTGCCTTTCTAGTAAAACACCATAAGGAAGATTGAAGCAAGGGGTGTAAAGTTGGTTGCAATCTGCAGCTTCACCACTAGATGACGCTAAATCCTGCCCACTGGACCTTTTATATTAATCTTTACACTTTTTTTTGGGGATGGAAAATTAGTCTAAAATAAGCATAAATTTAATTTAATTGATTTAATCACTCCATCAGGTGTTCAGTTTATTTCACCTTTGAATTTGGCAAAAGAAAAGTTGCTAACCATGTCTATTTTGTTACGATACATACAGCCTCTAAATCAAATCCGTGCTTTTAGTTCAAACATCTTTCAAAGGATTTGCATGCCTTTTTATCCCTAGGAGAACTTCGCTTATTTTAACAGGCGTAATTGAAAATTGGAGCAAAGAGAATTAATCCATTATTAGTCATTGGATTTGTCAGAATAGCATTAACACTGTACTGTTGTAATTCACTAATTTGAGTCATGCTAAGTGAGTAGCTGCATGCATGCTCATGCACCATACTTCTCCACTCGTTCCGATACAGCGGCGATATTGAACTGTGTGCTGCATGCGGTGGTGGTGCGATTTGACATTGCTGAAAGCCATGAACGCACGTGCACACATACACGCACCAGCTGTAACGCAGCATGAATGTTATTCTCAAACGCATTTTGTGCTCCTCAGACTGTCGACACTCTACACTGTCAGAGCAATTTAATGCTAAGGCATTTACCCCCCCCTCCCTTCCCCCTATTCTCCTTCTCGCTCCCCTCTCCGCATCTTCCCTTTTTGCCCAGAGGTCTTTGTGCAGTGCCATGGTGGACGAGATCAGACTGTCGTTCACCTGCGAGAGGCGGGTGAAGCACAAACCTCAGCCTCCAGTCATGGTGAAGACGGATGCAGTGATCAGCATGCACGCCTACAACGACCGACGACTCCCAGGAAAGGACAGCGTGAGCTGCAGCACTGGGATGACTCCCGTGTTCCCATGACAATGTGTTCTCCCCAGGGCAAGAGCCTCCTGAGCAATGTGTCAGGGGTGGTGCCAGAGACTAGAGACAATGGCATAGATGCAATCCCCAGATTCACATTTAATCACAGTGATATGGGGACATTAACTAAACATGGTCAACTCAAAATGGCAGCATCGGCCACACAGGTATAACAAAATACACTAACCGTGTTCCAAACCACAAGGGGTAAAAGAATCATGTCGGGGAGGTTCTGGGAAAATCAGTTTCAAGTCTGATGTTTACGTGTGCAACAGAAAAACACAAGATAATACACGTTGTTTAAGGAAATCCTCAATCAGTGTAAAAACAGAGAATTTTATTGGACAATACGGACTGAGATGAAATACTTTAAGAATGGCAATAAATGGCAGATATACCACCAAGAAACAGAGGACCACTGGAGATCAGTTTTGCCACAGATTAAATGCTATCTTATGTTTCTCCTGTTGATTTAACTTCTGGATGGCCTTTGACAGCAGAAAAAAAAACTGTTACCTCAAACATGTTGTCTAGGCTTGAGTGGCGATATCTGAGTCATAGGCTGCAGGATCTTTTGGAAGCATGGTTCACAGGGACAAATATGATAACCTGTGAGAATATTCATTCAGTGTCTGCAGTGTTGTTCTTGGTGGAAACCCATAGCGAGACAAAAGTTTTCAACAGTAAATATATGTTCGTTGAAGTTGTTATGTGAAATTCACTCCATTGTTATACAGAAGCAATTAATCATTGATTCAAAGCGAAGCCGCAATGGGATAACTGTTCCAATACTCCACTGTGGACCATTCCATCGTGTTATTATGGGATGAGATTTATTGGAACAGAAGTACACTACATGTCAAAATCATTTCGTACATGATTGAATTTTAATCAGATAAACTGCCAAAGATCCAAACCATTTAACGAAACTACATACAGTATAGTATGAGCCACTTCCTGCTCACTTAGCTTTTTAGAGAGCGCTTATTTTGTGTTCAAAGCCAATTGGAGTGGTTTGAATGCTACTCTTAACGGACCTTGCTATATGCCATTTTTCAAACAATGCAGGGTAATATGCATCCAAAGTTAATTGTATTTGGCACACTCATGGCATTGTATTTCCTGGATTTGCTAAACTTTTTACCTCAAAATATTATCAAAACGGTAATACAAAACAATCATTGAATAATCAGCAGAAGAAAACAGACATGTTTTCTTAATAAAAACATGATCTTCCTCCTGTTTAGAATCCCAAAAGATAATCATGGAAATATTGAGCAATTATATGATCCGATTTCGAAAGTTTGTGCTCACCTGTGATAAAACACACATGTACAGACTGAGTTGGAGAGAAGATGAAGTATTTCTCTATATATCTTAGTTTTAATAAAGAATTTGAAGTCACAGAGACAAAAGGTAAGACCGTGGGGTCTTAACGCTGAAGTGCAGATTTTGAGTGCATTTAATTGCATCCATCAGTTCCATGCTGGACTTTGTCCGTGTGCGGTTACAGGACCATTGAATGTCCCATTTACTTCTGAACACATTGCTGAACAGTTATTTAATTTATCAGATGCAACCGAGAGGCTTTTTTGGCAGGCAATTGATCGTTCTGCATTATGAGCATCATGAAAACTGGGCAAGAGTTTGGTTTGAAAATGTGAAACAGACTTTCTCTGATTATTAACCTAATGTGGACAGAGTCAATCTGTACTTGTAGAGTGTGAACATGCCGGAGGAAAATGTGGTGGATAGGCAGAAGACCAATGATGATTTTTTTTGTGTTTGTGTTGACTTTATGCGTATTGCGTAAATGTACATCTTCAGTAAGTGTCATGCCGTAGGAAGATTCGAAGAGTCTGTGAGCTGCTCTCACCTGGGATCTGAACAAACAGCACACCTCTGTGAGGTTTACATCATCGATACATTGAGACAAAAAAAAATAAAAAAAATAAAAAAAATCGTAACTCTATGATTCAAGGAAATTCCAATCTGTAAAACTTAGCATTGCTTAATAGAGATTCACTGTATAATTGTTTATCGACTCCCTTCTGCAAAGTAGAATATGTAGATAAGATCAGCAGGAGGAAATGTATTTTGCTAAATTTATATGGTAATAAATTGATTGTTTCAGTTGACAGTCAAATATGTTAGAGAAAGATGCTATTTATTTCATTAGAGAAGTCTCTTTAACCCACTTCCTCACTTTACCCCAGTTCTACAGCCCCAAACCTCGTTCATTTATTTAATGGGAATTAATTATACTATGGTATATTGGATTACTATCATCAAGATGGGAAAACGTATGTTAATCTACTGTAACGATGACTAGTATATTTCTAAAAGTGAATATGAAATGGAAATGTTGAGCTTCCCTAAAAATTGACGGGAAACTCCCTCAGAGTAAGGAGTTTATCTCATTTAACTGGACCTTTGCTGTGCTTGAAATCTGGATTAGGACCTAGGATCTACAGTATAGCCAATACCTGGTTATACTATATTACTGAAGCCTCATGTGTACTGTAGCTTTCCAGACAGGTGATTCAAGGACACAAGTGTGCTTATACTGTATATCACCTCGGAAATATGTGAAAATACTGAAGATTTCATCATAATCAAAATTCGTTGGAATTTCTATACTGATTTGGCTGAATCAGTTAGTTTGGTTACTGGATACAACATCTTTTTTTATAAATCAATGTGAATAATAATGTCATTTTCCACAAAATTATATAAAAATGTGAAAGAAAAGTAATACAAAATGTAAGCTACATAACCTGTGTTCCATTAGCAGTGTGTGATATGAGTTTTGATTTTCCAGCAGTCACAACAGTATGACTTTTTATGAATACTTTTCTTCTGAGTTGCACAGCTTCTATCATTTGGCAGAAAAACGTTCTATTCGAATATGAAAAATATGTTGGTGCCAACCAGGGTTTTCTTTGTGGACATGCAGAATTTCTATGAATATAGCTTTTGTAAGGTTTTGTAAAAAAAATAATAAAAAAAAGATTTTCTTTTCCTAGTAACTGTATGTGTTAAGAGAATATTAGAATTACTGACATCTGAGTAAAACAAGGGGAAATTCAACAAAATATTATAGAAAAGCTATTGAATTATTTTCTTTTTAACACATTGTGAATAATTCAATTGTACAGTTTGCTGTATGGGTTATATGAAGTTTTAAATAAAAAATACAAAGTATTTCTATCTCCTCTTGAGCTACTGATTGATTGATAAATGTTACAAATGTTGCATCAGAATGGCAAAGTGAAATGGATGTCTCTTAAATGTGGAATTTAAATTGGAATTTATCCAATATTACAGTTAAAATTAATTATTTTTGGGCTCTCATTTAAGTTTAAAGTTAGAGTTAGCAATGCTGTAGTTATATTATTTGTGTTTATACTAAGCTGCTATGGCCTGATTATAATAGTAAACCTTAAACCAAATAAAATATTTGCACTGATTTAATTGCAAAGTATTAACCAAAAGTGTTGTTATACCGATTTTTCCAATTTTTAGATTGGGTTACAATCTTAATTATCCCAGGGGATTATAACAACAACATGAATGATGAAGATATGACTAATCAACAGTAAACATATTGCAAATAATTAATGCTAGAAAATATACTGAAAAACAATTTAAACAAATAGAACATATAATACACAATCATCACTATTACACTACTTTACCAAATGTCCTATCAGAGAACTAATGCATTGTGCAAATGTTTCCATGCATATGTATAAATCCCTAATGAAATTAATTACACCAAGTATTGATCGTGCACCATTTAAGGATTTTCATTTTAGGGATTAACCTCCTTATCATTATGTGTGTGTCATATACATAATAACATGATATAAAGCATAATTATTAACCAAAGTATATCTTAGCACAGTTATCAGATTAAAGAAACATCATTATTCTGTATAGCTCAAAATGAAATTGATGAGATATGAGAAGATATATGAGAAAACAGCTGCCAAGATATTCAGCAAGATAGGGATCAGTGACTGGTTAATGCATGTGGCAGCTCTGTGTGCCGAGACAACATTTGGAGGAACCTTTGATGACTGAGCATCTGAGAATTACTCAGAAATAGCTCACAATACCAGGAACAATGCAGTACCATTAAACCTCGCCCATGGAATGGGCTCATTTTTTTTCTTTATGAGTTGTTTTATACTAGATAAGAAAAAATGAAAATGCACACTTTTATTTTTATGTTGGTCTATATTCACATATTCAAAACAGTGTTTGATTTGCATGCAACAGCTGCTGCATGGTGAGGCTGCTGAGGTGTATTGTGTTAAACACAGTGAAGTGGAGAAACTACAGAGAGAGACGCACAGGTGCTGGTGATGTGTCATGACACGAGGTGGCCAATTGACTGTGGTAGACAGAGACTGACCTTGCAGGCACTGGGACGGCAGACATGCGTGTTAAAATAGCAGGGGGAACCCCAGGCCATGGCGTTGAGGAGCCGCACACGTATAATGAGCGATGGGCAGGGGCCTTGTGCTAATGGGAAGATTTATTATCTCTCACTATCAATTAATCCCTTCGGACAGACCGGAGCCAACAGCAGCGCATCAGAGGTATGCAAAGGAGAGAGAGAGAGGGAGAGAGAAACAGAGGGATGATGGGAGGCAGCCAAATGAAGAGAAAGAGATGTGAAAGGACAAGAGAGATGGAGGGAGCAAGAGCAGTGGGGTGAGAAGAGGAAAAAGCCAAGGAGACTGAGGCACAGGTTTGAAGATGTGAGAGCTCTACAGCGCCTGGACAACAGGTTAATGACAAGTAAAGAAAAGGGTATAGCTGGTTATAGATGGAGGGAAGAAAATGCAGAAATCAGATCATAGAAAACATAAATAGTGAAACAAAGAGAAGCCAAGATGAAGAATGGGGAAAAAAGAATTTGGAAGACTGATACAACACTACGATCTACTTTGTACACATGCTTGAAAAGATTAGGCATATGTTCACTTTGAAAAGTAAGCTGGATAACAGAGCGATGATGTAGATAACAATCTCAGGAAGTAGGTCAACAAGTATAGACTATTTTAAGAAATGAACCCTTTTGAAAATAAACCACACAGTTACTAAATGGCTTGTTATGAAAATAATGATTCCATTCAAAGGCAATTGTATGTTGCGGTGCTCAATTATGTTAGAGTGGCTTTTAAGAAAAGGGTCATTTTTCTTTTTTTTTCATGGTGGAGAGTCTCTCTTGATTTAATGCTAGTGTGTTGCAGCCTAATGTAGAACCATTTATCTAGAGTGATTCCACATCACGTTCCTTGTATTCTAAATGGCAGACACGGTGAATAACAGTAGGACTTTGCAGTACCGTTACACTCCCATCTCATGTCTTCAAAGGTATTGTCATGTATTTCAATGTACTGTAAGTACAGAATGGAGACAGTACAACCAGAGGCTGACCTCCAGTGTCTTTGCCATTATGGAGGCCGCTTCGGTCTGTTTCTCATGCAGGGCTGTGCAGGTTTTCTTACTCTGATTGACATCACATGTCCAGACCAGTGCTCATGACCTTGACAGAGCCGTCAGTGGGTGATGTTCTGCTTGACATTCCAGGGTGATATGCTGGAGCACAACGGTTGTGCATCATTGACCCATCTGGGAGTGAATGAAAGCCCAACCCATCCTATGCTAATCTCTTTGGACCTGCTGGGTGAGACACCTATCTTAGCAGAGAGGTTTGGCCTGATCAGAGGGGCCAGTGTGCGCTGAACCTTATTATAAGCATTGTCATCATCCCAGAAAACTGAATTCCCCCCAGGAAGTGCAGGATATATCGCTGTGAAGGATAGAGCTGAATAAAAATAGTTCTGGAGGAATGAAGGCAGATCACCTCCAAAAAAATGAGAAAACCAGGGTATATGGGAAGTTAACTTTTATGTTTTTAATCAAGAAATGGGGGCTTGTTTAGCTCAGTTGGTAGATTGTGGGTTCGATTCCGCCCATATCGGTTGCTATTTTAATACTGTATCAGAGCGGTATTAAGGCAGTCACACATGTGAATGCAGGCAAATAACCACAGTGTGGTGGTGCAGAATGCTGGCAGTGCAGGATGTGGCACATACTTAAATGTGCTGGTTGCATTCCATTTGAGTAGTCAGCCACCAACACACACCTTTTTTTGCCTCTGGTTGGGGCTGTAAATTTGTCCGTCAAAATTCACCGAAAATTGAACTCGATGGAAAGCCAAAATGCATCTTTGCTTTGTCACTTGAAGCAAATATTTTATGAGAGTGGAAGTGAAGGGGAGGGAAAAATTGGCTATTGTTAATTTTGCATGTATGACCCCGACTTTAGATTACTTCTGATGCAAACCCAACATTTCTTACTCCTGCTGCTGCCAACAGCAACAATGCTCATCTGAAAAAAATGGTGATTTTCACATTTTTTTCAGCATTTCCTATTTTTACAAGGGAAAGAACAGAACTTATCCCACATACCTCCACCAACAACATATTGGCAAAATATTCAAAATAGCCCCATAATCGTAATATTGAAGTTAAATTATAAAGAAAGTATTAAGTATTGAGTGAAAAGGTGATGCAGAATTAGCTTCCGTACCCTCATCCGCCTCAAAATTTAAACTCTTCCTTGGCCCAAGGTCTACCTCAATGCAAATCTAATCAAAATCTGTTGGTAACTTTTTGAGATATTTTGTGCACAGAGAGAGACGGGCAGACAAACGAATGAGGGTGATCACATAACCCTCCCAACTGTCATCGGCAGAGGTGAAGGGAAATCTGAGGGAATCCAAACACCAAGATTTTATTGACACTGATAAAGTATTACTTTCATATTGTACAGTGTGCCACACGTGGATTACAAGACTAATAGAAGGTCCATAGCGCTGCCCATTCCAAATAACGTTAAATGTAATGATCAATTAATGAGTGTGTAATTACAGCCCACCAATAAATGCTCACAGTGGTACCACAGTGGGAATACTCATACATATTCTAACCTTCCATTATGAGCTCGGCAGCAGTACATGTGTCATATTTGTACAAGGAGACACCATATGGTCGACTGTTGAAATGAGAGAAAACGGTTGTTTATTCGAGACCCCTCTTTTATCGCAAATCACTGGCACCATCAGTATCAGAGCTTTATCTTCACGCCATCATATTGAATTATCCATTTGGCTACAGGTGAAATAGCCTGATAGAGACACTGCCCACAGAATACCTTGGTGAATTGTACTTTCCGTTCTCTGTCTCTGACCCTGATAATGACTGGAATAGATGCTTTTCATGAATATAAATATAGAATTGGATGAAAGGCAATTTTCTCCAATGCACATAAAAAATTTTTTTAAAAACTCCCTTGAACATTTAATGTGGAGTAGTGTTTGTCAAGGAGGCACCGTAGGCACTTTAACATTGCGCTGTGTGCTCAGTGACCACTCTATTAGGTTCATCTCTTTATTTATGTAAATCAATCACTCCTCTGGAGAGTGAGTCACATGTGAATGAAATCTAAGCATACAGCAAAGCTTTTCCTCCACAACACACACGGCTGAGCTACATGAGGCAATAATTTCATGTTGTTGACTTTGAAGAATGAACAAGGGTTTGTGCTAGCATCTTAGAACTGCATGTGTGCAGCAGACAAAACACATGGAATCACTTGTACATAAGAGGCGTCAGAGAATGAAAAGCCCCATTCAAGCTGACAGAACACAAAGAAAAGTAGTCCGACTGTAACGTCTTAAAACCTTTATTAATGCCTGGGGTGGGGATTCAGGTGTGAAGTAAGCAGCAAAGTTAAAAACAGTAATGAAACAGTATACAAGAAGAATAGAATAGTGTATCAAAATCTAGGTGGTATTTACAACTACACATACACATTGCATATAAATAATAAGCAGGTAAAGTGCTGTTGTGATCCCAAATTCCTCAAATGAAAAATACATGGCACACCGCTCAATATGGACTATACAATATACATAAAACAATCCATGCAATGATAATAAGATGTAATGCAGGAGGAGTGTTGCACATCAACCTAATAGAGTAGCACGTGTCTCATTTAGGAAGGCAAATGGCCACTCAGACACATTATCAATGAGGACTGAATGCATGGTTACTGCATGTGTGTCTTTGAATGGACATTCAGGTTTTGTGCATATGTGAATGTTATACTACATTCAATGTGACAACGTGACACATTGTATTGATATTTCTGTTTTATGAAAGCATTACGGATATGCCTCATTTGGAGTAAGAGACTGTAAGGCAGAAACTGTTTTGTTGCCTTTGTATTTATTTATTACACATTAAATACATCTCTTACAAAATAGATATTATATTATCAGTTTCAAGATAAGGTGCTGATTTGCAGCGATTTTCATACAGATGCGTCCACAAATGCAGGAACTGTATTTTCTGCACGTTTCTGCTCTTTCTGCCTTAGTACCATCTATCAGCCCAGACAACGGACCATAGACCAGAGAAAACACTACTGAGCTGAGCTGCATGGAAAGCGTTGAAATGTTTCAGTGAATTTACTTCAGAAAACGCTACTAGATGTTATCCAGTCATCAAAGACGGAGATTCCTTTGAACGCTTCTAACATCTTGTTGAGTCCATGCAGTTTCTAGATGAAACAGCGGTAGCTTTGTCATTGATGTCATCGCGTTAATGGAAGTGATGGAAAGCACAACTGGATGAAACTTGTCTTAAAAGGAAGCTTCATCCAGTTTCACAGCTGTCAAGCTCGGTGCAGGGGGCATCTGAGGTAAAATTTCAGCAGCTAGACTTTCAGTAGCGGTGTGACAACATTGACTACATTGCGGTGGCGTTGTTCTTTTCTAAATCAAATAGCTTTTCATTGATCAAGATTTTTTGATCAAGTAGTGCAATAGCACTGACTAAAGCTACCCCCCCCCCCCCCCCCCGCCCCCAAAGAATCAGTCAAAAGATTAGTAGTTAAAGTATAGTCCAATTATACTTAGACTTTTCTGTATACTTTTCAGTAAAAGCCATGTATAATTAAGTATAATTGTGTTAAGTATATCTCTGGAAAGTACAGGAAATCTTATTTTTTAAGCATACCAATAGCACACTTGAATAAACATCTTTTTCATAAGCTTATAGCTACATTTCTGTGGCGGTAGCTTCAGTGTAATGGCGCTCCATTTAATGTAATGTAGGCCTATAACCATTAGCTTAGCTCACTACACTTTCCACGTAGCTTGCCCAACACAGGCTATTGCCGTCAACGTTGACTGAACAGCTCACAAAAACCTGCCTACAAGATCCTGGCTATAGCTGAATGTCATACAATGGCTGCTGAGTATGTTTTTTTTTTTTCCTAAGGTTTGGATTTGTTGTGTAAGATTCTCATGATCAAACAGGAACTCCAAACTGCTTTCCTCGCAGTACCTGAGGATACACGGTCTGTGTTTTATCCCAAGGTGTCATGCAGCCTACAGCAAGGCCTTTTGATGTTGGCCCAGGACCAGACTTCATTCAGTTCCAGAGGGGGATAAAGTTCACTGCCAGATGATTTGCTATTCTCTATCAAATTCCACATTATCCATTCTTCAGCAGCTAGGGAAGCTGCCAATGCACACAGCATGTAAACCTCTGTAAAATATCTATACAACATACAAAGAGTGGTTATGGACAAACATCAAGATTGCACTGAGGCAATTTTTACGTTTAATGATGTTGTCTTTTCCTTGAATATTACGGGTGAATGGGTTTGAGCAGGCTTCTCGGCACAGCCTTGACAGCTGTGGACTAGAAGTACATTTTCAGAATTGGCTAGCAGCAGCTACCCTGGCTTGGCATATTCACTATAATGATATGATCATGATGATACATTTAATGAAGGCTTTCGTTTACAGGGAATACAAGTTTTCCCTGCTACTGCAGAGGAAGCAATTAAACCAGAAACTAAATTCAAGTATGTCTTTCGCCTCCTTAGAAGAACATGGGAAATCCTAAGTGATAAAAGCCAGACAGTCTGTCTTCTCTCTCATGTCTCTCTTCTATAAGAGGACATTATATGGCCCGTCCACAGGGAAGATGCTAGAGGGTGTCTGGCTGAGTAGGGCAAAGTTTATGGGCTGTGAAGGCCAATTTAAGCAGACTACAGATGGAGTCCAACACCACCATGTCACCTTCCTCTCTCTACCGTTCACCAGTTGAAGGAAGCCACTGTCATCGAGGAAGCGAAGCTCCTGTTCGAAACTGTTTTCAGTGGTACTGGCATGGATTTGTGGATCGTAAACCGCTCATTAATATTAAACAAGGAAGTGACAGTTGGAGGGACTTGGCAGGCACTCTTGGCACCTCCTGCGGTGTTGCAGGGGATGGCTGGGGGTTTTGTTGACTCCAATATGTGATGGTTAAGTAGAGGAACAGCTGTTTTGGACTCTAAGACTGAGCTGTGGCCTGGTAGTTTTGAGATAAAATGGCCAAACTGCACTTTAATTTTTAATTTTTTATAATTACTCTTCTATTTGAACAAATACGGGTGAAGCAACAATTTTACACAATATTCTATGCATTGCTTGTGTGCAGGTCATGTTTTAGTATGGTAGTTTTTTTTTTCCTTATTTTTCTTCAAGAAATTTAGCCGTTTGGTTAAAGTGTCTGAAAGCCTTTCACAGTGAGCTGCATTAATACTGTTCCATTCATCTCGTGACGGTCTCCCACAACTGGTCAGTGGCCCCAAATTTTCTACCAACCAGTTTGGCCTTGATACGCACCTATATATTCTCTATGGGGTAAAGATGTAGCGATTGACCAGGCCAAAACATCGCCGACAGAGAATGATGCTCAAACCTTGAAGTTGTGTGCTGGTGCATTAACTCGTTGAATAATGGCCTCTTGTCTTTTATTTCCACTCCACAACTTGTTCAGGCTTGGAAGCAACCCTTTCTGTAATATCGCCTGGTGCGCCTTCGCAATAATGGACTTTTCACATCACATCAGCTCCCTAACCATAAGATGCAGGAAACACCCCTCATACGATAATTCCACCGCACATGTGTTTCACAGTGGTGGAGAGGAATTCTGATTTGAATTGTTCACCTGACTACGAAGACAACTTTCTGGAGCATCGGTATAGACGCCTCAGAACGTGACTCATCACTCCAGAGTGATTTCGATTCCAACAGGTTCATGAAATTTAGACATTTTTTGAAGATAATTTGAAACAAAAAATACCAGCTTCACTCTTGCACAATAGACAGGAAATAGCCTGACGGTTTGGGTAGTTTATTCACTTAAAATCCTGCACACAGACACACTATTTTTCTTTTGTGCATGCATGTACGTCTAATATGAAACTATATTCTAAGTAAGGGCAAATTCAATTAACCTTTGAGCAGTTAGACATCATTGATTAAGAATAGTAACAATCAAGATGGAAGTGTCTTATTATTAAATTAATAAATTAAATTTTTAATTGTGAAATCGCCTCCATTCTATAAAATAAAAATAATTGCGCAAAATATGATAAAAAGAGGGTAGCTCACTTTTTTTGCTCAGGAGTGTATTTGTATTTCAACTTTGACTCTTTTAAATAAAGCAAGGTCCTCTTTTTATGATAACAAATGCAACATCCGTCATCCTGAATATTTAACAAATTGGAGCATCTGAATGACAGTGAGTTTCATTTCTTTGCCGTTATTCATCCATGCATGATCATTCTTTTAAATGATATTCTGTTGCATCCATTCACAGTTGAATTCAAGTCTGCTGGATATAGCTTTTATTTATTTATTGTTACTTTTATTTATCCTTTATTTAGACAGGGAGCTCCCATTGAGATACAAGATCTCTTGAGTCCAGGTCAAGATGGCAGCATATAGATTCAAAGAATACAAATTTAACATCATAAAGCACATACAATATAAATAAACTATTCAAAGGAAGAACAGACCTTGGCAGGGTTTGCCGTGTTTCTGTGGGTATACTAACATCATCTTTTGCCACATGACTATATACATTTCAGAACAAAGACACTCACTGTAGGCTAAGTGCATCATTAAAACACGTGTCTTCCTTTCACTTCTATGGCAGTTAACTTCTGTTGTGGTATACTCATTTTAATATCCACACAAAGCTACAAAAATGCTAATGTGTAGCCACTGAGAGTAACAATTTATGTTCCCCATTGTGTTTTATTTTTGTGGCTCGTCTTGCCTGTTTATGAGTAGGGCCAAATGTAAAGTCATATTTAATTACAGAGCATTAGTGCTTAATGAGCCTGCGTTAATGCAAGCTAGTGTCTAAGATATAAAAGCTAAAGAGACAGCATAATAAAGTTGTCTGAATCTTGAATCCTAAATGGAGGAGAGTCTACCTTCTTTAGTGATATGGAAATGTGTGTAATCTATAATGATTGCTGATTAAATTACATTTAAAACAAAGTAATTTATAGGTATTTTAAATGTTGTTTTATTTGTCAAGTGAAGGTGATCAGAGTTGTCAGGAAATGGACTTATTAGTGCTGCTTCCTGGAACTCTTCCAAGCACTCAAGTCAAAATTTGGAATAAAAAGCCTCCAGTTCTAAGAGAAGATTTGGGACCCCAAAAATGATCCCACTACTAAAAAACCGTTAGGAACGGTTGTTTGGCATGAAGTGAATGGCACGGGCTTCACTGGCAGTTTGTTCCATTGCATATGGGAAGTCCTTCAAAGTCAGCCGTCGTGCCGCAGGCAGCATTCTAATGAGGTCATCAATAACCTGCAACAGCTGCTCAGAGAGAGAGACCTCATCTGTTAAGCTCTATCCACCAGTGACTCTGCTGTAACTGAACAAACAGCTCCAAAATAATGAAGTATTCCATGGAACATGCAGCATTATGTTACTATGACCCATTAATTGGTGGAACTGTAGTAGATAAAAAGTAACAGCAGTGAGAGTTGGGGAGACATTTGCAAGTAAATCAAAGTAAATTAAAAACAGCCTTTCTGTAGTTAATTCTTTTATTTTATTCTTTTTGTTTTCAACTATAACTATAACTACACACACACACACACACACACACACACACACACACACACACACACACACACACACACACACACACACACACACACACACACACACACACACACACACACACACACACACACACATACGCACACACTCACAAACCAGGCCCTGGATCATTCTGTTATACAGTATGTGAAGAAGCATCTGAGGTACTGCACATGATGTGCAAGTAATAAATATCTCTATGTCCTCACTTGTAAAGTACAATTTTAAAAATGTCATCCTAAAGTAATGGCACTTTAATCCCAAATATTAAAATCTGATTAGCTGCATCAAATATAACTTTTATTACTTGATGAATACAAAACAATCATTCTCGGTTATAATAACATGAATTCATGTTATTATTATTATAGTGGCACTAGGAGGTAGAGTCCATACATCAAATACTGCATAGTGTCATCTTGATCACCATCCTTCAACAGTTATATTCATGAGAACGACTGCATAAAGAGTGGCATATATGGGTAAAGTAAAATAAGCATATCCAGCTTGCTCTCACTCCCAATGCATCAATTACGGCAGCCTGGTCAGTGGCCCTCAGTATAATGCTGTAGCTACCATGTAGCATCAGTTCTAGAAGCACCTCTCTCATGTAGTTGTGGAAAGAGCAAGAAAAGTTGGCAGTAGTCGGGATGGTTGGAAGGGTTTCACACAAAACTTTTTTTAGTGGGAGATCAGGGGTATGAAACCTGTCTGTGACCAAACGGTGAAGGTGTTTTGTTTTGAGCTTATGTTATGTTATGTACAGTATGTAACATACATACATAGCGGAAGATACATTGCATAGTTAAGAGGCTGCTTTTCAATGTTTTGACAAATTTGGGAAAAAACTGCATTCTCCTATAATGCACCATGGGCATGGAGCAATTTACAGAAGGATCTAAAATTAGATTTGTTTGAATCAATTGACAAGTTTAAAGGAATTATGAAGAATGTGCAGGGTGATGGAGACACGTGCCTTTTTTTTCTTGAGAGGCCACTTCTGTGTTGTTTTATCGTGGATTTTTGTAAAACATGTTGTATTTGTTGCATTTTAATACGCGTGATTGACTGCTACCTTTTCCAGGTCTCTCTTGTAAAAATGATTTTTAATCTCAATGAGGCTTCCTGGTTAAATAAAATTAAATAAATTATTTTTTTTTATTTTAACCCATTCAACCCAAAGCAGGCTCTTTTCCTGAACTTAACCAAGCAGTGAAATTTTTATAATCAAGCTTTACTAACTGAACATTGCTTATTCATTACTGCTAACCAATCAGCAGACCGGTGTAAAACTGACACCAGAGGGTCATAGTTTGAAGCTTACTGACCAAGCTGCTGTATTTCAGGAGTTGGGAGAGACAATTTGTTGTCATACTGACTCTTTATAAGTGGTCAATCTGTCATCTTTCTTATGTTGCATGACTGAAAAAGGTTTGCAATACCCCATTTGAGTTTTTCAAAAGATGATTTAACAGTGATTCATCAATTTTACTGATATGTTCCTATAATTTCCTGCCACATTACTGACGGATAGACACAGACAGACGGAAGAAAGATAAATCAGAGCAAGTCGGCAACCTTAATGATAATTCATCACAGGAAGAACAACAGTCTACCAGGATAGAAAGAGCTGGTTGGTGTCTGGTGTCGTCTTGCTGTCTAAGGCCAAAGTGACCTTCATGGTTTTGATATTGGAGGCAACATTTGGATGAATGTCCTCTGATGCTATTCCTCTCCGTGAAACATGTCAGTGTCAAACTTATGCCAGGCGCACCACATTGTATGCTATTGGTTTGCTATCATTGTTGCATGGTTGACCCCTTCTCTGTCTCACTGTTGGTGAACACATGAGCTCATCTATTGGTGTGACATTTGCAGCATGGCACCTGTAACCTGGAGGAGTCTTCTTACGCCTCCGTGGGTGTCAGACGATCATGAGCAAAGACAACAAGGTCTTTTCCCCCTCTGTGTTATGGATTTAGCCCACAGTTCATTCTTGCTTGGATAAAGCAACAGTAAGTCAGAAAACAGGTGTAAAACTGCTTGTCAGAAACAGAATGTCTGGCGGCCTAATTATAAAGTCTTCATAAGGAATACTGTCCCAGTTTTATGTCTGCCTATGTCAGAATACACCTCGTCTCATTCATATGCTTGCTAGAATAGGTGATATGATGCTGTTTGATTTTTCTTTCTATTTATATTAATCTGCTTGTACTTATAATGAACTTACTTGTGAGAAATATAGGAGAAATGAGACATTTTCATGTGCATCTTAATCCTTCAAGGTATACTATGTAGGATTTGTTGGTTGGTGTTTGTAAAAAAAACGATTCAAAAAGTGGAGCAAGGCAGAAAGACAGTTCACCTTCCCTGTGGAGTCTCATTCCCAGGTTGTTAAACAGCCACCAGCGTCAGTGTTCGATCTGTTTCTTTCACCAGAATGGAGACCCACAAAATGTCCTGAAAACAGCCAAATCCTAATAAAATAAGAAAAAAAAAGGAAAAAGGAAGGGTGTGGTCTCTGCAGATACAGACACCAACAAGTGCTGACTGAGAATAATTGTGCAGATATTAGGCCTGGTTTGCACTTTGGAGTCGATGTTTGACCATCTTTAGTTTTGGGAAAGTTTTTTTTAAATTGCATGTAACGTACTGACTTCATACTCATTTCGGGTTACTGTCACTCAATCTCTCTCCTCCCCTTCGATCGGCTTGTCTGAGTTTGAAGCACGGATAAACCACGTCCTCGGTAGGAACACCAGACCAGAGCAGGGTGAGGGGGTGGGTCACGTTGGGGGGGCACCCCTCCAAATGAATGGTAGGGGAAACACTGCAGGTATTACAAACACCTCTGGACACAAAAAAACACCCTAGCAGCGTGTCTGTTCACACTAGACCATTGATTGAACAGTACCCATTAGCTGCATCCTTGTATTTTTAGAATCGTATAATTAGTGTATGATTATTTTCATAGAAGTTATTATTTCCATTTACCATACAGCTAATGCTAAAGCTTCTTTAGATTGATATTCACAACTCCTTGAATGCTGAGCATAGGCCTCAACGTAACATTAGACAACATGAAAAAGCATGTCTGTTAAGCCCTTTTTTTTTCTCTGTAGTTCTGCCAAGATGGTTCGCATGCAGAGACAAGTAGGGAGGTGGTGGAATAAAGATTAGGCAGGGGTTATATCTGAGGCTCACTTGGAGTAGGGCACACTGAGGGTGGCTGTATAGATTCAGCAGATGTAGCTGGAGAGCGGCCAAACAGTCACAGATTAGAAACGGAGGCTAATTATAAAATAAAATAAAAAAATAAAATAAGCAGCAGCTGAGAGCAGCCTCGCCACAGCACTAATATAAATCCAATGTGGAGTTAATGAATGAAATAGGATTTTAAAATAAATGCTTGCAGTCCTCTCTTATAGTATCCATGCAACACATTATTCTGCTGCTGGTGCTCTTATATATTCATATTTATATTTATTTGATTATTCAGACCCGCATACCCTCTGTTCTCTACATTTTTATTGTGATGGCTTGTTTCATCATACCTCATCCATCAATTAATCATTTTGATTATGCATTTATTTACCTAATGGAATCTGTTTAGCCATGCCAGTCTTCTTCAAAATGATGTATTGCTCTTATACAGTAGTTGGACTGATTTCTGTAAACTGCTTGTGTTCCCCTTAATTGCCCCATTGATTAATTTTCACAGTCTTGTCACAATGTCTCCCTTATTTAGTTTGCACATTCATTTTTGAATGCACATGCATCAGACCTGTTAAATTAACAGTCAACAGGCCGCTTCCAGCAAGACTTATGCTGCTGGAGATTGCCTTATCGTAAGGTGACAAGTAAATCTAGTTTTGCTGATGGAATCAGATTTAAGGCATGCATGAGTAAGACATTAGATGCATGGGACATTGCATTGTATTTTGAAAACACACAAATGCACCTGTCTACAAGAGTGAAGTTAGGTAAGACACTCATACTTAGATGAGACACTGAAAGCAGCGGAGTCGGCAAAAAGTGAGAGTAACATGCAGTCTGACCTCTCCTCGTCCTCTCTGTAACTTCAGCAATAGTTAACATCATAATGCTGCTATTTATGGCACCTGTTAAATAAGGCAATATCTCAGGATCGATTTCACTGCCACTCGCTCTCCCCTTTGGCACTCTCTTCCAACACACGTTGCTTTTGATAACTCAAGCTCTATTGATTTTTCTATAAGCAAAAATAGTCTGCACAGAGGCTTAAACAAAAAATATTGTTTATGTCCACATGCCTTTTTAAGAGCAATATGTAAATGTTTTTGTTTGGTTTGGAACATTGTAACTCTATACATGTAATGGACATATATACAATACAAGAACCATTCATTTGAATTTTTTTTCTCCTAAAATTGAAAGGAAGAATAAGGCTACATCACTTTCCAAGGCATTGTTGGTTGTCTCATCATAACATTGTATGCTAAAGTCATGACAGTGGAAACAGTATCACTTCTCCTACTGCAAAATCTTCTGGGCACGTGCATGAGGAGGAAATATGATTTGCGGAGGAATGAAGCTGATCGAACGGTGCAGTGATGTACAGTGAGATTGCTGCCCTGCCACAAATGGAAATATGTAGTATGCAACAAATGCAGAGAAGGTAATGGGAGCGTGGTGTTTGGAAAGGTCTTGTGGGGATGGAAGAATAGAAGAAAAAAGAAAAGAAATCCTGGGAGAAAATGGAAAGAGAAGAGGCATAACATTCAAATGACAGATTGGGATCTAGGTTCCTGAGTTTGGGAGAAAGTGACAGAGACTAATGGATTTCTGTGCCTGGTGTGATTAAGAGGCTGCGCTAAACCTGAGATTATGTGCTGATATCTGCTGGGAGCTGCTTGATGCCGGCTGATCATTATCAGAGGACGCAAGACAGTCGAGAAGCCATTTACCTCTCTCTCTGCAGCACTCGGTTCACTCTACATGTCTGTTCTGGTTAAGTCTGGACAAACAACCATTGTCTCTACATTCTCCTACTATTACAGTAATACCATTTTGATTTGCTTATGGCTGAACATGTGATTATTATTAAGCATAATAGAACGCATAAGCATGCAGTTTAACATTACATGCCATGTGATGTACAGTGGAAGTACAGGGAATTTTTTGTTTTTGTTCTATCGACTAATGAGAAAACACAACTTTGTGATTTGGCAAAGCAAAAACCTGAAGTTTCATGGAGCAAACACAGGCTGTGGTGCATGAAACATTGCTGATGTTCTTATGCATGGTCCTTAGGCTTCACTGTGCCGTTGCGCATTTTAATTTTAATCTTAATCAATGTTCCGTGCTCTAATGAGAACACTGGTTTTCACACGCTTGTTGACCTGCCAGATCAGGATGTACTAAATGTGATCAAAGTCTTATTAGCCTTGGGAAGGTAAGCGCTTCCCTCCAGCACCATAATAGCCACTTCATCAAGACTTCAAAATGGAAGTGAGGAACTGAACTGCCACAACAAATAATTGTATTATCTGAAGGAATTGCACTCTTTCGATGAGTCTGGGTATAAATTTAAAATGGCCCCAAAAAAATCATGAGTGGGGCTTGAATGCAGCACCTGTGGAAATATGACTCTTGTCAATCCATTCCATACTGTCATTACTATTAAACTGATCTAGTGGGACTCCTTTACTGCAGAATAACAAGTCCCTTCATTGCAACAGCCATATGTCCTGGGTTTCTCTGGGGACTACGTGCCCGGCTGCCCAGATCCCATTTCCTTGCCATCAGTTTCAGGCACAAGAAGCCTGACAGCTATGTGTTGTAGCACAAAGATGGATCAGGACGAGGTACTTTGTTACCATACTTGAACAAAAACTCACAGTTACAGTGTGACGTTTCTGCTGATTGTTGTGAAAGTTTGATCTTTTTTGAAAACTGTCTGAACTGCAATATCTTTTGAAGCACTATCAAACCACAATTCTCAAGGCGTACTGTATTAAGCCATGTTATTGATGCCAGTAAACTCAGTGGAGCAACATTTATGGTGGTATTATAATTATGGAACTTGCAAAAGGAATTCCCACACACTGTCTAACTTGCAACGCTTCGATACTAGACCCTCATCAAGCAAATGATATGTAACAATGAGGAGCAACCTTAAATCAGGAGTGGTTAATTGTCCATCACCAATCACATTCACCCCTTGGAATAGGAAGCACAAACATAAAAAAAAGAAAGAAAGAAAGACAGACACCATCAACCAAATAGTAAAAGCGTCAGAAGTCAAAATCATAACTTAGATTTCCACATTTCAGAAGATATAGTTAAAGATAAAGCCGTCAAAATACAAAGTGAAAATTGGCATCCTGTAAATCAATGTACATAATAAACACAACAGGGCCCCACAATATCATCATCATCATCATTTCATCATTGTACAAATAGACTTAATCAACAACAATCAAGTCTGACCGCATTCTATCAATGCTGCATAATGTCAAGAGGGTCTCAGATTTCCTCACTTTGCTATCAAACTACTACACATATTTAGCAGCCAACATTCATGGCTGTGTGTGTGAAAGCAGATGAAAATATTCAGACATAATGACTTAAATGCTAGTTTCCTGTGTTGTCTACCATGTTATTACAAGCATTTTAAGAGCCAGCCTGTAATATCACCATCTCTCCCTGTAGTGGGACTTACGATATGATTTGGAATGAATTGCACAAATGAGTAGGATATCTAATTTGTTTATTTCCTTCCCTTGTGTTTATTATTGAATTAAATGACACAACCCAATTAGCAGTGTGCATTACCCTTTCTTGCAGTTTGATTAAGCAAATAAAACACTGAGGCTGATGCTCAGCCAAATTATGTTCTATTACAAATCCTCCAAATCACAGGGCTTTTCATTCATGTGCAAAGATATGTCTCTACAGGAACTCTCTGAGCTGCAGGCTGGAAACAAGAATGGCCTCATCTGTTTGTTTGGATTAGTACTGTGAAGAGCTGACCTGTTCAATGACATTGTGTTTAATACAAATGTCACTAATCTGTGGTGGAATGTAACTAGTTACATTTAAATGTGCCGTTAAGAGCACTTCTTAACAATTTCACAGCAAAATATTATGCTTTTGGCACCACTATATTTATCAAACAGTTGTAGTTATTACTTCTTAGATTGAAATCTTTCATACCCTTCCTGTCGAGTGAAAACCATAGATTTCCAAATCTGGCGATATCCAAAATATTAAAAGCCCCCTGGAGAATGAGTTATTACAAAGCTGAAAACATGCCGGTTTTTCTGACCTCATGAAAAGTTAACTTTTGAGAGAGATGTCAATAATCTAGATAATGTTCTGTACTCCATTTACGTACGAAAATACATTTGGCCATTTCAAACGGTGTATTTGCCAATGCCTGCATACTTCCATGCGTCTTTTACGTTGGCATTGATGCAACCGCAAGATGACAGTGAAGAGTCAAAAGGTTCGACAGAGGCAAAAATGGCAAGGGTAAAGGAGGTGGTGATAATGCACCTTTCATTCATTCATTCACTGTAACAGAGTTTTTTTTCACCTTTTCACTTCACATTTGGTGAGCCTTGCTAGAATTATAGCCACACTGCCCCCAACCATTTCCATTGGTATTGCTCCATTTCATCCCCTTTCATCCACAAGCTACCCGAAAACATGCAATACATACGGAATGAACTCTTTTTGCAGACGGAAGGCTCTGTCACATATGTGATGTTAAGTATGTAATGGCTTTTACATAATGTATCACATACAGTATGGATGCATAACTCATGTTATGTTGCTTTGGAAGCATTCATATACAGTGTGTCATTTTGGCAGCCACTGGCAAACAGCCTATTTTGTCAAGTATATGAGTGAGGACATGTTGGTAGATTAAACTACCACTACCAGTATATAAGGGGGTTCTATTTAGTGCACCTACTGTATCTATGAGACATTTAAAAGCAGTATGATACATGATAAACCATTTAAAGTTGGCCCCTCCACCCCTAATCAATGGTTGAGAGAAACAGAGTGACCGAGGAGAGGAAATTTTAATTTAAGTTAACCAGAATAAAGCAATATATCAGAAAAATGAAATGTTTTTTTTCCTGATTGTTTCTAAAGCACAACTGACTGCCCACATCTCCGCAAAAACCATCTGCATTTTGTGAGAATACAGCTAAAGTGCACCCTTCATCCTTTCCACTGCTTACCCCTCAGTATGTCTCAGTGTGTGTCTGCCTCTGTACTGTAAATGCACACTTCTAATGGGTCATCAGTTATGGAAATGGGAGGGGATGCATGGGAGGGAATCCTAATGTTATCATTAGGCTGAATTCTCCCATTGTCATTCCAGTTATTCCTGTAATACTTTTACCTCCTGCTGGATTGTCATGACAGCAAATATTTGAAAAGAAATGACCTAAATTTCGAGGGAACATTTCATTTGGCTGGAGAGCGTGTTATACATACCGAGGAATGGCAATATGTCAGGCCTGCCAAGCTGATTCCCAAAGCAGCTAAAAATGACACCGCTTACGGCCAGTGCTGTCTTCGGCTTACGTGTGTGCCAAGTATTTTGGATGTCACTACAAATTGTTTACAGGGTTGCAGAAGATGTTTTGTTTGTGCCTGACTCGGATTATATTCACTCTGTTTTTTGTTCCTCCGACCGAAAGCTGTGACACAGGCGAACCGTGTTTTCATTGCCAGTCAAACAATTTCTCGACAAGGTTTCTCATAAACACTTTAACTGTATGTCCGTTATAGAGAACACCAACTATTGGAATAGTTGAAGGTTATCACTTCTTATTCTGTAGAAAACATGGCAGGTGTCATTTATTACACGCTGATATATTGCAGCTGGCTCAATGGAGGAATTGCTTTAACATGAGGAGAATTAAATAATTTCTCCAGCCAGGGCGAATAAACTGCCAGAAAATATGATGTATGATCCCAATTTTTCCATTGCTCATGACAGATGTCTATTCTTTCAGGTCAGAGTGAATGTGAAGAGGTTTACTTTCGCTTTTAAGCAATTTTAGTGAGGGTTGGGACATTAACTTGGCAAAGTGTGTGGTCTGTAATCTGGGTGAACAGCTGTGTCATATATCAAAACCCTTGGCAAGAGTCTTGGGTTCAGAACTGTATGAAACCCAGCAGGCAGAGAGAGATGACTGGATACTGCTTGAGTCACTCTTGACAAAAATAATTCATCTGTCCCTGACAATATTTACTTTTAGTTATTATACTAATACTCTACCTCATGATTGATTTCAGGGCTTGCCCTTACCATATTTTAGACAAAAATGTCTATTTGTCCCGTGATTCTGTCTTAAAAAGAAAACAGTATGGTGTACTTGACCACCACAGACAGCTTAATCAGGTGCTACACAGGCTTTCCACTCAAAAAAAAAGAAAAAAAAGAAGAAGAATGGAATCAAATTAAGCCAATTCAAAAGTGCTAACCATTGTTTTGTCAAAGGGACATCAGTAGAGAAGCCAAGCATTTGTGAAAAAATGGAATAGAATGAGACAGCATCTATTTGCAATAATTAAGTGCAAATACAAGCAGACGGTCCTTAATGGAACTTCTCACTGTATCACTCATTGCTGCCCCCCAAGGCTTAGCATGATTGAATACACCATATGTTTATCTGGAGCGTTTCCCCTTCTAAGTGGCACTGATGGCGTGGTTTTGGCACAACTCTTGTCCTTCTCATAATGCATCAATCCGAAAGCTCATTTAGACCGTCATGTCCCAGACACCACACACAAAAAAGGATGGAGGCTTTTATTTTGGTATATATCATGCATACTTTCTGTTCAGAGCTTTACACTGTTGTGCTTTACACACATACTGTACACACAAAAGCTCAAATCAGACATTCTACCCGATCAGTGCTAGGTCTGAAGGTATCATGCTCTTAGTGATCACCTGTAAAGTTTATAATTCATTATTGATGCAAGGATTCTGTTCCATGACAAGTGCAGAAACCTCTTCATCTTTACTGAGCTTGTACAGAGCGGGTGTTGGTGGATGATTGACATCAGGAGTGTAACTTTGGTTATATGCTTTATAATACAGCACAGAGTTTACAGTTCAATTTTATCCTATGAATAAGTACACATAAGATATGGACAACTGGATCCTACTGGTAGTCAACCACTACTAAACTGAATGTTGTAGGAAAGCTGAAAAAAACCACTAAGTATTTGTGTATGACTGTAATGTGTAATACTGGGTACTTATGTGGTATAGTACATGTAAAAAGGGTTGACAATAATAATATCTTGTGATACCAATTAAGAAATTGTTGCATTATATATTTCACAGTTGTGTTGCTCTACCAATACAATAAAAAGCACAAGTTCCTGCCCTTTTTTCCAAGGCAGTTTGAGAATTTGTTTGAATTTATTTAAATGCAACCCATTAAGTATAGTGTAATGTGTGATACTAAGATGTAATGAGCTGTTACTGTTATATAAGCAGTGGAGGGGTGCACTATCGGAGGAGACAAACATTTGGGGCCCCCTAAAAAAATTGGGAAAGGGAGACCTCAAATTGGCACATTTTGCAATGATAACTATGAACCCATAAACCTCCCATGAAGAGACTATAGTGCACCACCTACACCCCAAAACCCCACTCCTGCATATTTAAACGTTGCGCCTGCTTTGTTCTTTTATTCTCTTGTGTGTGCATGTGCGTGGTGTTATTTCTTATTTTCTAAATGAATAATGATGTTCGATCGGTGGCCTTCTTTGCACCAGTGTGCCCATCGATGTCATCAAATCTTGCCCTTCGCTATTGTAAAATTTCCCATATGGTGTCACAGAACTGCGCTAACAATCACCACGCATTGAGTAGGCGGTCAGACAAGGTCCTTTCTTACAAAGATGGCAAACAGCCTCATCTTTGTGGGTAATTTTGTCATCTGCAACATGCTAATACAGACAGTCACACCCCTGCTATGCTCTGTGTGTGAACTGAGTTCTGATTATAATTTTGTGATATTCGTATCTCATATACCCTTGTGGCGATATTCCCTCCCCCCCCCTGCCTCAGCAGCCCTCCCCTTCCTCCCAATCACCCTCATGCTGCTGTGCGGCCATTTTTAGCTCAATAACTTCCTTGGCAGTAAGCTCCTGATGAGGTTGGTCAGGGATGAAGACTTCTATTAACTCAAATGTTGTACATGAAGGGAATTGCAGACCCATAAAGCAAGGTCTTGTCAGTCTCCCAGGTGAGCTCTAGCATGAAGAGCATAGCCTCTCTCTCCTCCCACTGGCAGATTTGCCTTAAAGGTTTCAGTGTCCGAGCAGGAAGGTACAAACATAAGGAAAGCTGCTTGATTTTATCCTTCACTTCTCCAGCTTTCATACTGGATGTGCTGTTTAGTGAAAATGACTCTTCCCAAAATACAAGCATCACTTAATTGTAAAACATAAGGATAAAACTAATTATTTAGAATGCCCCCCCCCAAAAAAAAATGGGAAAAGAAGACAAAAACTCAAACAGAAGGAAAGATTAAGATTATTGTTGAAAATGATCTCAATATATTTGAAAAACACATTGATTGTTAAGCTTCCCAGGCCATGTGCATATTCTGTATAAAACACACAGTCTGTTGCTTTATTTCCATCTGGCTACAGTTTTTATTACTATCTTTTTTCCTCCCGTTACTTGAACAGATCCTCTGAGGAAGACACCATTATGTTTGTATTTGCGAAGGATTTGAGCGCAGTAAAATATTCAATATATTATCTTGGACGTGGCGCGGTATGATGTTGTGCAGACAGCAGAGACTCTGTTGTTGATGGACACATAAAAGCATATTTGCAGTAGGAGAAAATTATCTCCATAGCCGAAATCAGAGTCGGTGTTTTCAAACCGCTGAATACAGATTAGTGTACTGGGGGGGGGGATCTGTAAACTTAGAAAATATGATGCAATAAATTAACCAGGAATCGCTACTGCCTGAAGGGTTGTTTGGGATTAAAATTATTCCTTTTATTCATGGGATAAGAAATATTTTAAGACTATAAATACTATAAAATTACACCATTTTACATAACTTAATCCTTGCCTTCTTCTTAGTCAAGAGTTAAAGTGTTCAGTGATTCAGTCATTTGCATTAATTTTTTTTTTTATATTTGGGGTCAATATAATAATTGTTTGGGAGAGTATTACTATATCATATTAATATGACTATATGCTATGAAATTGATTTTTCCATTCACTCCTCCTGGGGAAACAATGTGTTTTTTATAACTATTATGCAACCAAAACTTATTTTCTGTGTTCTCTTGAATTTTTAGCGTTTCTTCCAGCTTCATTTGATTTGCGTAACGTGGATATCCATGGTTATTCCACCCACGTAAGGTACAGAATGAACTCTTATAATTTGGTTGATAACCTCCTCTGTTATGTCAGCAGTATAACATCCCCAGTGTGGTGGGATGCAGTGGGAACAACAGTGATTAAAGCATGTTATCTGCCCTGCCTTTTGACACTTGTATATCTCAGGCTGAGTTAAGAAGACGCATACTGTCAGGCAATAAATCTTGGTCCTTTCCTAAGGTCTAACCATTTACACTCAGCATGCTGCCTTCAGTTGTGTGGAGAGTAACATCTCAGCTGTTTACATCATTGTTTGGGAATGTATCATTAACCTTTCTGCCAAAACAGGTTGTTGTTTTTTTAAAATCTAATTATGCAGTAGCAGCGTCTTGACAGTATTTTAAAGGTGTATTCAAGTAAAAAAAAAAAAAAGAAAGAAAGAAAAAAAAATAGCACAAGAAATACCAATAAATGACAAACAATACATTCATTCAAAGTTTGGCGATCAATGAGTCAAGAGGATGTTAAAGATGGGCATACATTGTATAGATTATGGACAATTTTAAATTGGCTTGATTTTAGATTAGATTAGATTAGATTAAACTTTGTTGTCATTACACAAAGTACAGGTACTAAGACAATGAAATGCAGTTTGGCATCTAACCAGAAGTGCAGAAGCTGTAAAGTCCAAATTATATATATATATATATATATATATATATATATATATATATATATATATATATATATATATATATATATATATATAATAAATGCACTGTGAATGAGCTATGGATGAGATATTAACAGTATAAACAGCAGAATGATATGATACAGGTATATACAGTGTTGATCTAGTAATACACAGTATGTACAACAGTATGTATGTATTATGCATTTAGCGAAATGTACAGTTAATTCAAAGCACCCACCTTCTAATCAATCTATTAAACTGTGTAGAAGAGATTTATTTTGTTCATGCACAAAGGGTGATGAAAATTGGTGTAAATTAGCATAAGATATAAGGTGAAACCAATAGTTCAGAATCTGCCCAGTTTAACATTAGCTATACTGCATAGGCATAGACTTTGGATTGACAAAGAAATCAAGAAAATGGACAGACAGTAATATAGACACTACTATCTCTGACAAATGAAATTACAGTTATGAAGGATTTCATTTAGAGCCATACTACAGAGAAGTCTTTACAATGACTTCTGCCTGTGAAGGTGTCAGCCTGCACTTTCATGAGAGTCAGGTTAATGGGCTATTTAATCTGGCCTCAGAGCTGGGATGAATATTATGATTAAGAATATGACAGTGCCACTTCCACACCTTGAGAAAGTGATGATTCTACATGTGTTGGTTGTCACCTCATGTTAAACGGCCGTTTCATCACTGTCAGCGGCAGATGCCGAGATCCCCCTTCCTGCCACACCGAGCTGCTGCAGAGGAGCCTTGTCACAACAGACTAACATGAGGTGGGAAAGATAATTTATTGGTTTCATCTGTGAAGAATATCAACCCAATAATATGTGTTTATCCAGAAGATACTGTATCACCCTCAACAAGTGTCCCCCCACAAAATGCCTCGGACAAGAAGGGAAGCCATTAACTTCCAGACGCCCAGCTGGAAATGTAACACTTGCTGTAATTCATCACATGTTCCAAGGGTGCAGTGCTGCCGGCCATTAGGACCACTGAGGGTTTAACCACAGCCAAGCAATGAGTTGTAGTCGTAAACTAATCGTGTGGATCTGAATTAGCAGGTTGTGCACTCCATGACGGAATACCACAAATTCACTGGACCTCTGGGCTGGTCAGTGTTGGATCATTTAAATGTCATGCTGTTCAAGTGCCATATAAATATAGATTGTTCTCCTCTCACTTGGGCAAAATCCACGACTGTGACTGGTGTATGCTTTTGAAAAGTTTCACTGGAGAGTTTGCGGATGTACACCACACCTGATTGGCTTGTACTTGTTTGACTTCTGTGCTGGTTTTGTGTTTTATGAGTGAATATTATATTTCAAACCGAACAGACAAGTGAATGGAGTAATGACGACTGTTTATTACAGCAGCTGGTGAGTTATAAGTGTCGCTTGGCGCTTAGACTGTTCAGTTAGATTGTAATCAACGCCGGTGGTGGTGGCTGATGACTCTGCTAAGACTGATGAGGCTGATGAAATGATGAAGTTCGGGACTCTGCGAAGACTGGCCGATGATTGGAGGGGAACAAGATAATCAGTTCATGTGATATCTGAAAGCGAGAACTTGCGACTGAGCATGCGTTAGAGGTGTATAAGAGGATATTATGGAAAAAAAAACTGCGGCCAGAGCATAAAAAGATATAAACAGATGTATCATCCTTGAACATTCGCTAGAGCTTAATTTCAGTTGTGCTTTGAGAAGCTCATGGACCTAAAATGTCTCATTTGTTTAATATGAATGTTTTATCTGATTTAAACGTTGGTTTTATTATTAAATATTGTCTGTTTTTGTATACATTTTCCATCATAGAATATAATGTAACTGGTAAAGTAAAAATATTCATGTCGATATTATATTACTACTCCGGATAGAAATATAATTAAAAATAAATAAGGTAATGGAAAGTGGAAGAAGTGTATCTATTTGGCCTATAATAATGTTGTTCTACACCTCTTTTCAGTCAATACAGCTTGTTTGGTTACCTAAACTAACTAAAGGGGGTTGTAAATACCCGAGGCAGAGAGGTTACCCTAGTTGTAAGTGTAAACAGGACCTTTTTGTTCAGAAGACTGAACTCTCAGTGAACGTTGACATGATGATGGAGGGGGTCCAGATGGGACCTTGTCAGTGGGCCACAACGCCATCCCCCAGAGCAGTGGCAGAGCGGATGAGGGTGACAGCGCTCTGTCCGTTAACATAGAAAAAATGTGGGCGAGGTAAGCCGAGGACTGTAAAACAGGGTCACTGGGGACTCCCTCTGTCTCGTCCCACAAGGAGAGCGAGAAAACAAACAAGCCGGGCTTTTAGAGGGGAAACATTCACAGAGCAAGCAGTGAATGGAGCTCTGTCAATTTGCCAAAGTAGCTTGGGTGATTAACATTCGAACTGTGCTGCATCAAGAGCCCCCCTGTGGATGAATGGTCATTCTATCAACCTCATTAGGGGGAACATATTCAAGGATGCCAAGCACAAATTGTCCAGGCCCAACTGTCAAACATGGGTAGAGAATGACAATGGTGGCCCAAAGTAAACAGTCGCATCTCATAGACAACTCCAATCCTTCAGTAAACAGTATTCAGAGCCAAGATTGGCAATGAGCTTCTTAAACTAATGGTGTGTGTCATAATAATAACCTGTGTAGCACCACGGTAAATCGTTTGAATACGGTCGCCTCCTCAGAGTAAATATCATCACGATGGAGGCAGGTTGGTGGCCAATCATCCAGTGTGAAATGACTAAACACTGTAATTTTTTGATTTTCCTTCGATCAAGGACTCTTTTAACATAAACACACAAACATACAGTACAGTATATATTACCAAAAATATCGGAGGTCAAATATGATCATTTTCATATATTTAAATAATCAAGTGAATAAACTTCCATGGAATAACAAAGTTTAAACATGTATCAACAAAGCAAAACTTCCTCCAAATGTGTTGACTATCATTGACTGCCCTGTCATCCTTTTTCTTTGGCTCTCTTGCCATCTTGCATCTGCAGCTCAATTGTCGTTCCTTTCTGACTGATCTTAAGCTAGAGCTTCATCATTGAGTTAAATGTAAGTTAAGTACTATATGTTGTAAACCAAAGGAGTGAGCAGTGTATGACATAACTATTTTTTTTTCTCTTGTATCCTGCAAAAGATAACATGTTAACATAAGTTCATAGGGGTAATAGGGGATAGATAGATTTCCTCTCCTTTAAGCAGTAAACTGTTGTCGTTATAGAATCCTCTGTTTTATGTGTCCTTAGTGGGACCACTGGTTCGGCACAGGAAATTTTCCCAGTTAGTGATTACTCTCCCCATATTTGCTTCCCCCCCCCCGTTCTTTTCTCTCTACAGTTAAAAATCAGCATGATCTTATTTGATAGATGTGTTTACCCAAGCTCTGGATGGAATTCATTAGCCATAATTAAGCGTTTACTTGATCAGGAGGGTAAAAAAAAGGATTATGTAAAGTCAGATTAAAGGGAGCTGAGTGAAACCAATGAAGAGATTATCAAGCGCTGCCAGGCAAGCAGGCTGCCTTTGGAGTTGGGCCCTCTCTGATCACTATCTCGTTAGTACTTTAATCGTCAAGCGCAAGCTAATGCCTTAAACAAGCTTGGATTTATCACGATTCTTCTGCAGGAGTATAACTCTGGAGATGTCTTAGTGACCGATTGGTGGAGTTATGCATTTAGAAGGCAGTGAAACATTTCTATAAATTTTGTAAATCATGAGCTATATTTCATTGAAATATCCACAATTTCAAATATAGACCGAAAAAGTTTTTAATGTAAAAAAAAAAAAAAAAATCATCATGTATTTGGTGGTCACTCAATATGAAAACATATAATCAGGAGTTTTAAATCATTTATTATTCATGTGTGCAGCTTGGGGTAGACACAACAACACACAGCTGTAAACACAATACTGGCATATCACCTTGAAAATGGGATGTTAGCAAACAGTCTATTTTTATGTATGGCAGGCATGAAACAGCATTAAAATTTGATTGGACTCAAGTTTCTGGCCATCTGGCAAGTGTGCCCTCTCCTTTAAACTTTGTTTAGGTGTCCATCAACCCCTGTGAGAAATCCCTCTTTAGATGCTAAATGCCGACCAGCGTGTCACTAACTGTTTGTTGTTTTGTGTTTACCAGTCGATTTTTTAGAAGTTTGTACTGAAAACATCTGCCTGATGCAGCTGTAAGCAAGGCTGATGAGAGCGGTGAGGTTGGAATATTACTATAAACTCCTCAAATGAAAGGTTTTGTCATATTTCTTTTGGTTTCTTATCCAATGTAAAAGATGTGGTTCTCAGATGATGATTCATTCCTCTCACATTGCCTTTGCACATCCCATCCCACCAATTATCTTCCTTCCACTGATCTTCTTCGAAGGGAAATCAGTAATAGAAAAGAACACCGACATGCCTCTGCGGACATGAATCTGCGCACAGTGATTAATGTTAAAGTGTGATTTAGGTGTAACATTACTGACCTGTTGATTTGAGGTCTGCAAAGTACAGCCCGCCAGAGCGCTGCTGGAACGCAGGCAGGAAGCTGTAATGAGGCCTGTGAGATATGTCAAGTGGTTGGAAGCCGAGGCATACCTGCTGCTGGATGACACACATAGCAGCCCAGCAGGCTGAAGGATTACTGGCTTTTTAAATGGGCAACATAGACAAAGGATTTAAAGTTAGCTGGATGGTAGCTGTTCATCTTTGACTCTAGCTCCTCTTTTCAACACAATCCATGTATACTTCTTTTAGACCCAGAATCATTTAGTATTGCCAGCTTAGTATTGTTCTTAAATACGCAAACCTATCAAATAGCACTCAAAATTGCTCCCATTGCAAATAATTCAATACGTTGGCCTCAGGGAAAAAAATGCTTTTGTGGACACAGGTCCTAACAATTATGTCGAGGATTGTTGGGTCTCTCCGAGCGCTCTTGTTTTAAAGTTAATGCAGCTTGAGCATGCTGGCTGATGGTGACCAAAAAGGACACAAGACTATGTCATCAAAAACCTGTGGGGCTATCGGACTGATCTAAATGTTGCAGTAGTGTGACAGCAGTAGGTCCGTGTTCTGCCCTGCAGATTAACACGGGAGTGTTTTAAATGGGGCCTGTGGCACCTGATTTAATAGTGATTTGGAGAGAATTATAATCCATTTCAGAACATGCTGCATCGTGTAAGAAGTGACTTTCAAACCTGGCATTTGGACATGAGGACTATATAGTTAGTGGGTTAGTGTCATCACTGTCAGTGTCAGTGTCATAGAGTGTCATCACTCCGCATGATATGTAGACATTGAACCATTTTATTACATTACACCTAGGTAAAAGTAATGGGACATAACACAGCAATGCATCGTCATTCATTAAGATGATAATGTTCGCTTTTATTAAAATTGTTTTAGAAAATGCTGATTCAACATTATGGTCATGTTGGACACTGTGGTTGGTAATGATGTTGAATTTTGTTGGATTATAATTTTAATATTCAGTCTGTACTTATTGATATAAAAGGATGGACAAAATACTAGAAACAGTTTTCAAAGACAGAAGTTTTCCAAAATGGATGTGATTTTGTTTCTCTGCCTACAGCATCATTGACATTGAAATCATAATGTTCTAAGTCATCAAGAGGGTAGAACAATTTATTCACAGTCACTGCCTTTTTTTTTAAAGCACCGAGTCTGTTTCACATTACTCCACATATTACCATTTATTCTCCATACACCATAAGTTATTATTCCACCTTGAGACGAAAGTTGCAGCTTCCTGTATGTTGTATCTTAGGACGAATGCGAATCATAGAAGGAGGACTTCTTTGTTTCCCAGCTGAAGCCATATGGGCAACCATAAGAGTGAAGTTCCTCATTAAACTTTTACAGATTATAAACAGCTGCCGTGATACTTTTAAATAGTGTATTTGTGTTCCCGTACAGCATAATGGTAGAATTTACAGAGCTTCCTCTATAGGACAATGATCATGTTATTATAATGAAGCAAACACATTGAGTGGGGACAGTAGAGTTCTATCATTTGTTTCCTTGCAGAGGAAATAATGTTATGGGCATGTTGACAAAGGAAAGTTTACCCCAAAAACAAAAATGCATACTTCTCCTTTTGCCTGTGATGGTTCTTATGCTTTTATGCTTCTATTCTGGAGATAGATGGCACTTCACTTATGGTCTTCAAAGTGCCATAAAAAATACAAAAACTCAATAACAATGTCCCTTTTCAGAAATCATGACCCAGTAACTCAAGATAATCCACAGACATTGTTGTGAAGAGTTTCTTGTAGGAACTATTTTCTTTCAGTATCACCATGTAAAAAGAAACCTGCATCTCCTCATGGACAAGACGCTTGTGCTTGTGACAAGACAGGACGTAAACATTAATGGCATCCTCGTCAGACCTTAACTAGCTTAGTTAGCTAGTTAATTAGCTAGCTTCTCATCCAACTAAGCTATCTTGATTTTTGAATATTTTATACAGATATTTTCCTCAAAGTCAAGAGTAACCTCTATTTGTGATAATTTAATGAAATATGTAAAATTTTGAAATTTGTTTTTGTGATTTGGGCAAACTGAAAACTATAATTTTCACTTTTTTACTGAGGTAGGTCAGGAAGGTCCTCCGTGCTTGCATGCTTTGTGCTAATCTGAAATAAACATAGCCCAAACCATGCTCTGTTCTGGACAAACACAAAACCTAATATTAATCTTCTCCATTTAATACAGCAATATAAAATATAAATAGCATACATCTCTTCAGTAAATATGTATGATGCGAGTGGAAGAGGAGATATTTATCCATGCAGAAACAAGGTGCAGCTGCACCCAATTAATCTATCTATTCATCTGTGTGTTCTTGAAGATGCTGTGAGATGAACCAGTTGCCTTTATAGAGAAAGGCAACATGTTTACACTGACCACTGGCTTTCAACTCCAAAGGGCATCTGTTGTTCTGGTCTTTCTGCTGCCTAATTTATTCTCATTCCAAACCGACAATTAAACAAACTAGAAAAGGAGTGAGATCACTTTCACTCTTCACAATCACACACTTCACTGGTATCCATTCCCTGCTGTACAGTTGCCATGCAGACATCGGCACTCATTTCCCAAACATGTTCCCTTTTGTGCAATGAAACGCTTGCCTGCATGCACATGCAAATACTGCATACAACCCCCAATAAGCAAACTACATAAGGATCCAACAGCATTCACTGGGTGGAAAGAAAATAAACCCGCTTGCGCTTGAATATCTGCACGTCAGAGCAAATCCCTTTGGTTATTGTAATTACAAAGTGCAATAAATCAAAACGAAAATTGGATGTATTTGCGGCGGTTTTTCTCTTTCCCAGCTGAATTTTTCATAAGATGCTACTGCTGATGCAGCTTTTCTTGAGACAACAAACCCTGGAGAATTCTGCATGTCTCAGCAAATATGTGAAATTGACATCAGGGGTAATGAAGTGACTAAAATAGAGTGCAGGCTGCCATATCATGTCATAATGTATTTCTTCCTGGAGATCTGATTTTAGTGGAGTGATTATCATACTTTTGAATACCTCATGACATAGGTCTTTAGCTCCTCAACAGATGTTTCCACTCTGATGGACACCAAGACACTGCATATTCACTGTGAAGCATATGATTAAGAGGATCTATGAGTTGCCAGCGTGTAACAACACACAATGAAGCTACGGATCAGGTCAGTATGTGCTGCAGGGTGAACCACATTGACTAAATTAAGGGTGTGATGACCAGTAGGCCTTAATGTGAAACACAGCTTGTCAGCTTCACCAGCAGAGGAAAAGTGGCAGATGTAAACCAGACCAAGCAGGGCATCACTTTCCCCAATAAACTATAAAACAACCAAATACCTACATCCTATTCCATAGAGCTTTTAAACCCATCAGTCACATTTTGCTGGTGACACAGAAAGGGAGCAGTTCACTGGAGGTAAATAAAAAAAAAAGTGCCTCGCTAGCAGTTTGACTCAGATTTTTCATTCATGTGGGCTGTCATTGACAAGCTACAAAAGAATCCAGAATATAATTTTAGTATTGTCACGTTGGAAAGCATTCGTTCAGAATTCCAAAGAGGATCCCACGTTACTACGGTCAGCAGAGCCAGATTACGCAGAATTAAATTTACATTGCTGAAGGGATGCGTGTCATATTAGGTTAGGTGTCAGAGGAAATGCATCGCTTGAGGTTTTTCGGGCTTTGCAAACATTTCATGCATTCGTGGGGTTGCGGCAGAAGCTGTAGGGTAGAACTCAGGGGAGCATGCTGACCTTCCAACTGCCCCTAAAGCTAGTGGGCTGTCGCTACTACTCTAAAACAAAAATCAAGTCTCCAGTTTGATTTGTGTGCAATTCAGGGATGCGTTTCAGTCTTTGCAAACCGTCAGCATTTCCCACAGTATGGAGTGAAGTGGTGAAACAGTTTAAATGAGGACAGTGTCTTATCAAAATAAATTTTACATTAACAATTACTCAACACTTGTAACTCTGTCAAAAGGTGCCTTTAAATAAGTCAAAAACATTTATACCCACATGCCACCTATTCTGTATTTAATACATTTGCACATTAGATAAAAGTAATGTAAAAAGAAACTATTTTAACTCATCACTTCTAGATAGTATTTTCATTTCTTTTGACAATGACAATGAATTCTTCTTTTGATCTTTGATGTTGCTGAACCTTTTCGTTGTCCCCCCCGTCTTGGTTGGAATCAGGAAATGTGTTCAGGACATGGGCTTCTCATGATTAAAAATGTTCCCTGGTTTCCATGGCGACTATCTGCAGCAGAATTGTCTGTCTCAATTTCAAAATGGTTGATTGGCATCAACGTACTTGTACATGAGGAAGTACAGGAGTCTTCAGATCCGCAGGCAGCTGTGCGACTGAGGGGCAATCAAAGTGTTTGATTGCTGTCATTTCGTAAGAGCTCTGTTTGTTTTAAGAATTAGCTAAAAACTACTGGGAGGTCTGAAAAGTGAAACTTTGGCTCATTTTTTTCTTTTCCCTACTTGCAATTAAAGATTCCTAAGTTTTTCTTCATTATCATCCATGCATCATTGTTTATTTCATATTTAAAAGTATATATCTTAAACAATCTTATATGTTAGTACAGTTTGACATGGAGAACCTCATGGGATTCCAGACCTGAGGAGATACGTAGATACCGCAGGCGAAACAGGCTCTGAAGTTGTTTTTTTGCATGCTCCATGCAACCGAAGGGAAAGGATTCCCTATTCATCTCTGTCACCTTGCATGGGCCAGGCAGAGGACACAATCAGGCTAATAACAAAATTAGCCTTGATCAAATTACTTCTGCCTTGGTGGTTAATGATACTGAAAAGTTTTGAGCCCCCTGGAGCCAAGAATGCACATTTACCGGATGTTCGTAGAGCAGTTGAAGTTAAATTAACTTTGAAATCACAGACCACGAATTCTTATCGGTCTGCACTCCTTCAGGCTTCCTCAACAGTTACCCCTCATAACACAGTCATCACTGCACCTTAGCGGACCGAATGACTGTGACATCTGCACTGTCAGCATACTTCCATTGCCATTTCTACTTACCTCAAAAGAAAATAGATGGGTCGACATTATGAGGCCAGTGGTAAACAATGCTCTATGTTTAACCTATGATCTATATGTCTGGTGTCTTGGACAAGGACAATTCCAGCATAACAACTCTACTACCTGGGATCGGATCAGGTCATGCCATGGCTTCTGTCGGGCCCTGAGGCCACTCTAGCGCCCAGTCAGACTTCACAGGCACAGAGCTTTCAGTTTCCCCGTGGGAGCTCATACTCAGTGTCAGGTGTCAGGTGGAATTATCCATGCTCTTTAAAGAGGGCTCCATTGTTTGTGAAAGCCCCGGTCATTTTCACACCGCATCTCTGGCTTCAAGGAGAGACGGGACAAGAAGGTTTCTAAAGTGATACAATTCTCTGTTAGTGAATATAATAGCAAGGGGAAATATATTCACAGTACAGTAAGGCCACATTTGGGAAATACTTCATGGGTTGAACAGTTGCATCTCCCGCAGGTGAAGCTGCACAGTGTGCACCCATCCGAGAGCCAATCTGCACTGACCGACTGGCAAAAAAATATCCACTAATCAACCGCCCTGCAAATCAATATGCATTATTAGCACGACTCTCACGACTGAGAAAATAACAGAGCCAGGTATAAGTGCTGTGGTGCTCTCCAAGGCGCTGCGCTCGTTGGTTGGAGCAGCAAATCGCTTCTTTCTCTTTTCTGTTTCTCCAACCCCAGCAGTTAGGCTAAATAAAAAAGACCAAATGTTATTCAATAGCGGCAAAACGAGTAAACCTTCATTAAAGATATAACATGCTTGAGAGGCAGAGAGATGAAAAGAGAGGTTATTAGAATTATTCTTTCACTTATCGACCCACCCGCCATGTCCCACAAAATTTCCTTGTTATTCTGAAAGCCACCCCACATGGGCGTCATTAAAAATCCCTCGGAAAAAGAAGTGAAAAAATGAAGGGAAATCAGTCAATTTTCAGTGCTTAAACACCAGACATAGTCATAGTTTCCTGAAAATAAAAAAAAAAGCTATTTACTTTTAAGCTCTGCAAAGAAACAGGTGAGACTCAGAGAGGCAATGCAACATTCTACTTGAAGCAAGAGTGAATATGCTAGCTGTCACGTTGCGTTTTTGCACCTGTGTTATCAGTAAGCAGCCCATCACATGACATACAGCTATTGTCATGCTGCTGCAGTCACTCCTGCACCAAGTCTGCCCTGCAAAGGCAAAGCGCAGTATCTGTAATCTGTACTTTTTCGCCCTACTTGAAATAGCTGTATTTAAACTTCAGTCTGCTGGAGCGTTGTTGTTGCTGCCATATTTTCCGGAGGTATTGTGTTTTTTATATTACACTTAAGGAAAGAAGAACTCAAAAATATGTGTTTTTCTCAGTTCGGCATTTTTGCATACTGCCATTTGTAGGGCAGAAGTAGTTAAGTGATCTCTTTAAATGAATGCTTGGCTCTCGGATGAATCAGTCACAAGTCTCCAGAACGAATCTATGATTCATCCAAAAAGTATCAGGAGTGAAAATAAAAAAGTTTTTTTTTTCTTTCATTAGGACTCACCTGAGTCCTTGTGAGTGAAAAAAAATGAAAATGAAGGGCAGCATTGAGATAAGTCGTAAATTGAATAATGATAAAACTGTGTTTAATTCAGTGGTTCGTGAATTTATAAGGTCACCTTGTTTTTGAAAGCAACAGAAATTCACATGATGGCAGCTCATATCAAATTCCACACTCTATCACTATCAAAAGATCGACACCGGTTCTCTTCCTCCAGGCCATTTTGCAGCTCCACATGCCACTGTACTTTCTACTTCGCACTCATTTCTTTGCTCGACCATGATGTGGTCGTCACTCCTCTCACTACATGATTGACCTTCAAACTTGTGACCAGTCAGCACTGTAGAGTCACTCCCAGTCTTCCACCATAGACTAACCTCTGCACTGGTTCTCAGACAAGACTGTTTGGTCTCTCTTAGCGTTTACTCTATTTGTATTGTACATCTATGGTCACAGAAATATTGTGAGGGCACTGGTTGACAAACCAGTGTGGTTTTGGCGATGTGTGTATTCATGCATTGACAGGTTATTCCTTCAAAATAAACTTAGATGTGTTTGTCAAGATTACTCTCTACTCAAAATATGCTCTGTGTCAGTTTTGAGAAGGTATTGACTCCGCCGAGGAGGTGTTGTTTTGGTTCAGTTTGTTTCGTCAACAGGGCTATGGAAAAACTACCGGACCAATTTTCAGAGATGTTGGAGGATGGGAAGCATTAGCCAATAAAAAATTTAAAAAAAACTTAAATTATGGGATGGATGGGGCGCAGATAGCTCAGTGGTTAGAGCGCACGCCCCATGTACCGAGGCCATTTGCCGCATGTCTTCCCTCCACTCTCGCTCCCACACCTCCTGTCACCTCTTCAGCCGTACTATCAAATAAAGGCAAAAAAGGCCCCAAAAAATAACTTTAAAAAAAAGAAATTATGGGATGGATACACATTTTTCTTTTTCTTTTTTGCTTACATTGCAAGAAGGGGCACTTTGCCCTGGCAGATTAATTGTCATACATCTCAAAATTCAGTAGATAGCAGTCAACTGCAAAAATGCAAAACAGCCAGATAAGTACAAGTACAATGACTCCATATCACGACCCACATCCATGGGTAACCTCTGCTGTGGTTGTCAAAGTTCATATACAGAAAGCAGTCGAGGGCACTCAGACAGTGGGTGAGTGAGAGGACAGATACCACAAATAATTCTAATATCGCCTCAGCTACACTTTCTGTCTCGAATTAAGGTGTGGCAATGGAAACAAGTACACGCATGCCATGCAAGCACTATAATGTTATATTCAAATGTAAAATATCTACTTTAGTTACTTTTAGTTCACCATGTTAAGGTGTAAAATTCATAAAACGGCCATTAAATTGAGTGCATAGAGATTTACAGACAAATACTTGATGTTTGCCCTTGTGCTGCTTCCATGAGGTTTGATCTTTCACAGTTGCATGCCTTATGGTGTTTACAGCAAGGAAGTCATGATGTATGTGTCTGCTAGTCAAGGCTTAAAAGGTAATTAACAAATGATGATTTGGCTAACAAAGCATGGCCTTGATGGGGATGCATTACTTTCATGACGCCCCACAGCTCGGCCGCTCACACGGATGCCTCTTAATAGAGTTAGATGAATGGACTGTGACTTGGACCAAGCAGGTGGACCCAGCACCACCCCCACCTAAGTCCCCCTGCTGACTTAGACCTACACAGGCATGCAAATGCACTGACACACGCTCACAAATGCAGACATGCACACAGACCAATGCACATACACAACAACCTCAAAGGAGAGTGTGTGCAGCTGCAAAGTGAAATATGACAAAGAGGAGACCAATTATCCTCTAGACAGATGACTCTGGGAATAAGAGGCCTGATCATTTTTCCTGCCATGGTTTGAAACCCTGCTGTTCTCAGCTGCTGACAACTGGTCTCCTCTCCAGCACTCTGTTTATGGTACTGTGTTAAAAGGTTGGGATAAAGATGGCGGATGCAAAGGGCTGCAGTGAGATTGTTTGTGAGAAAAAAAAATCAATGTAACATTCCACAAAATATATGTAAATAACATATACATATGCAATTTAATGGAGACAAGATTTTTTTTTTATTGTAGAAGACTAACACAGAAATTCTTCACAGACAAATAGTCAGGAATGGTTCTACAGACGACATTTCAATATTTTTCTGACATTTTTTGGTATAGACACCCACAGATTATCAGCGAGCACATTGCAATTTGAACCAGAAATATAACATATTCCTTCTGAATAGTGTAAACAATACATTTTCTCATGGCAGGACCTTTTATAAGAGCCTGTTATCCAAATGCATGGCAGAAAATGTCTTGTTTAAGAAACTGATGAATTGGTAATCAGAAAAGGATAAAGAGCATCCCTGGTGATATTTGACTAGCAAAGGACGTGACTGGTCGACAAAGACTGGTGTCAGTTTTAAAAGATGTGAGCGAATGTAATGCAGCACCAAAGATCCTTTTTGATGCCATACTTCAAGACATATAACCTTGTTTCTGTAAAAAAAAAAAAAAACATTTTTCATTTAACAGAATAATCCAAAGTTTACAAATGTTAAAAGTTGTATAACCTGTTGAGTTCTACTTGATTAAAATAATCCAATGTTTAATGGATTATTTTTTTTTACTAAAAACTACCCTGTCTTTTTAAAGAATAATTAGACACCATTACAAAACTGATCAGAAATTGGATGCCAGCTCTAGCTGCAACCGTCACATCCATACTGACTACAATGGTTTGTTACAGTAATAATGAATAACTGCATAAATTGTGTTGTTGTCCACCTTATATCCACCTTCTATAATATTTGAATGTTATTAATTTAAGAATGAATCCCATGCAACTAATGAAGGGAACATTTCTACACTTTGATAAATGAAGGGTGGTCAGCAAATAGGCACTTTGTTAATAATCACTGTTACAGCATGCACACATTATTGTGTACTGTACACAGGGTGCTGAGAATGGTGACTAGTGTCGACACTTTTTTTTGGACACAGGCAGCAGCTTCAAAGGCTGATCTATGCACCATGAGTCTATGCCTGATGGATAAACAGAACATAAAAAATTCATTCCCTCCCAGGTGTGCACTACTGATGACTGTAAGCCGTAGTAGCAACATGGTAGGCACACCTGCAGCCGCTGAGACATTTGTCATTACCTTCAGCTATAATGACTTCATACAAGGCAAGGGAATTCCACAGTAGTGCCTATGCATGGCTAGCAAAGATGCTTAGCTCTGCATCGACTATCTAACATTAGCTTGCCAACTTCGCAACCGTGGAGACGAACTTGATTAGATCGTTGTTAGCTGAATATTTTTGAAAAGTGGTGGGTGCTACAGTAGTTTTACACTTGTTCACACAGAGTGCTGGTTGTTGTTGACCTCTTAGTGTTCTCCTTGCTCTTTCATTTACTTTAATATGTGGGATGATTCACTCTGCACTGTTTTGTCAGAGTGATTGATAAAGGATGATTTGGTTGTGCGCTCGTCCTCTTGCCTGTCAGAGCATGCAGAGCTGCCTCCCCCCCCCCCCCCCCCCCCCCCACACACACTCTGGTCCTCACTGGACTGTTACAGTGCATAACCTTCATCTCTGCATTCTCAGAGCAGTAGGCTTTATTTGTTCCCATCCTTCACATCATCACGGAGAAGGTTAAATATTATGGGGCACATATGGATTTCTGTGATGCACCATTGACCAGTGATATAATTTAGTTACACAAAAAAAACCTGTCTAAAGCAACCATATACCAAATAATAATAATAATAATAATAATAATAATAATAATAACAACTGCTGATACTGTATTCTAATGGATAAAGAAGTGATGATAATACAATACATGCTTTAAATTCCTTAGATATAACTGTGTTTGTTTCTAAGTACGTAGACCAGATGCCAAAGGAGACTTAAGGCCTGACCTGGACTTGAAAAAGATCTGAGCATCTCTGATATGACGTTGAAACGTAAGAGGGAAGTCATTTTACTCTTTTGAAATTTGTGGAAAAGCAGATTTGCTTTGTGGGAGGACAGAAAACAAAACTGATTTTAAATGTTGGGGCATATGAGCGCAATAAACTGAAGAAAGTGCAGAGTGTTGATATATAGTTTAAAAAAAAGGAAACTGCTGAAGGAAAGTGAAAAAAAGTGTTGAAAGAATCAAAAGAAATGCCAAACAATGCTTAGTTGAAATCAAAGATGTAAAGATGGAGTGGCTGTGGAAGAAGAGCTCCCTTTTATGTTCTAAATGTAATTATGGGTACAATACGGATGTTTTTCATGGCTTCTGCGTGGATAAGCTACTTGAAAGATTGATCATCTCAGCCTGCTGCGCTGTGACAATACAAACTGTGCCCAGGTTCATGAATAAATATGCTTTACACTTCCAAACACACAATGCATTTAATGTATAAATTTGCACTCATGTTATAGTTATAAATACTATAATCATGGAGAAGAACTACATACTAACTTGGAGTGTTTTTTTTTTTTAGACAAATCACCCATTCAGCATTTGTAATCAATAATACAAAGAAACATCTTTGATATTTATATGTGTTTTTTTTTTTTTTACTGTGATTACACCAATGTGTGTCGTAGGTAGGTTACACTCTAGCTGTAATTTGTCAAGGTTAAAATTAAATTAAATTAAAATTAAATTAAGTTAAAATTATCCATCAAGTGAACAGTGGTGCAGTTAATTAGGGAGTGTAATCCATATCATCAGCTCTAAAACATGGCCTTGTTACAAATTGAACTGTGGGCAAACCTCAGTTTTGCAGTGGAGCTCATATACCTCATTCTTTGTGTCTGTTATAAACACAGGTGGTTATCGCAATAAAATGCAACCACAAGTCCTGCTGTTGCTGCATGTGATCAAAAATGAATCCACTAATTAGTTACTTGACAGCCTGGCTGATGTTTGATCTTCAAGGCCAGTCTGGTCCCACCAAATGGTGTCTGAGTAACACGCCACTGCCTTTTATCATGTCATCTTAGGTGCGAAATTCAGAAATAAATGTCAGGTGATGTAGTATAGGGAACAAGAACGTATGTGCACAGTGGATGATGGGTCAAACAAATGTAGGACGTTCACTATGGAGACCAGTGTTTGTGTCCCATGTGAAGCCAAAAATAAACAACGACCCACATTTTAACTTACCTTACATCACATACAAAACAAAATTTACATCCTGTATGTAGTTTCTTTGGTTTTTTAACATCCTTACCAAATAGTTTTGTTGCTGAGACCTAACCAAGTGGTTGATATGATGAAAATCATCCTGACTTCATCCTTTCCTGCATGTCTAAAACTCATAAAAGGTGAAAAAAAAGTCTACAAGTTAATATTTTTTTAATTATTTATAAACTTAATAGAATATTTATAATCTTCATAATCATTATAATCACTATACTTTATATATCAACACTGTTTATACCTGTCTCACGTCATTCTACCGTTTATGCTGTACATATCTCATCCACAGCATATTCACAGTGTATTTATATTTGTATATAATATAATATATAATATATATGTATTATGCATTTATATAATATGCATATTTGCACTGCTTCTGCTTTTCTATTCAGATGCCAAACTGCATTTCGTTGCCTTAGTACCTGTACTATGTGTTAATGACAATTAAGTTTTATCTAATCTAATCTAATCTAAAAAAAATATTAATTAATATAATAATTGATTCTTTTTAGAGTAAAAATAATCACCATATTATTGTGAAGATAAATAAATAAAAGTTTAAAGGACAATTATCACAGCTTATGATCTTGCATGGTTTTGGTTTGGGCCGACTTATAAACATGTAAACAACATTAATCTATCATACAGTACACAGCGCAGAGACAATAAGAGACTACAATACAATGTGACCTGCGGAGTTAATCTCCACAATATCTCGACAAGTTGCTTAGTCAATGAGAGATTTCAGAATAAATTAACATAAGAATTTCCCCTGAGGACTTTTCTAATCAGAGTATACTATCGTTTTCTGTTCCTGCTTAATGAATCATAAGAATTATAGTCATATTATAAATGGCAAGTCTTTGCAGGGCTATTAGTTTGTTTCTTTAGGGGTCTAATAGAAGACATGCTTCATTTAGGGCCCTGTAGTGTCCCGCAGCAACACGGAATGAATTGTATTATTTCCAACAGCTGCCATTTTCCAATGATCTTATCAGAAGTGCACTAACATAATGTGGCAGAGGAAGTTATTATTCCAGACCAGCCGTCTCACTCTCACTCCATAATAGCATTCATCTTTCTGAGCAGGTCTTTTACCTCCAGCTTTCAGCCCTTCTTGTACATTTCCCAGACATTCTTTCTTAATTACAAAATATGGATTCCATCAGGAGATAAATTGCTGGTCCAGATTCATATGCAGCTAGAGTTTGCCTTTACCTTTCATTTTAATGCTAATGCCTCCTGCTTTGTTAACTCCCCGGTGTGTTAGCCATGTTTGGTGGAAAGCGTTATTTCCTGAATGCAATAAAATCTCATTCAACACGTTGATTAAATTTGGGTGCATCTAAATAGGGATAGAGATTTCACTGGGTGGGACAAATATCCAGTCATTACATTACTGGTTTCAGACGTACTTCCTTACTGTAGAGGTGTTTATGTCCGTCCCCCCCCCCCCTCCGACCGCCACCCCCTACCCTTAATCTGTGGGTTTTGCAGTTGATTTCTGGCAGGTAGTCTCAAGGTGAACCAACTCAAGTGTGCTTGTTCCAGGCATCATATAGGCCTGATTATGCAGCACTTATCACCTACTTTGCCCTTCACACTTATTTGTCATCACAAAGTCGCCGATAGTTTAATGCTCCCATCATCGAGGGTATTGCATTCATAGTGAAGAAATTGACATACAGGAGCAGGAGTGATAATTTATCATTTCCTCTGAATATGTTTGGCATTACAGACCTTTTGCCAGCATGTGCTCACACATTCAGTGAACATATGTTGCCTTTTGTTGCAGCGAATTGACTCTACTCTCGTCTTAAAAAAATTAAAATAAAATGACAACCTTTGTTATCAAAATAATACTGTTCTAGAGTTACAAATTATATGATGAACATATATTTCATTATAATCAGAATGTTGTATCTCAAAGCTATCATGATGCTGAATTTTGCCTGAGTGTTGTTGCATAATTAAGTGACATAGATAAGACCTCACATATCAACTAAAAGATCAAATAAATGTCAGTAATATCACAAAAGAAACATAAATATACTTGCAAATTAGGAATAATAATAATGATAATACAAAAAGAAAACAATTAAAAAGACGGTGTAAGATTTTTCTCTTAATTTTGGTTGACTTTGTGAATTACCTTTTTTTTTGGTGTATACCACTACCAGGTATAGTAGTTTCTATAGTTCTATACAAGTAAGCCTCTATATAAGCATTTGGAGCGTAATAAACCCTAATTGATATTAATGACCCAACAGTTTTATAAAGTGCAGTGTAAAATATGGTATATTTAGATGAATCTTCTTTTTGGACATGGTTTTATTTTATTTATTTATTTATTTTTTTACATTTTATGAAATGTTACAGGCAAATAGGTCTTTTAATATTTTGACATTTTTATATTCATATGTTATTTATTAATGATAGCTGTGCTCTATTCAAGTGTCCTAGTAAGCCATGACCCTCTGGCACTGCTACTATTATCTAGTGTTGCAGGTCATGTAGCTAATGGTGGTTAAGTCTGGTTTGGTTAACAAATCACCCGTGAGACTTTCTGTTAATTTCAGCAGATGACAACAACCTTGACTGGTGATATCATCCCGTACAAAGGGAGATTCTTGTCTGAGCTCAGTGAAAGACTGTTCATAAATATGTGCAAAACATTTGTTAATAGGCTGAGAAAATGCAATATTCAAAAGTGATTCAGTAGCAGCTTATTATAGACTGCTATCAAAGTGTTACTGTGCTGTATTTCTGTGAGGTTCTCTCCCCATTGATGTGTACCCAAGGAAACAATACGGCACACAGGGAAGCAAGAGCGCGGAGTCAAGAAACATCCATCTCATCCTGTCAATCAAGCTGGTGAACATTTCAACCAAAATGGATTGTCCTCCACCTCTCCTACTTGTATATATCATCATCTCAATGGAGAGGCACCTTACTGCCCTGAGAATCCGAACAACAAATTTCACTCCTCTCTCTTGTTTGTGGATCAGAGCAGCCCCTCGAGACATTAATGTGAGGACATGGTGGTATGATTGCTTCAATAAAACATTCAAAATCAAATGAACATATTCAGAAAGTGGTGCGCCACCCATCTGTGCAGCGCCGAGCGTTGATTAAAGTTTACCTGCTTGGCATTTGAATAATGAACAAACACCGAGGAGAAATGGCAGCCATTAACCTTTCATGGAGTCCCTCTTAATCTAAACCACAGCATATCAGGACGTTCCAAATCCTGATTCCTATTTTCCACTACATTACCCTTCCAGAAGATTCCGACAGTGTCCCTGTCAACAGGAAGGTATGTCAGAGGACTTTTAGTGATGAGCAACGCTGCAAGCTCATATGCTCAGTCTGTCTTTTAAGATGTGCAGGGCAAGAGATGTATGTGATAAATATGCTGCAAAACATGCATTAATTTGATTCTACTTAAAACAGAGTTTATGTTTACTTTCAGTATTTCCATGAGTCTGTTTCTAATAAATGGACTAAATGCATTTCCTCCCTCTTATGAAAGTTTGCAAAGTTTTGTTTTGAAATTTTTGAAACCTCTCCCTGTTTACATTCATGATCATTTGGTATTGCACTTGTCCTTTTCCCTTTGTTCATTTGTTCATCTTGGTGCATTATTGGCATGTGTAGATCAGTGGAATAGTGTGAAACCAGTGGCTGGGAAAGTGTATCGGCGCCCTGTGCACATGCACCATGCAAACAGAACAGACACAGTGGTGCTATTGATTGAAAACTCTACAGGGAACCTTTAACTAGATCCAGTGTTTCTCCCACCATTAATTTAATTTCAGTAGAGCATGAGCGACTTTTATGCATTTCTTTGCCCTGATCAATGATTCGACTCTCCTCTGCTCTGGTCTGGTGTTCCTAACAACATAGACACACAGAGCAAAGTAGTGAGTGACAGTAACCCGTGCTTAGGACCAAGTCGGTACGTTACGATAAAAACTTCCCGAAAACCAAAGATGGACAAACATCGACCCCAAAGTGCAAACCAGGTCAAAATATCTGCGTTTTTCAAACGTGCTGCTACGCCACCTACCGTATTTTTTAGCATTGATACGTGTTTGTCTCTGTTGCTCCATGTCTGTTGATTTTTGGTTTATTTCATTTATGTACATCTCCAAACTGAGGAAACCAGTAGCCTACTGAGCTAGAATCCTGTTTGCACCATTAACGGCTTTTATTCTACAGTTAACATGCTGCTATAAGGGTTGCTAAAAGATAAACCTTATGTTCTTTGCTATAGGTTTTCCATTCACTCCAGTTCAGAGTTTTACAGCCTGAGAATCTGTTGTTAACACGACATACTGCACACGTCTTTCACAGCAGTGAGGTGGCAAAAGAGGGTGTCTGCTCGTCTTGCTGTGCCTCCAAACTTCTGCTTCCTATTCAGAGAGTGGTCTATGTGTTTTCCTGGCTCAAGGTTTAGTTTCCATGAAGCCTCCAAAATGTTGCAAATGGAGACGTGTAATTCTTTGCTCCAGGAAGTGTTCCTGTAGCTTGTTAAAAAGACACACAAAATACTTCAGGAAATTAAATCAAAACTTTCCTGTCTTATTTTAGAACACCAGAAATTCTTCGCCAACTCTTTCCAGCAATGCATGCTGGTAATTAAAAAGATTTAAACGAACAAACATGATTTCTTAATAGCTGCAAACTAAGCCAGAAATCTGTAAAACGTCTCTCAACCAAGCAATGATCCTAAGTCCAAACGATTTGTGATGGGTTCAAAACAAATAAAGCTAATGGGAGAATAGAACGCATAGTGCCTCTCCTGGAACTCCATGCACCCATCACTTTGTTGTCTAGCAGTAATGCAATGGTCATGTATTGGCAGAAAGTGGCAGCAACTTGGAGTGTATAAAAGCATCTGGTAGTGAACATTTGTTTTAATTAGAGGAGAACATTTATGTCTATTAAGCTGGAGTGCTTTTACTGGACATGTTTGAAAAGATCTGCAGTGAGATGAATTTAATTTTGCACGACCGAGGAGGGGCTTGTTGAGAATGGATGACAGTTTTCAGCATATGGTCACAACAAAAAAAGTGTGACAATCACCACCAAGAGGTGCAAACTTCTCCAAACAACTGCATAAGCAACCATCTGTGAGATTTCCTGAAGTCACTTCAGAGAAAATGAATCCTGTTACAAATGAACAGAGAAAAACAATTGTCTGGAATTTACACAATAACCATAAAATTATTGATGTTATATGAATGGATACAGAAGGAGAGGGAGTGGTAGCATAAAAAAAACACTGTGGCAGATGGGGGTATTAGTATATTTGAAGTATGAAGTATAATTGGTGACAGTTAAAGGTCATGATTGAAAAAAATAAAAAATAAATAAAAACCCATGACAGCAGCGTCAAAGTGCTTATCCACGAATTTCAGTTTAACTTTTCAATATATATTATTAAAAGTATAATATATTATTATAGTCATTATATATAATATATATGATAATATAATTATTAATATAATATAATAATTGTAATTATTATAATATATTATAATATATATATTATAATAATATATAATAATTATTAAGTATTGTTATAAATCTAAGATTAGTCTTAGAAATAATAACATATACATGTTTTCTTTAAAGGGTGCTTATCAGACTCACATCTGTCAAAATAATGTTTATGTGCAATATTTGCTCCATTACCTACACATTTGTTTTTCCCCACACTGCTATAAAATGCTGCCACTAACCTTAACCCATCATCTGAGAAATATCGCCCTGTTCCTGAGAGGAAATGCATTCACATAATTTAAAAGCTCAGAACGATCAAAACAACTGCTGTTTTGATGTCTCACTGCGCTTTAAGGCCAGCTGATAACAGCAATGTTACATAGCTTAGACATTATATTTGCCAGTGCTTGTAGCACGCATGAGCTGCATTTAACATTTGTAGGTCATGAATTTTTGTTCTTCTCTTTTTAAAATGCATCATAAATTGAATTCTAAAAATAAAGATGTAGCTTCCTCAAACCAAAGCTGCAAGTTTTGGCATCGGAGTTCTTGTTATTAAAATAAAAAAAAAAATTCTAACCGTTAACTATTCTATTTAGTTATGATGCATGATTTGTTATCAATATATATGTTCCGTGTAGTTTTTATAGATAATTAAAGTAAATTGTAGATATTTACTGTGTACCGTTTTTAAAGCTAATAATATTTGTGTGTATCCATTCATCCATCTTCTGCTGTTCCTGGGTCGGGCCATGGTGGCTTCTAAGCAGGGTATTCTATATGTCTGTATCCTGGGAGATCCAGAGGTATTCAGATGAGATATGCAATCCCTCCGGTGAGTTCTGGGTCTACCGCAGGTTCTCATCCCAGTTGTACATGACCAGAAAACCACCAAAGGGAGGTGGCCTCACATTATCTCTAAGGCTGAGCCAAGTCACTCAACGGAGGCAGCTCATTTTGGCCGCTTGTATCCACTATTCAGTTCTTTTGGTCACTACCCAGAGCTCGTGAAAAGTTAAATCGAGAGCCCTCTGGCTCAGCTCCCTCTTCATCATGACAGTATGATACAACGCCTGCATTACTGCTGATGCTGCACCAAACTGCCTGTCCATCTCACATTCCATTTTCCTCATCACTTGTGAACAAGACCCCAAGATATTCAAACTCCTTCCCAGCAACACACACCCCCAACCCGGAGGGACCAATCAACTGTTTTCCAGCAGAGAGAGCACTTCAGACTTGGAGGAGCTGACTCTCTCGCCAGCCACGTCACACTCGGCTGCACAGCTCCAGTGTGTGCTGAAGGTCACGCACTGTCAAAGCTTAACAGAACCACATCATTTGCTTAGAGCAGAGATGCAATTCTAATGTTCCCAAGCCAGACAATCGCTACACCCCTTGAGATCATGTACATGAAAATCACAAACAGGATCGGAGACAAGGAACAAAGAGGAGAGTGCAGACACTCAGTTATGTACTGCAATTGATGGATCATGGCAACGGCACCAGTAAACGATACCACCACAGTACCCTCGGCAGGGAACACGGTCATAGGCCTTCTCCAAGTCCACAAAACACATGTAGACTGAATAAACATATACTCCCATGATCCTATCAGCATGCCTGCAGGGGTAAAGAGCTGGTCCACTGCTCCATGGCCAGGAGGGAATCCGCATTGCTCCTTCTGAATCTGTGGTTCAACAATTGGTCGGACCCTCCTACACAGATAATTGGAGCAAACATATCAGTGCAACACTGATATACAGTAAAGAAAAATAATGATTGATGATTAAATGATTGTAAATAAAACATTTTTTTAATAACTTTGGTACTTTCAATACTATTAAATGCAAATTGTGTTATTTTAAACATGTGGTATCGTAATAGATACTGGACAATCGTAGGTGTGAAATCCCCGACGGACCAAATTGCTGAGTGTTACCCCTAAAATTTACAAACCTTTACAATCAAGCTCAGAAATTGTAATGATTCAAAACAAAAAAACAAAAAATGTTAGACTCCACTTGGCCTCTTAGATTAAAGAAAGTATGTCATCAGGGCTGTGATTCTATGAGTTTGGTTTGGTTTTTGCAGTGGTCAGAAATAGTTTAATGCACCTTAAATTTGAAAAGAACACAGGTATTTATTTATTCATTTATTTTTTTTACAGAAGAGAATGATACTGTATGTATGGATGGAACAAATAGTTCATTCTAGTTCAATTTGTGTTGTATTTGTGGACGTTTTACATGACAATGTTTCTCTGCAGATACAGTATAACGCAAGATTTACTGTCGTTTGTGAAAGCAGGTCAAGAGAACAGAATTCCTTCCATTATTTAGGCTCACAGCAGAAAGCTCAGATTTTTGGGTCTGTATTCCCCTCTGATTAGCTCATATGCCTTTGGCAATGTCTGATAACACTCTCATTGTTTGATAGCATTTGAACACACACACACACACACACACAGACTCGAACATGCACACAGTCACAAACACACACGCACACGCCCCATTGCTGTAGGAGGGGGACAAGTGTCAGCTGGAGGCATGGAAAGATAGGCCACCCCCGCTACACAGTTAATCTTAATGAAAAACGAGTCTGCCTCCATACCGGGTACTTTGGCTGACATCCATTGATGTTCTTTCCTCAAGGTATTTTTATTTATTAAATTTTTATATATATCTAAATGCATCACGGAGCTTAAATTGAATGTATTTTCAAGTTGTTGGGACTATTACACAGTCATCTTATTTCTCCTGATTTATGAGATGTCCCGTTTAAGCATCATGAGTCATCAGCAGCCGGACGCATGAGCTAAAATATCTATTAGTTAGTCCATTATTATCAAAGTGATGTCTGCTGAATTTCAACTTTAAGACACATTCTATTTATATCGACTAAAATCACAACTTTCCTCTGGGGCTTTACAATCCACATAGCACTAAACACCCTGTGTCTGCAGACCCTTTATTTTCCCCAGTGATATGAACAGTGAAATGCTTCATGTTTAAAATATGTAATCAGCAAAATATCCATTGCTGCTCCTCATTTTAAATGACTGAAATCATCAAATGACTGATGACAAAATCACTATACATAATTTGTGTTGACTTACTAATTGATTCACTGATTCAGCGCTTTAGAGTACATCCTATATTCTAAACAATTATACCAAAATACGGTGTATATACTACCTGGAGGTAATATTCAATTTCAAATCATCCTCTAATTGTGATTGCATCAGGGTTTTTTATGGATTCGATTAGTTAAAGAAAAATAAACCAGAACTACCAGTTTGGCCAGACTTTAACACAGACTGTAATGCTTTTCCACTTGTACTGTAAACAAGTGCCTTGAGCTGATTCCTGACCTCTTCCGCCTGTCAAACGCTGAACTCACCGCTGTGACTTCCAGTTTGCTCATCTCCTTGTTGCAGCATGGAGGGGGCAGGCCTTGTCATGGCTGGTCTGCAAACAGGCTCAGAGATCAGTTTGAGTGTTTTGTCCCTCCAAGACATTGCTCTCACAGCGTTTCTTTTCGGCATGACACAGTGCATTAAGGAGCATAAGTGAAGAGGGGTGTTTGCCACCCCTGGCCCCTGAATAGCCAAGAGCGTGGACACTTAATTAAGTCCTCACAGTTCTGTTCACTACTCATTAATGTAAAGGGTTAGGGTCTGGAATAAGAATAAATGAATGAATGAGCTTTAAGATGTGCTCGTCTGATATCAATTTAATACTGAGGGACTTGTGCGATTACAAATAGTCCATGAACGGAGTGTTTCATTACATTTTGAGTATATTCAGAATGCTTTCAAACTCTGTATTTGCCAAACAAACAGACAGAAACCCTGGAGTCCTGATGGAGACATTCATCACAGTTAAACTTGAGACTTCAAAAGGCCTTTTCAAAGAATGCAATTATTATTATTATTATTATCATCATCATGTATATTTTGAGACAATCAACATATTTTTCTAAAAGGAGAAAGAATCTGCTGGGACCATCTTCAGAGGCAATGCTTCAAATCGGCAACATTTCTAAAGCATTCAGTTCTTTGGAAGGAGGTAAGGGTGCATGGTGGATAGAAAACACGGGACTTTGATATTGGGCACTAAGATTAGGAAAAAATATTAAGTGATATTAAGTAAACACATCATGCATTATGCTTCAAGTCACTGTTATATTTTTCAAAACCAAAAAAATGATTTGCAAATGTTGTATTTTAAGAGCAAATAATGTTGGGAAAAAGTCTAATATATAGGCAGTGAAAGTTTTGCATATATTTTTTACTGTTGCAAACTGATATTTTAAAAAAAAAAGCATATTTTAAAAGCCCAGTTATTTCAAATACAGTTTATGTATAACTATGTTAAAATGTGGGTTCAGATGGCTTTGATATCACATTAGACTTTAATTGTCTTAAAAAACTCACCGATTTCTTTTTATGTTCTTCTTTGAATCAGCAATTCTGACTGCGGAATCTAACAAATGCTGCAGAACCAATACAAAAAGTTTACAAAAGCATTTTTACCCAAAGGTATATTGGTGTTCCTATAGTACAAAGAGCTGGGAGCAGAATTCTTATAGCGATTTCACTGAAATGTTGTGAAGCAGAACAGGAAGAGAGAATGATGCATGTGAATTGAGTCTGCTGTCTGAGAGGAAACTATTCCAAAGTATAGCAGTAGGTGTCAAGTCATGATGTTACCGTCTTACTGAGCTGTTGATGAAGACTCACATTATTTCATGACCAGGGAAAGATTTCAAACACTGTATACGATCGGGAATATATGGCCGACAATAATTCATCAAATGGCTGATGAGCCGTTGTTTTCTTTCTTGTCAGCATATATGTAGGGAGAAAATGATCCATGATAAGAAGCAATCAGAATTACCCCCCCTCCCACACACACACACCCACCCACCCATATAAACACACACGCTCTAGGCAAAAGCAAGTTTTTAATTGAATGCTACCTGATTGAAATCATGGGTGTTATGATAGGAAGTGTTCATGTGAGGCTTTGTTCATGAGGTTTTTGAAATCTTATCTGTGAAAAAAAAGATTCTGGGTCTATCTAAGGACCCACTCTCAGCGCCTTATCGGAAAAGCTCTGAAGTACACCACCTTTCAAGTCAAACATGAGCTCTGAGCCTCAGCCCCACACCTGCGGCGTCTGTGTGTGTTGAATGTGCAGTGAAAGTTGCAGGTTCTGAAGTAATTACGTGCCACAGACAAGCTTTTTGTTACACTACGACAAACCAATTTCCCGAATCTATGGCAGCCAAGTGACTCATCACTTTACTCATTCAGGCTCCTTAGCAAACAAGTGACACATAGCCGTCTCTGAAATAAGCAATATTTCTTATCTAAATAAATCAATAACCGCCATCTGCACACACACCCCCACGAGACCCCTTGAATTCGCAACCCGTTTCAAATAGCAGGTGACCAAAAGTTCTAAGTTCATAACGCAAGGATTGTTGTAAGGTGAACTCAATTGAAAGGCTCCATTAAATAGAGGCCGCCTCATCAGGTCTGAATAATAATGACATCGGTGACCATCTCATAATAAGTCTTGGCTTTCTGTGGCAGACAGCTTGAGCGGCCCGAGCTGAAATTGAATTTGGTTCATTTCCTTTGGCTGTCTAATTCTTTTGTGCACCTCTCCTCCACTTGGCATTGACTGTGACTCAAGAAACTACGAGCGTCTGAGCTAACTTCCATTCAGGGGCTGCACACACGCACACGCATGGATGCGCGTGTGTGCCTGCAGTGAAGTATCACAGGAATACACAACCCGCAAAAAAAAGTAAAGAGCAATCCAAGTTTGATTTTCAGCTTTAACTCGTACAAAGTTTCATGTGGAGATGCAAAAAAAAAAAAGGCATGAATGACTGAGGGTGGATGCCTCCATCTCATCTCACCTCCACATGCCTCCCATTAATTAATGGGAGCAGTGGGCAGAATGCACAGTAAACTGCAATCACTACTCCATCCATGTTTTTTGGTTTGTCACATATGTTGGAGAAGCACTTTCTGTTGTCAGGACACAGTTAGACCCAAAGATGCATTTTAGCTAATTAGAGTGTGCTGGGTCTGGTTCCAGCTCTGACCATCAGTCATGGCATTTTTTGTCTTAACTCTGTGATTCCAGTAATCCGTCCTCTTTTTTTCCCCCCTCCGACATTTGCCCCCGGATTAGCACCGATGTCAATAACGATCACAGTGTGCAGAAAAACATCCAAGACGGTCCAGCCAAGCCTTTAGTACCACTTTGTTTAACATGTCTCTGAGGATTGGAGAAATCCATAATTGGATAAAACAAAATAGACTTTGCTCCTCTGAGGAAGTGGTTATACAGTGAAGTCCAATGAACAGAGCAGCATTTAATAGTTTTGAAACTCCCATTGATGATACAGACTAAATCGGTAGCATGTTGTTTTGATCAGCATCTCAATATTCCAGAGCCCCATAGGACACAGATGCATCACTCCCCAAGGTTTATGTTGAACAAATCAAAACATCAAACGTATCTCATCTCAAATTTAATCATGAAGGAAAGTTATAAGTATTAAAGATCCTTTAACTTGTTAAATATTCATGACCGAAACATCAAGGGCCAACGCAGTTGGTGCTCTCTGAACAAACTATGCAATTCTAAATTAAATAAATCTCCACATATCTTCGGGATTTTTCTACAGCAAGTTCTGGGTTACCTCACGGGTTACCTCACGATTGTGTACCATATGCTGAAAACAAGTGTCGGGGATAGGCTTAATGTGACCAATTGTATTAGCTTTGTGAATGTATTGGTTTGGCTCTAGGAGTAGTGCTTCTTTGGCTAAATGTTATTGATTATTCTGATTTTATTTAAGAAAAGTAAGCTACTGCATTAACATAGAGCTTTTAACTACTGTATATCTTGTAAAATCTGCCACCAGTGATGTTTGAATGACATCAGAGTGGTGGCTTAAAAGAAAAGCTGGCTAGAGTGTGATTGATACAAGATTTGATACGGATCATGAATCTGTTTCACTATATTATCGTCATGGATGTGGCATATACCAAAGAGAGAATAAAGATCTTTAAATTGAAGAAACTGAAGTTAATAAATCAACTGCACTTCTGAATTATTGACTTAAATACATTTTAATTCTGCTTTGCTTTTCTGAAAAGGTTCCACACTGCCTTCATTCAAAATCCTGAGCATTTATTGATGTGGCACGGGGTGAAAGGGAAAGGCAGCAAATTCTCAAATTAATTGGGTCATACCTGAAGTGCGTTGAAGGAATTCGTAGTGAAATCCCATACTCCTGAGAGTGTGTGCTACGCTCAGATAAGGCTCCACTGCATGGATTCTCCATCTTATCTTGAGCCAGCAATAGGACTGTGAGATTGACTAATCTGGGGAAGGTTGGAGAGCAATAGTTCAGGCATCCATAGGCTCTTAAAAGCAATTTGACAATGGCTCCACACTCTAATACCTTTGGCAAGTCCCCTCACTGTGAGGGAAGCCAATATAAAATGGGACATTCCTGCTTGAGATCCTTACTTGCAGGAGTATAAATCAATTAATAATATATTGTTTGCAGTCCAAAGTCAAAGTCATCTAAGGTCCTGTTGGACCTTTAACTTGCGCACTCATATTTGTTACATATTAGATGGCAGTCCATCCCTGACTAATTTGTTTCTTCATTGTATTGGGAAAATTAACAGCATTTGTTTTTCAGCACAGTTGTGCTCAAAAATGAAAGGACTGTCTTCAAACATATTTTTTGTTCCATTTGTTCAGTCTGCTGTCATATAAGACATGTGTAAATGCTCTCTTCTTAGAAGCTGGGACAAAGGAATGTAATTTTTGCTTTAATATAAATTTAACAATTATTGTATTATCAAAATAGAATTAATTTTCTACTACTGTGTTTTTCAATTCATCACTTCAGGTCTAAATAATTTATTTTTAAAGAATAGTGACAATTTATGTCAATCAGGAGAGACTAATACAACTAAGAATGAGAGAATATGAAGTATGATTAAATTTATTATGCACAGAGGAGCTGTTCATAATAGACTTGGGAGCTTAGACTCTGGCAGGAAGTAGTTCACCAAGGGAAGCTATCCGGCGAATTAGGTGCTTCCAATAGCTGGTGATGGTGCTGAGGAATGGAGCCTATGTTGGGATGACTTCATGAAAGGGAAACTCCTGATTGGAGGACTTAATTGGAGATGGCCAAGAATCCATGGTTGAGATGGTTAACGGATGGAGGTGGGTTGCAAATCGACAGCAGAAAGAGATCACATTTAAAGTTCGACAGCTTACAGGTGATTGGCTGAAGGAAGACATGACAGGTTGTGATTGGTTGAAGAGGAGAATGAACTATTGATGCTTCAATGTAGTGTTGAAATGCTTGTAATTTAGAGGACATGTGCAAAGAGACTTCAATATCACCAGCCAAATCCGCATGGACAGCGTGTTTGTTGTCATCTTTTTTGGTTTATTTCACGACATTTTCTACCTTTCCTTCCTCTAGGCAAATGTGGTAATCAACTTTTATTATGCTTGGAACCTTATTCCACCACTTTATTGCCTGTGAGGAACATTTCCCACATTGCTGTTTAGAGAATCCAGAGATTATGGGTGAAACAATTTGTGAAAGATTGCGAGCAAGGATATTTATAGGTTCATAACTGTCCTCTTGAAGATCCCTGGAGTACACAACCTGCCTGCCCAGAAGAGGGAAGAGTAGGAGGAGAAAAAAAAAATAGACATTGTACTTTTTTTTGAAATATAAAGATTAGAGAGCAAGAGGCTATGAAGCGTGAGCGAAGGAGCGGAAATTGAACCTCACTGCCATAGCACCAGTCAATCAGATAAATAACGGTATAATCGAGTTTTGCCCCTCACATGCATAATTCATCTTACATTTAGCTTTGTACCTGCCCCCCCCCCCCCCTCTCAGAGTGACTTTGCTGCTTCGGACAAATTGTTGTGGATTTAAGAACATGATGGGAATTAATTTTCCCTCTGTCAACCGTGCTACAGGTTTTTGCTCAAAAGGGATATTACCGAGGTCTCATGAAGGAGCCAGAGAGTTTGATTCCTGTGCACTTATCACTCTTCCATCCTCCTCATGAATCTGGATTGCATCAATACTTCACTGTATTGGGATTCAAATACAATCAGCATTATTCTTCTGTGAGCCTCTCCCAATTCCAAAAAACAGCAGCAGGAAGTAATGCTGAATTTACCCAGCCCTCTTTGTTACTACAGATTTCTGTTTTACCCTCTATATTATTTACAGTCCTAGTAATAAATGGTTATGTTGAAGCTGTTACAATGCTGACCCATGACACATGAAAACCAGCCAGATACCACTGATGTATTGAACCAGTGGGAGGTGCATGCATGAGAGTCACCTGGGTGGAGAAAAATAGAGTGTTTTCTTCTAGCTCCACAGTCCTTGGCAGGTGGAGAGGCAGCTCACTCACAACTCCACGGACCACCTGCTGCCAAATCTGATTTAGTGCAGGGAAATATTTTCTCCCTGAGACCCTGCCTTCAGTTTAGAAGGCCAGGCCACATGTTGTGAAACGAAGTAGGCCGCCAAACTAAACGGGTTGTCATTTGCCCACACTGCGTAGCTATTGATTTACTGCTCCCCGCTTCTGGTTTCCTGGAGGGGGCTGTGGGCTTTTAAAAAATGCCTGCATGCTCCATCAAAAGAAATGTTCCCCAGGCCAGACCTCCCAGGAGGCTCAACTGCCAGCATTTGGCTCCATCAGAGGTTGAATGGATGATCAGCTGATACACGAGTGATGACATTAATTGAACATGTGTCATTACATAGAAAAGGCATCAGGTTAATAGAGTAGATGCAATATTTGCAATTGGCTATTGCTCATTATAATATTCACAATGGAAATATTGATTTCATCATTTAACATCAGCAGTTATTTTTCTTGTACTAATGTTATATTATGTGTTTCTCAGTGGAGAGATGTCTGTGGTATCCAATACTGATACATTCATTTTTCTACTTTTATAAGCAGATGTAGAAGTATGTAGACAATTAAAGTGAGTTTTGACGAGATCTTTCATTTAAGAGGAAGCACTGGTGAAACACAATAACTACTGACTGTGAGGTCAAATGTTGACATGATCTCATGTTTGTATTTTCAGTATTGCTATTATTCAAAAGGACAAGCAGAGTCCAGAAATAATCAATTTGATCAGGTTAATTGATTAATTCACTGCTTTGATGTAAATGAACTAAGATTTATTTGCTTTTGCACTGTCATTGCATCCATCTGTTATTTTTCTTACAGAATCGGACCCAAAAATGCAAATCTCAGGACAGTGAGACGAGATAATAGGGATTTATTGAACAATGGAGCAATAAATGAATTCAGAAATGTGCAGACGGATGATCGACAGGCTGACTGGGCAGAGAGCAGAACAGGCAGACAGATATAATCTTGACAGATGACCAACTCACAGAGAACAGACTGATTTCCAGGGCGCGGCTGAAGCAGAGTGGAATGAGTGGATTTGAACCAGAGAAGACAAAAAATGTGAGGAACAGACGAGCGAACAAGTTTCCAGAAATTCATAAAGAGGTTCAGAAAAGCTAGATGGAGTCAGACGTTGTTTCCACAATGTATAAACGCACTAAACACATATTGGGTGAGGGGTAGATGAGAAGATTGTCTACAGGTGACCCGATAGGGAGGAGGTGGGAGTTATGATGGAGAGTTGACCAGTGAGCCGCACCCTGGAGACACACATACTGTGCACAGACGGACAGAGACAGACAGGAACACGGGGAAAAGGGGAAAACAGAGGAAACAAAAGGGAGGACAGGGAGGAAGGTTGCCGATCCTGACAGTAACATGACATTTTTAAACCTCGAGCTCTCAGATCTTATGATGGGCACTTTTACTTTGTGACTTTTTAAAAAAAATAATGGTCATAATGGTCATGGTAATATTAGTTATAAGAACAGATGGATTGATAGAGAAAATAATTACAAGTTTGATCATAAGCAAGACTTTCACATCATGTAAAGCATTGCTGCAGTAAACAAAGCAAACAAACAAAGGTGGATACACAAGAGGGGAAAACCTCAACTTTTAAAGTCAAACCTCTGCATTCGAACTGGTTTAACTCTTTTAGAGCAATACTGTACCAGCCATAGCACAGTAGTCAGGGACCAACTCCAGCTCTGAATCGAGCATATTTTAACACCTCAAATGCATGTGTTAGAGTGGAAAAAAAATACAAAAGCATATAAACTGAGACTTCGTTGCTATGAGGTGATAGTGCTAACAAAACAGCCGGAGTTATTCAGCTATAGTTATTCAAATTGTGGAGGTATGATCTAACCTGACTCTGACATTGCACCAATTTGAAGATCCATTAGCAACCTGAGCATAATAGAAAATACATCGACATCAGATCTCATTGACAACTTGACTAGATGACTAAAATTACATTGAAATGACCATTTTAACTGCAACCGTACTGCTCTGTGGGCACTGTTGATTCAGTGATAGTTTATGTTTTGGGTATGAAAATTACTGGGTGAAGTTTAATCAACAATCATGGTTTGGGTTCAAAATTGCAAGCTCTCATTTAACAATAAAAGAGTTATTTGCTGATAAAATGTGATTTCTAACAATTATGATCAAGACATGGGAGGAAGAAGTCATGTTTTTCTTGATCAAATATGGAAAAAAATGAAATGAGGTTTTTATCAACATTGATAATTATTGCTTTTAACTGAAAAAGAAAAACGCAAAGAAAAATGTTACAATAGTATTTTACACAAGTGATAAATGAGCCTAATGAACACATTCATGCCAATCTACACAACAAATGAGCCCCTTTGAAGACAAGAGTGCAGAGAAAGAGGGAGCAGAAAGGCTCTTCATGCAATGTTGAAACTTTACAATGCCTATAAAATGGTGGAGAGGGTTGTGTTCATTTTATGAAACATGCTGCAAACCTGAAGGAACACGCACACACACACACACATACAATCACTCACTGATAGCAGGGCCAGGTAGCAGAAAGACACTGCAAACGTGCACAGAAACCTTTATGTGTGTGTTTTTTTTTTCCTTCGTTTTCATCTACTCGTCGGTGATGCCAGGAACCCAGGATGCCCAGGTCCTGTACCTTGCCTGCCATTGCATTGCATTACATCCAACTCCAAAGCCTACTCTGAAGGTTGCAGGCCCACAGGGCTGCAGCTCATGGTTAAAGGCCCAACCACTAAACCTTCGCCTACGAGCTCCCCTCCCAGGTCCCCGGTCTCCCTAACCCAGGCGTAGCAATTTCTTTGTAGCCGATTCATTGAAGTCTTTGACTGGCTCTTTGTCTGGCCCCTCCCATGTGACCAGGGTGCCTATGAGACCCTTGGGGCTAATGCCTTGGGCAACACAACTCCCAGGATCACAGAGGCATGCAAGCCCCTCCTATGTGTTCGGGTGGCACTTCTTTGGGGGGGAATAAGATCACGGACACAAATGTTCAAAATGTGCTTCCTCTGTACGGTGGGTGGGCTCACCCTTATAGATAGGGTAAGGAGCTTGGACATCCCGGAGGGAACACTGAGCTCCTTCTTGTCAAAATGAGCCATTTGAGGTGGTTCAGTCATCTGGTTGGGATGCCTTGGAGTTTATCTGGGCACATCCAGCTGGGAGGAGACTCTGGGGAAGGCCCAGAACTCTCTGGAGAGATTACATATCTCATCAAGCCTGGGAACGCCTCAGGATACCCCACAATGAGCTGGAAAGTGTTTTGGGGGGGGAAAGGACATCTGGAATACTCTGCTTAGCCGGCAGCCTCTGCAACCCAACCCTGGATAAGCAGATGGAAATGATTGGATGGATCTTCATCTATACATCATGTTTACTTGTTTTGATCGACCACTGGAGCCAAAGTTATGGTTCTGATTGAGTTTACCTACAATTTGTATTACCCTTGGGTAACACCACACAAAAACATGACATATGTAATATAAATGGGTATGGGACTGTACAGTGTACACGCAATGAAATTGTGTTCTTGTACATTTTCTTTATAGAAAATGGTTGAAACATAAATCAATTAAATTCTTTGCTTCACAAAGACTGAAAGAAGGGTCCCGCCAACCCAAAAACTACAAAAGGGTTGAGGAGGAGCTTTTTTATATCTGTCAAAAGTGATGCGTACCAAAGAAGACTAAACAAAATGTGGAGGTCTGAATTAAGGCACAAACCAAAATGCATTGTTTTCTAAAACGATTAGTCGCCCTTAAAAAAAACAAGAAAAAAAACTTCCCATTTCATCTCATTCTAAATCCTAAGCTTCTTAGCCAACAAATTGAGATCCTGGTGCTCTTCAATTATTCCAAAACAAGATCATAACGCAACGTTAATGCAATTTGTGTGTATGATTAGTGCTGGTGGCTGCGGTGCAGTCTGGCTGCACAGTGCACATGATCAACCCATTACATGCTGCCAGGGCTGGTTAGGGAAATAAACTTATAACAGTGCTACCTGATGTTACTGCCCACTGAGACAGAGGGAGAAATCACATTCATTTAGCAGCCTCCAATTAGTGCTGAGCCCATATCATCATCAATTCACATACTAATTGTCCCGTGTGTTTCACACGGTGTATCAACAGTGTTTGTGGTTGTAAAGCATTTACAGGATCTGCATAATTGTATTTTATGAATTCAGAGGGTTTAAACTCTTGTCAAAATTGACATTGTACTGATGCCTCAAATGTAATTGGTTCAAAAACACACTATAGGGTTTGTCATTATAATTGGAGATCTAGCTTGTTCCCTTTTGATGGTGTTACATATTTCCTAGATAAAAAAGAAGATTGTGTGCCCTTACATTCAGATGTCCCTAGTGTGGCTAGAACAGAAACATTTTTTTTAGTATGAACCATCAGAGGTGAGACCTTTGTTTGTACTTGCCATTTTGTGTTTACTGTATTAATAAAAACCATACAGTGAAAACTCCTTCATATAGAAAAGGTCAATTTTTCTACCGTCCATGGACTTAACAGACCAGAACACAAAGCCGTGAGGCACAAGCACACTCTTATTTTTTAAGGGGTGTAGGAGAGTCTTTAGGGAACACAAGAAATCGCAAACTGAGAGAAGTAGAAGTTTAATAAATTGGGAAAAGGAAATGACAAGGTTGATACGGAGTCTTTTCTACATCCAAATTAAATTAATTTTACATATTTGTAATAAACACTGTCTGATAGATAATAACTTCATGATTATTTGCATTGCAAGCAGCGTTTTACTGCCAGAACAATAATATTATTTGTGGTATTTAATTGCAATGTACCCTGAGCAGCTGCTGTGGTAAACTGCAGAAATGAGAATGTGCCTAGCTTGTTTACTCTCAAGTTTAGTAGAGATCTTGAGGTGGAACTTTGTGTTTTCAAATCTTAGGTGGAAGGTAGGTGTCTATGAAACAGACTTTAAGGGTTTAATAGAGGCCATATTGCCAAGCAGTCTCAGAATTGAGAGGCTGCAGCAAGTGAAAGGCCTCTGCTCTGACCTGTTATGCAGTTAATCAGGCTGTGGATCCAGAAAAAAGGTCTCTTTGCTTTGTTGGTGAAGTGAACCCGAATCCAAACCAATCAGTCTTGCATCTATGCAATCTTGAATTGCATGTAATTTACATTGCCCAATTAAAACATTAAGATTGACTGTTAAATATAAGATGGTAGGACTCATTAATAGCTACAGTAGCTGATGTCATGTCAGAATTAAGCTTGTTCATCAATGCTACAGGAAGGTTTCCCACTCACATTGCAAATTTTTTTATTTTTTTTTTTAAAGATGTTTTTTTTGTCAGTGGCAGTTCTCAGTCAGCACAATATGTTCAAGTTCTCATCACGCACCTCATCCAATCCCTTGGCTGGCCGAAAAGTGAAATGATTCAATACATCCAATAAGCTTTTCTCTTTCTTTTCATTTCTTTCATTCGAAGCTGGTTGTGTACTGCCAGCCTGGGTCAGTCAACCCCATTTCAAGTGGCTCTCCTTCAATCTATACCACCAAATTCCTCAGTGGTTTCTCTTTGCAAGAAGTCACAGACCTCTGCAATGTTGTTCGCCAATAACACAAAAGAGAATAAATCCTTCACAAAGATAACAGTTCATTGTGTCAAAGAGGATTATCTACAATAATACCATGGCATTGTTAGATCTTGATTGTTGTTTCTAGATATTGATCTTCACCTCACCGGACAGGATGAATCAGCTTTGCGGGAGCTCCGACAAGTCGCTATCCAATTATGACCTGATTTATCAAGTTGTATGAGTGTAGTAAGTTATTAAATACATTAGACATTTGAAACACCTCACATTCCTTGCTCATGGGGTTTCAACTATTGACATTAGTGAAGAGGGACAGACAATAAAAGTGGACATTAAAAATGTCATCCTCCTCTCTGGCTCAGCTGACAAGCATTAGACCAGTAAGCACAAAAGTCTGAAGGATAAAGCTCCCATTAGGGCTTGATTCATTCACTGTCCCTATTCATAGTCCGTAGTGAATATTACTGTGTGCATTACATCGTGCTTCGTGGAATCCTTTCTACAGGGAGCAAATGCACAACATAGATCACCAAACAAAAAGCTTATAGGAAAGGCCCTGATTAGCCTCTTGATTATCCTCCATTCAAATCATAGGGATTAGTCCTCTAATATGAATGGCACTATTAACCTTGGCACATTTGTGAATCATGTCCAGAATGTTAGGCTCTCTGAATATGTTTCTATATGTGTAATGCAACAATGGAAAAGTGGCCATGTGGTGGAGGTTAGCTTGAATATATATATATATATATATATTGATTTTCTATCTTCTATTCCGCGAAAGTATAAGCTGAAGACATGGTCATGACTGTGATGTTCATCACTGCTCAAATACAATTATGGAGTGAGAAGTTAAGGGTAGCAGAGGGTAATCCTTTTACCAGGCTCCGCAGGGCTTTACAGTCGGTTGCCTGATTCAGGATATTGACTCCAAGCACTCTTGTCTGGCCCCAAAATTACCTATTGATTTACCCTTTTGACAGTTGTTAGTTGGAAACTTAATCACAGCGACCTACATTGTCATATGAAGTACATTGTTGTTCGGCACTAGCTGCTGGTTCCCCTTTTGTGTCAGGGCTGTAAGTATTGCTGTTATCACAAACATGGAAAATCAATACATGCAGTATATCAGCTCAGTTTTGCTTACAGCTGCCAAGACATTTAAATTTCTAATACTGATTTTCAGAAAAAAACATGCTTTAAAGTAATTTTTAATAATGGCAGAGTGGCGGCTCCAAGCTTTTAGCAGCAGCTGCTAAGCACAGGCACTCTATTAAAGTCATGACAAAATCCAATTGTGAAAAATGATGATTCAAAATGTGCTGCCCGTCTTACAAGAATACAGCATGAAGGCAAGGCAAGGCAAGGCAACTTTATTTATATAGCACCATTCAGGCACAAGGCAATTCAGAGTGGTTTACAGAAAAATAAAGAGCATTAAAATAATACATTGAAACAAAGTTAAAAGACAATTAAAACCAAAGCAAGCATGAAGGCAGGGAGAATAGGAAGAAAGACCTACTGTGACCCAGGATCCTGGTGTTTGCTCTCAAATGTCTTAAGCAATACCTAAATCTCTGTCAGCCTCCAGTCAACTGAAGCTGACCTTTGACCTAAGACCTCACTGGTGGGGACCGAGGAAAATCAGAATTTTCTGTTCCAAAAAAGAAAAGAAAAAAGAAGGAAAAAAAGATGTGAACTAGTGTCACACTGATATATATCTTGGAGACCAGTCCATGTTGATTGAAACTGCATTATGTTTAATTTTCATCATCTTACTTGAGCGTCTGAATGCTAATGGGAAAATATATGTTCTTCATATTACACTTAAAAAAGGGCAAAAGAGTTCCTGAAGCGACAGAACTAAAAGGAAGGAAACATGAGTGGCAGCACTTAAACGAATGCGAGCAAGCACTGTTACTTCAGCTGTATCTGCAGCATCTTCATTCTAACATTTAGCTGCAGAACATTTGCTCACTATGGCCAGTCGTGATTGACACGGATGCATTTTAGTTTTTAAATACAAGACCAATATAAAGTTGCAATGCAATATAGAGATGTATTTTAATAGATATACTTAGAAGGCTCAGTAGGGCAAATCAACAAATATGAACTAATTCTCAGTGACATTTAAGTATTTCCATGCAAACTGATGAAAATTGTGCCCCATTAGACCTTTCCACTTAGCATAAACTTGATGTTGAACAGTAAATGATATTATCTTTTTGAATGTCAAAAAAAAGAACAATCATGACCTGTCTTAAAGTAGAGTCTATGATTGAGATATTTCATCTGCATTAGCGTATTGCGCAGGTATACCCAATAAAGTGACCAGTCAGTTCATGGAACATTTATAGTCTGATAAAAGGAATACTGATCAAGTTTGTAAAATTATAGGTTGTGAGCTGGAGGTCTTAATTTCATATGTGACCTATGGTCACAAGGTGTTTCATGATTTATTAACATGTTTGAATTTGGAATGGTAAGAATTGATTTAAACATTTTCTCAATTATGACCCATCCATATTGTAATTGTCAGCCTAATTCAAGCATTTTAGCAAACACCAAGACTAAGTCATGTCCCCATGCCAAAACAGAAGACACATTGTCTTTCATATCAAGTATGAAAGCTCACTTTGGCTAAAAGGTGGGCTTGTTACTGGGTGTTAAGCCATGCAGCCTCACATTCCAAGTGGAAAAAAAAGGGATATTCTACCCACCACTGCATTAAAGATTTATATTGTTTTCGCCATTTTTTGCAGCATGATGCCTCACAGCAAGTCATGACATGCTCAAATGTATGTTTTCTCTCCCTGCTGGATCTTATGTTTTTTTTATACCCATTACTGCAGGCATTAGTGGCTTGGTGTTGTTATAAAATGTTAATTTTTCACTCCCTCCGACAGAGTATCATTAAGCTCAGCCATAAAAGAGAGATGGCAAATAAAAGCTCAGCATTCTCATAATAATTTGCTGGACAAGTTTGGTAATAATAATGATAACAATCATACCACTGGGAGGGAAAGTTGAGCACCCATTTCTCAATTTTGATACTGCAATGTGCAGCAGTCATGAGGGTGCATTTGCATGGCATTTCCTGTGTGAGTAGATGAGTCTTGAGACATTGCATAAAATCTAACTTCGAAAAATTAGATTAAGAGATAAGTAAAATATTACAATACATTTTGCGAATATGCATTAATTCCATTGCCATTTTTTTTTTATGTTAGACTAAGCCCTAATAAAATAAATAATAGAAAATCTTAGTATTCATTTCTGGATGGCTCATTTCCTACATTTAGTCTAGAAACAGAGGCTGCTGCTGCCAGCCCGGGAGGTACAAACTGGAATGAAAATTTAGTTCGGAGATGATATCTGTCCATCTCCAACCATGGAGATTACAGCCATGACAGCTGTTGTGGTGAACAGCTTACAGAAGTACCTGCAAAGAGATGGCCATGATAAAATAAATTACCTGTGTGATGGCTGACGGCTTAAGAAAACTGCCTCATTTCTTTTTTTTCTCCCTCACCAACAGGACTGTTATCCGAGTTCATTTGAGCACAATCGATAGAGATTTTTAACTAAATATGTTTCTCATTTTACTCATAATAGGAGGTTATGTGCCTCTAATGTTCATTGTAAACATTCCCCTGTAAGCAATCCTTCATTACGCCACTGAGAACAAGTCCTTCAATTTTCCACGTTCTTATGTTATTATGTTTGCCTCAAGGCTGCCCCTGTGGCTAGAAAAAAAGAAAAAAAAGACAAAAGGCCAATTTTTGGCTGGACGTCATGATTTCTGATAAACCCATGTGGTTGTGATGGTGCAGCGTTCTCCAGTGTGCTCCTGTCCTCGTCTTAACTCAGACTGTGGAGCTGAGGTTTAAAGGAAAGGCCTTATCAGTGTCCTCCAGGTCCTACACCTCCACTGGAGTAGGTATCCTCAGGGGTCAAAGCAGGGGGAAAGTGAAGTCTGGCAGAGGAGGGAGAGAGAGAAGAAAAAGAAGTACAACGAGGGGGAAATAGGTGGAGAAAAAAAATCAAAAAGGGGAACGAGGCTTTGAGAGAAAATGGAAGCGAGGCACACAAAAACATGCAGCAAACTGTTGATTATGGGTGCAGAATGGTGCAAGATTGTCATTAGCACTGCTTTTTTTTCTGAATGGCAAAGCTATCCCTTTATCATTATCATCATCTCCATTGTTGGAGGATTGAAAGGGTCGTGATAACCTGAACTTTGTGATTGCAAATCATGATTTTCTGTAGAAGACGGCTGCCACAAAAACCTCAAGGTTGGCACCCAGTGAAGAATGGCCTGTCCAGTGTGTACCAGCCTTAAGTTAAAGATCAGTGGAAAATAAGCTTATAGGTGTGAGGTCAGTCAGTGCAAATCACTCTATTTCCATCTAGATTTAGGGCAACACCTTCTGTTCTCACACATGCACAGCTTGTTTCAAATCCTACATTAAATCAAAATAGAAAAAACAGCAAAACAGCAAAATTACTAGATAGGAGCATTTATGGATACCAACGTAATCCAAAATGTATTTTAAGGAAAAATGAATGACTTTTTGTAAATATTACCATTCGTGAAATGGGAAAAGTAACAGAATAACAAAAGCACTTTATTGCAGTTCAAAACATTCATCGGTTTTGTAACTCAGGTATTTCTTATTCTTGTGTATTTTTCTTGCAGCCTCTACCAGTACTACTTCTACAAATAATCCAAAGTGAGCTTCCATCAAAAATTCTGTAGCAGCCATTATTGCTGTATGGGCTTCTGTACGAAACACTTTGCACTGACGATGAACAATCACACAAAAATACATTTATCCACCAGCACTAACCTTGACACATCGCAATACAGTAAAGCCAGAAACCATGTTTCATTTTGACTCTTGCACAACTCTGGCTATTTCTTTCTTTCTTGTTACAACACTGCTTTTCTGTCCACAAACGTGAGTTAACGTGACACACACTGTCGTAATTGTGCACTTTTTGATGAGGAGTGAGCAAACATAACATAACAATTAGTGAGATTTAGAAGTTCAGGTAGGGTTGTATTGCTGATTGCTGTCAGAGTCTGTGCTAAGCGAAGCTAAGTAAATGCTGGCTGTGGCTTCTTATTTATTGTACAGACAGGAGATTGGTATCAACTTTCTAATCTGGCCATCCATTAGATAACAAATACATTTGTCAACGTTTCCATTAAGAATACTTTGCTCCAGAGCAGAAATGGATGAAAACCAAGGAGACTTACATGTCATCAAAACGCTGTGACAGCTATAACGTGATGAGGCTGGAACAGTAGAAAGGCCTGCAGGATATAGACTGACTCAAAGGTAATATGGGTCACTGTTGGTGCATTCTAATTTAGACATCTCTCCAGGGCAAGATTACCTTGTACAACACACTCCCACAGAGGGAAGACACATTCCACAGTTTAGATTTAAAATACAAGTGCCATCCTTCAGAGGAGGTCAAGCCATGTGCGTACTATGGGCTGGAGAGGGAGAAAAAAAATAGAAGTTTGAAGGTTGGTCGGTTGAAATAGGTGTGCATTTTTTGAAAGGTTGTGATACTGTAAAAAAGAAAAAAAAATCTAATGTGATTATTTTTAATGCTTTTCTTTAATTATCTGTTATCTTCATTGATATGCATTTTCTCTACATTCTGAACACAACTTAGAGTGCTTAAAAAGAGAAATTTTGTTCTGCACCTCCACAAACTTTGGGTATTCACAAGGGATGGAGCGGTTTGCAACTGGGAGAGGTTGAAGAGCACACACACACACACACACACACACACACCATTGGATGATATGTTCAGTCAGAAGTGAAACTAGCCAATTGAAACTAAGTGCTTTGTCATAGAGAAGCTGATGAGACACTCAATGCTGACTCCTTGCACTCAGGTTTGTTTGTCGCCTTTTTGTCATTACATGCATACATGCAACACAATTCAGGCCAAAAAACTAAAAGAATCAAAACCAACACTTTAGAGATACTGAAACATCGAGTATCATAATATAATATGCAGGCTCCTTTCTGCGCTGAGTGGAAAATTAAATGAATTTCTGTCTCATAAATATGAGCTATGAAGTCCTTATAAAAGACTTATTATGAAGCATGTGAAGAGAGGACACCAAATGTGAGGGAAATCATGGGGCGAGTGGCCAAAATGGTACCATTTTAAGATACTATTAAAAGGGTTTGATCCCAGTTTAAAAGCTTTTTCATTAGATCTGGGCTTTTTCAAATGCCAGCTTGCAATTATTCCCACATCAACTTGGTATGAACCAACTAGTGGAAAACTGACTGCAGTGGTGATTTTCAGCGGCGATTATAATCATTTCAGGTTTGAGTGCTTGTTTTTGTTTCCATGTATTTATGACAGAAAAGCATTAAAGCATGAGAGATTATTTTTTTAGCATTGTCACACCTCAAAAGCAGCAACAAAAAAAAAAATAATAATAAGGTGACTTTCAGAACGCTTGGCAACGTCCCATAATTGCAAGCTGTTAAGATGGAGCAACGCTGCCTTTAAAATGAGGCTTTTAGGGCAGGATGAACCCAACGGGGGATGTGTCCTCGACGTTGTGCAGGAATTGTTTGTTCAAACTGCCAGTAGATTACATTGTTGAGGACATATTGCAGTCGTTTATTCTGAACTTGTGACAATGGGCCTTCAATTAGAGGAAATGCCTGACTTCTTCTGAAAGAAGTGAAACGAAGTAGCACGTCGAGATCCAGGGTCAGTTCTTAGCTTCTCAACTCTCAATAGAGACATATATTAAAGAGAATCATTTGGTAAGCTAGCAATTGTCTTCTAAATGACTGTTGAAGGTATTTCTAGGAGAGGGTGACATGGAGACTGAAAGCACTGAATGGATCCAATAACTTATACGCCAACTGGCCATAAGGCATAAATGAGATTTACAGGTGACAGGTGAAGTGTAACTGTGATGTGCACCAATTAGTCAAAGACAGTTGGAGGTTTGCATGCTTTCACCTGCATCAAGCACGTTGACGTGGGTCACCATCAATTCACTTCAATAAGGATGCATGCAAGTTAACTTATATTATAAATATTCTTTTAAGGGATGCTAAAATCATCCAGACAGTCATAGACAGACAAAAAAAAAACGTGTCCAGTTGAAAGAAACCATTAAGTTTCTTGCAGACACATCCCCTTGAAATGACAAGCAGGCACCGTGACACATCAAAGTGGTGCAGCAGGTGAGCCAAATCATTGGATTAGGCAGATTTATGGCTTCATGAAACTTGTTATTACCCATGGCGCGCTCCACTGATGTTTAGCCTGATGTCTTTATGAGAGGACCGTTGTTCACCTTGCCCTGACAGGAACTGTGTGATGATTAGAATACTATAACGACTCACTCCTGGAGTCAGACAAGCAGACGTCTGTCTGTGGTATTTAAAAACATATTTGGATGAGAAGGTGATGTTAGTGAAATCTAACATGGACTTCATCTCAATGTGCTTCCTACACACAAAAATGTTTTTTATGTTGGAAAAACTTTGTCTATTTCACATGCTCACACAGTTGTAGGGTTATTTGCTTATGTCACCAGACTAAATCGTGTCTTCGGGACTATATATTTTATAGTTTAATTCATCATTGTACAGACAAGAACATGGCACTGTTCACTGGCAAAACAAACTGACTGTTATTTGGAGCGCCTTTAAATAAAGTGCATTCAAAAATACTTTCTGCACATTACTGCTACTTTCTTAGACAATACAATGTTAAAAGAATACTGTTTGCACCTATGCAGTGCCTTAAGCAATAATAATATGAATAACAAACCTCTACTTTGGTAAAGAAAACAATTATGACAGGTGTGTTGTAATAAAAACGAGTCGTATCCTCTGAAAAAATGCATGTCTTTCTGCACTGTGAAGAGAGAAAACCCAGATATTTACAAAGTTTGTGATGAATCACAAGTTTTTTGTTCTTCATGCAAAATAGATTTTGGGTTTAAACTTTCAATTAAGCTGCTGTATTTGAAGGCGGGTCATTTTTTACCCTTAGGACAAGGGGAGTGTGCAGAATGTTAAGACAACACAGGGTTTAAACTTTTTTTCTTTTTTTTTTTACTTTAACTTTAACTTTTTTAGTCCTAGATATTTAGACAAAAAAGAAAAAAAAGAAAAAGCTTGACAACTTTTCACATGGTAATAATTTTGGTTTTGTGACTCCAGGGCTTAAGTGATAAGTATCAAAACTCCCTAACTCGCCAAGCCGGAGAGAAGACATTTATAGAGCACAAAGATGTTTTCACCTTCTGTGTGCAGTATGGCTAGTTAATCTATTAGAGCAGCTCATGCCTATGGGTTTTCCTGGTGCTCACAAAGGCTCAGCGGATGGATTGTTGAGGCTTAATTTAACACAACAAACAATGGAAAACAGACGCAAATAACGGCAGCCGTCATGAGCTTATCAGCCTTAGCCGGGATTACAAGGGAAATGAATCATTAACACTACTGCCACTTGAATGCAGCTAAAGCATGATTGGCAGGTTGAAAGCGGTGTGCCCGGGAGGGGGGAAAGGAAATGGGTGGAGCTGTGGTCTGATACGCAGTGAAGCGGGTATCAATATCGGATAAGAGCTCCAGGAGGTCCAGCCAAAATGACCCACTGTGTGCGAGAGGGAGAGAGAGTAAAGTGAAGGAATGGATGAAAGAAAATTAAAGCATGACGGGCAGACAAGAACTGAAACTGTGTGTCCACTATGCCTGTTCGAGTCTGACACACACTGACACGCAATCCAAAGTCCATGAACCAATTCTGTCCCTACAACATCCTGACAGCAGGTGTTGAATCTTGATGTTGCCTTCTTCTATTTATAGTTTACTGTTACTGGCATGGAGAGTACCGCACCACATCCACCTCTCCCAGTAGGACACCAGGTAGATTTTAATGGCTTTATGGAAAATAGTGGGATGCCACACTGGTGAAGGGGATTCTGGGTCATGGAGAGATTTGTTAAGTTATTACAGTGTCTGGTGCAGGGCCCTTATCGGCACCTGGCAAGTCTTTGGCGAACCTAGTGGGATTGCACTGACCCTGGTGGAAGTAATGGATATTAGAAAATCTTCCCACTGTGAGAGAGGGGGAGATGGGTGACAGAGCAAGGCAAACGCAGCAAGGGGAGGAGAAATGAATAGAATCTCAAGGACACAAAGCTAAAGCCTAGCATCACTATAACTGAGCAAACATCTCTAATTCATAAGAGGAGGAGAGTTGGAGGAAACTCGTGTGATGAGTGTAATTTAATAGTTTTAGAAAAAGTATTGGAGTATTTCAAAGTTGAAGTCATATCAACACAGGTATGTCTTAAATGTATGCGAACAGTAGAGTTGAAGGTTCAACAGTGTTCTATCAAATCTGCTTAGTTTCTATACTTTCAATCTGCCGTTAACTAAACTTATAAAACTTATAAATACCAAAGACTCAAATATTTGTCATGTGTAAAAGCTTTTGTTGAACAGTTTTGAGTGACAGTCTAATTCATCTTCTTCGATCTGCCGCGGCAATCTGACAATGAGATGAGCTGAAGATATCAAATTAAACGACAAACTGAAATAAGTGCTTTAGCCACCTGACTTTACGCACCTTCGTCACACGAGCTACTTTCTCTTTAGGACAGATTCTGATTCAGAACTATTAGGGTGAGAAGCGTTAGAAGAAAGACAAAAATTAAATGCTAAAACGGTGAGATTCCACCTCGCTAAAGTGAGGCTTGCCAGTGATGGTGCAAAGGGATGCTTCTTTTTCCTGCACAAAGCCAATGGCTCATTGCAGAGAACCTGTAGTAGGCCCACATAAAGCCTATAGGTTGAATGCAAGATGCAAGAGAAGCATCCACAAAAGGGCAGAATGGAGAGAAATGCAGACTACAATGAGGTGTGCTATTTCAGCACAATGAGCAGTGTCATGGATTTATCATTAAACAGTGACCTGCTGTTCGGCAGGACAATTGTTAGTTTAGTTTAGATTTCAGTCCATGGTCAGCACCATGGATTTTGTCAACAATTTGCTGAAACCTCAATCAGATAAAGGATGTGAAAGTAAAGCAGACTAAACTAGCAGGGCAGGAAACCAGAGATAGAAGGAGGCTCAGAAGGTAGAGCGGTCATTCACGGAACTAAAGGTCGGTGGTTCGAATCCCAAGCCCCTGCAAGTCTACAAGTCGAAGTATCCTTGGGCAAAGATACTGAAACTAACTCATCGCTAACATTTTCACTTGTTTGGCTAGCTGAAGCTAGCAGCAGAACACTTGAAAGACATGGAGGGTTGACTTGATGAGTGTAAGAAGAACACATGAGCCTAAAAGAGCCTTCCTTTGCTCTTGGTCCTGATGCTTTAGTGTCGACACAACACAAATATAATACGGCCAACTTATACACTACGTCCAAGTCAGACGGACATATAAAAAAAAAGCAAAACATGCAGAGAGAGTGCGATGACTGACAGAAAGACAGTTTGACAATGATGATGTCATACATCTCCTGATCTCTTATGCTTTAATTGTCATGAAGTACAGTGATGGAAACAGAAATAGCCTACAGCTGACAAGCTAAGTGGTTAAACAGCAGGGGCCCTATTACGGGTGTACTAAGGAGATGAACTGAGTAATGAGACCCAGTGCCCTCTTTGCTGCTTCAGATGAGAACCCCTTGGCTGTGGAGGAGGCCTGGGCTCATCTATGCTCGGTAGAAGACTGACTTTTCTTTTTTTTTTCTCTCAATAATCACCATACACAAATAAACTTTAGGCAAGATATTTAACCTCACAACAAAAATACATGGTTGGTCAGACAGGCCAAAAAAACTCTCCATGTCCAGCACGCTGCCGCAATATATGAGAGAGAGCAATCAGTACAACACAAAACACCAGTTATAGTTACCCCTCTGTCCTAACATTGCTCCCCCAAACCCCTCCTACACTCTCTCCCTCCTGAAACTAAGCTTTAACCGAAGCCGCCTGCCACAGTTTCATATTTGCCATTACAGAGTTAATATTAATTGGCTCCATCTGCTATTTTTTGAATAAAAAATTACAGTGGAGAGGATCAAAGTTTCAAAAACTATTTGTCACCATCGTCAGTGACAATTCATGCCTCACAAGTGCAACGCTATGATGCTCAGTGCCACGTTTATCGTAATGTACATCGTGTCTATACAGTATTACTGACACCACATCATTCATAAATGTGAAAAGTAAATAAGCTGTTGATTCGACCAAACCGGAGATAAAATGATTCACCACTAACGATCGATCTGATCTGAGATGTGGGCAGCAGGAGGTCAGGAGCCAAGCAGGAGCAAGATTAAAAAGCAATGGACATTTAGGGCTACTGGTCAGTCTAATAATTGAAAAATATGACCTATAGGTAAATTATCCATGTTAAACACGTTTTTAGCACTAATAAAACAAAAACTAGATTTAATTGTCTCTCTGAAATACAGAGGTGAAAAGTAATCTTATGCAGCAAGAGAGAACTTAAATGTTAAACTCATCTTATATTCAAATCTCAATTACTTTTTCACCAAGAAGCCTGCTGGTCTCATGCTACCTGCATATCATCCAAGATCTAGTCCATCTGTGCAGCCGTCCAGCATCAATGTGACCGATTGTTAATGGCGACGATGCACACGTCTCACATAAAAAAAGGATGAAGCCACTCACAGAGGGACTGGCTTTCTTATAAGTGCTTTGTTGTCACAGGTTCCCCCGGTCAAGGTCAAAACCGCAAACAATGCAACTCATTTCCTTACAAAAGCATATCAGTCATCTACGGCACTGTATGAACGTTGCATAATGTATTCCAAGCAATATGGGTTACACATCTGGTTTGATTAAGACTTGCCTTGAGACAAACCAAACACAAACCAGGCCAAACAAATCAAAGCCGAGCATAAATGTTTCAGAGCCTGTCACATGTCTCCTGTTGGTTTGCAGAGTCTGCAGGTTTGCTTTTATGCGAACCTTACAGGCAGACATGGGATGCAAAAATAGACCAAGGAGAAACAAATTCTTTGGTGTTGTTCTGTCATTATGACTCCAATGTGGATCTGTGCTCAGAGATGACAATGAGAGTAGAGCACCTGAGAACAGCGCAAAAACACCCATGTTAATCATTCATTGAGCTGATGGGATAGACTCAAAATAAAGGCTTAGAATCAAAGCATATTAGGAACACAAGTGAAATCCACTGTCTGCCATTTCTCACTTTCACACAAGATCTACCAGGGGCAGAAGACAAGTAGGGGCGAGAAGGGCGACGGGTAGTTTTGCTTTGGATATTTGAAACCGAAAGGATAGAGGAGGATCTCTTTCTCTGCAATTTCTTGCAAGGTGAGAAATGGAAAATTACCCAGCAGTAAATAGATGAGTCTGATAATGCCTCCTAAATATAAGTCTTATCTCACCCAATTCGAAACAGCCATGGAAGAAAAAAGGCCACGTTGTCGCTCAGGCTTTTAATTAAAAACAAAATGTGTGTGTGTGTGTGCGCAAGTGTGTGTGTGTGTGTGTGTGTGTGTGTGTGTTCCCAGGAGAGTATGGAGAGAGTTTTAAAACCACTTATTCGTGCTTAATGTTTATCGCCTCCAAACAACCTTGATGTTGTAGTTCTCCCTTTCCTGGATCAACTTGCCTGCTCCAATATCATTCACCCAGTGTGGCAAACAGGTGAAGACCATGAGAGAGAGACAGACAAACAGAGAGAGAGAGAGAGAGATGGGGAGTGAGAGGTGACGTGACCCTGTGTCTTTTAATCAGCGACTCAGCTAGGCTCACAACACTAGAGCAGATAAGACCGCCTGTTGTCACACAGGGTGGAAGTAATGGCGTGGAAGCACCCTTGTCCAATAGATGCTTGTCCGGATGCTGAGATGTTGGCCGACAAAGACACGCAAAAGGCCTGGAAACAGAGCACCGCTGTCAGTCCTGTGATTGTTAACAGCTTGAGTGAGAGAGAGTATGTGTAAAGGAATAAGTCGAAACAGATAACACGGCGTGGCTCATCATCGGTTCCTCTGAACATTGAGGTATTGATAGATTAGAAATAGCCTTTAGTAATTATAAGACTTTAACTAAATTAAAAATCTGCTTAAGTCTGTAATTGTTTTGGAGTACCCTGGATCTCAGTTTTTCCATTCTACTGAAGATGCATGGTAGAGGTGATCTGTTAGGGTTAGGCTGTATAGATGAAGTGATCAAGTTTCTAGCAGTCCCACCAGGCCAAGAAATATCTTCTGTTCTGATACTGATACACACAGAGTATATGACAGGGTTGCATAATATACCGTTTCAGCACCGACATTGCAATGTGCACATGTGCAATAGTCACAATAGCTTGAATAACAGGTCAACTATTTTAACTGTAATTATTTTGTGGCACTGTGTTAAAAAAAAAAGTTAACCAAACCAATGTATTAAAGTCAAGCTCACAAAGAATAAAAGGAGGGCCCCAAATCAAGTCATGTCATTAGTGACAACTCTCCAGTGGAAATGTATCAAATCAAATCTAAAAGTATCTCTATATTATACATGCATGTCATCCTCATCAGATGCTTGCCTGTAAAAATTGAACTGAAAATCCTTAAGATTTTGCAAAAATCCATAAGAAAATAAAATTACTTGGGCAGAAAAGTGTGAATTAAACCCCCAAAGTAGCAAAAATTCACTAAATTATTAAATAGTAAAACCAATATGAGATTCAAACCCGGGTCACTTGCAAGGGAGTCAAATGTCATGACAAATTAATCATCTTGTGTGATGAGGTCATCAGATTAAAATAGGCCTATTTAGTCCTTTGACAACACTGGTGGCCCCTGTTTTTTTTCCCATAAGACGTCATAATATATATCCCATAAAACTGGAAAATGACCAGTGTCTACTTCTGTTACGCTACAGCATATGAAGTAGCAGAAACAAGTATCTGCATTATTGTTAGATGCCTGTTTGCAATGAGTTAAAAGCCAACCCAAGAACAACAGGCAACTAAAATATGCCATAAAACCAGTTCAGCCCAATAACAACACACAATGCTCAAACATATAGGCCTATCTCAGCATATTACAAACAACAAGCCAAAAAAAAAAAAACCTCTGCCACTACAGGACAGCAATTCACGATTAATGCCAATGCAAACATATAGACAGATGGCAACACCATAACAACAGAAACCATCAGATGCAGGCAGATCATTGGGAGCAGTGAAAACAACGAGCAGTGCTAAAAGCCTCGTAAAGTCAAGCATTCAAACAGATTTAACAGTGCCCATCTCAGAGCATTTCCTCACAGCATGCATGCAAGCAAGCAAACCCTCACCTCACTGAAGCGAAGAAGTTCTCCCTATTGTCTAAGCAATAAACCCTATGGGAAGAGATGTTGTAGTCCCAAACAGGAAAACTCCTGGACATTTAAGGCCCACAGCAGGCAGTCATGAGCTTACTATGCAGGCCATGATGTCAGTGGAGTGTGTGCAAGACATCCAGCAGCATGAGAACATCCATAAAGCAAATGTACAAAATTAACCTCTGCTCAGGACCCACATTTGCATTCAGGACAGCAGCAAAAACAGCAAGAAACTGGAAGAAAATATGCCATAAAACCAATTCAGTGGAAACCACTCAAATGTGAGTATGGCTGGACAATAATGCTGCAATTAATTTGACAATATTGATATTTTGTTTACATGAAATGCAGGCAAAGATCACACATTTAAGAAATAACAAGTGTAACTCATGTTCAGTGCATCAGCGCAGAAAAAAAACAAGCTCAGCCACAAGACAGTCACTCAAAGTCAATACTGAAAAAAACATGAGCATTCAGCCCACGCTATAGCCAAACCAAGGATCTGAGACAGAGCAAAACATACAGCTGCAGCCAAGCACAAACAAACAGACAAAACATCAACAAACAAATTGTCTTTTCCTACCTTAGGAAGAGTACTTGTGTGCCAAGTTATGACAGGACCATAGCAAACGTAAGAGTCTGAGGTGTTTTATTAAGCCCAAAATTAGTCTGTACAACCGGGTCAATGAGTGGTCGCAAATGCGGCGGGGGGCTTGATGAAAACACAATTATTTTCTCAAACAAAGCCTTCTTGAAGCAGTACAAGAATCTACAGCAACCTAGCATATAGCATGCACAACTACAGCAGTTAATTTGCAAGGCTTTTTGCTTTGCATTGGACACACAGTGTATGTATCTATCAGGACACCAGGGGCATGTTCAGTCTCAAGCCCATGTTCAAACATTCCATTTTGGATTACCTACATTTTGTCTCATTTGGTGGGTGTGTCAGAGACATTACCCAATCAGCATTGATGTGGTTACCCACCCATTAGGAAGAAAGTGTGTCGGCATAACCCAGCAGGGTGTTCAGTGCACCACTGTTTTCCATTTATATGAACATTTTGCAACGTTTTGAAGGTTGAACGTGTCCCAGGTAAAGTCCACAGTAAGCCCACACAGGTGATTTTAATTTTCTCTGATTAGACCTCCTGTCATTTGGATAAATAAAATAATGGCTTGACTTAGACTTGAGTAGCCCTCTTGTGTCACCACCTCAGATGAGTTTTTTATCAGTCTTTATGTTTAAAATTTGGTTCCTGTTGTAGTTTATTTAGAGTTGCTTTGAGTATTTTTATAGTTCAGCATCAAAACTGCATGTTGTGGTGAAGAAATGGCTTCAATAAAAGCTTCTGGATTCCTACATAACTTAAAATGGTATAGAAAAAAGTACATTGCAACTCTCAGGTTCATCATAAAATAAAAGGGCGCTTCCTTGTGGCAGAGTTAAAAAATACAACAAAACTAGAGTAAATGGCCACTTATATGATGGCATATTCAACTTGTGAAGTTTTATTACCTTAATTTTTTTTGCCAGTGTTGGTTTGTTTGTCTGTCTATCTTATTTTGATGATATTTTTATTTATTTGACACAAGGAACAATCCATAATAAGTTGGTGTATATCCTGTCAGGATGCTGAGACGCATCCGGACGTCAAATACAGCCTTTGAAGGATGCAGTTCCCGAGTTGAAACACAGCTGTAGTCGTTTTAACCACCTAAACTACTCTTTCCCTGTTGCTGTGTATTCACACAAATATGAAGCCACAAGCATCTAATCAGACCGTAGTAATATAATAAGAAATGAAATCACTGTGCATTTCATAGTACAAGTATTATCATCCAGCAGAGCAGCAGCTTTAGAGCAGAGGGCACCGATGACTTCCAATAAGAAGGAAGCACCTAGTGGAACTATGTGAAATGATGGTCAAGGGTCAGGGTCAGAGTTCTCTGTTCATGGCAGTGTTCTCCGCCTGCTCTAAACTCTGTCTGGCCTGCATATGTTTTGTTAATTTTAGACACACACATCATCTTTTTTCAGAAATATCTTACCCATATAGAATGCACATATTCTCTTCTGTTTCTGAGAAAAGAATGAGCAATACTCACTTCATGCTCTAAGTCCTGTTTTTCCTTGTTTCACTCTGAGATCCAACAGCATCCATTTAAACTCCCTGTAAATCTGCACATCTCTGATGTTTGCTTGACACAGTTTGTCGCCTTGGGTAGTTGTTCTGTTTTTGTCTTTATTTCTCTTCAACTTTATTGTGAAGACAAAGGGCCTATGAGGCAGCTACCCCCCCGCCCCTCTATTAACCATTTGTTCAACTATGCAAGCCCCATTGTTTTAATTTCATGCAAGAATTAATTTGGTGTTCTGCATAAATCAAAAGTATATTCAAAAAGTGAATGCTGTTCAGTTTTTCAGAACCGGAGGTGGATACGGTATTCATGTCAAATTCACATCTTTCATCAATCAAACATTGCCTTAATTTTGTGTTTTTTGAGCAAGTAGCTAAATGAGGCCAGGATGTAAATCTTAAATGAATCAGACTCGTTATGTTTTGCAATGTTTCATTTGAGGACAGGAGGAAAAATTAACATCTGCATGCTTGCCATAACTGCCCACTCCATATATATAGCTGCTGGGTGATCAAAAGCAGAGCTAATTAAGATACAGCAAATGATGTTTGTGCTTATGTAGTTGGTTGGAAGGAGTGTTGGGTAGTCCATAGAGGCTGGGTTTGGAGAATTTCTGAGAAGCTGTCTTATTTGTATTGTGGGATTTAGAGAGCAACTGGAGCAGAGATCAATAAGGTGTAATAGGTCTGGGAATGAAATGATGCCAAAGTGTCCCATGTCAATGAATCTGCTTATCTCTGTCTGCCAAACCCCGGTCTACTAGCCCATGCTTACTCATCTCTAGATTACTGACTGGGAACTCAAGAACCTGTAAGAGCAGGCCTGAGTTCAACCCTGAGCCCTTGACTTATCTGCAGAACCAGAGGTATTATTCCCACATAGTCAGGTACTGTGATCGACACTGCTTATTCTGAGAGGTTATGCTAAAGAGTGTATGCAATTAGGTTTTGACTTCATTACATAGAGCAGAGGGGGGAAAGTGCCTGGGGTGCATGTATCAGACATTATACTGATATAAGGATTGTAAGCATACAGTGTAGTTTAGTGCCAGGAACTGCTCTGTTATTTGTCCACTATTGTGACTCTTGCGTGTATGTGTATGCATTTTGGGAGTGGATCACATCATGCAAAAACAGCCTCCGAGTACTGCTCACAAACACTTAACATGTATTACAATCTGTTAGAATTTAATTCCAAGTCATAAATTACCTATTTTTAGCATACTCCAAACACTCGTCCCTTTCTTTGCCACCTGCATCACATGCATATGCTGCAATTACGTCTTTGAGGTTGTTCCATTGTACGAAACAAGGAAAAACCTTCTCCTGGCATTGTCCGATAAGGCATGTGAACATGCACCCTGCTATTCTCTTATCTCGCTGACATGCTCAAAACGCGCCATGCCAGCGCTGAGCGTGACATGTGTAGCCCTGCATTATTAGTGTGATAGGAATAGGTCCTTTTATTCAAGGACGTGACGAACATGGCAAATGCTGCGAAAACCGAGCCACTGTCGTCATCACTATAAATGAGCTTTCCCTTCCTGGAGGCCGGCTGTGTGGTGTGGTTGATTTGAATGGAATCATGAAGCCAAAGAATTGGGGAGTTAGTGAAACGTTAACAACCACATAGCATACGCAGCTGCTGATCTCCTGCTCCGTCTCATTGTCAGTGTTGGGGCTTGACTTGAACTGATCGGTCCTGACATGGTCAGATATGCATTAGAAAGCATTTGAATACATTTATTTATGCACCTTTAGCACAAGGGTCTTGGAATGGGGCTGTCTCAGGTATTTATCATCTGCACGTTTTACCTTCCTGAGTCAAACTGCCCTGGCAAGACTTCAACTGGTCCAGAATTCAGCAGCTAACTGGGAGAAATCGAAGGTCTCACATTACTCCCATTTTAACCTCTCTACATGGGCTGCCTGTCAAATTTAGAATTGACTTTGGCTTTGACTTTTAATCACTTCCAAGGCACTTCATGGTTTAGGCCCTGTCTATATCTCTGAGCTGCTGACCCCCTACACCACCGACCGGCCCCTTAGATCAACTAATCTGAACTTTGTTGTCTGTACCTATAGGACCGAACTCAAAACCAAAGGTGACTGCTCATTTGCTGCCCTAGCGCTCAACCTCTGGAAGAACCTCCCCCCTTCCATCAAACCAGCTGAGTCTGTTGACTGTTTAAAAAAAAAGGCTTTTTGTATAATTAGATTGATTACTTTATATTTACAGTACAACGCACTCTTTCTATTTTGACTGTTGTTGAAGTTGCGACTTCTTGCCTTGATGTGAATTATGGTTTCCTGCTTTATGTGAAGCACTTTGTAACTTATGTTTAGAAAGGTGCTATTTAAATTAAGCTTTACAAAATTACTTACTTGCACATTAAAAATATAAACCCGTCAACATTTAGAAGGCCACGCATCAATTAACTCAAAGTCTGTTGATTTGTTCGGCAAATCAGCTGTGCAGCAATGGCAGTATATGTCTCTATTTCTTATTACATTCAAATATTAAGATCTGATGTTTTCAGTGATGCTCCATACCAACAGGTGATATCATCATCATATCTTTTTAAGTTACCTCAATGCATAACGAGACCTGATCTGTAGGAGTTTTTTTCTATTGAGGAGCTGCCTACTTCAGGTGATCTTAAACACCCTACACTTGTCCTTGCAGGCTCCTGACAAATAAATGGTGACTTGGCCATTATAATAGAAAGACAAGCTGCCAGGTGTGTTATATTTTGAAATCTCGCTGTGCTTATCAGCCTTTTGTTGTCGTTGCTCTCTAGCAGGTTTTAGCAGATGACATGGGTTATTTTCTCCAGCATTAATGAATGTGTGAGCCACAACACAATGCTGACCTTGATCAGTTTAAAAGCTAGCAATAGTCATATTGTATATTTGTGTGTAATACGAGTACTTTGCTGGACAAGAGTTTGCCAGTTACAGATACAAACGTTTGCAAGGGTCACGAAGAGTGAATGACATCATGAATAGTCTATTCATACTGGAGGAGTTAACAAATGATCAATATTCACAGAATACAAAAGCTTTCATATTTAGCATTGAGAGATTTGGGGGTTTATCGTCAATGCGAGGGTGTTGCAGACGCTAGAAGGGATAAGAGGATTTAAAAAAGGGATTTGGGTAACAAAAGATGAAAGAATAATAATAGAATCGATGTATTACAATACCTTTTTATGCAATAAATAAAAGCTGTGAGATAATGGGAATAGGATTCAAAACAGCAAAAATTACTGTGTAAATTAATATGATTTATACTTTAAAATAAGCCAGAATTAACCCATTTGTGCCCATTTTTGTCAATTTCATTTACTCATTTAGTCATATCATTAGACTGCATAGCAGACATTTTTTATTTTTCATAACAGAAAATACACAGGTCAACCCAATAAGGATGGCTCAATTCCATTAAGTGTCCTAGTAAGAGAGAATGCACAATAGCAGGACCTTAGCTAAGTGGAATGCTGCATCAATATAGCTGCGAGATTGAGTCCCTTATGAAGACGTTCTGCATTTATTTCCTCGTTCTGGTCTCTCTTTTCTAGATAGAGACAATTTAATTAAGACAATCATTTATTCCAGTAGATGATATGTGATTATTCAATTTGTCAGTCTTTGGCACTTATGATTCCTTCGGAGGATTATATAGTGTTCGCCATGCCCTCAGGATGCTGGCTCAGGAACTCAACAACAGCTTGTGAAAAGACAGATGTGGACACTATAATATTTTGAAATGTCTTCGTGAGTTGAAATGACAGCTTTGGTGACCATAATTAGCAGTGGGCTTAATTATTAGCTTTTTCTGTTGCCATTGCCATTATTTGGCGTTGTATTGCTTTGACAATGTGGAAAGTAGAAGAGAGGATAATTGAAAAATACTCAAATCGATTCCAAACCCATCAGAGCTGAGATCAATTGAGGCTTACATCAGAAGCTGTGGTATGTTTAAGCATCTTAATTTTGGATTTCCCTTGAAATCGAATTCAAAATTTCCTTGGTCTGAAAAGGAGATCTCTGTAAATACTCTGATCTTTCGGTAATATGATTTATGCTGATCTTATAGAATCCCTTAACTAAGTCAGTCAATAGAAATAGGCTGTATTATTTCCTTTCATAGTTTTTTTTTTTATTTTGTTTGTTTGTTGTAAGACCTTATTTCAACAGTCACAAGGACATATAAAGTGTCAAGGCCTTATCAGTGCAATCATGCAGACATGTTTCACATCAACAACTGACTTTATGTAGTACAGTATGTTATTGTCTTGCAGCAACATTGCATTAAGCCCTTTCCTCCCATTTTGCCCTCTTCATTGACCAGCATCATAGAAACATGCACAAACAAGCAACTTTAAGGTTATTTAAAGGACAGTGATCAATAATGCTCCTGTAACTCCTACTTAATCTCCATAATGAGCTTTATTGCAGTAATTAATCATGTCTTAGCAGCCAGTGCCGAGCCTCCCAGAAGAATGCTGGCAGAATAAAGGCCAGGCCTGACTGCTGCCCACAGCTGACTTCATAAGGATCCCATGGTGAGGAGATCCCGCTCTAAAATTTAGAATGTCCTCTTGAGTTGGGCTGAACAAATATTCAATATATCAATAATATTTTTTTATTATATCCTACAAAGATTGAGAATGTTGTCCCTTTTCATTACAGTACTGTACATTTACATAGTAAATGCAGAACATACAATTGATTATTGTTACATTCCCTTTGTTTACACCCAGACCTTAATATGATGTAACCCATCTATAAAATGAAACATTATACTAATTTCACCTACCATTAAAAAAAGAGATGAACATGATTCTATCAAAATATATGGATTAAATGTGTAGTTTACATATAGAGACTAAGCTTTTTAAAACCACAGTCATTTTACTGAAAATAAAATGTATTTATATTTGAGTTCAAAACCTTTATAGTATATGTTAATTAATGATTGAGGGGGAAACTCATTTAGAATTTAGCAGCTTAAGTGTTTTTATCCTTGATTTCATAAATCCAAAAAAGTGTCACCTTTATCATGAAAGTTCTTGCTGCTCCTCCTAAACGTATTTCCTACAGTATAAACACGTCTTTAAGGGTCAGATCATTCCCCCTGGGGTTATTGTATTGCTGTTCCTTGGTTCTAAGAGAATATTATCCCATGTCAGTTAAGATGATCTGCTTTTATGCTGTCTGTAAATCGTCATGTTTGATTAGGGTAAGGCACTATCAGATGGCCCAAATCTGTGAAATTGATGTCACCGCCAAGAGGCTTGATCAAGCCTTCTTCTTTTGGGGTTTTTCCCTCATTTCTCTATGTGAGGATGGAAAATGAGTGAGGCAGGTCGGGGGGAAACAGGCGTTAGATGAGGTGGACGGCACGAGGCCTCTTATGATGAATGATTCAGCTGCATTTAGAAAACTATTGATTCTATCCTGGGCCTAATAGAAGGTGATGATGGCACAGAGGTGAATCCATTACCGGGTAGGAAGCTGCGTCAGGTACGTAGAGGGCTAATGTGTGTCCTTTTCCATTTGTCATCACTAGCATATAGGCAACTGGAGGAGCATGCAAGTGTGGCATAATGGCACGCTCCTGTCCTCTATGTCTGCCGGTGGAGATTGGAGCATTGTCTATTAATCTCAAGAGCAACTCCACTAAAGGCCAAAAGACACTTTGCCACTCATTGTCCTCCTGCCTCGTCTCAATGTCAAAGCCTGACAGAGAAAAAGCAAAAGGAAACAAAGCAGCTGTCTTTACTCAGTCAAGATCCTCTCTATCCTCATCAGAAGCAATGTTTTGTACAGACAGGAAGGAAAATGGTGCCCACAATCAATAAGTCTTCATTTTGTTTGTGAACAAACAAGCACCCACTCATGACAGCACACAATTCACTTTTACACTGTTTATACAGGAGCCTTAACGTTGCTTGAATTTGCAATTACAGCTGTAAATTGTAAAAGGCTCTTTTTAAACTTAATATACATTTTATTAATATTTTCAGAAAATTCAGAAAATAAACTAATTAAATATTTTTTAGAACTATTTGACTCTGGCATCGAAGCATTTCAGTAAGACACACTGTTTTTTTTTTTTTTTAATTAATACTGTAATGTTCTTCTCTATGTTTGAACTCAGCCAAACAAAAGAATCCATCACAAGCCAGTGCAAGAGGTATCCAGTCACTGCCAGCAAGGTAGTTTAAAAACAAGCAAAGTCCTCTTGATGTGTTGGCTTTTGCTATTTCCTTAGCATTACCATTTAAGCTGAATTGCTTCCCTGTTTCCGTGAAGATCTTGTGACTTTCGATTAGCCTTTTGCAGGTTCCTGTCTTTTCTTTAGTCATTTAAGGTGTTGCACGTCAGCAGCAATAGCAGCTGTGATACCTCTGAAGTCTTGTCTTCAGAAATTGAAAAAGGTAGGATGTTCCATCTCAAAATCTTTTGACTTACCCTCCAACTCTTGCTTCAGAGAGAGTGAAGTACTAAAGAAACCCATTCCCTCGACTATATGATTTTAAAGCACTTCTAAATACATTTTGTCTCAGTGTTGCATGTGTCTATGATATTGAATTCTATACTCAAACTGATGTTTAACATTTTAGGATTAGCATATTATTATCTTTTTATGGTAGCTACATAATTAAAAAAATGTACTATCATTATTCACTTTGTATAAATGTCTGCATTAGATGGCCTAGAATGCTCTTTGTCAGATGTTCTAGGATTTCTATAGTGTCTGTTAAGTGAGCAGTAACAGTACATACATGTAAAACTTTTGACAGTAAATTTATAGTAGCCTAATTAAGCAGCCTTACCTGCAAAAACCTATGCTTTCTACAGTTTCTCAGCACTTACTTCTAAGTTGAAATAGGCGCCTGAAAACCCATCTCACCTTCACCAGGTGTAGGGACGCAGTCCTTGGTCCCCTGTGACAGGAAGGGCTGAGAGTCCTGTACTATTTTGGCAATCTGTATCACTGCCATGTGGCAGAAGGCCTTAGGCCCAAGGATGGGCCAAGAAGTCCCTGTAGGCAAACAGAGCTGCACTTGTTATCCCAAAACAAGTGCCAGATCAGATCTCCACCACCACTAATGTGGAGTCTCCATTCTCTGGGGCTTGGACCTCCCCCTGGACAAGCAGTCCCCCGCCTGCTACTCAAGTCCTAGAACTTGAACTGCTTTGAGGGAAAGGGGCCATGCAGAGGCCTGCATCCACAGCTCATGCACAAGCATTCAAGGAGCTATGTCTTATGATCTATGCCACTGCTGTCTGTTCTTAGCAGCACATGGTGGGCCCAAAGGTGCGACAAGAGGATGAGCCGCCCTCAGTTTCAGAAAACCGATATATGCTGGAAGGCCCATTTACTGCTCTGCCCTTTTTTGCACCATGACACAGCCTATCATGGCATGTCTGATGACACCAGCTGGTGACGTGTTACTGGACCCACACTCCCCCCTTCAGGCGTCCCTCAGGAGTAGACGTCTCTGGACTGGGACGCATGTCGAGGAGCGCTAACGGGACTATCTGGACTATTGCTGCCATCAGCCCTAGTAGGCAAAGGCATAGTCTCCAAGTGACCTTGGACACCATGCGGAACTACGCAAGGCAGGTCCTGAGAACTTCCCGTCTCACCTGGGTGGGAATTACTGCAGCTTACAGAATCTCCGTTCACATGGAATATTGGAGATGGATTCTACAGAGAACTGTAGGTTATGTTATAACCATTGTTGTCTGAGTGAGTGATCTCTCCACTTTGTGGTCACTCGGAATCAGTTATCAATCTTAGAAAATCAGCGTGAAGATGCACACCAGTGTCTTACATAGACTATGTGTGAATGCCACCTCATCTGTTGTGTCTTACAAAATTGGGGATGAATCCCTGTACATGTGGAATATGTAGCTGGTTGAAGAAATAGTTTCTTCACTCAGAGGACAACGGTCACAAGGTAACCTACAGTTCTCCTCTCTTTATCTTAACATGCAGCCGTTTGCTCAAGGGGATAGTATTTTTAGCTCAGAAAAAAAAAATGCATGCAGCTTATATACCAACGTCATATCATCAAACTGTCAAGAAGCATCTCTTGCCAACTAAACCTTTCACGTATCTGTGTACTCATAATTGATTCCCTGTTATATCGCCAGTTAAATGCCACCCAGATAACTGAGCGCTGCAGCATGAATGGCATTAAACTCTCACTGAGGTTTGATAGACTGCCACATCTTATCACAACTTGGAAACACTGAGAGGAAGGGTTGAGAGGGGGTGAATATTCACTCAATTCTTGCACCTCAAAAGGTGTCTCTGTGCTAAACATTTTCAAAGCACTCTGCCTTGAGGATATTTTGTATTTTTTTCAGGTAGTGCAAATGTGAGGATTAAGTGAGATAAAGAGAACAACTGACTTCAAGTGAAAAACTTTTCTTTTTTTTTAAGACTTCAAAAAAAAGTACAAGTTTGTGTTTGGAACTTTCTGTACAAGCCATATAAGGTGCAAATAGAAATGTGGGCACAGCAAATACCAAATAAGAGTGTACACAGACTGGTGATGACTTCTCATTGAGTAGGACAAGAGCAAGCCACAAAAGACACAAAATTAATTTACTTTATTGAGTGTAGTTGACCCTGTAGCCCACTCTCATGAGTTACTCTCAAAGCCTTTCAAGGTTTCCATTTCAGATTTGCACCTTTGTGCGTTACACTAATAATGTTGGCAGATTTAGCAATTACTGTGCATTAAAAAAAATTAGCCCTAATTGTTGTCAGGCAAAAGCAGCTTTTCATCTCATTTTGGCAGCCAATAAGACAACTGCCATTGGCAGATGTGATGATTTCTAGCTAACTATCCAATTTAAAATGGATCCAATTTGGTTGAAAACTGTCTCCAGGTGAATTGTTTTAAATCATGTACCCTGTAAAATTGTCTAAATATGCAGTGGGTAGTTATATACATGATGCTAAAACACTACGGCTTATTGTGCATCCCCCTGCATTAATCCTCTTTGGTTGATGATCCATGAAGAAGGTTTGGAAATAAAGAACTACAGATGCTCTTGATCTGAATGGTAAATGTTGTTACCAATTGTATTACAGAAACCTACAGTAACATAGCTACACACACATATATATATATATATATATATATATATATATATATATATATATATATTACCAGTCAAATGTTTGGACACACCTTCCCATCCACTTGAATGGGAAACTGTGTCCAAACTTTTGACTGGTACTGTATATATATATAATCCAGAGAATTGTACTGATTCAAACTTTCACAAGAGACCCTGCATTCATCTGTTCTTGATCATTTGCTCTTGTGTTTTTGTAAAAACATCGGGTTTTTTTATAGTTACAAATGCACACATATCATTTTGACAGCTTGGTTTTTTTAACTATAAAAGGAACCTCTTTATCTGCATCGTTTGATTTAGGAGAACTGCTCTTGATTAGTGAAAACATAAAATAAAATGAAAATAACTCAACGCCATGGGTAGATCCTTTTGATGTTTCTTTTCAAAACTCGCAACATTCAAAGCATCTGTTGACAGTAAAACCCTCAATGTCCTGCTGTGCAGAGACTGAGAAAACACCCGTCAACAAAGAACACCATCTTCCCTCAGCATCACCAACCAGCCTCCAGCCAGTACTCTGCACCAGGCTCCCCGTCAATCCCTCCCACTGTGCCAGCTCTGAACGTCAGCCACATAACTAAGTCCCCAAGTCACATGAAATCACAAACGTCAACCGTCACATCACATATTTATCTGGAAAAATGAGTCTGACAGAGTTCTGCTAGGCCTTGCTAATCGAGCATACTTTTTGTCATGTGGTGTGTTAAAAAGCTGTCAAATTCTGACTTTTAGAGTGAGATTTCAATGTCGTAGTGGCTTTCTGATCCCTAACACATTAAAAGTGACTTATTTTAAAATGATGTACATTTTCTTCAGTAAAATGTCAAGCTTTGAAATTCCTTGTATATCAAAAGTCAAATCAGATCATTCATTTTACAACTGTTACAAAATAAACATCTTAATACATAAATGCTATTAAGTAACTATGGCCGCATGGGTGTATTAGAAATTGCCTGCTAAGTTAGCACCATTCTGAAACAAGCAGTACCCAAAGATACAGTATATAAGTGAGGTTGGAGTGTAAATGGGACAAAATGAATTGGAAAAGGAAGCAGAAATTCGCATTATGAAACAACATTTATATTTCCTGTCCACTGTTTTCACACATTTAATCTCTCCGACTACTACAACGCCTCTCCAAGGCAACATTTCACTCAGATGGAAACCTCTACCTCTTTGCACTTCAAGGCACAATAAATGACTATTTTACAGTGTGTGTGTTAAGATAAACCTGAGGTTCTCAAAGCCAACAATAACACCTTGCTAGTTTTGTATACCTTACATAAAATAATGTGACCTTTAGCCCTGCATCATACCACTGACCTCTACTTGAAAAACTCGAGTTGTTCCACCCTGTGTAGTTTTTCTCCTATGTGCCTCACAGTTACCGAGTCATCATGTGACCTGTCAGGGAGGTTTAGGGGTAACTGAGCGTACCACTGTCAGCCACTCGCCCTCAGGGGGGATGAGGGTCTCTGTTCATGTCAAAGGAGTGCTGCTAGTCTACGAAGGTTGATGATGTTGCACATGAGCATATACACAAATGTCATACGCTCAAAATACATTCAGAGTATCTGGTAAAAATAATTTCACAAAGAGCAGGATATTATATAAAACGTTTGTTTAGAAATCGGTTATAACGTAGATGACAATGAGGGCAGAAAGCAATTAGTTGTTTGTTGCAGAGATGACCTTTTTCTTACTGTTTGAGGCTATACTTGTAGATGGAATGGATGGAGGAAGTGGAAGAAGGACTGTACAGAATAAGAGCTCCTACACACACACACACACACACACACACAATACACAAGAGCAAAAGACCACCGTCAACTCATAAAAGCTCCCAGGGAGCTAATTGTCAACGGTACACTTCTGTATGTAGGAGAGCACTTCCCCAAGTAGTGCCTATTACTCCCCGCATGAATTGACAGGGCTAATGAGGAAATTAGGGTTTTATTAATTCACCCAGAGGACAAGATGAGGAAGAAGGGAGGAGGGTGGGGAGGAGGAGGAGACAACTCCATCTTTGATTTAAAGGTTAATTTGGAGAGGAGGGCAGCAGGAGCACAGAGAGTGGTCCTGACAATATTTTGATGCTCCTGGATGTGGGCCAGCTGTCCCGCTATGGGTGCAGCTCTGGCAAAAAGACAGAGCGAGAGACAGACGAGAGGGAGATGAAATGGCAGCCAAGTCTGGGTCAAGCATGGGAATCACGCAGAGGCAATTAAGAGTGTTAGCTTCATCAGTAATGTCAGTGGCTAGGTCCGGTCATATACCGTCATTGAGAGCTTTCCTCACTGCACATGCTGGGTTAAGGGGCATTTGCAACTCAACACTTGACTTTGACAAGGTCAGGCTTGAGGAGCAGCAGGCTGACTGGCATGGTGCTGATGACCTTATGCAGTCGTGCTGGTAACCTTGCCATCCTCAGTGTTGGCCTCCTCATAGATAATGATAAGTGTCACTTTCTAAAATATCCGTATTTCTGCACCCAGATATTCTGCTGCATCACTGCTCTTGAGTGTTTTTGAGATTTTAGTTCCGATTTATGTTGTTTACGTCACAGGTGAATGTGAGCTCAATAAAAAAATCGATATCGTCATCCGCATTCCCCCTCTATTTTGTGACAGATGTTGAAATATGTTGTCATATGTTGATTGTTTAGACTGATTGAATGCTTTGTGTGATGAAAATCTAATAAGATATTTAACAAGCACAATGCCATTGTTTCCAGTATATAATGGAAATGCGAAGGAGTGACAGAAAGGCCTCATTACTTGGAGACAAATTTAAACATGCTATGAAATTTCGAAGATTTGTTTTTAGATTTTTCTCTCTGGACAAAAACTCTGTATTTTCAATAGGTAATTAAATGACATATTAAAGAAATTACAGTCTTTGCTTTGGCATTTCCATGTAGTGATTGTTTAAATATGAAAGAAAGAAAAAATAGTTAAATTTAATTGAGGCATTTTATGTATTTATATATGTTTTTCTTCTTGTATGTATTTATCTATTTTGTTTGTTTGTTTATATTTCATCAGTCCACCATCATATTAACCGCTATGGGTATTTTGCACATTTTCTAAAGAAGCATAGCCAGCTTTGTTCACAGTTCACTGTTATTTAAACATAAAATTATAACCTTTGAGTTAATTTGGTAAACTTATTCACAAAAAAATGCTCTTTTTTTTTTTTACACATCCAGCAGTCACAGTTGTAACTTTGCATGTTTGCCATTTAGTGCAGGGTAGGTAGAATACAGTGGGTTAGTAGAGCTTTATTTGCTGATAACAGCTGCCTGGCTGCTATGGAGACATCTAATCGAGCAACACCTTTCCCATAAAGATCATCACGTTTGGATATAGTCACTTTAAAGGTAATCTTGACGTTGATGCCACAACCAAAAGAGCTAGACAAATGCTCAAAACATTAATTGGTCAGATTTGCTAATTCTAGACGAGCATTATAATTAAGATCAATACTAATTTAATGTCTTTTCTAATTCTTCAAATTGGAAACCCTCCAAAAGTAGAGAAAATGAGATTATACTCATATTTCATGTTCATACACCTTGTTAAATAATCATATTTATGAGTCATATTTATGCACCTTGTTAATAATTCATATATCAAACTCTCGATATGATGTGTAGGTTTTTTTTAATTGGGCCTTGTGAGAAGTTCTTCCTTAAAGAGCAGTTGGAGCAAGCCAGAGGTGATGCTGCATGATTTATGGGACACCTTCATCTAGATAGTGACATCAACAGGATTACATTTGTCTTTATTCTCTGTTGGAGAGGAAGCATTTGCAAATGCTAAAATCACATCAGAGAATCATGTAAAATAGTTTGCAGTAGAGTTTCCGATGTGTGTTTTTGGACATTTATTACATAACATGAGATGTAATCATTATTTGAGTATTAAAATTATGCTTGTGAAGCAGGCTGAACACATATCTGTCAAGCTCTTAACGAACAGCAGTTAAACAGAGATCACCCATACAAACACATGTTTTATCATGTTTTGATTAGGTCCATTTATCCACCACTCTAAACATGTGGAAAATGCTCTCAAGGAAAAAGTAATTGATTATTGTCTGATCCATGTCCCACCCCTTTTTAGAAATCAGTTCATTAGGTTTTGCACAAACAGATAAACAAACAAACCAACAAACAGACATGAGTGATAACATAACATCCGTGACGGAAGTAATAAAACACAGTAGGGTTGATTTTATGGTTATTCATAATTCATGTTTTTCATTTTTGTTTGCAAAATATGAGACCAGAGGGAATTAAATCAGATGGGATTTATGTTTGAATATGTGTAAACAGATTATAGTGCTTTTACTTTTGCAGTATAACAGGTTGAAAATTTAAAGGTTGAAAGTTTTATTTAAATTGTTAAAAGCTGAATTTATGTGAAACTTTCCTCCATTCAAAATGTTGCATTTTTCTAGTTTTGTATCCCATTTCAGTTCGTCCCTGGAGTGGACTAGATTTTACTCAAATATAACAACATTTAAAACTGCTGTAATACATACATAAATATCTACATTAGAATGGTACTTTCTCCTTTAATTAAATATCTATAATTGAATGGTACTGATCTAAATCATCTCCCTGTCAGCAAAACCAAACAAGCCACCTCTGCCAAACCAAAAGAAAAAAACATGTCATGAATAACAGACAAGTGTATGTACCATGGCGTATGTGGTGCTCTATCTAATAGAGTGGTGTTCTCTACCTCTGCCAAGACACTGAAGCAATTACCAACAGCGCAAAGATTGCAAGACTGTGCTGTGCATATTCTAGGCACACAATATTCACTTGAAAATATGGAACTCATGTTAGCGAATGGATACTGTACCTGTCAAAATCATGTTATATATGCAGATGATTAAAAACTACTCTTGCAGAAGTGACTGACCTTTCAGTACTGCCATTGTAATGCTTTGTAAAGTAAGAAAAATAGCTATTAGTTATGGGGATAATAAGAATCCACTTAGAGTCAGTGTAATCTAATGAAGCTACAGTACCTGTCAAAAATTTGGACACAGTTTCCCATTCAAGTGGATGGGAAGGTATGTCCAAACTATTGACTGGTACTGTATATAACTGTTGTAAATAGAGAATGTATCCCTCATGTCTCAGTTCACCAGGCCAGCCTGTTCCCACTCACAATCAGTCAAATATGGTAGCATGGTCAATGACCCTTCACTCCTTAGTATGATGCTTCACCTCTGTAGCGTCATTTACAGAGGCACCATTCTGGTATCAGAGTGAGAAAAGGCCTAGTCGGGAGATGATTGGACTTTCCCATCGTACCTCAGAGCTCTGAAAGTGACAAATTGTTAAACGTGCTTTGTTTTTAATTTTACGTGATGCATGATGTGTGCATATAGTCATTTACATTAACAGGCTTACTTTAACCAAAAGCGTGATCTTTTCCTGAAACCAAACAAGGAAGCCTAAATGAAATCTGATTGTTACACAACATTAATAAGAGAAGTCATACATCTCCTTGTGACTCCAGTGCAGCTCATAAATGTAATGTTTCATCCAATCAAATAAATGTGAACCCTGAACGTAATCCAGGCTGCAATGTAACTGCTGTTGCAAATCAGCTGTATACAAACAGAATTTCCAGGAGACACGCTCGTTCTCCAGAATCAGAATGAGAACCAGAGGAGTTTTATCGCCAGGTATGTTTACACATTCTGGTGCTTACATGAAAGTCGACATAGATATAAAATAGGCACTAAAGTGGAAAAATCTTCAATATTCAGAACCATTTTGTGCAAACAATTTGTTTTGAAAATAGTAATGTACAGTTGTGTGAGAATGTGCAAAAACATGTGCACCTCATAAAGTTAGCACAGATTATATTAATGAGATTTTACATTCTTCATCCCATTTAATTTCAGTTTCAAAGTCTGCTTCAGACTGATCAGGTTGATCTGTGATCTTGTCTCGTGGTGCGTTCCAGCGCTGTGGAAACTTCTGGTCTCTGGGGCTTAGTAGTTGACTTCTGAAGAGCAGCATTTTTAGTAACTCCTCAATTCACATGAGCATTTTCATAATGTCGATGTTTGCTTGTTCAGTATCCTGGTTTGATTCTTTGATGCTATGCTAAACCTCTCAATGTTGTTAATATTTAACCTTCTTGTTAAATATTAAAATGACACTCTTTCTGAAACTGCTGCTCTAGATCCTCTGTACATGTATTCAGAATGTCTGTATGTTTAGTTAATGATAATTCTAAACTTTAGCCCAGTTTTTTTTAAAGATATATGCATATAGTATCAGTATGTCATGTTTGTAGTAGTTTACTATTTGAGTTCTTCCTCCAAACACATACATCTGGATTTAAGTATTAAGGCTTGCATTTTTTTTCATTTTTGTAAAATGGTTTGTCGTTTTAAAGAGAGAGAATCTGACCTTCAAGAGACTTACAGTTTCTTCCTCTCCACAGCGGTTTCCTGTTGCTCTGCTATGGTTGAATACTGCCGTCTAAGGATTTGCTGTAATCGGATTCCTTTGTGCTACAAGCAGACAGGCAGGCAGGATTGATACTATATTTCTTTGGTTTTTCAAGCTTAAAAACAACATATGAAATGTGATCCACAACAGAAAGAGGTAGACGGGTTTGAGAAAATGCTGGGTTTTTATTTCAATTACCTGAAATAGTTGAATTCACAATGGCTTTTAAAGGTAATCCTGGTTTCCTGTATTTACTCAGTCGTGTAAGTAATTGAACCAGCAATGTTTTTCTGTCAGTTCTCTTTCACTTTTTTTCTGTAGCTCCACATGGGCATATAGACTGACTTCATGCCTTTGGTGGATTTGACAAGACTTTGTTCTGCTGGCATCGCTGTCACAGCCAAAACAATATGTGCACATCCTGTGTGCCAGGATGTGCACAGAAAGCCACAGCCATCCAGACTCCCTCTCTACGTCCAACCATTCTCCCTAGAGAGTGATTGACGGAGGCTTTACTACGATAATCTTGCCCAAGAATCCACCTCTTTGTCTCTCATCCTCAAGAGGTCTTGAGCAGTTTCAAACAAGCTTGAGTACTGTTTTTCTATGAAAGGTATTTGCATTCCGGGACAGCATTTCCCTGTCCTTCATGGACGCCAGCACTGAGCCCTTAGCTAGGAATGTCAGACCTCGAAAGCGTTTGCTGAGATTTGTGGATTTGTGTTTGCTATTTTCATCCACAGTGCTCAGTTGCAATGATTCTGAGACTCAGTGAACATGAGCATGGACAACACTGGATATTAACCAAGACAGGCGAACGTAACAGAAGCTTCTGTTATCAACAAGGTCCAGAACAAAATTAAACAAAGTCTCAATTAAAGTCTGGACCCGAAACGGTGTAATTGCATCCATAACGATATAAGCTTGGAAAAACATCGCCTCAAAGGCGTCCAAAATATTTCTACATGATGAAAGATTTCCACTTAAGGCATCGAGGGAGAAATAACTCATTTGTTTTCCAATCGCAGGCTGGAAGAAGAATCTGGTAGAATAACATGTTCTTGAAAATAATGTCAAGTGCCAGATAATCAGGTCTGAAGTGTCAGTGAGTTATTTGTTGGTGCTGTGTTGGTGGCATAATGAGGAGGAAAGCCACTCCACCTGAGGCGCGGCTGCCATCATTTTCACAGTAAACACTTATCAGGCGTTCGCCATTGATTACAATGTGCCTCTCATCAATCATCAGAGGCTTGTCTGAACATATTAATAATTATGACATCTGCACTCAGTCAACAGCACTGATTAGAGGGAGGGGAGGCAAGGGCATCTGATCATAGTGAGCAGCAAGATGTTCAGGAACCTCATCACACCTTCTGCTTCATTTGGTGATCACTGTGGTGCTCACAAGTTCACTGGCTGACATTTCTATTAGCTGTATAGAATAACGCATTGTGACAAATAAGAAATGATGTCAGGCAGATGTATGGAAGTATAGACTTCCTGAAAGACAATGTCAGCTGCTGAAGACAGATGTTATGTCAGACAGATTAGAGTCTGAATGTTGTTTTTTTAAGGCAGATTTATAGCGAGGAATTTTAAGTTGTGGAGATCTTGGGTTTAACATCTCAAAAAATATTATTGCATCACAACATTAGCATACATAAAATAACATATCACTTCTTTTTGGAGATTTGGAGAATCTAACCCAAAAAGATTTTCAAATTTATGCACTATATATTTATTTATACTCCATATCTGTGATTTGTGTTGGCAGGGCCTTTTGGGTATTACTACTCTCCTAAAATCTGAGATAGGTCCATTTGCATTTCTGTAATTAAAGAATTTGATAATCAAATATGAGTGATATCAAATATGTTGATTTGATCATGAAAGGTCAAGGAGTGAGACTGCTTTTTGGGGATTACTCTGAAATAATCTATATAACCTGAAAAACATATACAGTATTTTCATATGTGGTGTAATACTAATACTCTATGGTCATTTTGATATTTTGTCACCTTCCTGAGATGAGCTACCTCAGTCATTTGACAATGGGAGCGGCTTTAATACATTTCTGATACATTTCTACATTATGGGTTTTTACTAAGGTCAGAGAAAAGAGAGAATTATTTATGTTTATATATGTTTTCCCATGAAAGATGACTATAATGTAAGTTTTGAACATTATGGAATACATAAAAGAATATTTTAAAGCTGCTTTAAGAAACGTAAATGTAATTTATAAAACATTTAAAATAAAATAAAAAATTCTCTCTGTTGATACATTTGTCTGACTCCACAATGATTTCAGTACCTACTTACTTTCATCATAGTATTTTATACAGTGGCTTTGGGCTATATGTAGCTATGTGTAGCCACACATCAAATGAGGCTGAGTGTTTTGTGCATTATATTGCGTCTCCCATCTCTCAAGAGAAAAAGACAAAAAAATAAAAAAATAAAGATGAACACAAAGGCACTTGGATACATTTTCTCTGGGACCTACTACCTTTCAGAGAATACATATATGTCTCTTTCTCTTCTTATTTCGTGACTAATGGTAAAAATCCAGCCTTTCCTTGAAAAATGTCTCTGAGTGCACTTATCTAGCAAATATTAAAAACAGATTACGGGGCCATTGGGAAGTAAGTGGTTCCATAAGCAAAATTGATGGTACTATGGGCTATCATGGAGACTGCCTACATCACCTTGAGGGTCTCATCCTCTTAATGATGCCATGTGCCGCATGCTTTCCTTCTGAAGAATGGCAACCATTTTGCTGTGGGCTCTGACACTCCACTTAAACTGCTATTCCAAGCAGTTAACAGGAGCACCAGGCCCCACATATCAGACAGCAGGACGATGGACAACAGGGGGTTATATGGAGGATGAGTAAAAACCTTCAGCTTAAATACACAATCAAGAATTCCAAGGACAAATGAAATGCCTTCATTTTCCTGGATAAAGGTCAGCTTTGGTGGCAGTCACACTTTGAAAAGTGTCTGTTTATGTATTCGATCAGGTATTCCTGATTTATTTGATTTCACATACATACTTGTTGAATACACACGTGTTAATTTTAACAATAGTCATTCGGCTATTGACCAGAACCAAGAGAAGAGAGCTTCCTGCTACATCTAGAATTCACTTCAAGGTCCTCCTCCTTTACAAAGCTAATATGCGCTATGACCAAGCTACATTGCTAACTCTCTTACTCACTGTTTGCCTTCAAGAACACTGCAAAATTTGGGATGCAGCTTTTGTTAAATTATGGCTCAAAACTATGGGGCACACTACCTATGGATAAAAGGGAAACCAACTCACTGAATATTTTTAAAAGCAAGCTGAAACGTATTTCTTCATTTCACTAGATATTACCTTCTGGAAACATGACACTCATTTGCACTTCTGACCTGCTGCACTTTATTTAATGTTACCTTTTACTCCATATTATATATTTTATGTATTTGTTGTGTATTAAAGATCCAATAAAAATAAATTTTACATTATTATTATTATTATTATTATTATTATTATTATTATTATTATTATTATATTATTTGACTCATTTCATATACTTTGTATTCACTCATTAGTGTATGAAAGTTGTACATATATGTATAAAATGTCTATGTCTATTTAATTGTTGTGGCAGTTTCTGCACTGCCCTCTTGGCCAGGTCACTCTTGGAAAACAGATTTTTAATCTCAATGAGGATTTTTTTTACCTGGTAAAATAAAGGATATACATTATTATTATTACTATTATGTTGTCGTTGTTGTTGTTGTTCCTTTGAGTGCTTCCATTACCAGGTATTTTGCACAGGAACCTGGACTTGGAATGAAGAAAAAGAGAGCATTTACAAAAATCAAACTGCAGGTGAAGTTTTCAAAACGCCTTGGTTTGTTCTTCCTGCTTCATTTTCATATGAGTGATGCACACCTCTAAGCCAGCTCAAGGGAAAAGTTGTGGACAGCTGCCAATTCCATGGGGTTTTGAGATGCCTTGTGCAATTAGGTTCTTCTACCGTAAAGACTACCGTGCTGGTGCTGCCAGCCCCTTCCCCTGCACCCTGAGCTCCGTCTACCAGCCAGCCCATCAACAGACGAGTTGAAAGTTTCCATTTGACCATGGAGATGGGGCTCCCATCCCTGCCAGCAAGCTTCTGAGCCGATTTGAAGGTGTGGGTCCCTGGACTGGAAAATCTTCCCTATCCGAAAAGTCGATTAAAGCCAACAGCTGCGTTTCAGGCTCTGCCAGGCAACCCTGCAATAGACACACAATCATGCACACACTTTGACATCAAAAAGTCCTTGGAGCTGTTCAGCTGTAACCCAAACATAACGACAACTTCACTCAATCAGCCTTCAAAATGTATCACTTTGTTCCATCAATCTTGTTCTGTTGTCAGTAAGTTGTGTTCACGTCATTAACAAACTTCATCAGTCTAATTTGTGAGACACAACTGGCAGTAGATGAAACACTGTGAACTTATGAAATCGGCTAGTATTTGTTTTTATTGTTTTCTTTTGCGCCTTGCACTTATGAGCCCCTCTGGTGTTCCAATGAAGTAAAGGTGAGTGAAGGGAACAGGGAATAAATGACAGCAGAACAAGAGTAAAGTTTGTTTCCCTTTACCGTGTCTGTACAGAATGAGGCAGAAAAATCTTTTCAGTGTCAAGCGGTGGAAATATTCTTACAAAATGTTGCAGTAACTGCTGATAAAAAGGCTTGAACCTTTAGAGTTTGCTATATTGAAAAAGAATGTGACTTTATGCAGAGAACTCAGTTGCTGTGTAGGGTTTCAGCTGTTTTTGTCAGACAATTGAGCACTGCAATGGCCCTCATTGCTCAGCAGCCACCAAATAAATTTCCATCGGGGGATGGGAAATCAATAAGTGCATTCTGCCTCTTTTCGGGTCCTTGTAGACTCTCTCCTGTGATTTTAAAAGTATGTTAATGTAATTTATTGAACCTCTTACCCTAATCACTCAGATTGCCTATAATTACATACCTTGACGGCTGCTGGACTTCTAATTGCTAATGCTTTTCCTGGAATTTGTCCTCTAATCCTTGTATGCAATGACTCTTAAAAGAATGAAAAAGTGCTTTGCTGCTACTTTGAGCTGCAGGACCAATGCTAGTGCCGGAGAAAGGTCTGGCTGCATCCGTCATTATTCTGGGATGAGGAAAGAAAATCACTCTTTGCATTTCCGTCAATCACCGTTGCATTTGGCAGCGCTAAGCTCCGGATGCAGCGACAGTGTCCCTGAAAGTCTGGAGAGAAACTCGTTTTGAAGGCGAGCCCTCCCACTGAGAAAAGATACATCCAATTTAACATCTTTGTCAAACGTTCAAAATATGTCTACTGAAGAACCAGAAGGAATTTTTTTCCTCCACTTTTTTAATGTCTTTTTTTTTCAAACACTACTGAAGACCACGAGACATCCTTACAAGGTTCAAAATGAAGTTTTTTTTCTCCGATGTCTATCTTTACTTTGTCAATTACAGACATCCAAAGCACAGCTTATTATGTTTTTATGATTTCTTTGTAGCACTCACTTCAGCCGTCCATCCTGCACTACATTAAACCACTTTTACTTCTTTTTTGGGGGGATAGAAAACCACGAGGAGCAAACATGGAGGTTGGCTGTTACCTAACAGGTTGCAACAAAGAAGAATCAAACTCGGAGTCGGAGTCAAACTAGATGGTCAGTTGTGTTCTTCTTCACTCTGCCTCAAAGTGTCAATAGCTCAGCTTGCTTTTTGAGTTAAAAACAACATTCAAATTAACCATTTACTTTTGGTTTTTTTGAATTTCTGCAAATTCCCAGTAGAAGTCACACACGACATTTGCTGTAAGGCCAACACTGGTAGGCTATAAATGACTCAACCAGAAGCTGCTGCAAAGGTTTTTGTAATTGTCTGTGGGGGAACATTAATGGGATTTTTAACTATTAAAGCCTGAGTGACCAATATATCTTTGGTCATTCTGCTGTATCTCATATCAGTGCATCAAATTTGGGCAGACAGTATTATCAAACAATGCTCAATTATCTGTTACTGTATGCCTTATTAACACAACATTTTACACTTTAGCATTTCACACTAGAAAAAGCTCAGGTGTCCATTGTAAAATTAATCATGGAAGAATTGCATTTAACTGTTTTAGTTTCAGGGTCCTGATATTGAGCCTTTTGTCTCACTGTCATTACTTACTGGGCCATTAATGTTATCAGTTACACCTGTGCCTTTTCTACTATGACAAGTCTGAATGTCTGCTGTATAAAAGGCCCATTAAACTTACTTTAGGCATAATGAGACAACTTATAACAAAGCAAATTGTAGAATCTCCTCACTACATCTGCAGAAGGATTGACATCAAGAGAAGAAACTTTGACAAATTCTATGTTACAGTCTTAAGTGTGTGCTTCTCTAAACATTGCTTTAAGATATCTGAACATACATACAGCATATCCAAAGTTGACAATAAGGAAGGTCTCACTCCCATACTAAACAAATGACACACCAGTCGGTTGAATGTGCATTTACTGGATGTTAAACATAACCGATGTGACTGCTCCACATCACTGCGCAGGAATGGCATAATTCATTCATTCATTCATAGAAAAACAATTTCACCACACGAAAAAACACATGCAAAGGAATTCTCTTCCTTCTTGAAATCTCCCCTTCAGTCCACTCACCCATGCTGAGAGGGTAATGTCATCCTCTCTGCTTTCCAAGCCTCTTCTCCCTATGTGGTCCAAAATGAGCCAGAAACACAATGACACTGATGTAATATGAGGAACAAAAGGCTTTTTTTTTCTCATAAAAGCAGCCATTACACTAAGTCTGCAAAATGATTTTGTGATTTGCACTCTAATACCACTACTACCAGTCCAGATTCGTATGGTGAATATATAGTATATTTTGAAATTGTAGAATTTCTTATTCATCTTTGTGAGATGAACAGGATGATCATCAGCTCTAAGGTTCAGGCACCCTTTAGGACTAGCTGTGTTCAGCCAGGGTTTCATCATCAATCTCTCTGAAAAGCTGAGTCATGATACTAACATATTCTTTTTATGTCCTAAGTGGGTATTTTCAACTCTACTCGTCGATACACCTTAAACACCACATCATTTTTTTAATTATATATTTTAGTCCTTATCATCAGAATGGGCTTGGTAACATTGCTAAACATGGTCAAACTCAAAACAAACAGATTTCCACAAATTGTTGCCATTAAGAGCACAAAATTCTCCATAAAAAAACATTGTGGAACAGAGGCTGCCGAAATGCACTTCTCCACAGTTTTGTGAATTAGTTGCAAACATTTTGACTGGACCAGTCACCTTGACAAATATCCATGCAATGCAAGTGGTATAATAAGTAGCTGAAGTATTTTCTTGTACTGTCTTGTTGAAATAAGGGAACAAGCAGACAGATAAAAATCAATAAAAGGAAGCAGAGAAAGTTTGGATTTTATTTTTTCTTTAAAAGATGGCAAAGAGTAGAGCTGTAGAGATGTCAAGCTGAAATATGATTTTTGTCTCCTCATATTGTCAGCCTGATAAACCAAAGTAAAATGTGATATTTCAGGCTTTCAACCTGAATTCTGTTGTTTGAAATGCAGCATGTTTGTAAATATTTGGGTGAGTATAGGAAGAAAAGACAGCTTTAAGTCACTTAAAGAGACTTCAGCAGGTTTTTATTTTCAAAAAGAGACCACAGGAGCTAATTTCACTTAGTTCAAGGAAATATAGTTGGAAAATTTAACTAAACAATCCAAGAGATTTGTCATAAACTTTGTCTTGATATGTCTGCATTCATAAAATATGACAAACTTTGTCTAGAATGTTTATTACATCAAATGATATGTCTTTGGTGTCAGAAAGTCTTTGGAGCCCCATCTGTTCTGAGCAGCAGCAAGATATATATCCTCCCTTGGAGGCCAGACACTGGTGGTGGTGGCTGATGATCCTGCTGAAGCTAATGAATGATAAAGTTGGTGAATCTTTGAAGACTGGGTGGTGATGGGGAGGTGGAGGGAGCGCAAAACGGCAGCATGAAAGAACTATAGAAACAGAGACAGTCATATTTCAAAAGACAGCAGCAACATGATGATGACAATGAAGGTGTGCCGCTGTGCTATTGGATAGATGTGACCGGCTGATGAGAACAGCTGATAACAATTGACAGTCCAGACTGTGAAGGAAAATAAGATTGAGCATGCATGAGAGGTGTGAATAACAGAACAGCATGAGAAATAAAGTTTAGCCCAAGTGTGCAAAGGTTTAGTCTTCCTGACTGAACTGACGCTACAGCTTCATTTGTCTGCTGGGAGCATGAATAAGAAAAGGTTTATAGGAGGTACATTTTACAGCTCATCTGATTGCCAAACCAGTCATCATTTTACAAATCAACCACTGTCATTGCCCATGCTTTTCAGGCTGCAAGCCTGTATGCATGACACAGATCGATGGTACTTTCCCATCAGTATCTCCTGTCTGCCAGATGGCTGTTGGGCCTCAGTCTCTTGCCATTCATCAGTGTCTTGCAGTCAGATGGTCCCACAGCAGTGCTCTGACCCTAGGACTGGTCCAGCACACTAGTCTCCTGCTCTTCAATGCTACGAGGGCTTGGTCTAATGATGCCAACAAATGAAGTGTTATTGCCTGGGAGCAATAGAAAATATGGCCAATATGGCGTAGCATTTCCATACAGCTGTGCTAATGTGTTCCCCTAGTTGTTGTGATGAATGCATTTCAAGGACAGGGAAAAATGTTTTGGCCTAACACATAAATGATGAACCCATGTACAAAGGCTCAAACTTAGAGAGAGCCTATTCTTATGACCTTGCTAGTGTGTTCAGTGTCATCAAACCTGATATTCTTTCACCACCACCTTTGTCCACAAGCGTTCCTCTAAAAGGCAAAAGCAATTGTCCCCCTAAGTGATTTTCCTTGACTCCCTGGGGTGATAAAGTGCACTTGGAAGCCACCCACAGAGGATTGTCCCTAAAGCAGCCAGCGATTCACATCTGTGGCTTTGACAAGCCAGCTTTTCCCTCAACACGTTAAGTGAAAGTCTTCACTAATGGAGCCAACATCAGTACTGTGGAAACCAACGAGCCCCACAGCACCACCAAATGACCCTTGTGCAATACTGGAGAGGGAAATAAATGTCACAAAAATGTAATTTCAGCTCTCAACTTAAGGGCTCTCCTGGCTCGCTCTATCAATACCTACTGGCATGTTATTTGTAGTGTTACAATTCCATAAAGGTTCCACATAAAATACTAGTTTTCTTAGTTCAGTAGTGTAGTGGTGCTCTGCTCATATGGGTTGATTTGTAAATGGACTTAAAACCACTGTCCTTTATAACAATTTTGAATTAGAGGTATATGTGGGAATATGATTTTTATAGAATTGTTTTGAATATGAGTAGATGAATGGATGGATGGATGGATGGATGGATGAGGATTGTAGAGGCGCTTATCCTCAATTTCCTTACATTCAGGGTATATTCTGATACTGAGAACCAATTAATGCTCTCTTCTCTGGAACTCATTAAATATTTTTGTTTAAGCTACAGCATGAGGCCAAATCTCTCCAAAAGTTTTACCCTGATATTGACAAAGAAACTGTATTTAACATGTATCAGTCAAGTCATGACCAACCTCATATCCCATTATAGTGTTGTCCCTACCTATCTGGACAATTAGACAACTATTCCATCTCTTAAAAAAAATATTGATTTATTTCAAAAAAATATTTTGAAAAAAAACAACCCAAAAAAACACACAGAATTCTTTGGTGTTAACATCACGCCACAGCATTGCAATGTGATCCACTGACTCTAATTCACATAAGCATTTAGGCTCAGCCATAGCTAAGTGCTACCCTTTTATATACACATTAGTAGCATGAGATAAAAGATAGCCATGTTGTGGTCTATAAGAGGCCTCACTCACCACGCTGAGAACAGTTCTGTCTTCACCACATAGCAGGTGCACTATACCAGGTTCCTATCTCTCCTCACATAATTAGGACACAGCTTATCGAGGTACAGCTAATGCGACTGCCAAGCCAATCAATAATTATCAACCAGACAGAATGCGGTGAGCGGGAACCATTATTCTTAACAAAAGCATCAAATAAGCCAAACAGAGGCAGAGAAAAGAGAGATATGTATTTGGTTCAAGATGATTTCATTCTTTTGTATAAATGTGAAGGTTTCATTTTTTCCTGTTTTTCCTCTCACTCTCCGTGGCAGCTTGTATTCATTGGGACTGCTGCTCTGACCAGATAAACAGGGTTTTTTTTTGTTTATGGCAATTATTGCCTGAGGATTGTTTTGAATGTGACTTGACTGTCAATGAGTAGGCAGGCAGGAGGGGAGATGTGATGAGAGGGAATGTAGACCAACCAGAGTGTATTCTTGTTGCAGCTCCAGGGAATGCCTGCCACAGATTTGGCTGCTACATTTGGAAGTTTTACAGAATGTAGAAATATACATGTTCCTATTATGCTTCATTTGCCACGGTGGTTTTGGTTTAATTGATAGTTAAAGAGAACAATGGGAATGTACCATTCATACACAGGAGTGGTGATGCTAGTTTTACAAAAAAGCTCTTAGTGTAAACAGACAGGAAGTAATTTGGGTTTTAAAAATGATTAAAAATGACTTCATTCATTAGTCGTAATTTTTTATTTTGGGTTGCAGCAGCTATTGTGTCGGTAAAAATGATTCCCGTGTTAAAAAATATCTGACTTTCAGCAACCATAACAGCCATGACTTTATTTCAATAGTTTAATGTCACATAATGGCTAAGTGGGCTCTGTCGGCACACATCAGCAGCATCTCCTGACCTGGCCCAAGCTCTTCATAATGACAAGAAGAAAAAAAAGATTGAACGTGTACAATTGTATAGGTGTAGTGTCGGTTTATTTGAGCCATGGGTGAAGCTGGAGCTGCTCCAGTTTTGGGCGCTGCTTGGGGCTTGCAATACATTCTGGTAATCTCGAGAGAAAGATGAGGCTTGTAGCTACGGCGGTCCATCAGATTGTGATTTAAAATTAACAAATTATCGCCTGTTGACAGGTTTTCATATGTGTTACTTATTTTCAGATAGGTCTTTCTTGACTGGCAGTTTGTTTCTGAGAAGGTTTGTTGTCACAGACTTCTATAGAGTGATTTAAACAGATTCCAACCAAGCTACCAGCCCTGTAGATACAATGCCTGTACCACTCTGGGGGGGATGTGGTCAGGGGAACCTAGAATACACAGACATAATAATAAAAGCAAAGGTAGAAGCTTGACATTTTAACCTAGAAGAAATGATAAAATATCCTTTTTTGACAAAACAGCCAAAGTCCAAAGTCAGTGAGACGAACATGCAGCAAATCCAAGACAGTCTCAATCATGATATTTTCCACCTTGATGTCCCGGTGAAAGATGCACTTATCCGCAAGCTCTTTGGCTCCATCAATCAAATGATTCAGTATTACCTGAGAAAGAGAGACAGAGAGGGAGACATTAGGAATGGGAGAGGGGGTGGAGACAGTGGTTTGACATTTTTTTTCATGGCTGTGACTGTGGGTCACCGAAGAGAGCAGGAACCCCAGAGTTGGTGGGTCTCTTGGCACAGCTACAGCTACAAGCTAGAATCCCTTACAAATAATAATAATAAAATCAAAATCAAATCTGGACCAGAGATCATTAAAATGTTAACCCTGGGTGTAGTATAATAAAAAGTTATGGTTGAAAATCATAGAATGCAATGGATTAAGAGGAAGCGATGTGAGTTAAGTGAAAAGTAAAACAAATAAAATACAATTTATCAAATAAGATGTATTAAGGGAAGGCCAGGCTAAAAAGGTTAAAAGGTCTTAAGATGTCTTTTAAACATGTTTATAGATGGTGATGGTCTTGTTCAGTGTAAACAAACAAAAGGAGCTGTAGAGAAAGGTCTTCGTTGCGACGCTGTTGCACCATCACTGTGTAAGAAGGGCTTCTGCAAATGTGTGTTATCGCCCCAAAAAGCCTTTAATAACCTTTCTTTTCAACCATGAATAACTGGGTACTTGTTTTGGGGACATCATTAAACGAAGTTGTAAACAGTATAATGAAAATAAATGAATCTGTATTTTTTATTTTGTAACGGCGCATAGAATAGAACAGAATAGAATAGAATAGAACTTTCATGTGGTTGCCTTTGGTTGCCTTTTAAAGAATTCTGTCGTCTGTGTCTGAGAACATTTTCTGAAGTTGAATCAATGATGGTTGTATAACAATGAAGACAGCAACTTCTATGATCCCATGCTGGATCACTGCATCATCAAATCTCTTCTTTTGTTTTCGTCGATGTGTTATCCCACACAGCAGAAATTAAATATTGTGCATTTAAAAGTGGATTGGGTTCAAATGAGAGATGCATGTCAAAATAAAGTCTAACAGATGGCTGCATGTTATGTAACTGGTTTGAGTTTGAGCAAGGAACTCTTTGATAGTAGCCTAATATCATACAAAAATCCATTTACAGGTTGCACTTCTGTGTCTGCACTCTCCTTGTATCCCTTCTAATTAATTGAACTGTTGCAGACATTTATCACCCCAAACTACTTGATGTGGCATGAGTCATGCACTAGCTCTTTTCCAGGAGTAGCACTCTGCAGGCAAACAGAAAGGATAGCTTACTTTAACATCATTGCAAACCCTCAGCAAAAAGACCCGGTTTAAAAAAAATTAATAGCATTATGATTACCTTGAGAATTATCCTCCCTGACACCTCAGTACCGAGATTAAGACTTATTATTCGGTAGGAACAGTAAATGTTTGAAAAGTCATCTCTCAAAGATTGTGGGATGCGTATTAATAACTCCTTGTTATCTGGGTTCTTGAAAAAGGCCTCGCATTTTTGACAAATGATCAGGAAGAGCCTTTAAACTAATTCTTGACACTCAGCAATAATTAGATAGAAAACACATCATTAAATCAGCATGTTTCCCTGACATTTGTCAACCTGTCAGGACACAGCGAGTGCTGTCATAATGTGCATAATGTGGAAGCCACCACCCTGCAAGAGTCAACCCTGAAATAAGATGAAAAAGAAACATGTCAGAAGTTTATTTTCATAATCATATGTCATGGTAGTGTTTTGATAAATAAAAATATCAACCATACCATTAAAAATCATTGAGCTGTATGTACCCCAAAAGAAGCCTCGAGCCATATGAATGTGAATGTGACTGCATTAAATGCAGCACCGATTTAAACAGATTCCTTCATTTTACTCCAATCTGAATGAGCGTCATAATGTGACATTAATTCTGTGACATTTAATCAACAAGGGACACTCAGTATTACAAATCAGATGAACAGTTGCATTTCCTATTTCCAAAAAAAAGGTGCCTGCATGCCATAAAATTTGTCTCGACAATTTCTATTACATCAACCAATTAAATAAATGCTGGGCAGGGAAATGTCAGGACATATCTGGAGAAAGGTTGATGTGTGTTCCGAGAGGCAATGATGTCAGGGAGGGGACTTGCCTGTACTCATATTTAAACATTATATTCACCTCTTTCCACTCTTGATGAGCAAGCACTCATATATCAGATGACTACCTGCCTCCTAGTTTAGTCGTGAGATGTTGGAGTAGCTATAGCATTATTTCCTCAAACCCAAGCTTTTGGAGTGATGTGCTGGCCTTTGTGGCTGTCATGCCTGGGAGCTGAATGTGAGGTTACAGCACTCACTACTGGTGGCTTTCACTATAAGCCAGAGGCAGGCCACAGGCTCTGCTTTATGGGTATACATAAGGGGGATGGGTGGGTTGGTGGGGGAGTCATGCCTGTTTGCAACCAATGGAGGCGGCCGTAGAACAGAGAAGGTGAAGCGCAATTCTGCCACCTTACACTATTGCAATGCATGTCACACAGTTGTGCAGAAATTGCTTGTGGTCATCATATTATGGCGTGCATAATGATTCTGTCTCATTCTCTTCCAGTCATTCAGTTCTTGCTTCCTGTCAGTCTCTCTCTCTCTCTCTTTGTTTAATGCACACAATCAATGTTTTTCCTATGAATATTATTTCTCATGAAGCTCAAACTTCCCGCAAAGCCGGTAAAGACTGTCACAGACAGAGCTGCTGTTGTTGACATTTTGCAACCGACGCAGACCTTGTTTAATTCTGTGTGTCTGTGTAACGACAGTGGCAATATCACCACCAGATTGCCGAATGGTTGGTGTATGCCCACTGAGAGTGGAGGTGGTGTACTATATCACCGGGAGACAGGCCAACATCGCAGCTGCTGAGCTGCCCAAAATTGCATCACCATAGTGCAGACAAAATCCGATCAGACAAGTCAGTGGAGGGAGAGGAGTCCGCTGCCCCGCGCTGAAGGAAGTGAAAGAGAAAGCTAATGAACAGAAATCAGGTCACAATGGTGCAGAGACGATGTATAACAGATGTGTGGAAATAGGTGATGGACAGGAGGAAGAAGAGAGGAGGGACGTGAAGGTCACCCAGGTATTGATGTTGCGAAAAATTGTGGACTATTATGATTGTTGTATATTAATCAAATATGACAAGGGGTGATTGATAAGTTCATGGGTTACTGAATTTGATTTATTTTTGATTCCCCTCCTACAATTACACACTTAGTCCAGCAGCACAGGATCCTTAATGATCCAGGAGCAAAGGATCAGAAGTCAGCAACATCTTCACCTATGGGAAAAGGTAAGGGGGGTGCCACCATCCCCTTGTGTTGCCATGTCCTCAAGGACCCCCTTGTGTGATAAGCCATTTAGACTGAGGTGGATAATCACTATAAACAAAGGCCAATGTGTTGATTTTGTCAGACAGTGCTGACTTTCAATTCTCTATTACCTGAAACAGATTTTCCACAAATGATTCATTCATTTTCTGTCACCGCTTATCCTGTGTAGGGTCACATGGGGGCTGGAGCCTATCCCATCTGCCTTTGGGTGAGAGGCGGGGTACACCCTGGACAAGTTGCCAGTTCATCACAGGGCCACATAGAAAGACAAACAACCATTCACACTCACATTCACGCCTACGGTCAATTTTAGAGTCACAGATTCACCTCTACTGCATGTTTTTGGTGGTGGGAGGAAGCCGGAGAGCTCAGAGGGAATATGCAAACTCCACATAGAAAAGTCCAAGGTCCTCTGGTGGATTTGAACCCAAGACCTTCTTGCTGTGAGGCAAGAGTGTTAACCACTACGCCACCGTGCTGCCTACCACAAATTATGAACTTCAATCACCCCTATATGTTACTTCAACATTTTATAATAATGTAAAAACATATTTCGTACTCATGAATGTTAGATCTTGCACAGGACTCAACATACAGGCCATGACGAGGCTAATAGGAAAACTACCCAATCTCCTCCAAATATCATTGAAGGGCACTTTCATTTGGGAGGGTGGAAATCAGTCAGTCGGTGGTCAGTGCTATTAATTTGAATCCTGATTTTTTTAATTATGGGTAATCAACACAGCAGTCATCTCTGTCAATGAAACAGGAGCAGAACCAGCCACTAACTGCGACTGTCAGCGCCACCCTGCCTGGTGCAGCATGTGTGCCGGTTAAAACTGACCAGGTTAATGAATGGCATCGATCAATTATGCGCTTCTCTCCGCTGAAACCTCTGATGGACTTCAATGCTGGTCAATGTCTAATTCTGCTCTCTGCAGCAAATTTTCCACATTAAAAAGCGCTACAATGCCATGTGGGGTCATGTGCAGCAATCTTTTGTTTCATTTATTTCAAATAGCAAATACACACAGAAGATGACAGTTATCGGACAAACGTTTAGGTCAACAATACAAATGTAAGACTAAATTCATTTTGCTGACAGACAGCTAAACTTGTGGGTTTAACAGAATCTGGTCCAACAGGTCTAACAGGCCTCAAAATGAAAAATAACAAATCTTCTTTTTTTTTATCAATTTAATTCATATCAAGTTTCACCAAGTCCGATCTGTTTCTATCTGGGACAGAAAGAGGGTGAGGGAGGGAGGGATGGAGAGAGAGAGAGAGAGGGTGCTGCTTGAGATGCAAAGCATCACATTGTTGCTTGTAGCTCACGAGCACATTCACGCTCACACTCATTCATGTCAGCAGGTGGCAGATTTTCCAGCTGTTTGGTCATTGGCAGTTTCACACATCCCAAAATGTGACACATGTAGTAAGGTAACAGCTGCAGCAATTACACTAGATGTAGTTGTGATGATGTCCACACCTATGTTAAAGCGAAGAGAGAAATTGCGGTTCAACTATTTTCTACTTTTGCAACACGTTGCCAACAATGAAATAATCATAAATTGATAGAGCCGCAAGCACACCCACAGTAACAGCTTTCACAACCTCCCAAAAAGCAAATCGGCTCATCTCTGTTGTTATAGCTCACTATTATTGTGGGTATAATAGCTGACACTAGCTAATGTTAGCATTTGGTCCAATAGACCCCTGCAAGTCCAGCATAACATCAGTTAAATGTTGACTCTGATCCAGCCCAGTTGTTAGTGCTATAACTTTTTTTTATGTAAATACACAGAATATAACTCCACGCACAAAAACACCAAATATTAACTTCTGCATAATTCATGCTTTGATTTGTTCATTTAATTTGCTAAGTCATTCATCTGTTCTTAATTTATTTTCCATCCTTGGTTTTACATTAACCGTTTCCAAGGACTTGAGGGTCAGACAAGTGTTAGATGTTGTTTTCTGTTTTCTCCCACCAATAAAACATTTTAACATTTTTTCTATCAAACATTCAGGACCAGAGGCAGAATTTGCTTAACCGACATTGCTAACTTTTATTGTGCTGCTTGTCTTCTGGCCAAGTGCCTGTGTGAAGCCGTTGGCATGGCAGCTCTGCTCTTGTATGATATTGGCTGGGCCTGATTTCAGGTGCTTTGCATCAGTGACACTGGGTGTCCTTGTTTGCTATTGCTGCACTGCACCTGCTGCTTTCTGGATCTCATTCCCAGCATGCTAATACCACACTGACACCAATGCTTGGCCTTTAACAATGTAGGAATTTCAATGTGTTTTGTTTTGCATCTATTGGTGATTGTTCTTTTTTCATGACTGCAGCAATGTGCCTACTGTACAGGCTTGGTTCGATTTGTTCCATGAATGATGCCACCAGCTATTCCTGCAAAATGTAGGGATGTGAGCTCATTCCGTGCAAACCACCATGAATGGAGGAGTTAATCAACAAACATCTGGGAGGACACCCACATTAAAAACCAGATTTAGGAGCTCAAACACATTTGATGCATCTTTATGCACATTTGACTGTCCAGGCTTCAAATCCGAGCATCTGTTGACCAGTTTCTTCATAATTCACCCTCCTATTTAATTTAACATTATCTCCATCACTCAGAACCAGCCAGTGCAGGTTTTCTTTCAGGTTTGTGAAATGTGAGTGTAAACTGATTGTCTTTGGCTTAATTTAATTTTAATCTTCGGACAAAACAAATATATTGTCACATTGGGCTCTGGGAAACTATAATTCACATTTTCCACTATATTTTGGCATTTCATAGGTAAAGATTAATGTGTTATTATTATTATTAAAATAAAGAATGAAGAAAATAATAATACGTTGCCGTCCTAATTTAATTTTCAGGCAAATGCCAAAGAAAAAACATAAAATATTCACATTCAAGAAGCATGAACCAGCAAATATTTGGTATTTTTGCATGAAAATCAACAGGGATGCTAATACAGTGATGTGAAGTTTTAGATCAGCTATTCACTTTCACTTAAGTGTAAATAAATGTCTACAGAGCACAACATATATTACTTTTAGATAATGATGATCTTTAGTGAACACAGCAGCAGTTTATCTTCCATGGGTCAAAAGCAATTATGACAAAATATTCAGTAAGAAGAACAGGAGCACAGTTGCATATGACAAATAAATCAATTCTGCTTCTCGTGGAGAGCAGAGCCAACTGAACAGTCTTGTGATGGGTGCCTGGGGATGTGATGTCATCACTCAATATCCAGGTCTGATGATGAACAGGGAGTTTTTCTCAGTGTCTCCTCTGTCATTATCAAATGGGCTCACCTTGTCTTTTCTGTGATGCAAGATCAATACAAAAACAGCAAATGCATTTTGCAACAAACCTGCTCTCATTCAAATCAAGATTCCACCAGAGGGGTTCGACTTAACATCTGCATTATCGCCATGACAACCCTCAGCCTCCCGAGTAGTGTACACAGTGCCACACTTATTTTTGATGTTACCGTCCTCATTTGTAAGTAACATGCTGTGGCTGTACACGTAATGCTTCTTCAGCTCTCCTGCTGGACATTGAGTCTGATGGAAATTTTCAGAGCAGGTGGAAAGAGCAAAATCAATAATCTATTCTATTTAATGGGCTGGAGCGTCACTGTAACGAGATAGAAGTGGATAAGTCGAATCAACCTTTGCCAAATCTTGACAGAAGGTTGCACACCGAGGCTCCCCCATTTGCCTTCCCTTCTCTCTGCCTCTCTTCCTCCTTCCTGCCAGGGTGTAGGAAGCGATGGGACAATTAAAAGGGAATGTGCTGGTCCTCCACTTGAAGATTTTTAACAAAGTAGGCCAAGACATCCTGTATCCTGGAGCCGCTTAAAATGTGGTTTCATACTGTTATCTGGCTGTAGCATGAGAAACAAATATGGGTACATTTTGTAATTTCATCCAGAGGAATTGGTTGGTTAACATAGATGAAGATATTAAAAGTAATTCCTCTTTATTTATTTAAAACATGAGGATCTCGTTCTGCTTGCATGCTTCTGGTTCAGTAAATTCTAAATTAGCGTCATCAGATCAGTACATTTTGGTCAAAGTACCATGCATTCTCCAATAAACTATACATCCATCTTCCAATTATTTTTAATAACATTATGCATGACTGAAGCCTGTGTCTAAAAAGCTACACAATGCTGTCAGCCGTTTATCTGGCTGGCTTGTTTTCACAGACATTGTTCACATACAGTATAACACTGCTTCCAAATCATTCCATATAAATATTTAGGATATTTCTTAACAGAAAAGGCATCAATATAACAACTGTCTGCCACCTTTTATGAAAAGCAATAATCCTAAACTCATAGGTGTGCATAGGTTTGGGGAGCGTGTGTGAGCAAATGCATTAGCTGGATAACACGATAGTGTAACCCTTTCTTGGTGAGTGTAAAGCTCTCCGGTCTCTCAGGGCTCTGGGTAATAAGCAGACTACAGTTTATCTTAGAACTTCTTTTATATTCACCAACACAGCAGGACAGCATAGACACACTGGTTCAGATACGGTGATTCATTTTTTACCATGGTGTTAAGTGGACAGTCACACATATGCACACACACACTCTCACTTTCACACATGTCATACACAAATTTACAGAAACACACACACACAGTCCTCTTTCAAAACTTGTGCCCCAATTAATTTGTTATTTATAAATCTTTACTTATGAATAGCATCACTTCAGTGTGTTAAGATTTCCTATTCTCTTAAGCTTTGCTGAGCTTCAACATCAGTTTGTGAACTTCACCCACTAAATATTTCAGCCATTTGAGATATAGTGTTAGCTTTTCCTCCCTGCCATCAAAGCATCCTCGCAGCGTTAAAAAGGAATAGCAGCTTCTGTTCGCCTCCTTTGTACCACGGAGTTTAAATAGCAAAACACAGACTGTTCCACTTCGCACTGAGTTGCGTTGCCAAAGTCATGCATTGGAAATGGTTTGAAAGACATTCGACTTTGATGCCTGTTTTCCCCATGCTGCACTCCGCTCCACTCATTGACGCATCAGGATAGACTTCTAAATTCATCTCTGTGATTAAGCTGTACAGGAAGGTGATGGTTGCATTCCTTGTATTGTAAACAGAAGATTTAACTATAGTGTTTCTCTGTCTCTCTAGCTTGGAAGGGAATTTTGGCAGCACAATGATTTCATATTTGGCTGAATGGAAGATGGAAAGTCTGATGTAGAGCAGTGCGACGTGTGTTTGAATCACCTTTCCCTCCCAGACAAAGTGTGCTACTGCTTTTAGACACCTTGACCTTTAGTATATATTTCTGTCTGGTAACACGAGAGTGTGTTTCATGAAGCCATTACTGGATGATATAAAGTCTTATTAGGAATCAGTCCATAATTATAAACAATTTAATCACAGAGGATTAACAACAATACCATAAATAGCACTATTATCTCTGATTACTTGTTAAACTAACTGCTTTTTAATGAGTTTCTACTAAGCAGTTCCTGAGTAACTCCAGAGGAGTCATGGTAATAAATAATAGAGTATGTTACATGACAATAATCTGCTAGATGTTAATGGACCTGTGTCTAATTATTAGTTTCAAGATGTGAATCTGCATACAAATCAAGATGTTCAACTAACACCAAGAGCAGACAAAAAGTTCTTAATCAATGGTACAAAATCAATAAGTGATCCTCTTCCTTATAATATACTAGTTCATATTTTTACATCCCCTCATGCTAAATAATCCATCACTATTTATAAAGAATATTGGTAAAATATTAACAGCCAGCATCCTCCTTTATTTTAGTTTTATGTGTATGATGAGATTTGTAAATGGATTAAAAAAAACACAGATCCATGATCATTAATCATTAAATGTGTAGACAAATCTGTAATTACAATGTAAATGTGGAGACAGATCTGTAATTACAATGTAAATGTGGAGACAGATCTGTAAATACAAACACTGATCTGCAAATGTGTAGAGACATCTGTTTAGATTGGCCACTAAATATGTAGAGGAATCTGTAAATACAGATGTAATGGGAGATAAGTCTTTATTATTTTAGTATTTTGCTCCAACATTTGTATCTCAGACGGGTCCGTCTTTTTATACGTGATATTTGCTACACTTGTGCCATGCCAGAGAACTGCAAATGCATGTGATGATTTGCAAATATATCTATCCAACTCAGTTGCTATACAGCCTACGCATTTGGCAGTAGTGTCAACTTGGTCCACCTCCCCCTCAGGAAGCCACTTAGTGTTGCCCTGTCTTTAACAGACTTTAACCTTTCCCCTTAAAACCCTTCTGCAATTACTATTATGCATCATTTTCAGGTACATTATAAAATATTTATAAGGTTTAGAGCTGGGTTATGAAACAGAAGGAGACAGGATAACACTAAAGTGGAGCACATCCCAACTCTGCTGGGATATTCCCCCAACCACTTACCATTGGCAGGTGGAAGAAGTTGATGCCCGTAAAGGGACAAGCAGTGTGGTCAGGTGACCCTGCTGCCACTGCAATCAGGCAGCGGGTGAATGAATACCTGAGCTGTTGAAGGCACCATCATATAGGTTGCAAAATCCTGATCATAAAAATGACTTTTTTAAATCAGTTGAAATATGTAAGAGTTATTAAACAGAAAAATAACATTACTTTGGACACGTCTACAGGAGATATTGCAGAGAGGCAGGAGATTGGCAGGAAGCTTCTTGAAAAAGGAACAAGTGGAAAAACAAGGTAGTTTCTCTGCGGGCAGAGAAGAAACATTACCTCCACCAGATGACCTCCTCAGCTGGGAGTCTTTTATTCTGCTGGTGGTCTCCGCCGTCAGCAGCATCACCACCAGGTTCTCAAAGATGGAGAACATTTACAACCTGTTTGATTTGATTTTCTCCAAAGAGGAAGTGATAGAGCCAATTAAATGTGGAAGGCTGGAGAAGCAGTGCCTAAATCTTGAAAGAAAACTGTTAACAGTTCACATCGCTGTCACATCTGGTGAGCTCGGCAATGGGATTCTTTGCCTGGAGCCCCTCAGAGTCTAGGATCACCACCGAATTTGTCACATGAATTTGCAGATCTGTATGGCAGAAGTCTACTTCAAGTCACATGTAAAAAGAAAAAAGATGCATTCACAGATTTGTCTACACATTTACAGATTTGTCTACACATTTACCGATCCACATGTGTATTTGTAGTTTTGTCTACACATTTAGAAATGTCAGTGTTTTCCAAAGCTTAATATGCATTTGGAGAGTTTTCTTTTATTTTTATGCATTTACAAATCGTGAGGTCTCTGGGCTCTTGCCCATGGAATGTTCAGGACGAAGCAGCTCCAAGGGCATCCTGGCTCAGTGCCACACTTCTTAACTTCTAAAACTGCAAAGGCAAAGCACAAGCCCACACACACACACACACACACACACACAGCCCACACTTAATGGCTCAGGCAGTCTCTCCTAATGAATATTATTTTAACAGAAAGTTTAAGAATCAAGTACTTCTATGCCTGAGGAAGATAGAATGCCGATGTTTACGATATAATGATGAAACATTTTCACCCTTGAGGCTCCATGAAATGAAACCCTGCACTCGCCTTTTTAATTTCACCTGTTGTTTAAGAGATTTTCTTTATTAGAAGAGGGAATTTATTTACTGTTTTCTGAGTTGCCGGGATGTAAAAAACCTATCACTCTGAAATTAATCCACATCCTTGAAATCTAATGTCTAAAATCAGGCTCCAGCTCAGTGCTCTTTGCTCTGATTTCACCAAGCAGCACTCATTACAGAAGAAGTTATTCCCCTCTGTACTAAAAGGAAAGGAACATTGACTTGATATATAAGCACTATTACTCCATTACTCCACTGACACGCCAATTTATTGTGACTTACACTGTGAGCCTGTGCCCATTCCCAGAATCAGTCAGTTGTTATTAGCTCAAAGATAAGTCCAAAGCATACTCTGTAATAGGACATCAGTGTTCCAGTATTCCTTATTTGACTTTTTGAGGGAAAAGTGAGTGACATGAGTGACATGAAGCCTATTAGGCTGTCAAAAAGCAGGGGGCAGAGCAGCTGCAGACACATCCAGCTGTCTGGAAGCTTGGAGTAGCCAAAGGCTGGGAACACAAATGCTTGGCCCAGTAAAGAGGAAATCAGCACATTTCATCAGAATGAAGGCAGCAGCTGAATGGACCGTGATAAAAAGCTGTTATTGAGTCGTCACTGATTTTCAAGAACTGGAATGGTACAAGCTGATTGCATGCATTCACTCTTTACATCTAATTTCCTGCTCTTTATTTCCACAAAAAGTCATATTTCCAAGATTTTTTTCATTTTTTATACAGCTATATTTACTTGCCAAATGAATCTAAGTCAGAATCAGGGGCTGCAGAAAAGAAGAGCATTCCATCCTGTGAATGATATTCAGCAGATCTGCAATATTGTTCAGGTTATTATTGTGACTACTTGTTAAAAGCATGTTATTCAACCCATTAAATTAATTCAGTAGATTGTGTATTCACTGTGAATTAGTAGGGCTGTGACTAATGATGACATTTTGAAGTGCCGTCTTGCTTTATCAGTGTAGCAGTCAAATAATCAAAGATATTCAGTTTAAAATGGCACAAAAAAGCATCAAATTCTCACATTTGAAAAGCTCGTACCAGAAAAAGCTTTATTTTGTTTCATAAATGACTCCCAATTGATTTAGCATTGATTTAACTGGGGCTGGCTGGATTTGCATCCTGCCCTGAATCTACAAGCTATTAAAAATAGAAATAATAAATGCCATCCGCCCTACCTGAAAAAATAAACAACTGCAAAGACTATGAAGCAAAAAAAATCATCAGGGAAAAATGAATCCTGATCATTTGGATCAAGCCATAGCATGGAAAAAAATATGAATATGATCTTAATTTCATTCTCAAAGACATTTTGCATCAAAGCCTTTTGTATTCCAGTCGCAAGAAAGAGAATAATGCTTTGTGTGTGGATAGAAAGAATTTCTTCAGAGAACAGTTGAAGGGAGGGAGCCATAAAAACATAGCCACACCATCATTCCCTCTTCTTATGGCTTCTGTTCAACTTCACACAAAACTGACTGGGGAGCAATGAGGGGGAATCCTCACACAAGTATGACACTTTATTTCATTTAAATTGTCCAATATTTTAATGGGACAATTAATGCAGGTTTGGAGTAAAGCTTCGGTTAAACGCACACTCGGAATATTAATCAAATAATATATCTTGGAGTTTTAATAATTTCCTTCACATGCTTATATGTTAGAGCTTTAACACAATATGAAATCTCAGTGATAACCAATTTTATTCTTTTTTCATTTAAACTATTGTCTCTTTTACAGTGAGTCTGATTATGCCAGTTGCTCTTGAAGTGGGGTACTGGGATCCCCACGGGTGCTTTAGGGGATCCTCAGCAAAAAGGAGAAGTTTGGCTCAACAGGGGCTGTTCTAAATTTAAATTAGTCTAGTTCTGAATTCCAGTGTAGGCTTTTAAAAAGGAGATAAGTAATTACCCTAACACACACACAGAGTTGCTGCTCTGGGTTACACAGGGGAATAAATAACACTTAACAGTTTGTGGAGAGCATGCAGATTTTTCTTTTGTTACTTATGGTGATAATATTCTAGTAACCCACCATCCTTTAGATTTAGTGAAAATGACTCTAGTTTGTCACATATTCACTCAACCCTTGAACAAAATTACGAGACCATGTTTTCTGCATGACACTTTATATGGCAGCAAAGCGGAGGCCGGTGATGGATGAGAGATGTGCTATTTTTAGAAACTTTAAATGTTCTTAAAATTTAAAGTTACTTCTCTAGATCTGAGCACACATTGTCCCTATATACAGGGACCCACAAGCAAATCAAGGTAACAGATGGACTGTAATTAAGTTCCATAAGAGACACAGAATAGAAAAAAACTGTAAGGCAGTCTGCGATATATAATTTAGTAAAAAAGAGTTGAGATTACAGATGTTCACATAACCCTTTATGTTGAATCTATAACAATGATGCCATACAGATGAAAGACACTGTAAGGTCAGTGCTGATTAAAAGGGCGTTTTGGATATATTTTGAGGAAGCATTTGGAAAACCGTAGGTTGGATGAATACTGTAATTTGTTTTAATATTTAAAGAGACCAGCAGCAATTTGAATAATTTAGATCTACAATAGTTTTTTTCTGTAGCGTTGTTATTACACTCTTTAAATAATGTATTATCTTTTAATCAGTTAAGCGTCTGCCTGTTTACTCTATAACAGAAGAATTATAGTAAAGCTCTGAAGTTGATATTCACAAACCCCCAACTGAGCACCACTCTCATGGAGGTTTCCATTAAGAGAGAGAGGCCTCTATGCTACAACATGTTGTCGAGAGTATCCAGTTTCCTTAGACTCCCTGGATGGGGTTATGGAGACTGCAGACTCCATGTCTATGTCCATGGTCTAGGTTGTGGACAGAGTGTGGCCGATGCTTGCTGTGATACAACCCAAGAATCCACAAGTTGACATCACCGGTGAAGGAAGCCGTGTAGGATAAGGAAGCTTTTCAAGCATGGTTGGCTCAGGTCCATTAAATGTGCAGCCAGGTAAAGACCAGAAGTCGGCATAGGGCCAAAAAGAAAGTGTAGGAGGTGTTGGAAGGATCGGTCAGTGTCACCCTACGAAGGAAACTCATTTCGGCAGCTTGCATCTGTGATCTTATTCTTTGGGTCACTACCCAGAGCTCATGACCATAGGTGAGGGTTTACATGCAGATCGACTGGTAAATTGCCAGGAGGCTTTGCCTTCCAGTTCAGCTCTCTCTTCACCCCACCGAATTGCCTGTCCGTCTCAAGGTCCATTTTCCCATCACTTGTGAACAAGACCCCAAGGTACAACTTCAACTCCCTCGCTTGAGGCAGTAACTCACCCCCCAAACCTGGAGGGGGCAATCCACCAATTTCCAGCAGAGAACCATGGCCTCAGATTTGGTGCTGCTAATTCTCATACCAGCCGCTTCACACTTGGCTGCAAATCATTCCAGTGTGTGCTGAAGATCACGGACTGATGAAGCCAAAAGAAACCCCATCATCAGCAAAGAGCAGAGATGCAATCCTAAGCTGTCCATGAATTTCACAAACAGGAGACACACTCCTTGACGGAGTCCAACACCCACTGAGAACATTGTAATAGAGTACCATTATGCCATTATGCAACTAGAATCATCGGCCACTTTCATAATGTACCAGCAGGGTCTGAAATTATAAAGCAAAACTCAGACGGCTCACAGTTTTGTGACAAAACAGTCGTGTAATAAACGTCTAAGCTAAAAGTCTCTGCATCTGTTCTCTGCTTTTGAGTTCGACACACTCACAAACACGCACAGGTACAGGGACTTTGTGGTGCATTCAGGTGCATCCTGTAAAAGTCTGCGATCAAAAGGTTAATTTTCGACACTGTGAACCTGTTAGTTATCCTCAATTAATTTTTAATTAATAGATTCCAATTTAAGCCCTGTTGGCTTCAAATCCAATAAGCCTTACATATACATATATATGCATGTGGTCACAGCTTGGCTGTATTATTCTGGGAGACAAAGCATTTATTAATTGTGGATTTTACTGTTTATAAATGATAAACTAATGTGTTACCAATTGTGCTCTTCCTTTATGAGCAAGACTAATTTTATTCTAGCATCTGCGATGGGGCGTCTGCTGCTTAGCAAGGACACAACTAGCGATCCATCAATCAACTCTGTCTCTCATAGCTAAGTCAGATCATGCTCTGCCAAAAAACATGGGCATTAACTGTTAACTGAGCAACTGTTGGGCATGTCCCCAGCCAAGCTGTGTTTAGTCAGTCATTTCATATTGAAAAGTGATATGAATGGTTTCTGGCTGAAATTGTCTGTCAGGACACACATAGCGAATTAATGTTGCTTATAATCTGTCAGGGGTCTTGATGAATTCCATGTTGCTATTGTGCTCTGCTGATTAACCACCTCCCACTGTGAAAACCAGTTCTCAAAATGGCAAAATGTGGATTTAAATAGAGAGAAACTGATCTGTGAAACTATTATTGTGATTTTGATATGTTCGGCGTCAGGCTCCAGTCCTGTTTTTTACTTTAAAAAGTAAACTTGTCAGAGCAATCGTAATGGGGAAAGCTACCTTTGTGGAGCATTGCACTCTCTGAGTACTGTCTATACTTATCGGAATGATTTTTAGTATTATCTATGTAGACTGATCGTTACGTACTGGAGACATCAGTCGTATAAAATTATTAATTGTAAGTAAGAGTGAAGGCAGATAAAACAGGAAACTGCACCTTTCAGCCTGTCAGCATCCTTACACTATGAAGAAGTTTAAGTGCTGCTGTGAACTGCTCCCACAGCTCCCAGTGGCGACAGAGGGAGGTCACACTTCTCCCACTTCCTTTTGCCTTGAGTGTGACATTACTCGAGAATCACCATCAGGCAATCCGACGCACCCCTAATGAGCTCTCCAACCAATTATGATAATTTTGAGACTGGAGACCTTATTTTACACCTGCTAGCATGCATTTATAATAAATAGCAGTGTAGCACTTTTTTTTTTTTCTTGACTGCATAACATTGCTCTGGGGAAAGAAAGATGGATTTGTTATGTCTGGGTTTTATTCCTCTGGTATATCCCTTTCAAATAAGAATGTCCCTTGCTGCCACTCTCTCCCTACTGAGACAATCTGCAGCATGACGAAGTGCAATTATGGTGCCGCATAATAGCCAGCTCTAACCCTAACCCTGTTTAAGACACGAAGGGCAAAGTAAAACCCTGTGGGACGAACTGTGACTGTGGAGAATTGGGAAGGAGAATAAGTGTGACACATTGACTGAAAAAGCTGGCAACAATAGACTAATAATGGAAGGTCACGCCTCTGCCTGACATCACCAAGAAGAGGCAGCTCTTCCAGGAATTCTGGCTCTTCTAGTGATGAGATACACACAGGCATTAGGACGTGCTATGACTATGTTAGCTACACTTAAACAGAAGAAGTACTGTACCACCAGCTTCAGGTTGACAAAACAGACACTGTCTGTCTGGTTTTTTTTTTAGTTCCTTATCTTATCCTATTAGAAATGGGGGGGGGGGGAAGCAAGCAAGCAGTCACTTGTGTTGTTGAAATTTTTTGTGGTATTATGGGATGGGTGTTCCCAATGCCATAGGCTTGGAAATTTCCCCTAGGATTCAATAGTACTGCCAGCGGTCAGCATTACACTTTATTTGTTTTGTGCAGACTAGATGATGTAAGGTACAATGACAGTCTTACAGACCTTCCCATCACTGCTGTCAAATTTTGAAGTCTGCGTTTTGATCTTTCTCTGGGAATAAGAAAAGAGTTTTGTTTTCAGCAAGGGGACAACGCATTTGTTCATAATCACATTTTTGGTCGAGTAGTTTGGGAGGATTTCTCAACCCATAAATAAATTCCTCTGTTTTATCTTTAAATGGTAAAACCAAATATATAGATGCATGGTTTTCACTGTTCACCATGCTTCCCCCTGCCCCCCCCCTTCATTTTTTTTCTCCTGTTTTCATATCTTTCTTTTTACACCCCTGCAAATTATTTCCGTCGCTTTTACTTAAGTGACATTTACAAATGAGGGTAAAATCAGGAAGGCAGTGGATCTCAAATTGGAAATGCATTGAACTGAAGATAATGCCACAGGCTCCATAATATCAAACCAGATGATATGAAATGTCAAATGATGTGAAATTGTTACAGAGCTGAGTTTTATGCTCCCACCCTCATCAATGCAGCGTTTTTAGTAACCCTTTACTTTGGCTCATGAGTAAAAGCCGACTAGATAATTGTTGCGGAGACCTATTTTTTTACATAAATAAAAATCAAAGGTCATATAGAATAAATCAAGATTAAAGGTCATTTTATGCAGCGCTTATTTGAGGAAGCAATAAAACAATTTGGAGTACTTAGTTGATTGCTCAATACTGCACATATTCATGATTATTTCTGTGCCCTCAGGCCAAAAAGAGTGAAAGAATCTATCTGGCACAGAGGGGGAAGATATGATGGTTTTATTTCACTTATTCACTGCATGCTGGTATAATTTACATGCAGCTCTTATGGTAGATGTTGAGAAATTTCTCGACAATAGCTGCTGGATGCATTATCCTTCTCCAGTGACATTCAATCGTACACAATGTTTTCCCTATGAATAGCCACTTTTTCAATCGCCATTGCCCACATTTTTACGATGATGGCTGTTTTTTCATCTCTTCTTTTTCTCCCAAATGAGTCCCTCGGTTGCTGTCATTCATGATCTGCTTTCAGGGGCTGGAAATGCAGTTAATTTAGGTTAATTTGTGGAACAGAACGAAGAGCCTGGGTCATTGTTTAATGCAAGAAGTCAATTACACTGGCTCTAATGAGATCAAACTGATGAAGGCCATCAGGACAAACATAAAGGCTTTTCAGTCACAGATTAAGAGTAAGATTGAGTCTGTTAGGATGATGTAGGATGTTTAAATTCAGGATGTTAAGGATGTTTCAGTCAAATGAAGTTCAGTCTTCCGCATTTCTTCCAACATTCTTCAGCCACAACATCATACAAGGTCCGTACAAGGTTGCAAACATTGTATGGGCGTGTGTTGCATCTATTTGAAGCCTTGACCCCAACATCCTTTGATATGTGACATTGCATGAGCAGAAAATCCCATCCTGCTCATGTATTCTTCACCCCACTCCTTAAACCATGTCCCTTGTTGCATTATATTTGATTTGGAAACCCATTCACAGTCCAGTGACTCCCATTTTCTTGTGGGATTATCGACAGGGAGCCTCCATTTTTTTCTAATCCATCTCTTTGTCATTCAAGAATGTCGATCCCATAAATATATTTCTATCCTCCAGTCAGATCTGGCTAAAATAAAATAAAAGAAACCACATTCACAACCGCTGAAAAATAAAATAAAATAAAATCCAGTTAAGTATTTTAATACCTACCATTTAGACTGTTTTCTAAACAGGATTCTGTCAACTGATATTGAGTTAGAGGCATCTAAAGTGCAATTATTCCGATCATGTCTTTTGTGTTTCTTGGAGTCACCCCATGTCTTCATTGCCAGATGTGCAACACCCACAGCTCTGAAGGAGCCGCTTTTTGCGATAAGGAGAGAGGTGAAGGCAGCTCATGTTTATGGCTTTGCAGTGATGTACTTATATGACCCAGAGGCAAATGAGCAGATGCTTCATTACCCTCTCGCTGCATTACCAGAATTATAACAACACATGGATATGGAAATAAAGGCTCGTGGATGCCATAAGGGAGGAGACGTACATGGTGAACATGAACATTCAAAATTATGGCAATATTCAGAGCACAATTTGCATGAGTGGATAGATGGGTAGATAAATGGGTAGATATAGTCCACCCTAACAGATAAAAATAGGCTGAACCATATATTACTGAGACCTATCAGAAAACAGTGGGACAATATACTTCAAGTTGAATCAACATCTCCCTTTAACAGCTTAAACAAAAACTGAAAGTCTCCTTCATGAAGGTCAGCTCTGTCTATTAGAAAATATTCTAATATTAATTTAATTTGTAAGAGCAAATATATTTATAAAGGAAATGTAATACCAACCAATTTCTCTGTAAACATAAGGGAAAAAATGTTATCAGATAACATACGTGCCAAGAACAGTAAAATATTCACTGGCGATGGATTTTATCTGTTTTCTTAAACATTTTTTTGACAGAATTATGTTTCCCTAATCTTAACCAAAGTTTTTTTTTTTTTTTTTTTTGCCTAAACCTAACCACAGACTGGAGTCTGGATGCATGCAACCATGGTTTCAGTAGTCCTGCACTTTGTATGGCTGCCATCCACCCCAACCACTTGCTGGAACTCCAGTGCAGCACACAAATAAAGTGTTTTATGCGGTCTCATAAATTTTGCCTGGCATTAATTACATTTCCCTTAGAAATGTATTTGCTGTTGCAAATTAGTTGTATATAAATGTAATTACTCGTAGACATTTATGGTAAGGCGGCTGTATTTCCCTGCATGAGTTTTAGCTAAGTGGAGCTAATAAACTGAGAGTTTATACACAGCCAAACAAATAATTAATAGCGAAGACATGGTTATCGGTAGGCAAACAAAGCACTTGGTTATTTCTGTAATTGCACTGAATGTCAGCATCAGGTGTAAATCATGATGAAGAGCATCATCAAATATGATCATAATTACAAAAAAATACCAGGATAGGAGCATCTCCTGGTCTCATGGTGAGTTTGTTGGAGTTGCTGTTTAGAAAGGAACACATGAAGATACCAGAATCACAAGGAAACTCTGAGGCACCCTCTCTTAGATAATTAAAATGCATTTGTTGTCATGGCTTTGTCATGTTACACCTTAAAAAAAAAACTCCAGTGCATTTCAGCTGCTGGCCTTCATCCCTAGTCAAAGATTATCTTGCATACTCAGATGACAAGTAGCCGGAACTATAGAGTTATTTTATCTTACCTTGCAGAGCTTCTCTTAGGTATCCACATCTTCAGTTTTATTCTTTGCTTTTCTGTTCTGTCAATTTGCAGTAACCCAGACGCGCATGCAGAGACGCCTGTGACCAAGAAGTCTTTTTCTTTTTCTTTTTTTTTTCTTTTTTTTAAATTCAACTCACTAACTTCATTATGCTTCTAGCCGTCCCTGAGCATTTGCTCTCTGAACCCAAACTCTAAAGAGATCTCAATCCCAAAGGAGTGCAGAGTGACTCCAGAGAAACTGGAGGGCAGACTACCAAAATCAAAAGCACTTTTAAGTCAAGAGATTGAAAATAAGGCCTTAAAGGGCATTTTTATGAGACTGTGAGGAGACTGTGATGAATGGGATGCACTATAAACATTTTCACTGGGGAGCACTTTTAATGGTGGAGCATATGACACTGGGAAGCACAGACTAATGCAGGAGGTCTTGTGGAGGATGATTTTTGTGTTGAAGTTGTTTTTTTTCTTCTTTTGAAGGTGCAGTGTCAGCTCACTTCAAGTGATTTTTGCTTACAGAGCCAAAAAGACTGGGTCACCTGGTAGGTCACAGTAAGGCATAGATTCCCTTGGTTGCATGGCGACTGCTTTCAATGTCATTTTGATGCTTTTGGAGACTCAACCGCGTATATCCCTGCAAACAAGACTCTGCAATGATTACCCAAAGGATGCAATAACACATAAACAGCACATTCTACTGTACATGCATAGTACCACTGAACCTGCTTAATACAGATGTTACCAATGATGCTAATCAAAGTGGAAACAGAAAACTTACCCCTCCCAGTTGTTGCCAGGTGGTATAGTTGTTGGAGCCGCTGTTGCAGATCACTTCCTATTTACTCAGCTACCACCACCGCTGGACAAAAGTGTGAGTTTATTCATTCATTTAGTCTATAATGGAGACATGAAGGCAGATAGAATTGGTGCCAGGCTGCCAGCCTGACTGGGTTGCAGATCAGCCTTCATTTTCCAGGGAGGTTTCGTGCCTGTTGGCAGAGAAAATTGCATAGTGAAAGCAAGGTTTATAGGGAGCCGATCTAATGTTATTATTCTTTGGACGGGATTGGGCAATCAATGACACGGTAAAGACATCATTTCTAGCATCTAGTTCTTTTTAATATATTATGTTGAGTTGTGTAATCCCAGAGAAATTTTATGCAAGGTAACGCTGCGTTTCCTTTGGTTGCCTGTCGCTACTGAGACAGAGTGTAAGAAAGGAAGCCGGCGAACATGACTGATTGTAAGATTACTGAAACTTTAAAACATTTCCTCGTCTGAGAGCATTTCTGCCCAAATCATGTCAGACAGATCTTCGTCAGCCATGGTCATTGTTTAACAATGACGACATCCCACACTGCTCTTGGCTTTCATTTAATTTTTACTGAGTGGCCCCAAGTAACTAAAACTACAAGCTGTGCATTCAAACCAAAACACTGGTCAATAGCCAGTTTAAGGTTTTATTCCATTCACGGTAAACAGAGTCAGGGTGCTGCTATTTTTCATGTTACCACACGGGACAGACTATGCCACACTAAATGGGATGGAACCTTAATTAATCTCATTAATTATCTCTGCCAACGAGAGTTGGTGGAGGTTGTGTGGTCTGTGCCATTTGTTTATTTGCCCGTCTGTGTGTGTTTGTTTGATTTTAAGCAGGACATAAAATGTAATATATAAAAGATATAATATCGATGTAATATATAAAGATATAAGATAAAAAAATTATAAAATTTTGAACAGATTTCAATGAAATTTCCTGGAAAGGTGGGCCCTACTCTGCCTTTGATTGGCTCGGTGCGATGGACGATGACATTTCTGACGTAGCCAAAGTTCTCTCAGTTAGGAGCTACAAGAGAAATGTCATTCTCATGCAAAGCCAATCAGAGGCAGAGGCAGAGTCAGACAGGTCATGGCATTGCCATAGTAGGATTCGTACATTTGCTTGGTGGAGGAATGCACTACCGAGTACTCTCTAGGGTAAAATCTGAGTTTAGCTGTTACTTCAAGCCAACATGGCTGCCTTGAAAAGTATCTTTTTTTTAAATTATATTAGAGCTGCTGTGGACTAAATGCCCTCAGTGGCTCATTTATCAGGAGAGCACACTTCATCTGAATGGGGAAAATCAGTGAACAAACATGAAGATGAGATATGAGTGGCTCTTTAGGCTAAACATTGACTTTTTATTATTATTTATACTGCCAGCGGCACTAAAGTGATTCCCTCTGAAACATGACAACAAGCTAATGCAGAAATTGGAATTGGGAAGCATAACTGCTTCCAGACAGGTTTGCTCCTCCTATACAGGGGGAAGTGCAAATTCAATTACTTATTTGTGCATGTATGTAGCCTACAGGCCAGGCTTCACAATCTAAATGGTAATCGCGTGCCTATTTATTTTCGCTGCCAATTCGAACCGTAGTGTTGTACTTGTACCTATAGTGAGGATGTTCCTCACCAACACACAGTATCTTCATTACCTCATGGAACACTTTCCGCAATGATTTTGCTTAATCCTCGAATAAAGTAGCCACCACTTTGTTAGTGGGATAAGTAAAGGTTCATTTGGAGATAAATGATCGCAACTGATGTTTATGCAGCTTTTCAAATAATCAATTATTTCAGAGTTACTTACGGTGTTATTCTGCACCTTATCAGTTATGTGTATGGTGTTATATTTTTCCTCATGTCACCTGGTTTGACTGAATAACTGTCTTCACGGATGACTTAGACGACGGTCGGTTGGAATGTTTGTTTGCCCCCAGCTTTACACTGCCAGGCTCAATATGCTGAGACATTGTTTTGATTTCAGCCCAAGCTCCACTATTGCCTGTATCAGATTGTCTATGAAGGGGGAAGAAAACTACTACACCCTGCCCTGCAATCTTCACTGGGCTGAAGTAAATTGCTTTCATTTTGGCCGGGCTCTCCTTTGTTATAATGTGACAAGGCTACTGATTAGATGAGAGGGAGATCAATAAACTGTCAAGCTTGTGCCTCAAAAGCAGAACAGGGAAATCAAGAGAGACTTTCTGCACTCTGTCACATGGCTCGAGTTAAGTTGAGCCTCCAGTCCTGAGGGTTAACACCCCCATGTGAATTGACACTTGGGAGTTTAATCTCATGATTAACCAAGCAGCCGTGGATAATGATGCGGCTACTGCTTACTGCTTCTTGACACAATTGTGGTACACCCTTATTGATATTCAAACTGTGGTATTATAAATACTATTGTGCACATCATATGGTGCAAGAATAATTTGGCAAAAATGTATCAAACACAATCATTGATTTCTGCAGATGGATTGGGGCAAATAGTCTGACACAACAACATGTTCATCATGTTGGATTGAAACATGTTTAACAAAAAAGAAGGAAAACTAAACACAAAAATAGGCCAACAAATGCACAGGAGAGTCATTCCACTAGTAGGCAGAAGCAGCAATACCATAGTACAGGTAAATGCACTGCTGCAGAATCACCGATTTCAGAGTTATATTGTTATATGTATTTTATGGCTGTATCGTTATTATCTCTGTTAACGATTGTGGGAGGAGGCTATGTGATCGTTTCCATTGGTTTGTCTGTTAACAGATTTAGGATAAAAGGACGTAGGGGTGGCAAGAGAAGAGTTGACTCATTTTTAAAAATCTAGATTTCTTTTCCTTTCTCCTCTACATAATGACGATGGTATTGATGGAGGTGTGTTCTCTCTGAGCGCTTCTCTGGTTACTGATGCATTAACGTGTCAGGAGCATCTAAATGCTGTATAGCTGTTAGAGATGGAGCCACATTAACCACTTGTTTGCTGTTGTGCAGTTCAGTCTGCAGTTATGCATCATGTTTTTTTTTTTAAATAATCATATTTTGTATTTCTAATCTTAATGTAGAAAGGTTGCACTGGGTTTAAGGTAGAGTGAGACACCGTGTTGCACAGACGAGGTTATGCTCAATGTGCTGTTCGGCACCATTATCAAACAAGGCTCTCTGTTTTATTCCTTTATGATGTCTGGTGCGTGACGCCTTGTGTATGCGAAGGATTTTGATTAAATTAAATCACATTTTAACTTCTTAAGTTGAAAACTTGTAAGGTCAGAGTAAAAGTCCTCTGATTTTGTGTTTTACGATGGACGTTGTTCTTATAGATCGGGGTTAAGTGGGGACCACAGTGTTGCCAGGCTGTGAATGGGAGCTATGAATCTATTCACAGATGAATCACTCATAATTATGTTAAACAGTAGATGGGCAGTTAGACGTTATGGTAATACGGTATTTAAGGATTTTCCCAAGTCTGTTCTTTAGAGGGGAGATCTGGAGATATTTCATCACAATAGTCTAATGAGGGAATTAGTGTAGACATCAGTCATTCACAGTATGGTTTTGCGATCCATCTTGCTTGAACCTGTGCAGTTTTAACTATCCTATACCATGTTTAAACTGCATTTTCAAATGATTCTGAAGTTTGACAAAGTCCAGTACATTTCTATATGTGTGAATGTTCCTAACCTTGGAAAAATAAAGTTCAAAATCAAGCATTTTCCAGACTTCCAAGACTTAGTTTAAAACCTTGTTATAATGAGGCTGCACCATAATGCATGCATGTTAAATGATAAGGCAAACAAAGCACACTGTCAGCACTCAGGTAACGTGTCTATACAACATATTAAAACCTGCATCCAGGAGTGATAACAGATATAAAGCAGTAAATATGCCATGTTTATAGAAACACACTAAAAACACTCATTTTACTAGTTCTAAGCAGCAGATATGATACTGTATACAAGTGGGACACAGCTCCACTCATGGCGTCTTCTTTGTTACCATTTCCTTTCATTGTTCTTTACTTTGTTCTGCATTTCATCACATGGAAAGAGTTGTTACAAAGTTATTTTCCTCTTTTGTTGTGTTGTCGCTTTCCGCCAATATGCAAAAGAGGCCATATAAGCTATCAAGACCCACAAATGAAACACAATAGATGAGAGCAGGGGTAGAAGAGTAGACTGTCTGACAACAGTAGTAAACACTGAAATACCGCCAAACATTGATTTTGTGTACTGTAATTACTGTTGATTACCTCTAAATGTAAATGTTGTCTGTCTCTAATGTTTGATCAGCCGGGACAACCATCCCAGCTCCACCAGAGTCTGTCGGACCAATTTAGCTTTCACCTGGAGTCTATGAAATGAAAAGTGCAGCTCAAAAAAAGGAAAAAAATCTGATGTGCACGACGGCTTGATGCTCAGTCTGACGCAGGGGACACTATGGCATGTATGACTCTAGCATTAATAAGTAGAGAGTTAGTTAGAAGTTGTCAAATAAATGTAGCGGAGTAACAAGAGCAATATTATTAAGGATTAGTATAAAGTGGAAATGCAGTAACTAAGGTAAAGCGCAAGTACCTCAAAAATTGTACCACATGCTAGTACAAAAGCCAAGCCAACACATAGACAGATCCTAGATCATCACATCTTCTATTAAAAAGATATAATGTTACAGTATATATTTATATAAAAAGAATAGTACAAACTAACATTGTAACACTGTTGACAGTAGTTTTATGGGAAATTATGTCTCGGGCTATTTCTTGGCTGCAAGGCGGTAGCTTCCTGAAATCTCTCCTGATGCTTCTCTAGAAATTGTCCAACACATAATCCGTCAAACCAGAACCAGATTTTTTTTTTCCTTTTTAATGAATTAAGCAACTTGATATAACCTGTTCTTTAGTAAGCTTTACACCTGTTAGTAGGTGGACTTTCTATTTGGACTGGATCTGGCTAGCTTTTTACACCAGTTTCCAGTCTTTATGGTAGGTTACTGGCTCCAACTATATATTTACATATCAGTATTTTGTTTCGTATTTAACTCTTGGCAAGAAAGAGTATGATTCCGAAAATTGTGACCTATTACTGTCAAATTTATTGACTCAATAGACTGGACCCAAGAGCAAAACTCTTGGGAAGTTTTAGACAGTTTATTGTAAACACTACATAGGTGGTAGTGGTTGAGGATGCTGGAAGTCGTCGGCTGAGGAGGTCCGAGGCTTGAGGCAGAGCAGAGTCTGGGTGAATGGCTCAGGCTGAGGTGGCTGATGGAGGCCAGCAGATCAGGTTCACCGGGGATCTGTGGCATAAAAAGAAAACAGGAAAAACCAACATGGAAACTATACCAATTTACGGGATGAGCTGGCGAAGAGTGGAGGTCGTGTGTGTGTCACTCACTCACTCATACACACACACACACACACACACACACACACACTCTAACACACAAATATAGTATCAAGCATGAGCAGCAGTGACTTTTATCGTTCCTAGAAACGCGCTTTTGTGCCAGGATGTTCAGCAAATTCCTTTATGGACATGCATGAAGCATAAGCATGAAGCTGCCATTCATCTCTTCATTTAAGCGCGTTGGCCCTGCTTTGTCGACTGCTGTAGTCAATCAACACAAGTTGGCCTCAGGTTGTAAACCACCTCAAGCCATGGAGAGTGTGGAATGAAATCTTTTTTTTTTTTTTTCTCTATGGCTGTAGGGGCTGATATTCACTGACAGTGATGCTGATAGGATGGGACAGGTGTCCTTTTGATGTCCTCAGCACAGTTGTTAACAAGTCATATTGTATGTGAAAACCAATCATAAAGACTTACAGGCAGTAATAGGTGTTGTCCCAGCATAAATGTCTAGAAGTCAGGATGCACAGGGAGAAGGGAATGACATGCACAGAAGAGACAAATTCACTCGCCTTTTGAAGATTGTCCTTATCCTTGAAGGGAAATGCAGCACCAGGTAGCTGTTTACCATCCAATTAGGATTATTCAGAGTTCAACAAGCATACACCTTAAAAGTGTCTATCATAAACCTCCAATACCCGTCTTTAATGTTGAAGATAGGGGGACACAAATGAATGTCGCAAACACATCCCTCCAGGAAGAGACAGGCAATCATGTTTCATATCTGTTCATCTATTAATGAGTAGATAAGAGTCTCAACAGTGCCTGCAGTGTAAGCTCTAAGTTCATCATGAAGTAATTGCTTTCTTTAGTTCATTAAGCCTACAGTGTGGTGAAGAGCTCTCAACACAACAGACACCATCCAACACAGTGCTGATGAATGTGAGGCAGCTGTAGGTTTGTAACAAAGGGGACATTGCTCTTGATGTTGTAAATGCTCAACGGGGATAGTCTCTTTAAAGTGAAATAAATGGCACTACATCATGTAAACATGCCTGACGAAAAACGTATGGGTTACTTTTGGGTGCCGTTGTCAGGCCTTCAGTGATTTTTTTTCTTCTTTTTAGAGCTCTTTAAATATGAGAAGCATGTGTGGCGTTTCACAAGGTTTTCACGGAAAATTACGCCTCAAGAATGAAATGGCTTTGCCTATATAATGCCTACCTTGTATGTAATACCCACCTTTCAGATTATCTCCTTTGAGACTTAAAGAGTTGCTGATGGAAGGAAAGCCTGGGGGGGGGGGGGAGCAGAAAGAAGCACCCACTTCACTTTGATCCTGACAGAAAGATGGCTGCCTCCCAATAATGTCATCTCCTCTCAGCTTGACCCACTTGTTTGCTCTCATCTTCAACGTGTTGAGGGGGAGTGAAATGATACGCTGGTGTTTGAAACTGAGTCTGAACCTTTTTTCTGCGACGGGGAATTAAGCATATTCGAAGTGAAATATGATGTACAACAAACTGAGGATGCTTTTATCCAAAGTGACATACATCGCCATAAGCGCATGTATTAGTAGCATGAGTGGACCCAGAGAATGTATGAGCTACAATATAGTCCGTTTTTGGCAGTCGGGGATCGGTCTCCGCCTTTGCCTTCCGCGTGATCCACATCGCACTGGACCTCTATGGCCCACTGGAGGACAGACCCATGTAGCTCTTACGGGCTGGGCCCGGCTGGGCCCCATGGGTGAAGGTCGGACCACCAGGCACTCACCAACGAGCCCTTCCCACAGACTTGGCTCTAGGGTGGTGCCCTGGTATCCTCGATCCGGGTGAGGTAAACTGGATCCTGTTTTTGTTCCTCCTAAGGGTATTATGAACCGTCCTTAGTCTGGCCTGTCACCGAGGACCAGTTTGCCTTGGGCGAACCCAAGGGGCAAATTGCCCCCCGACAACATAGCTCCTAGGAGCATTCAGGCACTCAAACCCCTCCACCACGATAAGGTGGCGATTTATGGAAGGGCTCAGAGTGGAGCGACTGCTCCTCCACATCAAGAGGAGTCAGCTGAGTTGGTTTGGGGATTTGGCTAGGATGCTCCCTGAACACCTCCCTGGGAAGGTATTCCAGGCATGTCCCGCTGGGAGGAGACCCGGGGTAAACCCAGGAGGCGCTGGAGGGATTGGAAACGCCTTGGTGTACCCCCAGAAGAGCTGGAGGAGGTGGCTGGGGAGAGGGAGGTTTGGGCTTCCCAGTTGAGACTGCTGCCCCCACGACCCGGACCCGTATATGCAGAAGAAAATGGATGGATGGATGGATGGAAAATATAGTCAATGAGTTCCACAGGGTTTGGACGGAAAAAGTCACTCTTAGTGAAGGCTGGTAATACATACGATTATGCTAACCTGTTTAAACTGCTTTTGTCTACAATAGTTCCAGTAGGATGTTCAGTGACGACAGGTCCTTGCAGTGTTAGTGTAGCCAAATCACTGGGCTGGACAAATTCAGGTCTCCAGCAAGGTGACTTGTCATGTGTGCATGGATTGTATATATAACCACCAAGTCAGAGACAGAGTATTCAGATCAGATAGAATAAAGGGAACCTCACTTATCTTTGCAACCAACTTCTTCAATGTCATCATCCCAGCTGTGCTGTTTCCCTGGAGCAGGGCTTCTCACTCTGGTGGGCTTAATGACCCACAAAGCATGCCTGTGAAATCCAAAGGGGACCGTTATTAGTCTTCCTTAATAAAGTCAGATTGTTTTAGTAAGATGATGTGTTTCTAAATACGGTGTCTGTTTTGCCATTTTCCAAGCTGATGCAGATGGTCTTATCATCAGCAGCAGAAACACTTATTTTATGATCTCTAATAATTGATTTTGCAATGAGTGCACCCCTTCGAAAGACAAAGGGGAAAACACATCATTAAAAACTATTAAAAATGTAAACGAGGAAATCTTTTTCCCCGTTTATTAATCATCATTGTCAAAGTGTTCTCTTTTTCTGTATTAACTGGATTGCCTCAATTCTTACAATAAGAAATTGTTGTATTAATTAAAAAAAAATAAAAATGTGTTTTGTTTTGCTTGAGTTTTTTTTTTCTGTACAGGAATGAAGGAATCTGAGTGAACAAGGGCTGTGCCAGTGAGATAAGGTGCAGAGTCTTTTTTGCCGGCTTATCAGTATTCTCTGCAGTCTTAGTACCGCCTCAGCTCCAGAGGGAATTGACAATAACGAAATTTTTTTTTTTTTTTGCTCTTGCTTTTTCTGCAGATGGATTTGCAGGATCTCAAAGTATGAAAGATGTTGCCAAGTCCAAGTATTAAACACTATCTTCCCTCATTTAGAATGGAGAGAACTCCTCAAATACATTTACTCAGCTCTACAGTCATTATTGACATGGACTCACTAGAAGGGCATTCTATATTTTCATTTGTCAGTCAGTATACTGGCTTTTTTTTACTATTCCCAGAAACTGAAATGTGAGCAAAAGTAACAGCATGATGAAGTCTGTCATATTTGAGGCCAAGGTGAAGTTATTTTGCCAGGAGTGGTTGCACTGATAAATATCTGTATAGTTTAACATGTTATTGCATTTTGGCTATTCTCATATCTGGCACTGAAATGTGCTTTTAGACACTTTTTGATGAGCACCGATACACACATATAGCCAGTATATGAATTCCATACAGAAATAACAACACAACATTTTGGAATTGCAAGACTTGTAATATCTAGAATATAGTAGCAATATTCAGACCTGCTCTTTGACAAGGAAAAGTCCTGAATTCAAGGATACATAAATACAAATGTACACAAAGTGTCAAAAGCAAATGTACAGATGGTGCTGCAGAATGACCCCTGTCAGTGTTATATTGTTGAAAATTATATTTCTTGAGATTCAAAGATCATATCATATGATCCTCATCAGAAGGTGGGATTTTACAAAATAATAAATACTCAGATTTCCTTTTTTGTTGGGTTTTTTTTTGGTCCATGTTGGCTTAAAAGTTGAGTTCCATACCTCATTTTTGACCTTGGATATATGCATTTGCACATAAAAAAACATTTTGACTTTTTAGCTGGTTGAAAGGAAATCAAATATTGTATACATTCATCTGTAATTGTATTTCATTCACCATCATCACAGGTTTTGTATGTAAAATCTTAATATAGTGAAGCAGAAGTAATAAGTAGCATAGATTTTTATAATTGTAAGTAATAGTTCCAATGAATAAACTATGAACTTTCGCCATAATCAAAATTAAATTAGCTTTAATTACATGACGTTGAATAATATGAATTTTAAGATAAATAATAATAATATATCTACTTCTGTCCAGTTTGTTTATGAAACTACAAATGAAACACCAAATTTAATTGAATAGACATTCTCACACCCTAAAATCTTAACAAGTAGCAAAGATATTAAATGATTAATATCCCTATAGGAGACATGATATGGTGGCTCAGGCTTTCCCTTGCTCTGCTTACCTGGCTCCTTTTTGTCCTCTGTGTGACATATAAAGCAGGACAGAGGGGCTGCAGAGAGGTGACTAATGTATCTATGTGGGTCATATCTAGCTGACTGTATAATAAACAGAATGGGATAAAATTTTGAGAGTGGAAACAGATCAGGAAGACCATCCCACCCCCTGTGTAAGTAATGCAGTGACCTTGACTATAGACTTGGAGTTCCGCTTTGGGTATTTTGCCAGAGGTTGCACCAAGGCTATTTAGCTTAAGCTTTTCGTTGTCAGTTACTTTTAAGTTAAGTGTTGTGATGTTGACGATCAAGTCAAGCGTCGGTCATTTTCAGCACAATAAGCAAAGGCAGACAATCGAGAGACAGTTGATCAGGCTGAAAATTCCCACTGAGCGATGCTTTATCTGTTATTGACCTACTGACTGAACCAAAATTTCATTTTCTCTAAGCACAACTGTGAAAAACAAAAATAATCAGAAAAGAGGGATAGCATAAGAGTGAAATGAGGCATTCAAATGCCCCTCAGAACACAGCAGTGGATCCAGACAGACAGAAGCGCTGTATCCCTTTTCACAATGACATTTTACAAATAGCTGCGCAGTGCCATCTAGAGGTGCCTCAGGCATCAGGGGAGAGAGAAGACAATTTAAGAGAATCGGCCCAAAGTTGAGTCATGTGCAGGTGTCACCCATGTTTCTGCACGTGCGTATCGTGAGCTTCATATGGTGAGCGGTGATATCCGTTTCACACACATGCACACACTTAGATCCTCTCCAGGCTGGAAAGAAGGCAACATGTCACTGCAATTGCTGATTCTCTTCTCCCCACATAGCTAATCCCTTACTGATCCTATTTGGGAAAAAAATGTGATGCAACCAAAACTGGATCAAGAGTGTCTTTACCGGGGCAGACCCAGCCTGTTAGGCAGGAGAGAGAGTAAAAACCCAAAATGTGTCAAGGTTGTGGAGCTGTCAGAAATATAGGATTTCAAAGTGGCTGCTTGTGAGTAACAATGTTTTGTCCTTTTTCTGTTTTAATCACCAGTGCTCCACTGTCCCCAGTAGCAGTGTGACATCTTTAACACTGCAGGTACACAGCCTCCAGATATATGCTGTCATCAATTTTCCTGCCCACTGAGCACACATTGTTCATGTTCAGTACACCCTTGTCACAAAAGTCAAACCTGGATGTTCCTGTGTTCCCTCTCAGCTAGAATTTACTAAGTCATTTGACCAGATACACATACATACAGTACATGGAAGCTGCTGCTGCACTGAGGCAGGTGACAAAACAGTCAGGGTTACAACAGCAAAACACAACTGTGTTCTTGAAAAAGGCAAGACCTGCATGAAAAACAGGATGACAGGATGAGAGGTGATATTTATCCTCAAATAAATGGGTTAAATAGAGGAATAAAAAGTGAATGTGATATTTATTTGAGTTTAATAGCGTGAATTATTGGATTCTAAACGTTTGTTCCTGCTGTGACGGTGGCATTTCAGAAAAAGATTTGTTTTCCTTTGCCAAGAAATGAGTTTAGTTGCACAACAGAACAACTGAAAAAGTCATGCAAGATGCTCATATTACTGGGGAAGGTTTTCCCCTTAGACCTTTAGCAAGTTTACGGATTTATCTTGGTAAATTTAAAATCAAGAACATCATCAAAACTGCAGCATTGACTGACATAAACACAACCTTGCAGACAACATTCATATGTTGTGCTTATACTTTCTAAAAATGAGAGAGAATGACAGATAAACATGTGTTTAAGTGGAAGCAATTGATTTTGTTTTCATGCAAATGTTTGTATGAATATGTGTCTTATTTGTGTTGAAGCTGAGTAAGTCGGTGAGCTGGAGAGAACCATATTCTAGAGGAAAAATGGGGACAAAGGTCCAGAGTGGGCCGTAGTCTGAATTAATTGCCAACACCTCAAGCAAATGTAACCTCAATTTCGCCACCCAGTGATTACAGAGGTCACTGCAACTCTTGGAGCTCCTGTCCTCATTTTCAGCAAAAAAAAAAAAAGTGTTCCTTGAGGGCTTATTGGGACTTTTACCAATGTCACAGTTAAAATATTCCAAATTTGGGATCCTCCCAGGACCTTTACATCCGTTCTGAATTAATTATCTATGCATATGAAGATGTTGGGGGCCTTGAACCTATTTATTGTTAAATTTCATCCCTTTCTATGTACAGTAATGGCTCTATAGTTATTTGAATTATTAATTATTCTGAATGATATCCTGTGTCCATGGAGGGCCATTGGTACCACAATAATAAACAAGGATTTATACAAAACCACATTTCGGCAACTTGAATTGTTCATAAAAAGCTATTACCATGTCTAAACCTTTTAGCATTTTCAGTGTGAGCATGTTAGAATGTGACAGATGCCTCTCACTCTTCTTCACAGTTTTGTTCTCTGTCCAAAAGTTCAGGCATTATTGGACTGATATTATCAGATTAATATCTAAAGTACTTAATTTACATTTAGAACCAGGTCCACATATGATCATCTTATCATCCTATGATCATCTTCTGATGAAGTTAATGACGCGAAGCCCGCAAGCTAGTTCAGGCAGACAACTCGAGCCGCGCTGTGTACACACAATATTCACATGATAGGCCTCATTTTCCTCTAACATCATCTAACACACCCTCCCAGTTGGTGGACTATTTAAGCTGCAACAATTCCCCATCTCTCCCTCCGCTTCTCAATGCTGCTGCTGCCCTGCACTCGTTTTGCTGCCTGCACTTTCAGCCCCACCACCACCCCAGCATGCACCTGTAGGCTCCAGTTATAGGGGGTTAATTAAGTTTGCTCATCACATTTCACATGTCGCTGTAAGTTGAATAGAAACCTACACTCTCTATTAATAGTTGAGTCATTTTGAGTCATGTTGCTCAGAGAGAAGGATTTGGCAAGGCACACCTTATCCAGGTCATCTGTCCAGGCAGTAACATCACTAAGGTATCTGACGTCAAGCTGTGTTATCCGACTAGAACGGTGTCCAGTCCTCTCTAATCATGGACATCAGAAGGATCTATCATCTCCTGTTTACTCTGTTTTATCATGTGGCTATCGCAGCATGTAAGGTGTGTCTGGATCCATCTTGCAAATCCTTCCTGCGAAAACTTCCCCTCAAGCAGAGTGAAGGTTCGCAGATGTACCTGTAACATGCTACAGCACTATGTTAGTGGTTTGGTATTATTATTGATCTTATATTTAAAATGACAAATTAATTCGGTGATCTTGAAATTAGTTCCATTGATTTTGCCAGCAGTAGATGAAAAGCCACATCCGTACATCCACTTTCTATATCTGCTTATCCTTTGCAGGGTCACAGGGTGGCTGGAGCCTATCCCAGCAGAGATGGGGCGAGAGGCGGGGTGCAGGTCATATTCGAAGCTATCGCCAATTTAGAGCCTGGAAAGCTGCAAATTTAATAAAAGCAATGGGAATCATCCTCCATCACCTTTTCCAAGTCTAATCTGGACAGTAGGTCTCACAATATTTGCTCTATCTAGCAAATCAAACATGTATGTACAATAACACTGATGAACTCTGATGGTTTATACGTACCCTCAAAAAAAATAAGTGCTTTTAGAAAAGGGTGACATTTAGGAATCCCCAGCTTGAGACAGCTCATCACTGTCATCTAACTTTTTGGTGCAAGCTGTGGTGCAAGGAGGAGGCATTATGGGTAGTCGTCAACACTCAGTGTTCATGGGTTTGTTTTGGATGTGTGAGAAAGTGAGATGAAGACAACTCTCTCCTTGATGCTGTATACCAGATGTTTCCTCAGGAGCTTCTTATTTTGCCCCAGGCAAAGGGAGGCAGTGAAGTGCATTGAATCATGATATTGTCTCCTCTTCTTCAGCATACTAACGTCAAGAGTTGTTGAATTGCCTGAGCTTCAATATATAAATTACTTGGTAGAGAACACTATACTGACCAGTCGAAAATGGAAAGTTGAACATTTTGAAAATGTACTTTTTTCCGTGTGTAGCCTTATACAGTTGTATAATCAGCAGGAAACACGACCCTACACATTGCATACATTCAAATATACTGTACATACATACATCGCACACTTACATGGGTTTTTTTTTTGTTTGTTTTTTGCTTGCTTTTTTGCTTCGCCTTTCCATGTCACTTTGCTCACGTTCAACTATAATCGTGGGTATGGTCTATCTAGGGCTGACACATAGCGACAAACAACCATTAATTCACCTGTAATAGTGGGTATGGTCAATCCACAGCCGCACAAATTCAGTTTTCCCAGTAACGGGGGAGGGGGGGGATCTGTATCGCGAGTTTTCTAGAATAATCACACAGGCAGCAATAATAATTACAAACATTTTACAGACAGAGAACTAAGTACTCCATATGGCTACTGTGTGTTGCAATCTGTGATCATTATGCAACAGTAGCATCACTGTGTAGTCTGTTGGTATGGATGGATGGATGGATGAATGGATGGATGGCCTGTTACGGCTAATAACCTTTCTTCAACTTGTGAGGTTTTGCCATATATGCCTGTAACCATAGTTGACACAGAGGTAAATTGAATATACAAACAATAAATGCATGTTCAGACCAGGTCAGACCAATATGCTCCTTCCCGCTCCCTAACCATGTATTTTTCTCATGTACACCGTTCCTATTGTATGATACCTATAGTGGCACACAATCACACTCGTTTCCACACATATCATATTATGATGCATTTCAGTGTGAATCAAAGCAGTAGTTCACATCACAGATCTGCGGTTCTCGTGCTCAGGGGGAACATGTGGCTTGACAAAGTGCAGGTAACGAGACCTGAGGCGCATCTTTCTTCCCTTTTCGCTCTGCAACTACCTCCTTATAAATATAGCATCAATAAAGAGCCTGTCTGGTGTTTTGGGTGAGATGAATGAATCAGCTCCACCTGAAGCCTCGGTGATCTTAGATGAATTGGCTGACATTCAGGGAATAAGCAGGGCATAGGGTGGATCTGATGCCAGGTGCTGCAGCTCCTGGTGAAGGTCATTCCTCTCTTCCTCAATCATTTTCTAGAGCTTAACCTAGTTTGTGTCGAGAAACTTCTTCTGATAGAGTCAAATCCAAGCCAAATGAATTGAATGTTTCTTCAAAAATTCTGGTTTGTTTTCTGAATCCAGGATCATGCCGGATAACAAACAATGTGTAAAAAAAAAAGATTCTACCGCAAAAGAAACATTTTTTTAAAATCTCCGAGTACCTCAAAACAGAGATGGATAAACTATGAAGGTTCGTTTAAAAATGTTTTGAGTGGATTATAGGGAATGCAGCCACATGGCATCTTGGAGAAAAAAAAAGTATAATAATACAGATCCATGCCAGAGAGTTTCACAAGAAAAGATGCTGAAGAATAGCTAAGCTTTTCCTAAGAGAATTACGTTTGACTATACACAGGTGTAGCTATCAATCTAGAGCCTGTTTGCTTGGCTACCAGATGTTCTCCTCCATCATCCACAATTTAGCTTCTTTTTTTTTTTACTTTTATTGAAATAGCTATAGATTTTTTTGCCTTCTGTAAAGATTATTAACTTCAGGTTTTGTCTAAACAATTTTAGAGGGATGTGGATTCAATTGCCTTTTTTAATTATTAGGCCTATCCTTGTGGTTAATCAGCCTATTGGTATAATCATTGGTATACAGTAAATGTTGTGGACAAAAACATTTAAAACACCAGTCAGTATAACGTTCATGAAGGTAAGATTTATTTCCAAGATGCTGTACCTAATAAACAATGTCAAAAAAAATGTACAAAGGACAAAAGGAGCCCATCATCTCAACGTCACTTGCATCCTCAAATACTTGTGTGTACACGTTTTAATTCCACTAAAAGAATCAAGTGCCGACTGCTCCATAGTAAGTGAATTATACTTGGCCATCATTTTAATTGTCAATTAGTACCAGGGCTCTGAGTATGTTATTTTTGTCTAGCGTGTACATCCGGAATCTCTTCAGAATCAAGTCACATGTGTTTATTTCAACCCTTTCTCGAGTAAAAATTCGCCTGTTATACCTCAACTATTTTTAGTCAGTTTCATTTCAAAGCAAATGATGTTAAAGATCATGACAGGTTAATTCCCCACATGGTAGGAATGCAAAGGACAGGACATGACAAGACAGGGCAGCGCAGAACAAAAACAGGTACACAGCGGGTCAAAACATTGCATCGCTGAGCGGGACAGGACAGGACAAGCTGGGATGTCACAAGAGGTTGGTTGTTTCCTTTGATAGACTGACTGTGGACACTGTGGGTTGCAGCTACCGCAGCTTCACAAAAAATGAGCCGTCCCACTTTCTACTGTTAATTAAGGGCATTGTTTAAAATTAATTCTGTTTTCACCAACACTGGTGGTGGTTAAAAGGGAGCTGGAAATGCAAGTGCCTTCAGTGCAGTGTGTATCTATTTGGGTTTCTCTGGAATTTGTGTTTTCTAATCTGTATGGCTGTCATGTTGAGCATCCTGATGTATCTCTCTGCCTCCTGCAGGAGGATAGCCCTAGAGAAATTCAAGGAACTTCTGTGGTAGCATAAGCGAGAATTTCTTTTTATTCATTTTGTTTTCATTTCAAAAATCAGATTTTCTCCATTTTCAACAAAAAAAAAAATGTTTTCACGATCTTTTTTAAACCATCCTTTGTCGGAGTCGCTCCAGACATGAAATGCATGCTCACATAAGACTAAGATATTCTTTGATTCTTCTCCGTGTCTTGCAAGTTTTGTTGCATTATGGTGACCACTCTGCTCCCTCTTGGTGTAATTTAATTAGAGTGGACCTTGGCATGCCCAGGCAGTGCCTACGCAGAGCTGTGTGCAGAATGCCAGCCGGGAACATCCTGTCTCCGGCGACAGGAACATCAGACGCGACAGATGGCTCATAAATCATGGAAGTGTGTGCACAGTGTCAATGGGAGACCTTCCTCTGGAGAGCACGCTGTGAGCAGGTGGGCAGAGGGAGCATCAGAAACATGAGCCCATGGATGCATTGCCATTATGACTAGTTAACTGCCTGGTGTCACAGAGGCAGAATTGGGAGCAAAAATATGGAGAAACACCTCCAGTGTTTCACACTGTTCACTTTCAGCCTGCTTGTATCTCAACATGTTAATGTAATGTGATTTCACAGTGTGTAAGAACTTATTTTTATCCAGCAAGGAGGTATTATTTTTGCCAGCAGTGGTTTATCTGTTTGTCTGTTAGCAGGGTTACCCAGAAAGTTACCAACCAATTTTGACTGATAGGAGATTAATTAAGGAGACATAAGGTATAGCCCAAGGAACAATCCAATAAATTTTGGTGGTGATCTGGATCATTACGGGCCCACAATGCACTTTTCATGATTTGCTGCCTGCTCAGGATGTTCATCAGGGAGATGAAGGAAGAAGAGCTGCACCTGTAGTTCTCCTACCAGGAGGAGCTCCATTACATATTTGTTTAGAAAAGGAAGGTGTGCCATTGAAAGATTGAAGTACAGCCACAAATTGCATTAAGAAGTGAGTTTCACAGGGGACACTTCATGTGGAAACTGGAACAGTCTCTGAATGCTGTCTAGTTTAGGATGGATCAGATTTAGAGTTATGGATGCGTTTTTTTACAGAGCTCTCACCAATTTCTGGTTTTGTAAATAATTTTTTGTTATGAAATATTAATCCTCTTCCTCTTAAAATGATCACATTCAGTGAAAATTTAAACTAAATATTTTTTTTTACTGTAAAGTGAAAATAACATTGTTTGCTCTGCATCAGTTCAGTGAAAAGGGTCATCTGTATATCTGTGACTGAGCTGTGGTCTCTCTGCATCAGGTTTGCTCCTCACTCATTCAGTTCTCCTCTATTGTGAGTTAATTAAGACTCCACTGCATTAATTGATCCTGATATGCTATCCATTCATAGGAAAAGTCATTTCCTTTTTGATCGCTAACTACCTTGGCTTACAATCAACGTTTTACATTGCACTGCTCCTGCAAGTGAATGACATAATGTGTAGCAGGTGACAATATTCTACATGAATAAATAATAACAATCCTCAATTGAACTGTAACTTGTTTATGTCTCTCTGAGTCAGCTTGAAAGGTATATTTGACTGACAGTGAACGCATCTCAAAACCTAATGAACTGTAGCACAGAATTGTTCATGTCTATTATTAAGTAGTGCATATAATTGCCTCCTCTTTTTCTTTATTTTGAGATTTTTATTTAAAATGTATAACTTTAATCAACTTAGTCTCATATCTTATTGATTTATTGTTTATGAAAATGACATATTACAAAATTTAAGAGAACCGTGTGGTATAAAGTTAATATGGCACTATGAAATTTGCTTAAAGAATACCTTTAAATAGATGGTAAAAATGTATTTTTTATGGTTTGAAAACATTTGTTACCATGAAGATCATTCAAATGTGATGCAGCCGTTGTTGAGCACATAAAAATGTGAGCAGCTGAAGTTCCTAAACAAAGCCAGACATCACCAGCTGGCAAAGAAGCAGCGCTGCAGAAATATTATGGTCAATTAATTCTATCAGACAATAAATATCTTTGTTATTGCAGCTTTAAGCAAGGAGGATTTTATGAATATGTATGCAGGCTGGCATGATAATTACACCCAGGTCAAAAATCATTTGCACATTATTAGTGTTTGGGAGGTTTGAACCTGCGAGAATAACAGATGATTGGGGTTAACTGAATCAGAACATTTGTGACTGTCTGATATACCGACGGTAAGTAAAGAATAAATTAGTCTTCAAAGAATAACACAAGATTGTGAAAAATATGGCACTAATTGATTTGTTTGTGTGCCAAGCTCCAGCTGTCTGTCAGTAAGATATGAATATGAATTCACGTGCAATCAGTTTAGGTAAAATATGTTCAATAAAATCAGTTGAGCCACATCTGCAGGATATTCATGTTCCAGTTGATGGTTAAGACCATCATGCTGGATTCAACATTCAAACAAAATAACCTACAGATACAGTCAAGTTATGTGCACAGTGATAATGTCTATTATCCCTTTTACCACAAAGTAATTCCTAAGTGCTTTATAATTCATTCAGAACAACTAAAATTACATTTTCTACATACTGTAGCGAACTGAGGAAGGCTAAAGCTTGGCCTAACAATGAGAAAATGAGACCTCAGCAAAAGGTTATCGATTCCACCTGCTTTATCAGCGGGGTCACCAGGAAAGAAAGGCAACAGTGAATGAAAAATTCAAGATGATTTCAATTAGTGACAGGGAAAGCCCTTTGATAACCGTATATATATATGGCTAGATAAGTAGACTGACAGATGAGCTGATGAATAATGCACTAACAGACTTTATAAGTGAGATTGAATCCTTCTCAGATCAATGCTTCTCATACTTACCTTGATGTTAGAGTGCAGGTATAGCCATTCAGAATCAGAGCACATCAGCGGGAGTCTCCAGGGAACCACGCTATTCAGTGTAAAAGGCCTAGCTGGAATATTCAGCATTAAGTCCACTTGAAGCCAGTGTCACTGATTCTCCATTCTGCGGCTGGCATATAATAGCACACACATACATTTACACTCCGGGCTTTGAATACCAAACATTTGTGAGCTAAACACCTTTCCATTGTTCTACTGATGAAATCTCTAGGCGCAAAGAGCCACAGTTGTTTGAATTGTTGGAGTTGTTAATGAAGCACAGATGCACACAGCATCTTGTCGTGAAGCAAGGAAAGCTGTCCTCCTCAGTCTGTAACCCAGAGGAGCAACGGGAAACTTGTCCAATGACAGCTTATGACTTTGAAAGACGAATGTGGTTGAAATTCTGCAGAAAGGTTTGAAAGGTGTTTTTTTAGCAATGATTTAATGGAGCATTCAATTTTTTGTATCTCTCAGTCCTGGATCTAAGGATGCAATGACGGTTGATCATTCAAGGCTGTCCAGTTTGGTCCTGAATGAAATATCTTGACAAGTGTTGAATGAATTTGCTTTGAAATATGGTACAAACATTTTTCTCCCTTGGACCAGGTCAAAACATGACCTGGTCCAAGGGAGACTTCCCTGCGAAACCTACTCAGCTGTGCTTTGTATCATGCAAATGCATTAAATTTAGCAAATGTTAGCATGCGAACACATAACACAAGGATGGTGAATGTGGCAAACAATATATCTGCTAAGCATCAGCGAGTCAGAGATTTGCATTTGACTCTAAACATCTCATTTCAGTAGTTTGTGCCACTAATATTACTCATTATACAAAGATTAGCTGCAATCAGGTGTAGTCATGTGCCACGGTACCATTTATTTTACATTTACATAAAAGTAAAACTAAAAAAACAGGTTGTAAGCAATGCAACAATTCTTCTGACGCAATCGGGTCTCTGCTACCATGTGTGTGTGTTCCCTCAGAAACAGCACTGTGATGATGGCAATTGGCAACAGTCTTTATTTCGAACATAATAATACAACTTAAACACAGCCTAACCAACTCTTTCAGTTCTAGTAGGCAGACTAGCAGGCAGAACCCCTCCAGGTCCAGCACTCTGCATTATAAGGGAGAGCAATCAGTTCAACACAATACACCTGGAATAATTTGCTCTCTCTCCCTGCTCCCATTTCCCTGAACCAAAACTCTCTCTCTCTCTCTCTCTGTCTCTCTTGTCCTGAGCTAACTGAAACCCCACTGCAACATCTTCATTTAAGAAATCATTTTCAATAAGCCAATATTTAAATATTCAAAAATGACCTGCTTTAGCTGAACCCCTAAAATAAAATAAAAACAATTTAATTTTAAGCCCCAAATCTATTGTGCTTGAAGAAAAAAAAATCATTTACTTTGTGAAAATCTGGTCTTTCTTTCTTCAAAGTGCATAAAGACTGCATTTAATCAGGGGACGGTACTTTCTTTTTTTAAACATAGCTGTCATAATTGTTTTCTTAGCTAAAATAGAGGTTCATTTTTTTTCATCTCCATTTGTTTGTCTGTCTGTTGGTCTGTTTATTTGTTTGGTCTGTGGTCCCCAAACGTTTTCACATCAAGAACTAAACTGACATAAATTAGACCATGGACCCCCTTTTGATATTCATTTTGCTTTTACAACAGAAAATGCATGGAACCCATGACCAAAACAGCCATTAGGTTCTCAGCCTCAGCTGTTTAATATAGGGATGGGTCATTTTTTTACCCTTAAGGCAATATAAGAGTCAAACTTAAACATTGGGAATCACTTTTCATTCAGCACAGTTTGCAATATAGTTGAATGATGAAAAGCATTTGGCATCTTTCTGTTTTTTTCTTTTATGTTTTGACAATAACACGCAAAATGTGGCAGCTGTGATTAAGCTCCGCTTTAAGGCGTCACACATAAGGTGTTCGCTCAGAAATCAAGGACTACTCTCTGTCTTTAGTGTTTTGTTTTGTTTTTTAAGCTAGCCTCTTTTGTTTGCTTCTACAATTACAAGCATGTGGTGAACAAAATGCCATATTGAAGTGTTGATTTCAAAAGCTGAGTTTTTTGGGGGGTTTTTTGTTAAGCTGAAGCAATTTACCACAACAAACACCTGATTACAAATGAGAGGCATGTGGGAGTATTGTAGTAACTTGTTTGGGCCATTTAGATTTTAATTAATGCCATTATGTTTTCTACAGTTTTATGATTGGGTGAGTGACCATGCATGTTTTACATCTACATGTATTGTTGATATCAAAATGGTGCAATTCCATAATGTTAGTTGCAGTTTCAGTTTAAAAACCTGCATGTTTGCTCATGGAAACACAAGTCAAATGCTTCAGTATGGTGTTGGTTTTAAATTTTAGCATATGAAAAGCAGGCTAAAGGCAATGCATCATAACCACAGTCCTGTCAGCACTGACCACTCCAACAGTAGCCTATTGTTATTTGTGCAGAGAACAAAAAAGTTAGTGAGGGTTTTTCATTGGGCAACGCTCTTGAGTCTCTAAGCCATTAGGAAAATAAATCTTTTCAGTTTAGATGACTCATAGTTAAGGCCAGCTTTCCTGCACAAGCCATTCTTTATGTGTTAGCTGATCATCCTGCAGCCTCGCCTGCAAGGTATGTCTGAACTCTTCTAGAGCCCCATATCGTCGTACTGGCTTGACTCTACTGGCCTTTTTTGATTTACATTAGGGAAAAATTACCTGTTACTATAGTAGTACTTTTTTAGCTCCACCTCCACTGCAGTTCCAAGTGAGCTGAGCAGGTTCTAAAAGGTCACGTGAAAAACATTACAGACACCGATTGGAATATCCTGCACAACACAAATCAATGGCCGCCACACTCAAACAGCCAAGCTACTTTAGTGGCCGTAACGTTTTGTTTTTTTTTGCTATATAAAGGAAATGACTGCTATATTGAGGAGGTGCAAACGTCCCTGTCTTAAGCAGCTGATGAGAAAATCACGAGAAGTGTGTGTCACGATGCAGACTACGCCACAGCAATTTCAAGTCCACCTTCCCTGAGGAAGTAAGATCCCATAATGGAAAACGACCTGCAGATCATGACCATGCTCCCTTTGAATCAATCATAAATTATCACTGTAATATAAATGTATAAATGTGTATGCGTATACATTTGGTCAATGTTTGTGTTGAGTGACATTGTTGTTGTTGCTTTTAAGAACAGTAGCCCATCAGAGCCACTTTAATTGCTGGTCCTTCAAAAGTGTCGCCATTACCAGTCAGCACAAATAAGACATTGTTCCATGAAGCTGTGGCTTTTCCTGGTGCAGATTTCTGCTGTATTTGCATTACTGTCTCCTTTCACCACAAGGATGCTGGCCAATTAAAAACTCCAAACCTTGTTTTATTCAGCAAAACTAATTGACTGTTGACTGCTTTGCTGAAGCCTACAGTAGGGAGGGCTGAACTTCCTCGGAGAAGTTTAGAGATTAGCTTCCAGATGGTCGACAGATCTGTTAAGTGCACCGTAGGGTAGGATGTGAGTGCTGCTGCAATGAAATTACACTAATCACATTTCACATTTACTTAACATTACTGTGCAGCTATTTTTAAGGATAAGTGCTTAATATTCTTTACAATAGCTAAATGACTGATACTCGATGTTTTAGAAATGTTTTTTTCTTGATGACCCTAAAAAATTTAAAGGGTGACTCCAACAATTTTACACATCAAAGTCTACAGGTCTTTGGGAGCACGGCTGAACATGTGAAAAAAAAATACAGTATTCGAAGCTTTTTGTGGCTCCAGGTGGAGCTGCGCGAAATCTGATCAATCGCCTCAAATAATGTCACATGAGGCGATTGTGACTGAGAGGGTTGAAACATTTGATATATAGAAAGGGATTTAGAAAGAAGTGAGCCGTAGCTCTCTCTTGAGGTTAGCAGATTGATGCTACATTAGCTGCTCCATGAATTGCTGGCCAAACGGTTGACTGTTTAGTTGCTTTAAACACAGAAGTGGAATGTGTGGAATTAAAATAAAAGCCAGTAGCTAAAAGTGCAGAGCTAGATCAGCGAAGTAACCTAACAGTCGGTAGAATTTCACAATACAAAGGTGTCGTCTTATATTTTTAATTGAACATTTTCTCTTCTGTATTTCATGGTGTCTGTAAAACACCATGCGGTGCCATAGGTCTGGAGGCAGAGGGGCAGGTGGGTGCTGACAGAAACTGGTGCGCACACACACCATGAAACAGAGGAAAGGAGCCAAGACCTGCCAAGAATACACACAATACAGCAAGCCCCAAATGACACAACATATGGAGTACAGCAGAAAAATCCCTCCCTCCCTCCATCTCCACATGCTATCATCCCATACTCTTATCCTGCCACACAGCAGCTCTGTGAGAAAAACAAGCACTAAAGCCGTGATAGCGAGTGGTGAATTTGAATATCTATTTTTGTAACAATGGCAACCATGTAAGTCATTCTCAGAAGACATGATAAAAAAACGTATCTCGATTCATACTGAGAGGCCCTCTGGAAAACATCTCATTCTGTACAAGTAAATCAGTGAAGCTTGTTAGGCAAGAACATTTAAAACACAGCGAGGTAATATCTGGTTTCTTGTGAAGACAGAGGTGATGTAAGAAGTCATAAAAGCGGAATGGGACTGCTGTTGCTGTTATTTGTGATGCATGTTCATTTTTAAACAATATCGTAAAATCATCCCGCAGTGTGTCTCTTTCTACTGCTGCCTACCTCTCATTAAAGAAGCGAAGGCCAATTACCACAGGACCACCTATGCACGCCTTCATTATGGGCACATTTCTTGTCTGCAAGCCAAGACGGAGTTAATAGAAGCAGTGCTTGAGCTTGACTTTCCACCACTTCACTTTTGTCAAGGTAGATTTTGAAAAATGAAATAAAAATTCCAGCCATTCGTTGCCTGATGAAGAAATATGTAATGTTTTCACCGAGATAGAGATGATGGAGGAATCAAGGCATGGCAGTAATATTCAGCATCAAAACCTAAGAGCTTACTATTTTCAGTTTTCACTTCCTTTCAAGACCCATTCTTCCTGTCTAGCCTTCATTTTCTCCACTTGGGTCTTATAAAAGCTGTAGGTGACTTTAGACTCTTTCCAGGGGTGCTCAAGCACACATAAACACTGTAAAGATGACCATGCTTCAGTCAGAAAGTCATATATGATCTTAATATAGAATTTATTTCTCAGGGATGCACCGCAATTCAATATTCAATTAGAATAATGTTAGAATAAATCATAAGAATAATTTTTTCCATCTCCCTACCTTTTATTATATTATAGATAGGCACTTTTTATGTTTGCCTTTTGGTTGACAGCACCAAAAAGGTGAAGGGTAAAGGGAGAGAAGCTGCAGGCTTGGGTGGAAATAGAATACATGGAATGCTGTGGCATAATTAGGATCCAAGATAAGATGCATTCTGTTAGAATTACAGTGAAAAAATGGGGATTGTTAGAGAGATTACAATTTTTAGAACAATATACATCCAGTCACAGCGCCAGAGGAAAATAACTGGCCAGGCATTTGGTTTCAATAAGCGAGCACCAAGCATCAGCACCTCCCACCACTCTCAGCTAGCCTCTGACCCGCACAAACATCAGCCATGCTTAATTTGAAAACAACAATCGATCAGTAACAACCACTCCGGACCGCAGGTTAACCTTACGTCCATAGTGAAACACACACACACTGAAAACAGCTGAAAGCCAGCTATTTGCCACTACAATAAAAATAGAAAGATATTCACAGGTTCAAACTTCCTGGATCAAAAACTCTTTTTTAAAACATTGTGAAATCACGTCTTTCGTACAGTAGTGAGGTAGACAGTGAGCTACAATCTTCAGCAAAACAAGCAACATTGGTCTCTATATGCAGCTGGTTGTCAGGCAAGTGTGCAGGGACCGTCAACAAAGGGCAAAGCCAAAAATAGAGAGTACAAAAAAAATAACAATAAATTTTAAATTTACTGTTATACAGTGCAGTTTCACCAAAAGTATTCCACTCATCAATGGAATACCGTCGGTTATACAATAGCAATATTTTAGAAAAAATGTACTTTTGTATTATTTGGGGCACTTTTTATTTGTAAAACTATTCAATAACTTCACTTTTGGTGCAGTGTTACCAAATTCAGAACAACAACTAAGGGTCTTTTTGTGTAATTTGGGGGGATTATTTATAAATTCACTTTTATAAATTTCATATACCATTGGTCCCCTTGTAGTTATATTAAAAGAACTAGTTAGGATAAATGTGTTTTGCAAAATTTGTCCTATGTCTTTTTGTGGAAGATGTATGCAATCTATATGCAAAGATATACTGCTGGGCAAAAAAAGGGTAACATCTTTTCATCACATTTTGTACAAATACTCTTTGTTTTATTGAACAAAGGCAAAATATGTGACAATGAAACATGCACCATAAAAAAAATGTGAAATCTTATAAACATGAACACACATGGTGTTCGGAAAAGCTTGTTGAATGTGCAAACAAAAAATCATTCACCAGGGAAAAGGCAGACTTGCTAATTAGCTACGTAGCTGCAGCACATTAAACAGCGTGTAAATGTAGCAGCAAATGTCACTTCATTTGAGTTAGATGCTGGCATAGTCCTTCCTCTTCAATACAGGTAACAGCACGCCGTCCATGGCAGGTAGTATACAGTGCAAGATTGTTCTTTGTCTCTTAGTGTAAGAGTGAAAAGTGTGAGTGAGGATAAAAATAAAAATAAATCCCGAAAAGCTGTAGACAGTAAATCTAGTTTGAGTGAGGGAAGCTGAAATTACTTTGCTGGCTTGTTTGTTAGAATTGTTTTTATCATCATTATTGTTGTGGAAAATAATGAGACAGCTGTTATTTATGAAACAACATGAAGCTTTTTCAGAAGCTGGTTTAGTTGAATTCTGCTTACAAGAAAAAGTCATTAGAGAGCCCTTTGGAATGCATCCAGTATTTGCAGAGAAAGAGAAAAAGAAAATGTCGGGAAAACATGCAGTTTGTGCAGGTAGTAAACCGTGGCCATATGCACTACTAATTTGATTTGGAAAGGGTTTACTTTGTTAAACTTTGTACAACTATAAATTGGTCTGCATAATGAACTCACCAGACTTAAACCACAGAGTTGCCTGTCAGTTTGGCGAACGTTGATTCGCTGCTATAGTTCAACTTGTGCTATTTGCTGCTCAGCATCATGAGAATTAGGGTGAAGAAGACACTATTGTTGATTTCTCATTACTCTTTTCCCTTTCTCTTGACTGTCCTGCATGGGTTTCTGGGCCTCTATAGAACCAGGCACATAGCTAATTAATCCCTGACAATGAGCTGAGTGTGAGGAGATAGTTTGGGACAGCGCAATGCAAAGTGGACTCCGCCATATCCAAATGAGGCCTGACAGGTGACTGTGTCTCCAGTGCAAGGCACTGCATGTAAGCTGGAACCAGCCACAGGGGGCATTTGTTTAGGATATCACTGGCAGTATTTGCTGACTGCTCATTTTCCTAATTGGTATGGTTTTTAAAGGAGACATTCAGGTGCTGTCATTGATAATTATACTTTAGGCTTACCGCATCTTCTTGCTGTTTTTTTCTTTTTTTTTTCCTATTGTTATGGAAGGCCTCAAGCAACAGTCTATGTTCACTTAGTTAAAAGATGAGAAGGCAGGCTCCTAAAAGTGCAAATTAATTGTCTCAAATCACAGACTCAGCATGTCTGATAAAGGCAAGCCTCCGTTATGAAAGCTGTATGAACATCAGATGAATTGGAGTGCTTTCCAATCTGGTGGTGTGGAAACAAATACTTTGGTTCCTCTTGCACATAATCATTCCCTGTCATTTTCTTTGCAGACATCTCACTCAGTGTGCATTTTACCATTTCTTTCCCGAAGAAAGTGTTGCTCTTTGTGTGCACGTGTCCTCTGTTCCTCCTCTTCTCTCCCTCACTCCCTCAGCTGATTGCTATTCGTGCTTTGGAGGCAGCTTGAGCCCTATAGAGCTCAAAGAGTTCAGTATATGTTGTCTGCAGTTGTTGAGGGAAGAATGAGGGAGCAGCAGAGGAAGGAAGGACGAAGGAAGGGAAACCTAGATTCGAGGCTACCTGTGCTCGTATCCATCTGGAACATGAGACTGCGAGAGGCGAGATATAGCAGATGGAGAACGAGATTGAAGCATCTACTTTGATCACACTGTTAGCATTCTCACTTTAAACCTTTATCACATTCAAATTCACCATATGAATTTTCTCAAAAGTATCCATCGCTATTGTTTTGTTATCCTCGTGTCATATTAATGTCAGCTATAGCTTTAATCCTCACTCTTTGTCTCTGTTATCCACGTTCTTGAGCCCATACCATTTGCAACCCTGATTCCAAAATCAGTGGGATGATCTGTAAAACAGAACGTGATAATTTCCTAATCCTTTTTGACATTGAAAACAATACAAAGACAACATATACTGTATATTAAGTTGCACCTCATCAACACCAAGCCTGTGTCCCACCTTTTTTGAGTATATATGTTAAACAGGCATGAAATTCAGAATGAGCTTATATTTATAAAACAAAATATGAAGGTTGTCAGTTTAAACATTAAATATCAAAAATAAGAAGTTCAAAAATAAGAAAAATAACAATGGGGATTACTGGGTGCTCACGGTCTTGAAAATGTAAACTCCATGTGCTCTAGAAGTTAAAATGGTCATAGTGTAGACAAAGAAATGCATCACGCCAAGGGTTTAGTTCAAATGCCTTTATTAATTTTAAGGCGTATCCAAGTAAAAATCAAAACGCCGACCGGTTTCGACCCTCAACAAGGTCTCCTTCAGGGCGTGACTGGAAAGAGGTGTAAACCTCAGTGGAAGGTAGTGATTCCTTAAATGGGCGTATGACAGTCGAGGTTGCCAAATCAGCATGTCACACAATAGATATGCAACAATACATTATGACGTAGCAATAAATATTTTTAAAAATTACAATACCTCTCATCATTTATATCACTTCCTGGTTACACTTATAACAATAGAAGCCTTAATGACAGCAGCAACAATTCTTCAGCTTCCAAAAAAAAGGGCTCAAATCTATTTCTTCATTAAGGCCTGGAAACACCAAAGCATTGAATTGAAAAATCCAGTAAGTCTCTCTCTCTGGTGTGATTTATGTAGACAATCACCTGCTCTGATTGACTTGCTCCACAAACTCAGTGCCCTCCACTTTCAAAAGGTACATCTACCGCCTCACTGCAAGTGTTTTACATTGGACGCACTAAGAGGAGGTTAAAAGACAGAGTGGCAGAACACAAACATGCCATTAAAACCAATAATGTAGAATATTCTATGGCATTGGTATGGTCACTTCTATATGTGTCATACCGGTAATGACAGAATTTCAACAGTGTTCCCACTTTTAAATATCTTGTTTTTGTGCTGCATTCAGTTGCATTTCAAAAAAGGGTTTACAAAATCATTGCATTCTGTTTTTATTGACCCAACATTTTTTAAATTGTTGCTGTCAGTACCACAGTGGTAGCTGCATAAAAATTCATTTGCATTAATATACCATATCATAAATGTACAAAACAAACATATATGGATTTATTGTATTGATTTGTCCTTTTGTATCTGCGGTGACAAAAATGCTTTGGTCCCATGTATGCACTTTGCCTTTAGCTGTTTTGGTGAAAATGAAAATTCACTCTAATGCCATTATGCACTGTAAAATAGCAAATAACTATCTGTTATTCCATGTCTCTTGTCATCTACAACGTAAGCGTTATTAGGAATGGAGGAGTCCTGTAGATATGATAACATATGCACAAAATGAGACTGCGAAGCTGCATGTACTCTCACCCTTTATCGCTCTCTCGACTCGTACATATAAACAAACACGCCCACACACACACACACACACACACACACACACACACACGCCCACACACAACAACTGGAAAAGACACTCTGGCAAATATTGTTTACTGATATGCGGATCGGGTTTAAGACCGGAACGCTGAGCATTTCAATCTAAACAGTAAACACTCTTAATTGGATTGTGTGCTTATGAGCTTTGATGTGTATCCTCTGAGGACTATATATTATTAGGTCTAATTGATTCGGATACATATTTACACAAGTTGGGAAAATGAGTCCAAAACAAATGTGAGTGGTTTCATCATGAAGCTAATAGCAGTGTATTAAATGCCACCTTTTGCTTGAAACAGCCATTACTGAAACATTGTGTCTTTGCGGTGTCAGAGTTCACCGGTCATTTGGCGGTCCGGTGAGACTGCTCCGTCTGTGTCGACATCTTGCGGAAATGACACTGTAGACCTCCCGCTCGTCACAAATGGGGCCCAGAGGGGATGATGGCGTAGGTGAGCGTGGCTCCTTGTCACCCTGAGGTTGAAAGGTGGAGCACTGATCCCCTCTCGCCTCATATACCACAACCTGCCTCCATCGGGTGTGTGTCAAGCGATTCAACCTCACCCACATGGGATATAAATCTGCTTTACATAGAGTCTCCAGAAGTGTTACCCAGCCCACGGTTAAGGCACACACCAGCACCGCTAGTGTGCATTCAGTTTGAATGTGCAGGTCTGGGTGTTAATCAGGACTGTATAGAAACCCACACGTCAAATCGCAAAGTTCAAGTCCATCCTTAACAGCAGACAGATGGTCTGCAAAGAGCAGTAGTAGTGGATTAGGTCTGTAAGGTGATTGAGGCCAGGTGCCACAATTTGGCTTCTCTCTCCCCCCCGGATGACACTGTGGTGTCAAAATATCATGAGCTCCTTAGCCTAAGCAGACATTCACATCTTTGGTTTCCCATCACCTATAATTTAAATTCCATTTCCTGCCTTGCCACACTTCAAATAAAGCTCGGGCCTATTAATTACCAAAGTGTAGGTTCAGGGTAAAGGTGAACGTGCAATTACAGAATTAAATCAAGCTCCCATTTAGCTTGCCAGCCCTGACAGAAATAATCTGAGTGAATTATTAAAGGCTTCCACTACTTAAAGCTTCTTCATTGTTGGCTCAGACATACCCGGCTGCCAGAGTCCGAGCTCTGCTCTCTTCTCCTGCTTTTCAAGTGGAGCAACTAAATTGTGCTTTTCTCGATTAGCCTTGAACCATATATGTTTATGATAAACAAAGGGGAAATGTCCAACAGTTGCTGCTGCACGTATTGTTTTCCATCTTCTCGAAACTGTATAATAACAGAAGTCACACTTCATGGGAACATTTTGAATTCCGTTTTTAGGTTTCATGAATTTAGAGCTTGAATTTGATACCTGTTATATAAGTAACATATATAGAGTAACATGTAAGTATATACTTTACTCATATCCTTACTTCTCATGTTCATGTCATGTTTTAAATGTGTCTCATCTCACTAAAACGAAAAATAAATGAAAATGCCTTATCGAATTCTGCTGCTAGCAAGCATTTTGGATAATTGCCTATAATAAAGCAATTTGCCAGTGGCTGACTGGATTCAGTGGTTGAGCTTCGGTGCCTATGACAATCAGCTGTCTTTAATTAGAAAATCAAGCTAGGGTAAGGTTTTGGACAGTCAGAGTGGCCGCTAAAGAAGTCAAGAGTGGCAAGTGCTTTCAGTAATTGTACTGCCATTGAGTTTTTGTTTATCACTGCAGGGATGTGTGTACCTCTGCTGTTTTTTTTCTCAGGTATTGGTAAGCTGAATTGTTTCCTGTGGTTAAAAAAAAAACAATCATAGCTGATCGATAATGGCAGTAATGTTTGGCTTACTGTTTGGTTTGTTGTCTTCTGCAGCTCCATTGTGCTACACTCTGTGTCAGCTGGAGGCGTGCATTGTGCTAAAACAGCAAGAGGAGTGTAGTGCTGTGTGACTGATGTCACCACTTTATTATAATTACCAATTAGTGGGCATATTTGACATTTCAAAACAATGAAAATGACACACAGAAAAACGGTTTGTTAATACTTCCGAATGCATGTTTTTTTTCCTGCAGCTGCCTTGAGTTTGGATTATCCATGGAGCCCCCGATCTCTTAGGACCAGCCCAGCATGGGATGCACACCGGCACAATGCTGTTCAGGCCTCAACCTTATGATAGCAGTGACCATGAATTGGTTGAGACTGAATCTATCGTGACCTCCCATAGATGAAATCAAAAAGGAGTGAGATTTGTGGACGACAGACCACATAGCTCTGAGTCTACATTTCAACCCTTAAAATCCGGCTCAAAGTAAATACACCACTGACCAAGCGCTTCCCAGGGTTACAGTCAGTTACTAACCACAAGTCCAATTCCGAGGTCGACCATATTGCCACTTCAACTCCAGCAGAAACCCTACACCACTCTGACCTTGTGAATTGGGATCCTCTAGGGCACAACAAACCACTCTTATTTGTCTACAGTAAGCATGACCTTGCTGTTGATGAGTCGGTCCCAAATAGACATGGCGTGTCTCTGCAGTGCGCTACCCCTGCCCCAGAGCTGGGGTCACGGCACCTACCAGAGGGGTCTAACTGGGTATGGCCTGGAAAGAGAAGTTCCTGTCCTCGGTTCATCTGGCTTCAACAACAAAGACCACGTCAGAGCGATGACTGGTCGAGCTCCTGCTGTTGGTAGACTGAGGAGGATTAGGTTCCCTGGCAATCTTGCTCAGCTCCTGCACAGATGCCTGAATGTCAAACAGTCTGTTGAAGGTAACCCTGTTCTTAGACATATGACAAAACCAAAATCAGATCCTGTTAGAATAAGTCGATGAGCTAAAGGGGTCTGACACATTGGCTGTCATGTCAAATAGTGTTCCTCTCAGGAATTCTTAAAGTTAACAGGCAGGCGGGGGTTTTTTTATGGAGAAAACAATGTGATTTTAGTATCGCTTTGTATCGCTTTTGTATTAGTATCGCTTTCCAGCTCATCTGTGAACAAACTCCTGCATTGTTGCTGTAGCTCTGGAGCAAGTCGCATTATACAATAAACACAAAACTATATGTTGTTTTTTTTTAATTCTCAGTGCTTCCCCATCGTCATAAACTCATTGGGGTCTGGATGTTACCAGAGTGCCATCTGTTGGTTTTAATGGGTAGCTCTTTTTTGGCTCACATTGTTGCACACAGGTGCTGCTTAACAGAGGGTCAGCCTTAAACAAATCCCATAATCTCTCTCCAATCTGTTGTTTGCAAGTACTAGCTGTGATGCTAATTTCTCCAAATTACCTTGGTCTTTCAGTGATGGCATTTTTCACTGGTAGCCTGACATGAGGTGTTAAAGTCCAGACTTAGATTTTAAATTTGGATAACTGTCAGCAAATATTTATCCTTGCACTATTTTCTTTTTCTCCAAAGGAGAACTTGAACTAGAAGCACAGGAGAATTTATTTGAAGAAAAGCTTCATATGTCAACCCCTTGATTAGATTCCTCTCTGAAAGACATTCGAGTGTGTGAAAATGGTAGGTGGGAGAGGTTATCCCAATGACTGACGCATAAATCAATCAATCAATCAATCGGGAGCTAGAAAGTGAGTGAGTCATGAGTGATCATCTAGAACACAAATGGGAAAATGAAGCACAGAACAAAGTAAAGCAATCAACCGTTAACGGGAAGTGGGAAGGAAGCCAGTCAAGGGTGGTCATACATCATACAGGATGTCAGGTTGGGTAGAAAAAGGGGATGTTTGGCAGCAGCAGGCGGCCAGTTTGAAGCCCACCTATAGAGACCACACATGTAGGGATGTGAGGCAATATCAAAACCTAGAAGGAGAACATTTCTTGCATTAATTGTTGTGATCTCACAGTTTTATACGAACCACATATTGAGTGGAAAAAAAGTGTCACTTATTGCTGCAAACATTGTGGGCTGACTAGGCTTTTTTTTCTGAAAGATTGCATGTGGAAGGTGCCTGTGTTCCACTTTCTATTCCTATCATCACTTTTACAATCATAGCATGTGAATGGATGCTGTTTGCATATGGACTGAGCAAGAATCCTGCCACATGCATTTAACTGTAATGCTCATATGTTAATGTATCTGCATCAATTAAAGCAGTTGGATTCCTTGTACGCTCGTGGCACTTGGCATTTCAGCGATTTTGCTATGACACTCTGCAGTTGTTCGCCTCCTAACGTTCAATCAGTGACTAACTGAATTGTCTTTGTACCTTGTCTTTGAGAAATAAGGGCAAAAATCTGAGCAGAATCAACTGCATATAAACATGTGGGCTGTTGCAACCCGAGACAAACATGGACTCTTTTTTTTTCTTTTTTTTAAAAATCAGTCAATTGCATATCACCAGCAGCTCCCTCATTTGTTGTCACATCACAAGAAAAGCCTGTTGAATGATAAATCATTTACACGAAGAGATGGGCTGACGGTTCGTTGTTTGCATTGGTTTTGTATAGCAGAAAATAACAGAAGGAATTAAATAGTCTGCACACCTGGCTGTAAGTCTATGTTCCTTGTCTGCCTCATGAAAGAATATGTTTACCTGGAAATTTGTGCAAACATTGGTTCACTGCTTTTTCCTTGCAAACCCTGAACAACATGGTTACTTTTGAAGAGAAAAAAAAAGGCAAAGGAAGCAACAAACAGTGCCAACATTGCTCTGCAGCCAAGAAAGCAGCTGCACTGGACACATTAAGAAATGAGCAACGGAAAACAAGAAATAACACACAGAGGCCACACTAATAATCACAGTCACATGGTTCCTGTTGGTTGTTTTGATTTATCTTTGAATAGAGTTTTAAGTTGCCATCACATGCTGGCTCTGCCTTGTGCTGGCATCCCTAACAGACTCCCAACAGGATGGTCCACAGACCAATTTAACCTTGTTGCCAGCAGAGTAACAGTAAAGTTAATAGAGCCAGCAGATTAGGTTGTGCCACTTTAGTAGCAGTGCAGCTTATACTGCTCATGTTGTTTTACAAGTGTACAAAAATCAGTTGTCTGTCTTTAAAAAGTCAAACTTTTGAATTTGAACATTAAAGGCATGCAAACTGGCAACACTCAAAGTGTGTGAGTGTGTAATCAATGCATGGTAATTTACAATGTAGACAAGCTTTTCTGTGGCGGTGTGTTCTGGTTTGTTGGATTGCTTTTGTAAATTCACTTGACATCATGACAAAAAGAAGGCAGACATGAATACGCATGACTAATCAAGGATAACACAATAAATTCAAAGACTTTTTCAAATGCGATCCTGATATAAAGATATCTTCAGGTGTGACTTGGAAGCGTCACAATAAATCACAAATACCTAATCAGTCAAATCAAATGTCCAAATAAATAATACCAAACTATAAACACATAACTAGGGTGTTAAAGTGACACAATGTATCCCTGGCATCACATAACCTAGAAGAACAGGTACCATTAGGGCATTATGTATGGCTCTCTTCCTCAAGGATTACCATCAGAGCTATTGGAATTGCTGTTTACCAAAGTAGATAGTCTTGGGTTCAAGCCCAGCACAAACCCTGACTAACATGTTCTGTGAGGTATGAAATTGCTTTTGAAAATCTGCTGTGTGCTTTGACAATTATCAGTGGTAACGTTCGCCATCTGTTGATGTCAAAATGTATTAGCATTTATTAGAGGCTGTTAAGCTGCTATAGTGTGGTGCAGCCCTCTTGCACTTGAGACCCTCACAATCAACAATTAATTAGAGGCTTAATAGATAATTGTTTATTTCATAGTTTTCTGTCTCCCTGTTTCTCAGTCTGGGGGCCGGGACCCTTGCAAGGGGTCCAGAGGTAAATCTGACAGGTCTCTAAATGAAGAGAATATTTGTTACACATAATTTGAGTCACTAGGCTTTAATTTCTGCTTTCTCTTCTCTTCAGGCCACTGAAGATCATTCAAAAAGTCTGTCAAGCTGTCCACAATCACAGCCTGTGAAGGATCAAACGTAGACTTTTTAAAGAGTCATGTGCAAAAAAAAAAAAAGAAAAAAGGTTCTAACTTACTGTTGTGTTTCAGTGCAGCAAAATCTAGCCTTGCGAATTTAACTAGGATATATTTCACCCATGATTGTTTAACTTTTCCTCCCTCTCAAAACAAATCCCACCAAAGCATCACCAAAACTCTGCCATGTCCCAAGTTACACAACACGCTGTGATACACATCTCTTTTAAAGACACCTTCTTCGTCTTCCTTTACACTATCCCAGGGTAGTTAATAAGAGTGTGTATTTGTGTCTGTTCTGTAATGCCGGTGTTTCCTCCTTGCGTTCCTCCCCTCTCCTCTTTTTGTCCCTCGCAAGGCTCTCAGTGAACCCACTAAAGCCTTCCAGCACAACTGACCTGCGGTAAGAAGGAAATCAATAGTCAATTCCATTTTGCAGCCAGCGTGTGACAGGTACTAGAGTGGAGTGGATTGGGTGCATGTAAGGAGCAGGAGCGTGAGTCAGAATTTGTCTGACCCTCTCTCTCTTCTTCTTCTCTCAGGGTCTCAGCGTCTCGCTTGACCAAGCCTCGTGGTGGAAACAGCAAGAGTGCAAAAGGCCGTGCTCCGTGGTGTACAACAGCCTTACATAGAATGTAATTAAATCAAGAATCATTTAAGATGAATGCTGAATATGACGGATGATTGTGATTATGGCTGAATCAGAATCAATATAATGTGCTAAATACTAAGAGCACACAATTAATCTAACTTAATTAACTGATGCAGCCATTTCAAAAGAGACATTTGCATGAACTAGATGCATATGGAAGGACACTTTCAGTAGCCTACATATGCAAACCGCCTCTATTGACATGCTATGATTGTCACAGTGATGATAGTGGCAGAAGGGAGAGCACATGCACCTTCCATACTGCCACTTACATGATATATGGTCCCTCCATCTGACAGTTTTGATAATATGAACATCTACAACAGTGCATATCTGAAGTGTCACTGCAGAACCGACAGAGGTCTATATGAGCACCACTTTGGTCCAACATGAAAGAAGAATGCACCGTCACTCATTTTGTTTCCAGTGCCATCAGGCTGCATCTGATGATATCACAAAATATTGCAATAGCAATAATAATGCATTTAATAGAAATTGATCCAAATGATAAAAGAAAATATAATAGGCAATATATCATGCACAGATTTACCCCCTTTCTCTCTTTATTATTAGCATGTTAGCTTGCAAAAAACCGTTGTAATAATAAGTTGACCTTTTTCATACTTGATGACACATTTACACATAAAATAATATAAGACTCATTTTCAACAGGCTGCTGTACAATTTTTTTACTTTTGTGGTATTCAATTAAAATCTGTTGATGTCCCAACAGGACTCTTTTAGCCTGCCTTAAAGTATCATTTGGCATTAACACTTTCTAGTCCAGTTTCAGCTGATCTGGCATCAGTAATTGCGACTGTGAGGCAGGTATTGAGTATTTAATGACAAATAAATGTATTTGACTCATTGCTGTGAGTTTATATGTCACATTTACACTTCCAGGGTATGTCAGAAAAAGAAAAACAATGGATTCAATCTGTAATTTGCTTTATTGTTAAAACCTATGTGCGGTATACTGATTTTGACTTATGGGGTAATTGGAGTAGTGGGATGGTATTGTTTCAAAAGAAGGCACTGGGTCTCAGATAATGCTAGATTTGTACACATCTATAATTAGCAGAAGCTGTGATTACAGCACTTTGCAGTTAACTACTGTAATTCTCTGTATAATTGTGGAAAGATAGGAGAGGATATTTCCAGCAGTGACTAATTTGGGGTTAGTCACATCTCGAATGTGAATAAGAATCTAAAGAGGAGACAGCATTCTATTAAGTACAGTACAAGAGCAATAATCAGACCTACCGAAGCTTCATCACTTCAACTTAGCTACGGGGCCCTCAGCTAATTTTGCTGCTCACTGAAACGTAGCATGTAATACCCAGTGGATGGAGAACGCTTCGTTCATTACTGCTGATTAGGAAAGAAGATCAAGCAAAAAATGTCAACGAATGATAACCAGTTAATGTATTTTTAATTAGTGCTTGCTTTTTCTTTCCTCCTGTTGATTCCTATTCAAAAATCTACCACTGCGTGTGTTAAATTCCTTCGCCAGTGGCCTCTTGATTAACAGTTAGCTTCCATTATGTTTTTGAGGGTGGGGGAGTGACTGAGCAGAGATACAGCTGTTAGATTAAAAGTTGAGTAGTTGAGTGGACTGGCTCGCCCCACGCACCATTTGAAATGAGGCCTCAGCCAGAGAATCATTTTACAATTTAATAAGCTAATAAACGTGATATGGCAAGTAGTTTCAAGTGCCCTTGGGGGGGTCAAGGCACAGTTTACAATCCCATTTAAGACCTCATTCTATTACCATTCTGAAAAAGGCTTGGGTCAGTTCAGAGGGAGATGACTGCGATTTGAGACTGATACAGCAGATGTATTATTTCAAAGGTCACACTCAAGACAAAGGGGTGAGGCTGAACCAGAATTATTGCATTCTTTTTGTAGGTTATTTGAAAGCCGCCATGTTAACACCTTGTGGGAACAGACCATCGATTCTAGTTGAGATACCTCCATGCTCCCGTACAAGCAAAGACACCTCACCTTGCTTCAAATTGAGGTGAGTGTTCTGTTCTTATCACTCCATCAGTGGTCATAGGGTCACCATTGCCTGACTGTACATCTGTACATCCATGTGTATGGTGCATCCATATCTCTTCAAAAACCACTGGACATAATTCCTATAAATTTCATTATAGCCTAGAAATAGGTGATTATTAATTTTCCATTATCCGGCCAGTATATATCGTGCCTCTTTTGTTTTTATCTTATCAGTAAATACATGTCACATGTAAGGAATGATTGAATTTGTTCCAGAATTGATTGTCTTTAGTTGAACTGTTCACCTCCTTTGTTTTAAGAATTTAAAAACCCCAGTTTTCTTCCCATAACTGGGCCCCATCAGTCATGTGTTTCTTCCAGGAAAACAGTGACAAATTCAAAACAAGGATGTTGCTGCTGCCGCTGCTTGGCACACACATATGTCCTCGGATCTAAGCTGCTTTGAGTCACACTGTTTCATCTAGCGCGATCAGGGCTGATGAGAGCCTCTCGTCTTTCTGGGTCTGCACAGCTGCCGTCTGGTGAGTGGCAAGCGTCTCTGATGGCTTTCCTTTATCTTCACATCAAGCGATTTGCTAGTCCTTTCATTTCCATACTTGTGCCAGATTGAAAAGGCAAACTTCACAAAAACTTGTTTCTGAATGACACAGGTTCCGGCTGGAGAGTTGCATCCTGATCCAACTCACAGACTGCTCCTCATAATTTCATTTAAAACACTCCCTTAATGTGTTTTTGTTGGTACTTGTGCCATTTATCATCTTAAAGATAAGATACACTTTGAAAGCAAAGATACTTTAATGGTTAATTAAAACATGTAAAAGTGAAACTTCTTAAAGAGTTTTCACTTTAAAAACACAGAGCCCTGTTTATAGTTTGATTTTTATCCAATCATTATATGAGTGTTGTTCGTGTGAATCCGTCCAAATGGTGAAACTGTCAATATGGAAGTAGTGTTCGCATGTTAAGTTACGAAAAACATGGTTTGTTCTCATCAACCGTTGAAAAAGAGGATATGAAACAGATTGTTTTCCTTCTTTTTAGCTCTTTGGAATTTTACAACTGCTGACACAAAAGGTCACTATTAAATCTGATTTGTGATAGTTGACTTGAAAACATTACTATATTTCAAACTTTAAATTCCTTCTTTAAGTGTCGTACTTAGTGTGAGAAATAGGATCAAAAAGGGGAAATAGTGGCAAGTTTGCCATTGCACTCTGTGTTACGGATATTGCTAAATCCTGAAAGTGGGCTTTTGTAACCCACAACAGCAATGGAAAAGGAAACATATGGTGGCAAAATGCTCACACACTCACACACACACACACACACGCACAAGTATATATTATATGAGGAACATAATTGTCAAATATCTGATATAATAAAAAATGTCTTATTTTTTTCACTGTCTTCATTTTAAGCTTAACAAATTTGTTTGTCAACCAAATATACAAAAAAAAAATTTAATAGTATCTCTCCTTCTCTTTCTGCCTTTAGTCAGAGCCACAGGCAGTTCCCTTAAACAGAAATTCTTAAAAGAAAGCAGGGGGTAAAATGGAAGCCTTTATGCACACGGCTGATAAGAAACAGGGAGCAATTCCTCTCGCGTTGCTTTAAGAGAGACTCCGCCATATAGCAGGTTATTGTCAGCTATGGGCAGTGATCTGACTGTGAGTATGAGCTATAGTTACAAATTATTAAAGCAGTACCCCCTGGTAGGAGGTTGCTTGAAGACTTGACAGTCCAGACATGAAATTCCTGCCCAAAGGTAGAGTTGTTCTACACCAGAAGTTCTACTACATACTAAATAGAAGCAGAAGTAATTGAAACCTAACATTGAATCATCTCGTCTTTGTTCCTTTCGTCTGTTGATAATAAACATATAGATGTTGTTACCATGTTTTGGCCTGAGGAGAAATGGGCTTTAGATTCTTCAGTTTCTCAACAGAATCAGTCAAGCAGACCAAGACAGTGTTACAAGACTACGGGAAATTGCTCAATGCTGTGGTTACTGGTTCCATGTATGCCTGTTATGTGTATATGTGTTTGTTTTTTCACATGTATCCAAGGGAACTTGTCTGTGAAATGTATCTCAAATCAATGAGGATTACCCGCCACAGTATCAGGTAGAATAATATTATTACTGAGCATAATTGCAGGTTGCTTGTCAAAATATGTGAATAAATCAACTTTCAGGTTATAAATGTCACAACAGCAACATGACCATAGCTTGCTAACAACATTTTCCACAAGTTGACATACCTACCCGTCCAGTAACACTGACTTAACTTTAGGAAATGTATATGCTCAGTTCAGATTAGAACTTAGAACAGTTAACCTTGGCATTAATAAGGGTGATGTGCCTTGAAAGTGTCTCTCCAGGTTGATTGTATTCTTCCCACTTTCAGCCCAGGGCGTCCCTCAATCTCCATTTATTGCAGTGCATTATGTTTTCCCCTCTCCTGAGTAATAAAGTGTGTCCTTATATCTGATCTGTCTCTTCTCGACCAATCCCCTTTCATTTTCAACCCGTGGCAGGGCTGGTTCAAGCCTGAGAACCAGTCCACAATCGCATAAAAATAGAGGTTTTCTTCCCAATGAGAAATATGGCTCTCAAACAATGAAAAAATGCCTCTTCAATCAATTTTCCTCAATAATAAGGAAATAAAAATATTGTTGTTCCCTTTACTTTCCTCAAAAGATTCCTCAAATGAAAGGTGCAAAATGAAAGGTGTAAGAAATAACAAATCCATAAGAATGAATAATTTTTTTTTTTTAAATGGAATTCGCTCTTGTATGTAGGCCAAGGTGCTCAGTGGTGTGCGGAGGAGGGATGAGTCTGTGGCTCACTGTACTTTGCATCCTCTTCCATCCAGAGGATAGGAGGGGCTCTTGAGAATTAGGACCAGCTTCCTCCATATATCCTCTTCTCGGCAGTCACCTCCGGATTCTCTACACACAGAGCTACCTTTCTTCTTCAGCCTGCTAGCATCCCTGGTGCTGATGTTTCATCCTCAGTGTTGTCCATGTCCAATTTATTGTTCATGTGTGCTCTAAGTAACTTGTAGCTGTCCAACACCTCCAACTCTTCCCCTCGAAATATAGTGGGAGTCACGAAGCTCTCCCCTTGGGCTACTCATTCTGTCTTGTCATCCATGACTCTTAGGAAGCACTTCTGTAGATGGCATGTACTCAAGTAGATGTAAAAGTCTAAAGTGTAGATGTTGAACGGCACAGTTCCTTGGATTAACTATTTAATGTCCTATGTTGATGGAACAAAGTTGATGACCAGCATTTTTTATTAATGGATTTAAAAACGGAGGACTTTTGTCTTTTCTCCCATACAGCTCAGAGATACACAGAAATGCTGTGAAAGGCATACTTGTGCCTTCTTGGTGTTGCTTTGTGAGCCAGCAGACAAAGTTCAGTGGCTACCCGTGGTTGTGTGATGGTAAGTATTTACAAAACACAGCGGTTAAAATTCATTTTCAAAGACTTTGTTCATCATATGAGGCCCTCACATTTAAGAATCAGGTTGTTGACTCAATATTAGAAGTACAATATGCTGGAACAGTGCTCCCATCTGCTTAGCTTACCAGCTCTCCTGCTCATTATACATGATCAATCAGCTGTGGAGCACATGCCCAACCACCTCCTACAACAACTGACAATTACAATCTTCCTGTCTGCTTGGAGAAGTTTCATCCCTCTAATAGAAAAGGAGAGTGAGAGGAGCGTGTGTGCCGACAGTACACCTATTAATTTCTTCGACAGCGAAATCCAAACTTCATTTTCTAACAGCTAGCAGAGCTTCAAGTGTCACATCACTTGTGTAATCACGCTGCATGAGTGTTGACCCAACTGTCATGGATTTTTATATTCTACAGTGCGTCATGTGTCAGGCTTTGCTGATACACTCTGCAAACGCCTCACACAGGCGGCACTGCCGCGCTGGGAAGCAGTGGATGCATTCACTTGCGGTCTGTTTCTATTGAGATATTATGCATTATGGAGATCACATCCTTGCTCACATCAGGCTGCCATACCAAACACTTGGAACACGGCGTTTATGATGTATTTTGAAGCAGCAGAGGTTTCACTCCCAATATCTCTCCGCGCACGATGCGACATGCGGCTCAAAAGGAAGAACAATTCAAATATTGTCTTGATAGGCCATGAGAGTCAGTGATTTAAGAGTAATGTACAGTATTTCATTTTGCCAATCTAACAGGTTTTATCATCATGAAATCCACATGGTTGTCAGTGATTGTTATGCTGGTGGCATTTGTGAATGGAGCCACAAATGGTGAGTGTTGCTCTCCGAATGAAATAGCAAATCTAAATGTAAATGTCTAAACAGCAGTTATGAAGACAATTGTTATTACACATCTCCCTCCTTTGCCTCAGAGAATTTTTTTCTTTACTCTAGTAAGCATTTATAACATTTTTGGCATTATCTTGAACATGCCACATTAACATTGATTTTCTCATGTTAGATGATGACATGCAGCCATGTGCACGAGTCCAAACATCCAGCTTAGTGGTGCCTCTGGGATCACCTGTAACAGCCACCTGTGTCATCAGAGACAGCTGCCCTCTGGCCATTGGAGAGGCTGTTCGTATAGAGTGGCGTCTCGACAATCACTTACTCCCCAGCAGCCTCGTGGCCAGCACGAGCGGCAGGGTTTCAGAGGTTGTTATACCCGGCTTCAATCACACCAGAGCGTTCCTCACCTGCTGTGTCCAGGCCTCTCCTGCTCAAGTAGTTGGAGGAGTGGAGATCAGAGCTGGATGTGAGAAAGATTTCATCTTGTTGTGCATGATTGTTCTTTAATCAATAGTCAAATCAAGGATAGGATGGATGGAAATGAATTGATCTATACCTCTACTTTATGCCCCACAAGTGAAAACCAAAACAGATCAAAACTGTTGAAGGTCTGATAAAGCTTTTTTTAAGCCAGAGGAACTTTGTTGTATTGAACTCAATATACAATAATAGAAAATAAAAAATTCAATACTGAGTATTTTAATACATTTAAAATGTGCAAGTAACATTTATTGTCCACCCATCTAAGAGATGTGTTACATTTTAATGGATACATGACATTTAAGGCTAAAGCAGCAAAGATTGTATTGGAAGATGAATGCATAACATAAAAAAGGCACTTATTTATTTGGGCAACTTCTAAATTTTCTTTGCCCAAATACACATCAAGGTAACTACATTTCAAAAATTGCAAATATGAATTAAACATGACACAATGCCTATAGATGTGCATAAAATCCACAGATATTTAGTTTTTAGTCTTATTGACGGCCTATTTTTTTGTCAGTAATCCTGTGCAGAACGTATTAAAGAGATGCTTTGCAAAAAATTAAGCTACAAGCTACTTTCTATCTGCAGAACAAATGCTACTAATAATGTGATGATAAATGGAAAAAGCTAAAAATACAGCAAATAAAAAAATACATGCACACAAGTGTATCTGCTCATAAATGCACCAGATGCCCATGGATCAAATCCACAGGCCACAGCTGGGAAAATATGGGTATAAAGTGAATGAAGAGAACTTTCCTTAAGAACGTTAAAGAACCTCTTCATCTCGTTCTTTTAGATCCACCAGAGGCACCACAAAACCTCATCTGTCAGACAAACCTCACAAGCACGATCACCCTGACCTGTATCTGGGGCCTTGGGCAGGAGAAGACCTACCTGCCCACAAAGTACACTCTCCATACCAAGATATGGTAATCATCTGCAGTCAAATACCATCTGCTACAGGAATACAGTGAAACAGTTATCTGAAAGCAAACATTATGTTTGGTGTCAGGAATGTTTAATATGTCGTTTACAAAATATGTCTGCAAGGTTGCACAACTGTTTTCCCACATTATAATGTCCTCATTTCAGGGATTCAAACGAGAACCACACGTATGAGGTGCCATCAGGACTCCACCGCTATACCATCCCTCGCCCTGACCTTGTCCTGTTCTCAGAAATGGAAATATATGTGAAGGCGGTGAATGAACTTGGAGAAGCAACCTCACTTCCAATCATTTTGGAACCCATCAGTGCAGGTTTGAAATAAAGAAAATGGACATTTATTGATGTTTACGAATCCTATTGTGGGTCCAGAGGGAGCTGCGGGAAGTCTGGTAAATTTCCTCAGATGATCTCGCTCAAGCCAACATCCATTGGAGCTGAAGGCTAGAAGTTAGAAAATGAAAGAAATCTGAAGGTGTGGAGAAACAATTCACCTTACCAAACCTATGCAGTCCACTCTTCGTATTTGCTTGAGGCTAACAGCTCAAGGCTACATCAACAAAACCTCTGACAAAACGTCAGTGGTCAAGTTGCATAAAAAAAAACGTGTCTGGTTGTGCTGCATAACTTTATGTCCTTTTCCCTAAGTTTTCTCTAAATATATATGTTGATGATTGCTGATTTTTTTGAAAATATTTCCAAAATCCTCTAACCATCTGTATTTTAAAAACAACATTACACACACGGCATGATAAAAAGAGTTTTAGCCAGTTTTGCAAGTTGCAAAATATACTTTGCTCCTTTTGCACAACAAAACAAAAATATAATGTTATTTTGAATTAAATTTGAAAAATAATGCAGCATAACATCATTATGTTCAATTTTGTTTCACTCAATTCAGGACATATATCAGCCGCCATGTTTGTTTGGATTAGAAAATGATGTTGCAATTTGAGAAATTGGGGGGGGTTTTCAACGAATGGAATCATTTTTATCCAGTCTTTGAGGATTCTGGAAATACCAGCTTGTGCTTTTCAAAGGTCCCTGTGCATTGATTTGTTGGAAGTGATGTTGAGCTCTGTGTCTCAAATATAAATGGTAAATCTTAGATACAGACCAGCATTAAATCTAACTTGAACTTTTTTCTGCACAGATTTGGAAACCTTAAAGTTTGAAAAAACAATTGCATTAAAGTGACATCAGGGCCTTTTTTTCACAGCAAAGTTCAACCCACCAACGATTCTGAAGGTTCAAGCGGCGCATAAAAAGCTTGGCTGCCTAAAGATGAGCTGGAGTTTATCTCAACACCAGACCTGGATGAGCCAGTGCCGCCTGAATGTGGAAGTCCGCCTTAAGACTGCTAACAGCAGCCAGTGGACTGAACAACCAGTGAGTACAGTCTATTGCAGTGTCAATATCAGCTAGACACAGTTGATTCCCTTTTGATAGAGCTATAAGCAACCAAAGGAGTCTTATCTGTAACTTTGTCTTTCCTCCCTTATGTATGTTAGATCCAGGTGAACCGGGTTAAAACAACTAGACCTGTGGACCTGTGTCGTCTCCTCGATGGGACTCGGTATGTCACCCAGATTAGAGTCAGATACCAGCAGAGCCCTTGGAGTGAATGGAGCAGAAGCCAGTCTGGGGTCACCTTGGAGAGTGGTAGGACTTTTATCAATTCAGAGTGACACAATCAGTCATTCTCACATTTTCCAGTCTATTGCCTTTTCTTCCATTTCCTGGTCTTTTCAATATATGCTGTCATGTTCTACATCTCCCATTGCTTTGCTCTAATAGCACAGGCTGAATTGATGTATTGAGTTCTGCTGTGCACTCTGGCAGCGAATCTAGACTTGTCTTGTATAGAAAAATTTTATTTTTTAAAGAGTGAGAAGTGCGGACTTTTGACGAGCCGCTAACCTGACAGCCATCACTTTCTTTTTAGCTCCCACTGGACGCCTAGACTGGTGGATGAAGGTATCAGGGGATCATATGCACAAACAACGCAACATAAACTTGTTTTGGAAGGTAGGAGCATCGCACAAATTGCTTGACACCTATCAGAATCCCATGTATTTCCTGTTATTGCTCTGGATGACTGTGTGAGGTCTGCTTTTAAACATCTTCTCCCTTTCTTCTTTGTAGCCATCAAAACAATTTCGTGCCAACGGCCAAAATGTGTCATACGTTGTCTCCCTTCAAAGAGTGCCAGGTGAAAAGGGAAAGGTGTGCTCTACAAAGGGGAATAGCTATACTTTCCAGCTTCCCAGGAGCGTAAAGAAAGTGTATCTGAGTGCTGTAAATGCAGCAGGGAAATCCACCCCCACTGAATGTCGTATTTACTCACCGAAAGGTAAAACTGACATCCTTAGACCTGCTTAAACTGGTTTACAAAGTGGCTCCAGAATAACCCGGTTTAATTGTTTGTTTGTGTGTATGTGTGTGTGTGTTTTGTGTCTGTAGCTCGTGCAGTGATATCAGACATCTCAGCCATTCCACAAGATGACAGATCCCTACTCATCCAGTGGAGACCTGTGGTTTCTTCCAGTCTAACTGATTTTGTGGTTGAATGGAGCCCTTTGTCAAATAAAGACGTGTCTCTCTCCCAGTTTGAAATAGCTGACAGGGACCAGACAAGCCTTGTTATAAAGGGTATATTTTATGATATTTGTATTGCAGCTCCATCATTCTTTTACTCAGTTTTCCTAATCTGATGTTTATCCTTTATCTCCACTCTTATGCGAGGTCTTCTTTTTCTTGCACACGACCTGCCTGTAAACACTGTTAGGAGCTTGTGGGCGCTGATACATTCTAACCTCTTCACTCTCATCAATAGGCAGCTTTGAGCCCTACAAGCCCTATGGGATCTCTGTGTATCCGAGGTTTAGGGATGGGATAGGCTTTCCTCAGACTGTTAATGCCTACTGGAGACAAAAGGGTAAGTCACCAAAGGCACAAAGAGGATCTCACAAAGAGCAGACATGAGTGGGCGTTGGGCTGCCTTAGCTTTGAACAAGTGGAAAAAGAGTTTGCCTCATGAGTAAAAATGTATTTACATGTGGTGTGCAAATAATCTGAAACAGCTGATACATAGTGAAATAATGCCCTCTTGTGGATAGAAATGAACAATTGTTTTTGCTGGCTTGAAGATTTCAAATCATAACATGCAAGTTTTATTTATATAGCTCAATATCTTAGAACGTCACCCCGAAGGCCTGTAAGATCTGTACAGAATATGGCGCTCTCTTTTCACTCAATATGTAAGCATAGTATAGCTCCCTGTAGTCACATTAATCATTCATGATATTATCTTTTAAAGCTCCATCCATGGTTCCAAAAATACAAATTAAAAAGTCATGGCATTCAACTATTGAGCTTACCTGGGATGAAATACCACTGGACCAAAGGAATGGAATAATCCAGAGCTACAAGATTTTCTACTGGAATCAGGGTGGACCCATTAATGGTAGGATAAGGACTTAAATTTTACTGCTTTAAAACATTTGTGTTCTGTCCTTGATCCTATCTGATGTCTGACTTTTCCTTCAGTTGTGAATGTTGACCCGGAAGACAGGAGGGTGGTACTCAAAGATCTCAAAAGTGTGCCTCTGTATGAAGCTTTCATGATGGTTAGCACGTCTGGTGGAAGCCTGAATGGCTCAACAATTCATTTTGAAATTGCGTCCTTCGGTTGGTATCATCATTGATTTTCTAAAAAGATGATGCAGATCACAACATTGTGTATTCGAACTGTGGATCTTCCATTCAAAATATGTGTCTCTCTCTTAGATGCAGTTACTGTCGTGATAACTGTGACTGCATCTGGTGTTGGGGTGTCTTTGTTGATTATCTTCGCAGTCATGACTTTTTTCTCCAACCACAGAAGGTGAGATCATTGCCACAGGGTAATCTGTGAAGCTGTGATGTCATTCACTCTCAAAACCTTTTTGCTGTTTTTTGCAGGTTGAAAGTGCGCTTCTGGCCAGCTGTTCCAGATCCGGCAAATAGCAGCATCAAGAGATGGACGTCTGATTCAACACAGGTATGGAAGATTAACCTGTGCAAGTGCTTTCATGCAATAATACTCATTAGCTCAAAGCTGAAATATCAAATGACTATGTACATTGTGAAAGCGATCACTCAAAATGATCAGCCTAAAGAGAATTTTAACAAACTCTGCTGTTCCCCTTTGCTCTGTGGCACATATTAGCATCTTTCAGCTCATTGTTTTGGTTTTGCAAGCAGCATCTTTAGGTTTTCTGGTCAGTCTCAATCTCAGTGCTCTCCTCAACCTAATTTCCAGTTGCAGTAGGCAGTTGTTTCTAACAAAAGGACAATGATAAATTCTTAGTACACTACCTCCCCTGCACCAAACAGCACAGATAATGTTAGCAGCTACCTGGTGAACACACTCTAGCATTTAGGGGCAAAAGATCCTGATATGTGAGGCCAAAACAAAGCTTAAGGGTGAGACTATAATGGTTTTATATATTGAGCTTACCATTGGGCACATACAAGACTCTAAATTAATTATAATGTTGCTCCATGTCTGCAGGATGCATACACAAGAAACAGTTTGATAACACCTTGCTTGTTTCAGATGTCAGTGCAGTGTTTAGAGTTTGTTCCACTGGCCCCCATATGGTCTAAAAATCCATTAATGCTGCGTAAACTAACACATGACAAGGTACAGGCAGTAAGTATACTTGCCATTTACAAATTTGAGACATTAATAACTTACTTATTTTTCTTTTGCAGGATACCCATCTTGCCTCAGACAGTGAGGAGCCCAATCCAATTTATCTGTCCCACCTCAGCTTCCTGGATCTCCCTGTGAAACCAAGTAAAGTGGTTGATGACCCATGGTTAAGCAGTGCAGAGGACATGAGCGACCTCGGAGAGTCCATTTGTGGCTCACCATTCATCCCTGGATACTCTGGTTCAAACAGCGACTCTGTTCCTTACGCCACTGTGATCTTCTCTGATCCATGCAACAGCCCTATAGCTAAAGCACCTCATGCCTACCTGCGCTCTGAGTCCAAACAGCCCCTCTTGGAGGCTGAAGAATCCTTCACTCCAGGGTGCTACCAAAATATGGAAACTGATGGCATGCCAGTGGAGCAATGTTTTTTTGGACCGTGCAACGATTGTGTGCCCAAAGAAGCAGCAGACCCAGATATTCTGTGGGATGACTTTCCTTTTCTAAGAGCATTAGCCATGCATGATGTGCAAAATGACTAAAAGTTAATTGATGATTATAAGAGTGATCACTTTATACAGTAAGCTGTTCGTGTAGATCTGAGTTTGTGTAATGAGCCGATTGAGATAAATTGATCCAGTATAGCACATAGCTGTAAATGCACGCTAGATCAAATCCTGAAATCACTTTGATATTTAATGATTATGATGTCCATGCTTTTCTGTACCACACTTTATAGATGTGTCACCTCGATCAGAAAATAAACTGTTTTATCGAAAGAAAAATTGATATTGTTGATATGATGTTGTTGTGGATTATGTGAACTTCTCGAAAAAATACTGAAAAAATGTTTTTTTATGTCAAGGGAATAAACAGCTAAAAAGGTATATTTGACTGAAAATTATCCATTGCATGAATAAAGCACTCGCAGAGCTCCTCTATCTCCTCTCCATAGAAAGTACTGTAAAGTCATACTTTCTTTATGACGTGATTAAGGTTGAATACAACTTTCTTTTTAATGGCATAATTGCGTATCTATGGATTCACAAAGTTCTTACTGTAGTCTTCATGGTGATCCATGGATACACAAATGCAGACCGCCATTTTCAATTTTTATGCCTGATTATAGCATTTTTTTTAACCTTTCTCAAAAATGTTTTCAGTGCAGATACTATTTCATTATTATTCACCCACTACAGCTTGTGGGTATTTTGCTCATATCTCCATAAAAAGAAACTATTCTACTATTTATTTGTCGGTGCAGATTGTTTAGACGGATGAATCCATTCATTTAAAATACTGACATTTAAATTCAGGAACCAGCATCTTATTTGGATGACTGCTTTATATTTGTTAGGAGGATGTTTTGCGATCGCTGCCGTTTGTTTGTCTGAGTGTGTTTGGATAACTCAAAAGGTTTAGATCAGATTTCAATGAATTTTTGTGGACAGGAGAAAGAGTTAGCTTTCAAAAGTAAAAGTTATCGATGCTAAGACTTTGCTGTGAATGCACATGACTAAATTTACTGACATAATTAATATGACATCATGTCCAGGTACGGGAAACTGATCCCAATAAGCAAGAGGTTCATTGTATTTACAATACAGTATTGTAAATATTATGATTTAGGTACATAGAAACTACATTTGATGCTTAAAAGCCAGTAATGAAAGAAACCCTAACCCTCTTTTGTCCAATCTATGTGTTCTGGGATTGTTAGCATAGCCTAGAAATCGTTTTCCTCCCCTCCGCACTCAGCTAGTGTGGTCTAGTCAAAATGGCGAGCCTCTGTAGGGGTCGAGCGTGATTACCTGTCACATTTTCATCACTTTAATGCAGTTTGTTTGCTAGATTGATAGCTATACCGACAACCATGTTCCTAAGCATAGCGCTGCGAACTGTTCTGAAATCGTCGGCTGGTGTTTTACGAGAAAGCGGAACTCTGTGCTCGTCTCTGTCAGCGAAACCCTGGACGTGCAGCTCTTTATTGTCAGGACCGAGAGTCCGCTGTGGTGAGTGTAAGCGACGGGAACAACCCGCTGGAGCCGAGTAGCCAAATTTTAAGGAAATAGATGACCGTTTTAATTCTACATATACTCAGCCATGTCACTTTGGCTGTTTACAGCGCCTAGCACTGCCCGCCTGTTAGCAGCTATCTAGAGTAGCATGTTTGCTAACACCAACACCAGTGGGCACTGTTGACAGAGAGATACAGTGGTGTTGATTTTTATTTTCACCCTAATGGTGACAATTATTAATTCTCCCTACGAGGTTTAGATGACGTCGTGTGATCATTTGCTCGATTGTTTGTTTGTTTGTTTGTTTTTCTGCAAGATATCTCGAAGTTGTCGAGAGATTTGGATGATATTTTGCGTATGGAAGTATCATGAGTCAAGGAAAAGTTGATTATATTGTGAGGTATACGCTTCTGGATCACATTCTTCAACATTGCAGTTTAATCCACATTCACATTCTTCAACAGATAGATAATCCAGATATGGGACATTAAACTATATATTTGGAGTGGGGAAGATATGTATTGGGTCGTAGCTGAGATAATGCAGATTCAGAGTCATTCAAATGCATTTCATGTATTTGCAAAAGCTAAGAAGTTTATGTTGGTTTGCTTGTGAATGAATTAGCATTTCCTCTTTCATACTCAATCATGATAGTGTCACTTGTTGCTAATCAACCTCTTAACCCGTGGAGTCGTTCAATCAAGATGTTTTTGAGCATTCCACAACCTTCCCAGTCTTTTGTTGCCCCTGTCCCAACTTTTTTTTAGACGTGTTGTTGACATAACATTCTGAATAAGCATATATTTACACCAATAAATGAAGTTGATTAGGCACATCTGTTTTCAATTGAATTAAATGTCAAAAAGGATTAGGAAATTATCACAATTTGGTTTTTTTAATGGTTAGCATCCTAACTTTTTAGGAATTGGGGTTGTAGTTATTTACACTCATGCAAGGAAGAACAAAAAATCAATGAAAGATCAGTAATTAATGTAGTGCACTCCACGAGAGTAAAAGGAAAAAAAAAGTGACATACATAACAGGAAGTCTGGCAGTTATTCATCAGTCACTCAAAATGTGATATGAACAACACGATAGTCTCAGAAAACTAGTAATACTGCTCGACTGGTTTCCAGGAAACTGATCACTGAAAAGTAACTAATTACAAATTAACCTTTACAAACCTGCTATAATATTGTTCGAAGGGCAGTGGGTTCACAAGCTTTTTCAAACGTCACATTTTCTGCTAAATCTGATGCAGCATCATTCTTCATTCTGATCATATCATGAGCATCTGTGCCTCAGTTTCACCTTCAAGTCTACTACAATGTGAAAAACACCCTTTTGCATCTTATTAGCTCACTGCCAGCCTCAGATGTATCAAGCCTTCGATGACAGTCCCACCAAGGAACAATTTGGCTTCTTCTTGCAGACCGCTTTTCGCAAGTCATTGGAAATTCTGGGAAATCATAAATCACATGTCAATAAATAGTTTTTAATCTAACAGCATAATTAATTTGGTTGGATATACAGTGTCTTGTCTGAGGAAAATGGAACACATTAGTTATATTTACTAATAGAAATTGAATACTTAGATGTAATAAAAAAAATAAAACATGGTTTTGGAAGTAACATCATTTGGTGTTTTGATTATGCTGATAAGGAAAACCACTGCTGTCTCACAATCTGATTCGTGTAATTGTGTGTCATGTTGCGTGTGTCCATTGCTTCATCACCCGGTAGCCTTCAACAGAATACAAATGATTCACATGCAGAAATGGAGGCAACATACCATCCATGCTCAGTGCTGCAAGTAAAAATTTCTGGTGATCACTCAGACTTTTCTTCTCATCAGAATAAAGTAAATTCTCAAAGGCCCCATCAATACCTTGTCCTCTCAGTCTCAATAATCCCCAACCTGAAGGGCTAGTACACCAGTTTGCTAGACAGTTTATATGATTATAGCTTTTTGGGTCTTTGGTGTTCCCATCATTCCATCTACTCACTACACACTTGTATTTTCTTTTCCTCTCTCCTCAGTTGCAGGAAGCTTTGCTGTTCCACCACCAGTGAGACATTATGCTCGGGCTCCAAAGAAAAAAAAGACCGGTATGCTATAAGACTACGTTGTCAACTCACCATGTGTTGACATATTTTAAAATCAACTTTACATCCAAACATTTTCTTCCAGGTCCAGTGAGCCAGCTCAGTGACCTCCCTCCAACAATGCTGAAGATGGATTACACAGCTGTACCCCTCGCTCAAACGTAACTATGCCTATACACAGTGCCTTATGTGACATGAGTCAAAAATAAAATGTATTTTCTCATCTAATAGTGTATTTTGTGTTAATAGGACTGATGATATTGTCAAAAGACTTCTTTCGTTGGAGTTTGCAGGTCATGTGAGTTATGCCCCACCAGATCACCTTGTCATGTTTTACACTGCTTTATTTCCAATATTTTTACTTTGCCCCCCGCCAAAGGGGCCATATCGGGTTACCCTTGCGGTATGGTTTATCCACATCTTCTCAAAAACCGCTCAACTGAATTCAGTGAAATTTCACACATGCTTTGTAGGGGCCCTAAAGATGCATCTCATAATTGGCTTCTTCAATTTGCTTATTATTACATTTTTGGCGTATTTGAACTTTGGCATTTTTCGTGTCAGTTTGCTCACATTCACATATGATAGAGGATATGGTCAATCCACATCGACATATGTTGAATTTTTCAAGTCTCGTGGGTATCTGTGACCTTGGATGCAAATTTTCGATTTGATGGTAATGATGGCGCTTCTTGAAATATACTCCGACATGTTCACTTTCACTTTTGGTCACATTCGTGCAGCTTAATACTCTTAATACTCTCTGTCTTCAGAGTGACAAGCTGCAGCTGAAAAAGGAACAGCTGATTGCGAAAGTCCAGAGGGACGAGAATGACCGCAGCTCAGTAGAAGTGCAGGGTAAGTTGCTTTTCCTCAGTGTTGCACATAGTGTTTACACTAAAATAAAATGATAGGATCTAAACTATTGTAACATTATGTTGTCCCCTTTTAATGTCTTTCTTTGCAGTGGCTATTTTGACTGCAAGAATCCGAAACTATCAAGAGCACTTGCTAAAACATCACAAGGTGAGTGAAGGGAGTTTATCATCAGTTTCCTCCCTTGCAACATAAACAAGATGGCTGGTTCTTTGGATAATATAAAAATATTAGATGAGCTATCTTGTCGTAGGGCAGCTGACTTGCACTTCTACAACTTTCATGTGTGAATGCATCTCTCCACATTTCCTGTCTGTCTTCTTTTGATTTGTAGCATGCGGTTGCTGCAGGATATCCTGTGTATGCCGTCACATGAAATTAGAATGTGTAGGAACGCGGTTATTGTCGGAAAATTCAATGTTACATCATACAGTGCATTGAATGTTTTTGTTGATACTGACACAGATAGCGTTGGTACTGTTGAACTGTTGCACTTGTTGGGTATTTCGTGAGCTAATTAGTGCATAAACTGGTCTTTAATTGGTTTCCTCATTTCTTCCCATTAGAGCCTGCTTGAATCTCATTTACAGTCCAATCCCATTGTTTTATGTGTTATTTCATTGCAGGATAAGGCTAACAAGAGGTGGATGCTCATGGCCATCGACAGAAGGAAAAAGCTTTTGAAACGCCTTAGGTTGGTTCGCTATGATGCCTTTGAGAGAGTGTGCGTGCAGCTGGGCATCACCTACACCTTCCCTCCAGAGTACTACAGAAGGGTGTCTCGCCGCTGGCTGGCCAAGAAGGCCCTCTGCATTAAGGTACCAAACAAAGGATCACATCATTCTGTTTACATCTACATTTTCTTCGTATGACAGTGTATCATAACGGTATCTACTAGAGATTCATATCCGAGGCCATTTTTAAGAGATCTCCATTCCACACTTAAAACATTCCATATTGTGCATGAGAACATTACTGAAGTTTTAATGTAGATTGAAGTGTACGTTCATTTGATGCTGACCTGTCTTTTCCCAGGTTTTCAAAGAAGTTCAGAAACAGAAAGCTGAGCAGAGGCTGAAGCTGAGGCAAAGTTTAGCCTCCAAAGACAACGAGGCAGCCCAGATAAAAACTGCTGAGAGCCAGTAAACTCCAATATACTGTGTATTACAACAACTGTCTCTAAATTCTTGTCTTAAACAACATGTTTGACACCTTCAGATATGGTTATGTGAAATGTGGATAAATTGATTTTTTTTTTCCATTCTCATGTGTTGTCATCGTACAGTATTATTTGCTTCTGCTTTGAAGTTGATGTCAGAATTTAATGGAAATAAAGTACCCCAGAAGGTTGTAGCCTAATTTACTTTGTACATTATTTGTTCTGAAATATGTGACTGTCAGTTAATTGTCTTTATATTTTTCTGCACAAAACAAGGCCAATTGATTTCACCTATGCAATAGGCAACTCAAATTGCCAGATACTTGGGGAATAATGGGCATTTTAGTTACACAAAATAGCTGCACTGCTGAATTGTCCAATAAAGGCTTCAACATAACAGATGCTGTTGGGGCCATTTTCTATAGGCCCTGTGCAGGATTCATGAATTGACATGCTAGCACTCTAAGTATCTTTAAGAGTATCTGTTGATATTAAGTCATCAAAGTCAGTTTGGTTGGCTTGAGGTCAAGTGTTTGCAAAGAAAAGCTTTAAGGCAATCAGAAAACACGTTTTTGCAGCTATATGTGTAGTTTTGCACTATTCAAATCTTGAGTAATTGTATCTGTTCTTTTACAAACCGCACTGATGACGAATGTCGGTTGATTGAAGGGACATGGTGCATTTGTGTGTGTTCTATAAAGGCATGGTCTAAAACATTCTGAGTTCTTTTAATTAAGATGATCTAATATGAAATTGGAAACGATTTATGTCAATCAAAGCCTTCACATCCTGACGGATACATATGTCAGGGATCTGCAGCTATTTTGAGATTATACCTTCTATCGGTTCTCTTTAACGCTCTGGGTTTGTTGGTGAACCGTGTGAGATCGCTGTCATCGTCAGAAACAGCAGTGTGTTGGAAAATCAGTATTTGGCAACTCAAACTCGTCACTGCTTCCTGTGTGGCGAGCAGTTTGTCAGTTTGATCGATGTGAACATTGACAGGCTGTTCTGGTGAGTGTCGCACCTTTTTTTCTTCACACAGTTTAACCTAGAATTTCACGTTCATTTGTGTATTTATTGCTTAAACCGTATTTGCAATCATTCATGTTTTGTTTTTTTGACAGAAATAATCTCCACCATTAGTTTACATGCTCTTTCGGGCTTCAGGTGAAGTGATATGCTGAATACCTTGCTCATGGCAGGACTATTCATAATTCGTGCACATATTGCACAGATTAATTGACAGAGGCACTCATCTCACCTCGTATCTCCTCATTGACACCCCGATGTTTCCACATTGCCATTCATAATGATTTTTCTTTTTTTTCCTTGAAAAAACGGCATATTTTATTCTAAATAAATTATTGTTTAAAATTATTGCTCCGTTTTAAGAAGCCAATGCGACGCTTTAGGGCGAACAATTCAACTTTGGCTGTACTTTATTTCTCTTAGCATTTTTTAGACAACAAATAAATGAATTAAACTTGTGATAAAATTGCATTCAGCCAAATTCTTGGAAACAAAAACAAAAAACTCCCATTGGTTTCTTTTCGGCAACAAAATTAATCAAAAATAATTACCGCCATGTTTTTACCGCATATATTGAAATTGAATGCTTCAAGGGCTTCTTATCTGTTAAAGGATAGGATGCAGACTGTTGCTCCCAGGCTATCTGGATGAAGATGAAGAGGCGACTGACGATGTTTTCCACTGAAACTAATTATTCGGAATGACCCATATGCAGATTCCATCTGATTGAATTTACTACTAGTTCTGCGTAAAATAACGTAACCAAACACCATACAGGGAGGGGTTTAGGACTGACACAGGTAAGCTCTTAATCTAACGCACATTCAAATATCATTTTTTGAATTTTCAATGGGATGTTTTTGACTTTTCTACAGTTTGGGAAAAGCAGCATCTGTATGAATAAAAATACATTCAAAAACGCGACCATGTGTTCTGGAAAAAAGATTTTTATTCAAATACTGGCAGAACGGACCGCGCACATGGACAGCAGCGAACATCGATCTCCATCACCCTCCCGCTGGAGGGGAAAGCGATTGAGATATTTAACTCCAGAGGGGTCCCGAAATTGCGCGTCATCGGCCACTTGTGACCTCTCCTTGATTAACCACTCCACAGTTCAGCTCGGTTCATCTCACTTTAAACCTCAAATCCAAACCGGTACCCAAAGGGAATTTACTGATAGGATATGTGACTTCAAAGGAGTGACACAGTAACCTACTATTTAGAATAAGTCTATTTTGTTGATACTGGTGTGTCATTGCCTCGTTGTATTTTTGAAAAACAATAGTTGCTTAACACAGTTATCAAAAAGGAATAAGATTAAATAGATAAATAGTCAAAGTCAAGGGGGCACGAGCCCCTTAAGGGGTTTAAACATATTAAATAACATAATATCTCAGAAAATCAATAGAAGATTATTAAAAGTGGAAAGATTATTTTAGGATATTTCTCCTAGCTTTTTCACATTTTTGTCTACTTCAGTGCTAATGGCTGAATGTCTTCCCAGGCAGCTACTGTACAGCTAAAACAACAAGCAGATCCAGCAATCCAAAATGTCAAACCCAGTGGTCACCCATCAACCAGGTGCAGGCGGTTATGGAACAAATGTCCAAACAGGACTGTGGAGCACTGAACTGTGCGACTGCCACAAGGACATGTTTGTCTGTGAGTTTCATTCAAGTTGATTAAGATACCACACGCTCAGGCACACTTCATGTTTTTTTCTCTTTCAAAAATTCACAGTTTAATACTCCTCTCTTGTGTAGGTTGTCTTGGTACTTTCTGTCCATTTGCATTGTCCTGCTACACGCCACATATGTATGGAGAAAACTGCTGCTTGGGATGTGTTCCAGGAGGATTAACAACCATAAGGACTCATATGAGACTGACCTATGGTATTGAGGTAAGTTACTTTTTAAAATACTTCTTCATATTACATAAACTTTTAGACGACCCTTGCTAAGACTAATCTGTTGTCAATAACTTTGATGATCATATGAAGTATTGGGTGTTCCCTTGAGGAACCTCAACTGCAGCACATTTCCTCAGAGAGTTTTGATGTTCCATGTTGTGATTTTCTCTCTCAATCACAGGGGACAGTAACCGAAGATGCCATGATGTTAATGTGCTGCGGAATTTGTGAGATGTGCAGGATGGCACGAGAAATCCGTATCAGGAATGGAGACGTTTAATCATAACCAAAGGAAGTGGAAGTGAAGACGGAGCTTTCATGCACACAGAGGGACTGATGATGACTCATGGATTATCCAATTCAGTGTATCAAAAGAAATTTTATATGTAGCCTTATCTACTGTATGTAACTGTGTGGCAAAATGTTTGTACTGATGTGCATTACTGTAAATGAATCGATAGTTTAAGAATGAATCCTTTTTATAACATAATTATCAATAAAAAATATTATTATTTATTGTTGTTTAATCTACCTTTAAATGTAGGAAAGTAGCAACTTAAAGCTCCAATGTGTGGGATTTAGTGGCATCTAGCGGTGATATGGCAGATAGCATCCAATTGAAAACTGTTCTCCCGTCATGTCTCCCAGGAATTGCGTTGACATACAACAAGTTTGTATTAGCAAAAACTTTCACTTTTAAGAGAATGTAATGCCAACATATTAGGTATTCTCATGACATAATGAGTTTCACCAACACTTGACCCCTCCCTTTCCATTTAGCTTCCTCTTCGTCACAGACAACAGCAGCTCTGATTGGCTGTTTTGTTCGTGGCCAGGCAACCAGAGGAGGCTTTACCAAACAGACAGCCCTCTATCAGCAAGCATTTAGGCTAGCAACATTTGCTAGCTACCTACGTTTTCTGGAAAGATTCAAGCATCCAAATACCATAATGTCTTCAAGAACTCTGCCTCTGCTATTCATCAACCTCGGCGGAGAAATGCTATACATCCTGGACCAGCGACTTCGAGCTCAGAATATCCCTGCTGACAAAGCTAAGAAAGGTAGCTAGCTTAGCAGCTATTCAGATACAAATACGTATCACCCAGCAGTAAACGTAATACCTAGTATTCCATTCTCAATGAATGTGAAACGGCTTTAAAAGGGCAATTAAAGATAACCTAATTATAGTCTCGAACTTAATTTCCACAAAAATGACATTAGATTAGTCGCATACATGTATGCATACACATGTATTTACATGTATACATAGTCCCATTATACTAAACACATATACAGAGTGAGGGAATATAATATATCGTGATATTCCAATTTAGCATGCAAAGACATTGGTCACGTTTTGCGATGCCTTTCAACATTCTGGTTTTGCGAAATGATTTTCCAACTCGTAATTCTTAACGTTTCTGCAATAGCCGGCTGGATAGACGAGGACAGAAGGAAAGGTATTGCTAAAGCTTTAGTATAATCATGCAATGATGCATTAGTAGCTCTTCGCTCTGCCTTGGCCGAAGCAATACTGAAGCAACACGCTGAATCAACAGGGTGACTCAATAATTAAACATCAGATGAGACCTCACATGCACACTTCACAATAAATCTAATGTACCCAGCCACATGACGCAAGTGGTTACGTCAGTCAAATGCTGAGGTCCTGGCCACAGACCGTATTGTTTATTAGGGCTTTTATTCTATAGTCACATTAAAAATGAATGGAGGGCTTTTAAAAATGTAATCAATATATGCAGATTCTATTAATGAAATTAAAGAGTATTTCAAGCCAACTAGGCAAATACGCCAACGCATGACACAACATACGTGGTGCCATAAAATAATTACTTCATAAAATAGTCTCTACACACACTAACCGATTGCATTGTATTTGTTTTTCTGTTTGTACCAAAAGCTAATCTAGGGGGTCAGCAAATTCTAAGCAAGTTCATTTGGCTCACCAATGATCCAATAAACAGCTTGTGAAATTTTTGGAATGGGGTAAAGTCACCTGATAGGCTTGAAACAACATTGATTCCAATTATGTCTGCCAATTGAAACAGTAAATGGAAAAAGTAATCATAGCAAATTTTAAGCAATCAAAGTTTTTTGTTTTTTTTAACTGAACGTAGAAATTTTCTGCCTGGCTATTGCCCTCATTCTAACTAGTATATAGGGTGATGGTATTCCATGCTGCTGCTTTATTAGGGCCGTTGGGTTAGGCTTTGAACAAAATGCTTTTGGCTGACATAGTGATAGTATAGAATGCTCATCTGCCTACAATAGGGAAAGTATGTTTGTCTAACCTCAGTTAACTCTTTGTGACATTTCCTGTTGTATTGTTTGCCTGACTAGTTATGAATGACATCATCACCACAATGTTCAACAAAAAGTTCCTGGAAGAGCTTTTCAAGCCACAGGAGCTTTACTCCAAAAAGGCCCTGCGGACTGTGTTTGACAGGCTCGCCCATGCCTCTATAATGAGACTCAACCAAGCTAGCATGGACAAGGCAAGTATGGGTATAGCCCTCCTTTAGAGCTGTGTATTGTGTTGTATCCTGTACATGTTGAATTGAGCTGTTCCTTTTTTATTCTTATTTGAATTTTCAATTCAAGAGACAAAGTTTATCCACACATGAATCACATTCTCTCATCAACTGCAGAGTGATGTCAGTTTGTCTTGCCACCTCTTCAGTTATCGACTAAATCTACACATTTATCAGTGTTTTATATTCATACCACAACGGTCTGAGATTTATCATCATTTATAAATGATCGTTTTGTTTTGTTGCTTTGCATCTTACAATACAACAGTAATTCTGAGGTGTAGAGCTCCACATATCTTATATAATGTATACTGTTCTATGTGGCTTCCTCTGTTGTTTGATTTAAAGCAAGTGCATTCATTTCATTTTGGTACATGAGTTAGTGAAGTCATGCATGCATGTCCCTCTTCACAGCTCTATGACTTGATGACCATGGCTTTCAAGTACCAGGTGCTTCTCTGTCCCCGACCTAAGGACATCCTCCTCATCTCCTTCAACCACATGGATGCGATCAAAGACTTTGTGAAAGACAGTCCCAGCATTCTCAGCCAGGTTGACGAGACATACCAGCAGCTCATAGAGGTATGTCGTGTGATTTCACTGTTTTCACATTTGTTATGGGCAGGAGTGGGTAGTGACAGTGTACGTAGCTTTTTTGGGGTTTCCTGCAGACTGCTGCAAGATCTTTGAGCTTTTGGTGGAATGTGAACTGCTGTAAATCTACTTTAAAGATAGGCACAATGCAAAACGGCCTGCAAATGTGAAAGAGAAGAGACTGAAACAACTTCAGATATTAAAAGTAGGAATGCTTTTTTGTTGTCTTTTTCCCCCTTCAATCATACATACAGCTGTGGAGTATAAAACTTAGATTACAACTAGTAGCAAGTTAATGATTTTCCTCAAACAGCATTTAAAAAACTGCCGTATACCACCTCTATGGCCAAGAGGAAGACACCCATGTCACCTATGATTTAAGTCATAGTTTTATGACCAAAAATAGTGTGAAGGGTCCTCATGTAAGACCAGTCAAAGTAGGAGAAAACCATTAGGGTTGGGTACCGTTCACAGTCCACTGAGCAACGGGTAGCGTTTGCTATTTGCAATACCACTCATGAAGTTGTCAATGCCTCACTTAAAGTTTGGTTCATGAAGGAGAGGCATGTTACTATTAGATGCGGCAGCTGCAGGGTATGTGGCTTTCAGACAAACATGTTACACTCTAAAGCTTTCTCATACGTTTTGTGTTTGACCCAGTGTTTTCTCAGGGTGAATGTGTTGCTATATTACATTATGTATATTCCAGTGAGTGTGGTCTGTGTAGGGTTTTGAAAGGTGTAGCCGTATTGCAGGAGTGACACTGTTTCCCTCTCTAGTTTTCTCTCGATACTCTCAGTTACTTACTCACCCAGTTTCTCTCTCAGGCAAAGATTTGGCAATGATTGATTTTATGTAAATCAGTACTCTGTAGTACCAAGGTAATTGGTTGATATTCTTTAAATCACAGAGTTAAGTTGTCATCCCTAAAAACCATCAAATTCAACCCCACACTGACTCTTAATAGAGGCTGTTTATTAGAAGCAGTATAGGTATCACTTGCCTTTTTAAAACACAATGATTGAGTGTTTCAAGTATAATGTCTTATATGTTATAAATATGTTTATATATAGAAACACTTGTATGTTTTTATACTTAATGTATAAGCTGCTCTCTTGATTCACTGTGGTCAACGATGCAGGTAAAACATGATGCTGCCATTTTATTATTTGCTTTGTGGTTATATTTTTTTAATGCTGGTTTTTATTTTATTTATTTTTTCAAATTTTATTTTTTTAGATGTATACATCCTTGTCTAGTGGAGATTTCCAGTTGATCAGACAAACTGTCCTGATCTTCTTCCAAGACATGCATATAAGAGTAAGTCCATTGTTTTGCTACATTTATATCATGGGGAGAGAATTAACTCGATATTATGTCATCTTTTGATTGGTGCTTTATTTTACTCGCATCTCTGTCTCTGTTTTCTTCTATGCCAGGTGTCCATTTTCCTCAAGGACAAAGTGCAGAACTCAAACGGACGCTTTGTGCTTCCTACCAGTGGTCCTGTGCCGCATGGAGCACAAGTCCCTGGCTTGATAAGGTACCACATCATAGGCCTGTTTTCACTCACACGCAAACAATCGTCACTCTGAAGAATGATTTAGATACGAGAGGTTGAGATTATGAAAGCAATTTAAGTAGTAAAACTTTTTGCTTTTGGGCCTTCAGTTATCTTTAATGTTTACCTTTTTGTCTTTCATATATGTCTGCTGATCGCACACAGACACCGTAAACTTAAGTCAGCCTGACTGCAGCTAATTGCATTACAGAGGTTTTGTTGTACAAGGTTTTACATTCTAATTTTAGATGTGTCGTATGTTTAGCTTAGATCAAATTACTTAAGGATTGTATGTGCACAGTGAGGAAACAAGAGCTCTCATGAAGAACACCTGAGCTACAACTGTGTATTCAAAGCAACAGAGGTTTTATGGGCACCTTGTCTATATTATTTTGTGTTTTTGTATCTGCTAATTCCAGGATGTTTAGCTGTACCGGTGAAGAGGTGACCAGGCTGCAGTTCAGTAATGGAGGAAACTATACCTCTGCTGTGCGGGAGGGGTCTTTTGAGATGTTTGGAGACAGGGTTACCAAACTAGGCACAAACATGTAAGATGCTGCAACATACAAAATATGTACATGAAAATGACCTGATGGTACTGTATTTATGCTGTGGCAGTGGGCAGATGATGTTTTTTTTTGTTATTTATAGCACAATATACTTAGAAGTACGAGGTCAAAGGCAACTAAAGTTTTATGTTGTCTCATCCAAGATGACTAATGACTTATACTGACTGTTGAGGAGGCTTAGACATTTAAACTTATAGTCCAATTAGCTTTTTGATATGCAAGGATAGTGTTTATGTCTGATGTATTGCAAAGAACCATTTTCTGTAAATAAAACATTAGCGATGTCTTGTGCAAGTAATCTCTGACACTATGTTGAATGGTCATACGTGTTTATTCTCTATTCTCTTTTTCACCTTGCGATTAAGGTACAGTGTAAGCCGCCCAGTGGAAACCCACATGTCAGGAACGTCTAAAAATTCTTCTCAGCACACTAAGGTGAAACAGCTTCACTTGTGTCATTGTAAACATGAACAATTTCATTTCTACACAAAACATTCATCAACTTCACATACACAAGTTGAATGCTGAGGACTTTTTTGTCATCATATAATTATTATGTAATACATATGCCAAGTGCTTGGTTTAACCCTCGTCATCTAAAACACTACACAAGCACGGTGGGCATGAGTTGTGTATTCCAAGAGACACTCTACATATAGAGGATGTAGAGGAAAAAAGAGAACCCAGTCAGATTGCATGTAGAGCAATGACCACTGTCATTAAAAACATTTTTCAGGACATGTGTGCCTCTGTCAGTGTTAATGGTCTTCTGCACTTCCTGGTACAGCATCATCTGTAGCAGGATCTTGTAAACAACATGTACAGCAGGAATATACAGAAGTAAACAGGCCGTTGTGTTTCAACAGGTCAACACTGCTCCCAACCCTCTGGCCAAAGAGGAGCTGAATCTGTTGGCCAAGTTAATGGGAGGGTTAAAAGTTCAGAAACCAGGAAATGCTGAGAGCGGATTCCGAGTCAATCTCTTTGCCACCGATGAAGAAGAAGAGTGAGTCCCTTATTAATTTATATATTAGTGTGTGGAAATGCTACTTTTCCCTGTGTGGGGAAAAAAAAATATATATATAACTGTTTGACTAAAAACTAACATTGTGACTCTTCTTCATCACAGAGAGGCATTGATATCAAGACCAGATGAGGTTTCATATGGTGTTATAAAAATCCAAGCAACAAAGGTAAAGCTTCATCTGTCCTCACGAAATGTTTGTTTCAGTAGAAACGAACTGGATTTGTTTCATGAAAATCTTAACCCAATGAACATTAGTAAGCCTGATCATACATCTGTCATCTGAAGGCAAGTGCAGACTACAAGTCATTGAAAAATCTCAGAGCTGTGCACAAAATACAGAACCCACCTCAGACATGCATTGTACGACTAAGAGAGATCTGCAACAGTAGTGAATGATTGTGATAGTTGATGTAAAGACGCAAGTGTTTATAACATCGGTTCGGTTCTGTTTTTTATTTTTTTATAAGGATTTTTATCTTAGATCTAAGAAATCTCTCCTTGATTGTCAAATAATGGCAAAAATCTATCAGTCGGCTCTGGCCAAACCAGTCACAACTAGTCGACTCTTATTGTTCATAAGCAAACCCCATGATTGGAATCTAACTTTTACTTATCTCAATAATATGCTTAAGGATATGCAGTCATTAGAGATGTGAGGCTTTGCCAGTCGTAACAGGATTTACTATAATGAGGTGTAAGTCCCTGTGATGACCAGTCTGGCACTGTGATTAGTGTTTATCATTATTTTTCAGGACCAACAGGCCAATGCAGAGCTGGCCAAGATCATGGGCGAGTTTACAGAGTCTGAAGAACAATCTCCCAGTGCCAGCAGCAAAGGAGATGACCTTCTGGCCATGATGGATGGCCTGTGACATTGTCATCCTGTCCCTGTGGTGTGGGGCAAAATGCGTTGTCAAAATGCAAAATGCATTGCCTGTTCTACTGCAGACCAACCTGCTGTAGGTACCTGCAAATACACTACGGTGACCTCACATGCAGCCAGAGAAACCTTTTCTTTGGGTGCTTTTAAAATGCAGCTGTGAGCAGGTGTTTCCATTGGCTGTCAAATGACAAACTACAAAGAGCGTGGTAAGCCAAGATTTAGCGGCAACACACTGTATAGTGTGCTGTTAACTGAAAGAAGTTTCAAAACATACAGAGTAGGCCTGTATCAGTGTTAAACATGTCTATGTGGTAATAGCACATGTATTTGTAAAACGTCATGATGTTGCGTTTTGTAATCTTACCCTGTACTGTGGTCCACAAAAGTACACATTCCTTTAATTTCACATAATACCATTTATCTCAGATAATAATTATGCGTCACAGTTTTAGTTGATTTTCAGACTCTAGTATATGAATGATGAGGGAGTTTGTTCTAATGAGCAAGTAATTGAATGATATCGTGGGGCAATCAGAGGACACCTAAGTGCTCTTTCTAATGTGATCCAAATTCCCTCTTATCTTTATTTTGGTAAAAAAAAAAAAGAAAGAAAGAAAAAGTTTCATCATTCATCACACTCTACTACCTTAAAACAACATGAGGAGCAAATTGTAAGACAATTTTTTCTCCACTGTGATGTCTCTGAATATTGATTTGTGGCCCAGAAGTGTACTCATTGATAAGGATGTTATTATATTATGGAGGAATTCAATGTAAGTAATTGTCTAATATGTAAATATGTTTATTGCAAACTTTATTTATTTGAATTTATCATCTTCTGTGTATATGGAAGTGCATATTTCTGCATTTGTTAAATTGCTGGATGTACGATGTATGATTTTTAATAAATAGTTGAGAGAAAAAAAAACGTTTCTAAACTTATTGTCAGAACTGTATCATTGATTTGGATACAGACGTAGTAGTGTCTTAAAAATGGTATGAACTTTGTAACAGCTTGTTGTAACAAGATTTAACAGTAGGGGGAGCTCTTTGACCCTTGTAAACATGCACTGTGTGTGGTCTGAACTTACATTGCTACAGTGTGCTTTTTACTGTGCAGTCATGCACTCTAAAAAATACTGCAAGTGGTGATAGGCTTACTCATGGGACCAAGGTGTTTTTCCACTAATTTGTTTGCTTTAGGAGTGTACAGTTCTCTGAAATGTAGATTCTGTTTATTTTTCTTAGATATTTAACTTCCTGCCCAAAATATCAAAAGCAATATACTCAAATGCAATAAAATTGTTTTACTGCTGTCCTCCAGTTCAGACCTAAAGTGAAAATTGCAACAGCAACTGCTTCCCATATTATGCAGTCTGCCTGGAGAAGTGTCAAATTGAGACTCTGATAGTCTGCGCTCCCCTTGTCAACCACACTCACACACAAACATGGTGCATACCATACTGGCAAAACATGCCGAGACAGTTCTCTGAATTGATCTGGGGGAGGAGTATTCTGGAGAGGTCTTCCCAAAAAATCTTGGCAAAGGATTGAATTGAAATACTACTTGTACATACCCTTAGGACACAACCTACCTGCAAAACAAACAGAAACTATTGCTCATGCTCAATATTTCACCATAAATACAAAATTGCCCCATATGTCATCAACAGGATAATAATATAGTTGCAACATACCTGAGACTTCTAAGAAATAATTGTCACAATTATTTTCAAAGAGAGGTTTTCCAATGAATTGCACTACTTGCTACATCATTGCCCCCAGTAATATGACAAAAATACGAATTAAACAAAAAAGTCAACCTAAGTTTCCCTTAACATGACACTAAATCATGTTTCTCTCACAAACCACGCAGTTCGAGTTATGATTCAGTTTCTTGTGGGTAGGAAACTGCAAAGCCACACACTGACAAATGTTTCATGTGGCCGTGGGCATATGCATTGCTGAGTCAAGGCAGGAAGACTAAAGCAACTCAAATAAGCCTCTTGTCATTTAAGTCACCCTTTCTCTGTCTATCATACCTGCCCACTGGTTTGAAACTGGTAGCTGTGGGTGGTAGTTAAGATTAGTCACAGAGTCTAAATTGGAAACAGAGGTGGGCTTTAATAAACGTCAAGTGTTCTTCAAAACTATGTTCCTCAGTAAATGGCTTACAGAGCTGAATTGATAATGTAAGCAATGGAACTCTAACTGCAAGTTCAACACGTGTAGCACTGATTCACACATTTTATGACAGGACAAAGTCTAAATTGCTGAAATTCTAATGCTTTTATCAGATGACTGCTAACTGAATGCAATGACACACACTTTTTACAGAGTCTTATGGTTAACTTGAACATACATACAGTCGCCTATAGTACGGAGCCCTTCTGGTGACATTGGGGAAAAAAAATAATGCATGGCCACGCGTTAGTATATCGTGGCCACGAGTTAGTAATGCGTGGTCACGAGATACTTAACGCGTGGCCACGAGATACTTAACGCGTGGCCACGCATTATTCTTTCCCCCCCAATGTCGCCAGAGGGGCTCCTTAGTATAGAGTCTACTATGAGGCAAACTTTTAGCCAAGTGTCTGAGATCTTTATGTATGCAGCTGCATACAGGATGTCACCTAGTGCACCAGCAAATGTGATAGTTTTCATGAGGCTGGACATTTATTTGCAAACAAACTATGAGATTGTATTACCACACTGACATTAGCAGGTGGTGTTGTCTCATACGACTTAATTTTTACGTATCAAACTTTTCACTTACAGACAACTATGACGTAATACGTTTCACTGTGTAACTTGAATTATGCAAGGAATTTCATCGTCGGTGCGTTATCATTTACTAGAAAAAACGGACAGCTGTTTGCATTGGTTGATCGCAGCTATCAATCAAATAAGTATGTGCGTCATTTCCGTTGTCAGGTGGCGCTGTCGCTGTGGAAAGATGCAATCAGCGAAGAGCGGAGGCTTTTCCTCAATTGCTCATTTCGGTAACAGAGGCTAAACAACCCGAAACCAACCCCCTGCGGGTTCTCCTGGTTAAAGAGAATCTCCGCATATCCACCACAGCAATTACACAAGAAATGTCGATGTTGTAAGCAGACAACGCAGACTTTACCCGGCGGTTTTGGCTCGAGGTAAGCGAGGTAGCGACAGCATTGCTATCTAGCTTTCTGGTAAGGCTAACCAGCTGTAACGTTACCTACTTTGTTTAAATGGCCTCCCGGCTGCCCTGTATCCTCGGGCTTGGCGTTAGCTAACGTGCCCGCTTTTCGCCAGCAATCATTCTGAACAACTCTCCGTACATTAGTATTTATGCTAAGGTAGCCGTGAGCTAGCCTACGCCTGCTTTGTGCAGTATGCACTTATGAGCCAAACTGTTATGTTGTGTGCCCCATTGTGTAGCCGGTGTGCCTGAAGCCTTGGCAGCGTCTTTAGCCGGAAAATCCATTCAGCTTTGTAGTCGTATTAAGTTTGTGTATGCAACCAAGCTTTGTTTTATCTTGCCCTATATAAATATGCATCGTAGAATAATGTGCACGTCTGTGTTTATTTTAATAACCACCTCAGACAGACGTGGTCTACATGAACGCACGTTGTATAAGGTAGTTTTTGGTGATTTAAAACATCTCACGGTGGTCAAATAGTCATTATTATGGGTATTAGCACGTTAGCACCTGGCTACTCCAGTTATGTGATATCTGTAGTGATTAAGTTGAGAGGTATAACGTCTGCGGTTTACACTAGAACTCGTCACGTTTACACTATTCGCTTTAAAAGCTGTATTTGTAAACATTGGCGACGTCTTATGATTTATAGTACATATAATGTACACAGGTTGTTGTTGTTGGCGTTGTTAATGCAATGATATGTGGTCCACAACTGCAATAAGTGTTATGCTTCGTAGCGCAGATTCGTGCATGAGGCATGAGCTGGCAGGATTGATTGACATTCAGTCAAGGAACAGGATTGAAGTATGTGTGACCTTCGACTTATTTTGTTTTGTACTGACTTCTGTGTTTGACTTATGTGTAGTTTCACCTTTCTGGCTTCGTGATTGCTCCAGATTTTGTTATCCACTTGTATGTTTACTATCTGCGCAGGTGTCCTTGTTCTGTCTTATTTTCATCCTGCTACTACCTTAATTTTGCAAGCAAGATGTCTTTGCAGAGCTAAAAAAAAATGGCATGGAGTCGATGTGGGTGGATCTTGAGACACCTACGTGGTGGTTCTGATACTATTTAAGGAGCCCACATTTCTCATGGGCATTGGCAGCGTGTCTCCTCTTTTCCTGTGATATGAATCAGAGGCTGTATCTGTTCTTGTCCTCTCTGTGGTAGAGTCAGAGGTAGTCTTTCTTGCTAGATCACTGGCTGTGCAGTGAGACAGAGCAGTGTCAGAAAAGCATATCAGTGTGCTGTCATCACACTGATGTCATTTAGGTCAGTGTGCATGAGTTGGTTGCAGTGACCTTTGCTTTTTACATGTGTAAAGGGGCTGGCTCCACAGGACTACAGCTGGTATTTAGTAGGTAGATGAATAGCCTTGGGTTCATTTTATTTGTCTTTTGCAGCAGTTTGTGTCCAAGAGTCAGTTTGTCTTATTAGTACAAGATGCTTGCACATTACTATGTTTTTAAGCCTCCACCAAGGGGGGTATCTCTTCATCCGTACGTCAAGTTTGATAGAGTATGTTTTAACCTCATCTCAAAGCCCGCCAGACAGTGATCAGTGAAATATCACACATGCTTTGTATGACCGCTAAAGATGTGCATCTCATAATTGTTTTCTTCGGTCTTCTTACTTTTTCATTTTAGGCACATTTGATCTTTGACCATTTTCATGTCATTCTGCTATGATTGAGGTTATGGTATATCTACATCAGCACAAATCCAGTTTTTCCAGTAGCGGAAGCATCTGTGTCCTTGGACATAACTTTTCTGTTGTTTTTTTTTGTTTTTTGTTTTTATAACTCTGTGTGACTGTAGAGAAAGGAAATGCATAGAAGGTACAATCATAGAGAACCTTGTTTAAAATGTGTGGATTCGGCTACAAATGAAATGCCCGTTAGTTTTGACTCTGTCTGCTTAGTTTATTCAGTCTAGCAGTATCTCTAGCACTTAGCCAACAATTTCAAATGTATGTATTATTTATTCACACTGAGGGCATTGTGTAGATTGTCAATTCTGCCAACCACTTTGGCCAATGGATTATCCATTGCTTTGTTCTGCTTGCTCTAGAGCAAGATACTCTCTTACTGTTGGCAGCATGACTTGGTGTCACTTGGGTTGTGCCATCATTGCTGTCAGAAACCCTCAGCTCATCGAACTCAATGGGTGATGACCAGTGGAGATTGAGACAGATGGGCGAGAGACATGATGACATTTTCTGCTGTCTGTGATCACAAAAACCCTCATGGAAGTGACAATTCATACCAGCCCATACTGAATGCCAACTGGCCAGTCACACATGTCTAGTTTTGAAATAAGAAGATGGCCTAATTCATGAAAAATATTCATTTTGTTTAGTTTCACTTGCAAGACTGGTTACTTCTTGTTTTCTTGGTGCTGCGTGCCTCTCCATCCAATTTTACCAGTCTGAATCACCTCACTTGTGTAGCTGGCTTAAAATATGCATTCCACTGCACTTAGTCACTGACTCTTTTACATGTTATACTTTTGTCGCTTTGTGTTGCCTTTCTTGTAGATTATTTTCAGAGAGATTTTTTCAGTTGTTATGATTATGCACATGTCAGAGGCTTGGGGGTGCATTTCATGCTCATATAAGTGTCATCACCCTAGACTTTTAAGCATTTTCTGTCCTATGGAAACTCAGGATGACAGCAGGGTGAGTCATCCCTCTCGATTCAAGGCACTACTTCCCTGTTACAGGAAACAGATGAGGTTTCATCACATTGGAACTCAGTATCAGTAAACAGAGCATACCTCTTACTCTATAAATTCTAGGGGGTAGATCCGCTGCAGAATTTAAAGTAGTTTGTATAATGATGATGTGTCATACTGTGTCACAGGTTCTTCTATTATGTGAATCCAGTTCCATGTCATAGCCTAAGGTCTTGGTATCTTCTTTTGTTTCAGCCTTGTTTGAACACACGTCCGTTCAGAGGAAGGTTTCTGCAGATAGCTGTAGAGATTTTGAGATAAAACACAACAGATTAAGAGCGGAAGGATTTCATATCCACGGCTGCAGGAAAAGCTAAAGATGGATATGTGGCTTCGTGCTGAGACACCAATGAAAAGCTCTGTTTAAAGAATTTTGTGCTATTTCAGTTCATTTTATTTACACTTAAGCATTTCCATTTAAATTGCAGATTGTGGCACATTTGCATGGCCTGTTGGAGAGATTGAATCTTGGGTGTCATCCTTGACGCCAGTAGCCATCACTCTGGATGGAGCTGTAATGGCCTCACATTCACACTGAGGTGTTGGTAAATGTGTGGGAGGGATATTTAAAATAGACTGGGAGGAGCTGCCCTGAAGTTTACCTCCTTTCAATACTGTTCACTAATCTGTGCACTCTCAACCACCTAACAGACCACTAGTTAAGCTCTTGGTATGGTCGTATTTTAAACAGACTACCTATAAGCTAACAGACCCCTAGTTAAGCTCTTAGTACGGTCTTATTTGAAATAGACTGCCTATTTATAAAACCATTGTTTGGTCAGAGTACTGATGCAATATTTTCTCATTCGTTTGTGTCTTTGCAGTCACATGTATGAACATACTCTTTAACTTTGCGATGTTTATCCTGTGCACTAATCAGATATATTCCCCTGTAGAGCACCAGTATGTCCAAGCGGCGCTCGTCAGAGAGGGGGGCTGGAGAGACTTCAGGCAGAGCTAGCAAACTGCAATGTCCTGGGATATCTGGCAGTAATGCCAAGAGAGCTGGGCCCTTCATCCTTGGTAAGGAGGCTGTAATGTTTCCACAAGCCCCAAAAGCATGGAAATAGTTATCAAAAAGATCTGCATGGCTGACATTGCATCTAATGTGCAATTGTTTATGAACATACATAACCTGTGTGTGTGGGTGTGCGTGCATGCCTGCAAGAAATGTGTTTGGATGGAAAGGTGAGAGTCTTTGGGTGTCTCTGTGTATGCACGCCTGAGAAAAGAATGTGAAGAATTTTGCTGATCCCCATTACATCGACCAGAAAGGTCCGAGTCTGTCTTAGAGCCAGGTTATTTCCTCACCCTGAAAAATGTATATGTCTCCCATACTCCCAAACTTGTATGTTTTCTACTACACAACTCCTCCACTGTTTGCAATGCAGGGTGCCAAAGAAAACATTACACTAGGGGTGTGATTAGGTCAGTGCACATGCAGCCTTTAATGAGTTGCAGTGAGAGCACACACTCCGGCATGTAGCCTGCCTTTTGGTCATGCAGCTGCTCCTTTTCTTATCCTTGCAGGGCCTCGCCTGGGCAACTCACCAGTGCCCAGCATAGTGCAGTGTCTGGCCAGAAAGGACGGCACAGATGACTTCTATCAGCTCAAAGTAAGTGTGCCGAGGTTGGAATGTTTTTCTCTTTTCCTTTTTTACAAAAACTCTGAGTTATGGACATGATTCGGTAAGAAATAAAGTATATCATTCAAAACACAGCTACGATGTTGCAGTAGACATTTGAACCTTTGACCGTCCTTTGTTGTCGTTCATTTTATGGCACCCTGTTTCAGTCTGGTGCAAACAGCAAAACCTCAGCAGTCTGTTTATTGGGGCTATCTAATGTCTGTTACACATGGAGGCTTTAGAACCGGGGGTTGAGGGGCAGAGGAAGGTAGTGCCCCACCTGGAATGTTGACTTATAACCCCCAAGACCATGTGCGTGACCCTCCCCTTATGCCCGAGACTGCAGCGCCTCAGTGTCTGCACAGCATGTTTACCTCGCATTAGTGTATCAACCACTGTTAAAGCTGCAGCTCTGTTATACCATCTCCACTACACACATTGTATTTCTTGTTTCTTGCTTAGCAGTTGTAACTTAATGTGGTGTCCTCACTCATTTAAAAGGCTTAGTGCGAGGACTGAAGATTAACGTCATACTAAACGGTTAAAGCTATCTTCCGCTGTCTGATCCTGTATGAGCTCTTGTTTAGTGACCTCTAATGTTTGCTCTCTTCTCATGGATGTTTATGGCAGATCTTGACGCTGGAGGAGCGAGTGGACTCTACAGGGGAGACTCAGGAGGAGAGGCAGGGGAAGATGTTGTTGCACACAGAATACTCCCTACTTTCTCTGCTGCACAACCAGGATGGGGTGGTCCACCACCATGGTCTCTTCCAGGTAGACCGACATCTGTTAATATTTGGCAATTAAGTTACATTAATTAATATCATTGGCAGAACAGAAGGTTTTTTTTTAAGCAGTGGTGTTTTGCTCAGCACTGTCTGGGCGAGTATTCTGTGTAATTATACTGTATATGATAAATACACCCACCATTACCTCGGAGAAGTTTGTATCACTCTGTTCAGTTCAGAATATGGCATCATCATGAAAATACAAGTAACAGCATGCTTCTCATCAGCTCAGTAATAGCAGAGGCAAGTTTGTCATTAGTCCAGCTAGCTGCTCACATTTGCTTTACCAAGGTTGTTTCAATAGAGAAGTCGGACTACCATTAAAAGCCATATTTATCTGCAGTCATTTTCTAGTCACAGCCACATCCATTCACAATGAGCCCCCTCCCTCACCTGTCTTCCTGTCTGCTTCCTCCTTTAACTTTGTTATTGTTCCATATTCTCTCTCTCTCTCTCTGTCTCCTTTGTCTCTCGTTCACATCCTCTCTGTTCCACTCTGCCAGTGTTCTCAGAATAGCAGCATTGAGCCATGTACTCCGATTCATTTAAGCCTGCAATATTGATTGGATTATTATGGTGCATCTCCACTGTGAGAGAATCGGTTAATAATGTAAGCTTTCAGAGAGAGGTGCAGACTGCATCTAAAAAAAAACCTGACAACCTGATACAGAAATCAATAAGAAGTGGCGACTCTGCTAAGAAAGGAACTGGGATAATAGGAATGACCTTTGTTATTCGTCCTCCATGACGTGGTGTGGAAGGGTGTAAGTGTCTTATTCACATCAGCTACATGCAGGATGGGGAGTGATGTCCTCTACCCTGCTTGAATCTATGTCTTTCTAAGCTGAATGAATCAGAGTAATCAGCTGGTATGGTGCGGGAATCCATTCAGTTTGATGCATTCATGGATGATTCGACATACAGTACCAGTCAATAGTTTGGACACAGTTACCCATCCACTTGAATGGGAAACTGTGTCCAAATTTTTGACTGGTAGTGTATATTGATTGGATGCTGTTGGAGAGTGCCTCTAAAATAGACCGACAGCTCTGTCCGCTTACAAAGTGAGCACCTTCTGAAGTTCTCTGCTCACCATGGGTGTCATAGCTATAATATGAAGGACAAGTCGCATCCACTCTTTAAGGTTATTAGTTAACACCCCCCAACACACACACACACACACATACACACATACATTCAAACACACACATTTTGGAATGGTGATAATGCATCAGTATAAACACCCTGCAGTCTTCTTTTTTTTATAGCTTTGTGCTCGTGCTTCATAATTGAATCCACTCCGCTTGGCTATTGAGAGAATGCCCATAATGATGGAATTCCATACCACGTTTTCACTACTACTGCACACACTAGTAGATTCTCACATGACATGCACACATAGAAACACCAGCGCTCGAGGCAGAGGCATGTGATCATTGTGTGAGGTTATGTAATTCATTAGGTGTTCATGGTCCAATGTGTAAGTTATTTGCTACTCGAAAGATTAGCAATATGTATTTTTAGTGGGGAAAAAAGCATATATCAGAGACCTGTGCCACAAATCTATTTTGATGTTATCCATCTAACTTGATCACACACTCTCCTCAAACACATACCACCAATGAATTCATGATTATTACTTTTCTTTAATTGTGGCAGATGGTTGTTATATTGATGCCTTTTGTCATGAAATGTTTCCCCAAATATTTATGTGGCGTACTTTGGTATCAGTGTTATGTGTGAACAATGTGTTATTAACCAGTTATCTGGTTAACAACATAATCTAGCTTCGAGACACATGCCTCAGTGATTCTTCATTATTGTAGAAATCAGTGGAAGATGAAGGCAGAGTAGAACTTCAAGTAACCCACTCTCATCCTCCCCATTTTACTCCTTGATTTGGTAAATAAGACATTAATTTAACAGAAATTGTAATTACATGCAAACATGGAGAGATCCTCAAGTTTGAATAAACAAAGAGTGGATATTAAAGATGGCTCTGAATTAGTCATCAACTCAATTTCAGTACTCAGTACTAGTGAATATCTTCACATATGTGATCTGTGGCCAACCACTTCCTCTGGATGAAATTCGAAAATGTACCCATTATTTCTCACACGCTGCTATCTATAGCCAGACAAAAGTATGAAAACACTTGTCAAAGGCACCAGGAAGCAGGAAATGACCCTTTTTAAAATGTTCTTTCATTAGATTGTCTGACCCACATTTTCTATCCTTCCGGCTGCTTACACCTCTCGTTTTTATTCCGCAGGACCGAGCCTATGAGATTGTGGAGGACATGGAGGCCAATAAAGTTCGCAAGATGAAGAAGCGGATCTGTCTCGTGCTGGACTGCCTGTGTGCTCACGATTTCAGTGACAAGACAGCAGATCTAATAAACCTCCAGCATTACGTCATAAAGGAGAAGCGACTGAGTGAGCGGGAGGCCATCGTTATCTTCTATGATGTAGTGCGAGTGGTGGAGGCCCTTCATAAGGCGAGTTTAAGACGGAAATGTGTGGACTATACCATGAAAACATGAACTTCTTAGAGAAGTGCACCCTTGTCAGCCATCATGCTACCTGACCCATTGGCATGAGAGAAAATATGAAGTTTTATCTTTGCAGAATTCTACTTTCATCAATAAAGAAAGCTCAAATACCACAAAGTGTTTGTCAACTGTTGGAGAAACTGGTTTGTTACTGTTAACTAGTCAGAAATCCGCTCTGATTACTCCCCCACCCTTATGCCACTCTCAAAAACAAACTGATTGTTTTAAAATCCGTGATTCCCTATGCACAATTTGACCTAACGTTCTTCTTCTTCTCTTTCCTTCTTGCATACAGAAAAACATTGTACACAGAGACCTCAAGCTGGGAAACATGGTGCTGAATAAACGGTAAGAAGAAACCCATTCTCTTGTCAATCTGTTAGCTGGCCAATAACATCTGTCATTATACCGGGTCAGTCATTTTAGCCCACTGGTAAGTCATTCTGCCTCAGGTCACATGTGTGAGAGGCCCCAGCAGCATGCATCAAGAATGCATTTGGCTTCAAATCCAAGCACGGGTCACATTCTCAAGCTTTGCTCTTTTGTGCTTGATGCTTGATGCTGGGTCAGTGTCTGTGTGCCAAGTAAAGGCTGGTGATTCTTTCCCGATGTTTGGGTTTCTTAGAAGTGGCAGGTGAACTTGAGTCTGGTGCAAAATAGAACAAAGAATATAACATTGTGTTTGTGGGAGAGTGCAGGGCAGTGCTATAAAAGATACAGGACCCCAGTGAGTGCATTTCGGGTCACAAAGTCCTGCAGTTCAAACAGGCCCTGGAGAATGGAAAACTACTCATCTGTTAAGCCATCTCCAAACACCATATGTGCAGAGTGTGTGTGTGTGTGTGTGTGTGTATTCAGGAGGCAAAGCTTACTTTTTAATATCAGTTTGTCCAAGTTTAGATTATTCAGTGAGATTTTGCTATTGAGATTGGACCTGATGATGACAACATGCAGCTGAACAGCAGAGGTCTGCATGCATACTGTATTCTTGGAGACTCTTGGAAATGTGATAATCATCCCACAAAGCCAGTGTTTTCATTTGGAAGAACATGACTAATACCGGTACACACACTCTTCCTACGCTTGCTTAGCCACACTCGCATCCAAACATCCAGTATGCTTGCTTCACAAACAAAGTGAATGTAATGCTAGAGTTGTCTCAACGCACTAGTCAGTCACTTCTCATGCATAACATGCACGTCTGAGTAGGTGCATTGAGATGTCACGTTGCTGGCGTATCTCACTACCACACACTCTGCATCACGGGCATCAGAGCCCCTTGCCTCCACCAGCTGCAGCAGCAGCAGTGGTGGTGATGAAACAGGAGAGTGTTTTGGCCAGGAAAGGAGGGTGGCGGGGCAAGGAGCAGACGAGGGGAACACTCCGTCCCAGCTGGAGACAAAGGAGAGGCTTGCCAAAGGCCCCATAGCTCAGAGCTGACTCACACCACACATGCACACTCATAGTCATCATTTATTTACCTTCCACTTTGTTTGTTCTCTTTTACACCCCAATCCCTTTCCTGCTTTCATTGTCTGTTTTATTCACTTTGTCATATCGCTTTATGCATCATTCTTTGCTCGCCTAAATGCTTCCTCTGTCACTCCACCCTGGATGAGTATGAATGTACGGTCAGTATGGACAGGACATGGTCAATTTAGATGCAGACCAGTCTCCAAAATCCCCTCTCCTCCCCTGCTGCTTCACTCTGGGAAATGCACTGATGCCCTCAACAAGCTCAGCAGTTTATGCAAGAATGATGTGATTTCCTCTTGCAGAGTGAGCTGTTATGAAAGCAGGATGTCATAAATCAGCCTGCAGGCTCGTTAACGATGTGTGTCGGAGCTGTATTAACTTCATAAATTTAGGTATTTTTAAAGGGACATTCATGTTGTTGTTTTATTTCTTCCGGAACACTCCTGTTAACATCGCCTGTCAATTATAATTGTATTCTCTCAGGGATTTATTATTTATTGATTCAGTTTAGTTTGTGATTTGATATTTTTGGCTGTCTAGCAAAAAAAAAGAAAAAAGAATCCGTACTGGAATTACACTTGAAATATTTTAGATTACATTGTTGTTTTTGAAAGATGCAACAATATTTGGCAAGCAGTAATAACAAAATGGGAATAATAGGAATAAGTCAATGCCAAATTTGGATATTAGGATAAAAACATTCGCTACAGTGAAGCTCGGGTCTTAATATAACCCTCTAAATCACTGGTTTGTAACAGCCTGAGAAATTAAGTTTGCTGGTCTCTGGAGAATTTGGCCTGCATTTAACCTCTTTTCTCATCAACTGGTATGTTTACAGCAAACTGTTGCAGTGAAGGAAGAGAAGTCAGGGGAGTTGTGTAGGTTTCTGGTTTCCTGACTTACCCGGGGTCACATGACAAGGAAGCAGAGATGCTGTGGTCTCACTTGAGTCCTTTGGGACCCTTACCTCACGAGGCAAACATGCAATTTTATTTATACAATCTCCGGTGCAAGAATAGAAGCCTGGGTCGTGATGCACACAGACAAAAGAACAGATTCCTCTATAATAGTAGCTTTTTTCAGGGTTCGTACGCGGTATGGAAATTGATTTTTGGTCATTTCCAGGTCTGGAAATGTATGGGGAAAAACGTGGTATGAAAAGACTCCAGACTGTTACTCCCTGTCTTCTAAAATGTGAAATTCTGAATTTCTAAAAAATATATTGATCATATAAGGTGAGTGTTTCGTGGTATTTTGAGCATGCAGCCAGTGCATCTAAATATTTACCACGAGTGCGAGGGCCACTGGTGGTGCTGTTGAGAGCGAGCTTCATTGGAGCGAGTTGAGCAGGATTGACAGCTGAGTAGGCATTTAAAAGGCATCTTCGCCTTCTTACAGCAGCATCTTCCTTGTGACGAGACGCTGTCCGCACATATGACCTTTCTCCAGAAATACCTTTTGTTTGAGCCCGTTTAATAAATCTCACAAAGACAATTTCCTCATTCTCACTCTTTATTTTTATTCATCTTAAACCCTAGACAACAGTGTTTTTGCCATCACAGTTGTCATTGTAGTACTTATTATGAATACTTATTACAATCTTTCTATTATATGTGTCATCATTGTTGTTGACATTTACACATACACGTTTTAATGCAGCCAGTTAAACACTGGTTCTTGATGCATTGCTCTCTGTTACTCTGGCTCATCCTTGTGCAGATTACAAGGCAGCTGAATGGTTACAGAGACGCCAAAGCTTTTGAAGGGTTGGACCACATAAGTAGATGGAAAATAGTGTTAACTGAATCTTTTAAAAGGATGATCGAGAGTGGAGCATTTTTTGGTCGAAAATTGAGTTTTGGGCAGGAATTTGTCTTCAGACGGTGTAATGGGAGCAGTGATTGTGTGCGACTGAGCAGAGTGTGAAAGTGAGAGAGAAGGGGGAAGCTGATGACCTCAGGCTTTTTAGAAAGCGGATGTGGGTGAGGTGCGTGATCCAGAGAGGACACAGGCTCTAAGACCATGGCTTTTGCGTGTGCTCATGTGCATTTGAATTCATTTTTCACCATGGGTATAATTGTGTGCGTGCAGCTTAAGTTGCACATTTGTGTCCTTATTTGAAATCCTCATAAGCTTTATATATTCATTTGCCAGCACATCACCATGCAGGCTCAGGCTTAGTCATTGAGACAATTATCCCAAGCCACAGATTGACTCATATGTTTGTCAAAGCACAGCTTTCACATTTTTTCCCCCTCAACTAAAAGAACATAGATATACAGAACAGTTCATAGTCCCTCAGCTTTAATATCGTTAGGTTTTAGCACAAGCAAATTTTAGCTGGATGACTAATTCCAATAGAATTCAATGACTTGAAATCTTACTGTGCCACACGAACCAAATTAATCACCATCACTGGTAACAACAGTGAATGTCCTCAGACTCTGAAGTGCCAGTGTATCTGGAGAAATGTCTCTGGCCAGATGTAGGTAGACGGCCATTGGTTAAAGCAGCGATGCTGTTGATAATAAACCTTCTTTCTGTAGCCGTGTAGAGTTTACATAAAGCTTCACGTGAAGGTACAAAAACAAGAACACAGGGATGAGATTGAAGAAAACATGTCACACGAATGAGAATTATGTACAGTAAACCCCTAATGCAGGGCGTTCAAGACTGCACAGAAGACGCTGTCATGACAAAAAACAATATGAGTGTAATATGAGTAGATGGGAGGCTGTCTTCTAATAAGACTGGATCTGCATCTGTTCTGCATCTGGCTGTCTTCAGATCCTGCTGTATTTTTAAGGCAAACGAACCATGAGATGATTTAAAACAACAAGTCGTCATAGCGAGTTCTCCGTGTCTGACAGCCGGTGTTTACTTCATCCTTTGAGCTATGAGTGTTTTTTACATTCTAAACTTGAATATGTTATGATGAGTAAGAACAGTGTTTGACAGTGGAGAATATTGAAGTTGGGGTGGGGGTTGTTTATAATATTAGTCAGCATTTGATTCAGAATGAATTACTGATTCAAATCAGAAGTATGAAAGATATTTATCAAGTGTGTTTGCATGTTTGTGTGTGCTTACAGGACTCACCGAATCACCATCACCAATTTCTGCCTCGGAAAACACCTGGTGAGCGAAGACGACCTGCTGAAAGACCAGCGAGGAAGTCCGGCCTACATCAGCCCTGATGTATTAAGTGGTGAGTGAACAACACATGTGTTCCATGCATGTTCTTTTAGAAGGACAATGTATGCATCAGATGCAACTGGGCTTTTATGTAAGGTTTAAAGACGTTCATCCTTCATCCAAGAGGCCTCTTCAGTTCTGACTGACTGGTGGGGAGTTTCAGGTATTTAAACCAGTGTGAGGTTGTTAACACATCGAGAGTCGTTAAGATGAAAAGCTGCTTTGTGGCATTCAGTCATGAATTTGATGTTTTATGGAAGTGACATAAACTGGGTGATGCTGAACACCCCCCACCCCACCCCCCCAATAGCCACACTTGATTTTGCAGTGACTGATCTTGTGTATTTACTGCATACGAAACACAGTTGTCTGTATTCCCCCAAAAGTGCCATACAGGAGAGTTCTGAACGGGCGAGCGGCTTTTCTTTCAGACGGGATCCTGGGATTATTTTAAACAGCATTGCGTAACGTCGAACAGTCGGCTTTGCATTTGATTTTCCAGTTATTAGGCAACAAGAAAGACGTTATGTTGCAATGTCGGACTGACAAAAAGTCGGAATAGCTTTTATTTTCTGTCTTTGTTTGCGTAGTCACAGGGATGTTGCATTTTCTCATGACATTTGTCTGCAGAGGAAGCTGCTTTTCTCTTTGTGTGACACATTTCCTTTATCTGGGGGGGAAAAAAAGAAGCAAAAATTCTTTTCCTTTTCTTTTTTTTTTGCACTTCAAAATGCTCCTTTGTCAAAGCAAATGGGAAGACACGAGTGCCATACACCAATCAAATTGATGCTTGAGCATGTACTTCTATAGTAGATCCCAATCCCATGCATTTAAACATTCTGCATGCCATCCTGGACAAACAGAAATAGTTCTTCTCTAACCACTCAAACTGTAGATAAAACTCGGGCGTGTATATCAGCATAACGTGACAGGCAGACAATTAAGCAGAGCTTCAGTGACTCACGCACTGATGACTCACTGGAGGGAAACTACTCCCATCTACCCCCCCTCTTTGTGTGTGTGTGTGGGTGTGGGTGTGTATGTGTGTGTGTCACAAGCTTTAACATAATTGCCTGCTGCTGTTGCTACCGCCTGCCTGGCTGTAACAACATGTGGTCATGCACTGCCATGATGTTCCACCGTTCACCAGCTCCAGTTTATCTATCGCCGACTTACATTGAATTTAATGGCTTGGGGTTGATTATAGAAACTGCGCTCCCATTTTCAAAGTCAGCAACGTGCTGGATACTTCTAGGAAACATGATGCATGTGCAGTCGGTGTTTGTGTTTGCTCATTTTGTTAATCATTACAACAACTCGATGCGAGTTGAACTTGTTGAAGGATTGATCACCGCTGAGTCACACACGAGGCAAAAACTGTCATTGCAGCACTAAACAAATGATTGCGGCCGTTGTGGCTTATCTGATTTTGGAGTATGAAAAAAAGCACACTGCTGTCAACATTTCAAGATTTCTCACCGATCCTGTGTCCTATCCTCAGGTCGGCCGTACCGTGGTAAACCCAGTGACATGTGGGCGCTCGGCGTTGTCCTGTTCACCATGCTGTATGGCCAGTTCCCCTTTTATGACAGCATACCTCAAGAGCTCTTCCGCAAAATCAAGGCTGCTGAGTACTCCATCCCAGAGTGAGTGCTCTTCCACGGCATGTGACATTTGGTGAAGATGCATTCAAAGCAATGGAATCTTACCTGCTCTGACATCAGGCACAGCATATTCAAGCACACAGTTTGTGCTGTTGTTCTCTATTTATTCTGTCATAATTTTGCACAGTATTAAATTAACTGTGGTTGTCCTGACAGTCATTTTTTTAAGTCGGACCTTATACTGAGAACTGACCACAATTTCAGATTCAGTTTTTGCCTAAAGAAATGGCAGTGTAATCTTTCAATAGTGGCTTTATGTATAGTGACTCAGTCACATTTTCCAAATAAATTCATGCCTTCCTTTTCTCCTTCACTTCCTCACAGGGACGGTCGTGTGTCTGAGAACACAGTGTGCCTGATCCGAAAGCTGCTGGTGTTGGACCCTCAGCAGAGGCTTACTGCAGGAGAAGTGCTGGAGTCTCTTAGTGTCATCATTGCCTCATGGTAGTTGCTCCCCCTGCTGGATATTTTCAAAAACGACATACGATAATTCCACAAAGGTGATTTCAGATGGATAATCTCACCGTTGCTGATCATCATCCTTGTTGTGTTCCCAATCACAGGCAGTCGGTTTCATCGTTGAGTGGACCCCTGCAGGTAGTGCCAGATATTGATGATCAGGTCAATCACCCAGAACATCTGCAAGAGGTAAATCGTTAGAGGAACACGCATACACTGGTCTGAATATGGAGTCTGTTGGATAAATCAAGAGTAGCTAAAATAGAGCTGCTTATGATGGAGCCTTTCTTAAATGTTTTTAATGCTCAGCAATGGAAATAAGTTGAGAAATGAGTATTTTACCCTTTTCCCATGGTTCCATGCACCTAGATAACATGTTTATGTGAGTCAGCTCAAATGTTTCAGTGCATTGAACAGTACATTTTCCCCCGTCAGGCCAAGGCGATAGAAGAGTCCTCACAGTACGAGTTTGAGAACTACATGCGCCAGCAGCTGCTGTTGGCTGAAGAGAAGAACACTATTCATGAGGCCAAGAGCTTTCTCACCAAGCGCCAGTTTGGCAGCATCCCACCTGTAAGGCGACTGGGCCACGACGCCCAGCCTGTCAGTCCGCTAGATGCTGCCATCCTGGCACAACGTTTCCTCCGGAAGTAGTCCCCTGTCCACCCACCTCAGCCTCTCTGACCTCCCCAGGCAGTACAGAGTCCTGCGGAGTCCAAAGAGGACTGAGGAGGCTAAGCCCCAGAAACAGAACTCATCCAGGAGGCCAAGCCCAAAGCAGGGTACAAATGCCCCCATTCATTGGTGGGCTTTGGGCAAGATAGGTGGAGCCTGAGTGAGGAGGGCACCAGAACAAACTGCCAACTTTGCTCCTTATGCCTGGATCCTTCCTGTGAAACATGGAACGCCCTTCAGAAGGATCTGAACCAAAGGTTCCTTGCCCTCAGGTCACCCAGTCAGATCTCACTGTGCAACCAATCTGATGGCACACCTGATGGCTAACACAAGGCTCTGCCTGACGTTTTGAAGAGACGATGAACCCGCTCCCTCCTCCGTGGAGATCTCCCTACTGTAACACTTTCCCCATCAACTCTGGATCCCCATGAGCAATACAGGACCAGAATCATGTAGCAACCCTTTGTCCTTCCTAGTGGTAATGGTATTGCCTCAAGTCGGATCACCTGATCACAGATGTCACTTCTCTATACCTCCATTCCACCTCCCTCCTCTCAGTCTGTCCTCTTTTTCCTCTACCGTTTCCCTGTGTCCAAAATGATCCCGACTGGTCCTGTCTGTCGACTTCAAATCAATCTACCTCTCTGTCTCTCTTCTCTGTTGGTAAACCATGCTCACTGTTCTGAGACAAGGGATTGTAACAATGGAGTCTTGATGCCACCAGTGACATAAAGCATTAATGTTTTCTGTCAGCGTGATAATGCTTTGAAACCTTTTCAGAGGTTTCTAAAAATCTGAATAAGCTTTTTTTTATCATATAAACTTAAGTAGCATCTTATCCCTACTTTTTGATTGAAGATACTGAATATCAAATTATGTGTACATGCATCCTTTGATATTTGGAGAATGCATTGTCTCCTATTTTTTTCTCATCCCTGTGGAAATCTATTAGCATCTAGGCAGCTAGCGTAAGATACCTGGAAGTCACAATGCCAAGAACTGAATGGGAAAAACTGTTGGATCCTCCCTGCCAAGGCATATTGATGGTATCGCTGTCTCAGTGCCACTATAGTGAAGATCAAGCACTGTCACATTTGCATTGCCAAAATCATGTCTTAACATTGCTCTTAGCCAAGGAAACTGGTACCCACAGCCTCATTCAGAATCAAAAATGGCCTCCAGGTATTCCTACTTCCCTGTTTCTTTTTACCAAGACAGATCATGGGACAAGTTTTTTTTTTTTCCAGTATGAATGTGAACTGTCGCTCTATACTTCGATACATCTGCAGTATCCATGAGTGTGTACGTGTTTCGAGTCAGGCAAATAAGAGTCTGCAAAGCTGTCGAGCTGTTAACCTCTAACAGTCACAGACTCTCCAAGCTATCCTCCTATCATTGTGTTCTGATATCTGGCCTGCCTCAGTGGCAGACACTGTGAAAACTAGAGCAGGCTTTTTCTAAGACAGGGCTTGACTGAATGTTTTAGTAATTGCTATGATTTCCATGAATGCTTTCTTAAGGAAAAAATGTCTATTGCCATTCTCAAGCTCTCTCTAGCTCAACCTGTACACGCTTGTATTATCTCACAATGTCAGCTCTCTATACCGAGGGGCTAGCTGGCCGATGTAATTGATACTGTAATATTCCATAGAGAAATGAAAGTACAGACTGATATTTTTTATGGTTAGTTTTTGGGTCTTGGTTATTAACGCATTATTCTCTTTTATCAAACCACGGCAAAACTAATAACTAGTGACTATAAGGCATCTGTACACTGCAACTTGCCTTTGTGTATTGGTACCTGCTTCCGGCCATCTGGACATCTTATTTATATTGAAACTAAATGCATGAACACAGGCTCTGGATTATTTTCAAATGTCTTCACATCTTTTTTATCTTGTAATTTCGTGTTGATTTATTTATTCACTTGTTTAGGCCGCCACCCCACCCCTTTCAAACCACTGAGGCTTTTATCGCAGACATCGATCGTAGCCTGTCAAAAATCCATCCGTTTAAATGGAAATATCTCGTAAGACTAGGCCAACATCTGCCAGTGAAACGGAGCCCAAATCACTGATCTCTCAGCTTTTAAGAAGTGTTAACTCCAACAGTGGTTCTCATTTCGATTCTTTTTGACTCATTCATGAAAGTGTAGCATCTATTTTTGTGCTTTCCTTTTCCTAAATAGTTTTCTTGCCTTTTCTGCAAAGTCTGTGATCAACCTAAGCTACACTAATAACGAGACTGACTTTTGTTCTATTTCTACTTTACAGGAGTTTTTTTTTTTTTTTTTAAATACCATTAACCTCCAAAAATACCCACACAAGTCTCTCTGGTCAGTATGTAAATATGTAACATCATGACTGTGCCAGTCATCTTGTATGTAGATCCACCCAATGAAATACCAACTCTGTCTCAACATGTGCTGATTGACATGCATTATAGGCCACGTTGGCCATTGACCACCACATCCGGAGGCTGAAATTACACGTTAAGAGAGCCGTCTGCTTTCCCCCACCTCAATGTGAATTCCATGGGTATACAGCAGTATTGTAGTAGTCTAGATTGTTTATCAGAAAAAGGTGTTTTCATGAATGCCGTAGCCATTGCTGAATGCTGACATTAAGTGATCGTCTGTGGAAAGTGTCTTACGTCATCTCCCATGATGCCCAGCTACAGATTAGTTAGTAACTTCAGGTTCAGTAGAGCCTTGATGTAGATGTAATTTTCTAACCCCCCCCCCCAAAATCAAAAGTGTTTCACTTTCTAGCTAGTGGATTGTACCACATTCAATGTTAGTTTTACGGACTTGTATTGGTAGACTGCAATGTGGACTGAAAAGCATGGAAATAGTGTGAGTTTAAGCTCCTTGTAAAACATGTGACTGTTGCATGATTGTAAACTTGCAGGGCGTGCCAACTGATAGAGAATTTAAAGATACACTCTTTGTCAATCCTACAGGAAGCAAAGCAAAGTAGATATACCCAATAATTGGACAAATAATCAAATTTTATTAATTTTTTCAAGTATATTTTTTTATGATTTTCACCCTCCTTCTAAAGTCCTAAGTCTTCGGTATATAACCGGTATATTGTTGACTGTTTCAACTGGAAACGTGGTGCAGGATATGAAATGTGGTGTAGTGTAAACCCGATGGGATCATGTGTTGTTAGCTGCTTGGTCGGACGTGGGCATCTAGATACAGAAAACTGCGTAATTGTACAGATGAAAAACATGTTTGTATAAAAAAAACATATTTTTCTACTTCATCAGATCTCTACATGCATGTTAGCAATAAACTTTGATATGGAAACATGCAAGTGTGTCATGTCTTTGTATTTCCTTGTATAGCCAGTAGGTGGAGCACTTCTTTAAGAAATGAAATGCTAGCCAGCAGTAGAAGAAGGTAGATTTAACCAGCAAATCATACTGAATGTTCATCTTTGTTGGCTTCCACATATTTCTGTAGCAGATGTAGACATTATAAATTATTCAAGATGATAAGTTGCATAGTGCCAGTCACCTATATGTGCTTTTACGTGATGTGATCGCAGGCCTCTGAGAGACCCAGACCTGTATGAAGAATGAACTGAATATAGAATAATCGAGTCTGTGTGCCTATACTGCCTCGGGTTTTGGACCAGACCGAGGTAGACGTGCTCAAACAGGAAGTCTCTGACAGCACCGTGGGACCCTGCGTGGGCTGCCCTGCCAATCCCTCCCTCACCTCACCTCAGGTTTTGAATGTACACTCACCCTCTTGAGCTGGGCATTAATTCCATCAGAAATATAAAATACACAGATACACATTTAAATCTCATCATACGCAGGCCTTACAGCCATATTTGATCAAATCTGTGAAAAGAAAACGTGAAAATGTTGCATGAACAGTCAATGTATACACTTTAGAGCACAAAAGTGGATCCCACTGAAGGGGGATCACACTAAATCTTAAACTCCACAATCATCATCAGTGTTTGGCATCGAAGAAAAACAACTGCGCCATCAGATCTGTGATCTAATCCTTTTATTCCGTCAATAAGTAGTTACCAAAGGGACAGATGCTGTGCTGATTTAATCAAAAAAAGAAAAACAGACTTCAGAGCAACCTTTCCCACCCTTATGAGATCCCCCCCAACAGATAGCATCTCAGCTGTGTCTCTCCCCTGGATCATTACACCTCTCTCTCTCCCAACATTTCAAGCAGGGTGGAAAAGACTCAAGGGTCAAAGTTCCACAGATGCTTTGTCCCCATAAACTACAACCAGCTGGCCTTGAGGAGGTCCACCCTGGAGTCATGTGTGTCTCAAACAAAGAGACTACATCAGAGATGTGCAATGTTCTTGCTTAATTACCTTAGAGAGCATTACGTATTTATTTTGACCAGAAAAGAGCAGGTTTGTTGGCATTTTGGCCTGGGAGCAGAGGGAAACTAGATTTCGTGAAGTATAAGGATGACCTCAGAGCTGCACACACTGAATAGCATAGATTTTGATATTTAAGTAAAAGTATAAGTATTGGCTCGATGGAGATCATCCAAAATGTTTGTAGCGACAGATCCAAGACGTTATTTGTACTTACAGATATGCTAAACTTGATTTTTGTTTGGCAGGCCTCAAAACAGAATGTGCGGATGGTCCCCAAATGACAAGTAAGTGGGTAAAACATCTGGTAAAGGTCTTTAGTCACTTATTCTAAGTTACTTTGTCTTTAGTGTTGCTCACCATATTTAAATGTTATCAAAGAAACAGATGATAAAAGAGAAGATCTGAAAATGACATATGCAATTCCGGTATAATCAACCACACAGCGCACAATTAGTGTTACCACAAAAAGCATGTAAATCCTCTGAAGTGTCCACGAATCCTTGTTTTATCCTTGTTTTTATTCACTTTGCCGATCAGTCGATTACGCTCACATAGTGCCATGCTGCCTTAATGTAGTGACTCCGAAATCAGTGCTCATGTTCCAAGGTCTCCTAACATGCCCTCTTCATAGAAGACTATGAACCAAACAAGGTCTCGAATCCACCAGGTCTCATATTCCTCTCACATTAAAGAGTTCAGCTTCGTTCAGTGACAGTCACTTTGAATGTGGTTGTAAAACTGGTGCCAGCAGAGGCACGGACTTTGTTGTGGCGCTGCACATGCGGTGTGACCCACAGCAATACGATCAGAGAGCTGCACAGGACATTCAATACAGATAATTGCTGTTCTGCGATGCACTGGCTATTATATATTTTAAAAAAACAGCAAAAGAATATCATGTCAAATGTGAGTGAGTATCACTTCAAGCAGCCCAATGACTGCAATCACACAGTTTGACTCCTTACATGATTTAGATCAACATTTCTTAATTACATCTGAATGATTTGAAGGCAGCCTAAGCTAAGCTAATCACTTCCTGGCTCCACGTCCCTTCTTTACACACAGAGGCCTAACTCTTTGAAAATGTGTTGTGTTGTTCTTTTCCTGACTGAGAATGGTTCTATTGTATCAACTGTCCGATGTTCAATGCGGGCATTACTGTTACCAGAAAGCTGCATGCAGACCCAGGACACGAGCCTTCTTACTCGAGATCATCTGAAACCCATCAGCGTGTTGCAGAGGATTGTTTACAGCTGCTCTGTCTCATTCTGACCTTGTTTCTGGGAGTGAATGAAACACCTCTGTGTCTTGTCTCTTGAGGGATTTTAGGATCTACGCACATCGTGTCAGAAGTCTCCGGTGTGTTTGCAAATTGCATTTGACGTGATGCAGAAGGGGTTGACATGGTCCGTCCAGTCCGCGCATATTTTGCCTACACATGGCTTTATCCTGCGTTGAGAAATAACATGCTCTTGCATTAAATCTCAAGAGGAACGTGCTGAGAAGATCCAGGTTAGCTGAGGAAATTTAAGTTTGCTCACAGACTTTTTTTTAATAAGGTTCTAAACATCTTTCATCTTTGCAGTCTTTTCGAAGTCCCCCTTTTATTATTTCTCATATTTTCTTACATCAAACTCACATCTGTCTGAATTCCCTCTTCCCCTTTCTTCACCTCCTCAACTCGTCCTTCAGGAGGTAAGTGGGAAATCGAAAATGGCGCAAGAGTGAGTGTGTCATTTTCAAACTGCCCGCTAACTCTGAACATCTGGTCCTACCGGGAGGAGGGCGACCCTGTAAATGGGCGCCCTTGTCTCCACTGTCAACACCAGGAGAACAGCCACCACAAGGTGAACAAGGAGGCATGTGTGTGTTTGAAATGTGTGTGTGTGTGTGGAGCGACAGTCTTCATACTGGAATGATGTTTAACAGGCACTGTTAAGAGTCACACATTTGTGGAAGGAGCTACTGTAATTTTTGAATGAAGATTTTTATTTTTCCGATCTGCTGTCAAACTAAGCAGCTAGTGTTCTTTTAGCTTGAAAATAGAATAATGAGAACATGAGTGAAAACACAAGAGTGTCAAGTCACGCCCTTCTTCAGCATGCTCTTACATCTGACCACACAGTAATAAAAATAATAATAAAAAGCACTAAAGCAATAAAAACAGCAATAAAAAGGCAATGAATTCATAAATCAGCAAAGCACATGTGCTGCAACTACTAACAACGTTATTGGTATTATTTACTGGAAACATTCATTAAAAAATAAATAAAATAAAATAAAACAAAACCATGAATAAAAAGCCTTCTGATCAAACTTGTAACCTAGAGCCAGTATTTGGTTTGTCTGTTCTGGGCTACTGTAAAAACATGGTGGTGCAATGTGGTGGAGTCTTTGGAGGAGGACCTTCTCCCTCTGTAGATACAGTACGAACAGCCCATTCTATAAAACAAAAACATATAAAAAAAACTTTTTTTAGGTGATTATACACTAATTACAGTATAGCATGAATATAATCCATTTCTGTGAATAAATCCCCAAAACTGGATGTGGCAGTGTGGTTATGGTGAGTGCAGGATAGAGAGATAAAGAGAGAGAGAGAGAGTAGGGGTGGTTCAGGGAATGATCCCAGGGAGAGAACTAATCATTCCAGGTGTTTTGTGTTGAACTGATGGCGCTCTCTCCCTTATGTTGCAGCCTGATGGACCTGGACGTTGGTCTGCCTGCTGGAGTCTGCAGACTGGATGAGTCTGGAGATGCAAAGCTGTGTTTTGTGTTACGTTTATTGTTCGCTAAAATTAAAGACTGTTCTTAACGTCGTTCCACGGCGCCGTCACTGAGAAGAACCTTCACATACGTGACAGCTTTTTTGATACAGTACAATACAGTATAATAGTTGTTTTTTAAAAAGAGAATATCCCTTTGTAACTACCTCCTACACCCACACTAATAATTTTTATACAGTCCCTTAAGCAATCAAGCCACAGACCTTTTCTCATCATCTTTAATGCTAACTTGGTTTTACATTAAAAAAAAGGGTCATGTTAGTGTTTATTGAACCTGCTGCAGCTGCTTGATTAATTAATTTAGTGCCTATCTATTGGTTTCACCTGTGTGCGAACTCTTTTCCATTAGAGAAAACTGCTCCCCAACTGAGTGGTTTGAATCACCATGATGAGATTTCAGTCACCTTGAGGTTTCACCCTGTGCAGAAACCTGCTGGTGAATTAAAGAGGAGATTTCTTCCAGTAAAGTGTAACCAGTGTTGCTGAGTCATTTGACAGTACTCTCCTGGTTATATTCACATTTGTTTGTGTAGACCTTTCGGTTGTCTACAGGATTAATCCCAAGACATGATAATTTCATCACTATACTCGTTTAAACCTGAAAAATGGATCCATTATCAGGACTTTTTGCTTTGCAATGTTCCCAAAGCCCAAACAGAAGGGGGAAAGAAGGCTTTTAGGTTTTCTGCACCTACTGCTTGGAACAATTTGCAGACTGATCTTAGATTTCAAGGTTAGCGAGTCTGAATGAGGTTAAAACTGTGGTGAAAATCAATTGAATCAATCATTGAATCAATTCACTTCATATGATTTCATGTGGAAACTTCATGTTGCTGCTATTCTTGGCCAGGTCTCCCTTGTAAAAGATATTTGACCTCAGTGGGACAAACCTGGTTAAATTAAGGCTAAATAAAAATAAATATTGAAAATCACGCTTTGGATACTAGCGGTCACAAATGGTAGACAACCAACCTCAAATCATAACAATCAATCTGTGTGCATGTTCCTCGATTTGACTGTTGGCCATGAAGCTTGAAAGGAAAACATTTTTCTTTCGCAGTTATAGCAGCTGCTATAACGTCACCCCCAGTGCTGCCAGTGTTAGAGAATGAAATGTGATTGTGTGATTAGTAGACTTTGCTTAACGCGAAATAGGACACCCCTCCTTCAATCTAGGCTGATGAGGTCATCTATTTTTTATGTCAAAAAAAAAAAAGACTGAGCTGATGTAAAATCGAGTGAGAATAATGGATGCAAATGTTGAAATATGACAGAATCAGGTCCTTTCGTGAAAATTTAATTGCATCGTAGAGTCTGACATCTCATCAAATCAAATACTAATAAACAGAAGTTTGTATGTGCACAAGCCCAAATACAGTCCCACTCAGGCCAATCCCACTCTGACCAGTTGTTGGAAGAGGGAGCGTTTGATCCATTGATGGTGATTACGACTCACAGCTGTCCCCACTCAGCTCAGTCAGCAGAGAGAAACCTGCAGGATCTCAAGCATGCTGTGGGGGGGGAAAAAAACAACAACTCAGCTGTCCTTCTGCACCTCACTGTGTCTAATGATGTTTGGGCTCGGGCCACATTCTCTCTCAGACACAGAATAGTGAATAGTCAAGACACATTACTAAATCAGATACTGTACCTCCCTGATGACAGCTGCTGCTGCTGCTAGTACTTTAGAATACCAATACTTTTGTAGTGTAACTTTGGAATGGAGGGCTTTTACTTGCATGATAGTTTTCTACCCTGTAGTATTGCAACATTCATTAAAGTACTAGAGTCCCAGTTTGAATCCACCTCTGCTGTCTTTAGAATTTATAGATCAAGGCTCTATTGTATGCAAGTACAGCCTCATGGGGTGCAGACTTTCAGTCTTGGCCTATCTACTATTTAGCACCATAATATAATAATTAAATTATATCACTTAGTTTGCTCTTGTAAACTGTTTTTTTTGGAGCAAACACTTGTCTTTGTTCATCTGCCTACCATCTAATAAATAGTGAAATGTAATGTGAGGACCTTCTCGAGATGACATCTCTTTCCTGAAAACAGTTTGTCCAAACATGATCGAATGATTGAATAATTACAGTGCAGAACTGCTCTTTTCACCCTCAGCATCACATTAAGTCAGCTGAACATATTCAGGAAGAACTTCATGACTTTTGACATTGTTTTGTGGGTGTCCAACAATAAAACAACAGTAAAACAACAATAAAAGCCACTGGCAGTGTGCTGAGAAACCACAGGGCTTTATGCTCATGACTGTGCCAGACTTACCAAAATGTTCATTAAATTGAGACTCTCACATCCTCCTCCTCTTCCCATGACTCTTCTTCTCATTCATCCTGTATGTGTTGGTGGCAAACAGCCATTGGATTTCCTCTCACTGCCCCTTCAAAAGCGAGCTTTGGTGTGGGCGGTCGAGACATGTCTCTCTCTCTCTGTGTGTGTGTGTGTGTGTGTGCGCTGTAAATAATTCCCCCAACCAAAGAGTCAAACTTCAGAGCTCTGTCTAATCTCTGAGACACACAGCAAACCACAGGAGTAGGAATGAACGGGCTTGGGGCTGAAAGTCATATAAAAAGTTTTTAAAAAATTTAAAAAAAAGTATTTCAGAAAAAGATTAAAATGTTAGTTTGTTGTCCTTTCATGGTGGTTGTTGAAAATAAAAAAAAAAATTTAATAATGTCAGGGGCTTATTTTCATTTCCTTGATCCTCCAGGCAAAGGTTTTTTTTTTCTTTATAGCATGAAAATCAATTGGCAGTGAACACATTTAAAAAAAGAAAAAAAAGAATACTTTTAAACTTGACAGCATGAATATGAAAATTTACTGGCATTAAGTTATAGTGTATATTGTTGGCAAGACGATAAAGCCTTTAATTTAAGCCTTGCAAGGGTGTCAATCTTTCATTTAGGTCATTATTTCACCCTTTGTTGGGTATCCGTTGTTTTATTTTGAGCATGTTGGACGACCGCACCGCCACATTCACATTGACTTTTGTTGCATGAGTGGAAAAAGAAGTGAAATTTGAAAATAGAAAACAAAACCCACTTACAACACTTCTGGAGATATATTCTGACCCTCTGTTTCTGTTTCTCTCAGAGCCATCACTCTTCCCACCGAAAGCCAAATAGAGCTGGAGGTAGTCATTACAGGCTTCCCTGGGTAATGCTTGACTGACTGCTCATGTCTATTCTTGCTCAGTCAGGATGAAGTGGGCGCACAGTGGTTCTTATAGTAGATACTGGGTGACAAACATTCTTGCAGGGCGCAATTCTTGCGGTTGTGTCTTCAGCCCCAATGAGGCATGGGTGGAGTGCCACTTACTGAAACCAAACCAGGATTTCCCAAGGGGTGCCAGGCACCAATGGAGAAAAAAAAATACAAGTCTGGACCAAACCCTGGTGACACGTGGTCCACATGTGAATTCCTGGCTTGGGATGAGTCCCTCCTGGCAGCTGGTTTTCTTTGCTGTTCCATAATTTTGTGTAGGGCTATGACAGCGGTTTGTAGGAAACGACGCGTTATGCTTGACGGTGCATTGCTACAGCACCTGGTTACTCAGCACAACGTTTGAAGGCCAAAGGTCATAGTCCATCATAGAGCCTGAATAATTAGCATAATTCTTTTTGACACGTTATTTTTTTCTACAATTAATTGATGGAAATTAACACGTTATTTTGACAGCCCTGCAAAATATACCTAATGTATCAAAGGTTAAAGTATTTAGGAAAATGGTCCTTGGCATATTAATATGTATTACATTGATTATCAATACGTTTTATTGCTGTAACCGGTCAAAGTGGACCTTTTTTAACTACTTTCTTAACATACAATCATATTAAAGTCTAGTGGTTGCCAATACGGAGGTCAGGCTTCCTCTGATGGGTCACAACATAAATCTGAGGGGTCTTTTTTTTGGTATGTTTTTGTCTTTTTGCTCATCTGTGCAATTTGTAAAATATTTAATTTAATCTCTGTGGGCCTTTAGATTTAAATGAAATCATGTGAGAAGTTTGGAGGTGAAATGAATTTTGGCAGAACTGCTAACAGGAGACATCTGGAATGTGACAAGGGGCCTGAAAAGGTCAAGCACCACTGGTTTAACTTTTTAACAATGTACTACAAAGTGCAACTATGCAGTGATGATCAAATAAATGGAGCGGACATCTCGAAATTGTATTTCTGTACCAAACTTGAGTAAATGTACTTTCTTACATTCCACCACTTGTGTTTGTGTTTTGCAGCTGCTTTATTTGATAATGTAATAAATGCACTGTATTTCACGTCAGGCTTTTAGCAGCACACTTACATTAACACCTCCCTTAAACGCAACAAGCTGTGGCCCATGTATTATTCAGAAGAAGCACACAGTGGGTCTCATGTTTGAAAACCATTTCACACTTTGACAGAAATGGATTACAGTGTGAATTACAGCGCACACAGGGTGTTTAAATACTGTGGCTCTGTTTAGATTTAGAAAATTAAGACCTGCTCTCTTCTGCCTTTTTTTTCTTCACACCACTGTTTTTAAAAGCAGCAGCGGCTGAAATCCTCAACAGGCTATCATTTCCCCTGGGAAAATGAATGTCTTTAAAAAAATGTGGCAGGAAAGCTACATCAATATATTTTTTTCTGGAAGTGGCGCACAGTGTTCTGTGTGAGAAACGCTGAAATAACATGGATAAAGGAACAGTTTCAGAGGCCTGGATATTACACAGATAACATCTTTTCCTGTGTTAATTGAATTCACTCTGGGAACACTATAAACTCTGCACTGCCTTTTGTTGTGTGTTTGATTTGGACGCAAACGCTTTAATGGAGTAATTCTTAAATTGACATCACCAAGTGACTATGAATAAGTGCATTGACGGAATCGGTGAATGGGCGTCGACAATTTCCTCCCTTTAAACAGAAGTAATGATTGAATTGGTAACAAAGGGAAAATCAGAGCTCCACTTTCATTAGCAAGACGTTTTAGTGTCGTTAGAACCTTGAAGCAAAAATGGCCTATCATCTGAAGCACATATCAAGAGTCTCTGACGCCGATGCTGAGGTTGGAGCCTAATTAGAGAACTTGCATAGTCAACTCCAACCAGAGATGAGATCCCATTCTGGATTGAATTCACCGTCAGAAACGGGAATCAGGGTATTGTTTGGTTCCTGAATGGCAGGGACAGGCTTCTGTTCGGAGAGGTCTCCGAACTAAATTTGACTTGACTTGGCTTGACTACTGTAAGAGTGTGTTTGCAGGCCTCTCTAAAAGCTGCTGCTAGCGTTCTGACATTGAACAAGAGGGTGGATCAGTGCAGTTTCCAGATCTTTAGAATGGCTTCCTGTGTGTCATATAATTGCCTAAAAAACACAATTTTTAGGTCATAAAATGCTGAATAGCTTGGGGCCAAAATACATTTCAGATCTGATCTGTGAAGTTTAAAGAAAGGGTCCAGTTTCTGTGCGTGTATCTGGAACAAAGCACCAGGAACCTTAAGGTCTGCAGGGTTAAAAGCCTTAATCTGTTTCATTCAATTTTGTAAAATTTCTATCTCATATATACTTTAAAATCATGTTCTTATGTGTATTTGTTACCTTGTGTTTCTTTTACATCTTGCCTCAAGGCCTTTTGTCATCTTATGGAAACCACTTTGAATGCCTTGTTGTTGACTCGTACTGCAGATGAATTTTTCTTGGCTTGATTGGTAAAGAATTAGGAGGCAGAATGAAAGCAAAAATGAAATGTCTGAAGTTTCTCCAAACGGTCATAATGATACCTGGACCCCCATTTTGACCCAAAAAAAAGAGTAACCTCTCCTCCATCTGTAAAAACGCTTTGTACCGAAGCCCAGAAACATTTTTCTTGCAGTGCTCTTGATGTAATCGATCCCTTGTACTATATAAAAAAAAAGAAGCTTTTAGAGAGTCTAACGGTAATTTATTAGGCCCCAGTCAATCTCTCACCTCCATCTTCTACACACTCACTACATCAGCAGGTTTTATTTCATACATCTGGACGATCAGTATAGAGCAGCAGGGATTCAGACAGCAGACGGGACCAGGAGAGATTAATGTCCAGGGAACGTTTTAAAGGTTCGGTTACAGAGAGGAGAAAAGAAAGTGTGAACTAGCATCTCAATCATCTCTCTGAAGTTCAGGCTGTATTATTATTTTGTCTGTATAAGTGCACGCATTTAGGCTAAAATGTTTGCACATTAATATTGCATTCTGTCTGCGGTAATGCATGGGTTTGCACTTTCGATTCACGGCAAGAAAGGCTGTGGGTTCAAATACACTCATTGGGATTTTCTGGGTGGAGTTTGCATGCTTAAAAACGTGCAAGTTAGGTGAACTGGTGACTCGAAACTGTCTTCAGGTGTGAATGTGAGCGTGAATGGTTCTTATCTCTATATGTGTCGTGATGAACTGGCGACCTGTGCACACCTACGCACTCGAATGCATCATCTCTCTCTCACACACACACACACACACACACACACACACACACACACACACACACATATAAACACACATACAAACAACCTCATTGCTTCCAGTGAATACTTTGTGAGCCTGTAATGGTTTATTTTTCCCGCTCGTATGTCCTGGGGTGAACTCAGCAGTCAAGCTCTCCAGATTGCACATCTGGCCTCAATGAGCCTCCGAGGCAAAACATTACCCCTATACTGTACTGTCCAGCCAAACAGAGTTATTGATTCTATTTTTGGATGCCCGTAAACGACTGGAAGATGAGTCGGCTGCAGCTTAGAACGCTGGAAATACATATTTGTGTTCACACTGTTTGATTTAAAGTTCGAGAAGTCCATTTGGAAGCTGTAAAGGCCCAAAATGAAGTCACCCTTTTGAATGAAAGCTCTTATTTCAAATCTAATGAAGGAGGCTGCTTGGTTTAGAGTCTGGAGGAATGTTCAAGGTATTGTCATTATTCCTGGATGCCGAAGGCACATTTGACCCCATTTATTTAATTTCCCGTTTATACACCGCCCTCATCCTCTGTTATGTCTAATGCTGCAGGTCCATTGGATCCAGGAGATGTCTGCAAGCAAGCTGGGTAGACTACGTGCTGGGAGAGAGGCGAGCCGTCTAGGGGGAATCATACAGTCTTGCCCTGCTTTCTTTGTAGTCTAGTGCCACAGCTGCAACGCTGGATTGATTCGCTCCAGGGGGGGATGTTTATTGCTTTTCAACCAATGAAGCAAAGAATGACATATCCTTAGAGCGAGGAGTGAGTCGACGTTAAACATTATACATAATTGCTATCTTATGATCTGTCCATCAGCAAACATCCGGAAGACACAAGGGGACTTAAAAGAGCCAGTAAATTGAGCAGCTTTTACATGTCGGCGAAGTATTTTGGCAGTTTGACGGATCACAGGTCATTCTTTCCTCCGTGATAAGCATCTTACTATGCCGTGGCCAAACTCTGGGGGTTGAACAGGAAACTGATTTATGAAGTCTTGCCTGTTTGTTTTCCTCCAAGCATGCAGCCTCAGTGTAAATACCCCGACACTGCAAAAGCTGATTAGAAGTGAGGCAGATGGTTTCCACTCCGAGGGAGTCATGTTTTTGCATTCCCCCTGTCACGGGAGAGCTGACAAATGCAATGCAGCTGACATGCACATTCAAACATGTGTAATCACACATACTGTATGAACACACACACACATACTGTATGCATACTCACACAGGCACTTACTGCACTCCCTGAACTCTCAGGTGTGGATATATTTAGTCTAAAAGCACCACCAAAAATAGCATCTGTCAGCAGAGATTGTCACTCTGCTGTATCTGCAGAATCCCCTTCTAAATCCCCGGAGTTTTCATAATTGTAGATTTCGTAAATCGCTACAGTTCAAATTTGAGCCTTGAGTCTCTATAGGCCATATCATCATACTGACCGCTCTGTGCTACAGACATGCCATTAACAAATGTTTCATGAACTCGGTAGCTCTACGTGTTGAATGACAGTAATATATTTTCGACTGTGCTTGAGGGAAGGGATATCTTACAGTAAGAGGGTGCTTTGATATGGGTTGACTGTGCACAAAAAGCTGCGATTTGTCCCGTACATGTCTGCTCTTGCTCCAGCTCCTCGGGAGAGAGGAGTAAATCATTAAGTGCTCCAGCTGCTTTGAATGCATGCATTGGAGACCCAAGATGCTGGCAGATGAGAAACTTTAAGAGCTCATTCACTGTGACATGCAGTCAATGGCTTGCAACCAAACAAATTTCCTGCTGTTGGTTTAGTTCAGTTAAAAAAAAAAAAGAAAGGTCAGACTCATCTGCAGGCTAAAGACGTTCTCTGAGAACAGAGCGTGGAAGTATATCTGCTCCTCAAGAAACTCTTAGTTCTGGACCACAGAACTTGTGACAAACTTGTTCTGGCACAATTACAAGCTGCTTAATCACTTTTTGACATCATTTTTGCGCCGCCGACTGTGCGATGCTGTCAAAGTGCTCGTTTTCCGATGAAAAACAGCTCAGCTTGTTATCACAAGTGTCAGTGTGTGTTGACTGTAACTGCAGGGGTTTGTTCCGGTGAAGAGGTAAATGACCAGCAGACCACGGCGGAGACCAGAGTCCAGATGGATGCCTCTAACCCGAAACTGTTGATTTAGTCAACCATGAGTCAACAGTTCCCCGCAGAGGGGGATGTCAGGATGGAGGGACAGCGGAGAGGAGGTGCAGTGGTGTTGAACAATTACATGGGGCTTAAGCTTCTGGGGCGGGTGCAAACAGGAAGCGGATGGCCGAGTGATTCAGAGGCAGAAACGTGAGATACCAACTGATGTGGGCATGGACTGCTGTAATGATCATGTTGTTGATGGGTGCACGATTGTGAAGCTTGAGTACATGTGCACGATTTCCTGCTGCTCCCATTTAAACTTAAACAACTGCTCGACTGAAAACCTTAGAACTTTTAGCGTAAAATGTATTATTAAATTTACGTTAATCAACATCAGTCAGCATGCTTTGTTTTTGGGACCAAATTCTCTTGAGTTTGAAAATGACAGAGTACAACAAAACCTCTTTAAGGATTAAACAGCATAGGATCAGACATGATCCCACGCTACCACTGAAAAAAAAATCTACATAAATAACTCAAACTCAAGGCTAACTCCCAACTCTTGTTAGTATAAAGAAACTTTTTTTAACTGTCTGGTGGGCAAGCTGTGTGATGGAGTCTTTAGAACCTACTGACGATATGGTTTACAGGCAGATAAGAGGATTATGCTGCAGGAATTGTTTGTTCAAACGCTTTTGTTGTGAGCGTTGGGATTCATTACCTGCAAATTCAAGCCGACTATACAGCTGCCATCCGCAGTGGAAGAGAAATCTACAAACTTCTCTGAGCCAAATTGAAGCTTACAGTCAGAGCGAAAATAAGCACTCTTTATGCATAAAATCGATCATCCACCCTCCTCATCTGCCCTTTCTCCATCTCCTGTCTCCTGGCCTGTCGGGTCCTGTCCTCAGAATGTGCTGTCGAGTAACCTGCACTCTTTTCAGCAGTGTTAACTTCCAGCCTGGCTCAGCGATCCATCTGCAGCTGTGTGCAACCGTGTTATTATCTCAATTACCCTCCTCCAGCACACACCTCCGCTCTCCATCTTAACGGGAAGGAGAAAAAGAAAGGCATCACCCTGCATCACTGGACACACATTGTACACATTCACATTTAGTTACACCAACGATATATATCGACATACACAAATTTAGACATACTTGCATTTTTCTTGAAAAGACCTTTTGAAGGCCCATTTATGCTCTGCGTTAAAAAGACGGATACACACGCTTTGTATTTACTAGGTACATTATCACAACGTCCTCCGACTGTCACCATACTCGTTGTTGTTGAAACTTTTGACACTTCACTACCATCCTGCGGTTGTATCGATGTCGACGTAAAGGACGTAGGGACGTATGAAAAATCAGCCATGAGTGGGAAACATCATCATCATAGGACAATCACAGCCTCATTAAACTTTAGCAACACAATCTGGAGACCTACAGTGTTCAGAGGATGTCTGGTTGTCCCAAAAAGTGTCCCATCCAGTTACTAAAAACGTGTTTGACACCACACAGCATGGATTTTGATTTTGATTTTTTCCTCAAGTGGTCAAAAATGGTTACATGTTGCAACAAATTAAACAACTTGAGACATAGGTGAGAATGGGAGTGGCCATCTTACACTTCCATCATAAAGTTCACAGCCCTTATGCAATCTTTCAAAGTTTGAATAGGCGCCTAATCTAAATAGGTTTATTATAAATCTATGACAAAAAAAAAACAAAAAAACACACCACGCTGGAGTGCAACTCAAATTCAATTATCTCAGCTTTCAGATACTGTGCACTGCTTCTACGTGACACATTATTTTGATCTACTATCTCCCCCTAAAAGTCCCATGTCTCCATACAAAAAAGACAAAAATGGGTCACAGTGGATTATTTTCAACCCATCATCATCCTGCATAGCACAATACACACACTGTGTGCGCTATCTCCATATTCATGGCAGCCCTTCCCTGTGGGGAACGCATGAATGGAAACAGATTGTTTTTGACGTATTATTAAGACCAGTTTCGAAGTCATGTGAAGGCCTTTGAGAACTGGTCTCCCAAGGCTCTACAATTGCTTGTGATTTACAGCCACAGAGCCAGCCTACCTCCACATATCTGCTCGATGCTTCTCTCAAATTGTTCTCAGCAGCTATGAGGGCTTGTATTTTTAGTTCATATCTGTGGGATCGTTCAACCCCAATCCAGAAAGCCTATCTATCACTCTGTTTGTGTTTACAGTGCATGCAAGGATACGAGGATTTTAATAAAGGCGTGTGTGTGTTAAGGACGGTGAGGCTGGGTGTCCTTTGGGAAACTTGTGGGTCCAGGATATATATTATGGAGGCTCTGGGTTTTGGTTCACAGGGGAAGGGCCTGTGTGGATTTATTTGGCGCATGATTGGCAGGTTTGGCCCCAGGACGGTGATTTTTGGCTAGAGGGAGACTGACAGGGTGAATACGGATAGAAGTATTATCTGTTTTCATAGTCAGACATTTTAAAATCTTTTTGCTTAGTGCCAGCTTGTTCAAAAAAACCAAAACTGATGCACACAGTCATGCAAAAGAAAAAATGAAAGTCACTGTACCATCTTCTTTACTGGAAAAAGGTCTTTAGAAATGTGTTTTTGCGCCATTAGCTCTGCATCATCATGTGACGTTCACAGATTAAAGGACTTTTTCCAGATTGAATTGATGACATGCGTACATGATTTTTTAGGACAGAGCCCTGAGGAAGGTTTTTACACTTAGACAACTGACTCTTTATTTGTGAGGCCAAACATACTTTTTTTTCCTTTTCTACAGAACGCATTAACAGAGAGGCACCGCTCTCCCATACTGAGCCCTATAAATCACTAAATTCTTTGATGATAACATGAGATAAAGGATGATGTGAATGTTTGGATGACAGCATGAGATTGTTTGTGACTGACACATTACACAGAGGATGTACAGCGAACACTGACCTTTATGTTTTACTTTAATGCATCAATACGATAATGAGTATAAAAGAATTCTGTTCTTCTGAAAAGCCGCAGTAACAGAAGCTTTCTGCTATATGATACTGTAATATACTTTGGCACAATATAGCCTAATACAGTTGTGTAACAGTGACTTTATATTTACTTTGTGTTGCAACCATTTAGAAATGTTTAGCAATGTGCAAAAAAGTAATTTATAATGAATTAGAGAAATATGTGTAGGAAAGCCCAGTGCATTAGTTTCACAGTGAGAAATTAATTTTGAAGTGTTTTTTTTTACTAACATCAACAGATCAAACTCTTACCATTCATTCCTCTGAAAAGCCCTGCTGCGCTTACAATGCAGTTTGGAAGGCCGACTTGGAATCATCTGTGATAACAGGATTCTAATGCTTGTGGAAAATGAAGATGCAATGTTTTGTGTAAAGCTGAGTCTAAAATCTACATTAGATTCTAGGTAGATTTTTTTTTCCTGCATGTCCAGGTCTTGGGTCTCAGCAGCAATCTCAGCAGAGAAGCCCAAACCTCCCTCTCCCCAGCCAACTCCTCCAGCTCTTCTGGGGGTACATCAAGCCGAGAAATATAATCCCTCCAGCGTGTCCTGGGTCTGCCCCGGGGTCTCCTCCGAGTGGGACATGCCCAGAGTACCTCCCTAGGGAGGCCAAGGGGCGCATCCTAAACAAATACCCGAACCACCTCAGCGGACTCCTCTCGATGTTGAGGAGCAGCGGCTCCACTCTGGGCCCCTCCTGAATGACCGAGCTCCTCACCCCATCTCTAAGGGTGACCCCATACAGCTTGTGGAGGAAGCTCATTTCTGCCGCTTGTGACCACGATCTTGTTCTTTCAGTCATTACCCAGAGCTCATGACCATAGGTGAGGGTAGGAACGTAGACTGGCCGGTAAATCGAGAGCTTCGCCTTGTGGCTGCGCTCCCTTTTCACCACAACAGAGCGCTAAAGAGTCCGCATCACCGCAGACTCTGCCCCGATCCATCTATCAATCTCCTGCTCCATTCTTCCCTCACTCGTGAACAAGACCCCGAGATACTTTAACTCAAATAATATCATTTACCTTCTTTGCTACATGGCAGTAGACCTGACTCTGGCTCTGGCTCCCCAATTTGAAGACATTTTCAGTGATTTTCGTCTTCGACGTTGCTGCTTAATGCTACAGGCCACTGGTTTTTGGTTGCACATATAATACATGTTCCAAAGGTCACATGCCCGTCCTGTTCTACCTCCTCGCCAGCTCACTCAATGTATACAGACATCAATTCGTTACTGTTACACCTTTTGCTGATGCAGAGGAGCAACAGTCGTGCCTTGAACAGGCTGTGATGAAGGGGCTACTCTCTCTTTTATGTGTGTGTGTGTGTGTGTGTGTCTGTGCGTGTCCAGGAGAGACAAGCAAACTGGCTCCAGCTTGCTCCGAGACTGATGCCTTTATCAAGCCATAATAACTACTCTCGCTGCTTTTACTGTCAGTCTCAAATTTGATTCTGTGTAAGTGTTAGTGGTTATGCCCCATAATATTCTCTGCTGTTCTGAAAAAAAAACCCCAGCTGTAATCATCGAAACATGCTGGTTGCAATTTTCCTGCCTTAGCAACTAAACTTCTCATCGCAGTGACGTCCAGTAGAGCTGCGAAAAAGTATCGTGTGTCATGTGAAATGTCAAAGTTGTGCAAAATGTCTGAGTAATTTTCAGTTCAAGTGTGTTTTGCGATTACCTCTATGCATTTATAATGTGGGCAGATGTCAGTCTGGATTTAGACCACACAGCTCTTTCATTTGTGATCCATTTTGATACAATTTCTTTATATTCCTAACGACTTTCATTTATGGCTGCGACGGAGTTTGACCAACATCAGTGTTTTTGCTGTCCATCTCAAAATGGAAACTAGTGTTTCATTGACCGAGGGTCAACAATCAAGTTTGAGACATTTCACGAAGAAAGCCATAAACACAGTGCTACATTGTTCATGTGTATTTTGGGGTGTATACTTAGAATCTTTTACATTTCCCTGTAAAAGAAACCCCATCATTATGCCTATGTGTAAACTTTTGGCATTGCTAAGAGTGGTGCTGCTGGCAGAAGTGGCCAGAGGTGGAAATAATTCTTCATTATCTCAAACTGCAGCTGAACATTTTTCTCTCTGCTGGATTTGACTCTCTCTGGGCTCTTGGAAGGCTGACAGTGAATTAATGTGACTGGCTGCTAATAAACCGGATGCTTGGGACCTAATCTGACTTTACAGCAAGGCTTTACCATTATATCCCCTGCATCCATTTACATCAAGGGTGCCAAAGGAAGTTTGCCAATCACATAGATTCCTTTGTGGTACATATACTTGCATGCACAAAAGGACCTATTCTTAGATTTGGAAAGGACGACAGCTGTTTCAGTTGTGGCGTCCTGCACGCTCTTCGTAATGTTATTCAGATGTGCAGCTTTGGCGAGAGACATATTGTTTTTAAGAGATATGCCAGTCCTATTTATTAGCATTTTTTTGATGTTTTGAAGCTGGATTTATGTTTCATTAAATTTAAGTAACATATTGAGGTGTTTAAAGGCTTATCATACACCAAAGCACTGGAAATATGATTTGTAACACTCACAGACAGGATTTTATGTCTCTGGAAAGTTATCACAGCAGCAACAAAAGCCACAAACCTCCGCCAACATTGAGCATTCCTTCCACAGGGTCCTTTCTCCCACGAATAACATTCCTATTTGTATACAGTGCCTGTATTTAGATTCGTTCACCATGAAAACAGAAACCTTGAACTTGGATCCATTCATAGCTTTTGTTGTAAAGAAAACAGGTGTTCCAGAAGAAACAGCATATCCTGTTCGACTGGGCAGATTCCTCCCAAAATTTGATCGCCTGTTTTCATCCCTGATGCTTGTCTCTGATAAATGTTCTATGGCAGCTTTCCAAGTCACACGGCTGTCCTCAGTATTCTTGTAAAAATCATGGATCCAACCCCTTTATCTGGATCTAATCCAAAATTTAATGTTTCCTTTTTTGGGGACAATGAGCTCTCTTCCACCCTGTTTCATTGTGATCCGTCAAGAAATTTAAGAGCAAAAGACAAAAACGATTAAAAAAAACCAAAAGAAATCCACAGTGTTGAAGTGAAAAAAATGTCCTGGATCCCCCCCTTTATCCAGATCCACTACAAAATGAAACTGATTCCTCCCTGCCACATGCCCAATCCTCACATCACGTTTCATGAAAATTCGTCTTGTAGGATTTGTGCAATCCTGCCAACAAAACTGATCACTTAACCACCTTGACGGAGGTAACGATATGTGGTCTGGACAGTTGTGAGATAAACAGCAGAAATATGGCATTCTTTTACAAACTACACCTAATCTACCAGGAGTGTGGACTCTCATGCTCAGTCAAATCAGCAATTTATAAGCTGATGTGGCTTTGTGTTCCAGCAAAAGTGAAGTCTGGTTCAAATTTTTGTGTGGCCTTGGGTTGTTTTGCTGGAGACCCATGTATTGGCTCTCCTGCTTATAAGTCTTAAAGGTTTCAGTGATTTATTTTCTTCTCATTGCACAGTCCTTGATATTAAAAAGAGGATTAATTAAAAAAGATATTAAAAAAAGGCATTAAAAAGAGAAGGTATTTGATTATACAGTACCAGTCAAAAGTTTGGACACAGTTTCCCATTCAAGTGGATGGGAAACTGTGTCCAAACATTTGACTGGTAGTGTACATAAATGAAATAATTGGATGATGGATGAAAAGTCAGGGATCAACAAAGGAACAGATCATGGATGTATGCACCAAACTGCAGTGTAATCCAACCTGCTGCTGGGATCATGCATATCTGTAGAAAATGTCATGACAACCCATCCAATAGTTGCTGAGATATTTCAGTCTGGCTGGACAGAACAACCAGCCAACATTGCTATGGCTAAAGCTGCACTGCTAGTATGGCTACAAATGATCTGACATCTGCAAAGATAGCAAAGCCTTATATTTCCTACATTATCAGCCCCGTAAGTAAATTTAGTGGAGCATAAGAGCACAAGACCGCAGACACACTGTCTCCTATCTTTCAAGGAATGCTCACCAATTTTAATACATGTAGAGTAACCTCACATTTTTAATATTACCATCATCATCATCACGATAAGCTGAGCAGGAGGAATGTGAGAGCTTCAGCTAATGTGCTTTGGCGAAGGAGTGGAAGAGGTAGAGAGGAGGTGAGGAGAGGAGAAAGTATGAGGCAGAGAGAGCCACGACAAGCTACCATGGCGTTGAGATGTTTATGGAATCTCACCCCTTAAAGTGTCCTCAATTTCTGCAATCCCTCCATTCCTCCTCCACCCGTTTAATCTTTGTCAGCCCCTCTGTGTCGAGTGACATGAGAGCGGGGCGGGGGCAAGGGTGAACACTAGGGCCTTATCCCAGCCCTCATGGTGGTCAGATCACTGCCCGCTCTGTGGATGGACTGTCTCTGTGAAACCCTGGACCGTTTCCTGTCCCAGGCTTCCCGACTAATACCAAACAGACCTCTCTCCTCAGCCCCCTGTCTACTGAGCACACTGCATGGCTGTGCTAGAGATGAGTTATTATTCCCTTAACGCTTATATTGAACAATATGATACATTGTTGTGTCACACTTCTAGTGTGTAATATCCAAACAACCCAACAGCAACTAAAGTAAATAGACATAGAATTGGGTTTTTTTCCCTTGTGAAGTTAAACAGTGTTGACCATTATTTTGAAAGGATGCACCATTTTTTTTTGCAGTGCAATTCCTGGTATGACCAGGATGTTGTTTCTGAGATATTTCAATGCTTTGAATACCACAATCAAAATTTGATTTACCTCCATAATATAGGGGGGGATCTCCACACTTGAGCAAAATACAACAAAATATCTCCAAATATCTGCATGTCCAAGTAAGAAAATGTTTGTTTTTTTAACTTGTTGCTTAAGGAGGATGAAAGTGTACCAACTGCTTTAACAAAGTCACAGTATACAGTATGTTTTTGTATGTCTCTGTATGTGTGCTAGTATGTTTATATGTACCTACATATGGGCATGTGATTTATTTTTTATGCATGCAGAGGGAGTGGAAAATCACAGCAGGAAGCAGATCAGACTTATGATCACAAAACAAGACCAGTGCACAGGAGCTCGCTGCTCTGGGATCCCATCAGTCCCATAAAGAAGGAGCTGCTGGCAGATGCCTCCAGTGCACTTTTTTATGTGGCTGCACCAGGAGCCAAAGACAGAGGCATGTGTTTTCATGCACTGGAAAGAGGGCGTGGAAAGTACTTGGAGGTGAAGACCTAGACTCGTTCCCTTCAACACGTTTGTTGAGGAAGTTTTAATGAGCAGTTTGAAGATGCCAAAGTGTCGAGCTTGATGATAACACACATTAAGAAATGACACAGAGAATGTTTCCCCTCCTCTCTTTTTTTGCCTTCACTCATTCAATCTATACATCTATTATTTTTTTTAATCAGCATTGTCACAATGCTGATTTAAAACAAATGACTTAATGCTAAGGGTTTTAGCAACATGTGTTTGCAGTTTAATATGTCAGCATGTTTTTGATTGAGGAAAAACAGTGTTAATTCTCTCAGGGCGCCCTCCAAGGATCGGTTTCAGTGTGCAGTGGACAGATGAGTCATCCATGGGTGTTGAATTATTTTTTTTCTTCTAGTGAGGTCGTTCAGGGAAGATTAAGCTTTAATTATTGTTTCCACATCAATTATTAGATCATTGGCTTTCTGGAGAAATAAAACTGCTCTCATCTATGAGGCTCATTTTGTGTTTGCACTTTGAGAAAGTTCGCATTGTCTAAAGTGCAAGCCACTTTTTTGTTCGTCTTTTACCGATCAAACTTAGATCAGAGGTTTTCCACGCATCATTCATCCGCAGTGCTGATCACCAACAAAGGCAGCCTTTGGAAAATGAGTGGGTGCGGCGGCTCTCTCATGAAACACAATGCAAATATTAATCTAGGTTAAGGACTGTATAAGCTTTTGTTCCCATGAAATGTGTTTGTGGTGTATCTCCTCGCTGCATCCCAACAAGCTTTGAGAGCGAGTGCTATCTTGTTTAAATGTCCCCGCCTCCACTGTGTCTCCATGCACACACCTTCATTACTCGTCTCATCCTTTCCCACCTGCAGACAGACCCTCATGAGGCACATATCAATCCCTGTTTCCACCCCCACAATAGATGATCGTGATATAGAGTCTGTTTACATGGAACATCACACTGCCATATCTGTTCATGATTGTCTGGCATGATCCAGGAAAAGTCTGCCTTGAAAGCCGTAGGTTCCCTGTAATTAGAACTCTCTAGTATCTCTTTAGGCCTCATAATCACCTCCTCTCTCCTGCTCGTATTTTCTTTCTTCCTCTCCCTCTCTGCATTCCCCTGCCCCTAACATGTCCACCCTCCTCAGACCAACCAAGTGCTAAAGCAGGGGTATTCAAATAAAACAGCAAGGGTGAGTCAACCCTCCTCCCCTTCCTCCCCTGCACAGGTTTGAGTCTGACGTTTGAGGCTCCTAACCGCTCACCCCTAACCCCTAATAATAACATAAAACAATGATAATGATATTAAAAATAAAGCCCCAAAAATGAATTTAAACAAATAGAAAAAAACATTCGATCACTAAAAGAAAGTTTTATATTCCGCCTTCAATGGATGTGGCCCCTGCAGCCAGTAAAGTGCAATGTTGTCAATCCCTTTGATGACGATAGGTAATAATAGGGCCACCAATCTTTTTTTCCTATTGTGTCAAAAGGCTTCAGGGTCTGAATGGAAGCCTCTTGCGGCCTGGATTTGACCCACGGGCCGCCGGTTGGTGAACCCTGTGTTAGAGTATAAATCAGCCCCAGGGACAGGTGGATATCAGCCAGCCATGAGGAGATCCAGGCAGGAATGTGATCATCGATGCAGCTCAGAGAAGCATTTGAACCCTGGCAATGAAGGGACTCCGCTTTTCCAGAAAACACTTTTCCAGCCCTTACGTCTCCTCTTCCCTGATTGAGTTGACCGTGAGAGATACTGGAAAGGTGCCTTCTGCTTTCCCTTTCCCTGTGTTTGCATCCAGGGTTTTTTAAAATTTTTATTATTATTATTGAGGGAATAAGGAAAGGAAGAAATTTGAGAAAGAGGCTGTGGAGGGATGTTTGATTTAGAGTGATGACCCTGAAAGCCCAATGGGTGCAATGTGTGATTAATTTCCACTCAAGTGTGACTATCACGATGCAGATGCAGACTACTCGAGTTAATGAGCCCCAGCACGGTGCAGCTCAAGAACAGCTTCACTTTAACATTGTACTTTTAGCAGAATAAAATGAACTCTTGATTTCACTGCTCTCGGCCTTTCTTCCCCATTTTTCCACGAAGAGTGACGAAAAATGTCACCATGCCCTCCACGGCGTATGGCTTCAATAAGATTCGGAAGCTTGGTGGCCATGAAGATTTACGTCTGACCCTCCTAACACGGTAAGATGAATGGTAATGGTAATGGGTCCTCACGGTTGAGGAAATGTTGGCAGTAAAGTTGGTGGCAAAATTATGAGAAGCAGAGTGCATGCTGGGAATTTTAATATATCACCAAAACAATGGTATTGTCAGCGTTGGCCCAGTTGTGTGGTCGAACGCTGATGTGATCTCCCAGCGTAGCTTGCAGCTGTTAGCAATTAGTACGTCAACTCCTTCAGCATGGGAGGTGACATATTACATGTTTACCGTGTTTTGTGTGAAGCTGCTCTAAACCACACCATATAGCCTTCTCATTACAGCCGTACACTGGGAGGAATGTGACTCCATCGGTGAAGTAAATGTAAACGCTCATAACATTTCTAAAATCAACAATTTAGGATATAAAGCGACGTAAAACTTACAGTTCTTCTTTATATGGTAAGCAATGTAAGACCGTCTCATTATGACACTTTCTGTCAGCACATTGTAGTTTATACTGCATCAACACTCTTAGAGGCTGGATGTCGAATATTTAGAGAACATAATATCACCAGGAGGTTAAACGTTTTCCTCACTGTATGCATAACCGTACGTCAATTTCAAAGGAAAAAATAGACGTTTTAGGAAAAAGGCTTATTCTCGCCAAGAGGGCTACAGCCGGCAGCCAGTAAGCCTTGGTTTGCATTAAAAAAAAAAAAAATGGAAATAGTCACTGGCTTCATATTCAGCATAATGATGTGAGAGCTGTCAGTCTATCAGTCTTCGCACCAACTCTCCCGAGTGTATTTCCAAAAATGACGAGCTACTCCTTTAAGATTTATAAAGCAACAGCCGCATGTACAGTTCCACATCAGCTCCATATTCACAATGCTGTCTTTGTTGTTGTTTTTCAGTCACACTGGACTGTGTATGGAAAAACTGGAGCTAATTTGCCTGGAGTTGCTCTCTGCTTGTTTCCTTAACAACAGAGGGAAAGCCCCCCCCCTCAACCACCCACCCACCAAGACCACATCACACCCCACCACACACACACACACACACACACACACACACACACACACATGCATGCACACACCACCTCTGCTTTCCTCCCTCCCCTCTTCCCCAAGCTTGCCCTTTTTAGGCTGTTCCTCTTTTCTCTTTTTTTTTTTTCCATCTGAAAAGGGGGATAGTATGACAGCTTTTCCTGCTTCTTGTGGATTGAAGCCGGGAGAGAGAAAACTCTGTTACTCACTTCGCTTCCAACTTTGAGAGGAAGTTACCACCTCTTCCCCAGACTCTGTCCACACACACACACTCAGGCAGACGTACACGCTTCTACGTGATTTGACCACAGCAGAAACAGCTAATCAGTCGAAACAGTCAGAATCGCTTGTTATGCTGTTGTTTTCCTTTTTCTTTTTTTTTCCTTCTCTTTTTTAATTTGGAGGGAAAGAAAACGGAAATTTGCCTGAAGCTTTCTGTGTTGGCTGAGCGGTTTCAGAGGGACGTTTCTTGTCATCACAGACCGGTGAGTGTACTGTATTTCAGTGTGTGTGCAGAGTACCATAGAAACCCCAGTGAACCGCAGCTCTTCTGTCACTGAACTTTTACAATAGATAAAGACATTCTGTTGTTGAAAGCGTCCACAGTTTAAATGCTTTGCACCTCATCTGAATTGAAATGTTAGTTTTGCAGGCTTGTTTAGAGGTAAGTGTGTTTAGGAAAACTTCCATGTGCTGCACAGTTTAGTCTACGGTTACCATCACAGCAGCTTGAGTAAGTTTTGACCCCACATGAAATATTTGTTCCTAAATTGTGTTGAAATAGGACCTAAATGTGAATACGTGTTGATGATGAATGGATTTAACATGTTGTTAAAGCCATTTTAGGCATGACTTTACTTTACAGCGATGACCATATCACACATCATATCATTATCAGACCAGCTAGATAGTCACATCCACATATTAAATGAGCCAGAAAGCCCAAGATGAGCTGATGCAGCACTAATTGAGACAGATGAGGAGAGCCCCGGTATGGCTTTCCTGTGCAGCTGCACAATATTGTCAAACCTCGTGGTGATTTATTAGTTGTCACCTTGCTACAATCAAAGCAAACATCCTGTCATTGTTTTCTTTTCTTTTTTTTTCTTCTTTTTTCTTCGAGGCCACAGAGAGCAGATGTCATATATAATCAGAAATAACCATGAAAAATGCACATACAGTGCATATGGCTCTATTTCAACTGTCACCATTTTTTCCTGAGCTGGTAGAAGCTTTTTCGTGCAGAGCAGCAGTTGACCATATGCTTCAGCTCCCAAAGCTCTCCCTCTCCACTGGATGTTTTAGGTCTGCAGCTCTTATCAGAGGGACAGGAGGTGATGGGTGGAGGCTGAATAGGGCTTGGTTTGCTCTCATGGGTCTGCTTTAATTTACACTATCGGAGTGGGCTGGCAGCACTTAAGCTGTGCGTCCTCCAGTCGATCAGATAACCTTCCATAGGATGAGTGTGAATGCCTAGTTAAGTAACCCCTTCAAGGCTGGCTGGGAAGACTTGACTTCTACATGACCTCTCCCAGCTAATCATGCCAGCAGACTTTCCTTTTCCCACTGGCTCACTTATCATTCGACCTGTCTTATCTGTCCTGAAGATGGTTGTTAACTCAGTCTGTTTACCCAGAGGTCAGGCTCTGATTTGAACTGCTTGTCTAAACTCCCAGGGTACCAATCTATTTGAAGGGGCATTGCAGAATGTTTCAGCATACACCAAGCCGAGATAAGTCAAGAGAATAGAACCCTCAGGTTTACAGCTTTACACAGTGACAGGAACTAAACACCATCCAAGTAACATGCACCTCCACTAATAATGAATTTGGCTGATTTATCAAACTCTCAATAGACTCTTCATTCATAGCCGTGTTGGTTTTTTTGTTTAATAAGAAATGCATTGTTATCACAAAATAGTCCCAGTGTATGTTCTTATGTTCTATGTCCTTATGGCCCAAGGAGTAAACTATCATATTAAACACTGCAATGTTGTAGGCAACGGTTTCTATGATTTATTTCTTAATCTATTTACAGTATTACATGTCTCCCATGTCCCAGTGTAATTTTGACACCCACATTCTGCAGCAACAGTTGGTCGACTGTTCTGTTGGTTTCTGTATTTTAGCACTGAAAGCCTAAACATGCCATGTAAAAAAATGAGTTGTGATTTCATGAATCCCAAACTCTTCAAGGCCAGCAAAAAATGGTATTACTTACAATTTAGCTCTAGAATTTACAAAAAATATAGTCCACCATCGGCTTCCTTACAAAACTCCAGCAATCTGTGGTTTGGCAGATAATAAAATAATATTTTTACACAAATCGCACCGACTTTAATTGGCCGGCAATTTTGACTGGTGACCAAGAACAGACAAACACAATGTCAGCAATTTACTGTATGAGATGTTTAAATACTCTGAGAATCGATTTCACGGTGCATCTTCAATCAGTGACATGGAGCCATTAGTGTTACCCAAATCAGCTGATCATCAGCTGACCTGATCATCATCCCTTCCCACCACAGAACGGTCCATTCAAACACTTGGCTCTTTACATCTAATTGTTTCTGATGCTGGTTTGTTTTTTTACTAAGCCAATGCCAAACTGAAAATGTTTCCTTATGTGTTTTATTCAAGGTGGTTCATTAATCATTTGTTTCAACTAACAGCCGTTTCTATAGCGTAATAAATCCTGCACTTTCTCATCTTGTTTTTTTTTGCTTTAGAAGAAAGTTTCTTTTGTCTTTGCACATTGTACCATCATGCAGCAGCTGGGTTTCTTTTTCAAACCCTCATAAATATAAAATGTTATGATCATCATATGGGAGAGACGAGGAAGGTTTACTCAGAACAGTTCTCCTTGATGACGTGGTCCTGTTCATAAACTAGTTGTTGACTGGTGATTTTCTGAATAGATCTACGGTAAGATATAAATGACATGAACTTCTCATATTCTGGATACCACAGCGCTAATTTTAACAAAATGTAGCGACCGAGAGGCTAACTTAGAGTTACAGAAAAAAGGGAGTCTGATGTATGATCTCAAAAACTGTTAAGCAGCAAAGTTCCTGTCAACCGCTGATGACTTACATGGCTGAGGGCTTATTGCTTTCTAGTTGCAGCTTCACTGGTCGAGACCCTCCCCTGTTTCATCTCAGACAGATATTTGGCATGCTAAGTCCAGCGGGTTCACCCAGGCTAACACTCCTATCTTGGATACATTCAAGCACTCATATATATATAAAACTAAAAAGTTGGACATGTGCAGAAGAAATAAAATAAAAAATAAATTGAAATTTTTTTTTTTTTAGGGCTTCCTATAAGATCAGGACCAAAGAGAGAACAGCACTGAGATCCAATTTTCCAACCCCACAAGCTAACAATCATACCTCATGTTTCATTCCTTAGCCACGAAAACCAAATGACAACGCATTAACCTCTACATCATCTTCATATGTGTTAAAAATGACAATGCTCATGTTTTTGTGTTTCCTACTGGTTGCTAATTAAGGTCAGTAAAAGTCATACAGGCTTAAATAGCTGTTAAAAGGCACCAACCTTCACTTTGTCTACACAAACAGAACCTGTCACAACAACATTTCTGAACCTCCTAAATCTCGTGGCGCTGCACCGTGTTAATGAGAGGCATGGAGTAGATGCTACAGGCCCAATCATATAAAGGGTGAACACGTGTTTTGTGTCACAGCCGTAGGGTCCAAGTAATTGATACAGTATGTGGTGTTGGCGCGCTCCTGGACGGTGGCCCAGATCAATGAAAAGGGTGAGATCATGGCTCTATTTATGGAGCTGGATCATAGGGGACAGTGCAATCAGTTTAAACATACATGAAGATAAACAGACAAACATTAACTGTCAACATACAGATGTAATACTGTACATTCGCAAACACAAACACACACAGCTGTGGTTCCAATGCGACTGCCAAGAGCACTGCTTGATTTGCTTGATTGGTACCACGATAACGTCAGTATGAAGATGGAAACAGGGATATCTCATCTTGATTTACATAGTAAAGCATTCTGAATTTGCCTCCCATCAGGAGCACATCTGGGTGCTATTTACCACTTGCCCTAACCCCCAGCTCAGTCCCATATCTCCATTACTCTCCCATTACCTGCCATAGCCCACAAAATATGCTCATCACAGGACAAGCAGCGCACTGTGGTTAGCTTTTTATGGCATGAGGATACACAGGGATTCATTGGGTCAAGGGTTGCAGTTACGCTGTGCCAAAGTGGCATCACATTGGCATGCTGAGTCAAGTTGAATTCCTGCCCTGCCCTTGTTGAAGAGAAATAATTACTGGCCAATAATGCCTGACTTGTTTGGTTCTGTGTTTACTCCTGGAAACGTTTTGGTCCTTGAAATTAAAGCTGTTGTTCATTGACTGGATGTCAAATACAGGAAAGTACATGCCTAAAGGCAAATGAAACAACGCATGAAAAAAGAAAGCTTTCTTCCAGCACTAAAGCAAATACTTAACCATATTCACGAAGTTTGGATAAGATCATTCAATGGAACAAACCTTGAAAGCTGCACAAACAGCACAGGTTTGGAACTAAATTTCCCACTCAAGAGAAAAGTTGGACAAGTTCTAACTTTGTGTTCACAGGAGCTGTTTGCCTGCAGTTGGCAGAACATTGCAGATCATACTAGGGTCAAATATGATTTGAAATATGTTTTTTTTTACCTGCAAAATGCATTAGATGGCCGGGGGTTTTCTGAGAAATTTAGAGTCATAGTCTCCTAAAGTAAAGGTGCTGTACCTGAAGTGCCACTTGGCAATCTGAGAGTGATGACGGCTTCCTGTAGGTATTGATGAAAGATGCACTTGATGAATCAGTCTGCACTCGAGAACATCTGTCATATTTGCTTTCTCTGAGTTCCATGACAACTCTAACGTTTACAAGGAACTATTCTCAACATCTCCAGGCATCTGAACAGGCTCGCTCCCCACATTTTTGTGACCTTTTGCTGCAAAGAGAGGAGGAGTGCAACTGGCAGTGATGTGTTTCAGGGCAGAGATAGATCGACTCTACCCACACTTCCATTCTGTGTTGCTTTTTTTCACAGCATTTTGCATTTGCTAGAAAGGGTAGACTCGGTCGATTTACCAGTCGATCTACGTTCCAACCCTCACCTATATGGTCATGAGCTCTTGGTAGTGACCGAAAGAATAAGATCGCGGATACAAGCGGCCGAAGTCACTTTCCTTCGTAGGGTGGCTGGGCTCAGCCTTAGAGACAGGGTGAGGAGCTCAGACATCCGGAGGGAACTCGGAGTAGAGCTCCTGCTCCTTCACGTCGAAAGGAGTCAGTTGAGGTGGTTCGGGCATCCGATTAGGATGCCTCCAGGGTGCCGCCCTTTGGAGGTTTTCCTGGCATGTCCAAGTGGGAGGAGACCCCGGGGTAGACTCAGAACTCGTTGGAGGGACTACGTATCTCACCCCAGGAGGAACTGGAAAATGTTGCCGGTGACAAACTCTCTTTAACCATCATCAAACTGGGGCAGTTTAACAGCGGGGCCACCAAGATCACCAACAGTGGCCCTACTGTTATTACTGATACTTTGAAAAAGTGGAACATTTTATTATCTGTGGCCTGTTAAACTCTTCAAGTACTTTACAATCTCCTAGCTTGCAGACATTTAGCTTCTCATCCTTTGGGTGTACTCAGTTGAACTTGGCTCTTTTTACATAGTGTCTGAGGCGCCATCACACTTCTACCACATCAGAGTTGTAGCCTTTTTACTGTAAGTTCTTGCAAATACTGTCTGGCCCAGGTCTTTTGAGGCTAACTTCATACATTGCTCCACACTTTTGTCCTGATGGCAACAACATGCCTGTACTGTTTCCAAATGCAACAATTCCACTCTCAGTCAGATGCTGTGACAGGCCTTGGCAGGGAGGATGCAGCACTAACAGTTCTCATAGTTTAATACTTGAGATGTTCACATCAAGAGGATCTGGGGTGAAATACACTCCAGGTATGTCCCTTGCAACCTTCTTGGATGTTAGGAAAGCTTGCTTTGGCTTCCACAAGAAACTACCTTCACCTTGTGTACCTTCATGAGTGCTTTGACAGACACTGAAAAAAGACATCAGGCTCGACAATGTTACTGTTTACAGCGTGGAAAGCGATCGCCTGCACATCTGCTGTTTTGGGAGGAACTTGAAGTTCCATTATGCTTTCGTATTTGGACTTAGTTTCCTGGTTTGATTTCAAGTGTGTGATGAATTGCTTTTAGAGACATTAAGTAGACACTTATGTGATACAGTTTCAGATTCTTTGTCAGTTTGAAAGTTTTTTTGTTAACCTTTCATCAGCTACTGAAATAATTTCCTCATGTGTGAGAGAGCAACTGAGGAAAGGCTAAGGCTTTGATTCAGTATATTTATGGCACAAAGTAGTTGAAAATAGCTAATAAATTACCCAGATTGCTTTGTTTGATGGTGTGCATCTAGAGACAACACTGTTTTTTTCAGTAGCAGCCTCAGAATCAAAGCAGGAACTTTTTTATGAACATAATCAAGAGCAATAAGATGCTATAAATTATAATGGCAGCTTCTGCGATCTCTCTCACACGAGAGCACCTGCACTTTAACTTCATTTTGAAAATAATGAAATGTTACTTGATTCAGATCTAGCTATGTTCCACCTGACAGACCATCTGTTGTGCCAGGAATTATTGCAGCTACACAGAAATTTGAGATATTAAAAATGTTTTTGTGGTTTTCGTATTTCTTTGGCGTGTGTCATACAATGAGTAAATAACCCAGACTTGCTCCTTGTGTAAGCTGACCTTTTTATCTTCTGTGTACATGTCAAATGTGGTTTGACTCCATACATAAATTCCACTGAACGTTTATGACTTTGACATTATTATTTTTTTTACCGTGGAATGGGAGTATTGTGGTTGAATCATTTCTAAAACAAGTTTTCTGGTTTGTTTTCTGAAAAGTGCTTTGGAGTTTTGCCCTTGTTTGGAGGCTGCCAATAAATTACCCACTTGGCATCTGTGTACAGTAGACAGCTCAGTTATTCTGTTTTACCATATTTATCTCAGACAATGGCGGTGATGCTGACGGAAGACTTTGACTATATGTTGTCCCTGCGGAAAGGGACAAACCTTGTGGGAAGGAAGGGCCATTGTGGTTATCTCCAAGTGGATGGCAACAAAAATATCACACATGATAGTTTGGAGTTTTTCTTCCACCCGTCTCCTCAATCTAAACCAAAGCAAACAATACTCAGTCAGAAATAGTGTTTGCTCTCTTCTCAGGCCACAATGCTACACTGTACTGTGTTTTCGCTGGCTTCACTCAGAGTACATTTTCTTCTGTGGCCGTACAGAAATAGCTCTTTGCTGACAGACAGATTTTGGGAAGAATTAGTTGAGCTAGTTGCAATCTTTATAATTAGTTACTGGGATTATATTTTGACTTTGTTTTGATTTCATACGAGATGAAAACATGGAGACATTCGTTTCCCACACAGTTAAAGCCATATCAGGATGAGTTAAGTGATTATTTATTAGCCAACAGTGAGCAAAGGACTCAGGAAAGGGATGCCTGTTTGACCTCCGGATATGAGGCGAGGAAAGAGCAAACGATAAGCTAGCATGGACAAAAAATAGGACCAAACATTAACGTCATAGGACCTCAGATGTGGCACAAAGACATGTATGATACATTTTTTATAACTAGATAATGAAAGGCAGTGGAAACCTTCGAAGGCCATAAATGGTCAATGCATTTGATATTATTTTCTGTAACTAATAATTATTTTTGCAGCTTTGCCACACAATAACACCATATACAGATTGGAGTGTGAGAAGTGTAAAGCTTGATTTGCGTTGCTTTTTTTTCTCCAAAGTAAATAGCTACCTTGGTCCCATCTAAAGTGATGAAATCACTAGATATTTTGTGTAAATTTCAAGCATAAAACCACACAATATGTATATAGATAACGTTGCTTTGTTCTGTTGAAATTGCTAGAATGAGTTAAGCTTATATTGTTATCGTCAATATTTGATATTTATATCGGGAGCCATAATTTGAGGAATTTGAGCCATATTTAAAAAGCAGTTTATTTTTTTTAAACCTACAATATACAGTTTAAGTAAAACATATTGGGACAAAACGTTGCATTAAATCACCAATACATCACTCATTTGTTATAATGACGGTGTTATTTTCAAGGCTGTAAGCTAGGACAACATCTGCAATACTGTAGAATAGCAAATTGGCTCAATTGAAGAAAATCACTGAAAGTTGAGTCATGAGATAGTACTTAGCTGGGGAGGAGAGGGTCTGTTAATAATTTCTGTCTTGGGGCAAAACAAAAACACAACAAAACAACAGGCCAGGATAATTAGTGTGTTTAGAGGCTTTAAACGGGTCTCCAGTTGTCGGGAACCCCCAGTAACAGATTCCTGACTCCTGATGAAACTCAGGCTTGCTGCGTTCCAGTGTGAGAATATACTGATCATTAACTTTGGCCTTTGCTTGAAGAACGGCTGTAGTCATCCGAGCTTTATCACCCTTGAGACAAAAGTAAAATATCTCATTGAAGGTTCCTCAGCTCTGCTCGGATAATAATGAAGAGATTCCATTACCAGGGACTGATTAGACTCTGCAGGAGGGAGGAGACAAACTTGTTCATAATTGAAAAGGAAGGAAGCTCAACAGGAAGACAGCGCGTTATGTCAAGCCCTACTGTGCACTGCACAAACAAAAGGCCCATCCTCTCGCCCCCAATGGGACAGAGGGGGCGGCAGCCTAGAGGCATGTTGCCATAGTGGCTGCTATGTCACTTACCCCCCCGGAGACTGTCTCAGTCAAGCGGTCTATAGTGTACATAGATTCTGCCAAGAGTCAGCAAGATCAAAATCTGTCCTGGACAGCACAGAGGCTCTACTAAACCAACTGCAGCTGGCAGTGGAGCTTTTTCCTAAACAGGGCTACAAGTTAGAAAACTCCACAGTGCAGCATTTTTCAAAGCCCTCAATCCCCCACCTGGCATGTAAAGCACTAACCCCCAGCAAGTCGTAGGGGTTTTCTTGAGTAAACTAAAGTGGTTCTGGGGCTCTTTTGGATTGGTTTCAGGATTTTGAAAAGATTGCTATGGTGTGAGTTTGTTAGAGACATGAAGGGACTTCATATTTTGTCACATTAAACTATGTCGTTTCAATATTTCCTTCCCCTTGTGCTCTCTGTGATTTTAAAGTGCGGCAAAGTAACTAACTCATCACAGCACAGATGTGACTTAAAGACTAACACATTGGTCGACTGCCTTTTGATACTGAAGTGATTCAACAAACCATAGTTCCTGCTATGGTTCATCCTGGCCACAGTCTTTGCACCAATACAATTACAGAAAGGACATCATCAGTAAGAACCAAACAATGGAGAACCTTGGAGAACAAAATTTGATAATACTGATTTTACCAAGAAGTTACACAAGTCAAAAACAAGCACCAATGGCTTATATCATCTGGTTTCTTAGCTAAATTAAATCATCATCTTTTAAATCATTGTTTGCTTTGCCTTTTTCATACTATGGCATATACTGCTTGGACGTTCCTGCATTTTTGCAGTTTCTGCATGTTACTGTGTGCAGAATGCTCAACACAGCACAGTTGAATCCACTGAAAAATGAAAACCTGCCTCTGGTCTTGTGTATCCCGCAACAGGACTGTCGTTTGCATTTCAGACGCCTCAGTGAGTTTGGATCTAATGAAGCTTGATATCTGTGTGTGTGTGTGTGTGTGTGTGTGTCTGTGTGTGTGTGTGTGTGTGTGTGTGTGTGTGTGTGTGTGTGTGTGTGTGTGTGTGTGTGTGTGTGTGTGTGTTTGCTCTTGTCTGTTTAGCCCGAGGAGCAAAGATCACAGGCCTTGATTCAACAGTAAGGGAGAGAAAGAGTTGAGGAGCACGATCATTTTGCATCCATTCTCCAACTTCTCATTACACAATGAGCTGGGACTGAGGACGTAATCCAAAGTTTCATTTTGTGGTAAGTTTTAGACTTTATCTGGACTCCACTCTCTGTTTACTTCTGCATTTACCGGGGGAACATTTGCTGGTCTACAGTTTATTAGTGGGCCACGTTACATATGTTTTACACATGTGTGGTTTCATGATTGATTTTTACTGAAAGCTGCTTTAACAAATGAATGCAAATGCTGCACAAATCACTGAGGAATTCACATCATGATAGAAAGTAAGGCTATGGGGTTATCAGTGGGGACAATTTAGAGGTAAATGCAAACACAAACATGCGGTTTGTCCAATTTGAAGACATCCATATGATCCATGTCTAAGCCCACTGACATGTGGTTCAACTTAGAGAGCAGTGCACTCAGGTTAGAGTCAGGCAGCTTCAGAGTTTGTCAAACACATTTTTTCTTCCACAGCTAGCCACAACTCACAGCACATGTTCGACGTACAGTATGAGATTTCTGGTCTCTGTCAAAACAATGACAACAAAAGACTTAGGTTGATGATGTAATGAAATCATGTGGGCTCATGGGAGATGTTGTCTTCATCGTTAAACGGCCACCATTACAGATGAAAATCTGACATGAGAAATGCTCACGGACAAGGCAAGCTTTTACATTTTGATTCACACTGAGATATGAAAGTCACATTCGTCGACTTGGTTCCCTCATGGAAGTTATAGTGACAGGTCAAATGCAATGCAATGTCACCTTCAATAAAACTATGGATTTTTCAGAGTTTAACCATTGTTGGAAACATTTGGGATAATATATACTAGTCGTTTTAAAGCGGAATGGTGATAACACTAGCTGAAAGAATTAAAGGCTCCTCCTTTTATTTTGGGCTCTCCCTGGTTGCCAACACTCATGTGTCTCATGGTACAACACTACGATGTCACCGAGCCAGGGACGAGGAAATAGTTAACAAAGTAGAGGAGAAAAGCCATTATCAGCAGGAAAAGACAGCAGGGTGGAGAAGGAGGGGAGCTGGGGAATGTTACAAGAGGAAATGCAGAGACAAAGCATATCCAATAATTTGTTGTTTTTTTTAGATGAGGAACGGGCTTGTTTCTCCTGAAGACAAACGCTACCAAGGAGTTAGCATAAAGGTAACAGAGGACTAGGTAGATAAGAGGTAATTAATACATAGATGATTGCTGGAAACAACAACCAAAAAAAAAAAAAAAACACAAAAAAAACATCCCTCTTGTGCCTCATCTGGCGCGTGAATGATTTCCTTGGGAGTGTTGGGAGTCATGACTGCAAGCAGGAATGAATAAAAAAACACACAGACAAACAGATTTACTCAGAACAACAGGAAACAAGGAGGTACTGTAATTAGATGAAACGTCAGGGACATACTGTCATGTCCAAATAATACAAATAAGTCAACAACACACAGACCTTTTAATGTGAGCTCCACAAATTGATCTGAGACTCCCGTCAGGCAGGAAGGAGTCCTTTGTGGCTACTTGGAAAATTGACTCTTGACCTCTTTTATAGAGGGCCTGTCATGGTTCAGAGACAATAGCAGAGGCAGAATGCCATGTGCCAAATGCATTATGATGATCCCAGCTGAAGCCAGTACTTTAGGGGGACACAGAGGAGCTTTTGTTTGACACTTGAAGGCCCCATACCTCCCACTCAAAGGCATATCAGTGGGTTTGACATCCAGTCGCAGCACATTGACACTTGGTTAACTTGACACTGGAGGCAGGGTGTTTTGGAAATACAGAGCAGATATTAAAAAAAATATATGGAAAAGAGCTTTAATATGGTGTCTAGTTGTATTATACACCAAAGACCGATTTAATACGGTGTGTCATATGTTTGTTTGTCAGGCGTGAAGAAAGCGAAGTCATAATCACAATGGATGTGAAGAAAAAAGAAATGGACCTTCTGAGTAACAGCATAGCTGCATATGCACACATAAAAGGTAAGCCACACCACAGCCCAGTAAAATATCAGTCTAAAAAAAATGAAGTAACAACATTTTGCTCCATCTTTTCGTTTGTGTCCTCACCTCAGCAAACCCAGAGAGCTTTGGCCTTTACTTTGTGCTGGGAGTGTGTTTCGGACTGGTGCTGACGCTCTGCCTCCTCGTCATCCGCATCTCCTGCAAGCCGCGGACAAACATCGCTCCCTCCACACCGGAGAAAAAGCAATTGAAGGACATCAGTGTGGAGGACGAGGAGAGCGAAGATGATGAAGATGAAGATGGAGACGATGTAGAGGCAACGGTTCCTTTGCCCAGCACAGAAATCCCTGTTGGTAATCACACCAGCCAATCAGATGGGACGCTGAGCGTGAACGTATTTACTTCAGCTGAGGAACTGGAGAGGGCACAGCGATTAGAGGAGAGAGAACGAATCATACGTGAGATCTGGAGAAATGGCCAGCCTGATATCCTGGGGACGGGAACAGGGACTCTAGGAAGAGTGCATTACTACTAAGATAAATGGGGCCTAAAGGGAAACACTGAGCTCTATGTAGGACTGACATAGACCTGTCGGTGGTCCTGATGTCCTTGAAGCCTATGAAAGACTTGAGAGCCTGTGTTAAATACAGGACGACAGGACAGCAGTGATGTAACATATTGATATGCCAATACTTGGCTCTGACAGACCTGAACTATATGATATTGCACTTCCACGTAGCAGTATTATTTTCAACTGACTACATGAAATTAAACCAAGAGGTGTCTAAAGACTCATTAATGCATATCAAAATATTTGGTATGAATGTGGGAGCTGACGTCTATTAAAATATATGACATTTAATGACAAAAATGCACACAACAAGGTTGATGTATGTAACAGGTGAAAGATGACAGCATATGCAAGGACGAGATATGTTGTCCACTGTATGTTGCAATGAAGATGATTTATTTGCAGTGAGGACAGTTTTCCTTGTTGTGAGGTTTTCTTTTCTCTCTCATAAGTACTCTTATAGGAAAATGCATTGTTTGAATGAGCTTGAGCAATCATCTCAAGGGTGAGATTAAACACACAGTATGATGTATAGATGATTAAAATTGTCATTAATTCATAAGTTTGTCAAATCCATGTGTGTGTTTTCAAAGATAATTCCACCAAAGGAAATAACAGAATTAAAGTATTAAGGTGAAATAATTTACTTTTGTTTCTCTTCATAATGCTCAGATGTCAGACAAATATACAGCAGAACTCATTCTCTGCATACCTTCCAGGCATGGATTGTATAATCAAGATAAGAGAAAAAGAGGACATGCATTTTCTAGTAAGATTAATGTTAAGTTCAGTCTTTTTTCATGTGTTATCTTTGCACAACGTCTCCTGTACGTGTCTTAAAAGGTTAGAAACACAGTTTTCTAATAATAAAAATGTCTGAATAAACAGTCCCCCTTGACAGTAAATGTTTTCACACGGCTCTGGTGGAGTCAGACATTAACATAGTAAAAAAAAAATGTTGTTATTATAACAAATGTAATGTGATAGCTTCGAATGAAGTTAATTTCCTGTCATGTGTAAAGGAGGACAAAACTTGACTGTGGAGACAAGTCTGAAAGAAACCAGTCATCGGCAGACAGCTCGGTTGTGACGTAGGGTAAATCAAGCGCACCTTTTGTGTAAAGGCGGTCCTTTTAATCTCAACACCTGTTTGGTGCTGCTACCTGTGTAGCTGTTGTATGTCATTGACAAAGTTCTCTGTTTTGTACAAGGACGTTATTCAAGGATGGGCTTATGGATTAAATGTTATATTTTCATCACTGCCGCCATTAAAAGTGTCATATCATCTCACTATATACACTTAAAGATGGACGTTTTCGCTTCCCTTCATCTCCTGTTGACAACCTGGGACCTCGATCACCAAGCTAAGTTGTGCTAACTTTTAATTATTGCCAAGGTGTTGCCTGAATAATGCTACAGACTTTCGTATTTCCCAGACTTCTCCTTTGCCACCATGAGCCTGACATGTTTGAGTTTGAGTGAAATATTTCCCTGACTTTTTTTTTAATTGAAAAAAACAAAGCAGTCTTTTTCAAACTCAAAAGCAGAAATGAAATACTCACAAATACATTAATTAAATTTAGTTACTTGCTGACGTTTCATCTACAAGAATAGTCATGGTGATGTCATTGCTTTGGTCACGGCTGAGTTCTTCGGAAGGCAGAAATCAATTTTAAACGATTACAAACGCCAGTGAACACAACTACTGAGGTGGTTTTATTATGGTGTAGGTGTCACCAATTGAACTGAGGACAGAAATTCACAAAATATGGTACTATTTTGTGTTGATGTTGGGTGTGTCAATGGTTTAAAGTCAGCATCTGGACTTAAATTCCATTGGATACTGAAAAACCGATGGATATGGCATTTTCTATCAGGTTTGAAATGCATCGCACATCTCAAATTTAACTCACACATCATAAAGATTTAAACGCTGGCATAGAATCAAAAGTGAACTGGCATGGAGTCCAATCTGCCCCTTGACATTCATGTTGCATGGCCACAAATCGGACATGTATCCGATCTGACACCACATACTAAAGCGACTCAAATCTTATTTGAAAAGATCTTTTGTGTTTACACAGCCCTGAAAAAATATGATTTCGATCACAGGAAGGCAAAAAATTGGAATTGAGTTACTTCAGCCTGTTAATGTGAACGTAGCCTTCATTTAGCACCACGTGCAGTTTGATATTTTTGTCTTGAAGGGAAATATCTTGACAGTTATTGGTTGAATTTGTTAAATATTTTGTTCCCCATAGGACTAATTGTAGAAGCTCTTGTGACTTTTTTTTCTCAATACTTTGGTTCACAACCAAATACATACCAAACCATCCCATTAGCCTCTGCTATGCTTTGAGTTCAGTGCTAAATAGCAACTGTTAGCATAAAGGCCAAAGAAAATAGCACTAAATATTGCAAAACAGCAGGATTAACACTGACTTTGTGAGGATGCTTGCTTGCTCACATTAGCGTTTAATTCAAAGTCTTTTGGCTGCTTATTTCTGCTCTTATGCTGTCAACATTTGTCGCCTGGATGAATGTGCACTTATACTGTCAATGCTGTGTATGCTGGCTGCTAATTTCCTCTTATGTTGCTGACATTTGTTGTTGGTTGGTTTCTATCATGCTTTTCATGTTTCAGTGCTGACTGCCATTTTTTGCTCTTATGCTATTGATAACTTGCATGTGCTTTTTGATGCTTTGATAGGGGGGTTAATTAGTTAATCGTTTCCTTCTATGTCATTGATGTATTTCCTTCTATATTGTTGTCTTTGGTGCCTTCCAGGGCAATGGCCCACACATAGTAGATTTCACATAATTGCTGGTGTGGCGTCAGGCTCTCTATCTAATGTGGTTTTGGTGGGAGTGCATAATGTCACTCCCAAAACTGCTGTTATTACTTGAGTGCATGCTCACAGGGAGTGAGAAGTTTAGATGGCCAATATAAACTATGTACTCACACAATAAATCTGTTTGCGCGCGAGTTGACGGACTGAAATATTGCCTAGCTGCCAATGAAGATTTGCAGAACATTGATGAATTGCCCACACTTGGCGAATGTTTGTACTGGACATTAGCACAAGTCAATGTTTGGTGGTTTGGCAATCAACTAGTTAGGTTTATGAATTCTTGACATGACATAAAAGCCATACAATAGGGAAACCATACAAAATCTTTCCTGTGCGGTATATATATCCACATTCTCTCTATTCGGCAATCTGAAATAAGAAATTTAAGACTTAGTTCCATGTGTTGTGAGGCTGGTTAGTTTGGAGGAAGTCCGTCGTCGGAGATGGAGGCAGGCCAAGGACTTGCACTGGGGTCGTCCCCATAGAACAAACTGTGCTGGGAGAGCAGACAGACGTAAGGTCTTCCTCGAGGCCCATTCTGTTTCTGCACTGACGTTTTCTCTGTTGATGGTGCAGACTGTTTGAAGTACTTGTGTTGTGAACCTTGTGAATGGGCAATGGCGTTTACCTCATCACCCGAAATATATCATGCAAGACCCATGATTAAGACTTTTGAATAGCGTCCTTTTCATTTGACAGGTAGTAATCAAGACTTGCGTGAAATTGGAAACAATATGGTTCAACCTCATGATAATCATGCAGTTGTGTAACAATGCATCAGTAAAGCTAAAGGGGAACTCCAGTTAGGGAGAACCATAAACCTAAATGACAATGTGGGTCATGAAAAGAAATCTTTACAAAGATCAACATTGTATTGAATGTCTTGTGATACTTCCAGCCTTTACACATAATAATAGTCATACATTCATGCTGTTTAACCACCTTTTTAAATAGCTAATGTATTGCATTTTCTTATAATGGACAAATTATTAACTCTTTTGAGTCTAAAATTGCACAAACAATATAAACCTAAGGATATAAGCAGTACAGTGGGACTGAATGCGTATTAAAACAGCATTTTTAAAATGCAGCAGATTTATTGCCATTTCCCACGAGGTCATATGGTTTATTTTTGTCCAGCTCCTTTCTTTGTCAGAGCCAAACTGTTCTTCATTGCTTCAAGTCCTCTTCCCCGATTCCCAAATTTAACTCAGAGGGTGCTTTTTTTGGTTTTTGACCAATGAGCTCCAAACTGCAGTTTTCAACACTCAGTTTTCAGTCCTCCCATCAGCTCTATGTTGCTTGTCTTAAATTACTTCTTTCTTTCGGTGTTGTTGTAGTTGTCTGAGACGTACATTATATATTACTGCCTACTGAGTCAAATACTCGCACAAGCAGTATATTATCATTTATAAGAGGCCTGTGCTGTAAGCAGGTACCCATCATGACTGACTTCACTGTGCAGGGCTTTTCAGGAAGGGAATTTCTTTCATTAAAAAGTTTGAGAACTACCTGAACTGATTTAGTTTAATTAATTTCACCCTTTATGCACAGGGGAATGTGCCTTAATGACCATTATTCAACACGGTATTTAAAAATAGTATGTTCCCATGGCAGTTTCAGAATCACCCGGTCCCTGATGAGCTCCAGATGTCGTCCAGATGTGCTCTACAGTGGGCAACAGTCTTAGTCTTAGAGAGGAGCCGTACAACTACTACCACCTTCACCACGATTTGGAACCAAACCAAACCAAATCTGTGCTTCTTACACTCACGATAGCGTGGTCCAAATATGGTGAGGTTCGATAGCTTTCTCTCTGGTGGAGTTTCTTGTTCTTTCCCATGTTCTCTAAATCCATTCCGATGAGTCACAGTGTTGTAGTTTTCAGAGTGAGTCAGGTTTTCTGAGTGACACTCATATTTTTCCCCACATTACTGCCAAAAGGCAGTTGACCACAAGCTCTGTTTAACTAACTGAAGTGTTTCAACAGCTTTTTTTTAAAGATCTCGTTTCATGAAGGCACCATTCATTAGTATCAGCCATCACATTTAACTCTTCTGAGTTAAACATTTTCTGCTTCATATTCTGAGGTCTCAAGTGCCAGATCAAGTCCACCGATCCAGCCTTCCCTGGAAAGTGAAATTATCATACACTGCCCTCCAGTGGATTGACACAGCATTACATATAAACCTATGTCTCTGACAGTAGGCGTTTAGGTATTAATATTCTCGTAACAATAACCCTTTTTAGATGACTTAAAGGTATATTTTAGGTCTTTGCAAAATACATCACAATATTTCCTCCTGTTTACAGCAGCTGAGGTGATATGAAAATGTTTGAAAGTACAGTAATAAAGGTGACAGTCGAAACAGAACAGTGTAAAACATTAATATGAAACTAAGCGTAACCCACTTGGGACCAAGACTTGTTATCTCCAGCAATACATAGATACATATGCAAAAGAATTTAACGGTACATCAGTTTAACGTCTTGAAGGATCCAGTTTGTCAGGGCCACTGCAGGATTATTTTGATCCAATGTCCATTTATACTTTCTCATTTAGCCCTCATGTCAGGAAAATGTTCATCTTGTTTAAATTTTCAGTGTGATCGCCTTTGTGGAACAGTGCAGACAACCAGCTCAGTCACAGTGTGTGTTTGAATTAATGCTTCATCTTCAAACTCTGCACGTCCTCCTTCATAGAAAAAAGACATGTTTTTGAACAATCAATTATAACATTGTTGCTATATTGCTATTCTTTCTTTTGGCATTATGCAGTGGGTGGTACACACAAATGAATCCAGAACTGAAGCCTAAATGCGTCACTGACCTGAAGCATCATTTGTTTGTTTCTTTCCTCCCTCAGTTCTTCTTTTACTTCTCTAATGTCTCGCCTGATCAGATGTGACAGAAACAAAAAGAGGAGTTTGCAGACATGAGTACATTTCAAAACGTGCACTACAAGTGAAATGAATAAATGAAGGTAAATGGATTTAGAATAACTCTTCTGTAGTGGGGATGAATCACATGCAATGGCTTCAATCTTGATTATTCCAAATAAACTCCGTTGTGGAAAAACGCATTGCGTAAGTGTCCTGTTAGGGTTGTAGATTTTCCAGTTATCATGTCTTTAAAGTGATCATGATCAATATTTCTATAGTAACAATGTATCAAATGATAATAACAATGTGAAAGTAGTCGCTGGCAGTGATGAATCTGAATCTGCAGCTCCCTTCGGCTTTATGGAGCTTTATTGCGAGTTAAATGCAAAGTTAATGTACTTCTACTTATTGGCAACCCACTGACATTACCATGTCAATCAGGACTGATCTTTATTTCATTCAAATAAAATTACTATTCATTATATTAGAATATCCTGTTGGACCTCTTGTCAGGTTAAAGCAGGGCGGAACTCTACTGAGAATTACATGATGTAAAAAAATTCTATGTACCTATGAGAATCATTACAGGTTAAGTTGCAACACTTAAACAGGTGGAATAAAACTATAAGTGAGAAAAGAGGAAGATGTCAAGTCGGATTAGGTCGCACTAGGGAAAATACCCGTGTGGCTGGAACATGGGTGTGTGCTTTAAGATGACTCATATTTTTACATAATATGTTTTGCACTACTTAAGTTGTTCAGCAAACATGGAAATATGGCCTCATCCCTCAAAAAAGAATAACATCACTGTTGTTGGTCAGAAAATCATGTGTTCATAGCTGTCACCAGCAATCCTCATGTTCGCCAACCAGGCCTCTATGTTTCATATTTGCATCTAGCATTCTTCAATTTTTTTCCTCCTCTTAATGGAGTAGTTATGTTTAGTACGGGGCTTGTATTGCTCTCTTTTGATAAGTCACTTCCTGTGTGCGCAAGTGTCCACAAACAACATCAAAAATTAATTTGGGATATGAGAGTGCATTTTTCACTTGGGAGTAGAAGGGGAATTTGTGTTGTGAATTCCCCCTATGTGATTCAAGCTGAGAAGACTTTTAAATATCACAGGAGCTTTTTACAATGGATCTGAGGTCAATTGAATCAGTCGCTCCGGTAAACATATATACATAATAAACTAGAAAAGAAAAGAAGAGCACATACCTCTCTGCCAAAGTCCAACAATCCCATTAAATACAATAAAGCTTTATCCAGAATCAAACTAACCTGAAATCGTAATTTAAGGTTACTGGGATTATAGCAGCCAACCATTTATATCTGTTGGATCTGGATTCAAATTGCACACACTCATATATACCAACCCCTACTTATGAGTATTTTTCATCAAAATGTATGCATTGTTCACTGAGAAATTAAAGAAAATATTGGAAAAATGCCCTATCTCCAAATGTTTGAGAAAGTGGGGAAATAAATCCTGGATCCAGCCCTGTTTCTAGATGCGTACCAAACTTTAATGGGATCTGTTCTGGCCCAAGACCCATTCTCTTACCAAGTTTCATGAAAATCCGTTCAGCAGTTTTTGCGTAATCCTGCTGACAAACCAACCAATAAACAAGATTGAAAACATATAACCTCCCTAGGTGATGAGTATACTCACTCATGCTGTGTCTGTAGCAGCCCCAGAGCCATCCTCAGCTCTTTAATTTCAGCCTGCAAGCTTTCCATAGTTGGTTCTTCTGCACGGCTCACAGTTCTGCCATCTACAACTACTTTGGGTGCTGGTGGTCGACCCACAGGCGGCGTCTTGGGTCTATCGGGCTTTGCAGGTGGTGGCAGGAGATTTTCTGTGCTCTGTAATATTTTAAATGGCTTTGCATGACATTGTACTGAAAATGCACAGTGAATGATATATTCATATATCGATTCTTTACAGAAGCAGTCCACCTCACAAACCTTTTGCAAGGCAGGTAATTTCTCTGCCTGGAGCTTTTTTGGCGATAATTCAGGTTCTGTCTGCTCAGTGGCACTCTGGCCCTGCAAAAGAAAAAAGCATAGTCATGCTTTAATGGAACACATTAATAACATTTATTCCTCACAACCCGCCTGGAAAGGGACAATGTGTGCACCTTTATGGAAATTCTGTCTCATGTGGAAACTTTGTGGAGACGGAGGAAACAGTGAGTTGGTGAATTCAAGCAAGATTGTAATTTCAAACAAATGGATTATGATAACAGCTGTGAAGTATTCTCTTTATAAACAAGTAATGCGAAATAGTAGAAAGTACTGTTTTTAACACCAGGATTCATAATAAATGAGGTATATGCATTTCAATTTAATTTAAATGATTAAGACATGTACTCAATCACTCTTCAAGTAGAACTGAGCCCGAAAGACGCGGCGTACGTATTATTTTAGTGATAAATATAATCAATATCAATTCTGTAAATCTATATTATGTACTGTTACATTTTGTTTTACAAAACTTGTAAACTAAGGTGTTCATGTCAAGCCTAATGTTGGCTTTCACATGAATCTGTGAAGCATAAATAATCCCAGTCTTTGAGTATACAGCTAAATACTGCTGCTTGCATTAATTAAACACTGGTTTCCAATTCTGTCTGCATCCCTACATTGAAGGTTACTCGAATGAATTAATTTCTTTATTTCCCATGAATTACTTCTGATAATCCCTATAGATCAGGCCAGAACTTGTTGCTGGCTCATGAAAACTTCCATCACCCTAAAACACATCTCGTGTCTTCTTTTTATTCGGACCTATTTGGAGTGTGAGTTCAGAAATGATTAACTCCGCCCTTAAAACCATTTCTCTTGTATGACTGCTGAACCATAGCAGTAGAGCCTAGAAAAGCCTTTTCCTCTAACATTTATCACTCATGGCATATAAAACATGTTCTGTTAATACTGAATTGCAAGTGGACCTTGAAATGTAAGGTACCATTAAATGTGTTCAGTTCCATTTGAAGAGTCTTTCTTGCGCCACTGTATTGCTAAAATGTAAGTACTGTAATCTGGCAGGTTTGTGCTAAAGTTAGATAAAGTAGGGAGTTGCCTCACTTTTGCAGTGATAACCTCAAGCTGCAAAGGTCATCTACAGAAATTGTAGTTTGGCAGGTTGTCAGTGGTTCCTGTTCATTGCAACACTTGTATAATTGTAGTTCTTCAAGTAAAGCAAAGATCGTCAACCAATGAATAAATCCTTAAGAGTCTGTCACTCACATGGACGGCTGTGGCCAGGCCTGATGGTGGTCTCCTCTGTGGGGGCTTAGCTCTGTTTGCTGTAGGATGAATCAGCTTGTCGGTCTGCAATTCCACTCCGTCAAACTGGTCCACCTCTTTCTCCTCTGGTTGTTTGGTGGAAAAGGGAGCCACATCACCATTGGTTCTACAATTGATAAGAGTACAATTTTAGAGATTTTAAATTTATGTCAATGTTACTTTGAAGTAAATTAAAAGCAAAACCTCTGAGAGGTGAAAATCAGAATATCTCAACAATTCTGTCATATCTAAGAAATATCTAGTGCACATGCTGAAGATCACGTTCTCAAAAGAAAAGAAAAAAAAAACACTTCGAATGTGGTTTCCAGTTCCATAAACTGAAATGGGTGCAGGTGCAGAGCATGGCAGCTACAGTCTTGAAGTCTGTTCTCTTATTTTGTCTTGACATCCGTTCTCCAGTCTCACAAACCAACTTCAGCAACATTTTATGCATTGGTTAGATCTGAAATGAGGATTATAAATAATCAGCCTTGTGTTAAAGGCCTGGAAAATTTAGTTTTTTAAACATTAAGAAGGATTCTTAAGTAAACTTGAAAGGTATTCCTTAACACATTTGCCTGGAAACAGCTTCCAGAAAAAGCTTGTTCTCCATTAGCAGTCCCCTCAAGACTGGACTGTTTTTGTTTTCTCAGTTTTGTTTTGTGTGTGTGTGTGTGTCTGTGTGTGTGTCTGTGTGTGCCAGCTTGTGTGTATTTTTTGTCAGGAAACAGGAAATGGGCTGCTTTCATCTGTTTGAGCTTAATCTGACTCATCCTCGAGTTTCCACTGAGCTGGCTAAAGGTCGAGCATCCTGGCATTCTTCTTACCGTGGCAACTGGCGGCGGCAACCAAAACATCTAACATCTAAAGGACGCTGCTGCTGGTGCCAGACCAAAGTGGAGAGAGTGTTCCTGACATTTTCTAAAGGCCTTTTGCTTTAGAAAGGTTGCGCATGAATCACTATTCATGTCCCTGAGTTGGAACACACATTCTCTTAAAATGCCTTTTGCGATGTTGCATGGAGATTAGTCGAGAGACACAATATCCGTGATGCTTTCACTCACTTGGGTAAAACCTTGTTGGGTTTGTCTTTGACTGGAGGCGGGCTCGACTTGATGATGCATGGCAGCTTGACTTTTGTTGGAGGATTGCTTCTCAGGTCCTTCACCTCTGGTTTGTTATCTGTACAGAAAATGTATCACACTCCACAATATATATATTTTTTGTTGTTGTTTTTTTAAATTGGAATTTGAAAGGAATGCATCATAATAATGTTTCAGTATCATAAAAAAAGTCACCGTCATTTCTACCTTTTGTCTTTACTGGACCAACTTTCTCCATTGCTGGGGCCTCTGTCTTCACTGAAAAAGTAACAATGAATGCACTATTAGCACAAATATTAGCACTAATTAATGAGATAATTACGTCATTAATTCAGAAAAACAGCAGATTGTTTTTCATGAAAACATGTCTCAGAATCCTGAGATAATTATCTCATTCATTTAGTTTTAGTTTAATTTTTCTTTTCTTCATAAGTGAATGCAATACGCTTCTGTACAAATATGCTAAACGTATTGCTAAATGTTTTTTTTATCTGGCAATTGCAACATTTCAGAATTGTTGAACACAATGAAACTGTCACCTACAATGGGATTTCATCGGACAAATATTGTCTCTTATAGACTCCATTGACAGGTTTAAAGATGTTCCCATTATTAACCGCTTTCAAGGTTCTTTCATTACCCAGGTGTCATTGTCTGCAACAATGTGAATATAAAGCATATATATAAAAGGACCATGCATGCTCAGTAAATCTGCCCTAGGTAAATAAGAGTGCTCTCTCACCTCATGCAGGTGTGGCTTGTTGTGTAATAATGATGGACTCTGATCTCTGTTTTACTACAACGCTGCTTGTAAAAAGCCACTGGTTTATTTTATTGGTCTGATTGAAGAATTTGGATTTGTTAGACACAGAAAGCACAGTTTAATGTTATGGAGAAAAATGCTTCTGGTCTCGTAATTAAACTCAAATTTAGTTTGTGAGCAGTTGCATGGGAAGACAAAGTTGTGCGCATCACTGGAGCAAACCAGGTCACAGCTGTATCCAATAGCACTGCAGTAACAGAACCCCAGGGTCCTAACAAGTTCATCAGGGACAGTCACTCTGGCTCAGCTCAAGAAAATACAGCCTCTGTGAGGACTTTGTCTTTAAGACTGAGAGGATATATGCTTGAAACAGGAAGCCTTAATCAACTGAAGGTAATGTGAGAGGTTCGCATTTGCCTTGACAGTCAATTGCTTATTTGAAAAATAAGAGGTTGAGGAACCTGGTCACAGCTCTGCTCATTAAATATAAGAAAAAGTCAAAGAGATACAAATGCTTTAATTCCGAGCCTTAAAACAAGAGCATAATACTTTGCATAACCCAGGACTCAGAGATGCATAACGGCCCAAATGAGAACACAGGAAGCCTACCTTGAATGTTCAAAGCATTGTGCAACATTCCTTCTCAAGCAAACCATCCGCACAGCAGTAGTAGCACAAGTGTTGCCTCTTGGGCTTGTTGCAAAAATCTCTGTGACAGAACTCTCCTCCATCCCCCCCCCCACCCACCCCCCACCCCCTTGTTTCCTCCAAGACTCCTGAACTGTGTCACATGACCAGACTAACCATCCCCCATCTAAGTCTGAGACTTCCTGTGCATTCTTTTTTTAGTAATACTGTGTGGGGGGAAAAAAAAATCTATTATAAGTGTAATGTGGTACAAATTCTGAGGCTGTGCTGATATTCAATTTTTTCAGGTGACATTTTTGCATAGACAAGCCCTTTGTATGCATTAAGATGAGTATGCATTTTGAGTTTCCAACCAAAGTAAGAGCTGAACCTCTCATGTTGACATTTTTGTTCTTTTGGCGTGACAAAAATTTGCTACATTTGCAATTATGTGCATCACAGACCACAATCCTCCAGTTTGATTTTACACAAAGCCACATCCTGCTCTGCGTGCAGATTTTATTTCTACGTCTTTTTGTATCAAAGGCTGTTTTTATACCAAATGCAGAATATTGCTGCCATTTTCTCCATCTACTAAAACAGCCGCCCATTACAGTCCAGACTGTCAGCACAGCCAAAATAAACATCGCTACAGCCAGTGGTTGTGAGTCAGAGAACCTCTACACGAACAAGAAGCCTGGTTGCTCCTTACTCTGTCAAACCGTTTGTTTGTTCCTGTGCTGCTGCCCTCAAACAATGCAACACATGCTCTTCTCTTACCTGAGGGTTTCTTGTCGTTGTTGCGTGTAGGTAGTTGGCTTGAGTTTCCAGACTAGAGGAGGAGACACGGAAAACTCAGACAGGTTAGCAAGTAGTTCCTCTTGTGAATTTAAGGCATCTCTTTTTTTTTAACACTCTTTCCACTAAAGGACTTGGAGTGAGTAATTCCAAAACATAGGATGTTAAAGACAACCCTGCCTCACTGCATACTGGCTGCAGACTTGCTAAAATAACACAAATACCAGCCAGCTGTAGCCACAGAATAAATTATGTATAGCAGATGTGAATTACAATAAAGTATGTACATAGTAACATAAAGTAGTTGTCAAATCTTGAATAAAGGGAATGTCCAGTCCAACAAGGACATTATTGAGATTGTTCTTTATCCACTCACTGTCAGACTGTCCATAGGTGGTATCACCATGACAAAGTTATCAGGGAAGAAGCCACAGTGTCCGTTTAGCTCTCCCTCCCACCAGCCATCATCTTCTGTTTCCTTCACAGAGAGATTATAAGAGTCACATCAGAAGCTCAAATATAGCAGTATCCTCTGGGAACCTTATGTCCAAAAGGTTACCAAACGGTCCAGCAAGACATGGCTGCTTTAGTTATCAATCCATCATTGGAGCAATCTCGGACATCTTTTTCTCTGATCTCATGATTTGGTAAACAACTACTATACGCTTGAGACAAAGTGTCTGCCATCTTGTGCACTGTGTCACATGGTTTCCTTGTGACACAACCGGTTTGGCTGGATCAACAAAATGACTGACCCGCAAGTTAACTACTTTGTAAGCAAAGAAATTGCGCCCAGAGGAGCTTATGAGTCTTTTTGAAGCGTGACATCATGGGAAATCATGACACCTACAACGATACAACATGCTCACACCTTTTTCAGTATGACAACGACGTCCCCCTTTTTCAGATCCAGCTCATCCTCCGCTCTGGCCTTGTAGTCAAACATGACTTGGCAACACTCTGAGGAGACGTAGTGTAAGAGATGACATGGTAACATGGAACCCGAGCATTATAGTTAATGATAGTGATGTGATATGATATAGTGTGTCAGGAATAAGAGGTTTCAACAATGACTGTTATTCTAGTATACAGCCTTCATATAACTAACTTAAGGTATAAATGGGAAGAGGTTATGACAAACTGAAGATAAAAGTTGTAAACCTTGATGAGTAATTGACCCCACCTATAAACCAGTCATGTAAACGTATGGGATTTCCCACTTATCACATCCTGATGACATTATCAGATGTCTGGTTACAAATAGACCCGGCTGTCTACTTGCTTTTGAGATGCCGTTTAAAAAATAGAAAAGTCATAACACCATAGGAAGCACAATCATGGAAAACACACGTTATAACAACTCATGTTACGACTTTAAAAAAGTGAACTTACCATTTCTTTTATTGTTCCTCACACTTGTCCTTAGAGATATCTTTATGATAACAATAACAAAATATATTAAGCCAACAGTAAGCAATTCATTAGTTTCAGAGATGTCATTTTTGAATTGCTTACTTCTTTTGTGAAAACTGCATCAGAGAGCTTGGGTCTCGCCTTGCCCTCGTTGTGCTTGCCATCTGTAAAAAGAGTATTGCCAATAATGAGTGTTTTATAGTTTAGATAATAATGCAAAAATGTAAACAGAAGTTCGGACTCTGCCAACCTTTTGGGGAAACAAAAACTTCTTTGACGAAATTTGACGGAAACGCTCCCACTTGGCCATTTTTCACCCCCATCCACCATCCATCTTCAATCTGTCGTGTAAACGGCAGGTAGCAAGAACGTGAGCGAACATTTTTAAGACAAAGTGGCTGCATTCACATTTTGCCAAAAAAAAAGTTAGTTTACGTGCATTTCCATAAATCCGTACCAGAAAACAGGCTTTGTGAGCTCGATACAGCCAAATACAAAGAGAATGTAATACCAAAGGAATCGAGGAGGAACTTTTGAAAGATTTACCAAGGTAAGACTAACTAAGCAAACGTTTCACTAATGCCCTGATTTGTATATAATGCTAAGATTTTGACTCCTTGGGAGCTTAAGCTAACAGTAGGCTACCACTGCTTGTGTGAAGAGCATCACCGTTTGTTTAAAAGAGTGTTTGAGCATCAACAAGAGGGTACTCTACCTCTCTGATGATCTCAATAATCTCCCCAATGGCCAACTTCAGCTCATCTGCATTCATGGGGCTGTAGGCAAATATTACCTCACATTTCCTCGTCTGCTTCTTCTTCATTGCTGGAATGAGAAAGGATAACCAGACAGATTAACGGACTGAGGCAGAGTTTACAATCTGATGGCAATGCTGATGTAGAAACCAGAGCTAGATAATGTCTAGGAGTTCTCAATAGGAGTGCACAAATAAAACTACAAAGCATTTGGCATACATTTAACGATTCCAACATGTCCAATCATGATTGCGAGGATGTGGTAACCATATTTACAATCAGCTTGGCTGCATGCACCACACTCGCCACATATTGAAACACTTGTTTTTAGACCGAAGTTAAAATGGAAAAACCAACAACATTTTAAATAGCATGGTAAATATATTTACATGGTTTGCTTTGAGCGGAGATAATAGGCTCATACTGTGTGCGCATTTTGTAACAGGATAAGTTCTCTGAATACATGTTATATACTTAATAGAATAATCTGACAATGACACAATGTGTCTGATGTTGTAACATCACACGGTACTTAACTCTGGATCTTGTACACAAATACGAGATTTCATTGCAAATGAAGAATGTCTTTCTAAATGGACATGTGGACCATTTTCCAACACACTGAAAGAAAAGTCCACTCTGTTGTTATTAAATTTATGAGCATATGTTTTATCAAAACATTTTTTCAGATGTGGCTGATGAAGGTCTTCAGTCTAAAATGTCCTATGAACGTTTGCAGGAGTCTGATCACATTAAATATTGTCCAGTGAAACTTACCAAGCACAATGTTCTCAGAATGAATCTTCAGACTTGAAACACTTTAGCTGTTTGTTTGTTTTTTTTTGTTTGTTTGTTTTTTGGACAAAGTATGATAAGCTTCTTTCTTAGCTTGTAACACTGAAGAAAATAAAGAGTGCTGAGAGTTAAGCATTGTACTTTTTCTAATGCTTCGTGGTTCCCTCTTGCTGTCGCCCATCAAGTAGACCGGCACCTCCTGCAATGACGAAACAAAACATTGCATATGTTAACACGTGGATTAACATGAACACACAAACGGCACAGTGGGCTGTATAGCAGGATTATGTACATACCTTGACAAAGTTGGTAGGAAAGATTCCTCTCATTCCTTTCAGCTCACCCTCCAGCCATCCCTCCTCGCTGGCATTGGTGACGTTTTTGACGACGTCCCCCATTCTTATTGTGAGCTCGTCCGTCATGGTGCCCTCGAAGTCCATCAGCACCAGCACCTCTGAAGAGAGGCCGTAAATGGGGCAGAAAATGTGATTCTTTGCACAAACACTGGTGTTCTTACTTCACACAAGATGTGTCCTGACATTTCAAAACCAAGACAATCCTCTTAGCAGTGCTGTCTAACTGAGGATAGGGCTTTTGAGCAACTATAGATTATTACATATAAACAGCACAGCTCTCTTATGTCACTAATAACTCCTTGCAAATAGAAACGTCAAGTGTCCATATCAGTATTTCCCTGCATTATTATGAGTTGTCAAAAGTTATCCAATGTTGTACCAAAACTTTAGTTTTATTCATGCGCCAACCTTATTTATTTCGTTACTTTTCATTTGCTGTAAAGGTGTTTTACCATCAAATCGTAAGAATCCAAGCAAAGAGACAGCTGAGAGGATCAAAACATAAAAGATTCCACCACTTCATAAGAAAGGTGACATTACTGACTCACCCATGGTGTCTTTCTGTCTTTCACCTATGGACTTGAATATGTAGCTCCTTCACAAAGCAGCAAACAAACTATCGAAGAGAAGGAGAAGTGTGGTTGTGTTGTTAAAGCGATACGGCGACCAAGGCCCTTCTTCCTCCTTGTCAAACATTAACATTGAGCAACTTCTCCTGAGGCTAGTTATGACAAGTCAAGGAGTAGGATGGGTTATACAGCGCAGAGAGAGGGGGGGGTAGAAGGAGGAGGAGAAGAGAGGCAACAAATAGAGAAGAACAGGTAAGACAGGTTTATAGGGAAAGAACAAAGCTCATAATAAGTCATGATTAAATTGGAGCATGACTGCATAGTTGATCTTCAGCCACCAAAACATTTAAGGAAAAGTCAGGATTTATAAGCTTTTTCACAAACCTTGCTGTCTTCATTCACGTACCTTCAAACTAAGAAAATGAAACTCAGTACCTTATTTATATTTCCTGGGCAGAGTCTGTTTCTGTCAATGTTTTTCTGGGCCCTTTGAGGCAAAGTGGAAGGACAGAAAGCAGAAGTAGGCTAGACGTTTGTCTCATCTCTGTCTTTGACTCTGAATAAACTCTGAATAATGAATGTCCGAAGACTTTAATTTGTCTGTTCTTAAACTTGAATTAAGAAAAAAATTAAATAAATGAAAAAATAAAAGGTCACATGAAACGTAATCATAAACTTTCTTGATAAAAAAAATGTACTTTGTTGCATATAGGCTGTAGTTGTAGTAACTCAGGCTCCTTCCTTTTCCTTCCTCCGTGTTAATATGTTATGTAATTTGGCTCAGTCATCAGCAGCGGAGACCTGCGCCGCTCAGGTACTTCCTCATCCTCCTTGCTAAATGTCAGTCTAGTGTTAACGTTGCATAGGCGAAGATATTGATTTTCTCCTGGACAACAATGAGTGACCAGTGTAAAAACAACCAATCGGTACAAATACCTCAAATATCAGAGGGCAGAAGCTGCTAGTCAGGGTGGAGGACTTGCATTTACTCTGAGTTGATCTGTGTTCTGTTCAACGACCGGCCAAGATCACCTGCAGAGTGGTTACCAAATCGGAACGAGTCCTCATGCACCAAGATGCCCCTAACAACAACAAGAAAAATGAGGTTGATTCACAGAACCCTCGGTATGCACTGTAATTATAGCCTATAGCCTCTAGGCTCTACACAGACTGTAAGCACTTCTTTACTATTATCATATGCACACTGTATACAGTGTTCTAATATGTGTTTTAATTTTTACTTTTTGTAAGGCTTCGTGTAGTTATTTGCTGTGGTGCTCATTTATTCATTTATGTACAAAGGGAATCAATCATGAGCTCACTGGTTATGATCATGGGTTGGAGGAGGGTAACTCTTTCATTGGGATGTGAATACGGTTCACCAGAATTAAGCTGTACCTCAGTTTATCTCCATCCAGGTAATGTGTTTGCCACTGTTGGCTTGTTTCTCTTTGTTAGCAGGACTACACAAAAATGGTATGAATGGATTTTGCTAACATAGTTTGGAGAGGTGGAGCATGGCCCAAGAAACAATTTGTTAAATTTGAAATTTTTTTTTAAAGCATTCTTTACCATAGCAAGAAAGGAGCTATTATAAAAATTTGTCCTCTAACTTATTGGATAATGTCTCCAAAGTTGGGAAAAAAATACTCTATGAGATCTACCACAAGCGATGAATGGATCCAAGTAATATTCCAGATCTAGTGATCCAGAATATTTAATTTTATAGGGCTCACGGAAAATCTGCTACTGTGAGATGACAAATAATAATGCTACAGACTGGCAACTAAGATCCAGTCAGGTGTCAAACTTGACATTTCTTCAAAAGTTACTGAGCTAGATCTAAATAATGTAGTTAATGTTACCAATGTGATTCCAAATTCTAGGGGTAGGTTTTCATGGTCATATTATGGAGGTCAAACTAATGAATGAACTTAATGAATGGGTTTACATTAATTTACTGCAGTTTTTCTGGGAGAAAACAAGGCTGTTGATTGAAATTTAAAATCAACAGTTAGGCATTATCATGTGCTTGTTGTGCACCGTGCAAACTGCTTCATTTGAAGCTGCAGCAGGCTCCGATGAGAAAACTACAATGATGGCCAAATGAATTGCTCTTACGCCTTACAGAATGTACAATAAAAGATGCATCGAAACAAACATTTAAGTAATCAGTGTCTCTTTAATTTACAGTATCCAAGAAAAAAAACAATAACTATTTTTTTTTTAAACGCAGTATTACCTAAGCAGCTCAATCTGTAGGCCTGTATTGTACAAATAAGACCAGTGCACCCACAGCAAGGCAAAAACTCTTGAATGGGCAGTTTGCCAAAAAGACATGAGCCAAATCCTTGACTTACGGAAATAAGTAATTCTGCATTTCTGTTTCTTACAAACTATAGACTAAACAAAAGCTAATTGTGAGCCCCTTTTATCACAACATTGACCCAGCTGCACACAGTTTACATAATTTATTAAATCATCAGTGGCTGGATAAAAGATTGCAAACAGCAAATGAAAAACACATCACTATCTATGGCAAAAAAGAACAGATTGTCCTTCACAGACAAAGTCAAAATCCTGCCTAGCCAGCGACAAAAATGACAATGAGTGTCTTTGAAAGCATACCATCAATATCAATATTGTACAAGGATTACTATCCAAGATCAAAGAGCTACTGTAAAGTATAGAAATATCTGACAGCAAAATGTTTTGCAAGCAACATTAAATGTACAGGTAGTCATCCCACAGTCTCCTATGCTGCCAGCTGGTATTGATGATCTGTTGAATGTTGTATAATGAGAGACTGCAGAGTGTAACCTGTGACCCCATACACTTTGGTCCCATTGTCAGATCAGGGTCATTCATGGATGCCATGTTTGGCATGTACAGTGTATTTATTGCTGTCATTTTAATCCATATGAGACACAGCTAAAAAGAACAACCCTGTTTTTTTTTTTTGTTTTTTTTAAAACTCATAGTTGGGTAATTGGAGTAAATTTCAACGCATCAGAACAAGTATTGTGTTTCGCACTCACAAACCATTTCTGCAGTATAAGGCACAAGCTGATTTAATCTTCAATGCAATTCTTTCTTTCTACTTGAAAATACAAATGTCGCTAAGGAGGTTTTTTTTTTTAAACCGTTGGTGAATAATAGTATGGAAATTCTCACTTTACCATATAAAGCAACAAACAGTACACAAATTCCTATTGAGAAACAGCAGTTCACATTGAAACAGTTCTTCTACTAGTTATATAGTTCTATTCTCATGTGGGAAATGGTCATGTCAAGTCAGAGTGATTATCCTATGCAGACATTAAAGCATAAAAAGTTTTCCTAGAGATAGCTGACTCGTAAAACATTTCAATCTGCATTCATTAATCGATTGTGATGGATAAAATCGCTGAGTCAGATCCCATAATGACACAGAAGAAAATTAAGATTTTCAGAACATTGCTTCACTGCTCAAGTATGCGCTCCATCAACGTCTCCCTCTTTGTGGTCCGGTTCTGTCTCCCCTTCCTGCTCATTACATTGCTCCCCGTTGACTTGGAACTTGTCATGGGCCCATTTGGGGCTAATGGTGTTAGGACCCCCAGTGGCTTTCCGGATGATGAACCGCGCCCTTCCACGTGAGAGGTTTCCCCGTCCACGCCCTCGGTTGTCCGCCCACTTGAAGTCAGTCTCCCCCTCTCTGTCATCATGCTGAGAGAAAGACAGAACAAGGGTGGAGGTGTGATAGACAACAATTGAAGAAACTTGGAGCTAGATTAGACTAGAAAACACCATGTGGTTAATTTAAACAGAGATTGGAGACATGAATGGGAACGGGATAAACCCTACCAAGTAGTATTTTCTGCTCTTGGGAGTGTACTCTGGGTCCCAGTCTTCATTTTTTGGGTGTACTGCCATGTTTGGCACGTTGTTACTTTGTGAACAGTTTCCCTGATAATTGCTTCTGTTCCAGCCTCTTCCACGAATTTGCACTTGCTGTAATTCAATAAAAAGACAAGGAATTGAAAAGCAGCAAAACTATCGATACGCAGCAAACTGTTTGAGTCAAACGTACAATCTAATTTGACACTGCCATTCTGTCCTCCTCCATCAACCCAACAGCATTTGTCAAACTCACAAATCCTCCACGCGGCGTTCCTCTTTCAGCTGATCCTGGTGATTCCATTTCACCAAGTCGGACCCTGTTAAAGCCTTTATCTGTGGGATCAGTCTTGCCGTGTGGCAAATCCTCTTTTTGGGACTCGTCGGAGGAGGACGATGAACTTGAGCGAGATCTTTTCTTCTTACTTTTCCTAAAAGGAGAAACGGTACATGCAAAATCCTTCATGCCCAAATGCAACACACTACATAGATAAACAAAAGCATTTAACGTATTTGTAGATACTACGAAACAATGCAAAGTACAGGACAGGTGCACATACTTTGATCGCTTGTGGCATTTGGACAACTTTTCATCTGATCTCTCTCTGCTAGAATCTGGGGAATCTCCCATAGCTCTTCCCCGATCCTGATTATAATCTTTTTTGTGGGTGGAATATTTTTTACGACGCTCAATATCCAAACGAAGGTCCATTGGGTCACCCTTCATTTTTTCTCCATCGTCCTGAGCAAATTAAAACAGAACACAAGGTCGTGGACAGACTTTGGATTAGCATGTAGATACTATCAGTCTGCTGTCTGATTCTTTAATTAAATAGCGATGTTCATGATTAAATCAAATTTTCCAGTGCACTTAAAGGGCCAAACCAGTAGTTTTGCATGTTTTTATTTTTTATTCTCCAAAGCAAAGTTTTTTTGGATCGTTTTTTTTTTAACCTTCAAGGCAGCTAATTAAAAATGGTTACAAAATCAATTTGAAAAAACCTTATGTCAGACAAAATGCAATCAGCTTTTAGTTTGTGTCAAAGTTATTGCAAGATACACCGTCCGGAAGAGTGTTTCGAAAACCTCACTGGTGCCTTCAAATGCTAGTGGGAAAGTCCAGCATCCAAGTTTTCAAGAATCTGCATCACAACAGCAACATTTCTCATCATTCCCATCATCTTTGCTCGTTTGTCTTCCATGTGTTTTGACCATCACAGCCTCCGTAGCATGTTGCTTTCAGGTACTGATGCCATAGTGTTTTCAAAACAATCCCTGAATATGCCGAGTGATGCAATTCCTATTTCAAAGAAGTTTCAAATCGCTGCAAGTTGATTATCATATTGTACTGACATGAGCTAAAACAAGTAGCTGCCTGGAAGGTGGGGAAATCAATCTAAATACTGGGAGGTATGCTTTGGAGAATAGCTGCTGGAACCTACTGTTAAGTGCACTTTAAAGTTGTTGAGCTACTGTATGACTAGCAAAACCACTAGTATGGTTCTTTAACAAAGGAAGAAGATAGGATTTAAGGTTACTCAGTTGAATGTATTTTAGTAGTATTTGTGCCTCATGTTTATAAATGCTTGACCATGTGTCCATGCGCATCAATAAAGAAATACTGTGAGGGTTTACTCAGAAAGCATATGAGCACAAATGCATAAAGTGCTTGCTGTTGGTTATTTCCGTTCCTTATTTTTCAGGAATACTTACAAAAACAATTGCTTAGAGTCCTTTGGCACAGTAGCTTCCATTTCTGAACTCATATGATTCATTAGCCTTTGTCAGACTTGCACCCACAGTCTAATCGTGTGTGAAGGCCATATATAACAAAGTCAAAGTGCCTTATTTTGCATTTGCATTTCTTAGACTTTGTGCATCCCCCTTCAAGGAAAGTCACAGGCTTTAAGAGAGCTCAGTCTAAAGGCATCTGGCTTGCTCACTCATTTGCTGTTGTTTGTTTTTCCGACATACTTCATACTGCAAAATGTTCAGTCACCTTGTAAGTGCCATCCTCTGAGCTTTTCATCGCCTCAAAAAGTTGAGCGTGTTTCTTAAAAGCTCTGGGTGAAACATCAATTCTCCTGTGAGAAAGAAAACACCATTAAGACGATGATAATCGAATACACGCATCACAGGAATCATGCAACAGATGCCAAAACAACTAGCAAACAATTAGCTGTAAGCAACGGCAACATAAAACAGACAAAAGAAAAGGAAAAATTTGGTGAGAAAACAAAACTGACCTCCACCTAGCATGAGAACAAATAAGCCAAGATAGTCTGTTGATTTTTCAGGTAGGAAAGATGAGAGAAATACCTGAAAGCTGTTAAAAGAGGAGATGAAGCCACAGCACACTGAAGGTGAGAAGGTCACTCAATAGTGGTCTACCTGTGTATTTCTGGGCTTTTTCTTGGCTTCATCATTTCCTTCTCTGCAGCTCGTCTTTGGTACATGGTGAATCGCTCGTTTAGAGTCATTCCACAAGATGGAAAGTGCTGAGCTGCACAGGGAGATAAGTCAGAACAGCTGTTAAAGTTGCTAGTGTTTCTGGTGGACATCACTTTTTTTTTTTCATCCCAATGTAATATGGCATTGAACTGAATAGTCTAACAGGCCATACTATATAGGAAGTGAAATACTAGGAGGGCTATGTTTTATAATCCAGAGCCCTGCCTGTAGGGAGAACCTGCAATTGTGATTAAGTTGTTTTTCACTGATTTGAAAGGTTACATCATGTGTTGTGTGTGGTGTGTTTAATGACTCGAGCATATTAAACTTAATAATAATGCTTTGTAATAAATACTAAATGTGAGGACCACGGGATTATAGAGGACTCACCTTTAATGTGGTGAACGATGGTGACTATGTGTTGAGCAAACAGCTCAGAGGGACTCCTCTGCAACGGAGCATTTTGAACATGTTGAAAGATGGAGCGAAACTCCTGATCTTTCTTTGAGGACTGCACAAGATCCTGAGACAACTGTCGCTCCTCAGCTAAGATATCAGAGGAGCTGAAAAGGACAGAGAAAACATGGAGTTTAGTCTGTAGCTCTACTCCGACTGTCTATCATTTTCTAAAGAGACCAGTAAATCATCAGTTTCCAACAAAAAGTACTGGTCCTGCTGCAGTCTTACACTCTAAACTAGATGTACAGATATAACTTTTGGCTAAAACCCAGCCTGGGAACAGAGCCCATTATATCATGCTCACCTCAATAGGCTCTCTCCAAGGAAATCCATTCTGACATTTACTTTTGCTTCCTGCTTCCGTGAGGACATGGACGGCAAGTCCTCACCCCTGATCATAAACATCTCTCTGTCAGAGTTCCTCCTTGATACTGTTGTAGGACATGGGATTGAGGGAGATTTTTCCATCTTCCTGCCTGCAGAGAGTTCCTCAAAATTTCCTGCTAACTCCCTCTTGGCAAGGGCAGCGGCAAAGGCAGCCGCTTTATCCTGCTTTCGACCGAGATGCATCTCCTCTGCCACGGAGTCAAGGTCACTGTTGGCTACCTGTGAATAGGTCACATTCTGCCATTTGCCGAACCATTCTTCAAACAGTTCCCGGGCTGAGTGAGTGACCTTGCTCTTTGGTTTAGAGGACTCGTCCCCATTATACCAGTTTTTATGAACTGACTTTGTTTGAGGCTTGATCGTTATCTCCTCCTCTTCCTCCCCATCAGCAGACAGAAAAGGAGAAGCTTTCAAAAAGCTGTTCAGAGATACTTCACCGTCTACATCTTCTTTGTTCTTCCTTGAGTCAGAGTTAAACACGGATGCATTGCCATTCACTTTCCCTTGTTCCGTATCCACATCATTTGCTTCTGCGCTCTTCCCATTTTCCCAAGATTTAGCTTTTTTATTTTGCTCCTCCAAAAACCTGAACAATGACAAATAGATGAAGAGATGCATGTGACTGGGCATGCAACAGTTAGAATTACACTTACAGAAAAACAAACGATTATCCGATGAGATGTTATATTACAGGCGTGGAAATAGGATTTTGTTAAGCAACAGGGAATTTTGTTTCCCGGTAAGTATTTTATCTGTGAAAGCATAAGAAATTTCAGTTATAAAGAAAACTAATATTTTGAACCATCAACAGTCTGTGATGACAAGCATGCTTGACGAAAACAAAGCTTGCAGAATCAAAGCAAAATCAAGGATAAAGTGTGTTCTAAAAAAACATGTGAAGGCATTTAAGCAACAATTCATAACATTTAAATGTGCATGTATATAACGCTTGCTAAAACAATGTCATACTTAACATGAGAAAAATCTTTCTTACTTTCCAAAGGCAATGGAGATTGCTGTTTTATCTCCATCCAGGTATTCCTCTTTGGAGATGAAGTCAAAGCTAGAGAGCATTGGATTCAACCCTTCATGTGAGGGTGTTTTTGTTGCCGATGAACTGCACACTGTCTGCCAGCAGGAGGCGTCATTGCTAAAATCATTGGTGATTTTAAGGGAGGGACTAGACTGGTTAGCAGTCTGGCTGTTCTGACCAACAACAACAGCGGGGCTTGCAAGAGGACTTGTTCTCCTTGGACTGCTGCTGCAGTCTTTCAGGCCCTGCCAGGTCTCCTCATTTTTCTCACTGCCTCTGCCTTCTTTGGCATCTCCTGCCAACTCCCCATCTCCCCCTCCTTCCTTTTGGACCTCCTTAGAGGCCAACAGCTCCTCTTTCACATCTTTGGGGCTTTGGTTGAACAATAAGCCTTGCTTGCATTTGGGAGAGGAGGAGTGTGAAGAAGCGGAAGAATGCTGCGAGTGTCTGGATAAGGGTGAGGCAGATCGGTCAGAGTGGTGAGAGGGACCGCGAGAGGGACTTCCTGAGCGTTTCTGAGGGCTGTGATATCGTCCTCGTGGATAGTTTTGCTGCTTCTGTTGCTGCTGCCTTTGAGGGTTCTGCTTGTAATTTTTCCAGTTGGGGCGGAAGTTGTTGTTGTTGTTGTTGTTGTTGTTGTTATAGCCGCCGCCACCACCACGCTGGTGACGTCCGCGTTGGAAGTAGCCACGGCCCCGGCCTCTGAAATTGTATGGCCTCCGGAAGCCGCGGTGGAAGCCCCGGAACTCAAAACTGTTCTGGTATCCCCTTGGATATTTTTTCTCCCGATTGTGAGATGGAGAATAAGATCTGGAGCGTGACCGAGACCTAGAGCTGTGAATGAGATCAAGGGGAAACAGAAAAGCACATAGCTGTTACTGAATTTCATAAAGCAATAACAAAACAAATTTAAAAAGTTTTTTTTTGTGTGTGTGTGTGTGTTTCTGACCCAAATAAGTAATTCTATACAACACAAAATGGAACCACATCCTCTAAACCTACACAAAGAAATAATTTAACATCTCTCTCTTACAATTTCAACAACCTTTTGATCAGGCAGACGGACGCATTACATGAACATGTGCTGCTACTGTACGTGTAAGTAGGAACACGAACCTTCATTAATAAATCTTTGGGGCAGTGAAACCACATAGATGATCCCTTAAAACTAAATGCTCCAAGTGGACAAACAACAAAAAAAAACATTACTTCGCAGACCCTGCTCAGTCTTCTTTAAATAACTTGTAACAAATGTAACCACCAAGTCTGGTTAAGCCATTGACCATACATGTAACATATGTCAAAGTCATACATGTCCCAGTACCATAAAAAACAAACAAAAAAACCCGATGTGCAGCCAGCATTCATATGTCATTTGAAATTGGTTGAACATATGCTAGGATATAGGAGGCCCACAAAGGAGCACTGTATGGAGAAAAACAGAAGTTTCACAAAGCTGTGCTGAGCCAGGCTGCAGCGTCAGACCAGTCCACATGGTGGCTCTGCTGCACTTATAATAAGAAGCCCTCTGTTCTCAAGTCCGAACTTAGAACGGTCTCAAGTTTGAAACAATGATACGGTGTGTTCTCCTCTTCAAATGAATGATTTGATGAGAACAGCATGCAAAACACAACATCCACAACTTTCCACTGCCATCCAAGAGATTATGAATATCATACCTCTCTTGTGCACATCAAACAAGTTCTGTTCTACATGAATTTCCTCTGCAACTACATCTTCAGCAAATGTCTAAATAAAAAGCATTGGCTGGTTTCCCTATTAGAATCGTTAACACAAACGCCGGCAGGAGAAAAAATATATATATGTATCACTTTTTTTTTTTTTTTTACAAATGCACACATATAGCAAACCATATAGAGCATAGCAATATTCTGAATTGAGATTAAAAAGCAGTATTTTTTTTAAAAAGGCCATACTGTATAAAAAGGCAAAGAAGCACAGAACTCACCTAATGTGTTTTTTCATTGGAATACAGCGTGATTAAAGAAAGCAGCGCAATGAGCAGCACTGCAGAGTCACAGCGCGAGCTACAGATACATCTCCTCTGGCCAGCTCTGGTGGAAACAGAGTCACATGGACCATATGGGGGAGGGGGGAATCCACTGGAATAATTTGTGCTTGTCAACCACGCAGGCTGTTTCACCAGTTTACTGAGGCTTTAAGAAAAGCTCATTTAGATTTATGACTGAAAAATACAGTTGGTAGAAATCCTAATTTTGCCTTAGTGTTGTATTTCAGCAAGATATACTGTCTCTTCTCTTCTTTAACATAATAAGTTACTAAGAAGGGTCCAAGATGAGTGTTTTACACAAAGTCTGAATCTGTGGCCTTTTTTTTTAACATACTGAGGTGTTTGAAGTCAGGAAAAAGCTCCAAAGTGAAACTGTTTCTGTCAATATGTTTGGATATGTTGTGCCCAAGAGAAGGGGAAACAAATACTTCCTCTGTGTGCAGACTGTGCTTTTTGTCTGAGACTGTGTGTACATACAGCTTATGCAAGTGTGTGCATTACGGCTCGTGCAGTTCCAGCTTTGCCACAAACTCATCTGTAAATGTGCAAGGTGGGTTCAGGATGAGCAAACCATTAGATTTCCTCCCTTGTCTCTTATTTATGCTAATTTTAAAAACATGTTGCACCGCTGCCAGGAAATGAGCAATGCTTTTATGGCCATGCCACAATCATTCTGCCAGACATGGCAAAGGCATCGGAGTGAAGCCTCACTTTTTCTTTCAAAGACTCACCGCAGCCAGCAGCAAAGCAACCAAAAACAAATGCTGCACTTGATTACGATATATTCATATTCCACTTACTGTAGGTCGACTACTATGGAAATGCTTTCCTATGCAATGCAAACTGCAATAATATTCACTCTGCCTTAAATAAGTTCACTAACCTGCAGCTGAACTCCTCTCAAACATCAATTTCCTGTGGATACAGAAGCTCCCTACGGACTTTGGGTCTGACCCAAATCCATTAAATATGCTACGCCAGCTCTGTCACTTCATATGAAAACCAATTTTTTAAGTCCAGGCAAAGACGAGGTCTTGCAGGTGAAAATCAATGGATATACTGTTAACAGGAAATACTGACTATCACAGATCTGCTTGTTGACTATCACATATGAACTACCTGCATATATTTCTTTGCATGCAAAATGTGACCTGCACATTTTAAGGTCAAAACTTTACGACAAATTAACATTTAAAGGGTAGATTTTTAGTGGAGCTCAGCAATTAACAGGACAATCAGTACTGATATCTGTGCAACATGGCAGCACTTCATCTGCTTCACCTGCTGCTAGTTTTTATTTTCATGACAACTGGCTTTGTTGCGTCCCAGTCATTCACACTTACTGCATTATGTGGGTCACGACATTAATTTGTTTGTACTCCATAACACCTTTCATTTGTTAAAAAAATCAGTTGTTAAAACTTGTTTTATTAGGTCTGGCAAGCCAAGGCTTTACCACAAAAAACACAACCCCAAAGCTAATTCAGAAAGGAGAATTGTTTGTAAGGAACTCTACCCGTAGCGGCGCTTCCTGGACCGGGATCTGGAGCGACTTCTTGAGCGAGAGGTGAAGCGGGATCTTGACCGGGACCTGGAGTGGCTCCGAGAAGTCGAGGCAGATTTCGTGGATCTGGGCATCACTGCAGCCAGCCCACTTCAAACTGTCACACAGGAGAGTTTTGTAACTCGGGTTAGGATTTGGAAATTCAAGAAGGCAAAGAAGACAGATAATTGGTCACCTTTTCAAGGCATTAGCTGTATAAAAAAAAAAAAAAAAGAAAAGAACAGAAGATTAATATCAATCAACAGTGGAATTAACAATTATCATGGAAGAAAAATAAATTCAAAGAAGCTTAGAGTAAAAGAAAAAAGTCGTGAAACATAATATCCAACAGACATGAGCCATCCCAGATGCATTTTTAAAAGCTGACTGAGTGAAGAAACAGGACAGCTGTGGAGGAGGAGGACAGCAATCTGTGTGGAAGTGTATGGCATCCCAACAGAACCAGTTTTATTTAGTCACCGGTCATTTGCATAGAGGGCAGTCTTACGTCGTCACTGAACTGTTGAATCGGTGAAATACTGACACACAGGTTATCAGAATCATAGAGCAAGCTTTTTAAATATCTGCCACTGCAGGAGAGACGCAGTAAATATCTAAAATAATTCAAAAATCGGTGACAGAAATGGAAGAAAAAAAAGAAAAAAAGACAGAAAAAAAGGAAAGCAAACATGTCCAGAACTTTTTTCTTCAAAGTCTGTCTCATTCTGTCATCTATCACTGAATCTTTCTCTTATTTTATGATTAACCACATCTACTGTAGGTCCCTCACCACTTATCCACACATTCAACATCTTACACTATATTTCCCATTTAGTTCAAACTTGTCAACTCCGCCTACAACTGAGAATAAGTCGAGGAAAAGTTAAAGGTGCGAACAGATGTGGCTTAAAATATTTAGCAGAAACGATAATTAGAACAGGCCTGTTCTCAATAATTGCAAAGCTGTTCAATATATTTTATACCACCATTAACAGTAAATGTAAGACTGGTCTAATCCAGTCTTTGATTGGTTATTATTATGTGGGTCGCCATTTGTGATCAGAATCACTGGATACTGTTAACAGTCTTCACGTTTAAACGCTTAGTCACCACCATCACCCCTCTAGGTTGATGAGAAAGTAGGTTATTTCCTCTGTAACCACCTCACCGTATCACATTTGCTTGTGGTTAATGATCTGCTATGAATTTGCTATACCAGCGCGATGACGCCTCCAGTGCTTCATTTGTATACTTCCCATATTAATACAACTCTGTAGAAGGAGCATCTATTTCTTTCCAAGGTCCACAAGGCATTATCTGTGACACATGATTCTGGGAATACAGTCAGTGCCAGAGATCGAATAACTGATCTTTCACTAGGAGAGTCATCTTCAGGGTCTTAGAAGGAGGAAATTGCAGACTACACATGACTGGGATTTCAAAAGCAGCTCACACTGTGGTCCCAGTATCCTTTCTACTGTCTTGGAGGGTTTTTGAAATGGAGCGACTCCCGCCTCCTCCTTACACTCTATGAACTTCCTACTCTCCTCCTTTCTGGCAGCTTGTTGTTTTTGGCTCTTGTTTTTGGAGAATTGTTTTCCTGAAGATCCAGCCTTAACAGACCATCAATTTTGCTTACGGTGCACATTTTGAGTATAGCATTCAGATGTGTGCCCCCTTTCTAGCATGCGATAGCTAAAGAGAGTGACATTACGCTAATTGTTAACAACCTCCTCCTTGTTGCTTTGCATACCAAATATACGAGACCCGTGGGAAATTCATGCATAGTTTCATAATCATTGATTATTTTCGGTTTGTTATAATAGCTGGCACATCTGCGTTTCAGGCATTTTCATATGGCTGAATGTAGTTTCCATGAAACTTCTGAAAGGGTGTGAGCAGAAACCATATACAAAACCGCTATACAGCGCCAACCCAAATAACTAATACATTATGACCAACTAAATAACCTTACCTTAGCAAAGTGTGAGTCTATACACTGTATATGTATGTATGGTATATGGGTGAGACAGTGGATCCCAAGCCCTGCTCTCGTCTCCGGTATAGAAAAACCTATCTGGTAGAATTTAATGTTGTAATCTGTTTCAATAGCTTTACTCTGAGCACTCGATTGATAACAGCTGCTGCTGTCCCTGCTCTGCACTGTGTGGTCGGCGGCCTAATCACTGACATTTCAGCCTCTCTAAAAGGCAGTGGTACGCCTAGGTCTCAAATCACTAACTACTAGATTTGTGCAAACATAAGCACTTATTGACACACACACACTCAAATGCACAAACGTGTCTTAATTAGGGATGGGCATTGGTTTTCAATTACTCGAATAGTCATTATCGTTTTGTAATAAAAAAAAATGTTTTTGCCTTATTTTTTTTACATGCGCCTTGTAGTAATGCAGTGCTGCCGCCAGAAGGTGGCGGTAATACACCTACAGGCTGTTTGCAACCGCTATAAATGCATGCATGCTAGCCGTTAAAAAGTCCAGTGTAATCCTCATCGATTACTTGTAGTCAATTAGTGCCGAGCGATTAGCGATTAGTATTTTGGCTTGATATGCCCATCCCTCATCTTAATACACTTATGAGGACTTGACTACATTTTCTCACTTATGTCTGCTTTGTCATTTTTTCCCCACATCTTTACACTGTACTAACCACTTCACCAAGCATCAGCCACTGAACTAATATTACTCTCAATACCAATACACTTGTCAATTATGAGCCAAATTCTACATGCACTCAAAATGGCAGCACAGTGCTAAGATTTTTTAAAAAAGGAAAAAAATTAAAAATCTTTTAAAGTCCTGACATCGGGCTTCTTTGTTTCAGTCCCAGAATTTAATCACTCAGTCTCTGTGTTATTGGTAATGCTTGAAAAAGCAGGTGTGTAATTCTAGAATCATCATAGGACAGAGAATATTGGCAATTATATTGATAATTTAAACCTCCTTTACAACAATATAAGTCTGAACTTTTCTTTGATTGGCATCTTCGTAGACAATGTAGGTCATCTTATTCAAAGAAAAACAGGAACAACGTAGCATCAACAGGAACAGCATGTAAAAAAAAAAAAAAAAAAATCAATGATCAGGTTTTAAACATGCATCGTATAGGATTTAAAAAAAACAATTCCAGGAACTGATTTAATGACCTGAACCAAACAGATTATGTTGGACAGATATGTTTTAAATAGTAAAAAAAAATGAATTAAACTGATGGTGGTTCTCACATGGAATGAAGTTGGCGACCAAACACGCTTCCACAGACATGATTAAGAAATCCCAATGGAGTAGAGAACACCAGCTGTATCCTCATCACCTGTTTATTTCATGTAACAGCTAATGTAGCTGTGATCAACAATGGGACCGGCAACGTGATACATAGCTCAAAGCCTATAGAAAGAAATCCTCCACTCAATCAACTGCCCTATCATTAAGACCGGGATGCCACAGAGGCAGCTGGAATCACATTTGCTATCTATATGTGTCCCTGAGACACCCTGCTCACTATTTCAGAAAAGCCACAGCAACTGCCACTGGCACAATCGTTGGTTATTGAAATGTGGCAGTCCCTCTCAGGACCCCCCTCCAGACAGCCCTCATGCCGAGGCAGTTAATGGACACCGTAGCCACAGCCACTGGCGAATACTATTTAAGGCGAAGAAAAACCTTTCAGCTTCCTTCTGGGTTGTTAATGGAAGAGAGAAAAAAAGAAGGAAAAAAAAAACTCTAGATAGCATGATTCATTCTGAATAACTATTAGCTGACTTTTGTTTGTGTTCAGGCATCTACTGGAACTGCTTTGAAGACAAACGGATGATGTCATGCAGAGACTTCCTGCAGCATTATCTCTTGCTAATCACTTACAATGACAGAGGAGAACACCATTCAACTTCAAATGTAACGTGTGTAATGAGAACAAGATCCAGCGACTTTTTTTTTTTTTTTCCTTTATCAAAGTGGTTCAATATTACTTGTTCAGTAATAAACAGTGTGGAAAAAGTAGTGGCTGGTGCTGTACGTTTTTTTTTTTTACTATGTATGTGAGGCTACAGTTGCATGGAAAATGGCATACAGCGGGGTGCCGCTGAGGCATCCTCGCACTGACATGCCTCTCAGCTGTCTGTCATCACCACATCAGAGGACCGCTGCACTCAACACTGGAACTCATCATCAGCTGAAGGTCCACCTTATTTTAGTCGGTGAGGAACGACCTGATATAAGACGAGGTATTTTCTGTATCCTCGAAAAGCAGTTGATGAATTTCTGCTCCTTCTCTGCATGAAGCTGGAGACTCAGTTGTTTGCTTATGTTGTTAATTATGGGAGGCACAACCCCGAATCCTTTGGTGTCTTCCATTAGTTGAGGAGTGTAAGCTGCTTTGAAAACATTCAAATGTTCATCTCTATTAAATAAAGGGCACAAATGTCAGCACTGTCTGTCAATTAGTGACAAGTTTAAGCCCCATACAAATAGATATATGTACATACAAATATGTACTGGCACAGTTGGGCACACCTTTATGTCGGGTGTGTGCTTTTGTGCTGCTGGTATTTGTTAAAGAGGATTGACCTCAACCAGGATCCTGAACCCAACATCAAATCACATGAAAATACTTTCAGACTTGTTTGCATCACTCAAAACCCATAAAAAAAAAAAAGATTCACGTTGGAACCGAAAACCAGTTTGTATAAGCATTTATAGAAAACTCTTAAGAGATGATTCTGGTTGCTAAATTTGATTTCTTGAGCTTAGCTGTTTACATTGGAGGGACAGCTTGGCGAAACCTGCAATCAGTCATTCTGTCATTGTGCTAACCACTAAAAACAGCAGTCATATAACAACAACCCTTTAAAGCCTCCATTATGCCGTTTGATTTATAAATGCTGAATAACAACATGATTATAATACGGACAGGAGCTTCAACCCTTGAGAGATATTTTGCACTACATTTGTTGCTCCAAATGCAAATGCTGAGTCCAAATGATAGCATGGAAGAGGCAGGACATCCTCATCCTCATGTGCATACAGACCCGTCAAAGCAGATGAAAATAATAAATCTACTTGAAGACACATCATTGGAGCATTAAGCCAGTTCCCTCTTAAGATAAAACACATCACTTTTTTCCCTTTTTTTCCCCCCAGGATTGTTTTTATTTAGCATTTGTCGCCTGAAAAAAGTAGTTGCCAAGCTGGATTTGGAGGAAATGATTTGACTTTTTTTTGGCACGCGTTATTCTTTCGTTGCGCATGATATCACTTTAAACGAAAGTAAGAAACACAGTCATTAGAAACACAGTCAGTTGTTTTGATTTATCTGCTTCGGATTGAAAAATTTCCAACAATGAGGAAATAACGAATCCATAAAAAGAACTACTTACCGGTCGGCGTTGGAGTTCAGCCTTGACGCGTCACATTCAGGCCGGATTGTGTGATCAGTGCGATAATGCGGAGATGAGTTACTTTCTCCCTGGTCTCTTCTTTTGTTTCTGCCGTTGTTCCCAGTTTGTGTCAAGTGTGTGTCTGCGTGCGTGTTTCCACCGCGCTGAGCGGTGTTCAGAGGAGAGGAGGAGGTGTGTCCGCTCCGTGAGGCTCAGAGGTTCATGTTTCCTTCCGCCTTCACTGCCGTCGCCGTCTGTCTGAACACCTTAGTTGCTTCGCAGAGAGAACCGGGGTTGAGTTCACTGACAGAGCCGTGGATTAGAAGGAAAGGCTAATTGGTCCGCCGCCATATAATGACATCATTCTGTCATGAAAGCCTAATAATAAAGGGATCAGCCGCAGGGGATGCATGTCTGACGACCACAGTGGTGTGAAGAAACATTTAGTGATAGAGGAAAATTATTGTTCCCTTTCACTCATCACTAGCATTGATGAACAGCACATTTACTGTGTTAAAGCACAGTTTTAAGTGTAACTACTTAATATGTTATTGTGCCACTGAAGGCTCATTTATGCTCAAAGTAAAAGACTAATAGGGATGTACACACGATGCTGTCTTTGGTATTATTCCTTCATGTGAATTCTTAAATCCAAAATGCATTTTATTAACTCTATCAAAATACATGCCAGTTTGTGATGCTTCATACGATACAGTAAATATCTTATAAATCATTAACTGCCATCTACTGCTTAGTGCTGTTTGACCTCATCTGTGTAAAGTAGTAATCTTTAAGACATACAATATAGTTTTGTTACCTTACCTGCATGTATTGATTCAGTTGGGCAGTGTTGTATATATACAACCCTCTCAAAATGTTTTTTTTTTAGTAAAAGGCAAAGCAAGACCGTAATTACATATCCTCTACTAGTTCATGATATCTATGGATATATGTAATTTACCTGCTTCATCTGATGTACTTCAAACTTGCCATGTTAGGGCCCAAGGAGGTGCGGTGTTGAATTTGGTTCAATTTGGATTCACGCTCAATATCACAAAATTTAGAGTAAACAGGCAAACAGCCTCCTTGCAGAAGTGGGGGCGTGGCTTCAGGGCTCTATGGACTGAGTCAGGCATGTCCTCACCTACTGTATGTCCACAGTCGGTCTTCATTAACTTGCAGGTCACTCTTGCTGCTGGACGCTGGATGTAATGTAACTTACGTTAGAAGAAGAAATTTGCAACCAGCAATAACATAGGCCAAGCAAATGGCACATTCCGAATGTTTGAATTGGCACTGCACTAGTCACGAGTAAATGAGATGGACCCGGCAAAGTAAGGGGGCGTCCAGGAGGAATTTTTCATACCATATAGATAGACCGCTTACTATGAGTAAGGCTCAAATGATTTGTGTCTATTTCAATAGCTGTGCATAAACAGCGGACACATGGAGCTGAACTGAATTGGTGTCATTTGGCAGATTTTTTATTTCAAGTGATTAAAATGTATTTTTGAATTCTGCTTTTTTTTCACCCTTCTTTTTTTTGCTTGAAATAACCACTGGCAGTTTGTAAGAAACTCAATACATACAATATATACGATAAAACCTAGTTAGAAGGCTGTATATATTGATCCTTTTTCATTTATAGAGTTAACTATTAAACTAAAACTATAAAACAATTTGGTACTGGTGGGATCAGTCCTCAGAAACCTCAACGAAAGCTTTGAAATATAGTCATTTTTATACCACCATATTCTTAGGTGTACAAATGTATATTTCCTGTATATTTAGGTTCCATCCATCCATTTTCTATAGCCACTTATCCTTTGTAGGGTCGTGGGGGGCTGGAGCCGCTGACATTGGGCAAAAAGCGAGGTACACCCTGGACATCAGTTCATCACAGGGCATATTTAGGTTCCTGATATGAATAATAGGCTAAAAGTAAAGAACTTCTCAATGTGCTTGTTTTTCTGAACAATAAAAACAAAGCTGTATGTTTCAGTGACATACAGTGACAGCAAAAAACATTTGCAACAGTTACTGCTTTTCATCTCTTTGTTGTCATAGGCTGCATATTTTTTATATGCATTCATATGCAATTTATTGATAATATACTTTTACACGTAGGAAGGCACCACTTGCATACATGCACATGCATGTGTCCAGTGCCCTCCCACCCCCCGACCTCTGCAAAAAGGACTCTCCTAAAAAGCCACAGTTTCATCCAAACACTGTATCCCACTAACTAAATTTGACTGGTTTTGATTTCAATGGAGGTTTTTAGTGGCTAATGATCTGTGACAGAGCAATTTCCACCCTGCCAAGAATAGATTTCTGGGGGAAAAAGTGCTTCATCTTTGCATGTTTGACATGAAAATGATCAGATTTCCAGATGTTAATCATTGGAGCATATTTGCTGAAATGCTGATGAAGTTAGCGAGACACTGCTGCTTTTTCGTCTCTTCATTTAAGTCTTCTTCTTTGGGCAAGGAATATTAAATGATGTCGGCATAAGTTAAAAAAATATTATCTCTTTAAAACGAAACCAGTGATTCCAAGAGGTGAAATAAAAAAGCAACTGGACTTCTTTTTAAGGTTTGAAGATGTTCCACCTCTCATCCAAGAGGCTTCATCAGCTCTAACTTCCAGAGATTGTACCACCTATGAGATCATTATAATGTTATGGCTGATTGATGTTTATATTATTGATGTTTTTGAGCTTTTGGTCCGTTCAACTGGTCCTCATGGTCAAATGCGCTGTGCTCTTCTTCTTTGGTACTTGGTACTTTCACTTACTATTCATGTTTTTTTTTAAAAATATTTTAAATCGAATATATATACTGTATGTTACTACTGGCAAACTGAGCCAGTATTACAGATTGTCCATTCAAATATTGTACATTTTATCGATGTAGATGTTGAGGAAATATCTTCATCACAAATCTCCCTGTCTGTTCTGACCAAGCGTTGTAGCAAACATCAGCGTTGTGTATTTGCATTGGAAATACATTCCGTCGTAAACGGCTATGGTATGCCGCTGATACATCCTGGAAGTGCCTCCGAAGTGCTCATTTGGTTAATTCAAAAAATGACTGCCGGGAAATTGACACCATAGAGTACACAAGTCAGCTAATGTAGGCAAAGTGGAGACCTTCGTGGTTAGAAGATGCAAGGCAGATAAGGCAGGAAGTGGAGTGTTTTTTTTCGTTGTTTTTATTTTATTTTTTTTCAATGTTGATAACAAAGTAAAGAGTCTGTCACAGAAAATAAGTGCTAGCAAAAGCCTAGCTGTTTGAAAATGTCATGAAGCAAAAAGTCAATAAAACAACATCACACTACAGCAGCTTGTATTTGTCTGATTTCACTGATATTGATCCGGTGATCAGCAGGGAATCCACAAAGAGACTGACATGTTTATGGTGTCCCATTAGTCCTAAACCTATGAGTGTCAGCCTTGTTGCATTTCTTGACACTATTTTCTCAATATTACAGCAAGAGATTAAAATTAAAAGTGAGGTAATGCTTAGACGGATGAGATGCAGAGGGACGTGACAAACCGTTGGTATTTGATGTTCCCGGGACACCTTATGAAGTGTGAAATGGTATTGCATGACTTTCTGCATCTGTGCAAAATAGTTTTTCATGCATTTATGGTTACTACAGGAAATCCTGTAGCCCAGGAAAAAAATTAGTAAAACTAACAAACAGGGAATTGTGAAATGTTTGTTAGGTTTTAGTCACATCTGCATCCTGGCTCTGGGGATGGCTACTTCAGCCAGCCTGCTAGTCTGTCCACACCTCAACAACAACTTGCTGGATTGCCATGGAATTTGGTACAGATATTCATGGTCTTTTATGTTTTTCATGAGTTTGAGTCATTTTACCCTGTGGTTGAATTGTAATAACTTAAATAATCCCCATCTAGCACAGTCATCTAATGAAAGTTTAATTACCAGCAACACCATGACATTTCCATTATCCTCAGCTGTAGCAAATGTTAGCATGCTAAAATGCTAAAGTAAGATGGTGAATATTATAAATATTATGCCTGCAAAAGATCTCAGCATTGTCATTGTGAGCATGTTAGCATGGTGGCTCACAGAGCCACTAGCATGGCTGTACTGTAGACTCTTCTTTTATTATCGTCATTATTATTTGATGATGTAATCCACTTGAATTGTTGTTGTTTTGGCATCTTTGTGATGCAATCTTTCAGAAAACCTTAGAGTAAAAATTGTATGTCTTTTCTCCACCATGATATGGCTCTTGCCTCCCAAAATGCCCCCCCCCCCAACATACTGCATTGTGTACTACAGTTTTCAAATTTATATGTTCATATTATACAGTAATGTCATGCCATTTCCAAAAACAAACATTGCTTGCCAGATTACAACCTTGACACTGTCTTTGTTGAAAGTCACACATCCAATGGTCCTGTTTTAGCACCCACTGTTTGCCCTATGGCCCCTTCCCATCCATCTCTCTTGCCTGTTAGTTCTGCATCATATCACCACTGTCCAGACACCAGGCAGGTTATTTTGGGCAATCCCTCTGACACCACTTTCTCCCTCTGCGCCGGGATAAAAGAGTTCATATACTCCCCCCTACTTTATATCCTTCCCACCTGTTGGACCTGTCCGTCACCTTGCTGAAACGGCTGAACTAACAGAGCTTCAACATTACTTCTAATTACTGCGCCAAAAAGCCCCCAGGGATGATGGATTGTGAAGGTCTTGAGCGACATGTTCCTGCTGCCTTTATAGAGACTGCATTTAAGAAATGTCTTGTTTTCTCAAGGTCTTTAGCTGCATTGCAGTTGTTGTTTTTTCAAATGTATTTACAGAAATACCCCTTGGAAATAATAGATACTTATTTTGTACATAAATCACTTTATTTCTCAGAGTGTTTTAAAAAGCTCTACAACAACAAAAGTACATTAACCGAGTAATTATTCAGATATTCATATTATTTTCTGTAGGGATGTATTTTTGTACACCTTTTAGAGGTAAACAAATACATTTTTCTAGAAAAGAAAATGGTTGTTAGGTCATTCCTTGTCACTCCTTTCGCATTAACCTTACTTTCCCTACTTCCTTCCTGTAAAGCGCTAAGCTCTTCTTAACTGCTTGCTGAATCCGTGTGAAATCCGCCTTTTTCGGCACTGTGGCTGCTATTTCAGAGATGAACCATTTCAAGAAAAGTTTTGGCGATTGTTCTAAAGACAGACCCTTTTTGTCTTTCACAATAGCCATATTCAAAAAACAAAATCCTTTCCAGTCCATGCTGATAAAACACAACTGCCTATAAGCACACATGGCGGCAGTAGATTGAGTGTGGCTCAACAGGATGAGTCCGTGTCAAATCCCACATTGGTTCCAGGCTCAGTGTCAACTTACTTTGTAAAATATCCAACTCTGGCACTTCTCCCTCTTCCCCATGACTACAAATCAATGACAATTAATCTGTGGTTGATTTTATGGATTCCCCTAGGGCCGCTGGAGATCCACTTAAAAAGAAGAAAAATGGCTGTTTTCAATTTGACGATTTGAGGAGATGGTAGGACGTTCCAGTGTTCCTGGTAATCAAAAGCAAATTGTATAGAAATGGGTTTTGCTCAGATTTTAGACAGAGTTGGGAAAAAAGCATTAAAATCCTTTTATTAAGTAAAGATACCACAATTAAAAACAATTAAAATCCTTATAAAGACAAGTACAAATGTCATCAACAAAATGTAGGCCTATAAGTAGAAACAGACAGCCTCCCTCCTCCTGGATTTCCAAGTGGTATTATTGTTGGTGGTGCAACCTAAGGCTAAGACAAAAAAAAAGAGAAAAAAAAGTGAGTTAATTCATTCATATATTCTATAATGGAGCTAAGAAACCAGTCAGAATGTATATGAATGTATAACACAGTCAAGTGTTTTTAAAAGTAAAGTCTTAATCTGAAATGTAACCAGTAATCATGCAGCATTAATGTACACATTAATGTAGTCGAGTAAAAAGTATAATATTTGCCTCTGAAATGTAGTGCAGTAGAAGTACTAACAAGCATGGAAATGGAAAAAGACAAAAAAAGAAGTACCTCAACGTTGTAATTAAGCACAGTAATTGAGTAAATGTACTCATAAAACAGTTGCATGGCACCACTGATTATTTCAAATACAGCAAATATCGATGAGCATTATGTTTTGGTAAATCCGTTCAGATCATCAGTATAACTGATCGTATCGGGTCGGAAAGTGCAAAGACACTCGCTGTGCCACCACGGCCTGAACTGTCCTTTCCCGTCACCGTACACATCAGGTTATCTGACACCTCTCCAACACGTGATGGATCTCTCCCTTGTCCTCTTTGTTGTCAAGCCAGCCCAACTGTCTCTGAGAAGATGAACGCAAAAGCGGGACAGCTGCTTGTGTCCCCGGAGGGCTCCCTGACCCCTGTCCAGAACCTATTATCACCTTCTAGATGTTTCTGCTGGGCTTGAATCACACTCTTATACCCGTCAGAAACCATGTCAGTGATAGCAGAGATAGGTGGGAACCCAAGATGGGGCTACTTTCCCAGGGGGGGGGGTTAGAAGTTATGATTATGAGCTTGATGTGATAGTTGCTATTTAAGGGAACCAAAAAGTCATAAACATGGTGCAAGTTTGAAACCAAATAGTAAGAACAGTCTGTGCCTATATCTCTAACATGCCTAAGATAATACGGTATAAAGAGTTATTTACCTTCACCAATGATGTTATGTTTTTAATCGTGTCTGTTTCTCTATTGTATTGTTGGTTGATTCTGTTAATAGGGAAACAAACTTGATTAACTCATTTGCTTTGCTTTCACTCTGTTTAATAAAAGAGTCTGGACGCAAAAAAGAAAATAAAACTATTAACTATTATTTCCTTTCTGCTGCTAAGGAGAAAATATTAGGCACACTCTATACTAGGCTGCAATAATGAGCATGGATACAAATCTTTACCTCAAAAAAATAATCCAACATTTTGACCATATGATCCCAAAGCCTCTGTTTATTTCAGGGCTGTTGCATTGGATATATTACATTGTGCACATGTTGTGTATTATTTCTCCATGGGCGAATGCTTTTTCTTTTTCCAGACTTACAACGATGGCAGTTACTGAATATCCATCCTGTTCTAATATACTGTGATTTATAATTTAAAATGTTCCAGTGAAAGAACAATGAGCCTATTAAAATTATTAATAATTAAAACACTCTGTAATTGTTTATTATATTATTGAGTTTTATTGTACAGTCTTATGTGGAGAACCACAGAGCATTGCATCTGCATGCACATGCAGGCTAATGACTTGCAGTTCATTAGGCTCAGTCAACTGACAGTATAGTATATATTGTATATATTACCTTGTTTTTCTGTCAACAAACTTGTACCACTTGGGTTCGTGAGATATGGTTTTGTTTAGCATTACATTATCAATAATGGTGACTATTTTATGGTTCAGAATTTGGTCTAATCCTCTGATCTGAAATGTTATGTAGGATTTGTCATCACTCATTGAGATTGATTCGCCACAGTTATGAGTTGATGTCAATCGATCGTACTTCCAAAATACAGAAGCGGATTAAAAGATTCTGTGGGCTTTGAGAATTCTTAAACACACTTATATTTACTAACTCAGATTGAAAATGTCAAATTGGAAAGTAGACTTAGGTTTCATATTATGAGTTTGAGATCAAGCCTTCCAGATCTGGGGGGAAAAAAAAAAAAGCATGGGAACATGAAAAAAAAAGTTTTGGAACAAAAGAGGCCAGTGTGTTTCAAAGATGCGATTTGCATTGAAAGCATATGTCAAGTACAGAATCCAAAGGGGGGGGGGGGGGGGGGGGGGGGGGGGGCTTTTTAAAAACTCCAGCTACTGTCTCGGATTTATTTTATACAACTCTGTTTTGCTCCAGAATAAAGTACATTCTTTATGTAACTTAAACAGCATGACTGACATCTTCATGAGATATTCAACATACACAATTGCCAAAACAAAATTGGGTTTTGTTCAACTTTCCCATAGTGAGACACCCATAGTTTCTTTCTCAAGCTACCACATGGTAATATAACTTCTGAACATTTCATGTATGTCCAAATTTCAGTTTCAGTAACTTAAAATACAGCAAATAGCTCTGCAACTTCTTTTGTTTTGTTTCTTCAGACCAGATCCCACACCAGAACCTTCTCCCCTGTGTCCTCATTGTCTCCACCCTAGTTTCGCCACTGTCTCAAAGGAGAAAACAAATAACACCAAAAAGGATCCCAGACTGCCCACACTCATTTCTCTAGTGACCAGTTTCCCAAGCAGGGCTTCTCCTCTCAACTAAGTTTGGTTCTTAAGTCCCCACTTAGAGTCCATGCCAGCACAGTGGACCTAAATAGACTACCCATATGATGCACCACAGCAGTCTCATAAAAGAGGAACTTTCCCTGTGCATGTTGCTCACACACGCAGCTCAGCAGCTGGGTCAGTTGGAGTTACAGCTAAGAGCGGTCTGCGTCAAGTGGGGGATTATTGGTGGGGGTGGGGGGGGCCCTCACGGTTTCCATGTATGTGGTTTTGATGAATCAGTACCTGGGGGACTTGGAAAATGTTGTGCTTAAAGTGTAAGCCAAATACATGACCGGTGTGAAATGCCAGCATGTTAAAGCAAGGGGAGAGACTTTAGTCTCTTAAAGCGTCACAATTTTTCTATCTAATGCGATAAGATTTATGATGGTTTCATTGGTAATTCAACTCAGCAGGAGGAGACAGCAGGTGGTAAGGCCATACTAGCAGCTAATGATGGCTAATAAATGACCAGAAAGTGAACTAAGTTGAGGTCTAAGACCATATGACACCTCTTGTGGCATCTCCCCAAATACTTTGCAATCTAAGAAACTAGATCCTGTTTGTCAATTACCTTCTGCTGCTTTACAGCTTCTCAGATTTGATATTCTATAAGCCTACTGAAGGATAACGAAGTGAGCCTGGTTTTATGGGATTGAGGTGCTTATTATGGTCTTGGTGTCGGCGACTATGGCAACATGTTAGCAAGTCTGAGAACATTTAGCCCCAGAGATACTATAAAACAGATGTTGTGGTGTGATTCAGCCTTTGCAGCAGCTGACGCGTCAAGTATCCATCCACGCCTTGCTGAGAAAAGACCATCAGCAGTGCATCATACTTTGCTCATGTAAATAAATCTAATAAATATATTCTGCATCTGTTGCAAGGCAAAGATCTGTGAATTTCAACAACTTGCAGAACTCTTCAACTGCCAAGATAATATCTTAGTTTATATGTGCCAGTAGCCCTATATACCACATGTATTTGTCTGCATTTTGCAAAATGCACATGGGAGACCATGGTGCGTATGGAAAAACACTTTAGCTTCCATCACAGTTGCAAAGGAAACCCAAAGGGAGGCATCCCCAAGGGCAGCAAGATGCCCGCAGGAAGGTCTTTATGATCGAGAGCAGCTGAGGCTGCCACTCTCTACCGAGCGATCCGAGACTTGGCCGAGTCCCATTGAGGGTAGTTTGTGATCTGGTACATGAATTTAAAAAAAAAACATTCTAAGCCCACTTCTCTCCCCGGCTGCAGTCAACAGGGCTGTTTGTGCGTGAGGTGAGAGGATAAAGAGCTAACCTGCTTTCACTCTTTTTAGCACCTTAACGCAGATGGGACACAGCATGAGAATGCACCTACAGTATCTGTCATCCTTCTCGGATAAAATTAGTGCGCGTGAAAATCCATCCAACCTTTGGTGCCTTATCTCCTTGGCCTGTCACTCAGTATGACAGGCTGTCATCGGTTTCACTTACAGTTAGCGTTCCAATGGATCACTGGTAACCAGAGAACATAATCAGACAGCATAGAAAAAAGGCTATATTTTCCATCATAAAACGTGCATATGGCACCAGACACCTGAGAGTCTGCTCAGCTTTTCCTTTTACCTTATTTTAACCCTGTGGTGTCCTGAGAGTTGGAGAGCATTTAATGTGCTTCTGCAACAAAAGCACATGTAAAACATATTTGGGAACAAAAGCTTATCAGGGGCTCTTGAAATGATAGTTCAAATAAGCCTATTGTAGTTTATAATATCAAGACAGTGGTGTCAGTTATTTCCACTGAAGGCCTTCTCTGCCACTAGAAATATTTTTTTTTTACAATCGCAAAGATAAATTTGGGTTACTTCACATCATATAAATTACATGTGTTCATCATTTGATGCCAGTATTTGTTTTCAAAGGTCAACCTCTTGGCTGTAACTTAATCATAGCAATGAATGGATGGCATATTTATGTCATAGGGATAAAGACTTACGGCTTATTGGAAGAACCCCATGGTCACTTCTGCCAGCATAGTGAGTCAGGATACCACCGTTCAAATTCATGGAATTGAGTCATCGCTTACTTAGACTATTGTTGTCCTCATGGTCGGATGCAAATAAACAGTCCACGTTGACGAACTCTATGAAAAATACACCATCACTTGAGATGCAAGAGATGCAATTATAGTAAGGAATATGATTTTTTTTTTTTATCACAACCCCCATTCCGAAAAAGTTGGGATTTTCTGGAAAACTTTAATTAAACAGAATGTAATGAATTCCTAATCCTTTTTTGGTCATTTATTCTTAATAAAGGTGGGACAGGTCAAAGCAACAGACTGGGAAAGTTATGCAATGCTCAGAAACACCCGATTGGAACATTCCACAAGTAAAGAGGTCCAATAGTCCAACAACGCTTCAATGGACTGATGCAAAAACGGAAAAGGATCCTTTGGTCTGGGAAATTGGAGTCATATATAATCAATGGCTGTTGATTTTACGGCATTTATCACTAAAATCTTCACGCCCTACTACGGTGACCTTTTCTTTTATCAGTGTATGTAGTAATGCATTACATTACATATTGTGCTTGTTAGTTCCACTGCACTGGATAAGACTCTAGCTGTAAGCTAAAGTACCTTTCCTCCTGTGGTTTTTGAAAATGGCAATATTCTTTGTCTGAGAATAAATAATAGCCCTCTTGGAGTGAATCAAATTGAATCTTTGGTTCATTAAGTGGAGGCAGATGCCTACCACAGGGCTTCATATCAACCTGTATCAACAAACAGGAACAAACAGTACAATGAAAGCAGAAACTCTGGCAAACAAAAACACATACATAAATAAATACAGAGAAATTCTGCTGCATGTTGCTGTCTCTAAAAAAAAAAAAAAAAAAAAGGGCATCTGGGATATGGAGGACAACAGTGGAATGCTCTTGGAAGACCACAGTGAGTCACTTTTGGTAAAATGAAAAACACCCCTGCATGCATACCACGTGTGTAGAGGCAGAAAAAGTATTTCTATATGTTCAAATAATTTTAAACATGGCCCCCTAACAGCAGTATTTTATATTTGCCACGTCACTGTGAAGGAGAATCTCTCACACTGGCTGCTGTCCTGATCTGTGGATGTGATTGATCGAAATGTGGATCCATTTGGCTTGTGGCAGAAAATCCTAATACGTGTGGGCAGAGCAGAATACGGCTTTTTGAAAGCTCCGTCTTACAAGGCCTGCCGTGTTCCTCTACTCCACCGTCTGGAGACACGACGCCTCTCATCGGGCTCGCAGCTACAGGAGCGGTGAACTCTGGGCCTTTACAGCCTGCTGACAAGAGCCACATTTTTTCCTACTCCACATAAAACGGGTGGATGAAAGAAGGTCCCACTGAAATGACCTCACCATTCACTCATTCATGATTTGTGTTGATTTAAGAATTATTCAGCAAACAGACACTTTGTCCTACAGTTGTCAAGACCGACCAGTTAATATGTCAACAGCTATGCAGGAGAATGAGCATATAGGGAATCTTCAACAAAATTCAAAAAAACAATGTATTTCTGTCATCTTCAGTGTCTAACTATGCAGATAGTTCTGGTTGTGCTTAGGCTTTGATATATATATTCTTTTATATTTGTGCTGCCACACTAATATCCTGGAATGAGTGGAATTTTGTTTGTGGTTCTTCTAGTGTGGAAATATGGCATTTAAAAAAAAAATCATTGCTACAGCTCTTTTAGATTTGGTCATCTGGAAGCAGCCAACGCTTAGTCCATTGACAAATTGGCCTCATTTATTAGTGAATTATAATTAGACTACATTCTCTTATACATTAATGATCACGTTATTAGACCCATTCTGCTGTGTAAGTCCCCCTCATGCCACTGAAACATCTCTTACCCATCAGGGCATTGACATGGGACTTCTGGGAGGGTCCTGTTTTATCTCGCATGGGAAGTTTGCAGCAGATCCATTAGTTTTTGTGGGTTGCGGGCTCAGACTACTTCCTATGCACGCCATGGATGATGCTTGATTGGATTGGAATCTGGGGGAATTTGGAGGCAAGGTCCATGCTTTGGGCAATTTCTGATATTCCTTGAGTCATTCCTGAGCAGTTTTTGTGGTGCAGGATGCTTCCATTTCCCATTGGGGAGTACTGTTGGCATGGGGGGGGGGGGGTGCTCTCGATCTGCAGGAGTGCTTACATGGGTGTCAAAACATCATGACTGCCAGGACCCAAGGTTTCCTGGAGGAACATCGCATTGTAACATTCACTTCACCTGTCAGTGGTTAATTAATTTTTATGACTAACTAGTTTAAAGAGATGCTTGCAAGTCCACAACGGTGCACAGGTGCTAACACTAGCTGGTGAGCACACATGATGGAACTTTTCCATACACGTGTGCTGTCTTGGCTCGACTCAGTTTGACTCAGCATGTCAGCCCAGCACAAAAGGGATGTGCATAGAGCTACATTCCCAACAAGATTTACTCACTTGAGTGTGTGTTTAACCGATGGCACTCTTGTCTTAAGTCAATAAAAAGAAGCAGTGGGATGATCAAAGCTGTGACTAGAAGTCCGAAAGAGCAGCTGTAAAACTGAATAATCCCATTTAGTTTCCCCTGTTTAAGAAGTTGCCTCTATGTTTAAGGTGAGCTATTGCAGTGAACGAGCATAATGTCTGCAGTTCTTCATCTAACATCTCACTGTGGCTGTTTCTGCTTTTACTCTTCCTCCCTGCACTAAAAAATCCCCATCTATTTACTTACTTATTGGCTTACTGGCTTGTATTATGAAGCAGGATAATCAGGAAATGTTGGCACCTTACCAGCAGTAACTTCACATGTCTCGTGCTGGAAGTGAACTGTGAAATAAAGCAGACGAACGGGAGTCATGACAGACGCTAAATTTCAAAGTGGGGGAGACACAAAGTAATCATGGGTTGACCGCAGTCTGCAATGCCAGTCAGTGCACCACGCTTTAAGTTGTTGCAACCAAACATATCTCAGAATGTGGGCATATAAACCTCAGACAACAGCAACTTAAACATTACATTTCAGAAAATCAAAACTCTCCCTACAAAGTTTTCTATTTAAATTGCTTTCTGGCTCAAACTTATTTCAATTTGGTATGCTGTCATTAATAGTCTTTGGTGTTGGTGTTCCATTTACTTTGGCTAAGTGAATGTTGCAAGGTGTTGCTCATTAACTACACACTGTGACTTGAATATTGAAACCATGGTTTGTCTCAGAGGTGTAAACCCCGGCAGGTATTTCACAACAAAGATGGAGTGGGATGAACAGGAAGGTATTCACCAATTTAAAATAGGTCCCTAAATTCGTTGGCTTCCAGTCCTTCACAAAATCAAGTAATTTCACCTTTTAAATATACAATAACACCGAGTCAGATTTGTGGACTCTTCCAGCAAACCCAGCCTTAAGCTGCTGAGCAGCTCCACCAGTGCAGTGAAACTCCCTTCTTAATGGCGCGTCAACAGTAGCCGGCGGAAAACTTTACTTATTCACATTGCTGCCCAGACATTTACAGCCAGTTTAAAGTTTAAAACCAGTGACCCGCTGGTCTCAAGCCCACTTCTGAGGCCCTAATGGTGTACTGAGTGATTTGCAAGGATATGCCAGAGCACAACTTGAAACTGCAAACCACAGAAAAGTTAGTTTCAGCTGACTGAATGTCTTGACCGGCTTTTCCTCATCTCTGTCCTTATAATGTTATGTTGTACAGATGTTCTTCAATGATTTGTTTTTACCTTTCTGATGTAACTGGAAGAATGATGTAATTTTCATTAAGCCCTCAACCACAATTTGAGTGAATTGTAATACTGGAAATGAAAATATCTGTTGAACAAAGAAAAGCCACCATTACTGACAAGAGAGCAACTAACTGAGTAGATGGAGACTGACAGATGCAGTGGTGGTAAGTAATGAAGTACAAATACTTCATTACTGTACTTAAGAAGAGTTTTTAGGTATCTTTACTTGAGTATTTATTTTCCTGACAACTATTTTTACACAAATATCTGTACTTTCCCTACATATTCAATACAGGCTGGTTACTTTGGTGGATAATTGCATGCTTTCCCGACATCATGCCTGATTTCAACCTAGATGGAGGGGACATAACGCATAGAAAAAGATGATGCCTTGGTGAATCCATTGGTGCAAATCACCTACGACAGACGTAAAACATGTATGAAGACGAAACAGACAAGAAACGTATGCAAGAAAATCGATCACAAAGAAAAGGTGTGTTCCGTGTGTTCAACATAATGGTCATTCATGCCGAATATGTTCTTTGCCTGTGAATGCCGATAATGAAAGTTTAAATAATGTTCCAAATCCCATGGATTAATATGGATATTGCAACCCCATTTCCAAAAACGTTGGGACGCTTTGTAAAATGTAAATAGAAGAAGAATGTGATGATTTGCAAAACATTGAAACGCCGCATTTAATTGAAAATAACACAAAGACAACATATCAAAAGTTGAAAATTAGAAATTTCATTTGTTTTAAAAAAAAAATGATATGCCCATTTTGAATTTGATGCCAGCGTCCCAAATTTTTTGGAAACAGTGTTGTCCTATGACATGAGGTTTAGTTTGGTTTGCACAACAACAGCCAGAAGAAATGACCTGCAAAAGGCTACTTTTTAATTATGTACTTTGAGTACATTTCAGAGCCTGTGCTTTTTCACTTTTACTTGAGTAAATAGTTTGAATCAATACTTCTGCTTTCATCCGTTTTTTTTTTTTTTTTTACACAAGTAACTGTAACTTCTGCTTGAGTAAATAATGTGTGTACTTTTGCCACCTCTGGACATAAGTGAAGAAACACTAATGAGCTACGAAGAGTCCATTTAGTCAGCAAAGATCAACACTTCAATACTGTTCCTAATTTTGCAGAATGGCTTTTTAAAATGTCTAAATATGGTAGTGAAAACTCCTGTGCTGACTTTAAGTCAAATATGTAGTGAACTGGTTGACATTTCCATTGATATTTGGCTATAGTACTGGGATTTAATTGTTTCCAGGAGTAACTGTTGCTCTCTAACTCCTCTAATAGCAGACATCGCCAACAAGGCTCTGTGGTTTGTTAGGACAGAAGGAAAGAAGCAACTTTAATTAACGTTACACAGTGGGATCACTGGAAGATCTGGCAGTGTGTGTCTTTGGTTGAATGAATATATACCAAAAGATTGTCTATATGATTTAAGATTCTGATGAGCTTGTACATGCTAAAAACATTAAGCTTGTTTTAAACATGTGACGTCCACATGGCTGATCACAAACATCCTCTGAGGGGAGTTTCTAAGAATCACACCAAAATAAGATGCCCAGACTTGTAATTGTTTTTCAGTGTGTTTAACCTCAGAGGAGAGCATCGCAGTTAACAAGTGAGGTCTGTGGGGAAATCATCATATCTGCAAATGCCTCTCACACACACACACAAACACCTACAGCGAAATGCAACGAGATTAAGATGTCCTTTTGATGCATCTTAGAGATGTGAGTGGTTCAAAAAGTTGTTATCGTTCCTCAAAACGATCAAGAGATACTACAGCCTTTTATGGCCGTTTCAACGCTAACTTATAGGAAAACATTGCCCTCACCAAAATTTTGACATGAAGTATAAGTGCAATCTGCTGTATTGTTAATGCATTGTCTTACTGCTTTTGTTAGGCTGCAGGCCAGCCCATCTGTCAGTCTTCCCCATCTCGCTCTCTCTCTCCCCATCTATCTCCCAATCTTTCTCTCTCTCTATCGCTCTCACCCCAACCGGTCAAAGCAGAGGGCCGCCCACCATGAGTCTTGGACCTGCTCGAGGTTTCTGCCTGTTAAAGGGAAGTTTTTCCTCACCACTGCCTCCATCTTCTTGCTCATGGGGGATTGTTGGGTCTCTGTAGAATAAAGGGTACTGTAGACCTGCTCTTCTTGGAGTGCATTGAAATAACTTTTGTTGTAATTTGGCACTAAATAAATTAAATTAAATTGACTTGACTTAACTTGTGTGTGACTGACTGACTAAGCAGCTGAATGATGTGTTGGCAGTTGCCCATTGGCCCGTTTCCCCCCCTGTTGGCTCAATCTCTAGCATGGGTTAACAGGTAATTAGAATAGGTATAATTACCATTAAAATATTTTCTGAAGTCAGAGTGCAAAGGATTGTTTTTACAACAAATGTATAGTCTTTTTTCCCCTCATAAACATATCACAACCATGTTATGTGATGTGACACTTTTGACAATTGAATAACATTTAATTCACATTATTACGTAATACAATATACAATGTACATATATACAAAATTGTTTTGAAAATTTGACGAAAAACGTGGGTAGTGGCTGTACATTGTAAACTACAATCAAAGCGTTTCCTGTTCGACTCCTCTCTCCAAAGTCTCCTGTTAACAGGACCACAGCTTGTTTCCAGACTTTACATATTCACACCCAGAAATGCCACGACAGTCAATCAAGTCCTTTGAGCAGCAACGTTGAAAGCTCTTTTTAAATGAAAATAAGTTTTGTAATCAGTGCTTTTCCTGGATTTTCTCCCATCCAGACTGACATCTGGGTTTGATTCCCTCTCATGTTACTTAGCTGAAAATAATTGCCTCCCACAGATGTACAGCCTTAAATAAATACATGTGGCACAAAAGGTTATTAAGTTGCGCCAGATGTACTAAAACAAAGCCTGGACTGTAATAAATTTTGAGACTAATTAACACCTAATTTTGCCACTAATGATGGAACACTATCAGTGTAGTCAGGTTGATAGTTTCCCTATAAAATATGGTTGATTAAATATAACATTTAATTGTTTGTTTGTTTTTTTATTCAGAAATGTGTTTACTTTAAGAGAATTTCCCTGCTGTGGGACTAATAAAAGAATATCTTATCTTATCTTATTAGCTCCATCAGAACAAACATCCATTAGAAATTTTGATATAAATGTCTCTAGTGGCTGTATTACACAGTTGTTACCTCCGCCAAGGAGGTTATGTGATCGGTTTGGTTAGTTTGTCTGTTTGTTTGTTTGTTTGTTAGCAGGATTACGCCAAAATTAAATTTCCACCAAAGATGGACCCTATAGCATATCCTAGAGGTGATTACATTTTGGTGATGATCCGGTGACAGATGGGACTGGTACTGCTGGAATAAGGGCCTGTGTCCACCAAAGCGTTTTTTCCCAAGCCAGTATGGATGTCAACAAAAAAATATATACATTATTCTACAGCAAAAAGTTTCATGAAAGATAACTTACACTTGATTTAATAAGACATTTAAAGAATCTATATTTATAGGTTGAACTGTAATGAGATTGAACAAAATGTATCACACCATATTATTGTAATACTGAGGAGAAATTCCTAATGAATGCCAGAAAACCATTTCTAACTTTATTCTGTACCTTTTCTATTAATCACATAATTACTTGAGGTAGCCAAATGAAAGCAGATTTTCTATCTCGTATGATTACTTCGAAATTAATTTCCCTCACTTTGCAGTAGACAAGGAGAGTTGGGTTGTTTTTTTTTTGAACACACAAGGCCACACAGATGTTTTTCCATTAGCATGATTATGCCCCTGATTTAACGCTGGTATTGAAAGCGCTGAAGCCTTTGTTGCATGTTGTTGTGATTATCCAAAGATCAGAAGTTTACCACAACCTTGCAAGTCTGAACAAATACTACAATGTGTTGGAGAACACATGCCCATAAAAAACAACAAAAAAGTTAAAAATAAAACTAATACAAAAAGAAATAAAACAATTACCCTTTTAAGTTTTTTAAAAATGCAATAGCTCATTCAATTTTCTTTTACTGCTACTATTTTGCCAAGCCTATGTCCAACGAAGACAGATTTGGCACTCTTTGCAGTATGCATGTCCTGTTATACTGATATAGATTTGTTTTATTTAATTGTGGTAAACCCCTTTTTCATCAAGGGTTTTTTGAGATCTTCTTTGGTTTTAAGGCTATCGAACCAATTCTCCATCGTATTTATATTGTGGAAAAAGAATTGCTGCAGTGGAAGCAGCGTTAAACGTATTTTTAAAGGGTGATGTGACACCGACAGCATAAGCAAAGCATAAGCAATACTTAAGACACCTAACTGAACTAGAAAGTTCAACAGCTGAAATGCTGCTAAAATAGAATACTTTGCAACATTCCATGGATGTTGTGAAGAACTTGATTTAGATTGCAACCATTCACTTAACATAGTAAGTCATAATGTTCCCTCTCAAGTATCCAATATGAAGTGTGACTGAATGTACTGTAGATGTGTTTACAGGCTTAATTATATGTTATATTTGTATGTGACTTCTCCATCCACCCTCTTAACTATGTTTGCTATTTATTGCATGTGTTTGTGGCCTATATTTGTTTTGCGCATGAGGGAATTAAAATAAGTTTAATTCCTTCATGATTAGCTTGAACACCTGCAAAGCAAACCAGACTGACTATTATCATGGAGCAGTTTTTTATGGGTCAGCCCTCTTGTTGGCTCTCATTGGTGGGTTTAACCAGGGGAAAGAGGTTGCTCGACTCCCTCTGTGGTTTGTTTTTTTCTCGTCTTTTTTTTTAAAACTTTTTTTTTTTTCTCAGTCAGAAATTTGAAAAGACAGTCAGTAGCTGGAAAGACATTTAAAAACAGGAGTGACAGAAGAGTGTCAGCATAAAGAAGGTCAAAGTGGAATTATGGTGTGAATTTATTCTTCCACTGATACTCCGGTGAGGGGAAACATTTCAAGTCCACTCCTTAAAAGAAACAACTCTACCAGGAAAAAAAAAAATGAGGCCCCATTCGCTTCAACCCAAACACCTTTTTGTTTCCTGTCTTACACCAACAGCTATATGATTAAACTTTAATGCATTCAGCTAAAAGACATGAAGCTCAGCTCCTGTTTTAGAGGGTCGGTTGCTTGCTGTCTTTTCTGTTTCCGTTTAAGTTTTTCGGAATTTTTTTGTGATGGCAAAAAAAAAAAAAAGGAAAAAAAAAAGTGATCTCATTTTATACCCATTCAGACTGGTGCCAGGGGAAAAAATGGTTTGGTTTGAATGGAACCACTGTTCTCCTCCGTTCTGTTCTGTCCTGCTCTGTCTCCACAGGGCTCCGGGACGCTTGATCCAGAGCTACTTCTGTGGCTCTTGGTTCCACTCCAAGTTTCAGTTGTGTGTGGCATTTCCCGCTTTTACTCCTCTGTCTGATCTGTGCAGCAGACACATGCACATTCTGTACATGCACTCGTCTTGACACTTCATGCAAAGAGTGACTACAGGGTCACACGTTCCTTCACCATCACTCATGTTGACACACACATCATCTTTGTGCTCACAAACACTTTTTTTTTTTCCCCCTTTGGCACAACAGAGGCATTCACAGTTTCCTCCCTGCTTCGGCTGAGAGCAGCGACTGTTAAGAGGCAAGAGGGGAGAAAGAGAAAGCTGTCTGTCAGCGTTGCATCCAAGGCTGTAGGGATTAGAAAGCTTTCTGCTTTGAGGAATAGCAATGGAGACATACTGCATCTTTGTAAACTCACGAGGCACTCTGATATTATTCTTCTCAAAAGCGCAAGCTTTAAATGAAGTGAAATCATTCTTTATCAGGTTCACTGGAAGGGCACAAACTCTACCTCCACTTAAGATGCCTCACACCTGCACCTATTAAATGCTTTTAATGCATTTTTTGCTTGGACCTCAAAGCAATAAGACCCCATTAGTGGGGTCTCCTGTTGCTCAGCTCTTTATAGGTACCACAAGTAAAGCAGTCATGCAAAAGTTATGTAGCAAAAGTCATGAAATTTGGGTTTTATTACCTCCCCTAAGGAAGTCATATTTTCAGTCCTCTGCCACAAACGACTTGAGGAGGGGGGGATGTAGGAATGGGAATGGGATCTGTCCGTCCATCGGTCTGTCTGTCACCTTTGGCTTCCAGGGCATAACTCAATAACTGTTAAATACCTATTCCCAAAACCTTCTACACAGCAGCAACTAGTGGTGTGTTATGTATGCTATTGAGGGATTTTTGTCAGTTTCATTTTTTCTGTTTCCAAGGTTACAAATTGGACTTGGCTCATTCTGGTGGTTGCTTCTTTTTCTTTCTTTTTTTCCCAGAGCAGATCTCAAATATCATTTAATAGATTTTCATAAGACTTTCTGCAGGAATACAACCAAGTACTGAAGTGGTGCCTTTTGCTATTTAGGTACTGTTATATAGTTATATTCAGGGGTGCACATAACGTTATTGGTCTGGTTCTCAAAAGGAGCACCTGAAGATGTTGCTTGTTGCTCATCTTTTGCTCTGCATGAAGCAGACATGTTTCAGGTCACTGTCATCACTTGTAGCTACTCGAATTTGAATGGCAGCTAATCGCCACGATATTGTCAACAGTCTCTTGCCTCCATCTAATATTGTGAAACTTCCCTTGTTTAACAAAGGCAATGCTATGCTCACCACATAGCTTCTTTAACGGTTGTGTTCTTTTTTTACACCCCTTCTCTGTAAAGAAAAAAGCTTCTTAACTTTACACTTCTCAACTTTACTGCAGCTGCCCTTCCGGGCAGAGTCGAGTCGGCAGTGCTCCCAGGTCCATCACGCTCCCACATATGAGGGAGAGAGAGAGCAATCGGTTCTTAACACAAAACACCTGGAATAATTAGCTCTCCCCCCCCCCTTCCACCAAACACAACCAGGCTGCTACAACAAGATTGCCACAGATGCCACCACAAACTTTTGTGGGTCATAATTCGTGATTAAGAGAAGATTCTGTCGCAAATGTCCAACTATGTGTCAGTATAAATGTCATACTTTTGGAAATCTATCCAGATGTATAGTGGTTGTGTTTGCATATAATAGAATAGAGAACCAGTGGACCATTACATAGGCATGAGTTTTCCATGTGCCCTTTAGTTATGTTATGTAACAGTGACTAAAAGTACATGTGACCAATAGCAGTCAAAACATGCAAAGACCATTGGCCTTATGTACCATGACCTACCAATGGCCATGCTTTTGATTTATCACTTACTGATGTAGATCAACATGATTCCGGTCTTCCTCGGGTTCTGAAACCTAAATGAATCCCTCGGTCCTAATGAAACCCAAAATGTTGCACAACTTGGACATCGTCTGTGTCCGTCTAAGCATTATGCATGACCAGACGGCTTTGCAGGGAATCGAGAAGTAAAATAAGATGGTACCTGGGCACTGCACCTCCTGATCTCCATTCCCATCAATGTGTTCCGTTCTTTCATCCTACAAGCCAACCGATATTGTTTTGATTTTGTGCATTTTTCACATTAGACGAAGAACACATGTAGAGGACTTTAAGTTCTTGTGTTCCTCTCTCCATGCTTTTTTAATGTGAAATGTAAAGTAGAGGACAGGTAACCTCTAAACACAAGGGTGGAATCATTTCCAGAATAAATAAACCTCAATAAATCTATTTGGACTTCCTTCTAAGAGAGATGCCTGCAACATTTTAATGTCCATCAGATCCTGATGTATCATACCCGTGTTAGTGATTAGTTTGCTGAAAATAAATATTAGTCATATTTACAAGCTTGCATAGCCCATAATCAGCCTCTTTCTCGTAATGTAAGTCAGGAGAATCCTGATTCATGTGGGAACACACTCCTCTTAATCCACAGCAATATGCACGATCAACAAAAAGAATGTTGACAGATCCTTTTTTTTTGCATCGCTCCCTTCGGTTCTGCGTCATAAAACACAATACTTAACCTAACACGTGTGTGTGTGTATGTGGAAATGTCTACAAGCACCATTTCTCTGGCACACTTCAGCCCATATCAGCTGCACCTCTTTTTTGGGCATCTGAGCTATGCAAGTCCGTGAAATAAATCAAGTTCAAAGTTAGTAAGCAGGACCAGCTTATCCTCCCCTCATGCCAGCCCAACGTCTTTATTGATGCTGCATGTGCAGATATTTCCTTTTATGGCAGTGAGAGTGGGAGGATGAAAACCTCTGCTGGACTCTTTAAACTAGAGGAGTCTGGAGCCTCTTGAAGCGATTAGGCAAAATGCAACCTGACACTGCTTTACAACAAAAAAATGCAGCATGGTGGCTTTTATGTGGTAGAGCAGGAGAGGTAGACTTCTGTGGATTTTAGGGCAGCTGCCGAATTGATGAAAAAAAATAAATAAAAAAAACTTGCTTGAAATAAGACACTGAGAACACAGGATGGGGGGGGGCAGGGCTCAGGGGCCTGACAGAGGCAGTAAGCAAATATATGACTCCAGGTTAGAACCCTGCTGTGGGGTTACTCGTGGTGTCTCTAAGAAAACACAGGCCTCCTCTAGCTTACTTTCAAATACAAAATGTTGGTGCAGGCATTTCATTTTCCTTCATGATGGTAGAAACTGATCTTGTGGCCCCAAGAACCGAAATACTGTTGGGTGTCCTGCAGGCAGCTGCTGTTTATTTTTAATTAGTGCTGGTCTGAGAGGATGGAGGAAATAAGTTACCTCAGGGTTCAGAAGTCTTCCAACTGGCTGTTTGAGGCACTTTTTATTGGTTGGTCGGTTGATCGGTGCACCACTGAAATATCTCAACAATTATCTAACCGTGAAATTTTGCAAAGATATTCAAGATATTCATGAATCCAACTTTGGTGATACCGTGACGTTTTTCTCTAGCACCACCATGAGGTTCACATTTGTAGTTTTATAGTCAATTCAGTTTTATTTATACAGCTCAATATTATAAATCACAACCTGAAGGATATGTTGTAATAGAATTGATCTCCTGACTTCTCAAGTAGCTTGTTTTATCTTCTTTTTAGGTTTAGCACCAAATATGTGCGAACATAACTGCATTCCCATGAACCTCATCTGCACTTTTATGGTTATTACTAATTAGCAAATGTCATGATATGGTAACATGGAATATATGGTCAGGGGCGTCATGCAAGCCGAATTTCTGGGTCATGTTAAGCCTGCTGATGTTGTGCCTTAACAGCCTCATAAAGCTGCTAGCATGGCTGTAGATCCTTAGTCTTGTTTTAAATGTCTACACCAGAAGTTGGGATAAAAATACATGGGCGGCAACATCACAGCCTATATGTTTCAGCCGTGTCACTCCGATCAGCAACGAGTGCTTACGATCAGGGTCGGATCAGATTACTCTGAAATGCAGTCGGTTACAAAATGAAGTTATATTGCAGTTTTTGTTATTAATAACGTAATGAGTTACAGGAAAAAGTCATCTAATCTGATTTACTTCAAAATCAACTGATCTTATTCTAAAAGAAATTGGAATAATCATATCCTTTTTTTTCACTTTTACTTTTTCATTTGACGTAATCCCAAATTTAATCAAGTAATCCTTGGCAGTGTGAATGTGAATCTAATTACACATCTTTCAAATGTAAATGTACGTTCTTTATAATCTAATTATGTAATCCTGATAACATGTAGTCTGTTACTTTGCATTCCTAGTTTTGGTAACGTTATAAATTATGTTGATTTTCTCTGTGTGTTCCCAATGTGTCGGACAGCCTGACTTTTAATAGTGTTTCTCAGTTCATATAAGTTCTTAGTAGAGGCTTCAAACTGTGTTTCTGTTCTAAACTTCCTTCTTCCCCCCCCCCCATTTATGAACCAAACGACATGCTGTGATTGGACAATAAGAATAAAGATGCACAGGGCATGGGGAAAGCATCCTGCATCTGTTTTTAACTGCAGCCCTGCTTAAAATGATTATTATGGGTTTCCATCTGAGATGCATAAAAGGTCACGCTGTTTAACGAACAATTTCCCAATTTTCTGTTACTCTGAGAGAAGCCTTCAAAAGACAATGTGGGTCAGTGGCACGCACTTTCAGAAAGTCACAGAGACAAATTTGCAAAAAAAAACAGCCACGTCACACCGAGCAATACCACACTAAAGACCTAAACTGCTGACACTGCTCACATGTGTACAGGAAAAGAGCAAGAAACTGAAAAAAGGGACAATGATGCACACAAAGGGTACTTTCCACTTCTCAGACCCAGAACCAGCTGTGGCGTCTCCACTGGGAAAAGGGAGAGAGAAGCTCCAGTAAAGCACAACAATGATCGTTTCTTCACAGATCAGTGGAGTAAAAATAACCTCTGTATCTCGCAAGCAACGTGACACACGAAGAGAAGATAATTTAGTGTTTGTTGGAAATGTGTGCATACTAACTGGATCAAACTTGTCTTGTTACCACTCAATGGCTGCAGTTGAGTTATACCCACAGGTACACACAGTCCGTTTATTTGTCTCACAGCAACACAGCTGGCAATGGTTTCCTGTGTTTTGCAGAGAGCTTAGTCTGAAGAATGAGGGAAAATATCAATATCCTCCTAAGGTCAGTAACCTTCTCCCACAGTAGGGTTTATAAAGCTAATGTCAGAGGTGACAGTTAACCTTTAGAATAGGAGAACCATTCAAATGGTTTATAGCGGAACTTAAAAGTATTAAGTTGTATCAGAGATATTCTAATAGTATGGAGGTGTGCCACTCTCACAACTTCCCAGTATATGGGGGGTTCTTGTGAGGTAGTCCGAATTGAAAGTAGCAGAAGCCCCAAAATTAAACATTTATGGGGGGTGGAAATATGTTTTTCTCTTAACTTTCATTATGTTTTGGATATAATGAGTAGATACAATAAATATCAGCCCATTAGATATATTTTTGCTGCTTCAATTGTTGTGAAATACCGTCATTTAAGTAGTGCAACAAGTGGTTTCTCTCTCTGGTAGCACCACAAGCCACTTAGTCAGTGGAATATCTCTGCTGTTACATAGATCTACATTTGGCTGTCAAAAACAAAGGTCCTCCTGGTCCTCCTTTTAGATATTCATTTGATTTCTTCTTTTTTCTGTAGACTCTGGGAGACTTTGAGGTGTGTTTTCATTTCACTTCTGATATATAATCGATACTATATTTGGCCAAACTAGAATAAAATGTGGGCTTTTTTTATCTAGAAGTAGGTGAAAATATTTATTTTAGCTCCTTTCACTCCCATTTATGTAGGACTCCTTCTAGAGAGCCCTCTAGGTGAATTGCAGCCGAATTTGGTACAATGGAGTTCATAGGGAGTGAACAGGGCTGTATGTAGAATGGCTGTGGTTGAAATTCTAGTACTGCATTTACATGTTTCCCTTCTATTACTAAAATCATGGACCAGTAATGACTGAGAATGTAAACTGAAAACAACCTATACTCAGTTTTTGGAAAGAAACATTTCAAACTTGATAATATGAAACGACATGAAAACAGCATGAAAGCAGAAAGCTGCTTTTTCCTTTACCATTACCAGCATTGTTTTCAATAGTGGCACGGAAGCTTATCATATTTCTGAATCCCTGACAGAGCAAATCTGTCGAAAGCCACTAGGCACCATAACAGAACATCACAAAGAAAAATGTGTGGTAATGCTTTTATGTGTATTGCCTCATTGGATAATGTCAGAAGTCAAATGCAGGTGTTAGGTGTTTTTCCCCCCCCCCCCAACATTAATGACTGCTCATCTGGCGTTTTCTGGCAGTTGATGTAAATTTCTTTTAATTTCCACTCTGATTTTGCAGGGTTGATCTGTTTCTCTGTGTGGTGTGAAACACAAATGTGTCACTGTGTTTTTTGGTTTTTTTTAGACTTTCCTTCCACTACCTGAATGCTTTCAATCTGACAGCGTTGACAACTCAGGGCCACTGTCGCCGGGCGGACGATAGTTTCAGCCCCCCTTTTCTCTACTCTCTGCTCTCCAGGGTCCCGGACGGCTGCTCTCATGTGTCATGCAAACATGCTCACTTGCAACACACACACACACACACACACACTCCCTCAATTCCAGTGTGTGCACATGCACATAAAACCACATACAAACAAAACTGTGGGAATGCAAACACAAATTCACACACATTCTCTCTGTGTATGCTTTTCTCTCTCTGTCACACACACGCACAAAACCACACAGCTTAACATCCTCATACAACATCTTATTAACCCTCTGCCAGGAAATGAATGCACTCTGATTATGGCAAGCCCTCCTTGTAATTTTATTTTTGTTCCGAGATGGAGCAAGATAAAGGCATCTCATTTTGCCCCATATGCCATCGCACCTAAAAGCAGTAGTCCCATGATAGTGTGACCCTCGTAATATGACTCCTTGACCATAAAAACCTACCCCTAGAATTTGGAATTATATTGGTATCATTATTAGTTTGATAGTTATTCAAGAAAAACAATATTTCACTAATGGGAGGTTTTCTTCAGGATCTAGCTTAGTAACTTTTGAACATCTGTCGAATTTGACACCAAACTGAATCAGCACAGTTCCAGCTACAATTTGATCTGAGCTACAAGTCTGTATCATCATTATTTGTTTTCTCACAGTCGCACATTTTCCATGAGCCCTCTAAATTGTAACAGTCTACATCAGCAGATCCAGAATATTACTTGGATCCAGATCAGTCTTTGATGTGTGGTAGATATGTGTCGTATGGGGATGTCATCGTGTAATTTTTGTCCAAGCGTTGTACACTGCAAAAAAGAGCAGCTAAAGTACAAGAAATAAACACTGAATTAAAGGAGAAAATGGCTTAATATTTGTGAAACTGTCTCGTCCAGGGAGCAAGATAATTTTCCTTGTCAAGAAATCTTAAAATAAGATGGATCAGTCTAGAAATAAGAAAGCCGATTTTCTTTAAAGTAAATAACTTTTAAAACAAGATAATTAATCCAATTTTTTCCCGATGCAAGGCTTTAAATCTCAGCAAGCACAGAACAATTTGCAGTGTAGGCATTATGCGTGAAGTTAGGAGCAAATATCCTTAAATTGCCTCTATCCTGCAATGATAAAGAATCATTTGGAAAAAAAAAATTGAATCCAGATGATGATCTGGATCGTCACCAAAACCAAAATCTAATGGATTATTCCTTGGACCATATCCTACCTGTCCCAGCTTTTTGAGTAATCATGCCAACAAAAAAAAATAAAAACCCAGTTCCGGCAAAGGCATGATCTCATTGGTGGACGTTAAAAGAAAAAACTTGCTTGAGTCAATATTTTTACAACAATTTTATGCTATTTATGTTTCAACCTTTTGTGGCACAGAGAATGTGAGAAAACACTGTTATTCCAAATCTAATTTAAATTTGACAAAATTCCATTAAATCAAACGGAAATTCCCAATAGAAAGAAAGTGAGTCAGTGCAGCTTTATCTCATTACTACTACTACTACTTCTGGTTGTGATTTTCCACTGTGTCACAGCAACTGTGAGGATACCACAAAGAGACACTGGGCTCTACAGGAGGTGCCAGTGCAACAGTGAGAGAACTTTTCTATAGGGTTTCTACTTTACCGAGCCAATACCAACACAGACCAACTCCAGAGACGATCCCGTCTTCTTGACACAACTTTGGCTTCTTTTACTCCCCAGTTTCTCTTCTAAATGGAACAAAAAGAAAACTGAGTGAACCAAAGGCCCTTGCAGTACTTGGCAGCGAGAGAGCAACAGGGATTAATTCTCAGTTATCCCATGAACTGAAAATAACCAAGCCTGCAAGCTGGCAAAATTGAAGCTGCTTGTCCTCAGTGTAGTCGTTGGCAGTGATACTGCAAAACTGTCAGCTCCAAGATGAAGAGACAACAGATCGAAATCAAAACCCTTTCGCTGACTAAATGTGAAACCTCCAGGGTGCAGTTTGTTATATCGCTTTTTAGCCACTAGCCACAGTGACGGCGTAGCTTTAAGGACAATGTCCCTTGGTCAGTTAGTCTACCAGTTTGAGATGAAAATATCACCATTTCTATTTCCAAGAAACTGACATTTTGTAGACTCATGGTCCTCAAAAAATGCAGGCTTTTGATGTTAGCTTTCTAACCTTTCTCTAGCACTGCCATAAGATTAGCATTTTTGGTTAAATGTTCTATGACTATCATATGAGTCTCCATTAAATTTTGTACATTCAAAGTATGTGGACAATAAATGTTCTGGGATCCTCTGATTCTCTTTTTCTGGTGGCACCATCACAAAGTTTTTGCTTTTCCAGTGAAATATGCCAACAGATGAAACACGTATTGATACAATCTTGTATAGAAATATATGGCCTCCAGACGATATATCTCAATGACGTTGTAGGGTTGAGTGAAATCAGTGGCACTCTTAAGCCCCATTCAGACAGCGTTTTCATTCCAGGCCTGTTGCACCTTTATTCCGCCCCGATGGTCTGTTTGAACGCAACGAAGGCGTAATGGGGAGTCAGTTTGGTCCACCTCTGTGACACCTCGGAAGATGGTAACAGCGCTGAAACAGGCGTCTATGAATTGAGTGGTACCAACCCAATGCAAAAATAAATTTGCTTTTAAGTCTTCTGTTTGTTTTATGTGATCATGAAGTGTTTCTTGTGAAGCAGATCGGATATTTGTTAGCAACATAATTACTATCGCTTCTAACAAATGAATCTCGTTACCAATCGGCTGCCAAGCAGATGCACCCATAAAGTAAATGTCTGCTCGTCCAATAACTCTGTTCCCACTTCCTCTGAGCTGCTCACATGTACCCAAATTAAACTTTGCATGCCCTCACCTCGCAATAATGTGAATGCAGAGTGTACCACTAAGGTCATTAAATACTTGAGGTTTTGTGGAACATCATGCATTCAGAAGGGACCTCATCAAAGAGTGTCCACTTCCAACTGGCCATGACAATGATCCAGCAGCTATTTAGACTCAGCTGCTGCCCGTCCCTAGCGACAACTCCTGATAGGATGTCAGGCCTTGTGTTCTCTGTGCAACGCCTGAGGCCAGCTCCATGGTATCGAGGCCCTGTAGGGGTCTGATGAAATCTCGCCATCTCCCATCGGAATAGCTGAGAGGTTGCCTTCTTCTGACAGCTCTGAAGGGGATCAAGAAACAGTCTTGCTCTGAGTGCCAGCCGTTCTGTAGCCTTTCATTATTGCGCTGCCATCTGAGAGCAGCTGTGTGAAGACAGCCTGTTGCTGAGCAGATAAAGACAGCTCAACGTGACCAGGGAGGAGGCATGAGCATAAACACTGAACAAAGTTTCGGCCATGGGCTTTGATGGTTGCGATGTATGAATAACTGCAGCAACGGTGGTCTTATCTTGAGTGGGACTCTCTGGGCTGACCCAGCGCTGACCCCTCTATCTCGTTTAAAATGGAGGCTGAGCGGGGCACACTTGGCTTTCTGAAACATTTACAAGATTCCTTACAGTCCTCATGTGCAGAGATGAACATGCTCATAAAGTCCTCACACACAACAGGATGTGGTTAGTTCTTTTTATGAGTGAGGAGGACAATAAAAATATGTTTATGGGGAGAGAGACATCCAGTGTCCCATCAGCACACTTGCTGACGAGATAATATACCCATCAATCAAAGCGACGGTCTCATCGGCTGGCAAAGCTATATCAGGACTATGCAGCTGACCGCCGCTAATCTTAAAAGCAAAGCATGTTTATTCAGTCATTTTGTGACTTTTGGATCCCCTTTTGCATTCACAGATTCTAAATGACTACTTTCAATCCTTATTCTGTTTGAATTTATTCAGAGACTTGGCACTACTCGGTTGTAACTGTGCACTGCCTTGCTGACATCTCCCTAAAAATAGTGCCCACTAATCCTCTGTCCCCACTGAGAGGTACATGTTACCACGGATTGGCCATCAGATCGACGGCATCCAGAACTACATCAAGATCATTTATTTTAATAGATCTAATCAGTTTTCCCATGTAGATGATGAAAATTGCATGTGAGTGATTTCCATGTTGACACAGTTATATCAAACTGGAGAGTAGGCTTGAATCCAGAGAAATGTAATACTACCCATCTATCACCTCCACGCTGCAGCGTTGCACCCTCTGGTGGGGTTGTTGAGTACAGCTTTTAACAGCACACCTCTGACACTCGGGTCATGTTGTTGAAACTTGGTGTCGGCGTGAGCTTACATCTCTCTCAAGGAAGCTTGGGGTGGCCAAATTTCAAGCTACATATGAAATGACATCTTTGTTAATGTTCTGCAGTCGTAAGCTCAAGTTTGCCAGCATTTGACTTACTAAATAAGAACATTGTAAAGATGACACTGTTAAGAATGAACATTGCCATGTTTCCTTACGTTAGTAGCTTTAAAAGCACATAATTTACTTTGAAATATTTTGCTTTGTCATCTTTAAATCTTGCTCGCATGCATGTTGGGTCTCCTTTAAAATTCATCTTAGCATTTCCCATCATTGGTTTTGTTTCATTTTGTCTATAAGACAGTTGGTTAAAATGAAAAGCTTTCCACTGCATTGGAACTCACTGGGAGGTAAGGCAGCCATCTTTGCATGACAGTTTTACTATAGTCCTTCATTTAACATGCCTCCTCTTGGGGGCAGCTATAAATCAATTAAATCACACTAGTTGTACATGGTGATCTGTGTGGCAGGTTTGATAGAAGGGGGCATAAATTGTGTTCGTATTGCGCTTCAGCTGCCTGGAGGGCTGGAAACTGTGTGCCAGGCCTTCCACTCGCTACCTGAATAGTGAAAGGGGCGCAGCGGATAGTGGCATGCACCCCCTGTAGGGATTTTGTAAAAGGAGACCCAAACTGAAACAGACAGCTGAGCCAACTCGCACGCTCTGTATACCAACTGTAAGACCATCTGGTACCATCTCTAAATCTGTTTTCCTGTGGTTAGCGCGTACTTCGTCTTTCACGGCTTTCAGTTGGAATTGATATCTCACCACCCCACCCCCCACCCCCCCGAAAGTCAAAATAATTGAGCCTGAAGAGTAAACAAGCCAAAGAGGAATAAAACAACAAACTGTCAAATTAATAACAGATGATGATCAATTTCTGTGTCTGGTTTGGATATCGAATCTGAGAATCTTTAATATTGAACTCAGATGATGTGATTCTTCTCACAGAGAAACCCCAGATTTCATTAAGTCCATGTATTCCTGACAAACAGAGGGAGAGACCACAGACTGGATAGCTCGTCTTTAATAAGACATGATATACTCCCACTCACTTTGTAACACACATCAAAATAATTATAGCATTACACCAGCAGTTCAAATACAGATGAGTTCATGGCATTTTATTGCAGAAGAGACAAAACTGAGTCATAGTTGCGCACGTGAATTAAATGTTTAACTGTTAAATAGCCAAGTATGGGGATGGGGATTTGACGTTAGATGACTGGACATAGACTTCTGCGTATAATCAATCATAGCAGAGACACAGTATGTTTGCACACATTAAGAAGCTGTTGCGTGAGAACTTGCGTTTCATTTCTCTTTCCAGATTTCTCTGTTACCTTTAAAAAAAAACTGTTACGGGTGTCTTTATACAGACCAGGCTGTTACATACCTGGGTTTCACTTTACTCAGAGCAAAGTAGCGTAAAACTCCCTTTCATACAACTTGAATTCACAAACCTATCCCTCCTTAGTTTGTCACACAAAGATAATTTACATTATTCACAAATGTACCCAGTCTTTTATATTTCTCTTACAGTTAAATAACTAAAGAACAAAGAAAAAAATCAGTTCATCTTATTGTAATAATATCTCAGCTGTACTGTAATGTCCAAAAGATGACTGTTGAGTATTAAGGTGCATCTAATCTGTGCCACAAACATCTTTACAAATGTTAACACTGATGCACCTGTGTTGCATGCAGAAACACTTTTCTTCCTGTTTTGTCTTTTGCTTGTGACCTGACGCTTGGTTGTCATCTTCTCTGGCCCGCTTCATCTTCAGAGAGACGCATGTTTCAGAAAAAAGGTGGATGATTGGCACAGGTCACAGAGCTCCCCGTGCAAGTATTGGCCAGGGTGGGAAAGGTCGATGGCCAAATTTCTAGAGCATTTCAACACTGGAACAGGTCACAGGACCTCTGTGAGGGAGGCAGAGAGCAAAAGGGTTAAGGGTCAGCAGCCAGTGAGGATTAATCAACACGTGCTAACAAACAAAACAGAGTCCAGTTTGTAGCCATAATGGGGTCACCCTCTTTAATCCGAGCAGTGATATGGTCTGTAAACCTTTAACCTGGTGCACATAATAATTGCAAAAGATGTTGGTGTGTGCAGAAGGCATGAGCCCATAAACTTTTACTGTCATGTGTAGATGGGTGTAATTGAAAGGCATTTTAGAGTCACATGCAGCCTATGAATCAAGACGTTAATTGATGCAAATCTGAATTCTTTGATTGACAACGCCACCTGTGAGGCGAAGACGGGGCCACGCTCTCAACGCGTATGAACATTCAAATAAACACTGGAAGTATGCCTCAAAATAAATCCTATGAAATTACATTGTAACATTCAGTCTCGCATATCAATACTCCCAATCATAGCCCTCATGGTAAATGTCCTGCCAAGTCAAAGGCGTCTCAAGTGTCCAGATTTGCGCGAGTGAATATAAGGCGAGAGAATGTTCACTGTGCGAAGGCAAGAGGTGTAGTAAGATGAAGTGAGTTATTACTAAAATGTGTTTTCTGGAAACATGTCAGGTGGATGGTAAATATATTTGACCCCTGTTTGCTTCACACTGTTTTCTGACCGCTGACTTGTCTTCAGGCTATCTGGTGATGCTTAAAGTCTAGCAGGAAGGGGAGAGTAGGGTGTTGCTGACGTTGCCGCTGGAGGGGGTTAAGTGAGGGGTGATATGGTGCTTTATTGCTTTTGGAGTCCTGTTTCTAACCCCTGGCAGAGTCACACTTGTGGATAGAGTCTCCTCATTGCCTCAGCCATTCTAGGAATTCCTCACTGGGAGCAGGCCCAAATCAGTGAGGCTGCTGAATAAAAGCTGTCATCAGTATAAAGATACCCAGCTTCTCCTCATCCTTACTTACACTATTTCTCCCATATCTCATCTCCACCCCTTTGTGAGTGTGAGTGTGCTGTTCATGCGACTCCATCCTCTCTTCACAGGGGGTGATGCTGCATGAAGTTCAGGTTCATGGTCGCTTTGTGCCAAGAACAACAGCGCTAATTATGGTAACTTGTACTGCAGGTCTTATTGGGTCTTATTGGACTTGACAAGTGTAAAACCAGCTCATTGCACACACATGAAATTTGGTCTTGTTTGATTTGGTTATATAGCCACTGATTGAGAAAGAGTATATTTTGCTTCAAACTGTATATTTTGGTTGTTAATTTTAGCGTAAATAAGGTCCTAAGTCTATGACATCATGTTTGTACAGAGGCCTCTTTTCTAGGCTGTGAAGCAGTTTGTAACACCATACCTGCAACATGCTGAGGCTTCATGGGGCCTGCCTTTTTCATAAAGGAATCCTCATTTTCGAACGTGAGGATCGGCTCCGTGGTCATGCTGGTCTCAGACTTTTCATGTGCTCCGTTGGTGGTGTTGCCGTGATTTGCGAGATGGATGATGTCTCCAAAGTGGGCGGTGTCTCCTTTAGTGGAGAGGCCATTTTCATGTCTCGCAGGCTGCACGCCATTGACTACTTGGGTTGAAGGGCTACTGGAGAGGGGAGACACAGAGCTGAGTGTGGTTATAGTTATGATGGGTCAGAGTGACTCACACAACAAACGAGTCATTCCACCACCGTGCAGTTACAGAAGTCTTAACATCTACCCCGAGAAACATGTCCAAACACAAAGAGTAAACATTTCAAGAAACCAAATCATTCTGACAGTATCATATATGTTTACTGTGGGCCCCAAATCCTGTAGCTCCTTGCGTTTTCCATTGAGGTTTACAACAGCAACACTACACTCCTGGCTTATTTCTCTGGCACACAACTTCTACACAGTTCATGGTGGTCTTGCATCAATATAAGAACAAAAAAGAAACGTTCTATTTGATATAATAAAGGAGAGATAGTTTTACCTTTCTTTGTCATTGGTCTGTCCATTTTCTCTCATATTATTAGGTGGGTCGAACTCTGGCTTTGGCTGATGTTGAGCAGATGCTAGAGGAAACAAAGTAAAACAGCCATTCACCCATTGAGAATTATCCACACCCACGGCCAACATCCGACCCCACCATACATTATCAATAACAGGGTGAAAAAAAAAGGGGATGCCAGATTTCCATGGGGCATTTTAACTTCTCCAGATCCCCTAACTCTGCTCTGCTGAGGAGACGCTGTGGTTGAGACAAAGCTCCACTCCCCTGCCAAGCCTCTGACCACATCAGTGGCATGCTAATGTCTTCCTGCATTGGGGAAATTTGCCATAAACAGCATATCTTCCAAACCACATCGATCCCCTTTATCTTACTCTTCAAGAACAGTGTGCACGTTATACACTAGATCTAGTTCAGATAAGGTTTCTCCATAGCTAAAAGTTGTAGGAAGAATGGATGTGTGTGATGCATAGCATATTATTACATGTGTCAAAGGTCAATGTCTGATAACTGCTGTAGACCATGAGCCCTTTCTTCCTCCCACAGTCACACAGCTTGGACAAGAAGCAAGCACACATGGGTCCCATTGTACAAAGAGGAAGAACTCACTGTAGCTGTAAGGGATATGGGGCAGAGACATAGCCCCGTTATACAAAACGCTCATGAATGCATCAATGTTCAGCTGACTCACATGGGGAAAAAGAACAAAAGTACATCGGATAACTGTGAAGTAATATAGGAGGGCGGCCATTACAGCCTGCAGAATCAGATAAGAGGGGGGAGTGACCTGGCCACCGCTGTAGGCCTGCCAACCAGAGAGCATTGAGGATAAAGGCCGAAACACTCAGTGATGGTTGGGCACCTCCCGAAGACCTCAATGCATCCAGATGAAAGTAACCAACTACAACCAGGCCCTAATCAATCAGCCCCCCCTACACAACCGGCTCCACCGTCACCCACAAGTCTCCCACAAAGTCTCCCACAAGCCAAGATGCCATCAGGATAGTGTAACTACCAAGGGATTGAATCATCTAGTCCTAGGAATAACTAACTAGGATTCAGAGGAGAGATGGTGCAGTGTCATCAAATATCAGCCTAAAGGTGAGATAAGTCAAATAAATTCATCTACAGCAACATGAGTGTCTGAAATCTGCATTTTATATGGCTTTAGTACAGACTGTGAAACAAGGAAGTAGTAAGAATTAGAAATCCACTTCTGAACGGATGCCTGAACCCAGCTGGCCACAAAGCATCCTCTTTGTTTTAAATCCCTGCACAGACAACACATTAATGGGAGATGATTACCCTAAACGACCCCAGCTGATTAAAGGCTCGTAGCTGGCAATGATTTTCCTCCATCACTTGCGTACAGCTTGTGAAAGACTTACTGTTGACACTTATTGTTCTGCTTACCTTTGCTGCTCTCTGTCTCTTTGTCATTGAGTCCGAGAGGGGAGGATTTTGTCTCTTTCTGTGAAGATGGAAGATGTTTTCACTCCTTCTTACTTGGAACATTAAAATTTGGCTTATTTTGGTCAAAACTGAGCAGCAGACGTACCTTGTCGCCTCCGTCTGTCTTGCGTGTCCTCTTCATGATCTCCTCCAGACGCTGATGAAAGACAGATGTGAGTAAGACCGAGGAAAATGCTACGTTTGTAGATTTCTTATGACAACACAGTGAGGATAAGGGCAGACGTGTTAATACATTGCAGAAATATAGGTTTCAGTTTTTATATCCCCAATCAAATGAGTAAGTTAAACAGCATCTACAGGAAAATAGTATAGTGGTCTAGACTGAGCCCACCCTCAGACCTTTTTACTAGAAACTGAACTTTGACATTTTACCGTTACTTCATACAGAAGAATAAGGATCTTGTATCTAAAGGCCTTTATGCTCAAAGTGAAAGAACCCAGTAAAAATGGAGCACTTATGTCTCCAGGTGGACGGCTGTGCCAGTAATAATGAAGCAGCAGCTGTATGTTCAGCTGGACCACCAGCATTGAATGCTTGAACAGTAGATACAGCTGACATGCTAAAGCTGTACTGTGCTAAAATGCAACCATTCTATTTGGTTAACTTGTATAAACAGAAGGTAGAACGTTGATACAAGATGTGACCTTCATGTGAGGACACAACTAGCCTGAGATAGTGGTACCACAACTGCAGCTGCCGCTCATAAAAGCGGAGCATTTTCTAAATCCAAGATTATTCAGGGACGGTTCACGGACTCATGGGTTAGGCATTTAGTTTGGCCGCAAAACTCAGGATTAAAGATTCTTGCTCATCTAATAATAATTTATTGTGCCACTCCTGAAGATACTTTAAACCACCTGTGCCCGCTGACAACAAAATCCCTTTTGCTGAGGTATTAACAAGACTGACAAGTATTATCTAGTCTAGATATCAGCCAGTAACTGTGTTATATAGTGTGACTAAAGGGCAAGTCTTTGGGGCAGAGAACATGCTGTTCTTGTGGGCCGATTCCAGCAAAGAACCAGACTTGGGCTGGCTGAGCCAAACCTGGCATATCTAAATAAGAGCCAGTCCAACATGGAAAAATTATGAAGAGAGGGAAAGAAAGGCTTAGCTAGCATATAGAGGCGAGAGCTGTGGGTTGTATACTTGAATATATGGCCACGGTCACAGAACACACACACACACACACTTATATAAGCACATGTGCAAGGCTATGCACAAATCTGCACACAGATGATTGGCACAACGAGCTCTCCATTATTTTCATTTATATATATACATATATATATCTTCATGCTCACATACGGTCTAAGCCCTGATGAACCATGGCATGCAGACAGCCGATCCAGGATAAGCCAAAAACATCATTCATCATGGTTTCAGAGACTCTAATTTCAAGCCTGCTTAATGTCAAAAGGCAGACCACAGAATGTACAGACCCTATAATATAATACCTCCAGTGAGGGAGGAGAGCTTATTGTAAATGTACTACAGAACTAAGTGCAGTGGGGCCAAGTGTTCCAACATTTACTACTTTCTATCAATTCAAAGGTTTTAAGGATGTTTCTTCAGCATATTCTCTTAAAGGACTGAGAGTAACATTTCTAAATTGGTTGTTTTGAAATGGGTGGCTTTAAAACGTGCCTGAAGGAACAACGATGTAAGGCTAGACGCATTGCCCTACCTTTTTCCTCTCCAATCTCTCCTGCTCCTCCTTCTGGAAGTGTTTCTCCCTCTCCAGACGCTGCTTCTCCGCCTCCTCCCGCGCTTTGGCCTCAGCCTCTTCTTTCTGAAACGCGTACAGGCAAGAATCCAACAACAATTTTATTGCCGGCAGAATGTGGAGAAGAAGAAAAAAAAAAAAGTCAGCCAACATAACACTTTTTACATAACAAGGGTGTGGTTGCTCACTGCAAGTATTGTTTACGGCCAAAAAAAGGGATACTTCTCTGTACCTTTAAGACAGAAAGGTCTATTTTCAACATTTCCCCCCCCTCGTGAGAACTATTTAAAGTGAAATACAATACTAAAAAAAAAAGATTATGCATTAGTTAGATAATGTTCACAAGCAGACCACAAGGGGGTGGCAACGCACAAGTGCTCAATAACAGACCAGTCAGATATTAAGACAGTGCCAGTGCTGATCATGCTACTTGTCAACAGGTTAAACAAATACTCCAATGAATAGTCGTGAGTCTGTTTCTGTGGTTGTCCCAAACCACATCCACAAACACAGATTCAATAATGCTCATAATGATTGTGTGAGAAACTGAAAGTTGAAAAGGGCTCATCCATTGTAACCACTGGCTCACCAGTTTGTATTAATATCTGGACAACAGAATGTTGGTAACTCATAGTCACCATACCTGTTTCTGCAGGCGTAGGTTCTCCTCCTGCTCAGCTTTGGCTCTTTCCTGAGACTCCTTCTCCTCCTGCAGGCGCTCTGCTTCGTCCCTCCTTCGCTGCTCCTCTGCCATGGCACGGGCCTCTTCCTCCCTACGCTGCCTCTCCTCCGCCTCCCTCGCTATTCGCTCCTCTCTCAGGATCCTGCAGAGTTTGGGCATAACACTGAGGATGAATCATTTCCACCAAATCATGTGCCAAAACCTCTGAATGAGGAAATGATATTTCCTCTTTAGTTTACACTATATTTGCTGAGCTGACATTGAAGCAAAAGAGTGAGATCGCAAACATGCATATGCTGTGATGATGTACGGAGTCTTCCTTCCTAAATTCCTCTCACCTCTCCTTCTCCTCCTGTTCTCGGCGCTCCTGCTCCTCCCTCTCCCTCTGCTCTCGGGCCTGTCTACGTTTCTCTGTCAAGATACGAGCTGCCTCCTCTGGGTTGTTGGTGCCAGCCATGGGCTTGGCTGATGGAGAGGGTGTGGGTGATGCTGCAGGGACAGGCGGAGCTGAATGGACCGGCTCAGGTGAGGGAGCGGCTGCAGTCGTCGTAAGTGGGGTGGTTGACGCTTGGGGTGAGGCGACAGCTGAACTTACAGTGATGGCAGGAACCACAGGGGAACCTAAAAGGGACAATTAGTGTTACGAAAGAGACAATAACACACAGATCTCATGCTGCGTAACGTAAACACATTTGTTTTTACTGCAATTATTTCTGCTTCCCTACAAATGAAGAGAGTGGTATCTAAAGATCATTAGTAAGACATTCAGGCACAACATTTCCTCTTCATGTATTGTGAAGGATTCTGTTTCCAGCAACTGGAAATTGTTAACAGCCACAGCCTCAGCCAAACAACTTGGTAATTGCATGATTAAGGCTGAATAATGCAGCCTTTTACTGATGTGTGTGGCTCACTAAATACGTTCCTTTCGTTTTCATGACTAATAAAGCCTGACGGTAATTTTTTGCCTATTGCTTCTTGAAAGAAATACGTTTTCCATTAGATCCACTCCTATGGCCACATAGAGACCAAGCCAGACAGTGAAGAACTTTTTGGGAATATATATAGTTTAAAAAATGCCATATGACTCATGGAGGGTAACTACCCAAACTCAAAATGTGTTGATTCATAAGATTGTGCAAATAGTTAAATAACATAGTTACCCGAAGAGATGAAAAACTGCATCAAGCTGCAGATTAATGGGCAGTATACCGCTAATCTTTGTTCCATTTACTAGCTTGTATAGCTGTGTTTTGTACCATTTCAAGGCTACAGTAACCATTCATCATGCACTTACATCACTCAACGTTCATCTTGTTCACAAAGTCACAAAGTTCACAAAGTCCCTTCAAACCTAGTTTTGAGAACGACAATGATTCCTGGCTTTACAGAACAAAGTTCTTGAAGCTATGCAAAGGTTCCTCTAATGTGAAAAGTCCTATGATGTCAACTGAGCCGACTTCATCTGCTGATGAAGATGTGAGATGTGGCTGAAAGTAAAGGTGAATAGTCTTTCGAGTGAGCCTTGAATTAAGGATTCTTTTGTCAAACTACTATTCTCACGGTCAAGCCTGAACAGCAGACTGACATTGGCCATAGTACTCCAGTACTCACCCTTTCTCTCCTCGGGCGTGGCGGGCCTGCGAGGCTCCCTCACTCTTTCGAGGGGGGTCGGGGAGGAGGTGCGGTGGTCTATCCTAGCAGGGGTCCTCGCTCTTTTGGGCCGTCCTTTAGGAGTTGACGGGCTTCCACTTGTGGATGGAGGTTTGGAGGATGCAGCAGGGCTGGGTGAGGCAGTTCTGCCCTTAGGTGTGGCTGGTGATGACGGCCGTGGTCTGGAGAGAGGACTGGGACTGGACGAAAGAAAAACAGCAAAAAAAAATATATGACTGGTGGAAAATTATGACAAAAAGGATTCTCTCACGACCCCAAGCTGGACACATTGTTCTTTCAGACATGGGCTGAAATCTTTATTTAAAATGAAACCTGACCTCAGCAAACAGGTTCACAACAGACAACGTTCTCAACATCGCGTCATCAGTCAGCATCCAAGCTATACATAGGCAATGCAACACTTGAAGGGAAAGCATCCATTATGCTGAAGAAAACTTTTTTTTTTCTATCCCCAGGGCAATGACTGCACTGTCAGCTAACAGCCAAGCTCTTCGTTGCCCTTTTGATGTCCCTTCTGTCACGGATGTCACTTACTGCAGTGCCCTGAAGATAAGAGAGGAAGTGACCGTACAACCCGGGATCTTTCACTCACTGCCAAGGCTCAAACAGAGCATGAAATATGCAGTTATTACCACGCAGACGGAAACATGGTCGCTCTAGCTAAGCTAACCGAGCCATTGAGCAGAAACAAGCTGTGGGGAAAGGGTATGTAAGGTTAGCCTTGTTTACAATAGCGTTTTAGAAACCGTGTCTGTTTAAATGATTCAATAACAGATTATCACATGTCTGCTCATTATTTGTTTATGAAGAGTAGAATAAGAGTATTTTTAAGTGGGGATGCTGACTTAAATGGTGTGTTTTTCAGTCAGAGTATTCACAAGCATGTACATTCTATATTTATTGTGATCAGTTGCTACTGTTTACCTTAGGCCTCCGTTGTTTAAAGATCCAGTGTGAGGGATTTAAGTGGCATCTACCCTTTTATAGCAGCAGATTGTAACCACCTATCGTCTCAACCTCCCCCTACAGTGTTTGCTTTGTTTGTTCTGGGCTACTCAGAATGGAATGACCCAGACTCTGTCGAGGTCACTGTGGAACCATCCCCATGTAGATATAAAAAGTTCATTCTAAAATAAAGAAAACACACTGATTCTGAATATTGAATTGCATTTCTGCCCCTAAATTATACAAACTAGCCCTTTAAGCCTGTAATTACTGATTAATTTCATGATTGATTAGTCTGCCCTTTTTTAAATTTATCATTAAGTCCTGTATATAACATGTCGCATATATATTTTATTATAATTTCCCAGAATCCAAGATGCATCATGATGCATTCTTGCACTTCTTATTTCAGTTCATCCATTTATCTAGCTACATCTAGTGTGCCTAGGATTGGTTGAAAAACTGATCAGCTGACAAAAAAATTTATTATTTGCTTTTCACAATTAACTGTTGTTCATAAATTAAGTTTAGATTGCAAAAGAAATAGTCTTTGGCATTGAACTAAATTATACACTATAGATCACAATGTCCACTAAATTATTAACTGCTTCATTAAAAAACACAATTTCAAAATGGGTTGGTTATGAAATTAGATGCAAGTTGCAGCCCTAAAATATAAATCATTTATGGTTGCTGAATAGGGCAGGAAAATGAGGCCAACACTGAATAAAATAATAGGAAGATGTCTGCCTTGTTGTTGTGCTCTAAATAGGAAAAAGGTGATTGCCTCACATAAGCAATGTTAATGGCTCTTTGTTAAATGTGTAAGCAGACAATTTATATTATAAATAGATTGGTGGTAAATATAACACATGTAAGGAAAAATGTTTTTTTACAGTTTTTATATTATGAAACCAAATTAACTGAACTGTTAAGTAAAAATTTCAATTGTGAAAAATAAAAAGAAGTTGAAATAAAATATTATTCACCTTGGATCGGGTCTGTGTCTCATGCTGGGTAGAGACTGTCTCTTCTTTAGCACCTTCTCTTTACTAAGGGCACTTTTCTCCTTCTCATTCTCCCGCTCCTTGTCTTTCTTTTCTTTCTTGTTTTTATCCATCTGTACAACAAACAGATGAACACAATTCAGTATTTTCATTGACATTTCAAAAATAACAATCAACTGTAACAGTAGGGTATAGGATGTCACAGGCTACATAAAAGTATAGGACAAGAGGAAATCCTGCTTGACTGTGAGTAAGGATGACAAAACCTGACCAGGCAGACTTACGGTTGTGGAGCTCCGTCTGTGTTGCCGCTGGGTGATGTCTGGTGTGCTTGACGTCACCCTCCAGCGGTCGGAGCAGCGGTGGTGAGGCTGGTGTACGCACAAGGTGAGGGGACTGGCTGAGGCTGAACGGGGGCAGAGAGGAGAGTCTGGGGAGAAAAAGACATTTCGAATTAAACCTCCTGAACAATCATACTGTCTTGTGATTTAATGGATTTACTGTGAGTCAAAAGCTAATATTAATTTTTTTTTAAATTTCAACTTACGACCGTCTTTCCCATTGTTGAGGACACTGGCAGCACTGCGGCTTCTAGCGAGGAAAGATAGCGTTGGTGTCATCAGCCGGTCGACTATACTGCTCTCCCATGGACTCAGTGCGAGGCTACGGGCTGCAGGTGGGAGTAACAGATTGATAAATGTATGCTTTTCTATTAGCATCAAAGATAGGTCTTGAATTGATGTCCTCAGTTGAACCAGAACTTGAATGCAAGATTATAAGCGCAAACCGTGGTCAGACCTGCCCATTAGAGCCCATTTGAAATCAATCTTTGCAGAGTCTTGTCCTTAAATACCGAGACACCAAACCACAGCGAAATGAAAAGAAACAGTTATTCAAGTCATGGCTTAGATATAACAAAATGCTTAGAAACCATAAAGACCCAATCAAATACAGAAAACCCAATAATGAATCTCATTGCCACCCAGAGAGAATAGAACAGAAAGAGCTCAGTGAATGTTTCTACTTAAACTTTGGTCGTGGTAGCAGAAAGAGAGTCATTTGAAATTCTTGTCTAGACAGCCAGTTAGTTATTTATAACCACAGCCTTAAGCACACAGTCAGAGAAGAATGTTGGAGACTCATCAGCATTTATTTGAGGGACACACCTTTTGCCTTGGCTTTGAGGATGAGGAAGACGTTACAGTGAATGTTCACAGGCAGTATGCGTAGTTGTGTTGGGGTAGAGGAGAACGACAAGAGAGATAGTTATCTATCTGTTTTTTCCCAGCAGCACAGAGGAACAGTATCTGCTCCAGGAAAGTTTTCAGAATATGTTATCTCCTGAAAAATGCTGACTCTACGACTAACTAACACTTTTTTCAAACTCTGAAGTTTTTCCCTCTATGCAGGAACACACTGTAACCTGCTTAACTCTCTAACTGCACACATCTAAAACCTGAAAGGTTTATTCAAATACATGTTTGTTGCTTATGAACTACACCCATCTCCATATCATAAGTCAATAAAGCATTCAAGACAACAAAAAACATCTCTTCTCAAGTATGTCATGATGAAAGTGGGCACAAAAGAATCCATTGACTGTGCAAACACATGAAATGACAATACAATGAACCAATCAAATGATAGAAAAAAAGAGTGCAAAAACAAAATACACCCTATGTAAACCACATTAAAATACAAGCAGAGAGAACACGTAAAAGAAAAAAACACACCCTGCCCAAAGAGATAATTAAAAAAAAGAACTGATTGTTTTGGAAGATGGAAATGGGTCAGCTGTCAACCATCAAGCACAAGAAAAGGCATGAAATCAGAAGGAAGGAACTGAAAAATAGGGGACAACAATGGACGGGTTCTGACGTGTTTTGGCGGTGGCAGAATGATGGACACAGTTAAACGGGAGGGGGGGGGAGGGTCATTCCAGATGTTGCCTTACTTCTGCTGGGGGAGTTCCAGAGCGTGGCAGAGGACTTGGACAGTCGCTTGTTTATAACAGAGTCCACGTGTTTGGGCAGGTTGACCGCTGACACTGAGCATCTGCCTAAGAAGCCAAGAGAGCGCCACACAGATGTTCACACAGGTCACATGGTAGAGATGAAGAAAGGGAACTTTTGTGGAATCGCGCGTTATGCTCGGGTGATGCTTCTACAAACATACACCCGCACCCTGTAAAGTAACGGCTTGGTACCGTGAGCAAGCCCCGTTAAAACAAATCCCTGTGTGTTGAACGTGTATATAATAACATCCAGTGTTTTTACGGCACGCACACACACAGTGCACCATATGTTCACTTCAGCTATAGCCTTGAGGTGCGTTGGCAGGCATCTACGGGACAGAATGTGTCAAAATGATGTTTAATGTTTCTGAATGACACAAAAGGGTACGGTTTTCAAAGGGTAAGTTCACCCCTTGTGCACCGCAGATCGGCTTTATTTTCTCAAGTTTTGAGACAGTAAATTATAGATATGCAAAGCACTTTTAGCGTTAATAAAGACAATAAAAATGAAAAAAACAAGAAACCTGTCTGAGATTTTTGGCAAAACCTCAATGCAATAGAGGAGAATGGGTTTTATTTTTGGTACTTGCAACTAAAATTACCTCTAAAATGCTCGTCAACAATATTTCTTTCCAGAAACAGCATCCTCATTACTATAGATAATCCACACAACACAATGTTAACAATAACCACTTCCACGTGCACCATTTCTGAACTGACCTACTACTTCAGACAAGGGAATTTTTGTAACTTTTTTTTTTTTTTATTTTAAATATTTTTAATGTTGTGATCAAACCAAACTAAATGTCTTTAAATTCTAATGATATAAGTGGAAAAATATATTTGCTTTTTAGGGGGATTAGGGTGAAATGACCCTTTAAGGATTGGCGTAAAAGTACACAATAAGATTAACAAAGGTTGATTCCTACTTCGCAACTATATCAATTCCCAAAAGCATGTCAACCACACTCAGGAAGAACCTTTAAAGAACACCTTTTAAGGTTTAGTTACCAACAAAGGCAATGGACAAGAAAAAGGCACCTCAAAATAACCATAACAACCAAACAAGTGATGTAAAAAAGCTGCTGGGAAACGATTCAAGGTTGACGCCATCTGGTACGTCAGAAAAGGGCAAACATTTCAACATTTGTGCAATACCTGGTCTATCCAAAGTTTATATTCCTTAAATACACTGCATCCAAATAAACATTCTGCTTTCTGCCCGAATGTTGTCAGACATGATTCAGAGAACACTATGTAATGGAGGTAAAGCAGGCTTTGAAGCAGGCCTTGTTTATTTAAATAGTGGATGAGGCGGTATCCAAGACGGACACATTGGAGCCTTTCCTAAAAAACATCCTGAGCTCTCAGACAGGCCACTGCAGCCTGTTTACGCCTGTTCACTTCCATCGTTTGACAGACGGTATAGGCTGGTACAGGAGGAAGGAAGGGTGAGATTGATTAGAGAGTCAATAATCCTCCTGGCAGATGGTAGAGGTGATTAAATAAAGTGAGATAGAATTCTGGACTCTTTAGATTTAGAGCTTGAAGGAGGGAGGATGGCACAGAGTGACAGAAGCTGCATTGCTGAAATATTATTTCCACAGTATTGCGTAGCCTCTGATCCCGCTGGCTGTTGAACTCGCAGGACCTTTATCAATTCAAAATAAGGATTATTCCGTTTTCCGCTGGTCGATAGAACCCTTTTTACCGCAACTGTTGCAATAAAGCAGCTGAATGCATTTTCACTTTATGCGATCAATATAGTCAGGTCATGATCAGAAGGTAATCGCCCTGAAGAAATGTATAGGAGGAAAACATCCTGCAAGGACAGTGCTGCACAGCAAGATGACATGATGTGTTAAGATTCAGTATGAGGGATGCAGAAAAGGCCCATCTGAGTAAAATATGACTCAACAAAACCTTTGGTGCAGTCCAAAAAAATAAAAACAATATTGATCATTCATTTATTGCTTAAAGTCATTTTTCAAGCATTATCACATGTGGGAATTTTCTACTTTTCTCAGTTTTGGATTGTGAGTTAATGATTTTTGGGTTTGGGGCTATTGGTTGGACAAAACAAGCAATTTGAAGATATCTCCTAAGGCTTTGGGAAAATTGGCTTTTTTTCTTCTTTTCTTTTTTTTTTTTTAACTTCATTGTCAAAGTTTACAGACCAAATGATTGAAAAGATGAGCCAGTAATAAAAAATTGAAAATGTACAGTAATGTTAAAAATGTTGCCTACAGCTAATGGACAAGCTTCACGTCCCTTCAAGGAATATAGAAACTCTGTAGGGCAATGAAAGTCAAGAGCCAGGAATGACCTGAACCTCAACAGACAGAATCTATAGCCAATGAAATTGGTCTTAAGTTTCACCAATGCGTAACTAGAATTACACTAATATACAAGATCTTTTAGTGATTACAAGCAGATCCTTTGGCTATCATTTTAGTATTCAGATAGAATCACTGAACTTACTTTCTCTCTGGCTGGAGTTGTGGCTTAGTACTCCGGCCCACGACCATCTTTGCTGGCGGATTTCGGCCCACGTCTTCTTGGTTGACCTCTGAATGGCTGCCGCGTAGCGTTCCTGGAAAGGATACGGGACAGGACGGATACATTATTTAAATGTCCGATGCATCAAAGGCTATATGCGGAACTGGGTCAATATAGAAGTACAACACCATCGCATACTAAATGAGGTTTAATATAGTCAGTGTTCTCAACCAAACATACTTTATTCTTCTCCATTTTCTGTTTCTGTCTCTCCTCCAAGGCAGCTCGCCGTTTTTCTGCCTTGATCCGCTGTTGCTCGAGTTTCCTGCGGCGCTCTTCCAGCTGCTGCTCCCTGAGCTGCCGTGCCTTCTCCTCCTTCTCCAACCACTGGGTCTTTTTGGCAGCTAAGATGAGACAGAACACACGGTCAAGAGAGCAAGATTACCAAAGGAAGAAAGGACAAAGGGAGCCCCCTTATGTACTCCTTCCCTGTCCTTTCAGAATACTGTAAGTATGGTATCTACCCATATTTAGTTAAAAGAGTAGTGTGATGTACTTTGTGAGCCATTTGACACACTTTTTATAAGGTTAGGGCTATTAATTCAAATTACTTGAAGATGTTGTTTACCACTACTTCACAACTAGAGCCGTCTTTCAAAAAATACGTTGACCATCTCCTCAATTGTGCTTTGTATTTGGAAAAACAGTTAAGACAGATACTGTACTTCTGAAGAGGCACTTTCATGCCACACTAATTGCATCAAGGCTCCGTGTCAGTTTCATTAAACCACACCCTTTGATATGGAAATTGTCTCCTTTTCCCTGTGCCATTCAAAGAGGTGTAAAGGACCTTTTGCAGCTGCCTCTGTGTACACATCTCGCCATATTTCTTTAAACTGCAAAAGTAGAACCTCCATGAAGAATCAGCCTCTGCAAGGAGGCGAGGCTTAGTTCTCTAAAGCGCTTGATGCAACAAAAGCAACTGGTTGTGGATTTCAGATTATAGTGACCGATCGTTGCTCAAGGCTGGAGGGGTTAAAATATATTGGGAGGCACTCTCGTTCAGCTTTTATCTGAGAAAGGGGAACCAAAAGCTGAATTATAGCGAGGGCACTGGCTGCCAACACCTTGCTGCAATGAAAATGTTCACCACAGTTTGATGGCCTAGATTTGGAAAAAAAAAAGCCACTTCTTTATCTTTATAGTGATACAAATTTGTAGTACAGTGGAAACTGCTTCATCCTTCACTTTTGTGCTGAGATGAGAAGAGTGTAAAGAAGCCTTGAGGACAGAGAGGGAGGAAACAGCTTCAACCGCCCACAAGTGCAATGTTTAAGATAGTTTTCCACATACATAGCATTTCCTCCCTCCTCACAAGGGAAACCTTTCGGTCACATACTTAATGTATAAAGACTGCACCCACTATTTCTAAGCAAATCAGGTCTGGTAGTTTGTGACGCACTCCTATTGAATATTTGACTCGTTCAATAGATGTGTTCTGGTTGTTTTCCAGACAATGGGTGCTGGTTTCAAGAAGGAAAATGAACTGGAAACTGGCTGATGACACCACCTATGTTGAGAGTTAGAATGATTCCATCTTATGATTGACATAATTTTCTCTGTCATTCATTCAATCATTTATGCATCTGTACCAGGGCATTAAAAGTGATGAACAGATGAATCCCAATTCTGAACATCTTAAAGCTGACATTGCTTTAAAATGCATTCATCAACTCATCTCCTAACACTGATCAGTGCTGACAAGTAACATTGGGACCTACTATCGTAAGATCATTAAATAATCATAAACAGAGAGCTGCTCTATCCCTGGTACATGAAGTATTTATATCAGCCCACCAAAGACAGACAAGCCAGTGACTGTGCAGATGCAAGTCTTTCACATAACAATGAGCAAGTAAGATACAAGCCAGGATTTGTAGGGATTTTCTGCTTGTGCCCCTTTTACCGCTTAAATAGTAATATAAGTGGCGATGGTTGATAAGGTCTCTTTTAAGCTGGTTTTGTAAAGACAAGCACAGGCAGGATGTTATCTTTTATCCAGGTCTGACAGAGGACTAAATCAGACCATACCATCTGGCTTGCCCCAGTGATGGCCCAATTAGACTGACCCACGCTATGAAGTGTGTCAAGTCATCTTACTGCTGTTGAACACACAGTCGGATTAGACATCATAACATTACTGAAAGGAGTACGATAGTTTGAAGGATGTAAGTAATGATGCAGAAACGTAAACATGTGATAAACAGAATGTAGTGGTGAGAAAGCTTAATGAAACTGAGGCCAAGACAGCATCTATTTATTTATTTCTCCCTCTCTTTAGGGTAAATAAGAATGAATAGAGCTGAAAATACAAAATATCTACTAACGTGACAATATATTACAAGTGGACACAAACTTTCCTAAGAAAAGCAATGAACTGTGTCATTTTGTCGCTTGACAATAGTAAGTTGTTTTACATGTGAATTTCACAGCCAAGATAAATGTAACTGCAAGTCTCTCTAAGACCTTTACCTCTGACTGTAGGATGGTAGTCATAGTACTTTTGCAGCATGAGGTTCAAACATGTTATCTTTAAATGCAAAATCCAAAGAGGTCTGTAGTGTCTGCAGCTGGAACATGTGGAATGGCACAGTTCAAACTCAGGGCACATTATATCCTCTTATATGTCGACTGAGAATCAGCAATGAAGCCCTACTGCTTAATAACCAAAACTACTTATTTACAGTTGAATGATTGGTTACGTGATCAGACGACGTTTACATGACCATGAACACTGATGTTCATAGAGAGAAGATGTTTCAATTAATTGAAATGTCCAAGATGAAGAAATATGAAAACAACAATGATTTTAAAATAGGGAACACCTTAAGAGATCGAATGAATCACGCAGCTCTAGGGCCGGGCAATATGACCACAAATCAATATTGTAACTTTGTACAGACTTACATTATTAATAATGTGAATAAAAACAGATAAAGACGTTTCAGTAATGTTCCATGATACATCATCAGAAACTATTTATATATTAAATGGGTTCACCTACTGCTGCTATTTTGATATAAAGTAAGATGTTGAATGAATGAGATAAGGCCAAAGTCATCCGTTATGGGATGGTTCCTGAGGCTTTGTTGTTCACGGATTCCTAATGTCTGTATATTGGTGCGTTTTTGGTTTATTGCCCAACTCTAGTTCAAACTACTGAACTTCATTAAGCTGAGACATCCAGATGTAATAGAATGATCAAAAGAGGACATGTCCACCACCACCACATACACATAGGTGAGTGGCTTACCTTGTAACATGCTGAGGTCGTCTGCAGGGGGGGGGAAGGGGTGAGAGAGAAGACAGAGGCAACTGTCAATCATGCAAAGCAGTGTACGGCCAGGCAAATGCAAGCCAAGTGACAACGTGACAGCCGTGTGTTAAAGAAATAAGGACTTGGGCGGAGAGATGCCATATCAACTGACACACTCAATTGTTAGGACACACAAGTGAAAGGCACAAAGCAAATTTTGGACCAATTGATCAAACTACATCAGTTCAAGTTGGGTGGAAATGTAGTAAAAGGTTTGGTTGCTTTGATGGTTCAGTGTTGTTGCATATAAGGCATTTGAAATCATGTTAGGCCATAAGAGATATCCATCACGCTGCAAAGAGAAACAGAAACTCTGCAAAACAGTTCACGTTATTCACATATATGGTTAGAAACTTGTCAGTCTTGTCCCTTGTCCAACATTTTTTTTGTAAGTATGACGAATAGCTCTCAAATGTTATTAAAATATATTTTACTGCAGAATTGAGCTAAAGCGCTAATGAGTCAAACAAACAATAAGACTGACAAGATAACAAATAAAGAAATGCTTTAGCACTGCTCATTTCAGCATGCATGTAGGAAATGACTGCTTGCTTGTCTCTGGTAAAACAGTGGCCTTGACCTCTGCTGATCTCAGTCACTTTTGTGCAGAAACCCAAACTACCCGTTTTACTCTCCCTGTGCAACATATGCATGCTATGTGAAGCCTGGAGCCATCCCGGCAGCACCACAAATGACTCTTTTACCCCAACACTAGGGGGAGCACTCTCCCTATGTTATGAGCTCGTCCCGTCACCCCTCGTTTCCACTTACCAAGATATTTGGCCTTCTCCTCTCTCCGCTCCTTGGCATGCTTCTGCCTCTCCTCTGACTTACGAATGTCTGAGATGAGAATAGAGAGGGGAGAAAGAGAAAAATACAGGGATGATGTGTGAGACGTCTATTGTAAGCTTGCATCGAGTCCAATCTATTCAGCAAAAAGTTTTGGCTATGTTTGACACCAAGTGATGTTCATGGAATATTTCCATATGAATTGGCATTTAATGTTAAAAAGCTCCTATGAATAACTTTATTAAAACTGTTTAAAAAGGATCATCATAATTAGAATCCTTGAGGGTTATTTGGGTTATACAGAGAATATACTGTACATATAAACAAAGGGGTGAATAGAGCTTGGTGTTTTGTTATTATTCAATATATCTAAAATAGTATTTTGTTAACAAGGAACTACAGTTACCAGGAATTGTCTTTGTACCATTTTTTTTTTATAAAAGTTGCCTGTCTGACCTCCCAAAACCGACCTGAAGCAACAATTATGCAAATTCCCTCTGATAAACGTACATTTCTGAGTCAACGTTTTCTTCACTGTTGCAAAATCAGCACACCAGAGGCTGTAACTGCATAATGTCACCGCATGGAAATGTATGCCAAGAGACAATGACAGGAAACTGGTAACATCAACATACCAGCACTGACGCTCAACAAATGGCTGAAGCTGATGTGTACTATATTTTCTAAATTTTTTTTATTTTTTTTTTAAACACAAAGAATAAACGTTTGAAGAAAAATTTTCAAGGAATCCAATCGTGTCCAAATAAAACTGCAGCATGTGGTAGACTCACCAAATCTTCAATGCCATATGAATGTGAGTGTGTTTGATTACCATATGTTATTACTACAGGGGAGCCCTTTATTATTATTTATTTATTTAAATACATATCTATATACATTAATTTTAAGCGGAAATGGCAAAAACTCCATGGTTACATCTTTCAAAAGACATTTAAAGATGTAACCGAGGACTTATGTAACTTATGATGGGTATTGTTGTGCTTTTAGCAGAAATTGTACAGACCAAATTAATCAATTAACTGAGAAAACAATGGGTATATTAATCGATAATAAGTATAATAATCAACTGCAATCATTGTTTTACAACACAAATAGAATTACAGCAAAGTAATTAGTGCTTTCACATTACTGATTAATAGCTTATTACTATTACAGAAATACAGAATGGTAGCATGTTATGTGCAATCCCACAGTGTGTAAGTAAGTGCTTTTTCAGTCATAATGGGATGTTTCCCACTGCAACTTAGCCCACACAAACTTTTTCCACTCCTTGGAAACACAGGGACAGTCGATCTTTCTTGAATCTCCATGCCATATTAATCCTCTCAATCTTAACAAACCCAATGTTCAACGTCAAACACAGGAACTCATCCCTCATTAATTTCTAATAGACAGAGGTGTGAATCATAAACACACAGCCATGCAGCCTCCCCTTGGAAGAACTCCTGACCCACTTGATATTTATAGGACTATGAAAGCCATGTGATATGTCGCCGTTTGAAACTCACCACCATGTTATTCATAATGTCACATGCACAAAGCTTCCGAAACAAAACAAAACTGGCCCAAAAAAAAGCAAATGCCCACTCTGTCATCTTCTCAGTTCTGTGCTCTGTATTCAGTTCACCTTTAAGTTGAAGTACAAGGGGGAAAACACACAATATAATGTATTGTGTCAGGTGCATCCTTCACTTAGAATTACATGTAAGTAAACAATGTGTTTACACACAAGTTTCTTTCATATTTGTCTCCTGACTCAACATAATCCTCAAACAGTGGAACATTCCTTGACACCACCAACACGAAGAGGTTCTCTTAAAAGGACATCACTGCTCTCACTGGAAAATGTTTGACAACTGGGCATACCATCACCAGAAGCAACACCACCCAACTGTCCACTATCGTTTTGCTAATTATACATATACAGAGGGCTTTTTATACTCCTCTGGGTGGTGCAAAGCCTCACAAGTAATGAGCTGGCATCTGGCAGAATCTGGCAGAAAAGGAACTTTAAAGACAAAAGGGAAGTCTGGGTCATTTTTGAAATTAAAGGACTAAGGACTTTCTCTAAAATTGGGGAAGCTTTGGCAAATAAACAGAATACCATAAAGGTCTTGATTTAATATATGACTAAGATGATAAAAAGGTACTGAAACTGGAAGCATTGTGGGAGAAGTTTGGTGCTCGGAGGGGGGTTTATCCCCACCTCACGCTAAGGGAATAAAGACCATGACCACAGTGAATGGATTAATGGATAAAGAATAAAGGGCAGAGAGGAAAGAGGCTTACACTCCAAAAAACCCTCAAATATATTCCGTAGAGTTTGCATGTGCTGTTATGTGCTTTGTAGAAATGGTTATGGTGCCAGGAGGTCAAACTCATTCTCTTCTTGGCGTCACTCACTGAAATGGGATTGCTATAGAGGTTTCCTTTGCCCACCTTTCATTAGGGACCAGTGCATGGCGGTCATTATGGAACATTAGCTATCCACTTACCAAGAAAGTTTATTTGTCCATTCTGCACCAGGATATTTCCTTTACTAATTCAATTCTGCCTAAAACATTTGAGCCCAAAGATGATGTGCTCCATTCTTTGTTCCAACACTTAAAAGATAATCTACGGAAGCTCTACTGGATTTAGCTTCACATCTGAAAGCATGTGGTCATTATAACTCACATACTGAAGCATTACCTAGCCTCAAGAGAGCTGACCAAACTCCAGCAGATTGTAGATGTTATTGTCACATTTATAAGAGCTGCTTCATGTCAGGCCAAATTTAGCTTCCGTACAAGTTTTACCTTAAAGCAAGTAAATTCTATACATGTCACATAACTAGCCTTTTGTTTACCTTTATTCTCCTTCCTTTTCGCTCTGGGAACAGGTGACATAGGTGACCCAGGTGATCGGGCGATGGTATCAGATTTTGTGGAAGTAGTCAATCTCCGGTCTGAATTTTTCTTAGCCGGAGACTCCATTATCAGGGTTTTCTCCGTATTTGGGGGACTGCTCTCCCCCTCCGGGTCAGGCCTTACAGGATTTGTGCTCAGATCTGACGGCGCAGCTGGTGGAAGAAAGGCAGAACTGAAATGAGTAAATGACAAGGTAAAAGGTAAAACAAGCAAAGAGACGGAACTCAACCAGTTGGTCTTCATTCCTCTCATTGCTGGGCCTATGAAGTCATTCATTAAGGATGACGTAAACCTCCTTAAAGCCGCAAAGTGTGAGGTGGATTCCATGGCGATGGGAATCGTGGTGAAACGGACACCACCAAAGAAGCATTCTGAGCTCTTCTGTTTCTGTACAATGTTTCTTTCAGTTGTTGAGCAACATTAACTGCTGCAGAGATAACACTATTTGCTCAGAATCACAAGATAATAGATCTTAAGCTTGCCCCTTCTGACTCTGCCTCTCATACCATTTCTGCACGGCTAATTCATAGACAGACCTGCCTGAGCAAGTGGCCCGAATGTCTGGCAGAACAAAACACTAATTACTTTTTGGCATCCTGATGACTCTACTGAAGTGAAATTAATTGTAGAGGAAACCAGAATCACAATAACTTTCCCAGAAGTAGTCAAACCTTTTTTGATAAAAAAAACATAGGAGCCAGATTAGACAACTCTTGAGATTCTTAAGGGTTTTTTGATAAAAGCATTGCTGGGCTGCTTTGTTGGGACGGCAGCTTCACTCACAGAAACATGACTCACATTTGGCAGGCTGCTGCTTGAATCTCCTGCTCAAGCATTAGGGCTGTGATGGCCAAACAAAGACCCTCGTGGGAGGGACACTTGGCTTTGTCCACTCAGCACTGTACCCCTGCGCTTCCTGCGGGACCTTGTTGGAGCAGTTTCTTCTGCATAGTCTCTAAAGTTTAAACACTGGGGCAACATGCTGTAAATTAGGCTTTGGCTTAAAACAACTCAGTCAGTAGGGGGCTGTCACCCTGAGACAGTGAATGCACGAAAGATGTACTCATACCAATGCTGTGCTATTCAACAGTATTCATAGAAGGGAAACCAATAAGCAGCAAGAACAATGGTATGCAGCTTCCGAGAGAATGCAACTACACACTGTGCCGTAAACATCTTTTCGAAAACAAGCCATAAACCCTTCTTCTTCTTTTTTTCAAACACATGTCGACTTTGTGAGGACAACTGCTTATTTTTAAATCTAATAGACAAAGCTGGACAAAGATCTCCAAGAACAGCTGTTGGCCAAATAAACATGTCGACTTCACAGCTGCAGCCACTGCGGCTTAGTAGCATTCACCGAAACATTGACCTCATAGTAAAGATTGTCAACGCCCAGCTAGGCTAACTTAAAAGCTATGTCATCAGTCTTGGACATGGAAGCTACTGATGACCCTGAGTTGGACGAAGCCTGATAGCCTGAGAGAAAAGCAGTCTATGAAAGAGTTCAGCAGGGAGATACGACATTGTGTTTCCCCTGTTGAGGCATGCCACTATTAAATAAGCATTCCTCTGGCAGCAATGTGCTCTGACAGAGAGGAGCCATTGTTGTGGTCTCTTCGTGGCAATGGGACAGCAGCCAAACCACTGCAATGACAGTGAGACGAACTGAGAGTAGAAGATGAACACTGGAATAGGTTCAGTGCAATCATAACACAATGGCACTTTGTGTGAGTAGATATGGCAAGAGCAGGATGCAGGGATATTCAGGGACGAACTGTTTACAGCTGGAGAAAAAAAACGCACTAGCACCCAGGGCTTGCAACAAACTCCATTTAAACTTGACTGACTGGAATCCATTAAAACTGCCTCCTGTTGATTTTTATTTTGCCATGCTACTGTATTGAGGGAAAATCCTTGCAAATAAGGCTGCAGTTATCAAATCCCTTCAACATTTTTGCAAGTAAATGATGCTGCTTACAATGCTAGGTGTTCTATTGTGGCTGCTCTGAATTTATCAAGTTATACTATTTATTTTTTTTACAAATCCCTGAGGTCAAATATGTCAGCGAGGCCACCAAAGGTGACAGGAGCGAACGCAACTATATCAGATGAGTATTGTATTACCTCATATCCAGTGAAAGTTTCCTATATCCCTGAGACCTGCAGACAAAAAGAACTGGCTGACAGACAGGACTATGGACAACTGGTCAGACAATCACTTGGATCTATGCAGTCTTATGATGGAGACAATGGAAGAGTAACACTCTGCTATGTTGGTAGCACTGACAATGAATACCAATGAAACCTGAAGCTCTCTGGAGGCAAATGGGATGGGAGCTGAGGGAGAGCAACAAGAGCTGATTGATGCAGCAGTCTGACTGTCTGCGCTACCAGACAACTGGGAGAACAGAATGTACGACAGATGACTGGGGTGAAAAGCAGAGTGTAAGAAACAGAACGATGGCTGCATCCAACAAATATTTTCAGAATTAATAAACATGGTCAAGATTTGTTGATAAGTTGAATACATTTTTTTAAAATGTTAACTGTAAAAGTGTAAAATGTTCATAATTATTTTCCAGAGCCCGAGGTGCCTTCCTCAAATTGCTTTTTATCCAAACTATATAGTCAACAAACCTACAGAAATGTAATCTACGAATATAATTTTCATTTAGATGCTGTGACTTTTTGCTTAATAAATAACCAAAACTTTAACCGAGCGTCAAAGTAAATGCTTAACTTTATTTGGTCAAACAATTAATAAACTTATCATTTTCAAAAGAAGTTAAAAATGCATTTCATTTCAAATTCATACCCTGTGGAATTTTGGAGAAGGCGGCAAGCTGGCAAACATGGATGTAAACAATGCACAATTTGAAAAACGCTTCTTTGGTGAGGAGTCTGCTAAGTTTATATTCAGGAACTTTTGCCCATCCTGAGCTGACACACACATGGGTACAAGTGTATTTGGAAAACTGTTTACACAGTGACCCTTTACTGCAAACAAGATTAGGACATACTCATGTGGGACTTTGAGGAGAACACTTAATATTTGCACAAATGTACTGAATGTAATTACAAAATGTTTTCAACACTCCATGAACTCTGTGTTCTGAAAAAATCAATATGAGTTGAACCGAGCTAATGTGTGCATTTATATTTAGTGTATTTATTTGTCACTGTAGTGTTGAAACAGGAATGTCAGCCTAACTCTATTAGTGTGTTTATATATATATATATATATATATATACTTCAGAGGGGATCTATTTATCTATCCATCCAGTATGACTAAACTTTGTCCTTACACTCCAGTTTCCCAGAGGCACTGCACCCAGAGGACGACTCCAGCCAAGAGCCTTTAGACCACCCTCTAGTGTCATTTACATTATTCATATTCATGAATGTATGCACACACAATTCTCTGCAAATGCTCAAATCTCCACCAAGCCTGAACACAGAAAAACACTTTGGTGGATCTAATGAATGGATGCCAACATCTCAGACATGTTGGAGGCTTTGGTGTGCTGGTGTGCACCACCAGTCCTTCTTTAGAGGTCCTGAAAAAGAAACGGCTCCTTATTATAAACAAAATGTCTGTTTCACATGCAAGATTTCTGCATTTGTGCTTTGTTTGTACTCATCATGTACTTGTCTGTAGCTGGCAGGCATCAGTGCTCCAATCATAACCATAAAAAAAATCATGATAATGTTTATGATGCAAGGGAAATACAACTGTCAAGTCAAATGTAACCATACCTACATAGGCCTCATAACACAAATTAGAATGTTCAAAATTCAACTATTGGTTTGGGAAAATGTAGCAAAGTTCATTGTACATTCATTCCCAAAGTGTAATCACAATGGAATTCAGTGCTCTACAGTTTGGCTGATGACATTCTGAGTAAAGAGCCAAGCTGAAACTGCAACAACTGGTAATACTGCCACACCAAATGTGATTTAGCAGAAAATGCAAATCCACAGTACATTACTTTAGAGGATACAAATATCCATACTGCAAAGCCTGCTTCTCCGTGTAGAGCAGGACCCTAGTGCCACTTAAACAGACTCCGATGTTTACCTCCAAAACTGCAGGGCACAAGAGCCCCTTCCATTTTCATTATGTTAATAACAACAACGCAATTATTTAACTCAAAGCAATAAGAATGCCAAACATAGAAGCTCTTTTTTGTCTCCATATAGCTACAGGCCACAGGCTGTAGGACTTGACAGGCAACTGTTAAGCAAAGGGTTCAGAAAAAGTACCACACTGCTATTTTTCTTCTTGTTAATCGACCTCACTCATGAGTCAAGGCAAGAAAGGCTTGTCTCCTCCACAGCACAGCAAAACACATGACTCACTATAAGACAGAATCAGCAAACTATGACATCACATTCCTATGACAGTGTTGCTTATTAACTGCTTAGGGAGGGATACTTTCGGTGGAGAAGAGTTGTAAAAAAAAAAGAAAAGCAATGTCAATGTGAAACTGCCTCATAGAAAAACAAGACACAAAGACTTTAAAATGATCTTGCTTACATGATCGAGACCAGTCATGAATAACACAACTTACAACTGCTGCTCATTCCCAGTGCAACATTCAGAGCATTGCTAACGTCCTGCTAAAATACTGTGCGAGTGAAAAATATACAGCAAGTCTAGAATATCTATGAAGCCGAGAGCTAAGCACAAGAGAAGAAGAGGAGTAAGAACACTGTCAGACAAGCAAAATGAATAACAGAAGGTTTATAATACAACAATACAGACTAACTGCAAATCTAAATATGCCTGATCTTTTAGAAAATACTTTGCAAACAGGTTTGAAAGGCGGCTCATTCTCCTGAAAAATGGTAATGAGGCAAACAAGAGACGAGGAAATGGTACCGAGACCCGGAGTGTGAAATCAAGAGACTGGAGAGGGAAAAGGGCGGATCTGCATCTCATTTATAATGGGCCAGAGGACTAATCAACTACCTCATCACTTACCCCCCTAACCCATCGCCCCTTCACCCTGTTGTTGTGTCCCTCCTGCACCGAATAGGGTGATGTAAGAGGGGCAAGGGGGCCCAGACACACAGGAAGCGCAGTGTAAACAACAAGCACCGACTGTGTGTGTTGGTGGGCCTGTTTGGAGACCAAAGTTTTCATTAGATGTGCCGACAACTGAGGGAAAAACTGCACATGAATACTAGCAGAATTACTTGATTTTGTTTTTACGAGGGCTGCAATTAATGATAATAATTAGTTATATTATATATTATGTTTAAAATCCATCTTTCGGTGTACAAAAGTTACAAATTAGTAAAAAGAAAAATCTAAATTTCCCAGAAACCCAGGTGAGATTTCACAACCTGAAAATATTAAGTCACAATGATACGACAAAAGGAAAAGCGGTACAGTATATCTTCCTATTTGAGAGGCTGGGGCCAAAGCATTTGGGTCATTTTTGCCTCATGAACATTTTTAATGTTTAATAGTAACTCAAAATTCTTGTTGTTCAATTTTGTCTTAATTACGATCATGAAAGAACGACAGATCTAGACCTGCAACTGAAAACTATTTTCACTATCCATCCATCTTCTGACTCATTTACTTGATTAATGAATAATCACTTAATATATAAAATGCTAGAAAATATGGATGTCCATCACATTTTAGGATTATATCCTCACATTCATGAGTGAAAATAAAGCAGCAAATGATGAGAACTGAGAGGCTGAAACTGGGGGAATGTCTGGACTTGTTGCTTGGAAAATGACAAACAATTAATCAGCTATCACAACTGTTGCAGATAAATTTCCCTTTAGAATGACTAATTAGAAGAACTAATCATTCCAGTTCTAGACTGATCAAAAGGAACAGGATACTGATGAACCCACTCATCAGGCTACAGCTGATGTTTATCTAATAAAGACAAAAGCGGTTCTGCATACCAATGAAGCTTCAAGATAAGACAGCATTTCTCCATGGCGTGTCAATCGGTGGGTGAATACTGATGTCTCAGTCAGTGACCGCAACAGTTTTCATCCCATCACCTGGCCCAGGCTGAGGACAATGCCTGGTATTTAGCTGCTACTGCTGCTCTCTCCTGTGCCAGTGTATGCGCTATAAAGCCACTGCACTAATGAAAGGCTTCGCTTATCTGAACTAGCATGAGCAGCTCCCCGGGGACCATGAATCTGCTGCTGCCAGCAACTTGCTCCAACATTAGATGGATAAACAACCCAAACAGTGGTGACCAGTGGTAGGGGAAGAGTGTCAAGCACCGCCAAACTTGAGCCTTTCTCAAAGACATCAGAGGATGAACATAGATGTGTGGGCTGCACAAGCTGCCATTCATAAGTGGAAGCAGGATATCAGCATGCCAGCCGGTCGCCCTTGGCAACCTGCTCTACATCTGTTTAGGGGGTTGGGACGTGACATCATGATCTAATTCTCAGTGGTCTCAATGACATAGTTTTCTTGTCCCCTGTCACAGCTGAGGACCAATTTTAGACAGAATAGGATTCAAACTATTTGTTGTCCAGACGTTAATCTTATGCAGTTATGCAAAAAAAAAAAAAAAAGTGCAAAAATCCTATTGACTAGAATACCTCACAGCCTTACCAAGCAACATAGTCATGATTTCTGGCTATTGCTCCTAATTCAGTGAGAGTAAAACTGTAGTTATGACTACTGGGAAGCTCACATTGAAACAACTATCTTAATTATATCTAATACTACTGTTATATGATATTGAATTTACATTGGAAATATACAATCGGCCTCAATGTGTGAGACTACCAGAGCTTTGTCGAACCGGTTATTAAAGCCACTGCAAAGATCTCAGGCATCTCTAATCACCTCTATGAATGTCTTTCTCTACAGAAATCCTATACTTAAGATTATCTTCATCACATCACTCAATCATCAGCCGGTAGATGTGGGTAATATAACTAATGACTAATTTCATATTTGCATTGTTAACACTTTGAAAACACTGTGACTGCGCGTGTGTCCTGGTCTGAGGTGGCTAAGAGAGCCTTCGTCTGTCTTTTTATTCCCAGAATGGATATTTTCGTAAACATTACCTAACGCATCAAGCTGGGTAGTAATCATGTGCCTGTTCAACATGCAATTACACCCAGCAGCTGTCATTAACTGGATTTTTTTTTTTGTCTCCCCAAACAAAAACACAGATCTTCTCCCCCTTGGCAACAGGGTCCAATCACGGGCTTCACATCATCACAGGTCAACAAACATTTTCAGTCCTACAGTGACGAGGTTTGAATCATCAAGAAAAACATGAAAGTGCAATGATCTTATCATTTCCAGAACAAAGCACACAAAGGCTTGTTGGGAGATCAGGATGTCTTTACAGTATAAGAAGCATGTCCTTTCACTGATGATGGGCTGGTCTAATATTCACAGATAGGTCTGGTGACTGTAACCTTCAGATGAACAGAGAGCACAAAGCAGGCTGTCTGAGATATTTTCAGACTTGGAGGAGGTGGAAGGAACCAGCGACACAGACCAAATTAAGGCTTTCCTCCCCTCATCCTTCCTCTAGTGTCCCAAAACAAGGGCAGTACAGCTGGCTGATAATAAATGTAGGTATTAATGCTTCAGCGTCAGCCTTCTTGCTATATATCACAGTCAAGACTAACGAGGGGAATATTGATGCCTTTCACATAACACATATGTACATTTTACGGGCTTCTCGTGCTTTTAAATGGAAAAGGCTAGTGGTAAAAAAATGGCATTCTAACCAGCTTTTTTTTGATAGTTATGTAAATGGCTCATGTAGAGCACATTCAGATGCCTTTGGGCATTGAGTGTGTTAAAATAAACTTTCCTCCTCTTTTCCTCAGGCTTGCTGGTTGCATTATGCTGTGGTGCAGTCAATCTATTGGTTATAAATACTTTCCGTGTTTGTCTTGGAAGCACTCCACATTAAGGATGTCCAGATCAGTCGGCCGTCAATCGTTTTAAGACCATTTTCAATCAAAAAAATAAATAAAAAAATCAGGAGATTGGAATTAATTCTTTGTAGTCGCTGATCCCGACAGACTAAAAGACTGTTTCTAACCAAGCAAAAAAGTAGGTCTTGTGCATGCAATGTTTGAGGGATATTTAAAGATCTAATGTTATGTCAGACAAAACCCCAGACTTCACTGCTCTAGTGTCCATTTTTCTCATTTGACATGTTCAATGCTTGTTGGTGAGACAAAGTTGCATAAGCAAAGCAGGGCTGCTGGAAAAGCTCCACTTTGACACAGTATGCATGTTTATTTTCAATCTTACATTAGACTTCACATTTATTGTTCACATGCACAATTGAACAACTGCATAAAGCATTTCATTTGGTTCAGGAGCATTTGGTTTTGTGGCAAAGTTGCTCACCCTCATTTGTGTGTCAGGGAATAGAACCTGCATGTGTATTGCATAGTAACAACAGTTTTGCAAAATGCGACACCTGAATAAATGAATAGTACAAAATATTTCTGATCACTGCAACCAGGTCAACCAAATTCAGCTCCAAGTAATGTCAGGTGGTCCTTGACAAGTCATGGCTGTCTGTACGATCAACTGTATTCTATATCAAGGGGTCTTGTCATGAGGAAAAGATCACAGGGGCTGAAGAGGTGAGGACAGGTTGTCACACCCCGAGGTAATTCTTTAAAAGCAATGTAGAGACCTTAATCCCACATTGAGCTGTTTCCTAATAAAATTATAATGAGAGGTCCAACATTAAAGGTCCTCTCACATAATTTCATAAAATATATAATTTCAGAAGATCAATTGGGTCATCTCTGTTGTCCATGCTCCCAAAAACAAACATGAACTGTGCCTGCCTGCCTGCATGTATTGACCGCTTTCAGAAGTCATTCCCTGGAAGAATACAGCGAGGCCTAAAGGGTTGACAACACTTTGAGTGCTGGTTGATCGGCCTTTTCACAGTGCTGGGTTAAAGATCTACCTCTATTCACCCTATTCTACACACCCTTATTAGAGATCAGTGTCTGGGCAGTGTGATTTACATGATCTGGCTCCTCCAGAGTGGACCTGCGCTGACATCATGACTCCTCTATTGTTGGGAGCTGACATCTGGAGAAGGCTATTAAGTCTGTATTTGTTTGTTTGTTTGACCTTTTTCGTCATCTTCTTGTCTCTGTCTGTCTTCATTTCCTTTAGTCCTCCCTCTTATTTACTGGAACTGGACTATCTGCCACTAACGGGAGATCTGCCTATGACGTTACTGAAAACACAAACGCACACTAACACGTGCAAATATATGAACAATCCATTAAAAGCTCCGGTATAAAAGAGAATCATTTCCCTCCCGTTATTACCACAGGGGTAATATCACTGTTCAACATCCTCAAACATCCTTAAAGCTGTATGTCAGCTCTTGAACCCCAGTCAGTGTTTGATTTTAAATTCAATGTGCTGGAGTATGGAGGAGCCAACACAACAGAAAATGTATCACCGTCTAAAAAAAAATGCACCACAGGTTCAAAAGCAGACCTCAATGCCACAGTGTTGGCAGAACTTCAGTCGCTTCTTTGAGACCCAGATGTTTCTGTAGTGTTCTTTTCCTTTCTGTCTCCAAACTTCATAGGGGCAGGGGCTAAGTTCTTTCTAAAAAAAAAAAAAAAAGGGCTGAATGTGGGCTTTGAACATATCTCGACATGCTGGGACTAGGAAAGTCCCAGCCTCCTAAACCATCAACACTGACTGACGTTGCTTTAAATGAAAAATCTATTAATCTAAACACTAAAAGAAAAGTTGTGGCCTGTGAAAAAGTGTGGTACAGCATAAAAATCCTCAGTTTGCTACTTTAATCCTTTTAGCTATGCTTCCCTTGAAAAAAAAAAGCCTTTTGATTTACAAAGTAATCTGTGATTGCAGCCATATACTAATTAAATGGATTATGCAGAATGGAGCCCACATATAGGTTGGCCCACTTTGTGTACACAATCCAGTGATAGAAATGAGATGAAAAACAAGAACGGCGTAGTAAATGAGATGATGTGACATTATTTTCTTCCTCTGCCACAAAAACATTAAGATGTAGATTTTAACTGCATGCATAAAATGAGGCTTCAACTTTTCAAAAGACTACTGACATGACAAAGCCTATTGATCGACCTATAGACATCCAACAGCTCATTATCATAAATATGAAAAATGACCTATATTTGTTCATTATGATTGTAGTGAATTATTTTTTTTATTTATTTTTTTTGATCATGAGTGGATTCACATTTGGCTAATCTTTCAGTCTCCTGAAAGAAGTCAACTTATCTCCTGCAGAACATGGAAACATCGCATTATGACACACTTTACCACAACATTACTCATTTAATCCTGCTCAAAAACAATGTCGACCTCATTATTAGGCTGTGAAGCGAATGCGGGCCCATGGGATCCATTCTACCCACTGCTAATTTACAAATACACTAAAGCAGCAATCTCCTGTTAAAACTGGGCAACTGCTGTACATATTCCACTGATTTCATGACAACTCCTGCATTGACGATATGCACAGCCTCGTTATATAAAATATTGTGTGTATCTACAGAAGAATTGTGGAGATATGAACTGCCACATTCATCTGAATCGGTTGTACATATGCCATAAAAGGCTAATCTTAAAAGTTACGTTTCTTTTCATCTCAGCTGTTCACGGTTTGGCTGTTCAGGTATGGAGATTAAAAAGGACAACCAAACTGTTAGCTGACTGTCAAAACCCATGTTTCCACTATGTGATGCCAGCTCTACTCGACTCGACTCGACTCGACTCAGCTTTGGTATCAGGTACTTTTCTGGAGGTCGTTTGCCATTAGAGGATAGGAGCGATTGCACAATACGAAGCTGCCTTGGCGTCATCTCCAACGCAACACACATCTCTTGTGATTCTCTCATCAGCTATCAAAAACAGATACAGTATGTCTGCACCTCCTCAATAAAGTGGTCACAATAATTATGGCTGCTAAAATAGCCAGGCTATATACTAGCATTTTATTTTAAATGGCGGGCATGGGTTTGTGCTGTGCATGATATTGCGTGCGTACGGCGCATTGATGGCACAATGACGCAGTGACGATTTCCTCCGACCAATCAAAAATCTAAATCTTCCCCAAGAGCAACAATATGAGATTGAATGATATCCAGAACTTCATCCTCATCTGATGAGAGGTGCGCACATGTAAAAAAAAAAAAAGAAAAGATCTCTGAGTAACAAAGTCCAGGACAAATGTTGCACAGCTTGAGTTACACATGAAGAGTGTTGTAGCTCTGGTAACCACTTGACCACTAATGACTTATTAAAGACAACTGGAGAAACACTATTAGATCATTCTTAATGAGCATGAGAAGCATGAGCTTACTGTGTCTACCATGAAACAAGGACTGATTTTAGTGTTTTTCCTTTGAGTCATAAGACATATGCTGAGAGCCCCTCCCAGCTTTACAGTCATACACTTCATCACAATTTAAAGAAACTTCAGTCCACTGTTCCAAGACTCCCATGATCAGGGTGGAGCACATCCCTCCTCCTGCAGCGACAAAACAAACTGCCTCCATGAAGCCCCCCCCCCCCCGGTCAGCAGGAAGGAAGTTTTCTGTTGTCAGAAGTAGGAGGTCACATTGTGTGTCCCCTTTTGTTTTCAGAAACAAGCAACCTATCTATATGCACAATGGTTTTGCATGGGGTTTTAAAACATAAGACCAATTCTGGTTGGCTTGCAAAACCAACTTCCCATCGACAGGATTCCAACATGGGCATATCTTCTTGTCTGTGTGCCACATTTATTTTGACTAAGTGAGCAGACATGACATTGACCTTGAACTGCATGATCACGGGTTTACAGTTTGAAATTGCACGTATAAAGCAATAACTAAGCCGGATCTAGCTGCAGTGCTATAGGTGGACTCTCTCTGCTGCACTTTCGGGTTGGAGCTGAGCCTCTCTCATCAACATTTGCTGGATTTCAAGAGTTTGTTGATGCATCCCCTGCACCAGCAGAAAATGAGCACGACTGCACCTGAGCATAGAACAAACATCCGCTGCCTTTGATTAAAAAAAAAAAAAAAACGTCCTCTATTAGACGCCCACTAAAGAGGAGATAGGAAGGGATGCCAGACCGCCTGTGACAGTATGTTAGTAGTGAGCTAAACATAACATACGAAGGGGGATGGGATGGCACAAGTCAGATTACCTCATCTAGCGCAAATTGTGTTATTTTAAGCCTGTTGGCTGTGCTTTGGGCGAAAGAAATTTCAACATATTGTTGATTCAGAAGTAGCCATTAGCAGTCGACTGCATGGCTTCCTGAAAATTGACTCATCTTTTTGGTATTATGACTATGACTAAAAATCTGTCTTGAGGTTTAGGTGTTTAGCATGTGGACAACAAAGGGCGTAAGCTTTATGATTTTTGTGATCTGTCCTCATCCGCACCTCCTAATGGATTATTCTTAATTCATCAGACAAATTGATTCCCGACCACGCTCTCTTGTTGCTTTACCTTAATAACAACACCGTTTCCTAACCCCAAAAAAAAACAAAAAACCATGCAACTATAAAGTTGGGAGACAATGATTTTTCTTCTTTTTCTTCTTCTTCTTCTTTTTTTTTTTTTTTACAACGTGACGATGAATGGTTTAACGCGCTCGTGCTGTTTTTCCAAACGAGCAAGATAAAGGTCTAAGGTAGCTTACATTGAACTGACGTCAATAAAGACTTACATGCTGCTCCTGGAAGAGTCTTTTCCTCCATTCCGACGACAATACCCTCGCTTTTTGTTCTTTTGTTCCTTCAAACAAGCGAGTTTCGGCTCTTCCTCTCCGTCAGTCCTCTCATTCCTCAGGCAGAATGGGGGGGGGGAACTTAGCCGAGTCACTCCAGTTGTACCCGATGTCCTGAAAGAACCGGGCAGGAAACCTTCCAAAGGGCGTCCAGACAATATATAAATATATAAAAAGAAAACCCAGATAGTAGCAGCTGGGTGACGGAAGTACCGGTGACTGCAGCTGCTGTCTGGAGAAGTTAAATAAATCGGTGTCTGAAGGAATTTGGGGAGAGAAAGCAGAGGAAGCGAAGAGAGGAAGTTTCCCACTCCCCGACACGACACAGCTGATGCTGCGTCCGTGCGGATGGTCCCTCACTGGCCTCCGGAGCGGACTGTACCATTACCAAGAGGGGGGTGCGGCTGCTACATATAGTATTGTTCCTTGAATACTTGCTAGAATTATTACAGAAGACAAACATAGTTATCGCCTAATAGCGATGAGCCTATCTTATAATAATAAGTCAATTTTTATGCTAAAAAGCAACAATTTATGTGAAACAGTCGCACCCCTCCGTTCTTATTGGTTCCTCCCCCTACAATGCTCTCACAGCTAGGCCACGGTTCACATTCAATATAAATCTTTTCCTTGGAAAACCTTTGACCAGACTGCCTCCTGTGTTTCGTGCAATGTTTTTGTCATAACCTAGTTACTTAAAGTATTCTTTAACATCTAATTCAAATGCAGTATAAGTGAAGATTCAATAATCTGAGACTGCTGTAACCTTTCATTGCACTGCAGTTAACAAAATTGCACACATTTGTTTTTATCAGGGAAATAAAGTAATGAATACTTTCATTTTAGCTGCATAATTCCTATGTATTTTGTATGTATTTCCAACCAATATGTATTTTATGTAGCAGATTTTGCTCCAAAAGTTTTTGGTGATCTTGGTATATTCTTTGGACAGACTACCTCTCTTTTTTTCGTTCAAGCAAATGTAGAAACCAGACACTTGAGACACTTTAATGAGGATCGTTCTGAGTTATTTTCAAAAGATTGTTTAGCTACTTTGTCAAAAGTGATCTGGAATTTGAGAGTGAATGCACTTAATCCCGGGAGGAGGAGGAAGAGGTTACTGAAGGTAGGCTATCTTCTACTTAATGCATGCTTGTATTTTATCAACATGCTTTCAGATTAGGTTTCAGTTAAAGCAGCTCTCTGTCTACAAATGAGACTGTTATTTCACTGCAACAAGAACACTAGTTTTTCCTGTCATTCTTGTTTTTGTTTTAGATGATGGATGTTGGATGTGTGAAACAAGTGACTCCACCCAAAATAAAGCTACTGTCACATATTTAGATTTTTTGCACCAGATACAACAAAACCCCATTTTTAACATTAAAAAAAGATGTTTGTTACATGACAGTTTTATGCTCTGCAGAATGTCTTCCCATCTACCACCTGTGGATGTCTCAAAGCATCTGCCAGGGTGGGGGCTGGGCCAGGGGCTGATCGGCACGCTTGAGAGAGGGCACCCTGTCAAAAGAACCCTAGTGGGGCTCTTTTGTGCAGCTGTTGAATCGTGTTCTCCAAAAAACCCCAAGAGCCACCTGTCACTGCAACTGGAAAGTGGGGGATGTTTAAGGTAGCGGGGGTTGGGTATGTTGTAAAGCGCATAATTAATAGATTCACCAGACTTAAGAGGATATGAGCGAATAATAAATGCATGCTGTCTCGAAGTCTGCTTGTAGTTGCTATGACTTCTAATTTACTCTTGATGACCAAGAAATTATTTTGTCAGAGATCATACTCCCTCTAAAGTCACTTCCATCTGTTGAGTCATGAATTTTCTGTAATTCAATCACAGATAACCATGGTAATTAATTAATTGAGTGAAAAGAGGTGCATTTAAGGTGCATTCCTCTCCTCTCAAGTCAAGGAAAATTTGAAGGAGGGCAGGAAACACCTTTGAGCGCTAATGAAAGATCAGTTGCTTTATACATCACCCAAAATGCAAAATTTCCATGCACCTCCTTTGCTCTAAGTTACCAAGACAAATTATTGTGTCTTTATTTAACACTTTCATAGTAAAAAGTCAGCTAATTTAACCATCTGTGTCACAAAAGGAAAATAACAGAAGAAACTGGACAGGTAAAGAAATATTTTTGTGGTATTGTACTTAGTTCTCTCTCTAACATTCTCTAACATTTTCATTTATTATGTTATTTTTTTTAAAAACACTTGGTGCACATTTCTGCTTCTTTCTTAGGCAATACAAGTGCTATTTCTTGGTAAATATAAATGTTTACAACTATGCCGTAGCTTTAGCAACAACAATAATAATAATAATAATAACAATGAACCTCTGCTTCAGTAAAGAAAATGATTATGACAACTATGTTTTAATAAAAACAAACAGTGTCTCCTGATTAGGAGGAAAAGGGGGAAAAAAGATATTTGTAAAGTTTGAAATGAATGAGGATATTTCTTCCTGCAAAATAGAGTTGAGGTTTAGAAATGAATTGCTTAATCCTAGGAATTTAGCAAAGGCAGGTCATTTTTTACCCTTAGGACAAGGGGAGAGTTCAGAATGTTAAGACTAAGCATTGAATGGGTTTCTGGGTTTCCTAATGCTTGTCTTTTTTTTAAAATATGTCTTTCTACCCTCAACACCTTCTCTTCATTTATTGTTTTGAATCCATGCAAAGTTCTGTAAGCGAACCTGTGTCATCTCCACACAGGAAGTGGAGGTTACTCCTCCTCTTCAGTCCTAGCCTCTTCGAAAGGGAGAAAGGACTTAATTTTGGAGCTGCAGCTGTGCTTCATGCTTAACACACAGACAAACACACACACACACACACACACACACACACACACACACACACACACACACATACGTATGCACGCTCACACACACGGCCACACATGCATCTCATTAAACTGCCACTGATCGCCACAAGCAATTTACACCTTGAAAAAAAAGGCTGTTAACAGTGGAATAAGAGAGTAAATACAAATCGTCACTGCTGAAAAGATGTGATTGCATCAGTGAATAACTACATATTCAGAAAAACAAGGGGAAGCCATTGGAGAGATTGGAAAGCAGTAACAGACTCTGTGGTACACCAGATACCACAGTGGAAATGATGAGATGAGATACTGATGAGTGCTTATCTGTGGAATCTGAAGAATGATGTCTCCTTATCTTCGCACTGAACAGCACCACAATGAACCAAGGAGGAACACGATGAGGAAATTGCAGCACAACACCATGAACTAAACAACAACCTTTGTTAAGCTCAGGTGTTCACAAATGGACAGAACGCTACGTCCTGCTCAAATCTAAGTAAGGTTACTTGGTTTAAATGTTACATGTTTTTGGAGAGTATTCTGAGACACATTTTTTTTTTTTTAAAGGTTACTTTGTCACTGCATCCAGACAGCATTAATTTCACTGTGAATAAGCTCAGTCGGCCAATGTCCATCATTTCAGAGATGCTGCTGGAAGATGTTGTGACTCATCCTCTCTCAATTCTACATTATGAGGCCAAAGACGCTCAAAGCAAATTTATGTAACATGTCACATTGTGCTTCTCTGCATTCATCAACAGTAATCTACAGCCATGCTAATGGCTAGGTGTGGCTGTACTTATGGTCGCGGCGCTGCTTTGAGCTAAATGCAAATACCATATTTTTATCACATTCACAATGAGAATGAACATGCTGTTTAACAGGTAATGTTGGTCATGGTGACCGTCTTACTTGTGTATTAGCATGCTATAATTTGGTATCAGCACTAAAAGCAATCAAGTAGAACATTACAACTGAGGCTAATGGGGATGGTATTTAGTGTAAACCAAACCAACCAACCAAATAAAATTTGGACAAGGCTGATTAAGACAGACTGTAGCTGTATATAAAAATATAACCATGGGGTAACATTTTATTGTTGCTGTGATTGCCGTTGTGGTTGTGCTTTGTTTGTTTTATAGCTGTGACACATTGATTTTAATGGGTGTAACAGCAACTGCATGAAGATGTTATATGTGTGCAGCGAATTGAGGTTGTTGCGCTGTCTGAATGTTGTACTGAAGTATTTCAATCATCAGAAAATTAAATCCTGCTCAGCTTAAGGATGCTGTCATGGCTAATCTTAGGACATTTAGCCATATTCATAGCATCATAGATTCAGACAGAAATTCCATTGTAGACGGTGCCAATGTCATTCAAATGAACTGGACAAACACACTAAATGTTAAAGAAAAATTAGTTCAGGAAAAAAATCACACTTTGACCCTATGTTGTCTCTGTGCAGTGGCTGCTTTTAGAATGTACAAAAAAAAAAATTAACTTGCACTAACAAGACTTCTTGCACCTCACTGATTCTTGAGAATTTGGAAAAAACAGGTTTAATTTGGGAAAAAAAAATTAAATGTTAAGAAATCCGAACTTGTATATTTATAGTCATGTCCAAGCAATCAAGAAATGTTTTAGTGCAACCTCCTGTTATTGCAATTTATTCATAAAATGTGTGTTTTTCCTTTCATTCCTTAGTTTTTGTCAACACAGTCAGACACAGTAAAAAGCTAATTATTACAATTTATTTAGTCTTACATAAATTTAGAGCTTTTAAATCATTGTTTCTACACTATAGGTACACATATTACTGTTAAATTTTGAATATTCACTTTTGTTAATTTTTTGTGCTATTTTATGCTTACTCTTTTAAAAATTTTGATGTCATGCAACTTTTATCATTAGCATTAAATCTAAAAAAATAACAATTTTGTACACAAAATACATTTTTGATTTTAAAGAGACAATTACTTTAATAAATCAACTGCATTGGATGAACAATTTGTAAGCATATTAATTTAAAACAAAAAAAGTTCCATCTGACGGTGGTGACTGTGGCCTAATCACAACAAACAGTTGCAACTTTTTCACAAAACAAGTTAATGCTTCCTTGCTTTACAACTTTGTTTAACAAATTTTACAACAAATAACAATTTGTCATGTACATTTTATCCTTCTTTACATATTAACAACAATGGTTAACTGTAGAAAAAAAACCTACAATATAACTGCAATGTTTAAGCAAACACATCAGAAAAAAGAACAAGAACAAAAAAAACCCGGAAATGCCAGAATTTAATGGATTTCCTATGAAATTGTGCCAATTTATCATGAAATGGTGCATCTAAATGAATTTGTTTTTAATGGTTTTAGTCATTGAGGATACATATGCTTAAGTGGATGAAAACAAGGGGAAATTATGTCAATCATAAATAAAGAGGTTAATGAAACATTAGTAGCCATACTACTATTTATTGTGATCATAAATCATATTTAAACCTTTGTTGAGGATGATTTGGATGATTTTTTCAACACCGTCAAACTATATGTCACCAGATATGTCAGACAGAAAATTTGACGGTGTTGACGAAAACACACTTTTTTACATGACATTCAAGAGTTGTATACAGGAGCCATCTTTTTTCCCTCTGTTATAGCTACCTCTGGACTAAAATGAATTCATTTATGTCATAATTTAAATGAACAATTTCTATAAAAAAGAGACGGTGTTGACACGTCATGGTTGTGACACGTCATGGTTGTGACAGTAGCAACAATGATAAATGTCTAAAAATTATTGAAATATTAGCAAACTTACAGAAGCTTCTTTGACCTTGTTGCATTTAGCAAATGTAGAAGGTGGAAAGGGGGTCCTCAGGAACATAGTTGACTATGCCTGATTTTATTGCTTTTTATAAATAACTGACGGTGTTGACAAAAACTTGGGACACATTTTGAGAAAACACAAAATAAGAATAAATATTGATGAAAATTCAGTGCTTTTAGTTTTAAGGAGGTTTTTCACTTTACTCTTTCATCTTGCATATATATTATACACTTTAAATCATTTTTTCATCAAATTGAATTGATAACCTCTTGTTTTAGGACAACTGATTTTTTGGGTGCTAGCCTATCATATATTCATATAATTCATTTAAAAAAAACAAAAATGTGAAAGAACTGTTACATTTATGCAGAAAACCATCAGATGATCAAATGATATTATTTTAAATAAGAAAATGTTATCCATTTTCAACAGAATTAGCGCTTTTCTTAGTGGGACATGTTTTATCCAAATTCTCAAGAATCAGTGACCTACCAAAGCATTTTTCCACCATTGCTTTTGCAAAATTAAGAGGAACATGGTCACAATTAGCATCACCAGTCAATCTAGAGGTCAGCCACTGTGAATGGCAAGGGTAACCCTCAGCCTGATGAAGCAACAATAGCAGGAATGTTCAGAATGTCCCTGGAGAACATAGACCCAGTCTATGTTATAGACTACTGAGAACACTATATCTGCCTTTAGCAAATGGAAGGTAGCATAAGGTTAGGGTGGATATGAGGCTAATTAACCATGATGGATGTAGTGCTGAAATATGTTTGTTAGCATCTGATTACACGAGTACAAGACATTCAGCAAAGGCAGTTTTGCACATAAGATCTCAGTGATGTCATCACCATTATGGTTGTTGGTTCAGTTTGCTGTCAGGCTCAAGAAAGCATCACTATAGTTAACCACATCGCCGTCTCAAGCCAGTAGGGTCAAAGGTCACCTGCACCTGTAGGGTGCCTGAAGATTCAAATAAATTACAACCATGTCGTCTTTTGTTTCCTAGGGTGTGATTTAATCAGGCACTACATCACATGTCACACTGGAAAAATTTGTGTGCATGCATAGACAGAGAAGTAGGGAGAGACAGGGTGTGGGAGAGTTCCCTGTTTCTTTGTGTTTCTCTCTGGGGTGCTGGGAAAAAGAGCAGCGTTTGGTCTGAATCATCTGAATTTAGTTTGCGTCTCATTGGGCTGGGGGTCTCAATGTATCGTAAATTAAACATCCGACTTACTTGTTGCACTTGACCCATCCCTAATGTGGGTCAAGTTCCAAAAATCACAGGATCCAAAAACACTGACCCATACATGTGCAAACGGTGGAGTCCCCCATTGATAATAAACACCAGTCTCATCAAAAAAGCTATAAATACCTGTTCTTAATCTATCAATTAAGGCCCTGTGAAGTAAATTCCTGCATTATGCACAGTGTATACACCTTTGACAAATCCAAAACTGCTATAGCTGCAAGGGTTCGCTGTGTTCAGGATCATCGAATAAATGGCAAAACCAATCTTTGCTCATAGATTTGTCATGAATATTTCAAAGTTACAAGTTACTAAGTTACGAACCCAGCCCACCGCTGCTCATAAAACCACAACAGGTGGCATTACCAGGGGCTCATTTCGCCGTCTTGAATGAGGAATGTGATTCCACTGCAGTATGTCTCGAACAGCAGAGAGCCTGGCAGGACCATGACGTAATGGCCAATGGAAACGTGCTATCAGTCAGAAGCAGGGCCAAAACACGTGGAGTTGGCTCCTCTCTCCGCTCACCCCCGGGGCCCCTCTCTATTCTCCTTTTCCTCCCCCCCCTACCCCTCCACCACCCTTCTGCTCCACCGCACTCTCTGTGCGTGAGCGCATGAATCGCTCCATTTCACCGTACCAAACTGCCAGCCCACTACCAATCCCACTACTGCTTCAATAATAGAAATCCTCCCTCCCTGTGCTTTCATTTCCATGACAACCAAAATGAGGAGAGAGAGAGAGAGAGAGAGAGAGAGATGGAGGAAAATAGCAGAGGCAGGAAAAATAAATGTGAATGAGAGGGTGGGAGTGCCATCCCTTGACCTCTGGCTCCTTTAGAAAGGAGGGAAACTTTCACCACAACAGCCTGAGTTCCAGTGAGGTTAAACTGGTCAGTCAAGGGAGCACCAGCAGCCGCACTGCTCAGTCATCATGCAAGGTAGCCTACCTCTTTTTTTGAGGAATCAAATTAATTGTGTGTTGTGCTTTTCATAAAGAGAATTTACAAAGTGTGTTTCAGAACAATGGAGAAGGGGAGAGGTGCAGAAGAAAACAACAAGACAACAACTCTTGCTGTTGAGGCCGCACTAAGGAGACCACCAAAGTTATTAGGATTCATCCTCTGAGCACCTTAAACGTTTGAATCAGATCTCACAGCAATCCGTCCAGCTCCAGCAGCTGGATGGATTGGTCAATAAGTAATTTTGCTAAGCAACAAAAATGTCAACATTGTGGTGGCACGTAAAAATTAAGTATAACCAAAGTCAGGAGGTCCTCTGGGGACCATGAATGTCTGCTCAAAATTTCTTGGCAATCCATCCAATAGTTAGACCGCCTGATTTTGCTGTCCCTGCTTTCATCGACTTGTGTGGCTACAACCAAGAAGATGAAGACAAACCAAAGAATGTGAAGCTATAAAATCCAGAAAAAAAATGACCAAGAAAACATAACATAACAAATCATAACAGATTACAACAGAAATAGTTTCATTTTTCAAAAGGTTTTATACTGCATAGGTTATATTACACTGTACTTTCTATTTTAAGACATTAGTGCAAATTCATTCATTTAGCATTTATTTGGCACCTTTGGATAAGTCTCATTATTGATAAAAGGTCACAAGGCCACTCCTCTATAATAGAAATTATTGATCCAGCATCATATGAATGGGAGGCCTTCAGGGTGTCACAAACAAAACAGAGATAAACAAAGGGTGAAAGGTCTTGAGGTCAAGCCTTAGTGAAGCTCTTTTGTACATGCGTGCACACACACCTACACACACACATGCACGATTAGTTTTAATTCATCTCCCTGGATTATAGCCAGGATTAATTCTATATGTCTCAGAACTGGTGAGGGGCTATTGCTGCCCCACTGTACCCACCATGCAGTAGCTTTCCATCAATTGGGTCAATGTTATGACTGGTCTGCTCTAATGATAGCTTCTACTTGTATAGGCTATTATTTTCCAAAAGAAGCCAGAGCGGAACAGAACAAGTAACATGACACTGTTGTCGTCCAGTTAATTGCTGAAGATTATTCCTTCCTCCTGAGGGTCATGGAAATAACAAAATAAATTTCAATCACAGTATGTAAATAAACGCGCAAGATTATATGAGGTGACCCGACCTAAATGATGCAGTTTATACAAAATCACAACATAGTAATGTGTCGACACTCAGGAATGTGCGCACAATCTGGTGTCACATGATCATGTTGCACTCTTCTATTGCATTGTAAAAAAAAATATATATGGTGGAGAGAGAGGTGTGCTAACTAAACAAGGAAATAATGAAGAGAATGGCTCTGACCTGATCGGTGTGTGCATGTGGTAAATGTATCCCCGCACCTGCAGGCATGTTTGCTTGTGTGTGCAGACTTTGTACAGAACCCAGTAGCAGAGGCACAGCTGTCAGCTTGTTAGTGAGCCCTGTTCTAAAAAAAAAAAAAAAAAAAGAGTGATGAATTGGTAGTTAACAAGCTTTCAAAGTGGTGGTACACCCAACACCAGAGATACAATTTACTCTCCAGAGCAGAAATAAAAGTCTGATTCATGCTGCTGCCACACTGTTTTTTTTTTTTTTATCATACCCTGCAGGATATGAGCAAATTTAGCTTTTAACATGCATGTTGGCACAAGTTGAGTCCAGGACAGTCTATGCGGAGCTCCTGGTACGGAAGAGGGTGAGCTCAGTAATCCCCCAGGTTGTGGGCCTCCCACTGTGGTGTCCTCAATCCCCCCCGCCAAGACCCTACTAAAACTCCCTTTCAGCAGTCATTATTTTCCTATCAGTGGCTTAGCTCCAACCCCAGACAGAGCAGAGAAAAACCAAAGACAGCACAAACATGATTTCCTCATATTCCCCCGGTTTCTCTGACATATTCTAAAACTGGAGAATGTGACTAGAAATCATAAATCTATCATGATGACAACAAGAGAATAAATGCAAGCTTTAGAACAAAAGATTTCCACCGTGAACAACGGCAAACACTTCAACCTTATACGTAAATGATCAATTTCCCTACATCAGGTAGTTGATGTTGACTTTGAGGACCATTATGTCTGATCAAAGCGAACAGTTTGCATCCTATTAGCCGACAATCCTATTATTGTTTTACAAAGCTCATTAGAATAGGTACACTAAAAGAGATTCCATTCGCTGAAGGCAGGTATAAACTCAATTATCTGTAGGAAATGAGTATTTGGTGACAGCTGCTGCTTTTACTGTAGGTGTAAGGTACTGACACAGTTATCGTCGCACAACTTAATGCAAATTTATAAGAAAGAAATCTTCTCGTTAATCAGTAGTGATGTCAAACAAGATGGTTTTTTTTCTTTATTTTTTGGTATAATATAGACATAATTTATAACTTCTGTTGTAAATGGGCTGCAAAACACTGCAGCTGATTTGAATTATTCTCTCTGACAGCATCTAAGGTGAGGGACACTGAACATATATAAACATGTTTTAAATTGTGTTTGGGTTTTGCAACATTTTGTTTACTTGTTTATTTACTTGTCACAATTTTATTGCAAAAATGGGACATTTCGTCAAGCAAGGGAATATGACCTTTGAAACTACTGTTAAAGCAAGTTGTTCAAAACAGAACTATTAATGAGACATTACTAATACTAAGTGAGTGTCATGGTTATTAGGGACCAAGCCAATGAATCATAGGCCTGACAGAGCACAAGAGCTGACATGCATATGGCATTTAACAAGCTACCATTGAGCTAATCACAAAGCACCACTGTGATTTTTCAAACAAATGACACACTGGTAAAAAATTAATGTCTTTTTTTTTTTTAAACATGTGAAAAGTTTTCACCTACTGCTTTATCTCCTACCATTCTGATCCTGGTCTTCCCTTTTTTTTTTTCCATCCTGACATTTCTCAAGCAAAAAAAAGTTTTAACACATGACTCGTACCTTGAAGAAATGAGGTCAAGACAAAATGATTTATTCAAAGAGTCCTCACCTAGATTTCTGAAACTCAAACAGACCTACACATAGAACACACATAGGAATGACACGCAGACACCATGTCGCCGTTTCTAAGGAGATGTCAACATTGTGAAAACAGATGAGGGAACACGTGTGGAATTTGGAACACGTGTTTATGATTTCATCACTTTTGCCATCCTATGTCACTCCTTCAGAAAAAAAAAGCTCTTCACTGTTACGAACAAATGGCTGCATGCAGATAACAAGGCGGTCTGAGAGTTTTAAGATTTTTATTATCACAATGAGTTTTAACAGGATACACAATACAAATAAAATCCATGTTTTTCCCAAGAATGCAGAGACGTTCCTCTTAAACACAGTATGCCCTTAAAGCAACACTGTGCAACTATGTTTCCTAAAAACAGCTTCAGAATAATTTGGATTGTAGACGGACCCTTAATCAGAAGAATCCTTTCTACTCTGTGCCCTGAATGTCTCATCTTGCTCTGTGCACAATCTCCACAAAGAAGTGCACAATGCTTTTCTGCACTACATATCGCACCAGGAGAAGAAGAAGCTGCCTTGGTATTCCCAGAACAGACATCATGTCAATGGAAAACAGACTGAAAAGGATGTTGACGGAGGTAGCTAAGAAGAGAAAAAGAGAGCATATAGGACAAGAGTAAATCTGAGACTGTTCTGAAAATGTACGGATGCTAAAATACAAATTCTTGCATAGTGTTCCTTTAATAACATTGGTCCTGCTAAGTGTAAAACACAGCGAAACAGCATCAGTAGGCACCATTTAAAAGCATTAAAGATGTTTGCTTGAGGATAGATCGATAATCCTCTTGGCATTTTCTATGAAGGCGTCAATGTCCCACTTTGCCAAAGCCCTGAGAAAATAAGATCTAACTTGTAAGCAAATATTTTTTGCATTCTACCTTACATGTACAAAAACTGAAAGAAGTGGTCATCATCCTTAAAAAAAAAAAAAATTTCACAGGTCAACAAGGTCATCAAAATCTCTGGTGCTTCAGTTGTGCTCTCCGCTGCCTCACGTTCTCCAGATGACCCAGGACCAGCCTGTTAATACATCTGATAAATCAGTCTTTCGATGCACGACGTCAGCAGCCATTAAAGAAGAGTGTCCTCGCTGTCCTCATTGTGCGTGCTGAGCTGTGTCCTCCTGCCAGCTGTGACGGCTGCCCAGACCCGACACAGCATGCCACCTCTGAAACGACAGTTTTGGACAGATTTGAACAGATTTTAAGGCAATGTTACAAATGAGCTACGTCAAACACCACCGAGGTGTTTTGATGAAACGCACACTAACGAGCTGGACTGCATCTTTTGTGCACCAGCAACACTGAGGGTGATTCTTTTGTACATTTTTTGTACGAACAGATGGTGAGAGGGTGATGTGTGGAGACATCTCACCTTATTCCACAGTACATCAAGTCATCCCTGGAGGCCATGTAGAGGAGACAGTCCAAGTTGAACTGTTGAGAGAGCAACTAGAAAACAGGATCACACAGGTCTGTGTTAGCAGTGGATAGATGAGTAACACCAGCCAGCCTCAGGAGATCAAAAAAAGCTGAGCTTCGGTTTACCTTATCAACCGTGTCTTCATCTACAGGGATAGACTTGAGCCAGTGCACGAAAGCCTTCACTTCTGGTTTAGAGCTTGTCTGAGAGGCCAATACAGCATCTATAATGGTTGGAGGTTAAAACCATTCAGTCGGTCTTGTGCATTACACGCATACACTATCTCGTGGCGTTGATGTTACACTCGATGGAAAAGCTTGTCGTGTTTCTGCAGGCGTACGGTATAATCATTATCCAAATGGAAGTCATGTTTGAGCACATGAGCTGAGGATGTGATGGTCTACGCCTCTGACACAAACCAGTCAGACAGAAATCCAGTGCCTGAAGTTGAGGCGTGGTGGGGACTGACAGCTACAAGTGTTAAGAAACATTCAAGCTGCATCGGTCCCTTGATGCAATACTGGTCATGCTGCAGCTTGTGTGATTAATCGCCCAGGCTATTGGTTTTATAGCTCTTTCCAACTCTTGGATCCACACGTTACTGGCTAACAACATAAGATACATCAAACTGGAATATTATTTATCAACTTGTAACGAATATTCCAGATCAGATAGAATATTCAAATATCCTTCAATACTTGTTTTAACCTGCTTGGAGGACTGGATGGGTACATTCGACAGACCAAAGTCAAAACCACTGCAGGAAAAACTATTTTAAACAACTTAAATACTGAGTGGATGAATACCAAAAATGTGGTGTTTTTAGTTCAAAATTCCTTTTTTGTATCTCCCTCGGCAGCATGTCCTTACTAAAACCACAGTGGAGGAAAACAGCTGTTACATAGCCAGGGGTGAACATCAGTAATGGCAATAAATCAGACTGATCATGCCTCAAATTAGCTTTAGCTAACTTAAGAATGGATTTTTACACATAACCAGGCCTGTGGATGTTTCCTACAATGTAGATGTGCTACATAAGTCTCTGTAGGAAGTACCGTATTAAGATTGTTAAAGAAAACATCAAACTATTTATCTAAAATTACAGCATCTGAACTGTCTTGATAAGGCAAAAAATGGTGCAAAACCTACAAAGACCATCTTATACATACTATCAAAGTCACCTGGCACTAATACCAGTGTTATTTTGCTATCTCCATGTATGTAACAAACTATTGGGGGTAAAAAAATAAATAAAAAAAAGACCTTCAGTGACTGCTGATTTCCTCAGTGCATCTATCTGCTCCTGTTTCCTCTGGACACAGGTCCTCAGTAGCTCCTGATACTCTCTCTCCTTCTCATTCAGCTTACTCAGCAGTCTGAAAGACAAACCCAGTCCGTCACATCCCTAAATCCTTGACAGACGGGACATTTATGGAAACTGTTGTTCATCACAGGTTCTCAAAACCAATCAAAGGTAAACAGAAATGTAGGATAAATAAAACAGCTAAATATTACGCTCTGGTCTCAAGGCGAAGGTCTCTCAGTTTGTCACTGAGGGGACAGGTGGTGTTGAGGGTGAGGTCTGTTGGGTAGAAGGGGCTGAGCGTAGGAGGAATTTCCTGTATGGGTGTTGCCTGCTGGTCGTCTACTGGTGGCACCTGCTGGTCAGGGACAGGAGTGTTTGGGCTGACACACTGGTCCTCAGGAATGCCGTCCTCCAGCTCAAATGAGGACTGCAGCTGGAGTTTCAGCTCTAGAAGGCAGAGAGGGGGGAGCGGTGGTGTCGATGGGAGAGTACATAAACAACAGGGATGCCCGAAAAGTAAACAAACAAGCAAATAAATAAATATAAACATGTGCACACTCAGTGGATTCAAGGAGAGAAGGATTTTAATGTTGCCCCCACAATCCCTCAACCACACTTGCCCTCTAATATCCGCTTTTCATCCCATAGATTTAACCTAAACTCTTGAACTTGACGAGGATGAAGATGAAGCTCGACCTGGTAGAAGCACCGTGATGGCGTCCTGGACTGCCTGTCTCAGCAGATTGTCCAGAGCAAACATCCAGTGAGGTTTCACTTGCTGTTGCCTCAAAACCTTCTTCACCTACGTACAGAGTGGACATTTTAACACAAGAGTGAGAAGAGCGATGTGCCAAAAACAAATCCCACTAAGCCCATGACTACCAGCAGTGTGATGTGTGTGTTGTTGGTTGTGAAGTGACTTACTGCATCTTGGAAGCTGAACAGCACTACCTGCAGGCTGTTCAGTGATACTGAGGCAGAGAGCAGTTTGGCTCGGAGTTCCAGCAGGCTACTGGTCAGCTGCTTCCTGTCTGGGGAGCGGATGTTGTCTCGCAGGCAGCTAATGAGCTCGGAGATGTGGTCTGCGGTTAGTGATGATCCCCCGGCAGGCTTTTAGGAGAAAATAAAGGATACAGTACTTCTATTGTTCTCGAGTCGACTTATTGATCTCTCAATAGTCTTCTTCACTTGGAATGAAGCCGAATGGATTTTCCAGGTTAAGAGGGGACCAATTCCAAATGTTTAGCTGTAACACTACTAACAATATTAATATTAATATTAATTTTCCAAATCAGTTTTGTTCCTTTATTATAAACCTATGAAGTCACAGCTGTGGTGCAATATTGGAATTTTTTCCAGATTATCCTTTGCTTAAAACACCAAAAATATAAGTCCACAAAAACCATTTTGTGCAGATTCTAACATTTTAATGCGTATATTTCAATTTATACAGTAAAACCCATGCTGCTATTTCTTCCATTTGCATCGAATGTTGCATCATCCAAAAGTGTGAAATTGTAAAATTAATTGGGGATAAACTATCTTTTTCTTTTTTCCCTGCATTTGTTCTTGGGGGAACTGCTTTCATGCTCAAGCCAACATTGTCTACGTGGAAAACAAGAGTCAAACCCATTTAAAATGCCTTTAGACTCACAGTAATTCATAAGTTTAATGCACTAACTGCAGACAGCCATGCCATTTGGCTGTCGGTTCAAACAGAGGGTCATATTTTTGGGGGTTTGTGCAAATACATGTATGGACAACTGGTAAAATATCATAAGCATTTGCTGATACTGATAAACAGCATCTGTGAAATATACCAGCTCCTGGTCAATAATTATTGGTGAGCCAATAATCTGTCAAACTAAAATAACTGTTCTGCTATTTGTAGTCTGAATTTGCTTTATCTGTTTGTTCATTTTAAATGATTTTATCCTGAATTTAAAAGGCTAACCTTACAAAAGGGCTGCAATTACCTTTAATTAGATGCCTTATATACATTATGTCTACTGCATTTCTTTTTTCATTGCAACACAATTTATCTGTATTGTCCCCGTTGACTACACATATGAATACATGCAATTTTCGACAATACTCTATGCAAAGTATTAATTAGATTCGATTTCTCGGTGCTTTCACTTGTGTTGTTGTGACAGTTCTTCACCCACCTGAGGCACAGATTCCTGTATATTTAAGACGACAAGACTGATGTAGTCGGTGAGGACTCGGTGCAACGTGGCTCTTCTTTCACTGTCCTTCCTCAGCATGAAAAGACCGATGTTCTCTTCTGTTGAGGCCGGACTGCACATTTCTGACGGGGAGTCCTCTGGTATGCTGGACAGTAGGGGGCAATGAAGAGGTCAATCACACCCATTCAACAGATAAAGTAACATTAAAGTAATATATCTATGGATATCAATGATTCATGTGTGATTTACAAGATATTGTAAATGCATGGCTATCTACAGACTGTGGCATTACACCTTTTTATACCTACACAGGATGTACCCACACCAGACCTGACTGAAACCTCTGTGTGGTTTGCTTCTGACGTAAGATCCTTTAGAATCATGGTTAATGCAGAGATTATAAAAACTCCATTTTCTGTTGAGTAGTACTTTAACTCACAGCAGGAAGCTGGTCCTGGGTGGGCTCTCTGAGATCTCATCTGCTCTGTAGGGGGACTGGTGCCTTCTGAAGTCCAGGGAACAGGACAGGTCGATTGTGTCAGAGTACGAATCGGTGTCCTCCACAAGGATGGCGAGAGGAACGGACAGGCTGCGTTGATAATCAGCTGCAAACCCCGGCGGGATTGTGGTCGGATATGTTAGTGTTCAAAATCAGTGACATTTAGCAGATTTTCAAAACAACAACGACCACACGTGTCATTAAAGGTGCAGCAAAAGAAGGTCACGGACTGAGAACATGTACGAGAAGGAAATGCAGTATGTGAATGTGATGTGCACTGAAGCTTCACCTAGAGGTTCTGGTTCCTGCAGAACCTTGGCCTTCTTCCTGGAGGACGACCTGAGGAAAGTGTCCATCAGCAGCTCCGTGGCCGTGGCTCTGTCGTCTGGGTTTGGCGTGAAGCAGTTCATGATGAAGACCTTTGCAGAGTCTGACATGCACTCTGGAACCTTAGGGTGGATCTTGAACATACCCACCTTGATGGAATTTTTTTTTTTTTTTTTTTTTTTTAAAGGTTACTGACAGAGATTACAATTGGCACTTAATGACATGGAAGTGCATGAAAGCAAAAGAATATCAAATAGACAAAAAGACTTATTTCATGCAACAAACCCTAATTGAATACATATGAGGTTATGTTGTCAATGCACGGCCATTTTTACCCTCATACAACCAACTTTGTAAACATAAAACTCTCCTGATGATGTGACATGGCAATAGCTCTCGGCTATACAACTCTGTATGACGTGAACGCTGCTTTAAGCACAGTCACTTTGTCAAATGTATGTGTTAGCATTATAATTTTCGCTAATTAGCACTACACAAAGTACAGCTGATGCTGGTGGAGATGTCATTAGATGCGCCGATAAATTTCAATCCATTCATTAGCTGTTGAAACATTTCACTCAAAACCACCACTGTCAAAGTCGAGGTTGATTTTTACGATTTATGATATGCATGTCCTGGACATATCCATATAAATCACTGCTTTCTCTTATTTACCCTGTACATGGCTGCCTGTGGACTTCCCAGCTCATGGAAGGGTGTTTTCCCTGTTGCCATTTCTATAATGGTGCATCCGAGAGACCAGATATCAGCTGGCTTCCCATAACCCCGAGGCCCCTGGTCGATAATCTCTGGGGCCATGTACTGGAGAGTTCCTATTGAAAAATCATCATAATGATTTAAATACCACTACTATAGTCAGTTCACTAATTAAGAAAAATACAGTGTATCCTTGTAACAGTTAAATCTGTCAATGGTGGGGATCAGAAACAAGATGGGGTCAGAAATGTTTTAACATCATCAACGTACCAGTAAACGTCTCAGTGCAGGGGTTGATCCCTGCTAATCGTTTGGAAGTACCAAAGTCAGAGATCTTCAAGACTCCACTATAGGTGTTGATCAATACATTGTCCCCCTGCAGCACAGACATATTACACACATCGAGACGTTTCACCAGGATAACTGACATTATTTTGGGAAATAAATAAATTGCCACTTGTTCCACAGATTCCCAGCTTGTGCTGCTCACCTTAATGTCCCTGTGGACTATCTGATTGTCATGAAGGTATTTGAGCCCCTCGAGGATCTGTTTGGTGTAGAAGATGATGGTGGCCTCATTGTCTTTCAAGGGACCCCATTTGGAGCGCAGGAGAGATGACAAACTTCCTACAAGCAGGAATGCAAAATTACATAAAATTACAAATTTTTTAAATTTCTTTTAGAAAAAAAATAAAAAAATAAATTAAATTACACATTTTTAATGACAGTCTCCTGCTGTGAAAATGTTTTTCTGATGTGTCCATGAAGGTAGAGACGGGAACAAAGCATCATTCCTACTCTAAATACAATTTTCGGCCTTTGTTGAGAATGAGGTTATTTCTCAACAGTTCCTCAGCTACATCTAGCAAAATCAAACCAAGCTATAGTTCGGAATTGCTCACATACCGTCAGCTGTTTATCTTAAAAACAGTGTCTGCAGAGATTTGTCCCCAAAGAGCAAAAGGTCTTTGGAACCACTCACCTTAGTAAAGTGGCTTCCAGTAGACATTACGTGATCACAGTTACACAATCACAAACGAGACAGACACAGACTTCCTTGATGCTTAATTAAGGCATCATCATGTAGAAAAGCCACAGAGTAATTAGGGAAAAGTAGACTTAGAAGCTGGGGCAGGGCTTCCTTATGTTGGGTCATCTAGGAAACAAAGGGTCTTTTGCATAATCTGTTTTTAATCCAGTGAAAGTTTCATCTGGTGTCCTGATATTAATATGCCAATGTTTCTAGATTACATGAGAACAGAGTGCAACACTGATGCATTAGTCTGTTGTAATTGTATAAGCAGATGTGAATTCATAAAAATAAATCTCAGAATAAATCTTGAGGTTTTCTGATTTAAGACACATTCAGGCAAAATCCTGACTTTAAAAGCAATGTCCAGTTGTGAAAAGTGGCCCTTTATTGCTCTTGAAGTACATTTTTTGGGATTTATACCTCCGGGTACTTCCTCCATGAAGATCTTGATGAAACCATCCTGACTGACAGAGCCCAGGTACTGCACAATATTTCTATGTTTTAGCCTCTTGTGCAGAGCTATCTCCTCGTGGAGGGGCTGGGAGTACCTGGGAGAGACGGGGGAATAAAAAGTTTGACTGTGAACAAAATCTGCGTACTGTAATTTCAAAGTAGTGTATGTCAAACCCTGTGTCTCCAAAGCTCAGAATTACAAATGAACCAGTTTATTGTTGGTCACTGGACTGAAACGGTCAAGGGGATTAATTGTTTCAAGAGATTGAAACATCGTTATACATTAAGTCACATGACAGGAGGCACCATAATTGTTCCTCTCTTGGTTCATTTGCCAGGATCTTCTTTATTTTGTTGGTTTAAATATGTATCTTCACTACAAACCAACTCATTTCACATGTTATTTCTCAGTTTTTGCTGCAGAGAATAAGCAAAACATCATAAGACTGACAGATAGGTGCTGAGCTGGGTGTCTAAATTAAACAGGTTTGGCAAATACGTAAAGAGTGATTTAAATATCATATTTCTTTTGATGGCATCCTTTATTTCCACAACACTGCAGTACTAACCTAAGCATTTTGTGCAGATTAACAAACACAGACAGAAAAGTATAAACACTCATCCATCTCCCCCATGTTTCCTATGAGCACTAGGGATCCAGAGCAGGGAGCGTCATCTCTGCCAAATCTTTTCCCATTAAGGGTATTATGGAAAAAAACATTCTGGTGAGAAACACAGCAGCTCTGTGTCTCCCAGTAAGGGATGAGGGAAAAAAAAAAGTGTGTGAGTGGTGGTTTGTCATACGTGCTGTCCTTCTCAGGGATTTCCTTAATGGCGATGCGTACTTGGTTGCTCAGATCCCTTCCAGCATACACCACACCGTACGTCCCTTTACCCAGAACTACCTTGTCACGATTTTCATTCGTCTCATAGACATACTGTAAAAAAAGAAAAAAGGAAGATGGCATTACTGTGAATGCAAGGACAGAATGTAGCAGCATCAGAGGAACTGTAAGGAATTTCATAAGCAACCACAAGTAGGAGAAGACATAATTATTAAGAGTGACAGAACAGATGTTTTCTTCAGGGACTTGTGACATGAAAGTACTTGAAGTCCAGATTTTTGAGAGTAAACATAAAAATATAACTGTTTATTTATTTACAGACACTTTTATTATATACTATATATGGTGCCCAAAGCTAAATTAAGTGGAAAATATGACACGATGCTAAAGGAATGTTTCTTTTTCTTTAAGAAACTGGATTTCCACCCAACACTAGGAGTTGTTTTCTACTTGTTGAGACATGTTCAGACCTAAAATAGAGCACATTCCGCGACACATTCTCTGACTGACCTCCAGTATTCCCTGAGTCAGATGGTTCAGGTCCAGAGAAGAGTCTTCAGCCTGCTGAAGCAGGGAGTTCACCAGCTCGCAGAAACTGGTGAGAGAACAGCGCCAGGAGACGTTAATGTAGATTAGAATAAGCCGCTGATGGAGCACGTGATTAAATAAAGGTTTCAGTAAATATCAGTTCAAGTAAATGTTGTCACTAGGTCTATCATTTTTTAATGTTGCTCACGCGACGATGCTCGCGCTCATCGTGTCGCACTGTGCGCTGAGAAACGCAGCAGTGAAATATCCTCCTTACACCTCCAACTCATATCAGCCACACCTCTACGCTTATCAACACACTTCTGTCTTCAAGCACCAAGACATATGAGGACACATACCTCATCAACTCAATAGTTTACCCTCATGTTCCTTCTGTACCTCTTATGTCACTTTTTTTTGCACATTTAAATTACGCGCCCCCCCCCCCCAAAAAAAACAAAAAAAACAAACAAAAACAAAAACATATTTGTAAAAGTTGGCTTTGCAAAAAAAGGAAAGGAAAAAAGGAAATGCACAAAAATTATTTCTTAAACCTCATGCATACAAACAATGTGCACTGGTGCATGCAGCTCCTAGTAAGCAGAATATGGTATGAGGAAACATAGTGTCATTTTATTCAGAGGCACTTTGAGCTCTAGAAACCAAACTGATTTCCCTTTCACTGTATTGAGGAAGTGGCACATATTTCAGCGACGGATCTCTCAAAACCAAATGTATTTGCAGTAGAGGATACGACAAGAGGTTAGAAGGGTTGATATAAAGTTGAGATTTGGGCCAAACGACTCTTCATAGAAGCCAATAAAAGAAATGTGACTCATAAAATGCAATTATTTCACACTCAATTCTCCAAGCCACTTCACTTGACCAAAGCTGGGCTGCTTATTTCTCTATCTACCCCTGATTATATCTTCCAGGATCCTGCAAAGAGGATCCAATCATCTTTATCAAGCCAATCAGTTGGTCGGCGATCAAAGCAGTCACACAGAGAAATACACACTCTGCCCTGTTGTTATTAGTCACTCACCCTTTACAGTGAAGCTCAGAGGGGAAGCAGAGCTGGAAGTCATCTGAGTTGTAGTGGACATACAGGAAGCAGCTCCGCTCATCAATCTTTGAAGCACTTAAGAGGAAGAAAAGCAAATAAAGATTTTTACCTCTTCAAATATTTCCCCTTGTGTATTTGGAAACTGTGTGGCAGCGATAAAAGCTTTATTCAAATGGAAATTCTGCAAACACGTGGATGTTCACACTCAGTAAAACAGACCGTATGTTTGTTACACGGATTCAACGGTTCATGTTTGCACAACACAGTGCATGAGGGAAAATTGATTAGCTCAATAAATGCTGATGTAGAGCAATCACACTGCAATCTGAGGACGTTGTTTGTTTCTTGGTTTGAAGTGATCCGGCAGCTGGCTGCTTTTGGTATCTGCGGAAAATTGCCCAACCGGAAAAAAGGAACACAAAAGCAGACAAACTAACAACCCTGATCGGAAGCGAGGCAGGTATCAACAGATGAAACCAGTGTTGAAATCTGACTGACAGCCAAGGTTTCCCTGACAACCTGTATATTCTGGCACCTCTGGTTTTGCCTGCAGGCGTGACCACACCTAACAAAGGAGAGCAGATATTTGAGATGTTAGCACATGCTCTACTCCACTTTACCTCACTCCCCGGATTGCAGAGGCTGGGAAAGTCCACTGGTGTAAGCCTTTCTGTAGAATCAAGATATTTAAACACAGGATGAGGACAGTTCTGATACACAGTGCGTTGCACATAACATAACATTACACCGCATTTATCTGCATGTATGACGCCTGCAAGAGGAAGTAAACATCCTTGAGGCCTGGAGTTAAGGTGTGCTACCTACGCACTCACTGGATTGAACATTCACTGTTCCATGAAGGAGAAATGTTGGCTCTTAATGTTGTTCAGCAACTTATTCTGCATTCTGAATGTATGCCAGGTACTCCTAAATATATATTCATATATGAAGATGGCTGTGGGGGTGGGGGAGAACCGAAGGACTGCGTACCTTTAAGGGTGTGATGTGCTTCAGCTGAACAGTACGACTGTGGTCCTCCTCGCTCACACAAACAACAGCTGGTAGGAGGACTTTGCTAGGCTCCATGATGAGCACCTGGAAAGCAGATTTCAAACAGGATATCCTGACTATATCCCTCCACTGCAGGAGTGTGTGTTGATTTTAGAATTAAAATGGACAGAGCTGGGTCCGAATTAGCAGACAGTCTTCTGTTTATTGGTGAGGTCTTACTGGGCAGCGGTCTGTGGAGACAGTGGGTTTACAGGTCTGCAGAAGCAGCTCCATCCAGAAGTCCACAATTTCCTGTTTTGGAGATTTCACCTCAGGCTGCTTGGCAAACTGACGGTACAGGATGAACGTCTCCATAACCGACGCCACAAACCTGATAGAAACAGACCACATTAAATGAGTGAATACCTGTAAATGTTCTCTGATCAAAAGAATCACATTAAACCGAACTGCCCTGCAAACTGAATCCCGATGATGATTAAACATCCTGATCTGCATGGCTGCTACTAATCAAGAACTGGTGCACAAGCCTCACCAGATAGGGGCCTTGACCCTGTAGAGTTTCTCAGAGGCCTCGATGACTTTCCTAAGTTCGTTAGTGAGGATGTTGGCACCGAGGTAGAAGCCCACATCCCAGTAGATGTCCATCTTCTCCAAGCTGCCCTTTCTCCCGAGCAGCGTGCTCAGAGTCACACCTAAACACAAACATAATGACAGAGAGCAAAACAATGAACAAATTCATATAGAAATCACATATGATAAATAAACTAATGTATGATTTAACATCATGATCCCATGATCCCCAGCCCCTGCAAGCATACATGTCGAAGTGTCCTTGAGCAAGATACTGAACCCCAGTTTGCTCCCAGTGGTGTGAGAGCGATGGTGTGAATGGCAGGTGGCGCCGTGCATGCTAGCCTCTGCCACCACTGTATGAATGTTTGTGCAGATGGGTGAATGCTGGCTTGTGTTGTAAAACGCTTTGAGAGGTCAGTCAGACTAAAAAAGGTGACATTTAAAGCTTGCATGCATTGTAGTGTAAAAACACATAAAATATATCTACACAACTTTAATGTGTAACGCTTGAATAGCAGTAAAGCCACGACATACTGAATGTGAAAAAACTATGAAAGCGTTAAGCACCAATTTTGCGCAGTTCAATGGAAGTTTCAAATTCATGGCCAGCTGCCATCAGGAGGACCACGTTGTTGATGGCTGAGTGAAGAGTTGGCTCTGTCTCAAACGCTTTTCCATACCTGACAAATAAAAGATAACACCACTGGTGGATTATACTGGAACACTGACAGATAAGGGACAAAGGTAAAATCGGGATATGCAACATGAACTGCAAACATGTACAAACAGCATCAATCAAAAAAAGACAATAAAGTAGGTCTGTAATGGCAAACTGTAGTCCAAAGTACAAAAAGGTGCAAAAGACAGTCACATGCCACCTTTTTTTCTCATGAACACTAAAGTGGTTGTACCAATAGCAGGCCTGGTCTCTGCTGCGCTGATCGCTGAACTCAGAGCTCATGAACATGTCTTTGTAGATCCGTCCACACAGGCAGTAGATGTCTGCTCCCACCTTGCCCCCGGACTCCACAATGGGTAGAATCAAGTCCAAAGCCTTCGCACGATCTCCGGGGAGATTCCTCCTGATACGGGAAGATTTGATAATATCAGCAGGGATGAGCTAAGACAATGCCCTTATTGTGCTGTGTATAAACAAGGCAAGTAAAGGCTGCAGGCTGAGAAGGGCACAAAACGCGAAGCTAAAACAAGAGGAGGGATTGCAGCTGTTAAATTAGGATTGTTTGTCAAACACAATTGCGCACCTGTTTAGAGCAAATATGTAATGAAACTTGATATTCTGATGTCCTTTAACCAGACACATGGGCAGGTTGTTCAGAGTCTCCACCAGTTTGATGATGGAATCATAGTCCTGAGAAAAGAGATTGCAGGGTTGCACTTATTTAGACCTTTTCATGTTTCAAGCAAAATACGAAGCTATTAAGCACAGAAACGCACAGGTGCCTTTCATTGAAAACTGACTAAAGCCTATTAATGAACTGATAATGATTGAGGGACACACAGCTATGATCCCATGTGCCTTTGCCCTAACCGAAGTAACTAAGGTGTTTACTAGTATTTAGCAATACTATCCGTAGTAAAGTATTAGTCAACATGAAATACAAGCATGAAATTGTCCACCTACAGTATATTTTTCTGTTTTTTTTTTTTAGTTATGGGCCGGAAACCCTAATTTGAGACAACTTCCATTCACAGAAGGAGCCTTGGTTCGTCTTGTAACCATGGAAACAAAAACAAGAATCCCATCGACGCCCCCAAAAACACATCATCACATCATCCATTCCTATGGTGAGCCAAGAGTAATGATATTTTTTTGTTGATATATGCTACGGTGAGGATGATTTCCGTGGAAAAAACAAAAAATACTATTTGTAGAAAAATGTTAATATTGAAAGGCACAACTACTTATCATGGTTATTATATGTGTAAAGTTTGATGAAGCTAGTATGTATAGTTTGGGACATGCTTTGGACAAAAAATTATTATGGATAGACAGAAACCTGTCATTTTTGTGTCAGGAGGGATGAGAACACGAGCAATAAAAGTTCCTAAATACCAAAAGGCACCACTTCAGTTCTTAGTCCATGTGTGTAGAACATTCTGTTGAAAAGTATTGAACAGTATTTGAGATCTGCTCTGTAAACTAAACCAAACCTCCAGAATGGGCCGAAGTCCGATTTTGTAACCATGGAAAAAACACACGATCTCTGTTTAGGCATTTACTCACATGCACACATGAACACACACCTGAATGTCCCTGTAGGACAGCAGCAGGTTCATGACTATATCAGGGGTCAGCAGCTCTACACTGTCCAGCCGTTTCTGGATGCGGCTCAACTCATCGCTCAGGTCTTTGCCGCTGAAGCGTTCCCGTGCCAAGCGAATATCATTCCTGACTGACTCCCGGAAGTACTCGCTGTCAGAATAAAGAGCAGAGGAATTATACACCTTCACAGTCTTTCAATAAATCAACCAAGTGAAGACAAACATGAGGGATGCTGGGAGTTAAAATATGCAAATGCATGTGTAATCAGAGATTATAATGTTTTTGGCAAAGCACACAGCCCTGCAGTTTATGCCTGACCTGGACTGAATGTGTACATTGTTCAGCAGATGCACCAGTCTTTCCACCAGCAGGGTCAGCAGGGGCTCCAGCTGGAAACTAGGCTGCATCAATTCATTGATACCAGTCATCATTGTAGCATCACAGGCAAACACTTTGCCCTGAGGTGACACCACATAAGGGATGAATGTGTAACTTCCACACTGCTCCTGAGGGAAGATAATGCGAGCAAATTTACACCGTGAGATCTCCAAGGGCTTCAGTGACATCATTTACCAGCTGTCAGTGTTTTTGCTTTTCAATACTTAAGGTTTCCTTTTGAATTAATTCTTGGGTGAATACAACAATTTTTCACCTGATTTCAAACAATCTTCATCTTACCTTAGACACAACGATTCCATCAAATCTCTCTGGAACCTTTCATTCAGTACATCATTGTATTTAGGAATGAATGACTGCAAAATGCAAAGATTTTCTCTGTTTACATGAGTGTAAATTGACTATTTTTTACCATCGGTTGGAGAAAACAAGACATCTAAAGAGATGTCACCGTTAGGTCTGGGAAACAGCGAAGGGCGTTTTTCAGTATTTCCTGATAGACTACAGCAACAATTGATTAGTCATAAGAATGATTAGCAGATTAAACGTCTTTGAGTATTCTGAAAAGCGCTTTATAAATAAAATGTATTATTATTATTAATTGATAATGGAGATATTCATTAGTTGCAGCCATGGCTGGATTAACAGGCTACGGGGGATCCTGAGAGAGAAATCAGTTGAAGACCCCTATTGCCTCTGTTTCAGCTTATTCCCAATAAGTATAGTGCACACAGAGGAACACGGATTTAAAAATCCTCCACTCATTTTTGACACAAATTGTGAAAACCTTTTGTTGATTTTTAAAATTAGTTGTAGATCCATATATGGGTATTGAGTCTGGAAACAATTTTTTTAGAAAAATAGCCACGCTGACTTTATCAAACTCCCAAATGACCACGCACTTTGTAAAACTAATCCACCAATGTAAAAAAAAGAAGAAGCATGAAACATGACGGGGATGGTGCCATTGTCATGCTGAAGGTGGGGCAGTCCACCAGACAAATCACCAGGGCGGTGAATGCTCTCCATTCCACAATGGTGCATCTATGCTAGCATTATGTAGCCAGAGGAACAACGACAGACACCCGCACCCTGGTCGACCTTGCAGAACAACCTGGAATCAGGATTGGCATAACCATCAATAACGAGCCTGTACATGCACAAGCAATAAGAAATCATCTGAGGCTTGATGGAGCCCGACAACCTTACACTAACGCTGCGCTTAGGTGCCCTGAAAACCCAATGAAAACCTCTGGGGTTGTGTTGAGTGAGTGAGTATGACAGCGCAAACATCCTCCCAAGACTAAGCAGCAATCCAGGGCAGCTCTGACAGAAAAAGTAGGCCGTCACCCCATAGGATGACATCATCCGGAGGTTGTGCCAGTCTATGAGGAGGAGGATTCCTGCTGTAATCAATGCTGATGGGGGGTCACACTGTTTACTGATTGTGTAAAATGTAATTTTTTTTGTGTTGTAGCCTATTTGAGGGGTTCATATTCTGACATACATTTTGCTTACTCCAATTATTATAAAACATTTTACGTGATCCACGTTCAACCCGAGTTCATTCTCGTAAACATGGGGGTGTGTTGTTTTTATGTTACCTTGACAGCTTGTATATCACTATCTTGCTTGTAACAGTATAAGATTGTGTTGTTGGTCATGCTGAAACTTTCTCTCACTCCAAGGTGATAGAAGAGAGACGGCTGGCAGAAAGTGTCGCTCATCTCAACCACTGCGACGTCTGTGGGGGGAAAGTTAAGAAAGCGGGTCAGTATGCGTAATTGGTGTGGTGCTGCGTCTATGTCATCCGATTTAGCCTAGGCTACTAACTTCCCTACAGTCGGCATGTCTGCACTTGCCTGCGTTGTAGAAACTATCCAGGATGTCTGTGGTGCCCAAGGACATTCTCTCAAATGAAATGGTTTGTAAAACAGCGTGTGCGTCCGCGCAGGCTTCCTTCATGCATGTCAGTGACAGGTTCTCCTCGGTCTGCGGCACCGACGCCTCCTGGTTGACGATGTATGCCACCGTTACCGCTCTAGTTCGACTCCGTGGAGATACGATCTGTTTGGCTGAACCGCTAGAGCTCAGCTCAATTGCCACAGGGTCCTGCCAGAAACTTCCAGTTGACACCCGAATTGGGTCTTTCCTCCTCAGCTCGTGCAGGCTCATCCGTCTGCGCTCCGTCGTAAACATGTTTTGCCTTATTCCGCAGCTTTAACTCAATGCATTTCCTTCGTCGGGACAACATTCATTAAAAACGGAAATATACGGTCGCTTAGTTTTGTAATTCCCCAGGTGCGTCACCGCCTCTGCTCACACTCCATACCTACAGACACTCGTCACTCCTAGTCTCCTCTCGACCCGCCCTTCTCTATTTCCCTGCTCCGCTCCGCCCGCTGACATTCTGAGAATGAAACTGGATGCCACACAGAGAAGACTCGCATGACCTCTGCTGTGAAAAACAATTACCGGCATTTAACTACTTTACTTAAAAGAAAACTGACCTGGCTGTTGATGAAAACCTAATATGGTTACTGTTTGTGTGCCACCATTTAAAGTCACTTTATTATATTTACTAATTAATAATTACTAATTCTGTCTTGGCCAGATTAAATAAATAATACAAAGAAAGAAAAAAATTAGATATGCAGAAAATAACATTCATATAAACATGTAAATAACTTTGTGTGCACAAATACTTTTTCAGTACAAAATATTAGAATAAAAAATGCACAGCCCTGATGAGGCGTCTACATTAAAAACTCCAGAGACAATCCAAATTTTCACTGACTTTATTACAACACATACATACATACATACATACAAGATCTATCTGATAAACATGTTATCTAAATAAATTTGGGTACTGAAACCTTTAACTAATCAAGGCCCTCATCTTCTTCCTCTTCTTCTTCTCGCTTGGCGTCCACTTCTGTTGTGTCCGAGAACTCGTGCAGGAGCACGTACTCGCGGCTGCTGAAGCCAAACTTGATAACGTCTTTTTCTTTCAGCTCGTAATAGCGCTGGGACTCTATGCGCTGGTTGTTGAGATAGGTGCCGTTGCCAGAACCCAGGTCAATGATGTAGGGCCTTACCCTGCGGCCAAGGGTGCCGTCAGCACGTGTAAATTCAACCAACCTTAAGAGATGCGGACAGAAAGGATATGAATATGTATTAAATGTAATGCAACAGGGAGAGGACAGTGGAGTTAGTCTAACTTATAGAGATTCAAGTTGTAGATTTCTAAAAATGAGCATATTAAAACATTACTTACCTGTATTGGAAAACAGCATGCTGTTTTGAGCAGGATGGGTGGTCGATGGGGATGTCGGCAATTCTTCTCTGTCGCCCCAACAAATAGGCACTTTGTCGATGAATATACATGACTGGAAGCGGTTCATCGTTTTTGAAAGGGTAAAGCCTCCATCGGCGCTTCGGAATGCGAGCCTCGGGCGGCTCATTATACTTTATCACGACTCCCCGGAATGTGTTCGTATCTTCCGTTAATGCCCCGGAGAGTTCAAAGTTTGGTTGCTCTTTATCATCAGGAGGGTCATTGGGGTGGTCGGGGTCTTGTTCAAGCTGCTGACGGTTTTCCCTGCGCCGCTCATCGTGCCGCTGTCTTTCTGCTTGTTGTGTGTCTCGTTCTCTGCCACGGTCTCTCTCCTGAGGTGCGTCCGATTCCCACCTGCTACGCCTCTCCTCTGGCTGGCCGTTTCTTCTCCGCTCATCACCACTGGGCCGATGTTCTTCTCGCTCCTGTGAGAAATGTGGTTGGATGAAAGGTGAAGAAACATGATTAGTCCAGGACAAACCCACAATTTGTTTTAGGCCATAGGCCATCACAGACTCTATATATTGCATTATATTTGGTCGAACTGTCAAAATTGTTAAGTGTTATGCCACTGTATCTGGCATATGACACTAATGACTATGCTGCTGTTGTTGTACTGGCATATGTCACTTATAAATGATAACTTACCGTACTTAAAATAACACCTACAAATCCTAGACGGTAATCATGAGACTATTATACTTGAAAATAATAAGCTCTTGTAGGCAGATGTCATGTGCCAATACCTTTGAGGTAGCTTTGCGATCTGGCTCAACTGTAGCCAAATATTGGCTCTGTGGCACAGCCTGTCAGTTTAAAGTTGTATTTTATGTGTTATTTGTGTGTGTCTTATTTATTTTTCACAGGAATTTAAATACACAACGGGCCACTGGTTTCGGCATTAATGTAACCCAATAGCCATTGTCAATATCAAATGGGTGTATGCAGTGAGAAGTGATATCAGTGTAACACAAGTGACATACTTTGTAAGTACGCTACCATATGCTGGTGCAGCATAGGCGTAAAATACAAATAATAAATGTCATTTGTCTGGAAGGATTGGTACAACAGTGGAAAGAGGTGTTTGTTATTTTGGTATTGTTTACATCTAATCGTGGGGTAAAGTATTACATTTTGTTTTGTATTATTTTAATTGTCTGATTTAAAATCCCTCATTGTCGTCCTGAAACATTTTAACCCTGATTCAACCATGAAAAGCACTTTGAAGGATTTGCTATTGTTACACACCAAGAAAAAAATGTTAAAACAACATGAAACAGTGAATTACTCTATAGACACATTTCATTCTTGTTCTTCCAGCTATTAATTCTCATAAAGGTTTATTGAATTTTGTCAATAATTTAAAACCTAATCACCCGCTTTACTCTGACATCAGCACCACGATGGGGACTTCGGCCTCTTCTATTCCTGGGTGATCTGCTGCCTCGTCTGCGTGGTGATCGGTCCCTCGTCCTGGCGGATGACAATACGATTAGAAGAAGAACACAAACAGACTTCTATATAATTGCAAATTAATTATAAAATCTGAAGACAATTTAATATTGCTGTTTAATAAAACTATTCAACAGTAACTTATATCATAATTCTAAATAAAACATGCATACTAAACATATTCTCAATAGACAGAATATACCCTTTGGTGCATAACATCCACTGAAGTGGACAGATTTATTTTCAGTCCCAGAAAAAAAACGTACAAGAAAAATATAATTAAATCTGTATAAAAGTGTTCCTAATATCTTATTTAGTTGAAAAATATTTTTTACCTGTCTGGTTTTCTGAAAATAAAAGGATTTAACACTTATTCCTGAGGTACTTGGTGTATCTCAACCATTTTGAATTTATGATGCAATTTGTCAAAATGACAAAGAGATAGAAAGATAATAATCATGTGGGATTGTAAAGAACGCTTTGGGGGTCCGCCACCTGGTATGTTGGGACATGGTACAACTTAAATAGTTTAAAATGGCTTCCAAATATCTGTCCACTGTAGTGGACACCATGCATGAAGGGGTTAACTAATAAAGGAAGTAGTGGCGTTTGTTTAGGGCTAACAGACTTGAGTTAAACTAAATTGTTAGATTGCGTTAGTAAGGACTCCTTAACCAACGCGTATGTTATGTCTATCAAAGTAAAAACTAAAAACAAGTGACATAAGTGACATTATATGACGACTAACGATTCCCGGGTCTACCTGCTCGTTCTTCTCTGTGGACTCGAGTTGCTGTTGGATCTCGAACTCGAGCGGCGTGATGTCTGAGGCCTAACTGGGCTCAGACTCTCCTGCTTTATCCTAGGGTTGTAGTCCCGCTCCATTGACTCTCTTCGCTTGTGTCGTTTTTCTTTGGTCATTTTAAATATTTTCGGACGAACTCAATGGTTGAATGACTAAACAAGCATCGTCGTGACCCCAAACTCGAGTAAACGTACTGGTAAATTGAAAAGTGTAGCAGCCACAAACTTTGTACTTCCGCTTCCTGTGGTGCATCGAGAATACATGTCGGTAGTGGTCGCTGCCAAGTGTTTACGTTGGTTCCGACCTGACAGCGTCTCTAGATGGGAATGATGACATCTGTGTCTTGTGAGATCAAACGTTTACCTTAAAAGACACAGGATAAATTGAAAGGCGAATAAATTAAAATCTCAACGACTGAAAACCAAGTATCACTGCCTTCTTTTGTTCTCCTGTTTGAAAGCAAACATTCATGACCTGAACAGCTGATTCCACCCGAGCAAAAAAAAAAAAGGAATGCCTGGACCCTGCTGCCATGACAACACAAACAATGAGCAAGAGAGCGAGACATCTTTATCAGCATCGATATACATTTCTGTTGGCTAAGTGAAAAAAAACAAGTAGCTTCTGGTTTTGATATATAGCGTCGTGACTTTCATAGCGAAAAACAATGATTCAGCCGGCAAAGTCGCTCTTAAAATACGACAATCCAGTTTTGATCAGCAAAAGCACAGACAGACTATCACTAAAGGTAAGTTTCACCAAACAGATTCACTCGAGGTTATTCAACATTAACGCTACCTGACTAAAGTAACCTTGGATGCGAGGTTTACGTGGAAATCAATTCTTTTTATTGCGGCTGTTATTTATTTTTTTCTAACGAAAAAAATCCATTAACTGTGAAGCACAGACTGAAGCATCCATATTTTCCACGTTTTAGTAGAGTTTAGACTGTTCCATGTAACTTTACACATGCTCCAAAAGTTGTTATTCAACCCTTGGCACATACAATGTGCCTTGATTGATAGAACTAGTATGTCTTAAAGACTTGGGCTCTTCTGAAATGCCAGAAAAAGCTTAATTTTAAACCTGAGTTATTGATGTCATTGCTATATGTGTTTTTGTACGAGCCCAATTGTGATTATATTTAATTATTACCCCCCAGCATATAGGCCTAATGTGTTTTGTCTGGGGCAAAACATTAAAAACCATGCAATTTTTTTTCTCATGAAACTTAGTCAGCACATCAAACATATACAAGAGTGGTGCCTTTTGGTATTTGAGAAAATTCACAATGATTATTTCTGGCGTTTTCCATGACAACTTCATTGGATTTTGCAGGGGTAGGGGGATATGCCAACTCCTGGTGGCTTTTGTTTTATTTTAGCTAACAAGAGACACATCTTAAGACAAAGGCAAAAGACAAACTTAAGCTACAACACCCATTACCTACAGATCATGCAAGAATTAAAATGACTGTAGTTACTTTATTTTGTATATGTAATACCTGCAAGGCTGGGCCACTGTTATCACTGTCCTTTCTTATACATGGAACAGGTTTGTCAATGTATGAGCAAGTTACAAGGCAGTTCTTAAGGCAACGAAAAGAGACAAATCAGTTAATAGGGATGGGAAGTACCTACAAAATGCAATTTGGAAATTTTTTTATTTTTATTTTTTACTACAGGCGCCTTTGAAAGTGAGCCCTCAGGAGCCAGCCAACTATGACCCGGACCCGCCATCTCCTCAATCAATCTCTAGTGGGTCCAGCAAAAAAAGAAATCGGGAGATACTGAATGCCATACTTCCACCCAGGTATAGCTCTTCCCATCTGCAATATATTGTTCAAGTTCAAACCACGCTCTCTGGTATCCCAACTTCTACCTTTTGCAGGGAATGGATGGAGGGAAACCAACTCTGGGTGCAGCAAGTGTCCAGTGCACCTTGTACAAGAACAGATGTTATTCACCTTGAGGAAGAGCTGGACACAAAGCTACAGCAAAGGCAGGCCAGACAGACGGGAATCTGCCCAATACGCAGGGAGCTCTATTCCCAATGCTTTGGTAAGGAGGAAGGCAATGATCACTGAAACCTCTGTGAATATGATCATAAATGAACACTAACTTATACACAGAAGACTAACACACATCAAAAGGACATTTATATGTATTATGCAATTTATATGGTTGGATTTTTTAAAATCTTTATAAGGATGTCTTATTTAAATCCCAAAGAAGATATATTTTCATTAACATAAACTCAAATGTCTGATCCTCCTAATTTTGTATTTCTTTAAGATGAGCTTATCCGACAGGTGACCACCAACTGTGCTGAGAGGGGTCTGCTGATGTTACGGGTTAGAAATGAGATTCAAATGACTTTGGGTACCTACCAGACATTGCATGAAAGCAGTGTGGCTTTTGGTATGAGGAAAGCATTTCAGGCAAAGCAAGACAAAGCAGACATGGAAAAGAGAGTAAGGACATTTACCTTTTTGTTATGACTTACACAAACTCATTCCAAAGGAACCAAAAATCAGCATAAAGAGATTTAATTTGCCACTCATCTTAAGTTATCAGAGTACAGTATAGACAGTTTTTCAGTTCGATATCCAGCAGAGAGCATTTCTCTTCATGAGTTATTGTAAAATAAGAATGGTGGTAGCACTCTTGACATAATTGCTCTTACATCTGGGACAAACTTATAGTTGTGTCTTAATACATACATAGATTTCTGACCTGGAGAATGAGAAACAAGACCTGAAGAACCAACTGATTGAACAGAAAGCTAGATGTGATGCAATTGAAAAGAGAGAAAATGAAAAAGCTCAAATTGAGGAAAAGAGGCACAATGAAGAGATTCAGTTCATGAAGAAAGTCAACCAGCAGCTCAAGGTGATGTCTCTAATTACATATCAAGACAAATACGTTAATAGCTGTGTTGACTGTCTTCACACTTTAATATTTGTCTTCCTATTCAGGCCCAACTGGAAGAGAAGATTGCACCAAAGAAGTAACCAGATGCAAACAGACAAGATTTGGCATCAAAAGCCACTGGATAAAGACCATTTAACACTTATTTAGTATTTTTATTAACTCAATATTTTTGATACAACTGTAGGCTTTTGACAAATTTAAATAAAGATTTATTGCATGTGTTTTGCGACTTCGGTCTAGTGCTTTGATCGCTTGGCCTTTTGGCCTTCTGTGGCTGATGCTGGGGCCTTTCTGTTCTTGTTTTTCACATTGTGTGTTTCATAATAGCGCACGCCAACTTTCTTCACCTTCTGAGCACGGTCCATTGCTCTTCTCTGTAGAGATGGATAAAGAGAACAGGGGAAAAAGTGATGATGACATCCTATGTGAAAAAGATCAGAATATTTCATTTCCAATCCTGTTACAGCAGTAAGAGCAGACATTAACTTATCTTAGATCTGTCTGAGGTCAGAGAGAACAAACACCGCTTACCTGTTTAGATGTCAGTCTGCCCGTCTCCTGTGTGGACTCCTCATCTTCCTCAGCTTTCCTCTTCTTGTCCCTCTGGCTTGCAGCTGAACTCACTGAAAGATAAATACAATGTCGACATTCAGCACTGTCCAAAGCCACATGAACATGAAAATGAATATGATGATTGACTACCTTTCTTCTGTGCTTGCTTATTCCTCATGTCTGTGAACACTTTGTTCGAAAGTTCCTTAGGTATCCTGTCCAGAGAAGAATGAAAGGATATCATTACCCAACAAAGCCAACAGTCACTTCTACTGGAATCTGATGAAATGAACAGTAATTATATAAGGCTTAGAGTAACTAATACGACTGTTTTTTTTATGTCTGTCTTCAGTGTATGGGCTGAAATTCAACAATGCAAATTAAGGAACGAAAGAATAATGCCAAACTTATGGAAACAGGCCACTGATCAGATCAAACTGATGACTGCTAGTCTTCTGGGGCTTAGAGGCTGGTTAGCACAGACCATCTAAAATGCATGACATCGCCCTGTTTGACAACTTCTATCTCCACTGGATTAAGGAAATAAGGACCTAGACAAAGAAAATATTTGAGTGAGGTTTGGTTGAGAGGATACGGACCGGATAGCTGAGAAGCGTTTGGATTTGGCTCGCTCCAGGAAGTGCTTGTACTTGGAGATCTTCGCATCCAGCTCACGAATCACCTCGCGTGAACTGTTGCTGCTGGTGTCCTTGCCAGTTTGAAAGGTTGTGGGCTTGGATTCAACAGTCTCTCCATCGGGCGGTTCAACATTGGTCTGGTCTTCCTCTCCACCATCGTTTTCCTCACCGCCTTCCTCATTATCCGAACCAGAGAAATCAGATATATCCAGGTCAGGCATTTCCACAGGAACCAAGTCTTCCTCGTTGAACTCAGGTGCCACATAGATCTTGCCAAAGTTTTGTCGCACATTAGCCAGAATCTTTTGGACCTGCTCTTTCTGTCTCTGCTGCTGCTGTTCCTCATTTCCCTCTATGATGGCCTCCGGATTGTCTCCTTGTTCCTCCTGCCCATTCTCAACTACATCTGAAGGTCCTTCAACTGCCAATGGCTCCTTGCCCTAAAAAAAAGTTTAAGTAACAAAATACATGTTGACAAGTAGATTTATAGGTATAATTGAAAGAGTTTTCCATAAATTATTTACTTACAAAACACAGGTGGAAAATTCAGTGAACTCTTACCTCTTGATCCCCCTCAGGTCCCGGGGGCTTCACAAAAAAGGGGATACGTCCTCTCTGCCAGTCATTCAACACCATTTTTGAGACAGTGGTGAGATCTGGTTCACCGCCCTGCACAATAACAATACATTGCTCAACCTTAGTATTCAAAACTAATAGTTCTCATACACTTTGGTGTGCCAAGAGTGCAGCACAAACCCCATGTAAGCAGAAAATAGACTAGATGCATAAATAAAGGATTTGCTCTTTCGTTTATGGAAACAGGCCACTGATCATATCAAATTGATGACTGCTAGTCTTCTGGGGCTTAAAGGCTGGTTAGCACAGACCATCTAAAATGCATGGCATCGCTCTGCTTGACAACTTCATCTCCACTGGATTAAGGAAATAAGGACAATACAAAAGACAAAGAAAATATTTGAGTGAGGTTTGGTTGAGAGGAGACGGACCGGATAGCTGAGAAGCGTTTGGATTTGGCTCGCTCCAGGAAGTGCTTCGCATCCAGCTCACAAATCACCTCGCGTGAACTCTTGTTGAACTCTTTGTTCAAGTTTGAATCATTTGTCAAATACCTGACAAATGCTTTAACGAAAATTACTAGTTATACTGGTAATGGCTTATTGTTTGGTAAGCATACTCTCTGCTTGTTATGAGATAAATAAATAGACAAAGATTTAAGGGAAATTAGTTTTAAGGATAGTCTGAGAAACAAGAAAATGAAAGAGGAACTTTCAAACCTTCAGAAGTTTCCCAGTGCGGAAGGCCATCTTCTCAAGAAAGTCTTCAGCAGAGTTCCACGTTGGGATGCGGTAAGTCTTCTGAATGTACTCTGGCTTGGCACGCTCCAGTACTGCCCCAATGTGGTCTTCTGGGTTCTTGATCTTCTCCACTTGAACCTTTATGAAAAAGTGGAAGAAAAAGATGTACACTTAAAGAAATGAATTCATTTACAGGAACATAATGGCCCACGTTTAACCTAGGTTCTGGAAAAGGACCTGTAGGATTAGACTCAGAGCTCATCAAGGCACTACCACTTTCCACATTAACAGTTAGTGGATGCACATGTTTTTGAGTGCTATGAGGAGCCCAAATTAAATTTCATTCACTTACATTGCAATGGAATGGCAGCAGAACTATGTGGGGGGCCATAACAAAACCTTGGTACACAAAAAGAAAAAGAAAGACAGACTTACCACTCCTTTCAAGACAATATCAGATTCACTATCTTCTGAAGGGTAGACGACACCAGGACAGTCAATGAGGAAGATGCGCCTCATCAAAGTGATGTACTGCCACACCTAAAGAAGGAAGATTTATGTTGGTATGATCAAATTATTTCAGTTTCACATGAGATCTTAAATCTTGGGGAATATTTATCCTTGTTGGTTTGTAAGTTGGATCTTTTCATATTCTATATTCTTGGCCTTTACACCGTCTCCACTGTAAACCATGTTAGTAAACCTTCAGAGATCAGATTCATATCTTACTTGCCACTTGGCACCTTACCTTTGTTTCTCCGGCAATGGGTGCCACATTGCAGACCTTCTTAGACCGTAGTGTGTTGATGACTGAGCTCTTTCCCACATTAGGATAGCCAATGAAACCCACACTTATCTGTTTCTTGTCTGTGTGGAGCTGCGGGAAGCAAAACAAGGTCAGAATGCTTTGTTTCCTTAAAAAAGCTGCAGTCTGTACTCCCATCATGGAGGCAAATTTAGATCAGGTACGTTATCAAAAACAATAAGAGTTTATGACTTATAATTAGAGGGTCACTCTGTAGAGTGCATTCTTATGTCAAGGTCCAACAGTCCCTTTTAATTAAATTCAACCCGAATCCAAATTCCAATTATGAAGCTAAACCAACAGGTTTCAGGAAAAAACTAAGTAGTTTATGTGTAATTGATAAAAAAAAAAGATTAAAATAACTATCTTGCAATAGTAAATAAAAAAAAAAAAATCATGCATCCACTCCTAAATTTGATGGTTTTCTCTAGGGCACATGCACCACCATTCCACCCAGTTTCACGGTAATTGATCAAGAACATTATGTGCAATTGACAGGTGATTTGAGTGTGAGGCCTTCGCTTACCTTTCCAAACTGCCTGAGCAGCTGGATGAGGGAACCCTTACCAAACGAGTTGGTGAGGCTGGCATGGAAAGCCAGAGTGGGGTACTCTTGGGACAAAAGAGCTACCCACCGTTTCTGGTTCAAAATTGAGTGGAGACAAAGAATCAGTGACACAATTTAATACTCCTGAGAAGTTACACACAATGATTCACGGACATATTGGGAACAAAGATGAACATTTCATAGATTTCTTACCGTGACCCAAGTAGGGATGAGGTCACATTTGTTCAGAACAAAGATCAGATGTTTCCAGGATTTCTCCTTCTTCAAATATGTCTCTATGTTCTTGGAGCGTGTTCCCATGGGATCGCGGGCATCTAGCACTTGGATGACGACATCAGATGAGTCGATCACCTATGACAATAAAATTTTAAAAGTCAGGAATACAGATCGACTATGTAGCACTTCAGAGTACCTACTCTACATTAACGTAATCATCAGAGTACCTTGTAAAGTTCCCCCCAGATCCTCTTGGACTGACCCTTTTTGAAAATTTCCTCACGGGCTTCCTCCCTGTTGAAAAATGAAAATTGAGAGAAATTTATTTTGACCTTTAAATATGGAAATTTAGCATCCACAAGCCCAGCTGGAGTAGCCAGTTGAATGGATTAAAAACAGTTTCTTCTAAAGGTCTTACCGGACCCCTGTGTCCTCAGTTATCAGGTCTCTGTCCTTGTCTGCCTGGTAGCTCTGGGCTGAGGCCTCAGCCTGTTCTATGAGGTCCCTCACGTCCTCCACCATGAGACTGGGCTTCTTCCTCTGAGCCTTGGGTCCAAATGTGGTCTCAAAACCCTCTGTGTCTAGAATGTGCACCTTTGAATTCTGCAGGTGTCGAAACAGAGAGAAACACAAAAGACTTGCACTCTGTCTGAGAATACCACAATCCACCACTGCTAAATTAAAAAAAATGTATTAATAAATAAACAAACCCCCCCCCCCCAAAAAAACAAACAATTGAATTATTAGCTTTGGTCTATTTTGCTTAATTGCTTTTCTTTTTCTTCTTGCTATTTTTAATGGTGAAAACCGACCTCAGGAACAGGTTCCAAGGACAGCACTTGGTTGGGAGCCTGTATGAAAATCTCAATAAATAAATACCATGATGCCATGGTGAAAGCCGAGGAAGATCAAGTGCAGCAATAAGTCATGCACACTGTGTCATGATGTGATAAGTGGGTACTTTGCACAACTGAGTAGTTTTAATAGTAATGTGACAGTGAAGTGAGTTGTGGTAGTGTGCAATAAATGCAAATTAATTGAGTCATCCTCTCCTTGTGATCACTTTGTTTTAAGTGTTTTACATGAAAATAAATAACCAAACATTTGGTACATGTGCATAATCTCTATCAGTTCTTGCCACTGGGCCCTAAAAAGATTTCTTGGGGAATCACTTTCCAATTGTTTTATCAAAAACATAAAGGTCATTGGCTATGAACTAGTTCATAAATGAAGGTGTCTTCACTAAGAAGGGAAAAATAATGCTCTGCATGAGCATGAATGCTAAACGGACCTGATGAGCAGCTGGTTGAGCTGCTTCAAACTCAGTGAAAGGTCTCAGTGCCACCAGGAAAAACAGTATACAGAAAACAATAAAGACTGAAATAGACCCAATGGTATGTTGGAAGAGAAAAAGAACAAGATGTTATTAGGAACTGTGTTGGTTATGGTGTAAAAAGCCTAGCAGAGTGCATCTCTGCCTTGCCAAGCAAGGTGTCGGTAAATAAGGGTCACACTAGGGCTGATTGAGAACTAAATGAGGCCTCATATGCCATCACACCTCATAAAATGCAAGAGGTAACCTCACACATGGAGGTGCACAAAAACAGCCGTTCCTTGAATGGCACTTGAGGCAGACTCCAAAATCAAGTCAATCCCCATAATCCAGAGGGCTTAACTTTACATGTTTACAGCCTGGTTCAGAAATCTGCTCTATAGCTAATTTTGATATTCATGACAACTGAACAGGATATTTATCTTATCTAACTCACTCGTTCAAATTATATTAAGACTTAAAGTAATGCATCATTACGGGAGTGTTATGCATAATTAAGGGAGTGTGACATCTAGCTGTGAGTTCTCTGCTAGACTTCACCTCAGTTTATTCGAGTCCTGTCGCCCTCTCAGCAATGATTGTGGTGTTTTTCATTTCTACTTGTAATTGTACTATTAGAGTGGAGTGGAGGGAAAGAAGGCAGGATTTCGGATTTACGAGCAACCCTGTTAATCAACAGACCGCTTCTGTTAACTGGGGATAAAAAAATCTAAAAAAAAGGTGTTGAATATAATATATACACACAAATGCGTATCCCCTCTCATCAGGCCTTCGAGCATCACACGGACAGCACAAAACTAAAATACAAGCCACTAACTCTTACAAGTACAGTAGGAAAAGGTTTATACCCTTCATACTCACATGGGCTTTAACTCTATCATGCAAGAGGGACATGGGAAGTTTGCTTGGTCTCATCACCACACGATATGGATCCTTTTGGACCGCTCCCATCTCTTCCTGGAACTTCTGGAGGGACGACTGCTTTATCACACGGGTATTTGCTGAAATGCACAATTTTTAAATGCAAAGTGTGGCTTGTTTAGATTTCCCATATCTGAACACATTCATAACTAGATGTCTCATTACATTCCGAAATTCATGTCACATTCACCGAGTTTAATCAGGGATACTCAAACATGATAATTTGAAGTCCACATGTTAATTTTACACAAGGCTATAAGTTCTTCCTACTTTCCACGTCTCTCATTACGGTATAAACGGCCAATGCATTCAGGTGAATTTGACCAGGTGACAGGTTGACTAGGCGATTTTTACGTCAGTAATGTCACAATTTATTCTAGATCTGAACCACTGTTCAACCAACTGATTCCAAACCATGTGAGAAGTAATGTGAATGGATACGACACCAAAAGTGGAAAGATCATAGATAAAGTTGAGGGTGTTTGCTAACTTTGTAAAATACACCTGCCTTACAGTAACAAGAGGTTATTATTGAAATAAGGCAGGAGAGGTAACACAAATTAATGAAACATCAATTCTGCATCCCATTCTGCCTTTAGAATAAGGGTATATAGTGGGAATGCATGATGCCGATCCAATAAATTATTGGCTAGTAGGGATAGGCCTTGATTTTTTTAATTATTTTAAAAATTCCAACAGTATACATGACTATTGTTTTGTCATAAAAAAATGTTTTTTTCTTGTTTTTACCTATGCCTGGTTGTAATGCAATACTACTGCCAGAAGGTGGTGATAATACATATATAGACTGTTTGCAACCGCTATCAATGAAAGGAGGACAGATTGCGGCTACCGGTCTGTGGCTACCCAGCACCATACGCAGCAAGTTGAGATGCACTGTGCGTTCTCACACCGTTCTGTCAGAACCGGCATTAACTTACTAACCACTGCAGACAGAGAACAACTAACAAGACCTGCAGTTGTGGCGATTCTCTGACCCAGTCTAGCAATCACAATTAGCTCCTTGTCAAAGTCGCTCAGATCCTTAAACTTGCCCATTTTTCCTGCTTCCAATATATATATATATATATCCAACCCACTGGCAGGTGCCATTGTAATAAGATAATAAATGTTATTTATTTCACCTGTCAGTGATAATTATGTTATGACTGATTGGTGTATACTGCAATATTAAAAAATAAAGGACATTTCACAAGAAACACATAGTGTATTATTTGCATACAAATACAGTATATTAAAATGTATGTAATTTTAGGTACTGTAAGTCAGTGTTCTTCTACCAAAACAACACCAACCCCTCCCACACTTCTACAATAGTTAGTGATAAAATGTATGCTTAATCTACGTAGTGGAAGATAAACACGCTTAGAAAATGAACTGATTTTTCTTGTAGATTAGTCATGAAAAATTGTGTAATATTACCTGTTTGAGTTAATTTGACTTACTGGTCGTTGTGTGTCCTGCAATGTGGCTACTGCACATCAACGTAATGCGATATCGCTGCTGAAACAATATACTGTGCAGCCCTGGTTGTCTCTCTTCACAAAAACAAACTAAAGTCTAGCTACAATGACAACTTTCACAACAGTATATAACAGCTACACAAAGGTAAAGAAATGCACTTACCAAACCATTTGATGTTTGGTTCAACTCTGGCTACAGTTCCTGGAGCCACTGTGGACTGGTATTGTAATTGTTTGATGACTTTTCCACGGTTATTACTGGGAACAGACAATAGGTGTGAGTATTGTTATATTCCACTGCCACTTAGAAAAGTATAGTAAATCACAACCGCACAACAATGATGCAAATCTTATAACCACTTACCATCTCTGCTTTTGTCTGTACATATTCAGACGCTTTATAGTGGCTCTGTCCCTCATGTTGGTCCCACCAGCACCTTTGGCTCGATCTACAGAATACATAAAGTTATTGTAACGATTCACCTGTTCAGAACACATTGGAATGCATTTGCATTTTCAAGGGCTCCTTCAATATGGTCTTCATGACAAAATAACAGCAGCTACAGTTTGAAGCAAAATTAAAAAAAAAAAAACACTGTACATTAGATTTATTGGCAAAATATACTATCTATCAGATGTTTGCAATAACCAAAGAGAACTGCTTAAACAAGAACTGTTTAAATAGCTCAATACAACAGATATTATTAGTGTTTTCCCAGATATAACACAAAAGGATACTTTTACTGAGACCCTTCATGAGAACTATCTCTACTAGTATATTTTAATACTAGTATATTTTAATCTCGAATAGTATATTTTGCTTAAAACTGTATTTCCTGAGTTCAATCAATCAACAAGAAAAGATATAGTTGAATGTGTCACTGTCAAATTAAAACCCCAATGAAAGTTAACTTATTGCGTGCTATCATAGTAGGGTCGGCTACAGTTCACTTTTAGTCACCCAAGCATTCATGTTTTGGAACACTACACTCAATTTAAATGACTAGCTTAATGTAGCAAATATTAGTTTATTCAGCAACGGAAAAGAATTTGTTTAATGTTTACAAGCGCTTAACCAGACTAGCTCAAATTAGCATTAGCTGTAAACAAACGGTGTGGCTAATGGAGTTTAGCTCACCAGGGTTGCTGCTGGAAGTCGAGGGGTTTATCGAACTTCTCCCCTTGAACCGAGGCTTCACCATTTTGACGGCTTAGCTGGTAAAGCCTTGCTCTGAGAAAGAAATAGAGACCACCCAGAGGAGTCTGAAAGATGAAGCTTTTTTGCTATTTCCCTCAACGGTATGTTGAACAGCACACGTGTTGATACGGTAAGGCCGGAAAGACGTCATCGATCGAGCGACCGTGGAATGAACCAATCAGGAAGCTCCTGTGTGAATCCTACTATGGCGATGTCCTAACCAGCCTTACTATACATCTGATTGGTTTACCGTGAGTCATGCCTTCAGCGTAGTAGGATTGTAAATTTAGCGTACTTGTAGTGCGAGGCTGTATTTGAGACACGTGGGCACTGAAACGGGCTCCTGTCAGCATCTGAACAGTAACAATGTGGTGGATTGAAAACAATTAAAATTTAAATGAACGACATGTACAACAATATCAATTTATGATGAACTAGGAAAAAAGTATAATTATACAGGCCATTTCAAATGGCCTCCAAATGGTATAAAATATCTTGGAATATCTGTTGATAATGGTCTTAAAAATTTGTATACACTGAATTATCTCCCATTACTCAGCAGAATTGAAGATGACTCACTTAGGTGGATGAGTTTGCACATTACCCTAATTGGCAGTTAACTGTGTGAAAATGAATATTCTACCAAGGCTGCAGTATCTTTTCCAGTCCCTGCCCATTCCATTACCCCAAACTTAAAAAAAAGAAAACTTAATAAATATGTAAGACAATTTTTTATTGAATTGTAAAGTACCCAGGTCCTATGATATGGGATTATAAATCAGGGGACCTTCAATTACCCAATTTAAAAAACTATTACTTGGCATCTCAAATGAGATTTATTTTTTCCTCTTTCAAGGGTGACAACATCCCCACCTGGATATAAATTGCATTGCACCCCCGGAAAGAAAGGGCTTTCAGTGATTTTATTTACAAAAGGAACTCCAGAATTGTATCCAACAGGACAGGCAATCCTAGTTTAAAAAACAACTGATTAAAACATGGTATGAAACTCATAGAACTCTTGGATTGAAAATGGGATTGTCACCGAAAACACCTATGAGACGAAATAATTTCATACCCATGACTCTAAATAACAAGATTCTAGAGACTTGGTACCATAAAGGGATCCAATGCTTGGAAGGCTGTTATGAAAAAGGTCATGTCCTTTGAATAATTGAAGAGGATATATGAGTTATCCAGCAAGACCTTCTTCCATTATCTTCAGTCAAGATCTTTTCTCAGAACCAACTTGGTCATTGGAATAACCTTACCTGTACTTTCTAATGTGGAGAAATTGTTTCATTAAGGAAATGCATGTAAATTCATTTAAAAAATGTAGTGCGTATTGTTGAATGAAGGCCCAAAGCCTTGTCTAAACAAATCAAGAATGTGATGGGAATCAGATCTAAATATTACAATAAATAAACAGCTTTTGTCAGATTTATGTCAAGGCAGTTTGTCAGCTACCATTAATGCCCGGTACAGACTGGTTCATTATTCCTGCATCAACTGTATCTCACCCCACATAAGCTACATAAATCCAAACCTGAATTACCAGAAATGTGTTTCAGATGTGGTATGTGGGCTCCTTCCTACACTGTACTTGACTTTTGTTAAAGGATGAAGTCCTTTTGGCATGATCTCTGCCTTGACTAAGACCACAGGAGTTACCCACCCATTAGATCCTGAGTTTTGCTTCCTAGGATATCTTACAAGGGTTAGTAGATTTTCAACTCAGTCTCAAATCAAATTTATAGAAATTGCTTTATGTGTTGCCAGGAAATGTGTAGCAGTGACATGGAAAGCTGATTTGCCTCTCCTCCTTGACAGATGAACTTCGGAGATAAACAGTTGCATCCCTCTTGAAAAAAATTACGTATAATCTCAGAAAGACATGACACTTTCTGGAAAATTTGGCAACCTTATCTAGAATATATAGGCATGTCACTATAGAGATGTGATTATTTTTGTTTGCCCACTAAGGCTCTTTAAAGGATATAACATTATGTAATGTTATTTTCGTTTCCCTCATGCACTGACCTTTTTTTTTGTCTGTTCTGTAGGGGATTGGGGTTTGTGTTTGTGTTCTGTATAAATGTTTAAAATAAATGCTGAAAGAAAACAGTAAAAGAAAACAAAAACAACAAAAAAACAATATCAATTTATGGGTACAGATAGCTGTGAAAAAGCAGTTTCTTAAAAAAACAACAGTCCGCTCATCCAGACAAGTTGGAAAAAAAGTAATTCAATATCCTAAAGCTCAAAAACGATTCATCATGAGAATGTTGAGTTGCTATACTCTCTTGATCCCAGTGGAGGGCGCAATGTAGTCTCTATTAGGGCAGTCCCATATGTCAGTATAACCATGCTCAGCAATTACAATTAATTTACCTGACATGCTCCTGCGTGCAATTGGAAGTGAATAATCAGATGCATAGAAGGCACTAAAAAGGAACATGTGTTTCCAAGAGGCTGGATAGTTAAATAGCGTTCAGGCTAAAATAAGGAAAGAAAAAGAATTTATGGTTCTGGTAGGGATTTAAGAAATACTGAGGTCATGAGTCTAATTTTCCAAAGTTCACAGAAGACGTCTCTTAAATGTTCTCACATTTGATTGAGCTTTTTACAAGTTATTGGTTCAGTTTGCTGGTGAGTGATATACTTTGTGTATTTTTTCCCAAATGTGAAGGTGTAAATGCTGATTAAGTCCCACACTTTGAGGAATACAATTGTAGTTGTAGAGCACTGAAGCTTTTGATTATTCTTGTCCTAAAAGTACCGAGAACATGACCTCTGTGCTCAATCTATGGCCCTTCTCGTGAAATTAAAAATCAGTCTGATCAAAAATACAAATACAACAGGTAGCCTACATATAGATTATTGTTGTTGCTTTATATTCATTCTAAAGAAAGTTTCAGAGATTCATTGCTGAGGGGCGAGATGGATAAAAAAGAAATAGTCCCAAGGAAATTAGATTTACGTTAATGCAGAACTGATGCAGGCCTTCAGATGGCCTATTTGAGACCAGGATGTGTGACAGGCCAAGTTTGTCACAGTGTGTGCGCTATGCTACAGTGTGGCTAAATGCCAATATAGGCAAGTTCGTTCTCCGGTCGAGAGAGGCGCCATCCAGTATTCAGTTTATACAGCAGTGAGACCAAGGAATGTTCTCTGCTCATTTTCATACAGATGGAATAATAACTGACTACAACACACTGCAATACATTTTTTTAAATAAGAAAGTAGCTTTTTTTCTGTTTGAGGTGAAATTCAAACAAAATAAAATCAAAGCAGACGGAGCAGGAAAAAAAAAGCTGTTAAGGTTCAATCCAAACATTCCTTCCATTTTAAGACCTAAATTTTCAGAGTAAGTCTGTCTTATAAAGCATATGCAGACAGTCATCATTGTCAAATTCATTTAATTTCAAGCCAACTTCATTTAAACCCAAATTGTTATGGTTGTATTTCCAGATTGAAGTTCCTTCGAAACTCTTATCATTATTACCTTTAAGTATGACCATTTAAAAAAATGAATATATATATATATTTGAATATTTTTCTATTCCACCTCTGGTTTGGTAAGCCAATCGCAGTAGGATCCCTTGCTGTGCCTTGGAGTTCATATGAAATAGTATCCACTCTGTCTTTTTGCACCTGATACATCCTTGTTCTGAGGAAAAAGGATGTATTTCCTTTATAAAAACGATACCAGTTAACCTCTTTAATTAGAAGAAGCATGTGACACATGTTCTTGGTCATTCTGTCATCAAGATGAATGTTGGATATGTTTTATCAGCTGCTGAACCAACAGGTTGGTTGAATTTCATGTCACCTTGATTTTCAGTAAAACATTCAGTTATGTAAGAAGAAAACTAATTGATTGGACAAGCATTCATTAACATTTACATGCAGAAATGCAATAAGACAAGCATGGACCATCCACAGTATATAGAGTAACCACAACTTAATATAGACACTCTTAGTGACAGGAAAAACAATTTAAACCAATTAAACTCATGCACATATGGGGCCAACACAAATAGTAAAACGTATTTTCTTTGAAGGAAGAAAAATTTATTCAACATTTCCTACCTGCTTTAGCAGTTATGACGTCTGTACCACACATGCAGGTATATCCATAGGGCATCATATTGTCAAACAGACATAAAAAATAGATATAAAACCAACACTAAAAAAAGACATTACATTAAATAGCAGACTTAGAGAGCAGCTTTATTTTACAGCACACAATTGTAATATACATTGGATTTATAGACCCATAAAAAGGGAAACTTCGTGAAAACAGAGGAGCTCCATTTTGGTTGGCCTCCCACCCAGGTGCTTGCAGTAAAAACGTTTGACATGGGAAAATATTCAGTCGGCACGGTGGTGCAGTGGGTAGCGCTGTTGCCTTACAGCAAGAAGGTTCTGGGTTGAAATCCACCTGAGGACCTGTTCTTCCCATGTCTGTGTGGGTTCCCTCTGGGTTCTCTGGCTTCCTCCCACCATCAAAAACATGCAATATTGACTGACAACTCAGGAGCTGTGGGGAGTTGGGTGTCAGCAAAACACACTTAAACACATCTATTTAATGAAGCTCTCGCAAAAGTTCAGTCAGGATGACTATTCCTTTGCATAATTAGGTCATAGATTATTTCTAATGCCATCCTGTCACTCACACTTCACAAATGCTCAGTCTAAATTTCCTGCTGTCATGGTCTGGGACTGTCAGTTCAGATATCAGCTGTTCACATCTGTCCCATTCTAAAGTGACACTCCTTCATTGTTAGACCATCATCTTGCTGCTGTCTTTTAAAATATGATTCTCTCTGTACCTCAAGTTCATTCATGCTGCTGTTATGCATCTCCTGTTATTATCTCCCCATCACTGCCCATTTTTCTCAGATTCACCAACTTCATCATTTCATCAGCGTCCTCAGCCTCATCAGTCTCAGCAGAGTCATCAGTCACCACCACCAACACCAGTGTTTCGACTCCATGGGGGAATTTTTATGAGAGAGTTATGACAGAACCTTGCACAGACTGATACTTCAGTCCCAGTCAGAGGTTGAGTGAAGTGAGCTGGAACCGTCCGGTCCGGCAACTGTGCCAAATCAATAAATAACTCCGTTTTGCAGTTCCACATTTAATATCAAGCCACTTTTCATGTGCTGCAGCAGCCTGCCATTTCTTCAAATGAGTGCCATTTAGATACTCCCTCAACAATTCAGAAAGTAATGTCACCCAAGGCCCAGCCTCCACGGACACTGGCACTATTGGCCCTCCTGGGAGAAATCAGTTTCAACTTTTCATGCCGAATGAGGGCAAATGAGGCTCAGGAGAAAAGGTAAAAAGTAATTCAGAAGAGAAAAAAACTCCTGCGACATTTGTATGTTGGTGTCTGCCTATAGAGTGAAGTGAGACATCTGTCCTCACTCCTAGTGTTTAGTTTCTCTGCTCCAAAACGGAAAGGAGCAGTATTATTCTGTGCTTCAGTTTGACACTCTAACCTTTGTCTCACTCTATGTCTGACTGTAAGTAGAGTGTTTAACCCAGAATCATACTGGACTTAACATGTCATGGAAAGTGAAATCGTAGCCCCCTGCAGTTACGTCGCCAATCAACAACTTTTCCTCACATAAAAAACCAGGAGGAAGATTTTTTTCAAATGTAAGGACAGAGTTCAATGCTTATGATTATTGATCTATTCATGCAAAATTCTTCCTTCTTATTTCTCTGTCTTGCACCATATGTCCTAAAGTCAATAGTCAATGTTGTGTGAGTTTTGTGTCTGGACATTGCTGCTCCCTTTAACTAATGACACTTGAAGTTAAGGCAAATGACTGACTATGGTGTGTGTGTGTGTGTGTGTGTGTGTGTGTGTGTGTGTGTGTGTGTGTGTGTGCATGTGTAAGTATATGTTTATGAGGGTGGTGGGTGGGCATTTATTCACATTATAAAATGTATAGAAATGATGTCATGTGTTTGAACTGGATTTAACTGCAAACTTAAAGCACTATTGATGATTATTTTTGCATGTAAGACTGAGTGATGAAACTTGATTTCATATGTGTTGTTTGATTTTACATATCAATACTATAAAACAACAATACTCAACATTCTGTCATCTCAGCACTGTACACCACAGCACTACTGTCAGTACTGCTGTCAGTGCGTGCATCGGCTCTGGTATCATTATGTCATAGTGCTGGAAATGATGTAAAGAAATTGTACATATTTTAAGCATGTACATTAATCTATTATATTACATATTTTCTCTGGACTTAGTCAGGCTATTGCCATTACATTAGAATATAGGGTTACCCCATGTGCAAAATCTCAATTTAACCCCTGATTCCAGCATGTGTCTCACAGGTTTCATGTAGGTTCATTCCAAAATGAAATAACTGATGAGATGTCTGCTGTTTGAAATTCTCCCAAAGTGATAAATGGTATAAAAAGCATCAAACAGAGAGATGTTTTGAAACGGTAATAGACCTACAACAACACCGACTCAAAGAGGTTATTTTTAAAAGGCATTTTAGATTTATTTAATAATTTTTCTCCAAACACACACATACTGCCAATCCTGCTCAGTGGAAATCGAGCAATTCTTGTAAAACATTTCCATAAGAATTAGGAAAAGAGAATAAAAAAACAATAAATTATGTTTAATAAAGGATTTAAAAAAACATAGAAGACAGGATAAATCTAGAACAAGTTGACAAAGTAACACATTTAGTGTGCATTGTTAACTCACAGTGTCTGAAAAGTAGGCAACGCAGCTTCATAATTAACAGCTGTGACTGTTACTTCCTCAGTTTTGCTTGGAAAGGCCATGATACACTGTGGCAGGTATTATGAACAGTTGCTTTTTTTCACCATTCATTTGGTGAAAAATACCAGATGGAGAGGATTTCAGGGGGAAAAAATCACTCAAGGTATGTTTTTAAATTCAAAATTCAAACTGAGACGAGATTAAGCAAAATGGGGTTAGTGTGACTGATGCTGCTTCACATGTCAGTGGCAGCGCATTGAGGCTCCCTTGTTCATGTGAATGTGTCAATTTGTGGATAATATTTCAGCCTGGCTCACTTGCAGAGTCTCTGCTTTGAGTCAAATTTGGAACACCAGCTAATGACGGAGCACAGCCTTCAGCCAGCCCGACTAAACAAAAAGAGAAAAATTGACCAAGGTCTGAAGGTTGTTCCTCCTTCTAGACTTGTTGAGTGTTTGCAATAGAAACCCAACATTTCTGGTGAGAGTACTTCATGGCTTATCTGCAGGGCTACTGAAGTGCTGAAGTCTAATGGTTGCTGCTGTGCTGTTAACCATTTCACCAGGTTTTTCTGTATTTACACAGGAGCCACCAGCTCAAGTGGGTGGGATAATGCCGCATACCATCCCTAGTTCCACTTTAGGTGGACATAAGAATTTACAGCCATGCTAGCGGTTTGTGAGGCCAAGCACAGAGGAATGATAAAAACAGCACGCTAATGATGGCAATAAATGTTCAAATCATCCTGAGAGAAGTCTATCTAATAGTTGTCAAAATATCTTGCCAAAAGCTAACATGGTAACCAGCTGAAGAGGAAAAGCTAAATAATCTGCAAAATCAGTTTCACCCATTAGAGACATTGAAAGTTGGTGCAAAAGTCCATGGCAATCCATTTCATAGCCAAATAACCAATTCCAGACTAAAGTGCTGTATTGATCGAGAGACAGACACTGTCATCCTTAAAGATAAGGAACTAAAGATTAAATCACAGCAGTATTGATTCAATATAGAAACCATATAACATTAACCATTGATATCACATGGTTTAAGCAGAATTTCCCAGACATTAAATGCTCTCTAAATTTGTTTTATTTATTTATTTCTGAAATCATTTGGAAATAATAAGGTCCTGATTACAACACTCTTGTATACATGACACCACAACCTCCTATCTCAAAGTATTGAAAACTCTAATGCACTCTAGCCAGGAGCTCCTGTCTTCAGATCGCGCCTACACCTCATTTATACAGTATATAGAGATACTATTGCCAGTTTCAAGAGGGGTTTTTTAGACAGATTTGAGATTACATAGAGGAAAAAGAGGGAATAATGAGATGTGAAAAGCATGAATCATGAAACAAATGAAAAACCAGTGATGGAAAAACACAGCTGGAGATGAAGTGATGGAATCTGATGTTTTTTTATGGGAATATATTTCACTAATGTGTAATATCGTCTGTGTTTATTTTCACCAAACCTAAATCTTTCACTGACTTGTCATAGCCATAGGTTTCACACCACATAAATCATAGTATAATCTATTGGCAAGGACCTTTGGTAGGCATTCTCTGAGTCCTCTAATTAATAGTGTTTATGAGCGCTAATCTGTGGCATGTAAACCACCGGTTGTGGTTGAGATAAGGAACAATATGGTGAAACTTTATTTCTAAGATTGTTCACTTTGAACTTCACACTCACGGAACTTGGCTCACAGGTCAGTTTCCACTTGAATAATCAGTGGCCTTCAGTTTGAGTTGCAAAATAAACATAAAGCCTATATATTTACTATTTTCTGAGTTCATAAAGAATCTCAATGTAAAAATAATTTAGAACGCAATTATAATTGTTAACAAGGATATTTTTCACTCGGTGAATTCCTATGTAATCACCTCATTGGTCATCATTGAACTGTAAATTCTGATGAATCATGTTAGTGAGAAGCAAAAAAGTTGAAAATCCTACCGCGAAGCCTCCAGGTGAAAGTAATAACTGAAAGTGGTTAATGGAAACATGGGGTTTTACAGGAAGTAATTTGGTTACCTGAAACAGTTTCTCAACTTCTCTTTAGTATTTTGCCTAATTAGATGGATATCTCTTGAGAAACATGTGGACATTATTACAGGGAAATTGGCGTAAAAGGTCTTAGAAGGTATAATGGGACAGCGTTAAGGGCCTCTGTAACAGACCATGGCAAATGACTGACCAAATAGAAAAAGACTTGTCTCCATAGTTTTGAAGGCAACAGGGGGTCAACAAGGAGATGTATTAAATTGTGAAAGACAGAAAAAAGAAAAGGTGAAGCATGTTTTCCCCCTGGTGCCTTTTATTACGATTACTATCACTACAACTAAGCACAAAGTGCTTTACATAAAAAACATATAAAGAACATAAAAAATGAGACAGAAAATTAATCAAAAATAATATGGAAATCAAGAATGGCACTATGGAGCACATACCTCTCTACCATGGCCAAATAATCTACACATGACTGTGAAGCTCTTCCCATACAGAAGATAAATAAAGATCTCCCCTACAAATACACATGATGATCCAGATAATCAGTGTTATTATCTGGATCTGCACCATACCTCATTAATATGTGTAATTTTCTATCACAATTTATGGATTATTTTCTGAGAGATTAAGGAAAATGTTTTATGATGATATAAGAAAAAAAAATGATAAAAGATAAAATGACAAGATAAAATGATAAAAGATAAAAACAAATCTAGATACACCCCTCTATCCAAATCTGCACCTAAATTTAATGGCGTTTTGCCTGAGCCTTGTTCCATTCCTCCACAATGTTTTGTGGAAATTGTTTTTTTGTGGGGGTTTTCTGGGAAGATGTCACAAAATGGCAAATCTCGCAATGTGAAGAAAAAATAGTGTACAAAGAATTCATAAAATCGAGCAAAAATAGAAAAGATATTAGAAAAACAATAAGAAGAAAATTTCTTATTCCCTGGAACTTAATACAAATCTTATGTGAAATGCAAGACTGCTCCTCCACCTGCATTCTTGCTGTACCTAACCCCTGGTTGCTGTCCGAGCACTTGCTCAAAGAAGCTGGCAACAGGTCTGTCTCTAGTCCATCCAAGACAAATACTCCTCTCTCTCCATCGTCCAAAGATGAGATGCCATGGAGCTCAGGGCCCTATTTACATAATGTCTATGCATCTGGTCTGCAGCACCAGCTTCACCTTGCCAACGCAGGGTGTTCGTGCAAACATGGTTTGGACCTCAGCACATTTGAGTGTTAGTAACTGGACTGTGGTCCGGCCATTATGTAAACTTGAAGGGTCAGCTCAAAATAAGTGCTCCATGGCAAGTTGCAGGGGGGCTGTGTGCCATGGAGCTTCCTGCCAACAATTCTCTCCACTTGATCTGAAATAGTGTTCACCGGAGGTGGGCACCAACAGCCCACTCTCCTCTCTCTGCTTGTTTTTCTTTGCCTCATCAAGCTTGTCTTATCTGCTGCCCTTTCAATTAGATAAGGACAACAGAGAAGCCTACTTGGACAGAGGTCTGTATCAGCTCAAGGGTACGGTTGCCACTGCTGAGGTCATGCAGTGAAAGGGAAATGGAGCACTTCTGTTTCTCCAAAACATAAGTGATTACACTGACTGATTTGTCCAAGAAACCCTGATTGGTGAGGATCAAAGGCAGCCTGGAGACCACCTGCAACCTCTCTTGGCAGAAGACTTGGCCTGTAGAGGGATGAGAGGCTATGGGAAAAGGCACAGAAGGACTGTGCCTCTTGTTCCCTTCCTGATCTTCGTGAGAACACAGACTCATTGAGCGAGGAACCTCCTTTGCCTCGTATGTGATTCAGTTTCACATTCAAATATGATGTATCCTTGGCTTTACTCTGACATAATCTAAGTAGACCAGGCCTGAATGGGGAGGGTTGCCATAGACAAACAATTGGTCTCTCTTCTGTACATCGTACCGATATACACCAGTACACGGGTTTCATTGCGCACCCCTAATATCAAAGTAGAGTTCACAAATATCTGATGTAATAATATTAGTCATATTTGATGGAAATTTCACTTCAGGCTTTTATTCATATTTCTATGTTTTTTTCCAGTATGTTTGAACTACTTTAAATAAATTTCAAGTAGTTATTATGCAGAAAACATGAATACTAAAAATGTACATGTGATTGAATCACATTTCATAAATGATATTTGCATTTTAATATTTTTGCACTCAACGGGAAAAGCATTTTCACCTTAGTGCCTGTGAAAGCGAAGACGTGGAAACATGCAGCAAATTGCAGAGGAATGTAACAAGAGTACTGTAAAATGTTGGACAATTTAGCCCCTAAATTCCTATCTATGGGCCAGTAGTGTGGTTTGGCAGACACATTGCCTCTCCTTCTACCCGACACCAAAATGTGTATTGGTGAAAAGACAGTTCATCTCTACAAGTCGCACATTGGAAAACAATATGAGACTAAAACCTACGCCCCTAGTTTTTCACTGTGTTGTTTTGTCAGCTTGATTGTTACTTGGGACGCTTTACCTGTGTGGCTTCCCTCATGACTCTTGTTGCTTGTAGAGCTGTTTTCTCTCCTACTCTGCTATACACAGCACAAATGTAAGCCTTCCAAGGCCCTTTTAGTGACATGACTACAGATCAAATGGAGTGGGCGGTGGAGCTGTGTGGAGCCTCTGTCGTCAAAGATCCACTTCACCTGGACTGTAAACAGAAATCTCATCAGCTGGTGATCATCCAGCCTGGATCAGAGTCGTCGTCCACATACAGTAGTCTCCCCGGAAACGCTATCGTGGTTTGCTGTTGGACACCGTAGCGACCTACACCCTCCAAAACTACAAAAGGTAGGTCTATAATTGAAATCGCAAGAGGTCAATAAAGTAAGGCCTCTTCCCCTGCTGAGGTCCAAACAGTTAGATACCTACAAATATGGGCTAATGCTTTTCACCAGACTGAAGAAATTAAAAAATTTGATTTGTAAATGAATTCCTTTCAGTCCATAAAAACGTGACATCCTCATAGGAAAAGTTGATAAAGTGCTCTTTCAGCCTGAGTTGTGCTTAACAATCACTTAAGATGGAAGCACAAAATTATTTTCTTAAAAAAGAAATCACATATGACAAATCACATGCATATGTGCATTTGCAAGCATTGTCTCTCTCCCCAAAGTACAGTCAATCAGTTGTTTTTGAACTCAAAAGAAAAAGAAAACTTGCTCTCAACCTGAATTTCTTTCATTTCTGGAAAATGTATTAAGTCCTCTTGGAGATCCTCTTCAAAAATGTCCAACTTCCTCTGGAAAGACTGGGCAGGTGCTACCAAGCAACACACAGAACACATTTTTATCACTGCAGAGATAAACTTTTCATACTCTTCTGCAAGAGCACAATCTAATGAATGATACAGTGATAAGTGATGACAGACAACAAAACTTTGTGAAATCTCCCACCACAATAACAATGTTCCCTGGTTGTTTGCTTTGCTGTCTGCTAATGACATCTTGTAACACACTCCCCCTCATTTGTCTAAACAAATTCAGATGTGCGGTCTGCATGGCAGACGGTGTGGCCTGCTAGCTAGTCGGAAATATTTTCATGCAGCCAAGTGTTCGTTATCACCGTAATCTGCCATCTCATATTGTTCAGGCGACAACGGGTATTGGCAAGAAAGGTGCCAAGCCACACTATAGCCACACTGGCTCATTTGCTTCATCTCTGCCTCCTGTGTCTCCACTCTGGACCAAACGTCTAACTTCATCACTCCGCTACAGTCCCGGACAACCACATCTTTTGGGCTGGCGCCTACGACCCAGCTAAAATTAGTGAGTGGAATGGCATACAAAAAGCGTTCCTAGTGGTCTGAAAATATATTTGCACACAAAACGATATTCCATGCACGCAGGCAATGTTTTCATGTATGGTGGTAGTATACGTACATACATTACATGACCATGAAAAACCTATTTTCCATGCATTATTCAGGCCATACCAAACTGCTAAACAGCATACTGATTACACCTCATTGGGGTTTGATGCTTTCTTGGTGTGTTGCTATGCATGCAGGACATTTGTGTGCAGCATTTTTGTAGCAACACCAATAATAGAGTGGTGGCAAGTTCAGTAATCTATAAATATAACACAATTGTATACAACAAAATGGCTAAATCCACACAAACTCTATAAAAATGAGATTACTCAGATTTAATGATTTTGTTTGTCTCTGATTCCATTGCAGTCACCCATGACATTGTAGTAGATAGTGAACTCAGGAACTGAAAACCAGTAAATACTTATTATCATCATGGGCTACCAACAGAGACAGACGTTGGATGTTTGTTTCCACCAGCTACAGTCTTAAATGATCTGTGTCCCACATTGTTCCTAGATGCAATTGTTTTCCAACCATGTGTCCTTGGCAAACAACCCAGTGTCACAATGGTTCAAAAATTTTTTACCTTTTAAGGAGAGAGCAGTTTACAATGAGACAGGACAAGAAAAAGCAGCAAGGTTTTATTGGCGCCTTTCTACATAGCTATAAGACATGTTTACCAAAGTGGTGTCATGGTCCTGCTAACCATGATGCTGTTGTTCTGGCTTCAAAGGTGATCATAAAACAAAACATCCACATCCACTCAACCTCCATGATGTTAGAACTGCTTCCTTTTTTCTGCGTTTCCACTGACGTGACCCTTTCTCTTGTTGCTCTTCCTCCAGCTGATCAAATAAGTTAATTGAAGAGGGATTTATTTCCCCTCCAAGACCCTAAAAGTCCTTGGTACTCTTTTACCTCCTTGTGGTCTGTTTGGCCACATGTTTGCTGAGCACATACCTCTTTATGGAAGGCTGGATTACAAATAGAGGACCGCATTTGGACCAAAGTTGAAAAGATACAAAAGGCAGTGAGGCTTGTCCACAAGCAATGTCTTCGGTGCATACAGAGAAATCGAACCAAAGGAAGAGACAAAGAAAGGTTTGTCTTTCGGGACTATAACAATTCATGCATGAGGACATGATGACAATGCTTTCTCATTATAAAAGTTTACTGCTGTCTGAATACAACAGAAATTAATGTAGTCAAAAGAAATCATTGTTATAAATTACATTTTCACAACAGAATTTGGGTCAGAGTGCTGAGTGGCACTGGAGCTGTAGGTCTTGCTTGAGTTCTTTCTTTCAGCCCAGTCTTCAGAGGCCACACTCTTCTTTTCTTCACAGAGTACATCAGGGATTAAATGCAATCTAAAACATAACTAATTCTTGACATGCTTGGCAGGAGCTAAGACTATTGTCCACAAATATGCAAAATGATTTCCACAGCCAAGGTCTCTATACCAGAGGCCAGAAAGAAATGTTTGGCACCCAGACAGATTAGCAAACCAGTCTTTTAAGCGAATGTCCTGAGGGGAAGATTAATTCTTGCCTTACGTATGGCAAGAAAACTTCATTTGAAATTAAATGGCCTGCTTTGGTGAGTTGAACTTCTTATAATAGGGTGTAAGACTGTTCTGAAAATGATTAGCAGTTAGACTACCGGTCCCCTACTATGAGCTATATGAGGTCTGAAATAATGGCTTCTACAGGGGAGGTAGGATAAAGAGCCAACCTGCGTTTGTCTCCAGGAGGAACTAAACCTGAGTCTAAAGGAATGTTCCAGACTATAGAGAGTTTCTGTGGTGTAGATCAGAACCCAGACGTGCAGACTATTGTGAAGGGATTATTAGTTCCCGTGTTGTCCTTATGTTCTTTAACCAATGCCCTCCCCCCTCTCCGGGCTCATCTTTGCGGCCGATTCTACTCCCTGGGTCTACTGAGCTGCAAAATTAAGTTCTGCTCCTTAAAGATTAATGTAACTTCATGGCTCAGAAATAGTGTTGTTTTCATGTGTCTGGAGGATTTTAGAAAAAAATTCTGTCTCTATGATGCTGGCCCGCTTGTTTAGGTCATATTTCTCAAGAACACATCATCTGATTAACTACCTTGCACTTTCTCTCTAATGGTGTCAATTTGACCTGACCTCAAGAGAAAGGAACAATTTGCCATTGGCTGCAGTTTTGGTGATGAGGCATCCTCAGCCAACTACAACACTCTCCCCATGGTGGGCCTGAGGACCTGTAAATTAGACAAGCTCCCCTATATCCCCAGTTTTTTGATGAATTGACTGAAGCAATCTAATGTTTTTTTTCTAACAGGGCAGGCAAAAACAGCCGATTTGGCATCACCCTGACTTTCTCACTGTGCAGGGTCCCATAAATTTTGCACTGAGTTTTGGTGTTACTGAGGTCAGTCTGCCTTTCCCTTCTCTGTGTCTGTCTGGACGATGAGGACAGATTAAGACAGTCAGCTCGCTCCTGTGTTGTTTTACACTGGGGTAATGTTGCATTGAACTGCTCCCAAATCCTGAGCCTGGTAGCCTATTTATGGGCTCTTTCATGCCTCACCTACTTTCAAAAACATTCCATCATTTGTGCACCATTAAATTTGGTGTAGATGGATGTGAGATTCCTTAGATCACTCTTTCCAGTTTCTCAAACTTGGATGCAATTTTGACACATTTGCGACTGCATTTCTTCTTTGTGGTCATACAGTATTTTAGCAGGCAAACATAAGATCAACAAAAACTTTGGTGAGGACGTTTATTGACTGTATCTGGTCGATATAGCTGTCTGTCCACTGCATTTACAGCATGTTGGGGGAATACAAGGACAAAGATGATGCTGTTTTCAGGAGGTAAGGTTTTATAGTTGAAAGGCCTGTCGTCACATATATATCCCATACTCTACTCAACCCAATATAGTGCATCACCCTCTCCAAATATCTGTCTCTCTCCTTAAAGGTTTACAATATTATTCCTTTATAACTGTTTTAAAAAACAGCTGAGCCAGCAAGGTGACTACTGGTTACAAAACCAAGCATGAGAGTTTGGAAAAGGATAACAGGAAGTTGCATCTAAAATCAGACACTATACATTTTTAGCAGGTGACTCTAATGGTGCGGACCGTCTGACGTGTTTGTGCTCATGTGGGTTTCAGCTCCTTGACATTTTGGGGTTGATCATCGCACCTTTCATTCGTTCCAGGACCATTTGAAAGTGAAACAAAATCTTTTTGAACCCTGCAGCGAAAAAGCCTGGAGGTGTTTCTGTGATTGATCAAGTTGGGTCATGACAGCTTTCATCATAGCCATGTCTGGCCCAATAGTACAGTTTGCGGTACTGTAAGTCACTGCTGCAAGGATAATTTTTCCTCCTGCCTGTTTCTGAAGTTTATCTGTGATTCCTGCAGAATTTGAGAAAATAATTTGTCATGACTCCCATAACCTTGTATGTGTGTGTATGTCCTTTGGTGTGTTTAATGTATCTCTCTGGCCTGACACATCTGGAAGGGATAAGCTGGAAGGGCTGAAGACCGTGAGAAATTTAGGAGCACTTCAAACACAACAAAATATTTAAATTAAGGGAGCAGGTATGTGTGAACTGCACCTCCTTGCATTGCAGGAATTTGGAAGTGGACAATCTGTGGAACATGTATCCCTTGTTTCCTCTCCAGTCCTTGTACTCATTTGAAGGTCAGTCACCATGTTACGTTGTCCACAAAAATGCCATTAAATGAAACAGTACTTTAACATGTGTTTCCCTTGGTATACTATCCTACTATGCTATTATTATATGCCAAATATTGTTGTTCTTGCACATTCTTTATTCAAACCTAACCCCTTTCGTTTCCTGTAAAATGTCACAGTAACCTACCCAATAAAATATGAACATTAGAACAAGTCTGTGCCTCCCATTATTACCTGTGTCTAAAATGAAGCTCTAGAGAATGTTCAGTCAGGAAGACTAGTCCTTTGCACATTCCAGCCGTAGTTTCTCATACCAACCTGTCATTCACACATTTCATGCATGCTCAGTCTTCCTGCTATCATGGTCCTTCAGTGGAGATGAGAGGCAGCTGGTCACATCTATCCAATAGCACAGTGACACATCTTCATTGTTAGCCTATCATCTAGCTGCTGTCTTTTTAAATATGTTCTCTCTGTTCCTCTAGTTAATTGATGCTACCGTCATGTACGACCTCCACCTCATCACCCATTTTTTTTTCCGATTCACCAATTTCATCATTTCATCAGCTACTTCAGCCTCATCAGTCTCAGCAGAGTCATCAGCCACCACCACCTCCAGTGTTTGGACTCCATGGGGGAATCTATCATCTATCTATCCTGCTCAGAGCAAATGCCCTTCGATCACAATCTCCTTGACGAGTCTAAGTGCCAAAGACTTTATGACAAACTTATTATCATATTATCATATCAATTATCATTCATCAACTGCTCTTATAAACAATTGTCTTTACTTTCTCCACTAGTCTCTCCTGATTGAAATGACATTTGTTGACCATTGTACAAGGAAAACATTTGTTAATATTAGATGATGTATGACTTAAGTTGTCTGTTTGATGTTTAGAGAATGAGAACCTTTCATGTTACAGTGAATTTTGTATTCCATTCTGGAATCATAAGATGGAAAACAAAAGCATGGCAAGTCAAGTAACATTAAAATCAAACACCAACTGTGTCCGCAGAATACATGTTGGCATCGTGCCTTTCTGCAAACCATAGACATTTTGAAACTTCAGATTTTAATTTTATGTTATCAGAATAATGTGCATGTGATATACAGTATATTTAGCTTAAAATACAAAATAAAATACAAATTTAACAAATCTGTGGTTTTTACAATGCTGATATTTTATTTTGGTGATTGGGCTGATTTAAGGGTTCTTATTTGGTGGTCAGAAGAAGAGAATATCGATTCAACCTCAGCCTTGAATTCCCCAAGAAAGCACAGACAATGCCAATAAATTTTTCCCCACAGTGGGGCAAATCCGATCATAAGCTGTCCATACCCAACTATTCAAAAAGAAAACTCAAACTCAATGGCTGACCATCCATCAGATAATAACCACACGAATGCTAAAGGACTGCCTATATGACATGTAAGAATCTTTTGACTGTCTATAAACCCTCATTCTAGGATAGTAAATGTTGTCTTTAGCAACAAAATAGCAGTTCCATTTGAGACACTGGATGAATCTTGGAGAAAATGAGATGTCCTATGTTTTCTTGTTATTTCTGGGATTTTATTGATGGCCCATTAAAATGCATAAAGTGCACTATTGCAAATACCTACCCCACCAAAATAAATCAGTGCTTGTTGAGTTTTTAAGAATTTGTTTTTGTCCTTATTTGACAAAAAAATGTTGCATTATACTGTATAACCACCACATAGCACAGTTTAATCTGTGAACAATATTTAGTTGTTAATATCACTTATTGAGATTTTCAGAGTTGCATGCTATCATGACCAGGTCTCCCAACAGCTTAAATACCTATCAAATAATGAAGTTTGAGAATCTTGGTCATGATTCACATTATATCTGATGATGAGACCGAAAACTAGAAAGGCATTCAGTAGAGCACATATCTCCACCAAGATCCAATAGTCACCTTTAATTCAACCAAGCGTTAGCCGAATAAAACTCATAGCCCTATTATTGCCTGAGAAATTAAAGAAAATGTTGAAAAACACCCTATATCACAATGTTAAAGAAAGTGAAAAAATAAATAAATTCTGGATCCATACCTTTAATCAGATCTGCACCAAAATTTAATGGGGTCTATTCTCATTCTTATTCTTATAAATCTGTGCTCTCAAGCATTCGACAGAAGCAGTGGAACTGAGTTTTAAAACACAGCGATGGCATTCCTTCTGTATATCTCAACTTTCATCTTACACAAAAAATACATTTGATTTAGAGCTATTTCCAGTCTGTGACATATATTTCATACACACACTGAACTTTTGATCCCTCAACAAATCTTCACTGGCACCCTCACTTTCTTTTCCTGAGTTCTTAAGTTTCCTCAGTTATTTGATCCTCCATAGGGCCGGTCTCTTACTGCAGCACTTGAGCTCAATTATTGGGCTGTGAGCAATTTCGAACCAGTTCAACTGACTCTCAAGCGTTTGAGGGATACCAAATGTTTTTAGAGATTTCCTTTTCTTTAACTTCCCAATACTTAAAAACTCATTAATTAAATCAAAGTAATCCTTTGAACATCAATTAGGAGTTGTTAAGACAAATGTGGTGTGTTTATTAAAGGGCCAATAGGGGATCATACTGTATGTATGCAGTAGAGGTGTTCTTGGTTCTGATTTCGGGAGATTTGGGGGTCATATGGCTTCAAATCATTGTGTTTACTGCACATAATAAATTACTACCACGTTCAGATTTCTAACACAGAGCTCTTCCTATTTTTTATATTCACAGATGGGAAATAAGTTACATTAATGACTTGAGCTTCTAAACCTCTTTTGAATGGGAGACACGTGCATGTTCAAAGAGTGACACATGTACATGCTAATACTTTTAAGTGCACATCTGGTAATGATTGCTTTCAATGAAAATAAATCCTGCTTCCCTTAATGTGACACAAGTCTTGTAGTACTTGACTTGCTTTATTATGATTGTCTTCTCAGATACTGGTAATAAAAAGACCACTCAGTCATCAGTCAAGCTCTTAATGTGCAGTGTGTTTTCTATGACGTCACTAAGAAGCTGTAGACGTCAAATGCCAGGACTGATGGCTATCAAAACAGACACAGCATACATTATGAACAAAAACGCCTGTTTGACATACCTGTTCAGCAGAGAGAAGAGAGAAGGCACAAGTCGACAGCTCTGAAGAGGGAGGACCATGTCAAATAAAATACAGACAAAGCTTCTCCTATACCATTGCCTGAGGAGACGCCACAACTCTTTGAGTTCTCTATCCTATTGGAATTATCTCTCCACTCTCTACAGGTTCCACATGTACAGGGAACTATCCCCAGCTGACAGACGATGTGGATAATTATTTAAGACACAACAGCTGTGCTGTCAAACACAGGCAGTCTATACAAGGCGCAGGTGTGCGTACTGACTCCGACTTTGAGATCAACACTGAGCAGTCAAGATGCGGTGTTAAAGCATAGATAAAAATAATAATAATGATGCATTTTATTTATAAAGCGCTTTTCAAAATACTCAAAGACGCTTAACATGTCAAGAAATAACAGGAGAAACAACATATCTAAAAATGAATCAATATCATATATTAAAAGAATGCAAATATAAACAACTCAAATGACAGCAACAAATAACAAATTACATCACACGTAAACATTAAAAGCACATTTAAACAGGTGAGTCTTGAGTAGTGATTTGAATTGTGGGGCGTCGGTGCAGTCTCTGAGTTCTTTGGGTAGGGAGTTCCAAAGAGAGGGGGCAGCTACAGAGAAGGCTATGTCCCCCCAGGTCCGGTGCTTGGTCCTGAGTGGCACAGAGAGGAGGTTGGCATCAGAGGAGCGGAGGCAGCGGGAGGGAGCATGAGGGTGAAGGAGGTCCGTGAGGTAGGAATGGGGCCTGGTTATAGAGGGCTTTGTGGGTGAGGAGAAGGAGTTTAAAGTGGATGCGTTGTGGGACGGGGAGCCAGTGGAGGTTCTGGAGGACAGGGGGTGATGGGGTCACGTGTGCGAGTGTGGGTGAGGAGGCGAGGAGCAGAGTTCTGAATGTGTTGGAGTTTATTAAGGTTTTTGGATGTGGTGCCATACATGATGCCATTGCAGTAGTCGAGTCGTGATGCGATGAAGGCGTGGATCAAAGTTTCAGCAGCAGAGAAGGAGAGTGATGGGCGCAGCCGGGCGATGTTCTTGAGGTGGAAGAGGGCAGATCTGGTGACTTGTTTGATATGGTTGGTTTGTGTCAAGGATGATTCCAAGGTTTCGGATGTGCGGGGAGGGAGTCAAGGTCGTGGTGTCGATGGTGAGGGAGATATTTTGAGCGTTTTTGATGAGGGAATTTGGACCAATGATTATAATGTCAGATTTTTCACAGTTTAGTTTGAGGAAGTTGGCTTGCATCCATGATTTTATTTCTGAGAGGCAGTTTGTCAGGGTGGAGTGAGTTGAGGCTACAATGGACTTAGTTGATATGTAAAGCTGGATGTCGTCAGCGTAGCAGTGGAAACGGAGACCATGACGACGGATGATAATGCCAAGGGGGAGGAGGTAGAGGATGAAGGGGAGAGGACCAAGCACCGAACCTTGAGGGACACCTTGGGACAGAGGAGCAGTGGAGGAGGTGCAGTTGTTGATGTGGATGAACTGTTGACGGTTTGTGAGGTATGACTTTATCCAGGTGAGGGCAGTACTGGTGATGTTGAGGGACAGGGGAAGGCTTCATCAACCCTTAGAGGTATGGGGTAGACCACTATCTAAATCTAAGTTGTTGCATTGGGTGGTTGCTAGCCTTGGCATCTCGCAGGGCCTGCGAAGCTCAGGGTAGTGTCTTAAGCATGAGCAAACTGTGGCAGTGGGTGGTGTTGCTGCCATGCCAGTTCTGGGGTTTGTTTGTATATTTGCTTATGGTTTGTTGGTGACATGGATGAGCACTGGTGATAGTTTTTGTGGTGCTTTGTGGTCCTTTGACTGCTTGGCTTCGTGAGGTGTTTTACAGAGGTCCCCGTCCATATGGAATATGTGGAGTGGAGACATAATCTAACACTGGTCATAGTCTGATACGATAGAGAATTGTAGGTTACATTGTAACTGCGGTTCTCTGAGTGAAAAAGACTATCTCTCCACCTTGAGGTTGCTCAGGTTTTTCTTTTGATTTTGTCGACCAAAAGAAAAACAAGAGTTATTACATAAACCTGCGCTTTATAGTCTGCCTATACGTGCCAGCGTGACTGGCGTGTCTTAAATAATTATATACGCTGTCAGCTGCATATCATTCCCTGTACATGTGGAATATGTAGATCATACGACTGCTAGATCAAAAAAGGTCCCAACCTGGGCCATGAAAAAAATCTGGACCCTCACCAACATTTTATCTAAAATTCTTCAAAGCAAATGTGAGTCTTCCAGAGTGTTAGATTTTATTTGCGCTTCATCACAAGAACAAGGACATTGTCAAGGACAATAAAACCGAGCTCTTCACTGGATACAGCTGAAAACAATACAGATGGCTGCTCTTACATACTGTTCTTAAATCCTCATTCCCCTCCCTTTCCCCAAAAATCCCAACATACACAAGACTGGAAATATCTATGTAAGCACACAGCTCATATAGGGCAAAATAGCTTACGGCTGCACTTTGTTATCTGCTCAGGGACAGGTGTCCAACTGATTGCTTGGCTTCATACAGCAGTCATCCTGCGGCAGATAGCTGATAAACTGAAATGATATGGCTTCTTCAGCCTAACTTTGTTGGTCAGAAGAAGAGACATATCTGATAATCTCACCCTGTTATCTCTGCTCCTCTCCAAGATGGGAAAATAAAAAATAAAAGACATGCTTTATTTCCCACAATTTTATCATGGGAAGCATAATTGTTCACATGATTTAAACAGAATCACTCATCATTTTAACAGTAATGTAATTCAGTTTTCCTGCAACACAACAGAGGTTACAATGTAACCTACAGTTCTGCTCTTGTTTAACCGTTGGCTTGAAAATCCTCTTAACTGGTTTTTACAAGCATGTTTTTTGTTATAATTTCATCTGAGAGCTTCAGGAATTTCCCTCACGATTATGAACATGATACAAACAATTTCTACAGGGCTAGGAAAAAGTTTTGAAAAGGCATACACAATAATTACTGATTGCAATGTTTACAAATACACAACCAATACACTCCATAATAACTCTGCAGGGTGCAAATACCACAAAACAAATCCTGTGTTATGACTCCACAAGGTTTTTTTCCTCTAAATGTGTTGAAAGGTATATTTATTGAACTAAGACTAAAAGGGTTGTTTCAGATGGTTCCGATTCATCAGCCAGATTGGACATCTGTTCCTGGCTTAACCAAGAAAAAAGACTGAGAAAAATGTTATTTATTTTGGAGTGTGTTATCTCTGACCTTTCCAATCCTGACAAGTTTTCAAGCATATGCAACAGGCAGGTTAATTGCACTGTGCTTCCAGAACTGTCCAAAGACATGATTGCTAGTTCAAGTATATAAGAAACTTGTCTCCATTTGGATTGCAAACTGAAACAAACACTTTAAAAAGATGTTTCATAGCAAATTATAGGTCCTAAAATGCAGAGGTTCACCACAGAATGAACACATGGGATTGGAAACAATTTTTCATTCTGAAACTGAGTGAAAAGGAAATTACTGCATTATGTTAAGACAAAAACGAACGATGTAATTTCATAGCGTATAAGGCATGCTGTGCTGGTTTAACTGGGTTTCAGCTATTCAGTATAAATTATTGTAACTGTGATTTTGAGAAACAGAAAAGTCTCACGAAAGCAGATTTATATCTTAACTGCTGAAATAACATCATGTCTTCCATTATTAAATCTGAAACAGCTTGATCATGAAACTCAACATGTTATCAATGACGATCGATGGCCAAAGAAGACAAAGGAATAAGCTGGAAGGACAGAATTACTCAATAGTAGAGGAGCATTTTAAACCAAACATCCCAGATATGACAAATTAATTATTATGAGTCACAGGTACCATGAATAAAGCTGCTTCCGCATCACGATTACTCATCTCTCATTATGACATTATTAACAAATATGGGAATTTTATATACAGAAGTCTCATAAGTATCCCTCTGTTTCAGAGGATCTAGAGACTTGACATATAGAACAGACATGATAAAAATTGAAGTTTTTTTCTATAAATGCTAGATTTCTATATAAAAGTGCAAATCAGTCAGATTAAAGCTTATTAAATTGTTAGCTTATATGTCAAGGGTAAGTTTGTAACTGAAGGTGATATGTGTCAGTCATACTGAACCAAGGCTAAAGGTTTATATATGGGAAAAGGGATGCTTTTAGCTAAATCCTAAAATCTCATGTTGATGTTTAGTAGGAATAATATTGTACCATTACCACCATTTTAGCTTCATATTAGCGTGCTAACATTTGCAAAGAAGTATTTAACACCAAGGACAGGTAAGGCTGATGAGAATGTCACTAGTTTTGCAGATTTTTGGTCATAAACCAAAATAATGGACAGATTAATATTTTGACCACATGGCGGTGCTACACGAAAAGTCAGGGGATGACCAAAAATATTACAATTCATTCAATATTTATTGAGATGTTGATTTCATTTAAAACCAGAATTACCAAAAGTCATGGGAATGTAATCCTCGGACTGGGACAGCTGGTTACTGTTAATGTCTCCACAAAATGTGGTACCAATCTGTCTTGTGGATGCTGAGATACCTTACTGGAAGTGAAATTTGTCTGATGGAAAGTTAGGGTGATATATTCTAGGGATCACCAATGACCACACAAAATTGCATGGCAGTGGACTTAGTGGTATACCAACCAACCAATCAACATACTGACACTGTCATCCCTGGAGCTACGCACCCAGCATGGCTAGAAATGATACATTTCATACAAGAATGCATTATTCTATCCACTTTAGATATAAGATAGCAGTTCAAGTATCAATCCAAAGTGTTTTTTTTATTTTTTTTTTACCCCCAATGTTTTTTTTTAAGACCAGATGATGCTGAAACACATTGTGTTCTGACAAATAACACCCAGTCATCTAATGTCAGCTTCAATAAACAACTTAGAAGAAGACATTAGTAATTTTTTTAATGTAATGGGTTCCTCTGTGAGATCCAAAGACATCGAAGACCTCTGAAGAATCAAAAAATACAATTATTCAATAAAGATATTGACAATATGTATTATGTTGAAGCCTGGCAGATGTAATTGGATTTACACACTTTTGTGTAGATCCAACTAGACTCTTTAGAAGAGTTGTTAGAGTCAATAGTTTTTACAGCTTAATGGTGGGCTGAACTGTGATGTCATACAGCGGACATGAAACAGAAGTACTGTATGGTGTCATGATTTATAATTTGGGTAATAAACAGCAGCAATAGCTGTTAAATAGCACAGCTAATTTTCCCTGTCAATTAAACTGTCACATAAAACCTGAGCATGTCCAGACTGTGATTAGTTAACACTGAGCAAATGCATTTAAAAGGTATTAATATGCGTGTGCTCTTCACTGCAGCTCGTACATCAGATGTTTTTGGTGTCATCTGAAACTGTTTATTGAACTAACTGTTGGAAAGAGCACTTGATCTATGGTTAGCATCAGTGGCTTCTGGTTGTCGTTCAAGTTAACAGAAGGGTGGAGGTTCCATAACTGACAACAATTTTGTAAAGTCACGCAAGGCAATCAAATGCCTTCGTGCTGACATCATTAGATCATGCCATGGGGGATTTTTTAAAGAAAAGCTTTTTACTCCAGTCTTTGGTTGTTTTCTTGTCTGTTGCCTGTCAAGCAGTACTGTGTGAGGCTGCAGCTCTACACAAATCTCACATCTGCTCATGTCTTTCAACTGGTGAACTCTATAAGGTAATTATGGAGCTCCAAACATTAGAACTAAGATCATTCATTTAGTTGATTCTCATTAAATGTCAGAGCTACAGGCCAAACATGTTCTTTGAAGAGTGGCACAGTGGTCATACAGTACATTTTGACCAAGATTTAATGAGCTTACAACATTGATTATCATGTCACATCTGTGCGGTGCTTTTAATAGATGCTGTGTTCATGGGACTTGTTGGCACTGGCGCTTACACGCTCTAGAAAAACTGAAAATATCATCTTCAGAATTTTTTTCCCATAAATATAAAATAATTCAATATATTTTCTTGCTTGTTTCTTCTCATAATTGAAATTTGTTGCTTAATTTGAATATAAGGTCAGAACCCACGATTCTTATGGGTTTGCCAAGTGGCAAGATCCAAGTAAGTCTCCCAATATTGAGAAGTACATACAGTAGTTATTATGTTAAAAAAAAAAACATGGGGAAATTGACTAGAATTTGAAATAAATTCGATTTGGTTTGACCACAGCTTGTCTGAATGATGTGCAACTCCAATGATGGGGCCATTCAGTAGCAATCAAGAGGTTAACCAATCCATGAAATCTAATTTATTTGTTTAAGACAACAGACATAAAGCAATTGCTGCATCAAACGGATCAAAGAGTCAAATCAAGACCATCTGGTACCTGCCAGAAAAGAAGGTGGCCACTCATGACACTGGTCAGGGGTGCTGTATGTATACCACTTGCCTTGTAATACTGATTTCAATTGCTTTCTTATATTCCTGTTTCTTTTCTTATTTTTATTTAATATGCTTATAATCTTTCTCTTATTATTTTCTTTGTTACTCTGTACAGTACTTATTTCTTTCCTTTTGCTGCTGCAAGACCTGAATTTTTCCCTCTGGGGATCAGTTAAAGATTGTTTTATCTTATTTCAAATAATCCAGGCTTAATGTAAGTGGTAATTTGGTTTGTGATCTTAAGATTGTCGCAACGATGATTGAATTTAAAACATAAATCATGCAACTAGTAAAATTATTTTGACAAAAATGAACAAATTGTTCTAAAAAGATCAAAATGTCAGCAATGCCAATGAGACACAAAACTATTAACATAATTAGTTCCATCTAAAATACTGAAGAAAAATACTTGTTCTACAGCAGAGAGTGATGTCAGTATGTTTACATACATTTTTCAATCTCTTTTCCTGTATGTTTAAACACTTTAAGGGGTCCCTTTCAGTTTCAAGTGTTAATGAACTCATTAGCCTCTGAATGAGAAAAACACACCAGTTGTATGCAGACATTTGGGGATGTTTGAAATAACGCCAGGCTCCTTTGCACCATGGGGAACGTTACTTGTGATTAACACCCTGGACATCTGTGGGAGGCGAATGATGGTCGAGTGAAAAATAAATAAAATCGGTTGGAGAAGAGAAGCAGCATGACTAGAGATGTATAATCCATGCACCACTCAAGGAAAGGAGTTGAGAGAGAAGAGCAGAGGTTGTAATTTATTAAATGGACATAATATACACAGGCTCTCAGACATAATGACTATTTAGATGTCATTTAATAAAACAATTGTTGTTGTCTTCTTGCATAACATCTGGATTCATAAAAAACAAAACAGAAAGCACTGTAAATTAATATATCAAAAATGAGAAATACTTGATTGATCCTTGGAGGATATTGGATCACGTTACAGTTGGTCATATTGTAGAATAGGCCTCTATCAGTATAGAGAAATTCTAATAACAATTATAAATAATAATCACATAGGCTACATTATTATGTTAGATACATAATTGCACATTTCATACATGCATGCAGCTCAAAGTGCTTTACAACAAAGAAATTACAAGCAGTGAGTACTTCACATTAAAATGTAAAAACAGTAAAAAGAACATAAAAACAGGGACAAAGGTGGAAAGCACTGAGAAAATGCATACCTCTGTGACCCTGTGCTTATTGCCCCCATATTGTTAAACACACAGTCGGAAAGACCAGCCAACTTTTCAAGATGATTGATTAAGATATCACAGTCAGTCCTATTAAATGCTGCATTTAGGTCTAGGAGGAAAATAAATGAGACCTTAACTTCATTAGCATATTGTCTGATTATTTAGTAAGAGCAGTTTCTGTGCTGAAGCCTGATTAAAATTCCTCCAAGATATATTTTTTGTCAGATGACAATCTTGTTGAAAATTTTCAATCATATCACTTAAAGAGCCTACATACCTTTGTTTCACCCTTGACATCTAGGTATCTCTTTTCAACCCAAAATTCCTTTTTTTCCCCTAAAATTATATTTGCTTATAGAGCACACAGTGATGGTCAGAAATATGTGAATCCAACACTGAATCATTGTCCGTGTTGTTATTCCCAAGTCTAGAACCGTGGTGATGAATTTCATTTTATGCTGGGAAAGTTCAAAGTTTTCCAGTGAATTCATCAGCTCCATAGCTTTGGAGTCATTGTTTTTGTTGACATGTATATCCAGGTCTCTTTTAAGGGTTAATCCATCATATCTAATGGTACGAAGTGAGTCAGCTGTGAGAATTTCTGTATAAACATCTGTGAATATCTTGGTGGCTGATACAATTTAATGATGAGCACGGACAATTCTGCTTTGAGCTCAAGAGCAAGATATTCAATGACATAAATTCACCCATGTCATCTTATCTTGCACCACCATGTCTAAGGACAGAGATGCTACTTAAAAAAGTTCAATTTCAAACTGACGTGAAAATTGGCGAAGTTCAAATATGCCTAAAAATGTAAAAAAAAATAAATAAATAAGGAAACTGAAGATACCAATTATAAGATTCACACATTTTGGGTCCCTACAAAGCTTTTGTGAAATGTCACTGAATTCTGTCCCACGGTTTTTTGAAGAGATTTGAACAGACTATTCCCTGTGAACGTGAGCAAAATGATGTGTCATCTAAGTTTAAATGCAAAAAAAAGGCACATTGAGGAAACCAATTATTAGATGCACACTGTTAGGACCCCTACAAAGCATGTGTGAAATTTAATTGAATTCTGTCCAGCGGTTTTTGAGCAGATGTAGACCATACCCTGTCACAGACACTGGTTGCCCTATTTGCCCCCTTTGATGAGGGTGTAAAAATGGCTGCAGGCCCTCCTCATTTCCTGCATTCTCTGACTGATCAAAATCGTAATTTGTGGACAAACCTCTGTCAGTGTTACTACTGCACATTTAATCATGTCGGAACTAAAAATAAAAATGCTAATTCATTATAGAAATGTATATATATGGTTGTAGTCTTCTGCGTTTTTCATAAATCAAAGTAATGATTTATTAACATCTGAGATCCACTTTCGGTAGCTTTTGGCAGAAAAAAAAAGTACATCATCAACCAAAGGTTACTTCAGGAGAGCAGGAAACATATAAATCTAGCTATACTGCCGTACCAATACTACAGTGTATCAAACTAAATGTATATGTCAGGACAAATCCGTCCCAGTTGTTGGGCTCATACACACGGCAGCCATCACTCAGACAAGACTTAATCCATGTCTGCATGCAATCACCCAAATAATTTGTTTTATTTTGAGAAAAAAAAGGGAACATCTAACCAAAGAAAAACTGTTGTTGTGACAAACCATTTTTGGTAAATCAAGAAACAATAGTGTTTAGCATGATCTGTATCCAACAACTCCCACTGGAGCCAACAGCGTGTCAGGGCAAAGACATTATTTGTAACATTTTCTTTGAAAACCAGTTCATGTTCAGTGAGTCATGAAAGTAGATATTGATACAAATGGTTATCATGATTCGACATAAAATGACTGCACATGTTTTTTTGTACCCTAGATGATCCTGAAAGTGTCCCCAAGAAAGTTGGGACAAACTTTTTTGATTTTGTAAATATATGCTTATTCTAAATTTGATGCAAGGCATCCTCAGAAGGTTCCATCGTTCCAAGCAAGGATTGGATATCATCAAAGATATATAAGGATTAGTATGATGTTCATACATAGGCTCCAGAACACTTGCAAATGATCTCATTATGTTTTTAGTTTTTTTAGTTTTTTTAATTGGGGTTGTATTTTTTTTTTTGGAACTGTTGTTTCATGCTACATGGCCATGTTCATACAACCTGCCATATTCTTGATTATAGTCCATCCATTCATGCATGTTCTTCCACTTGTCTGGGGTCATGGTGGCAGTAGGCCAAGCAAGGTATTACAGCAACACTTTCCAGCTCATCATCTGCTCCACCATCAAAAGGTGGAGGCGTCCGGAGTGGGAACTGCTCGTCTTTTTGCCTCTCAGCCAGGATTTTTTAAATTTTTTTTACTTTTATTGTGGTTCTGACTTGGTGTGTTTTCTTGTTTAATGTCTTGTTTGATGACTTGTTTTTGTTAAAAAATACCATTGATTTTGCTCATTTTTGAAGTTGTCTTTCTGTGGTTGATTTGCTGAAGTGTTGTTTGCCCCGTAGGGCCACTTAAGAGTAGGCATAACATGTTGCGATTGCTTTTGGCTCCATTCAGGAAGATTTCTGGTCTTATTACCATGAGATTCTTTGCATAATTTCCAATAGTTAGAACTATAATACATCAACAGCAATAATAAATTGAGCACATTGCAATGCAAAAACAACTTGTCCCAGTGATGAGTAGTAGTTAAGGATGTTAATACGATCAGTGGACAATACTTTTTTATTTTAACCATAATTTTCATTCTTCAAGCTTTTACTCCCAAAACTGAGATGTTGACAACTGTTTCACTGAGCAATTTAGTGGCACATGGAAATAATTTACATAAAATTGAAAAAATGGAAAAGAAACTTGCATGCTTATCTAATCATTTACAGGATAAACTGCTCCAAATCTAAAACATCAAACGATGTTTTTAGATGATCCATTGCTATTTCCTCCCTTGATTCCGTTGTTTATTTTTATATTGAGCAGTAACACAATTTAACAGCATAGGTGAGGGAAAACCAATTTCTTGTTCTGCCAACCAAAGGGAAACACCATCTATCTGAAAGTGATTAGATCAGATCAGTCTTTCCCCCGGCACACTGTACAGGTGTTAGCAGAACCCAGTGTGATCCACTGCAAAATCAATCACAATTAAACATGGAAGGGGATTACACCAGCATTTGTTGACACTGCAGATATTAAAACCCCATCCAATGTAGGCCGACAGGCTCACATTTTATTCTCTGTATTTGTTTTATATTTCATTGTAAAGCAGGATTGGACAGTCAAATTTGAGGAAATGCTGGCAAATGAAGTCTTCTGTCACTTCTAGGCCCTATTGACAGATATAAATAAATATCATACATTTGCTTTTCAGCAGAGTCAATGGAGTAACAGGAAAGTATGAAATAAAATAAACCTATATATCATCAAACACTGCCTCAGAGGATTGTCTGAAGCTTGTTTCTGCAGGGCATGAACATTAAAGAAAATCTTGTGATATGAGACTGTCTTGGATCCAACCAGCGGCCAACTTGGCTGTTCACACGTTTCTCTTTATCATCATTGAGTAAATGTTCACGGACGCTTAGTTGTGCTTTCAACAGTTTTGCAAAAACCCCACGAGGGCTATTGTTTTATTTTCCATTTGCTAAGATAGATCATCTTCTTGTGCACCTGCCAGAACATAATTTCAGGTTTATGACAGTGACCTCTATGACCATGCTCACCTTAAAATACCTTTGCCTTTGCATTGGTTGTTTTGCACTTCTCGGCTATAAATCCAGCTGGAGGACTGGTTAATTGCTTTGAGAGAGGGTGTGTGCAAAGGCAGACATGACATCCTTTTGTGTTCCTTCCCTAAAACGTCATCACTTGTTAATGTTTGATTATCTAAGAACAGCAAAATAAACTTTTAACACAGCGTTGATACACAGTGTTATCGCCTTAAAAAGCTTATAATTATGGTGAATGTGTTAGCGAAGAGCATGAATGCAGGGCGGTGTTGCTCTCCTAAAAAAAAATATTTATTTATTTTTATCATTAGTATTATTTATTTATTGTTGTAACACAAAAAATAGTTTGCATTTGAAGGTATGCAAACTGTGTTAACACGTGCTAACCCCCACTGCAGCCTTGCTTGTAGCTCCATTTTGGCCTCACTTCTACCTGACTGATGACTGGAGCTTTAGATATTTGAACTACCAACACATTGACAGTTGTTAAGGTCACAGGTTTTACAGTTGAGTTATGGATCGTTACAGTCGTTGAGGACACAAGTGGTTTGTTTTGCCTTATGGGGCATCATGTGAGTCGTTAGAATTATTGCCAGTTTCACTTGATTCAAACTGTGACTGGTGGTGAAATTTTCTGATGCCAACATTGTATGTGGGTGAAGGGTGGCAGTGTGGACCCCCACCTCTGTTTGGAGAAGGTCATTCTAATTTGACTCTAGCCCCATTCAGACAGCGTTTACATTGTTGCGCCTTTATTCTGCTCCGACGCAATGAAGTTGTAACTGGGGTGTCAGTTTGTTCCACCTCTGTGACGCCTCTGGAGGTAGTAACAGCGCCAAAACACGATTTTTTATGAATGGAGTGGCCTGGCATTGCAGAACTGATGTGATGTTGTACTAATATGTTCAGGTGTGCGAACTCCCCCAAGGGATTTAACTATGCGGCAGCAACAGGAGGTCCTTTATTTGAGGAACGAGCACAGAAAATGACTGCTAAACTGGGGAGATAGTGAAATATATAAGCTTTTATGTGTCGTATGTCATGCCTCTTAACGTTGCGGAATGCCGGCATACACTCTGAACGCACCGAGGTGGTGTTGTGACGCCTTGGGTTGGTCCAGTTTGAACACACCGAATGGGTCACAGAGAAGGGAATTCGTTTCGGCGCTGTTGTGCAATGCCTGTCTGAAAGTGTCTCAAACCATCTGTCCTCTCTGTCCAAAATGTGTACATTGTCGTCTTCAAAGGAGTGTCCCTTGTCCTTTAGATGTAGGTCGACTGCTGAATCCTGGCCTGAAGAGCTGGCTCTCCTGTGTTCTGCCATGCGTTCGTGCAGTGGTTGCTTGGTTTCCCCTATATGCTCTTGTTATGTTCAAAACACAGTCACTAATGATGTCTGTCTACTGTTTGGTGAGTTGCCAGTGGATTTATGAGAACTCGATGGTCGTAAAAACTAAACATGAGTTGAGAGATGCTGTAAAGCACTGTAGAGTTGAGCAACACTGCAGAGCTGAGTGGTAATTCTTTGTTGATTTATTGGTAATTTCTCCTCTGATTGATTGATACTCATTAGAAAAATACTAATTATCATACCTGCTAAGCTATCATACTTTGTACATCAGTCAGGATCGATTTGACGACACATGTTGTCACTGGTGGTAATACCAAAGGTGTCTTGATAGTAGCAGCCAACAGCAAATGCACCCTGAGAATTTTGCTTTTAATTGTATTCACCTCCAATGGATACATTTCTTATCCTGCTGCAGTGATGCAGAAATGTCTCCAGGGTGTGGTCAGTACATCATGACATCGCTGTTTTCTGGTGCAAAAGACTCTCGTCTGACCATATCCAACATCATTGAGCGATGCTGTGAAACACCACTTTTCAGTCTGTTCTTCTGAGCGACTGCTGGAAGATGTAATGTGTAATGTCTGTTTAGAGTGCGCCCATACAAACTGTAGATTGTGACAATTGATCACATTCGGTTGTTTCAAAAAGGAAGACTTAAATCGACCGTTTTACGTAACAATTTAGTGTTTAAGCATAGGAAAGGGCACGAAAAGTATGACAATATTTTTGCATTCTGTAATTACCTTTCCATTGCTTATTGTTACTGTTTGGCTACTGCTGAAAATGTTTTATAATTTGGAGTTTCCAACTACATTAAATGCACAAGGACACTCCAGTTTAATAGACTGTCTACGTTTGCCATCAGGATCCTCTGGACATCTGCTGCAGGCCTCTTTCACTCCTGGCTCAAAGATGTTGTGCGTCAGATCTTCAGGACAAGTGACTGTCTTTCACTGAAGTAACGTTGCGTAATATTCTGAAAAGCTAATCATTTCCGTGATTCAACTCATGCATACTAAATCAAATCACAGATGAGTTTTTAGAATCCTTACAGTGAGGATATTAAATTCGTTTCATTACACTTGTCTCACTTTTAATCTTAGCTCAGCTGTTATAAATAAGAAAATGTTTCTGTGTCATCCGAGAGGACGAGGGATTTAAAATAAAGATTCTTAAAGGTGGACGCTTGGTGTTTAAAAAGTCGCAAATGTGTGATACTAGAGACTGCACTCTTCTTACTCAAAGTTGCACACTATGAACTTGACAATCCTTCACTGAGCGCAACAGAAAAAATCAATTTGTGGAGTGTTAACTTGATTCAAGACTGATTTAGGTATGTTAAGTATGTAGGCTGTCTTGTAAAAAGCAAGGCATTGGCATTGAACATCCGTTCAAAGTGACCACATACCTTGCGTGTATGAGAATAAGGTGATATTGCGGTTCATTTGAGCACCAATATGGCAAACACATGTTGGCAGCAGCAGCTCTCTGGGCACATTGCTTCGAATGTGATCAATCTTTATTTTCAAGTAGTGGGAAGAGTATCAAAGAAAATGCTTCAAGTTACACATAGACCATCTGTTCACTTGACAGGATAACTTTTATTTAAATGCTTCAAATCACAGTGTTGACGTTGAATTAATTTGGGTGATAAATTGCTATGCGCACACAATGTTTATGAGTATTCAGATGACAGTATATGTCCTACAAGTCCAAAATGAAATAATTCCCTCCTTTGGTAGACATGGTTTTGATGGAGTGGCACAGTTACTGTGAATATTGAGGTTTCTGAAACCAAAGCCCTAACCACAAACAAAATACTACATTTACAAGCCCCATTCAGACAGTGTTTTCATTGCGGGCTTGGCCTTTGTTCCGCCCCGACGTTCTGTTTGAATGCAACGAAGGTGTAATGGAGGACCGTGACCTCCGGCTGTCATTGGAACACGTTGCTGAGTGTGAAGCGGCTGGGATGAGAATCAGCACCTCCAAGTAGTAGGGAAGAATTGGGCGGGATTTATGATTGATTGACGGATCGGGGCAGCGTCTGCTATGATGCAAATGCTGTACCGGTCTGTTGTGGTGAAAAGGGAGCTAAGCTACAAGGTGAAGCTCTCGATTTAACGGTCAGTCTACGTTCCTAGCCTCACCTATGGTCATGAGCTCTGGGTAATGACCGAAAGAATGAGATCGTGGTTACAAGTGGCTGAAATGAACTTCCTCCGCAGGGTGTCTGGGCTCACCCTTAGGGATAGGGTGAAGAGCTCAGTCATTCAGGAGAGGCTCAGAGTGGAGCCGCTGCTCCTCCACAGTGGTTTCAGGCATTTGGTTAGGATGGCCTCAGACGCATCCCTTAGGAGGTCGTCCGGGCATGTCCCACTGGGAGGAGACCCTGGGGTAGAACCAGGACGCGTTGGAAGGATTATATCTCTCGGCTGGCTTGGGAAGGCCTTGGTGCACCCCCAGAAGAGCTGGAGGAGGTGGCTTCTCTGCTAAGACCGCTGTCCCCGCAGCCCGGACACGGATATGCGGAAGAAAATGCTTGCTGTTGCGTTGTACGTCATGCTGTGAACACTCACAACGAGGCGGCTTTGTGGCACCTTGGGTTGGTCCAGTGTGAACAAACCAAAGGGGTCACAAAGAAGGGAATTCGTAATTCTTGTCGGCGCTGTTGCGCAAAGCCTGTTTGAAAAAGGCCACAGTTGCAAATGTGATACCTAAGTATTTTTAAATAAGAGAGGGGCAGTCATCTGTTTAAAGTATTATTAAAGTATTTTAAAGTATTTTAAAGTATATTTAAAGTATTATAAGTCTTTATTTTCTCCAATCAAATGATGTAGTCACCCCATTGAGCCAATCACAATTAAACATTTACACTCCCACACCACCACTACTCTGTACCTCACACCAATTCTGGAAATTGGTGTGACTTATGGAGCTTCTTTCTTTCTTCTTGTCTCCGTTTCATATACCCATGAGTCATAAGCAGGCCTACTGAAGAATGTCTCTTCATCCTTACCCAAGATACTTGTTTCATAAGGGCTACATTTGAAAATTGACGAAGTCAATGCTTTGTCCAAGTAGACAACTCTCTACTATAGAAATGTACAGTATGTGTCCTTAAAACAGGTCAATAATCAGGAGGCACTTCAACAGAATATCTGCAGGAGCTGGATAACTCAACATCAATATAAAATAATATTTTGACAAGGTAAAGGTGAGGGTGTGAATGCTCAAATGTATTAAATCAGATGTGCTGTGATGTTCCCAAGAGCAGGAATCGTTGGCAACAAGAATAATAGATAATAATAATAATAATAATAATTTAATAGAGAATGGAAACCTCCGCCAAGGCAGCTAAGTTTCCCCATTATGTCATTGGACCTAAAGCAATACCGTATGAATTTTTTTACCCTCATAATATGACTCCTTGACCATGAAAACCTACCGCTAGAATTTGGTATCATGTTGGTATAATTATTATTATTGTTTGATAGTTATTCGAGAAAAACAGTATTTCACTAATGGCAGTTTTCTTCAGGATCTAGCTCCAAAATATAATATTGGACATGCCTCCAAATCTTCCTGTTCCCTTCCCCAAGATCCACCTTTCCACAAAATTTCATAGAAATCCGTTCATAACTTTTGAGGTCTCCTTCATACAAACACAAACAGAGACAAATCCAACTCTCGTTGGCAAAGGTAATAAATATGCAACAAATCATGCACTTTTAATGCCATACTGTTGTGATATTTACGTGTGCATTGTCTAACTAGTCCTCCGTATATGTAGGTTTATGTTATCACTTATCCACTATGCAAATTACGTGTGCTCTGTCATCACAGCTTGTTTATGTATGATGGTGTATAAACACCCTCGCCATCACTTGGGGAACACCATTTAAGGCCGAGTCATGACAACTTTCATTCCAAATGAATGCATGCCTTAGACACATGTAATTCTCGAAGTGGATGCCAAATTTTCACTTGAATTTACCATCAACGAGGACGTCCTGTTAGCGGTCTCCAGTGCAGTTCATAAATCCACTGTAACAACATGAAACAATGCACCTATTGTGTTTTTAGTAAGATCAGAAACATTTGAATCAGTCACCTGCACAGCTGTGACAAACATCTGTCAGATTTATTTCCATCAAGACCACATCATTTCATATTTTAGTATCATTTGAAAAGACTATGAAGGTCCAATTTGTTAATTGGCCTGTGGTATTATTGTTCAACATTGAGTACGATATTCAAAATCATAAAGAGTTAAAATAATGTGCTGTGCTAAAGCTGTATGGGTGCTTTTGCCAGGGCTCTCTGCATGAATTCCATTCCATCTACAACAGACACTGGTCAAGATTCTAGCAAAAATATGCATGCATGGTTTTATTCTTTGATAGAAAACATTAATTCCATGGGACAAATGAATTCCATCCACACCATCATTTTGATGCATTACAGTCAGTGGCAGTGGGTACAAATTGTTCTATGAAATAATGTAACACGTAGGAGGAACTGGTGATGTAAGGCTAATCTTTGATAATGCATCTCAAAGCAGCACCTTCATCATATTTGAGACTTCTCAGTTTTTCTTTGTCTGTCCTAACAGGTGCGTCGTTCCTTACATTATGTTCTGATACTTAAATCACATTTAAAACAGTTTCATCCATTCCTGTCTAATTTGGAAGCATCTGACGGCAGTCCATTTAAACACTGTGTAATGTGTGCATTGAATCAGAGCCACCTTTTGTGTGTACTCTGGACATAATAGCAAGGGGTCATGAGGATTTCTGCACAGATGACTGCAGGGATAATTGACTTTGGCTCAAGTCTCAGGCTCAGCCTCTGTGGTTTTGTCAGGCAGTATGAGGGAACTGAATGTGGTAAAGCTATTGGATGAGGAGAGACATTACAGCACAGTATGGCTCACACACAAAATATGTAAAAATCCTGTTTAACTGAGCCATCTGACATATCTTGCAAGAACTGCCAAGAAATAATTTTTCAGACTATGGAAATGTGTCAGAAAACAGCAAAGATAGATAGATATTATGGCATAGATATTAAGACCATTTACAGGTATTTCCTAATGTCAGTAGGATTATACTAACTAGTATTGTCTTTACAGTTTTCATTTTCAAGGTTTCAAACATGGAGCTATTAAAACTGTGTCCCTTGCAGAAACATTATAAATTGTGCTAAAAAGACATTTATGGAAAGTAAAGGTGAAAGACATGACATGGAATGTTTCAGTATGGAATAGGTCCCCTTGTTGTGAGAATATCATCTAGAGATTATGTGTTTCAGAGGCAAATTAACATGTCTTCTGTAAGAAATATGCCACCATTTTCTTTGCATTTTACATTAAAGAAGGACAAAATGATCAATGGTATTTTCTGATCCAATCGGAAATTTGTTTTTACAGGGAAATCCAAACCTGTCGTGTACTTTGTTTAGTTTAAAAACTGCATGATGTATAGTTCAAATGAATGATTGCATCATATGAAATGGTTTTAAAATTACCTCTCTGAGATTTATGTTGTTGGTGGAAGACAGTGGTATTATATTCACTTTTGGATGATGGATATGTCGTGCAGCTGTATATCTTTTTCCGACATTCTCATTTCTCTGCACAGTCAAAATGCTGGAATCATAAACCTATCATTAGTCATCATGGGTCTTTCTTTAGACTGGCTGCTCTGCAGTCTACCCTTGAGCATTTGGGTTTTATGCTTAAGACAGAAGTTATGACCTTCATAAAGTTGACTTTTGAATACCTGCATACATAAGCATCTTACAACTGATACAAAATGACTGTCTGGCTCTGTTTTATGGTCCCCTTGTGTTGTCTCTTGGCAGGCGGTGGATGACGTCATGACAGGCTGTCAAAGTGACCCCAAAATGCCTAAAGAATAAAATCAGAGTGGCCTATTTTGAACTGCTACTAACCTTTTAATGCAAAAAATGGTTGCGTTTCAAGCCATATATGGTGAGATTATTAGAGTTACACAAATATGTGTCTTTACAGTCAACATACAAAACTGTGGGTTATCAAACCGTTCATAAATGTCAGAATGTAATAATTAGCGGGTAGAATAATGTAGGCATTGTTACAGTTGAATAATGAGCAAATAAAACATACATCAAATTCAAACTTCCTGCATGCTCAATGAACTCACTTCACTTTTAAGATACACTGTAAAAGTTTTCACTGTAATTTTACAGTAATTAACTGGCCGCAGTTTAACCTGCAAAGTCCTGTTTTTTTTTTTTTTTTTTTTTTTACAGTTTCTTACTATCTTTGAATTACAGTATATTACTAGGAATAAACATAAATTTCATTACTTTATTCTTGCAAATTTACAGCAACACAGCTCACAGTTTTTCAGTAAATTACTGTGCATTTACAGTATGTACATTGTGTTTGAAGTTACAGTTTGTATCCTGTATTCAATGATAATTAAAGAATGTTACTGCAATATTACCACTAAAATGGAAAAAGTAAATAAGTACTGTAAATTACTGTACATCTGCAGTATGTATCCTGTATTTAATGATTATTGAAGTATGTTACTGTAATACCACCACTAAAGTGGTAAAAAGGACTGTACTTATTTATATAGCGCCTTTCTAATCGTACCAGCCACTCAAAGCTTTTTACAACAAAGCCAGCATTTACCCATTCAGAGAAGGTACCATGTAAGGCAAGGCAAGACGCCACCTGCTCACGAGGACTGACAATCATTCACAAAATCACTAACACACCAAAGGAACATGTAGACTCAGGGGCCAGGGAACCATCGACCTTCCAGTAAGTGGATGACCAGTCCACCTCTTGAGCCACAGCAGCCCCTACAAAAGCAGGTACTATGCAGTGGAAATGTGGCTTTTGACAAGGATGATTTGACTTTTCCTAGCATTTTGACATTTTGAGGGAGAACTAGAAAGTTTGTTTCCAAGGATAAAGCTGCCCCCACTACTGGAAAAAAAAAAATTGTGCTGATTTGGATTGACCATAACCTCTATCATAGCAGAATAATAGCAGAGTGACATGAAAATCCCCAAAGGTCAAATGTAAAAATAAGAAAAATGAACAAACCAATTATGAGATGCACACCTTTAGGGCCCCTACAAAGCAGTTTCATTGAATTCTGTCTATCGTTTGTTGAGGAGATGTGGATAGACTATTCCCCTTTATGTATGTACAGATGGACAAGGGGAACCATATATGCCTCCTTTGGTGGGGCACAATGAAAATGGTTGTTTATGTTACCCCAGCGGAGGTTGCCGTATCTGTTCTGGACATGTGTGACAAAAGGCTGAGCAGGTTGTGGCATGTTTGTTTGATTCACCTTCCCATGACTGTTTACAGGTATGTGCACAGTACATTCTTGCAAATAATGACATTTGCTGTAATCACGTTTTTCCCCAAATTGCATTGCAGTTTACAGCATGCCACTGTATGACAATACAGCAGAATATTTAATAATAGTTGAGATTTCACTCTGAATTTACATCAAAGTTTTACAGTGTACACATCTCTGTTTTTGGTTTTTTTTCGATAGCAGATGTCAAACTGCATCACAAGTGATTCTTAAAGGGTTCTGGCTCTGTTTATTTCTTGGCGACTGGTCATAAAAACAAACAGCCTCCTCTTTTAACTTAATTCTCATCATAAACGCTTCAAGTGTAGCTGAATGTGGTTTGTGATGTTGTTAATAACTCACAGTTAAACAAAGCAAAACAATGAGTACCGGTGTGCACAATGTGGTTGGCCCCTTAATGGATAAGAAGAACACTTTACTCATTGTCTATTGCTATTCAGTGCTTTATACTATATTGTATTTTATACATTGTTTTATATCAATTTCTCTCTGTGCTCCATCTTTTCTGGCCAGGAGTTGACATTTTCAGGCCCATTTAGATTTACATTGTTAAATAAAAATTATGTAGATTAAATAAAAATGATATAAATATGGCTTTGGTGTTGCTTGTTTTGTTGCTTAACCAGAAGTGAGAAAGTTCTACCTGCACGTGCAGAGCCTAAATCTCTTACATCTCACTCACATCTGCTGCCATTGAGAGGCTCCTTTATACTCATCTTGATGGCGACATCATGAATAATGAAATATAATCATATCCGTTTGCATTATGCTCAAATAATGATTGTTTTGTTCTTTATTCTTTCCATCAAGAATGAAGGCCTGTAAGAGTAAGAACGTCTAATATGGGGCAGTGCATGAAAATTTGCATACTATTAGTTAAGAGCAACACCTACAGGAGTCCACCGCAGGTTTTTCAGTTCTCACGGAGAATTTGAGGGGTGGGGCATGTAATGCCCGCTGGCAGTGTTCGGGATTTGGATGCAAATATCACGGCTTTGCAACTACTTGTCTGTTGGATGATGTTCGACGCGATAAAGTGGAATTAAAACGCGCAACTCGCAGGGGGCGTCAGTGCAAACACGCATCCTGATTTAAGGCGACGAAGTAAAAAGTCTGTGTGACTTAAGTCATCAGAATGTAATATGTTTTAATGCATATAAGGGTTTATTAGACGGATTTAAACACATTGTGTGGGAGCCTGCTGACAATTTGTCTCGAAAATGTGACAAATGTGAAAGACATGAAATCGTGTCTTTTTAAATGATGACAGAGAAAGGTTGCATGGGGGTATCCTGTAGGAGGAGTTCTTTGTGACCAAGCAAGTAACGGATTTTGCCTTATAAAAAAGGGAATTGAGTCCGGATCGCTCAATGAACAGCATAATTCGGGCACCCCGATGTACAGGTGGGTCGATTATTTCACATTTTATTATTCAGGTTAAATGACAGGCTATGGTTTGTTTTAGATGTGGTTTCTTGAGGAAAATCAATATCTTGATTATGTGTCAAGAATGTTTTGTAAGGAAGTCAGACATTACATTTTTTTTGTGTGGAAGATTTAGAATTGAGACTGTGCCCCGTTTGCAGCCATCGTTTTCCTCAAATAGCCTACATTGTCAGACTTACCTAATATTTCACCACATGTGTAATAGCTAATACTGAGCATTAATAATAACTTTGGCACATCTTATTTTAACTGTTCTTTGTAGTGGCTACAATGAACTTTGGAGTGGGAGTTTTTTTTTTTACTCACTGGGATTCTACTGATGTCCGTCCACACATCGGCTACATAAATGAACCCAGGTTCAAAGTGACAGGCAGGAAAGGATTTAGAAAAATAACAGGACAGTGTGACGTGATAGCAGAGATGCTGGACTTGGGTCAGGTGGGAATCTGCCTCTGATTTTCCTTTTCCCTGAAGAGCAGTGCAGTGCAAACAGCTGTAATCCAGCATGGTGTGCAAACCTGAGACAAAGCTGAACTGTGCTCAACTGAGCTGCACAAGATCAAGCCCCTGAGTGCTGGAGCTGCAGGCTGTGTAGTCCTAGGTAGAAAAAAAAATATACAAAGAGAGTCTGGTGGTGGTGTGTTTGAAGGAAGAGGCCATAGATGCTTATCTCTGCTCTGAGTTTTATGTGCGTTTCAACTGCAGAACATTTGACCTCTCACTGCCTGAACTCTGCAGACCAGAGGACATGGTTACTGAAATGGTTGAGGCTTTTGTGGGTGCTGGTGGTAGAGCCAGGTTTTTTTCCACATATGTAGATTAAAAAGTGTTGTTTTTCTAAGTCAACAACTCGTTTCCATCTGCTTTCTGTTGTAGTATATCCTTTCCTTTTTAAAAAAAAAATTATTATTGTGATCTGGTTTTTCTCACATCACTGTGCAAATCAGGGATTTTACAAATCAAAATAAATTAAACATTAAGGTTGACTATAATTGGGTGAAATCAGCCTCAAATTCCTGTTGCTTGCACACTTTCAGGCAAATTTGGGGCGCAAAATGCGCTCATTTAAATAAATAGTTGCCACTTATTCTCCTTCTGGAGCCCATGTTGTAGATGCAAATGAAAAATAATTTGATCATGAGTTTAATGTGAGGAAAATGACGTTGCGACTTGTGAACTCACAATGAAGGTTGTGCATTTAAAAAAAAATCCTTGCTTTGCCTGCTGACTTGCTGCTATTAAAAATACTACTGCTATCATCCTCCCATAAGATGTGTGTGCGACTGACACACTATGACATATATTAAACATGGCGATGATCTCACTCCGGCTCTTAAACATGTGTCAACAAGGCGGGTTCAGTCACAGACACAAAGTTCCTCGACAGGTTGCATTTGTAACTCTGAGCTCAGAGATGTGGCACCTTCTCAAGTTGAATAAATTCCCAGTGTGGGAGCTCCCTTACAGCACTTGAATAATTGATAGATCAAACTTAAGACTTGAAAAGCCGGCAATTTAATCTCCTGACTATTTGATGAGTGGGGCTTAGTTTCACGTCGCTGACAGTGAGGAAAGGCACTCAGTTAAATGGATGAGGGAGCAGAGACCGAATTTCAAAACATACAGGTGCCACAGTGGAGCCACAGTTGCTTGTTTGTGATGTGGCCTGTTAAGAAAAGGCCCTGTGATGCCGATGGGAAGTCTATAACTATCAGTTTACTCAGTGGGTCAACAGCCAGATCCTGTCTTTTATCTCCATACTGAGCGAGGGCAGATATGGATGGGCTGAGGTGAGCTTTTGGCAGGTTGCACTGAGTCCTGGGAGCGCTGTGTTATGAAAGAGTCTCTGGCACATGTCTTGAGTTACTCAGTGCTGGAAAGGTTACGTTCCGAGTGATCCAGACACTTAGCCTGTCCCAATCTCTAATCATCACTCTCTCGAGAAACCAACAGGTGGTGCAGATGACTGGCTCTTTTGGCTCATTTCTGTAAATATGACTCCAGTCAAGAGGTGTCAGTGACAGTGACAGCGAATGTCATTTAGTGTTAAGAGCTAAATAAACTGAAAGGCAAGAGAGGCTGAAATCTAATACAGTTAGGAGGGGATATAATAACCCCTGTTAGGTGAACAGCAAGCGTTTTAATTTTAACGATGAGAAAAACACCTAATTTTTCTGGAAATGAGACTTTAGGATGAAGAAATTCTGTATTGCTGTGCATGTGTTTTGTCAAATGTTTTTTAAACTTATTCAGCACAAACAGGCTTTAACAGATGCCCCCATTCACCAGCTGTAAGTAATGTCACATTAATGTTTCATATTAATGTTTCACAATAAGATATTTTGCACTGAGGGAGTCTCTTTTCCTCCATTTCAACACTGAAATAGAGAACAGCTTCTAACAAGACAATGCTTCAAGTCTGGGTTTAACCCATTTGTGTCAATTAGAAAAATGTGGTTTTCATCATTTAAAAAAAATTGGTGTTATGTTATTTCTGGCATCAAGCAGAACTGCTATTTTTGGATGCTCAAAATATTTTGGGTCAGTCCAGCTAAAAGGAATATAGTGAAATCTGAAATGTCTCTTTTGATTTATACTTTGACAAACAATGTAATGTTGCCTGCTGGAATGTTTAGATGCACCAAATGGCATTGTCCTTAGAGTGATTCAGAGCCATAACCAGCTCAACAGCCAAATATGGTCCTATTTTTCTTTATCGAGCTGTGAGGGAGGACTTCCCATTGCTTAGATCCTAACATGTTCTGTGTGTCTTGTGTGTCCTCCTCACACAAGAGCTGTAAATACAGGCGGCGAATGACACTATCTAAGAAAGATCTCTGCACCGAGTCAGTCCGAGTGTGTGTTGCATTTCCCTGAGAGAGTTAGCTCGACTGTATTTTCAAATGATAAACCTGCTTAGTTCATCATTCATGTAAATGCATCTCTAATATGCCGTGGTGCTGAAATATTTGTGGTTTTGTGTGGTATCCTATTATGTTGATAGCTCAATGCTTTGCTTATTTGAAAAATATATGAAAGTAATAATTACAAATTCTGGTAAATAAGCCTATTTACTTTCTTTGCATGCTAAGATTAATGCTGCTCTCATATCTGTACGATAGATATGAAGCTACAGCTAGCAGCCGGGTTAGCTTAACTTAGCATTAAGACATGGTAAAAGGTGGAAACACATAATCTGGCTCAGTCCAAAGGTAACAACATTTGCCTGCCATTTGTCTGAATCTGTAAAGTGACACAATGATTGATGAACTCATTGTTTTTGCATGTCAGTTTTGATTTAACAACATATACTTTGTTAATTAGCAAACTTTAGAGGTGCAGGTAGGCCGATTTTGACACCAGGTAAGCTGTTTAATGAGATATTGGTTGTAGCCTTCCATATCTTGTACAGGCGATGGAAGTGCCAAGCCTCTCTTTTATCTTCCAGCAACAAAGACAGCGAATAAATGTTTCACCCAAAAGTCAAATTTTTTAATCTTAGTTCATCTTTACATGTTGTCCTCAACCTGTCGCCCATCTGTCTGTTTCCTCTCTCTCATTTATTTTAGGAAGATTTGTTGTCACACATTGTAAAGAACCTGCATCCACCTCTTTTCAATCTGCAAACCTTTGTTCTGCAGGCCCTTGATTTAGTGCATCTTCTAGAGCATCTTAAAAAAGACACATGCTTGTGAGCACAGGGGCTCACTGACAGCGAACCCGCCTCTAACAGTGGATTCCCTGCTTCCCTGCCAGCCCATCCCAATCTTCATGGGTTGAACCACCAGAATTTCGAACTCCTCTCCATTCTCTCCTCCTCCTCAGAAGCCCTCACCTCCCCCCTCCCCCCTCATCCATTGTACATCCCTGCTCAGCCTGCACTCTTTGCCAGAACTACCGCCAGTGTGATGGCTTGTTGTGTCTCGGGCTTGTTTGGACGTGCAGCTGCAGCATCACCTTCCGCTACACAGACTTGCGGACGCAGCGGCCACTAGAGTGAAAGAGGAAGAGACAGACAGAGAGGGAGCAGAGAGGGACAGACAGAGAAACAGAGCAGTGCCACAGGAGAGAGGAGGGATCATCCTTCCCAGCAGCAGAAGGATTCACCTGTCCCACAGAGAAAGGCCCCCCCCCACCTGATCCATCTGGTTGCAGGGGGGGACCCTGCGTGGCCGCGAAGGCAACAGGGACTATGCAGCTGGGACTGGTGGTGCTGACAATGGTCTTCCTCAGCTCCATGGGTCACAGCGATGCTCTCAAGCTCCCCAAGGCGAGAAGGCAGAGACGGGGTGAGTTCTCTCGTTCTCAGCTTGTTTTTTGTTTTTTTAATCTCTTCTTTATTCCTCTTCAGCTCTGCTGGCTTACATTTCTATGGTCTGAGTCACAGTTGTGGATGTGTCATAAACACTTAACAAGCAAAAAAAAAAGATAACGTTTTGTTTATTTCTCATCATTCTTATTTGTTTTTTCTGGGTGGGTTATGTTAAGTTCAGCGTTCTCCTGTGAACGGCTCTTCTTTCTTGCTTAAAGATTATGCATCTCTCAGTTTATCAGTTTCACTTTTCTGGGTATTAGGTTTGTTTATGGAAGGGATTTGAATGGACTCTCCCTCAAAGCCATCACTTTTTGTGTCTGACTCTGTGGGCACACTATGGAATGAGAACCTGACAGTCCTTATCTTTCAATCAGACCGTGCTTCTGGTGTTATAATACGCATTTTTCTGACCTCACTCGACCACAAAAATGGTGTTCATGCAGACATGCAGTATAACTCTGACCACAGAGTCTCACTGCGAATGTTACTGTCAGCTTTGGATTAATCCTCCCTGTACACACAAGGAGCTTTAAGCCAATGCCAACCTCAGCTCATCTCAACCTCTGTGAATACGAATTCATATAATACCATGGCTGGCCATGTGGTATCATTGAAATCAGACAAATTTGTTTGTGACTGTTGGTGTGATAAGAATGGGATATTTCTTTTTACAGTATACACACATATACATGCACAATGACCTTAAACAACACGACAATGAGTACAGAAGGATTTAGGTCATTCTCCATATTTATAGTCCTCTGCAGCATCACGGGTTCAGTTGAGGCTTTTCCACCTTCGTATGTGGAAGGGATGGGAAGTTTACATGCATGATGTCATCAGATTCAATGGGGTTTTTTTTTTTGTCAAACATTCCTCCTGGAATGCAAAGAGTCTACGAAACTTCTCAGCTGGTATTCTGTGTTCCTTCTTTGAATGACTTCAGTGTCTTGCAAAGATCAAACTGTTACCATGAGAGAGGGAGAGAGTCAGATCCATACACTCCCCTCTGCTATGGTTACTCCCTTGTGCTGATAGAACTTTTTTTAAGCAGTGATAGTGGGCAATAACACCTGGCTGTAATTGCTGCATTTGAGGTTACCGTGACTCACACATGGAGTTATTTGTTCAAGGGAGAACCCTTATAACACTTTTACGATCCAACTTATCTCTGGGAGGCAGGACGGCAGATGAATTGCTGTGTGAGCGAATGTATATTTAGAGCGGATACAGTGCAGGACTGTAAATCAGCTCGGGCGACTGTGGTTTTGTATTTGAATGGCTCCTAGGAAATGGATGTGCACTTTGACACAGTTGCAGTAGTTGTGTGCCTTTCCTTTTTGGAAGATGGATGAACGTCTGAGTCTGGGGCCACAAGGAAGTGAAATGTAAGTGCATTTTCGAACAAGGGGCAGAGGATACTTGCTGTTTGGTACCACTATATAAAATGACAAGCAGCCACGTCCATCGGTCCATCAGTGGACCTGACCACAGTAGAGGCTCTGTGTGATGTTAGTCAACTGATTTTGACTGGCTCTGGTCAGCTGTGATCCTTTTTTTCTTGTCTTTTTCCAAATGGAACTCTTTTAAGGATCTCCAGCAAGCGCTTTGAAGTAAACAGTGAATAAATGTTCCAACAAAGATGTTTGGCCTTGCCCCTAGTTAGATTAAGCTGCCAGCATTAACCCTTCCCTGCTGAAGTGATAAAATCCTTGAAGGTTTCTGACTAGATCTGTGGAGATGCCAGCAAAATATTTAATTTCACTAAAGTTGACAGATCTTTATCTAATCTAATTCTAAGCTACATCTAATCGGAGTCAGTTTGCACACCAGGCTGATCTGTCGTCTGCCTCAACCTGACTGGTCCTTTCTCTCTGTTTATGTCTCCATAGTCATCACAGAGGGGCCGCCATCTTGCCCCAAAGGCTGTGACCGATGCTCCGAGTTTAATGGCTGCATTAAATGTAAGCCGAAGCTCTTCATCTACCTGGAGCGCAATGACATCCGTCAGATAGGCGTGTGCCTCGCCTCCTGCCCCATGGGATACTTTGGCATGAGGAACCCAGAAGGCAACAACAGATGCACCCGTGAGTTTTGCTTCCAGTTGTGGACAGAGAGGGCAAATTTTACTTGTAGATACACATCTGGAATTCACCAAATACACGCAGGCTTGAGTTAACTCGCTGGCAAACACAGCTGATGTCAAATCAAACCTGCAGAAGTGTAAACGATCTGTTTATCTTTGGCTCATCATCTCCTGTTTATGTGCTGTACAATATGGGGGTATTTGGAGGAGCAAAGAGATATCCTGCTAGTTTTTTTTGTACAGTGCATTTTATCTGTATATTTCTCCTTTGCTGCACATTGAGTGTTTAACAAAGGCCAAAAATATAACTGCAGAGACAAGGCAGGCCATCTTTATCGGTATTGTCCATTTGCCTTACCTTTGATTCTCCTGTCATTTTCTGTGCTATTTCTATATACCCATTTATCATTGAATACAATAATGATTGACAAATTAAAAGGATAAACTGAAGTGTTTTCAGTCAGTTAGCATGTGGTCCACAACAAGCCCATAGAAAGGCATCACTGCTCCTTGTCATGCCATGTCTTCTAAGTCTCTGAACTCGACTTAAGAGATGAGGAAGAAAAGATGTTTAATCATTTGTTGTTTTGATGATCGTGGTGGAGAGCGCTTAAACACATCATGTTAAGATCTCCAATAGGTGTTAACTGTGAAGCTCATAGCGTATGATGTAGGCTACATCATTTTATACTCATCAAATCCGACAAAGTATTTGCTGAACTGGTGGAAAGTCAAAAGAATTTGGTAGGTGGCCACCTATTCAGTGGTGGTTGAAAGGGTTGCCAAACTCAAATTACTTACCAAACCTATTTGTTTGGTTGTGGGGCCAGTAGTCCCTTACTTTTAGCCAAGGCGTGCCAACAATCCTGTATGTTGTCTGTTTCCCCTTACATGTGGGCAGAAAACAAGATTGTAACAAAAATCCTAACAAAAACATTTCTAATGCATTGTTGTTTGCCTGTTTTTGTGAGAGACTGTCTGTGTTTTTTTTTTAATTTGGCCCTCATGCGCAAGGTCCATGCCAGGCCACAATCCAAGCGTCCACTTTTACAAATAGTTTTTATTCCAATACACCCTTGTTAACAGTCTGTATATATAGTCTCTGAAGTAACTACAAAAGTTATGTTCCAATGTGATTCTTTCTAAATGCCTGATAAATATTTTTACAAATGTTTATTACTTCAATAATTATATAATTAACTTCCTATCAAAACTAAATTTGATAATTACCTAATCTGTTTTGACATTCAGTTCAACTGAAAACAATATAAGGACAATACATCTAAAGTTGTATTTCAGCACCTTCATTTTTTAAAATACTGTATATGCTTTGAATTATTGTACATGAATTTTATGCCAGCAGCACATCATAAAAAAAGTTTGGACAGGAGCAACAAAAGACTGGGAAAGTTGTGAAACTCTCAAAAACACCTAATTGGACCATTTCACAGGTAAAGAGGTTGATTGGTAACAGGTGGTGGTATTGTGATTGAGTATGAAAGAGGCATTCACGAAGAGCTCAGTCATTCATAAGCAAAGATGAGGAGAGGTTCACCAGTTTGGGAAAATCGGCGTGGCCAAATAGTCTAATGTTTTATGAACAACATTTCTCGATGTGCAATTGTAAGGAGTTTGAGGATTTCACCATCTACAGTCCATATTATCATCAAAAGATTCAGAGAACCAGGAGAAATGTCTTTACATAAGGGGCTAGGATGAAAACCAACATTGAATGCCAGTGACCATCGATCCCTCAGGTGGCACAGCAGCAAGCAAGGCACGACAAATATGTACTGACACAATGAAGAAGAAAAAAGGGAAGAGATGAAGTGTGAAAACTCTCTAAATGCTAATGCTAACAATGAAGTGTATCAGTTTGAACATTAAATAGCTTGTCTCTGTTCTGTATTCAATTGCATTTAGGTTAAAAAAAAATTGCAAAACATTTCATTCTGATTTTATTGACATTTCAAACAATGTCCCAACATTTTTGGAATTGCATTGTAATATTTGTCTTATGTGCGTACTAATGTTTTCTATCACATCTACTTTACGCCAAATCAGATAAAAGTTGTGGCTGTAATTATGGTGTTGCAATGTTTTCAGATTTTGATATTTCAGACTTCAAATTTAATTTAATTCCTCTAGCTGTCACATTACAATAATGCTTCTGGACTTCTCTGAGCTCTCTGTCTTTTACAGCTCATGAACTGAGAGGAAGATGAGGGGAGATTTGTGATTAACATTACCGCTTACACTGAGACGTTTCATGCAAGGGTTGTTGCATCAATTCAAATTACACAGTTGATGACCTCATGTTCAAGGTTTCCTTGGTTTCCAAGGTTTCAGTTTTTTGCATCATTTGTACCCACTTTAACCCTGTGTGTTGCCGCATTTTTTCTTTTCAGAGGCCCTCATTTGATAACCTTAGTGTTATAGCCCGTTATCATCCAGTCATCTGACTTTGTGCATGTCATGCCAGAATGGCTTGTTAGTAACATTTGTCTCACATTACAGGCAAGAACATTAAGAACTCAGTGTGGATTCAGTGTTTGATTGTATTCCTGATGTTGGCATCAGACCAGCTGCAGAGTAGTCAAGTTTAGCGCACAGGCAAAAAGTCTAGATCTAAATACATTTCCTATGTAGAAGTTGTGACAGAAATTTACAGATTCCACTCTTTCATTTTACAACATCTGTTTATTGTCCTCCTGTTTGTGTAAATATCTAAAATGGAAGAACCTATTTGTTGACAGTAAAGTTAAAGATTTTAATGAGCCTGAAGAGGTGGAGAAACCCACCGAAGCGATATGGTCTTGGCTGTACTCATTCAACATCATGTTCCAAAAAACAAGGCCTGTAGTGCATGTGTTTTTTTATGGGAAGTGTTACTCCCGTAAATAGACCCCATGTTGTTTGATCGCAAATAAATCTCTCAGAGGAAATAAAATTCCCCTTGTGCTCTTTTCAGCCAAAAATGCAATGAATTTTGCATTGAAGGAGTTGAGATTTGTGCTTCCACTGGAAACTTTCTAGAAGCAGAACAAACTTTTAAAGCCCATAAACGTGAACACTCACCATTGTCAAGACTCACTGTTACTGATTTGATCCTTTCATTTGACCCCTCTCTTTTTGTCTCCCCTGTGTCTTTCAGAATGTAAAATAGACAATTGTGAAGCGTGTTTCAATCGCAATTTTTGCACAAAATGTAAGGAGGGCTTGTATTCACACAGTGGGCGATGTTATGTCAGCTGCCCTCCAGACCAGCGCACTGCCAACGACACAATGGAGTGTGTCGGTGAGTGACCTTTATCCTTCAACCTTTCATAATTTCATTTTAGCTATAGCATCTCTTAAAACTCATGCAATGAACCAGAAAGTCCCTTTCAAGTGCCTTTCACTTACTGAGGCAGCTCGCAAGTGTGAGCCACATGCTGGCTCAAGCTTTACACTTTATTTGAGTTTCCAACTACTGTGTGTTCAATTGTCTGGCAGGGAAAAGGGCAAGTGAACTAATTTCACCTTTCTGTTCTCTGCATTTTTGTCTTTTTTCTTGTTGTTGAAAGTAATTTTGTCACAAGTTAAACAACAGCATTAGCAGTGAAACCCAAGCATCTTGGCCCAGTGTAGCGAAGACCTGGAAATTTGAACCGACTCTTTTTGCATCAGATGTTTTTTTACCTTGACCCTGCTGGTCCACGGAGATGGGACTAATCTGAACCTAAAGACCCGGCAATGTCGTTAGCACAACATGCATAGAAGCCATGAGCTTTTGGTACATTTTCAGTCATAGCAACATTCTCCATATGCTCTTCTCTAGTCAGAAAACAGAAAAAAAATAAGATACAATTGCTTCCAGATTGGAAAATCACTTACATTTATTATTCTAAGCTAAAACTGCTGAGCTGTAAAAAGCAGATATGAAGGCTGCCAAACAAATGTAAGACATTTGAGCTTTTGACCGTTCACCCGCTACCTCAGTCCTTTTCCCATTTCTTTCTTCTCAGGTCAGCGCCCTGCAGAATGTGAATTGGCGGAGTGGAGCCAGTGGAGTGCCTGTATGAAGAAGAACAAAACATGTGGATTTAAGAAAGGATCACAGTCTCGGGTTCGTGTGCCCATTCTGCAGGCCCACAGCCCAGACACCTCCATGGCCCTTGTACCCTCACAGTCCTGTGCTCCACAGACAGAGAAAAGGAAGTGCATTGTGACTAAGGCACCCTGTGTGAGAGGTAAACAATAACAGAGAAAATACATACATTGAGAAGCAAATGACATATTCGGGTCCTCTAATCAAAGAGCACATTGAATAATAGTTACGCAGATGAACATGTGCTTCATGCTGTGCCTCCACCAATTAATATGATGACTGATCAAACCATTACTCAACATCCGAAGGCTTGTATTCCCGCCAGTGTGTCTGTGACCCAGAGCATGTTGATTGGGTTTGGTTTGGCCTAGCTCACAGAAGGATACAGAATCTCTTTTCTCGGCATATAAACAATACACTCCATGTACGAGCCAAGCAGATGAAGGGCAGGCATTACGCACTGCAAAGCTGGACAAGGATCAGAGTTGGAAAGAGCTATTTGTTCTGAACATCATTGAAGCATAAGGTTTACACTTCCATGACATGTTTGCTTGGGCTCTTATCACCCACACAGCAGCTCGCTCTCCAGCAAGTTTAAAGCCATTCTCGCCAATCAATAGCCATTATCAGCTCTCAGAAGAGCTGATTGATCGCTCTTGGTCTCACTAGCAGCTAATGCTAATATATGACGTATTTTGCCGATTAGTCTGGAGTTTATTGGATTAACACAGAACAATAATGATCTGGTTATTTTATTATTATTATTATTTGCTGGGGTGATTAACTGTATGAAACACAAAAGTAACCCAGAACTATTTTTAAACAGTTCATTTGAGTTATAAAATATAAAAAAAATGTTGTCACTATAATTTCTTTTGCATACTTTGTCACTTTTATCCAAGGTTGTAAATTTATTTATTGTCTACAAGGACTTGTAAAACTCTAATTGAGCACCATTTAAAACCTTTATTGGACAGTGGCACATGGAGATTTCGGGCAGAGGCAGCAATTTGTAACAATATTTTTGCAGTGCTGGCAGCTGTGCAAATGTTGTAACATGTAACAGATTATGCCTGGACTTATGTGAATAAACACGGGGGAAGGTTGTATACTCAAGCACGATCCTCTACCCTGGAACCGTTCCTTTAGGGCTATGAGTCTAATGACTAGAACGTGATCTGACTTTGTCCCTTATGGATCTGTGGTCATGTCTGGAGGGAAGGATGCTGGCGCAGGTTGTAATTGCTCCGTGCGGAGCGGGCTTTTGGTTGGACAGGCTGTGACAGCATAATCTGAGGACTGAGAGGCAAATTTACCCTGTGTTATGCCGGCGTTTCGGCCTCAGGAATAATTAACAGTGAAATATTATAAATCGTCTCATACAAAATGCTGTCTAGACTCCCAAATTTGATATACTTGGAGCAAAGGTGAGGTATCAGCTGATGAGTATGAGTTATAGAAGCCTGGATTTTGAAATGGTTGATGTTAAGGGGATTTTTAGTTCCGTACTCTAATGCTATAGGAATGAATTTCCCCTGTGAGGTAATTCTGGGGTGATGGTGCCATGATTGGTGAACTGATTCATGCAAGGAAAGTCACTCTGTGTCAAAAGAGCGCAGCTGTCAATTCATATGTAGGAGTTGGCTGGCAGACCGGCTCTATAAAACACAGGGGGCAGACTTTGTATAACATTAGTGATTTAGCGGTCCGCAGATCTCACGCTTTGTGTTGATTTGCCTGCGTTTTTTTTTCTTCCCTTTTCCCTGAAGCTCCACAAAAGGGTCTCACGCGAAAACAGAATATTTTTGGACGTGTTATTGCATTTGTCATGCAGAATTGTTTAGCTTGGAAGGAGAGGAGGAACAATCAAGGCTGTCATAAACTGATGGAGTCCCCCTCTCTTGGCTCCATTAGTGATTTGTTAGAGTAATTAAGTCCTTTCACAGTAAGCACATCGACTCAGATGCTGCAGAGTGTGTGTGAGGACCCTTTGCCTCTCTCAGGCTTCACTCTCATTCATTGTGGCTCACTGAAAATGAAACTTATCGCTTCTCAACTGTATTCATTCAATTTTGAATGGTGGACATAGAAGCTCGGAAATGTTTATTGATTCAAAACACAGACATAAAAATGTCTTGTCTGATTTGCCAACTCACCAAATGTCAGCAGTATTGTTTTAGGGATTTTGGCACTTATGGCTTATGTGGTGAGTAAATGTTTTTTGTGTTAAGTCTGTCCACATCCAACTACATCAAATCTACTTCCTCACCATATAATGATTTTTACTGGCTGGTGTAGAAACATGTCTTTGGTGAAATCTGAGAACTACTGCACCTTAGGAGAGTTTTAAAATTTTTTTTTATTTACTTTGCCTTTAAATCAAAGAATCATAACTGTTAGTATGACACGATTGAAGATGTTGGTGGTGAAATAAACACAGACCTTCAGTTATTATTGCATAGGAATAGAAAAACATGGTGGCGCCATAAGCCCTACTCTTGCCAACTGTGTAGTGAACACTGTCCAGCCCTTGGCATGTTTTCACTCACTTTCCAGGATGTGCAGAGACTCTCAACACACGAGTTCATAACAAACATCCTCCACCGTAACTACACTCCCTCATATATATACAAAACCGAATACTTGTGCTGCTATCTGACACGAGAAACGACATCCATTTCCACTTAGCGACAGTTCTTCATGTCCTTGTGGCCCATTATTTGGCCCTTGACGATGTTTAACGTATTTTGCCAGAAGTTATTTGAAAGTGATTTATGTGACACCTAATTGTGTCACTTACAGACCCGAGTGTTTATAGGCAAGGGCTCCATTTCTAAATCAGCAGCAGAATTGAGCTCTTCCCTCCCCTGTATTAACCACATGTGATGTTGTTCGTATTGAGAGAGCGATTAATGTGTGGCAGTTGTGGATCCTAATGCAAAAGAGTACCAGCAGATAGGGGATGAGGGGAGTCATATGTGGTACGTGGGAAAAGTGGAAGTGCCCACAAGTTGTTGAAATGGAAATTGTGCTAAACGCTAATGTCAGCATGCTAACATTCTCACTGTGACGGTGTTAACATGCTGATGTTTAGCACGTATAAGATGAAATATGTTCAATATAATAATTTGGTGTGTCAGCATGGTAATAGATTACAATTACCACTTAATGCAAGTACAGCTGAGGCGGATGGGAATGTCATTATTTATATATATACATATCACTCATCCACTCTCATTCCTCAGAATCCATGTTTTTAATGTTTATCCAATCAGAGGCAATTCTGCATAAAGCATCCAATGCCGACAAATATCTTATTGGAGTTCATTTGAGAAATAGTATAAATTATTAATCTTATGTCATATGAATTCTCTTTTTCAGCGAGGAAGAATAAAGGAGGTCGACAAGATGGTAAAAACAGGAGAGAGAGGGAGAACGCACGGGGACGAGGACGAGAGGCCAAAGATGGCGGCAGAGGAGAAGGAGCAGGAGAAGGGAAGAGAAGAAAAGGCCACAGCCGGACCACCACTGTTCCCAGCATCACAGTCAGCTCTGGTTCCTAAACACTCACGCCTGCTGGATGGGGCTGAGAGAAAAACAGTGACAGTGCCTCACCCAGCAGCACCAACCATAGACAAACATCGAAGTGATGAAGGAAAGGATTAATGCTGCTATGCATTGTAGAAAATGCAAAGAGAACTGGAGGATTGCTGCAACGCAAAAGGCTTTTCTGAGTTTTTTTTGTTTTTGATAGATGGACATATCTGGAAGATACTGGTGTCTTAGTGATACTTAGAAAGACTTGCTGAGTTTCATCCTGATCACTGTTGAACTGCAAAGTCACACTGAAGATTTCAACATGGTTTGTGTCATGCGACCTATGTCACGTCTTTAACTAAGAACAGATTCGTGCAGCATTCAAGCTGGAAGTCTGATAATGAATGGCCTCTTCACTCCTTTCTGCTCTATGATGTGTTTTGTTCCAGTCTGATTTTAATCACAGTTTTCATGTTTTTAAGAGGTAGCAGATGGATTTCCTCAACAGCCACTATGCGTGATGTAAAGTGAATAGTATTGAGTCTTTATACCTTTATTTCGCGTTGTGAGATGAAATAAAAAAGAAAGGCACTGGAAATCATATGGTTGTTGAGGATAGAGGGTCTTCTATTAAGAGAAAAGGTAGAAGAGGAGATCAGCTCATATCCTTCTGCCTGTCTTGACACAAACTTTTGTCATTTGATAGCTTTGCTGTTTGTTTCAAATTTAAGTTGGCGTTTGTATCAGAAAGTAACTCTGCACAGAAAATGAGGAATTAAAAACACAAATATTTGCATGTGTACAAGGTAGCATGTACGGGCCTTTGTATATGCAAGCATGTGTGTATGCGTGTTTGTCACCTAAAATCTGGGTGTTTGTGTAGTTTGTATTTCTGCACGGAAACCTCTTTCAACTTGTTTCTCAATGGAACTCGGATTTTGTACGTGTGTGTTTGTTTTCGCACATGTGAATATTGGTCTCATAGATTGAAGGTATTGGTTCGAGAAGACAATAGAAAGGACATGTAAATGCACAATAATATATCAAATATGCAGTAACTACAAGCGACTTATTATTATTATAATATAAGCCATCAAATCATGAGCTGCTCAGTAATCATGCCTGTTTGCAACAGGCTCTAAAGGTTTTGCACAATTGTAATTTTTCCTACTACTCAGAACAATCATAGCATTTTACACATTTATATTCCAAAAGCTTCATGACTTTGCAGATGCAGAGAAATGTCTTGTTGTCCTACAATGTTTTCCACGGATTTTCCATGGGAGAAGTTACGCAGTGCATTATTCATTCATACTATGGATTGTGATAGTGAATTATCATCAAACATAAGAAGAAGTACTATCATCATGTATAGATTATTCTGTGAAAGCCTAAATAAAGTTCAGATGAAGCTGATGACACTTGTCATACAATGATTTTGGTATTTGTTTGATTTCGTTTTGAATGGCTTTCTGGATATTGTGTTTTGCTTGTTCACAGAGCACTTTGTGCATTAAACGATCAAATCGCACCAGCTATGCCCCTTCGTTTGCATCTGGCTCCAATCCCTGGAATTCCAAATACAAATGATTAAAAGCTTACAGGGAAGTGGAAGGCAAGGGTTTAAAAAAAAGGGTAGAAAGTTGAATAAAGTAAAGCAATCCAAAGGGGAGCAGGCAAAAATTGAAATTCAAAAACACTGGCAAGATCCAGGAAACAATGCAAAGATTCCAACATAACAAGCAGGATACTAACACGGAAAGTGCTACTCAATGGGTAGGACAGGTGGGCAGAAAGACAACTATAGGTTGGGTCGCTCTAGAGGACAACATGGAAGCTGAGCAGACAGGTGACAATATTGACGAAGGGGTAACCTTGACAAATGCAAGAGAAATGGCAGCAAAGACAGAACCCATCTGGAGGTCGAGTTAGATGCTGGCTACGTAAGGGGAAAACTCTGGAGTCTGACGACGTCGGTGGGACTGTGGAGGCAGGAGAGCAAGCAGAGGGTTAGAAGGCAGAAGCAGAGGCTGTTGTGGCTGTGGCATGGTTTGGCTTGGGCAAATAGTTCGCGACCTGTGAATGAGGTTATGGAGCAGAGGAAGATGGTGCGATAGGCTCAGGGCGAACAGGATGTGGGCTAGTGGGTAACTTCTGCTGAAAATACTCCTGTCAACTACTGGATCTATTCAGAGTCTCCTTTGCAGCAGTTTAGAGGAGTCTTAGGAACACTGGTTCTTTATTTGCAAAAACCTCCTCAGTCCACCGAACTCCAAAGTCTAAGCAAGAAAAAGGCATATTGGATGGGTGACTGTCTATGTAGTCTGGGTCTGCACTGGCCATTTTGTACTGTAACGTTTGTGCATAGAGAAAAACTGGAATCCAAGAACTGGATGCAAACGTAGATCATAAAGGCACAGCTGGTGCAATTTGATAATTTAATGAACTAAAACAAATGACAAAAAGCTAGTGGCAGGGAAGGGTAAAAAACAAGAGGGCAAATAAGCAGACAAACCCACAGGAGAATCAGGCAAAACACAGGAATAAAAAAAAAAAGCAGGTAAAGGTCAGAGAGCAAAGCAAAGACTACTAACAACAAGTAGGGAAACATGAACGAAGGGGCATAAAAAAAAAAAAATCTGTATGTCTTCAGAAACAGCATGTTACATTTTCACATGAGGACATGGCTTGATCTGATTATGTTGTGGGTCACTTTGTTATGCCATGACTTTGATAATGAATTGTTTTTATGGACATTTTTTTTCCAGTTGTCATCATAAAATTCCACATGCTAGCTTAATAGTTGAGATCTGGAAAACCAGCTAATTCGGAAGAATAAATAACAATGTGGGATTATCATTTCATATCATGTGCACTCACTTGTGGTTTTACCGCCAAATAATATGATTTAGATCATCTAGAGAGGCTTCTTTACAGCCTGTCAAATTGTCTGACCACTTGTCTTTTTGTCCACTTAGATCACAGTGTATCAGATGACAAAAAATAACATCACCATTAGCACAATTGCATAACCAATATAAAAATGGCCAAAATCTATGATTTATGACCAGTTGCAGCCAAGAGGAAACATTTTTTATGGGATAATATAATCATGAATATCTTAATGAAGAAACTATGATAAGAAAAAATTGATTCATATTAAGCAAAGACATGACAAGGGTGGTCCATTTTGTGGGATACAGTATATTTTGAAAGTATTGATCAGCCTTCATAATATTATGGGGGAATGGGAAAAATAATCAGCTAGGAGTATGATGCTATCTATGTCCAATCCTCAGTAGTTATGGTATGGCCTTCTTCGGGCTACAGGAGGCCATTTTGGGAGGTGGAAGAGATGAGATGGTGTGATGGTCCCAATCATCACCAAGCGAAATGCTGGCGCCTGGGCAGGGGTTGAGACAGAAATAAAAGCTAATGGTGTGTCATAGCCAGAAGGGAGGGCGTATACCATGCCTTGGCCCTACAACAAAACAGCCGTTTCTCATTACCAAAAGGGAGGGCGGGGGGAATGGTAGAGTATGCACCGTAAATTACACATTCATCGCTCTTCCTGGTCATAAATTCTTACCCTGTCTCCATTGGACAGAACTCTCCTTCACCTCCCACTCTCTTTTTCACTCACTTGTTCCTGACTCCCATGTTTTTCAAGAGAATTTAATGTCTGTGTACCGGTATATGGGTACCCTTCATTTGCCAAGATCCATATGAATGAATGATTATTTTACTGTGATTTGGCCATTAAGCCACACAGTAGGGAATGCATCACATCAAAAAACGAACGCCACGCCCATGTCCGCTTGATTTATACCCCTCATCCAAATGTAAAAAAAAAAAAAATCCAGTGATATCAGTCTCAAACTGACTTCAAGATCTTTAACTAAAACTAATTTGTCAATGTTTTATGATGCTGGCTCTGGTGCTATAATGTGAAAAGTAGCATGGAAAGCTGTGGAAATAATAAGTGGATCTTCTAGTGGAGATGTTCAAATTACTAGGTTGATTTTCTGACAAAAGAGAGGAAATGCGGCATAGAAAAAAGATGTGCCATCATAAGAATTAGAAACTGGTGCAAAAATAAAGAAAAAGGCACCACCTCTCCTATGTTACCAACAGAGCAGCACGATTGAACCATTTTGACGTACATACCCAAGGCCAAGAAAGAACTCCTGTTTGTACCTGTAATTCTTTTAAACAGTAAACATGTAAGAAAAACTGTCCTATATTTTCATTTGAGGTCATTCAAATACAACATTTTAAAACTTAAGCTGCAACATAATTAAAAAAAAGAAAATGATGCAAAGCTAACGCTAAATATTAGGTCATGCTAAAGTTTTCATAAGGAATTATTTACATTAAATATATGAAACACTGGAAACTGTCAATGGCAACGTCTGTAATTGATCAAAGACATTCAGCTGTGATTATTCTAATTAGAATAAATAATAGTTACATTCAAATCCATTACCCTGTATTGCATTACACCAGTGAATCTGTTAAAATCTTGGTAAATGGCCCCATAAAATAAATAGAAAATAATTATTTCAGGGTGACCCTTGAGACTCTAAAGCTGGTTTCACAGCATCAGTGATGTAATGTTTGTAGAAATCTCCATAAGACGTTCTGCCATCACCCGAGTGAAGAAAACATCAGGGGCTCATGATGCCGGTGGAGTCACAGCAGCATCTGCTGGACTGTTCGTTCAGCTTGGTACAGTTTATAAAGTTTACTCTTTGGACATGTCCTGTCAGAACTCCCATTGATCCGTGATAATTTACACTTCTAACGCACCACAGTTATCTTTACACTATGGATTTAGATCTGAGAAACCGAATTTGGAAAGCTTCAAAAAGAAAAGGTGATTTTTTAAAAATTTAAAATATTCCAAAGAATTGTACATCAACCCTTGACATCCTGGCACGTTTGCTCCGCAAAATATATATCCTAATAAGAAAACCCTTTCATGTCTTTGGGAATGCAAGACTACTTGGCTACATCTACTTCTGATTATAGTTGAAAGGCATAAGTAACTTGAATTGGAAATCATAACTGGAGTACGAGGGTGGTGAAGTGAGTGCAAAATTGGCAAACCTGGTTTCAGTGTTCACAATCAATGACAGATGTTAATTTTATTGACTTTGCTGATGTCTACAGTATTATTAGGGTCTGTAGTCGACTATGCTCTGTACTTACTGTAGAAGGAGGTCAGAAAGTGGGAATACTTAGCAACTAAATCTCATTAAGTGTGCTGCTATTTGCAAAGCTTAATTAACTCATGTGTCTGAGGACAGAGTCGGACATTCCTGACACAGGAGAGGAAAACTCAAAGAGATGGCTGTAACAATTCAATTCAATTTAGAGTCACTAATTCATCTATATTGCATGTTTTTGGTGGAAGAAGGAAGCCAGAGAAGATGCGGACGCAGACACGCATTGTGTCCAAATTCACATAGCATTTTTTTTTAAAAATTTGGTTTATTTATTCATTCATTCATTCATCTATCCATTTTCTGTGACCGCTTATCCTGTGTAGGGCCGCGGGGGGTTGGAGCCTGCCCCAGCTGACTTTGGGCTTTTTTGGGACTTTCTTGTTATCCTATACACATAGTGCTGGTAGAGTTACAGACACTTTTTGCTGGAAGTCTTGTCTGTGTTGTTGGTTTTTCTGCTCTTAACTGTTGTATGTACTTTAATATTATACATTAACAATTTTAAAGTATTTTATGTATTATACATTTGGGAAAAACTATAATATGTGTTATGTTTCCCATGCACCGCAGTTTAAAATTCAATAAATGTGAAAAATCTGGATTTTATTTCCTAAGCTTTATTGACGTACACAATATGCTTGAAGGCATAGTTTGCTAAATATATTCAGTTATGTGTGTCTTTGCTCAAAGCTTTAGAGCCAGAGGCAAACAGGGAATGACTGGTGACATGTACTCTATATACATCTTAGAATAAGTAAATGTGAATGGATGTTGGACATACTATACTTGACCCCTCTGTGTAAAATGTGGCCCCTTTAAGGCCCCTGATTTAGAAAAAACCTATATCTGCCACTACATGGATCACAATTATAAATTAACAATTTTATGACAGTATTACATACATACTTATACTTTTTTTTATATCATGGTATTACTTAGTGTTTATAGTTGCGTACTATTGCAAAGAAAGAAATAACCACAAGAGGGAGCCAGGCACACACAAAACATTTATTCAACAATTCAGCCATTATTTCCTGATGTATGGAAAAACAACCATCATTATATTGAAGTGATGCTTGGCTTGCTATGCTATTCATAAGATGACTGGAAAGGTCATGCACTATTTAGTATTAAAAATAATACACTTTCTTTTCTTTCACAGAGTCTTGTCGAGAGAGTTTGAAAAGTTTTTGAACATGGAAGGAGCCACAAAACCAAATGAGGGAAAGGGAAAAACAATAAAAGAATGGATAATAATGATTTCAACAACAACAATCTTTGTTGTTGAAGTCCATCATATTTCCACCCATATTTTATGATGAATCTATGTTTGTACTTAACAAAGAATTGCGTGTTTTTTTCCTCTTTTCCAGTCTATCAAATAAAAATCAGCCACAAAACGGCCACAGCTGGCATCTGCTGGTGTCCTTGTGTAACTTTTGACGATAGATTTGTGACTCTTATTTTCTACCCTCTGACCATCTGTCTGCACGGGCTTTTACAAGTTCTGTGGTTATTTTTTTTAATAACCAAACAGCTTGGGAGAAAATATTTTCTTAGGCAGGTTTTTACAAATCATGAAATAGGAGAAAATTATGAAGATTATGCAAAAATAACTCTATTCATTTACATCTATATATATTCATCACAACAGCAACAACAAACTGGCCTCTTTATATCTCATACATACTGATATTTTTGCACTGAGCAAATCCTTTCAAATGATTAATATCAAATGAATAATCACTACATATCCAAGCCTTTGTTTTGCCCCTATTTCAATCTTTCATTTCTTTAAAATTAAAAAAATAGCTTTTTTAGTCTCATTGACAGGAATCAGATGAGTCCTTTACAAAGAGTTGGAGAGCGTCTCTGCATTTCTCAGTGCTTAACCTTACTGATGATTTGAATTATACAGTCAATGATGGTCAAGCTACTCCTCAACATTTTGCATTGCATTCCTTCATTCACCTCTGTTTCATAAATCCATGCAGATTGATAGACACCCCTTTTTTTTTAATAAATGTTGACATTCATTTTTCACTGACAATCTTAAATCCCACTGAAGAGAATCACTGAATGCGAATGCTCCGCTGTGACTTGTCTCCTGTTGGATGTTTTTCATCCTCATTACAGCTGAAACATCCCATTACCTTTTACTGACAAGTCTAAGCTCCAAACATCTGCACCAATCTACGATAAATTTAGGTTAAAAGAAAAAAAAAAGAAGAAATTCAGGGGAATTTTTTATAATAGCCTTAAACGCCTCCGGTCTTTCTGGCTTCAAAACTAGCATCACTATTCATCTCAGACGTTTTCGACAACATTACAAGTAAACAAATAAATGCTCTTTACTTTCAAACTAAGTAAAAATAGCATGGAAATAACTAATTGGGATAATAATCTGCTCTCAAAAATTACTTCCCTTTTCGGGAACAAAGAAGCTTTTACTGAACACTACATTTCAGGCATTACATTTTTTTTTTTTATGGTTTTCACCAGAGCAATTACTGAGAAGGGCAAAGCTCAAAACCACAGTCAGACAATAGATGTGACTTAAATTCTTGTGTCCTGAAGATGCCCAAGTCAAAGCTGCTTTATAAGAATTCATTACATTCCTATGCTCTGACTTTGATTAACTGTTTTAGCCCTAAAACCCACATCAAACCCTGAAGTGTGAGAGAAGTTTTGCACCATAGAATGTGTGAAACACTGTCTACAATCAGATTGCAATGCATTTACTGCCCACAGTAAATTTACCGCATATAGATTTTTGAGCACAAACCTTCTTGCTCACTTACTACTTAGCTTTTTATAGCTGAGGTCCGGTATGCCTTAAAAGAATATTAAACACAGTGGCTAGGATGCCATCTGGCGCTGCAGCTGTCATCGGTTATCTTCAGTGAAGGAAGGATTTTACCAGAGGATGGCTCAGAGCGCTGGATGCATCCAACCCTGAACTTTAGAAAAACAAGGCCTTGTTTTCCTGCTAAGGAGCACTCATTACAAGACAGTATGAGAGCTTCCCACAAGCGAGCACAACTCCTTGACCTCAGTTGGGAGTGAATGGAGAGGATGAGAGCTCAGGCCAAGCCACAGAGGCAGAGTGCAAACCTCGCCAACAAGCACCAGCCCCGTGAGTGTCAGCTTGGGACACAGATGCATGTTGTTTGTTTCTTTCTCCATCCGCATATACATAGAGCCACTGCAGCTGCTCTGCTGTGAAGTCTGCCTTTATGTTGGGCCGCAACACTTCAGAAAAGGAACACAACAAGCTTCGTACAAACTGACATTATTTAGCAATGATGTAGATTAAAAAAGACCAGTGATTCCCTTTAACCAAAGTCATTGGGATTTGTCCTCTGGGGACCATGAATATCTGCATGATGGAGCCAGGAGGAGGACTTAACTATAGGTCTTGTTGCAGGCTTAGTTCAAAATAGTCAATGGTCAACTTTTTTGCCTAACTTATCATCATCAAGTAAATATTGATCACACAGTGTAATGGCCATACAAATATTACACCATCTGCATTTAGAAGGATTCACAGTGTGGCTTTTAGGGATCCTGTCACCGGGCAGGACTTCTCCTGGTCAAATGAAGGCACAATTTCTGGCAAAAAGGAAACCCGTCTGCCATTGTGCTACCAAAACAGGAACAGGATCTGTTTTCCATTCATTGTATCCACCCCCAGATACCAGTGGGACAACCAGAGAATATGCTTATTTCTTTGTAAGCTCTTTATACAATAATCCTATACTTTACTGCATCTAATGTGTATGTTCTATGTAATAAACCTCTAGTCACCAGAGTTTGATTTCCACACGGTCGTGATGATGAAAACAAGTTCACCATTACTGTGCAAACAACATGTCAGCCGGTATAACATCATGTTTACACCTCTATGTTTGTTTGTAAACAGGTGCCACACCATAACTAAGATGCAACAATATGTCATTTTATTCCAATATTCTGGAACAAAAGAACTGAACCACATATGTGAAAACACCTGAAGATCAAAACGTGCTTACCTAACCGAGCGTTAGCCACCTTATTCCCATGTGGCACTGTTTTATTCTTATGTTGCACTGTTTCTGGTCCGTGAGAAACGTGATTTTGATCATCTGTATACAGTGTATATGGTTTGAATGACAAGATAAACTTAATTGGAGTTGAAGTTGAAGATCGGAGTTCGTAGTTCAAATCGGGATTCTTGTGGTTGCTTCTCGCTTTGCAAGGCTGCTGGATGAAACCATGTAGCTAAAGCAACTGCTAGCTAATGCAAGGGAGCAAAAAAATCAAACCAAAGGCTGCAAGGAGGCCTGAAATAAAAACCAAACAGTTAAAAAAAAGTTGTCTGTTTCCACTTTAGTCAGTAAGTTCTCTTTAAAATCCAAAAATTTTTTTTTTTTTACAAATTAAAAAATTCCAAAGCTTCAAAGCACAAAATTGGAGTCGTTACCAATAGGAGGGTTATCAGTCCAGCAGGGTTGCAGCTGCATGTGTTTAATGGAGCCTGTCTTCATGCCACTCTAGAGGAAGATGATGTGCAGACATCATAGAAATCACCTTGCTTATTTGCTCACCAACTTACTTATGCATTATTATGTGGATCTGTAGCAGCAGTATGTTATCTAGTGGTGAACATGCATATGCAGTAGATTTAAATTGAAGTCTTTGAGCTTTTTAAAGGTTATCTAGTAAATCTGTGGACTGGCATGTCACTCTGACTCTGCGTCACCCCATTCTTCAGCTTGTCCAGTAGCAAACATGCTGTTAAGCAGTCACTGAGGTATGCTGAATGAGTGGGTAATGTCTCCGACATTTGGGGTTAACCTTCGTCTGCTGAGGTTACATGCTGCAGACGTGACTGTGGTGGACCAATGCACTTTGTCAAGTGAACACCTAATGCTAAAGTGAGCAGCGACACAGGCCAGGGGGAAACCATGAAAACAAAATTCGAAATAAACTTTACAATCAGTCAAAACAGTCGGCGACTTTGTCAGTCCTGATGTTCCAGTAAAAGTTAAGTGTCTCTTTTGTCTGTCAATCTTGGTAGAGTAAACACTAAATATAGCGTGTTTCTGATTTATTAATATGAACCGATGTTTAAACACATTTTTGGCTCCTTCTCTGGGTTGCCTCCTCTCTGAAATGTTGGCATTGCAAGTTTCTGCAAACCACGAATATGTTCAATTTGTAAGTTATGTACATACTGTATCATTTTTTTCTCTCACAGTATTTATCAGATTACATGTATTTCAGCTGTCTCTCATGTCAGTTGGAGAATAGGATGGTGGTGTTGCAAGGCAGAGTGATAACAAGGCAAGAGAGCTGCCAAGCGAGACACAGAGACGGGGGTTTCAACATTTCTAAGTACGAGACCACTGGTCAAAACCACTTTTTGAAGAGATTTTGGAATTTTGCGTCAACAATTCTGCATATGTTTTATGAAATGTCAGGATGATTTGTGGCCTTTGCTTGTGTCAAGAAAACTTTCCTGAACTCTAACCAAGCGGTTTTTGTGCCTAAACCTAGCCAGACCTTATACCTACAATGTTGTCACAACGTAAAATTGAAATGTAAAATTTTCAACATCCGTATGACATATATTATTGAAATGTTGATATATGTATGAAAAGCACAAATGCACTAACTCTGTTTTCTAATTCTTTTACGGTTCCTTAAAAAAAACCCTCCTTAAAAACACAGTGAACAACACTAAGTGACCAAAGCAGATTCCCACATTAATTAGACGTGTCTATAGAGATCTTGCCATATATACACTACCAGTCAAAAATTTGGACACAGTTTCCCATTCACTTAAAATTACCTTTACTGAAGGTTGGAAATTCAAAAAAATAGGCCTCAATTCTGGCAGGGAAAATAAATATTTACATATTTACAATGGGATATTTTATTAGTGTGGTTTTAGATTTAATAGTCAAATTACAACTGTGAGAAACCCAACTTTCAACAGTTCCAATAAGACACCACAGTTTGAGAGAGGAAATTACCCTGTTCAAACTCCACTAACAAAAAACACATTTGGACAGAAGCACACACACTTTTATTACACTGAGTGTTTTCAAGCAGCAACAAGTAAAAAAGACACACCTCACTTTATACTATATACAGACATCATATCACTCATACTTGTGTATTTCCCAACAGGTGAGGCACTCTCAACACAATTCTTGCTACTGCCAGGCGTACCAGTTCATACCAACTCAGCCTTAAGGGAGTCAGTGGAGTTAAAATAAATCCTGCAAATGAATTCTTCTGAAATGAACAATTCATATTTTAAGAGCTTAAAGTTGCCATCTGTATTAATACAAGAGATCATACAGTCTTCTTCTCTTACCCCTGAAACTGAATAAGTGTGTTTGCGTACAATAGTTGGGATACAGCAGGCTGCGATGTGAACGGTAAAATTGTATCACTGACTCATGCAACGCTGTGCTTGTCTAGACATCGAATAAGACATGACCTCAAGTTGCTGCAACACTTCTTACGGCTGGATCAAGTTGCTCTGATTATGACTACCTTGATGTTTGGCAAATGTAAACCGAGAGGATGATCTTGTATTACAGTTTTTTTCCCCCCCAAACATTTTATCACATTTCCAGAAACTGTGGCTCAATTTCTCAAAACTCTGAGCACGAACTGCAAAAGAGTTAACTACTACTACTACTAGTTAACTACTTCCTCAGTTTGTATTTTGCAAAAATATACCAAAAAAAAAGAAGTTTTTATGTGTTCAGCAAACAAAAATCAAACATTTTACTTTCTTGATCAGGAAGCATCAAAAGTTCAATTTTGTGATTTAGGCTCCTAAGATAAGTTCCATAAACTGCCATATGTGAAGCTTTGATTCGTGTGTGAACTACATCCAGGTCTCTTTCTGGAGAAATTATCAATGACATTATTGGCATACAGCCTGACATCTTACATCAACTACAGATGGCTGATGGAGCCCTGCTGGTTTTTAACTTGTGTTAGTCTTGTCCTGTCCGGAGCCTAAATAAGTCACACTGTTTGTTTGTGCATCAAGGGATGATGTTTTAGTGAAATGTTAGGCCTAGCAGCAAAATTGTGAGCCCGGTATCTTTTCAGCGGAGTGACCGACCTCTTGTAAGAGTGTGGGAAGCCAGCTGTGCAGTTTTTTTTTTGTTTTTTTGCACACTTGAACAAAGACACAAGACATATTCAACGTGAAAGAGTGAGAGAACATACTGACATAAGCATTTTTCCACTCTCACTATTTAACTGTTGTTAAAGCTCGTCCTGCTCATAGAGTGCATGTACCATTTGATAGAGTTAACATCTAAACAGCCCCTCCTCTGACCCGTCCTGCTAACCGTCACCTCCCTGCCCGCCTCCTCCTTCCAATAAATCCAAAGCGGTCCGTGTGTGGAGCTGACCCCCCAGTGAAAGTACCATGGAGCAACTCCAGATGTGAACATCCTCCGTCTCTTTCTCTCTCTCTCCTCTCTCTCCCACACCCACCAGCAGTCACCCCCTCCCTCCACCCTCCCCCATGCAGCTATGAGTTTTGCATTTCCTTTTTTGGTGAAAACTCTCAAACGGGGCCAGGGAGAAGGACATTTCACCAATGCAGGGAGGAGAGTGCATCTGGCAGTCTGACTATGTGTGCTCAATCAGGACGATGAAACAGTCGATTCAGCATAAACAACAGTGTATAAACCATGTATACACACATACACTACATACGCAGAGGTGGGGTCACTGTCTCTTTTACTCTCACACACACACACACACACACACACACACACACACACACACACACAAACACACAGCTCCTCCCTAGAGGGACTTTTTAAACACACCAGAAAGGTTCTCTCTGACTCAGACAATAAACACAAGTCAGTAGAAAGTTATGACCTAATAAATAAGTCATGGATATTTCACTAGAACTACAAATACACACAGATTATAAAAGCCGCCAAGCAAAGATCAGTCAGTGTAAATTTATTTAATAGGCTTTCTCAGATAAAACATGTAGAATCTAGCCATATCAATGATAATCTTTTTTTAAAAATGTATTTATTTATTTTTTTTACAGTAAATTAATACTGTCATCACCTCAATGGCATATTGTCCATCTTTAAATGAATATTTGCCAACTCTGACTCACCAGCATCAAAGCTGAAATAATGAAACATAGGCATTTGTTTAATAATTTTTCACATACACGTTAACAAACTAACAATGCAAAACAAAAACACTTACAGTGTTAACAGCAACAAATTAATTACTGAGGCGAATGGCTGCAGATGTAGACATGCATACTCCTGCGATGCACACACAACGTATTACATTTCATTGGAGCGTCTCTTGGGTTATAAATGCTGGCTCTTTGAGCAATGGTGAGGAAAAGATTCATTACAACAAATGAAACATACAATGAAAGGAGAAAAGAAATACGTGTTATTGCAAAGTTTTTAAAAAAAATAAGCAGATACATGACTAAAAAAAAGTGGTCTGTGTGCCATGTTGTTTAATTGTGTCATTAACATGTTGTTTAATTGTGTCATTATGTGCACATAACTTTGTAGCAAGAGAAAATCTAATCCAAAGTGCAAATGACTTAACTGATCATAAAATGACTACCTCATTTTTCTTATTTTTCTTCTTGCTTGTACTTTCTGACATACTGTCATTAAAATGCTTAAGACTGCAGCTGTAAGACCATTACAACAGTACCTCCACCTTAAAGTTTACATACTACACTGTATCAGTGTTCTGTGTCTTCCTTTAGAAACTGACCTTTACCAGGCAACTTTTATATGAAAGAATATTTTGCAAAGTGACTAGCAGTTTGCATTCCTTTGTTTCAATAGTACATAACGTATACATTTGCGTGTAATAATGTGATTTTATTTTTAAGGCACTCCATTAACTTTGGTTTACACAAACATTGTCTTTTTGGTTAAATAGTGAAACTTTGTGGTTGTTCATTCAAGCGATACAGCATCAAAAACCAGACACACTAGCTCCCGGATGAAAATCTGACCTAAACAGGGACCACAGAGAACTGATCTCTTAATAGAAAACTAACCTGAGAGGGAGCATTTATTTGTTAGCCGGCGCTACTTTCCTTGGAAATGACTTGGAATTCTCGAAATGCTGTGGCGAACGATGGAAGGCAGTCAAGGGAAGGGGCGAATAAGGTGAATGGCGGCTTTATAGGTTGCTGTTGCATTCGCGGCACAAGATCCGGTCACCGTCAGGGAAAAAGCCGGCGCCCACCAGTGAAACGGAGCACTGAGAGCAGGTGAAGCATGGCTGATGCCACTGACGATCCTCAAAAGAGATGTACTTTCCCCCTCCAAAACCTGGGACAAGAAGAGCAAAGAGACGGAGATGAAACTGTGTGTCAAGCTTTTGACACACAGTTTTGAAAATAAACAAAAAAAAAAGTTTATTTTCAAAACATGTTGAGTTTGAAAATTTAAAGCCCCAGAAACTCAGCCTATATTATATTCATTATTAAATAAGCTAGAATAAAAAAAAAGATGTAATTATTATTTATTATTATACCAATTATTTGGTTGTGTGCTGTAACACAATCTTCTGTGGTTTACTCAAATCTAGAAGAGTCTCACACCAAGTGGCACACAATGCAAAATTCAGACACTGGTTGCCAATCCTGGAGTCAATTTTGTTTACGGTACTAATAGCATTTTTAGTGTTTAACCCTAAGGCGGTATCAAAAGTAGCACCTGGGTGTGGCACAAACCAATGTTCCTGTGTTGAACAGGGTGACGTAACCTTGCCTGTGATTGGTTTGCTGCAAGCTTCGCACTTCTTGGCATACAGGCTGCCAAAGCACTTGAGGCAGTACGGGCTGTCGTCTCTGGAGGTGAAATGTTGACCCGCCAGCTGTGTCTTACAGTTGGCGCATACAAAACACTCCTTATGCCACGGCTCATCCCGATAGGTCACACCACCTTTAGCCAGGGTCTGAAAAGGAGACAGGTCAGAAGTCATGTGGACATCCTTATAATTTGCTTCTATACTCTATTCCACCGCACCTTCCTGCAGACCCAGGATTCATCATGTTGCATATGTACTTGTACGGTTTCTTTGGCTATGCACCACGCAAGGTCAAACACAGTCGCTTGATAGCTTTTCCTTACCTTTTTACAACGAGTGCAGCGTGGAGCAAACTTGTCCTCATAGCAGGACACACAGTAGTGTTCATCTTTGTCGGGGATGAAGGACTTGGAGCCGATCGGCTGTTCGCAGCTGTGACAGATGAAGCAGCCCTCGTGCCACGTGGAGCCTGCGTACTCCAACTTCCTCGTACCTAGCAGGGAGAAGGAGGGATGACAGGTGGCAGTCAGACAAGGAGGGAAAGGGTTTGGAAAGAATGGCAAGGAGCAGAGGGAGACTTCTTTTGTGCAGAATGTGCATTTTTTGGTGTGCAATCTAATTGAACTATGAAATGACACGCTTGAATTGCATATAAAGCTAATTCTTTTGCACTGATTTATTTTATTTCAAATAAAAACACCACAGACACCGCACTTCTTTCCTACTGCTGGAAATTGGAAACAGGCCTTACAGAAGGGGATAATGTAATTTTCCCCTCCTTGTCCCCAATCAATCAATCTTCTCTTCCTTCTGAGTTTTTTTTTATTATGCTAGTCGGTTTATTCTATGGTGATGCAGTGGTTTGTGTGCGCTCCATATTTTGTAATACTGCTGTCTGTGGATGTTTCGCTAATTCATCCCTGGTGCTATAGTACCCTCTAATCAAAAAGTGCAAAAATCTCCTACAAGAGCATTTCAGGTTACATGCTCAAAAGGATTACAGTGGGTCAAAGATGACAATAACAGCATTTAGATATGGGTATTTGACAGATAGAAGCAGACTAGCTGACATTACTAAATGTGATGATTCATTGGAATATCATAAGTAGACGTGACATTGCCCACATTTAAAATAAGGGGTAATGTTGTTCTCTTCCTGCAATCACTTGCTGCTTTATGAGGGCTGAGCAAGTTGCTACAAGGGAGCTGGAATAACTGACTTGTTTATGCAATATCTTCTATATCATCACTCTGCCGAAAGCCAATCAGACTTGGGGATCTGGTTTACAGACAACAAGTCAAGCAGACTGGAAATTACTGTGTCACATTCAGGTCCGACTGTTGCTAAAGCACGGATCCTGATCTTTATCTCTTTCTCACATCTCTCTTTTTTCTAAAACCTTTTTCCTCTCTGTATCGGCTTGATCTGTTACTTGATACTTTTCATTTGTCGCTGCCTCCTGGAGTTTACCGTGTCCAAGTTATTTGCCTATTGTGAAATTTGAACTAAATGGAAAATAAAACATGGGGCAATGAGACTAATGCTTAGTGCAAGAGGAAAGTCCTCAATATATATATATATATATATATATATATATATATGTCACTGTTAAATGCATCAAGTGCAAGACACACTATTTCACATGTTACTCCTTTTATTTCATTTTAATCAACTCCTTCTTCCCAGATTTCAAGTCAAGCTAGTTTGGGGTTCAAAAATGTGTGAAACCTCCCTCTCCGATGTCTAACCTCTGGAAAAGAGAAATTCAGAGAGCACAAATGGATTGAGTCCGTTTGACTTCCGCATCTACCTGGCATGACAATCTTGTCACATGCGACACACTTGGAGGAGAACTCATTACAGTAGCAGTCATTGCAGAGCAACGCGTCGTCCTGGCTGGTGAAAGGCTCGTCTGCCAACGAGCGATCACAGCGGAAACAGCGGAAGCAGTGCTCATGATAATGCCGGTCCTCATAGAAGAGCTCCTGGCGGGAGAACAAGAGGGAGACTGGAGGTCATTTCATAAAGAAAACATCACATAAATAGAATCATGCTAATTATTAGGAGTCCCTTACTAACTTATATTCGAGTTTTACTGTTTCAGGATTGCAACAATCTAGGGAAGGCGAATAAGGAGAAGACTGCATGACAACTAAGGAGTTGGAATCATCTGGGTCAGCCTAACACATGCAACGTGTATTAGGCAGGGAGGAGTGCACGGTGATTCTGTGTACGTGTAAGTGCTGTGCAAAAAAAGGTTGAATTGAGTGCCTGCAGGGCACCGAGCCAAGAAAGTGGTGGCTTTATTTATCATCCACTGCCCACAAAGGTGTTAATAACTCATTGGCCTTCTTAGCTGAGCAAACTTTTAAGCACTGTAACGTGATATGTTCTGTAAACTCCTCTAAGTAGTGTATGTCAGCCTCAAACGATCCACTTCATGTTAGTGTTTTCCATTAAGGGGGGATTACATTTTTACTTTATTGTGGAGAAGGGGAAGACATTCCCTCATGCGTTTTAACAACATCAGACAAAAATAGCCTGTTGGCGTATGTGGACAGAAATTAGCCTTTACCATGTCTTGCCACAGAAAACATATAGAGCAGGCCTCATTTAGCATGATTCATTATGCATCATTAGCATGACAGGACTGCTGGTTTAGCAAGCCAAGGCGATGTCAAAGCATGGTAAAAAAAAAAGTTTAAAGCTAATTACGGCAATTTTCTGATGTGCTTTAGCTTTGTTTGAACTGTTAATATGTGTGACACAGATTGGAAAGATGCGGGGTTCATTCTGCTGTGCGTACAGCAGGAAATAAATGCTACCAGAAATGCCTGAGTGCGTTTTTATCTTCAGATCTAAAAAAGATAATGTCTCAGTATAAATTCTGCATGAACTCCATTCTTTACTACTGTGTAGCAGATAGCTGGCTGCATGTCGGATCACGTCAAAAAAGGGGAGCCTCACCCTTGCATCGTGGCCGATCAGCTCTTTGCATTCGTCGCATGTGTTCGAGAACAGGCTGTCATAACAGGGGATGCAGTAGGGACTGTCATCTGACTGGATGTACTTGCGGCCGTACAAGGATTCCTTGCAGTTGTCACAGTCAAAACGGTCAGCCATCGTAATGATCTGTAAGCCGGGAACACACAAAAAAAAAAAAGAGGACACTCGGGTCAGCGACATTTAAAGACAAGAACAAGTGCTGACAAATCCACCAGTGATGAGGACAAGAGCAGAGGGATGTCAGGGGAGCATCTTGAGGAATGATTCTGTCACCTTTTCCAGCACAGCAGTTGGACGTCGCCGTGGACTTTCACTGCCAATATTTACACTGTAAATACTTTGGCTTGTGATGAAGGTGGGCTCGAGCAAAGCGTGCAGTGCAAGTGGGAGCAAGTGGAAAAAGAAATAGACAGGAAAAAAAGAGTGCGAAAGAGAGAGAGAGGGTGATAAGAGAGGCTGCGCAAAATGCCTATTAAATTTTTATTGCTGTGTGATTAAAGCGAGAGCAGGCGAATACCAAACCCCTTACTGTTGCTGTCAACTGTTCAAAATGTGCGACCTGATGATTCATACACCAACACACTCTGAGCCACCTCTCTCACGACAAAGATGCTGGTGAAGCTCACACATCGCACACACACACACACCTGTAAATATTTATGAGGCAAGAATGCAGTATTTATGAGGACAGCGTGGACCACCAACAAATAGAGAAACCCCACGGAGTATTTGTCAGAGTGTGTGCAACGGACACTTGAAGCCGCTTAAACATGACTGCCCTAACAAAGTGGCTTCCTTTCCAGCTACAGTACCATGCGTACAGCAGACGATACAGGAAGTATACTGTGAAAGTGGTTCTCATTGTGCGACACGTCCCTTTGATCATGACTGAGCACGCAACAGTGTGACAGAATAATATTGAGAGAGCATTACGGGAACAATATCAGGTTGCCAAAACATTACAGCACGGCTGGAGGGAAGCCCAGTGATAAGTGATACGGTCCTCTGGCAGGGTGCACTGCTGGCTATTCATTCACACTACGAGTAATAATAATCACCTCTGATATAATAATCAAACTTCAAACTGGCCTGGTGCTGCCTGTCTTACACACACACACACACACACACACACACACACACACACACACACACACACACACACACACACACACACACACACACACACACACACACACACACACACACACGCAAAGTGTGTGCAAATGCAACATACGCATACATAGCATCTTAGGAGGCATGCAAACACGCAAACACACACCCTAAAACAGACACAGAAAAAGGAGCAAAGAGCCAAATCATGTTTCATTTGGATCAGGCCTTTGCAAGACAGACGCCCTTTAATGAGTCGGGGTGAGAAAGTCAAGATCCAACAGACCACACCTGCTGGCAGGTCTCATATTTAACCCGGTGGCCGGGTTTTCGTTACCACAACATCACTTCCAAAAACTGGCAACCCACTCTCATCCCCCTTCGATGACCTTAAGACATAAATTAGAAAGTGCAAATGTTCAACAGCCCAACAGCCGTGACTGAGATCAGTAGACTGCCATAGCTCAGTATCTAGTCACTGAGCGGATGCATCATTAGTGTCAGATGTGATATATGTTGATATTAAGATATCCATTGGGAGGTCATGGCAAAATATCAGAACGAATAGCTGTGGTTGACGTGAGTATGAACAGAAAGGTATTTCTGTACTTTTGATTCACCGTCTTGTCAACCTTGCCATCAGCCCCCATATGAAATCAGCATGTCAATGATGGGTCAGCATTATTTGACTACAAATGAAGCACTGCGACTTTAATGTTATCTGCAGTGCCAGGTAGGTATGCGCTGCCTTTGCCTTGCCAGGTAGGAGAACGAGACGAGGCATGATTCACAAAGCCGAGAAGCCAGAGCTATGACGTCTGATGTCAGCTTTCATTTCCAAAGCAAATCGGACAGTTGCCTATTGCCCTCCCAGGAATTCATGTTTCATCCACCACTAAGCGATTACAGAAAGTAGGTCACGGAACTCTTTCAGATTTGAAGAAGTACAAATTACTGCCAAATAGTCTGACACGATTTCTAACAAGCCAACGTCCGTGTATCCGGGATGGATCAATCAGACTGTTTCTGGTTGCATTATTTCCCCTGTAGTCCCATATCAGCTTTGGCTTGTCTCCGTCTCTACAAATGTTTTTTAAGGGTCTCCAGAGAGACGTGTGTTTGAGCCAGAATAAGTAGTTTGCCAGCAATCAGGTTAAGATTAGTAAGGGGGAACTCACTCACAGCGCAGATGAAAAAAAAAGTTACACTCCATCTCAAAGATTCCAAAGCCTGATACATGAATATGTCTTACTTTAGAAATCAGATTAAGGGCTTGTTCTGACCTCCGGGTCTCTTGGAGTGTTTGCATTTCAGAGTGATCCACTTTGAATATCAGTTTTTTGAGTGTCCAGTGCTCAACCTGAGATGAACTCCTGATGGCACGGGCTCTCACAGAGAGGGGGATGACGTCAGCGGACTGACCCAGGGGGTGATGGACTAAGATTTGACTGCATATACAGACATTGCTGACCCAAAACTGGCCTTTCCGAGGAGAGGAGAGAAAAGAGAAGAGAAGAGAAAAGAGGGCTTTGTATCTACCGCTCTGCTCTACATGTTAACTTCCCAGCATAACCAGGATCCAGTGACTAAGAAGCCAAATCTGGGTTAATAACATTCCAAAATACCAGAACTGTGACTGAATTCAGGCCCCTGGGAAACTTGTAGACTTCAAGGAACTCGGTGCCTCCACACAGGACAATGCTCCAGAAATATATCACTGAGTTTAATTACAGCACTGCAGCACAAAGTAGGGATCCCTGTTTTATACATGCAACAGTGCATTCCATAACGATCCACAGAGAGTTCATTTGAGAGAGACTAAAATATGTATTAAATATGGGTCAGTATAAACGTCAGCAGGAATGTCTCGGCTTTTCTTAAACCTTGTGGAACCACCAACTAGAAATAAAGGAAACAACTTCTCTGTGAGACTTGAGTAAACTTGACTTCAGAAGTGCGTGGCATCTGTTTTCATCTGGACTTCCAAACGACTCCAATCGACGATCAAAGGGCAGAACATTTAAAACAGCAGCCATGATGAAGCTGGTGGCCTAGAAGAGGACTGGAGAGGAAAGGCAACCAAACCCAGAGAGAAAATAAAGTCTCAGTTTGGGGGCAGTGACGGGAATGACAGACATTTAGAGGATTCGTGGGGTTTTATCCTCTGCTTAATATAGTCAGTGTCATGAACTTTGCATCCATCTTCCCGGCAACGTTGATGGTTTGATCCCCAGCCCCCGCAGGTCTACAAGTCGAAGTATCCTTGAGCAAGATTCTGAACCCCAATTTGCTCCCCGGGCGCCGAGAAGGCAGCCCACTGCTCCTCAGGGACGAGTCAAATGCAGTGAAAGAATTTCCCCCAGGATTAATAATGTATCTAAATCTAAACTTGCTTGTTTTAATACATCCGGCCATAAGATAACAGAGGAATGCCAAGGTTACGTTTTAGTCATCACAACCCTCCCTGACTGTAATAAGGGGGTGAAGTTCAGGGTCGAGGAGACTGTGTGCTGTTGCCAGGCAACATGGTCATGGTTGGTTACTGAAAGGCTAGCAGACGCCCTGTCCAGTCCCACAGGCAGGCCTTTTAATCCCCAGCCCAAACTTTGCTTACGCTCCGGTTGATTCCAAATGAACAATCCACACGGCCTGCTGGGAACGACAGTGTCGGTTCCTGCTCCCTTCCTTCGTGTGCATTAGAAGTCTGCTTGTAAAATATCTGTTTTGCTAAGGCTAGACAAAGCAGCTGACATCATGTTACATCAACAGAGGAAGAAGATCATCTTGACCGCAGTAACTACGCAAGGAAAATCACAACAACTACAAAATATCTTCTTCTGTGATGTCTCTTGCTGTAATTAAGTCCTCCCTTATACTGACTTTAGTATAATAAGAGTATTGTGAAATGCGATTCATGAACCGTCACTAAAAACAGAATTTGGAGGCTGGAATACCTTCAAACGTCGAGGCCAAGCTGTGAAGGCACCTCCTGGATCGGTGTGTGTTTGTATGAGTCAGTGTGGTTGAAAATGAAAACATGGCCTTGGGTAGGGAGATTTATCTTGGTGAAATCACACCAATTATACAAATTAGTCAGTGGTTGTCCAGAACATTATGTACAGCAAACACAAAGCAAGAGTGTCATGATGCATTCAGACACACACAAACACTGACTAAGAGACTACTAGTACCATGATAATGGATTACTTCTATATTCAGTTTTCAGAGTAAATTCAACTGTTCTGCAAAATGAATCTCCATCTCAGTTTAATCTCTGGATATACAGTATACATAGTACATACAAGCTATTGATACAGCATATCATTCTTATAGTATCATCTAGAAACTAGAAAAAATTCAGATGTATAGTACATACACATGTAAATGAACACCGAGGATAACACATAAAGTATAACATAAATAAAGAAAATTGAGGAAGCAAATGATTTGTACCAAAATGGTAAAAAGAAAAACACAAAATCTAACTCACAAATAAGTACAAACTACTCCCAGGGGACAAATTGACAAAGTGATACAAATGATGCTTTTTTTTTTCAATTAATTCAACTGCTTAATTAAGGATATTTCATCCATAAGGTGAAGGTCAGCGGAGCGTCTATTGTTGTTGTCACTTGTTAACATTGTTTTAGTAAGGGAAAACAACCAAGCCTGTTTTTCTTCTTCACAAAATAAATAAATAAATACATTTTGTGGCTACCGCACGGCCAATGTGGATATGCCTTATCTCCAGCACAAAAAGAGTGGCAGTGCGGAAGTGCGGTGCATCTGTATCCGCCCTGACAAGACAACATGACTGTTGCTGAAAATAGCATCTAAGTCTACCAGTGATGCCTTGGCAAATGATTTTTTTTTTTAAGGTTTTAGTTCATTGCCAAGGGTGAAACAGTACAAAAGTAGTGGCTATACGCTTTATTATGAGCAAGCAATGCAGTAAGAAGAGAAAGTATTCAATACCAGGACAACGTCTCTATTTGTTCGGCCTGTGTTCATAGGCCCGTCATGACTATTGTGTCTTTAGAGTAGATACTTTAAACAATGCTGTGTGAATTTTTGCTACGCATGGTAAGGTCTGATTTACTTTCTTTTTTCTTTTTTTTAAAACAGCTACAAAAGCCACTCAGACTCGCACGCCAGAAAAAGGAGTGCGTTTTTGAGCAGTTTATAAAGTACACATGAATCCGTTTTCCTTTTGGTCCCAGAGAGAGAGAGAAAGAGAGAGAGAGAGAGAGAGAGAGAGAGAGAGAGAGAGAGAGAGAGAGAGAGAGGCGAGCGAGCAATGAAGGAGGAGACGAGAACTCAAAACAGGAAAAAAAGAAAACCAAAAAGAAAACCAAAAAAAAAACGAGGAAGGTGACACTTAGAGGCAAATGAATGCTGGAGCGGGAGCTTAAACCTATGATAGTTCTTAAATCACATTGGAGGAAAAGTGAAATGGGTGCCATCACACTGCCCTCCGTCTATTGCCTGGTTATCTTCCAAACACAGCAAAGCTCCTTGGCTGGCTTTGAGATGGGGGAAAACGACAGCACTGGACACTAAGGTATATCATTTGAAGGCTTGGCTGAGCGTATCACAAATAAAGCACAATGTCAAAAACACACTTCAGAGAAGATCATTTATGTCTCGCACCAAAGTGGCCACTTGAAGAGAGCCTGATGGAGAAGTCTGATCTTATTTATTCCAGCACCTCATGACCGTGGAAGACTTTCCATTTGGTGACTGATGTGAGAATGCGATGCATGAATTGCACAAACCTTTTTTTTTTTTTTTTTTTAATGGCTCAGAACTTATGTTTAACTTTTTGTGTCACACACTCTGATATTGTGTCATAAACACAAGTCGAGGTCTGGTCCTCGGGCGGACGCTTCCAGATCCACATATTCTGTGAGACTCGTCACTCCTTACCCGTCTAAAGAGGTCAGAACCGTTCAGTTCACACAACACAAGAGCTGGAAAATTAAATATACTCGTGTGCAGCTCCTGCTGGCTTTCGCTGCATCAGATAAATGAAATCCAGTAATCGAAAGGACACACTGAGGCAATGAATGTTATCACAGGAAGGGGAGGAAATTGCTCATGAAGGGGAGAAAATGCCGCAGCCCCATTCATACGCAGATGTGCTTATTTAAACACGCTTACAAGTACAAGCAGGCTTACAACAGTTCAATTTCGATCGCAAGAAATACTTTAGCTCACTTAAATTCTACCACAGAGGCATCTTTTTCAAAACATCCTGCCCTTTAATGTAGCTGTGACACTGATTCTGATTCCAGAACAACCAAAACGGCCATGATCATCGTGACCTTTAAAGCTTTCAGCAATCCGCAGTCATTAAAGTTAAAGGATGGGGCCAGTGGTGCAGGGGCACCTGAAACTGCTCCTCTTGTGGGAGCCTGCATGGTTCGAACTTGACGAGGGAGTACAGGCTGCAGGACCAGACACTGGAACGCAAACCTGTTATTGTCTCTGAGCGTTTAAACACAGCCTGGTGTGGTGTGGGAGGCGACAGAGGGCTCAAATGAACGCCAACATCATAAACATGAAGGAGGAAAATCACTACCTGCTGCAGAAAATGTCACCACGGCCTTTGTAATTTGTCCCTTCGTGGCAACTTTTAATGACCCTGCAAGTGTAGGGATGGGACTTGATGTCTTTTAATATTAGCCTAGACTCTGTTGTGTAGCGCACACTGCAGCATTAGGGGAAAGCTACAAGTGAATAGCAGATGGGGTGAAAGAACGGTACGCCAAACCCTCTGGACTCAACTATTATAAGGGATTTTGTGTAGTGATTTATATGTGTACACGCGATAAACAAAAGCACAGCACAATCCTGCACTGACGCATGTTTAGTCATACTTAAAACATCAATTTGTCACAATCCGACAGTCACTTGGCTCGTCGGGGCTTGAGGATGTGCTCCAAGGATGACTCCATGTTCATATGGATGACGAAACTTTAAGGAAAACCTCAGCTGACAATTCGATTGTTACATCTCATCTGTCAGATTCCACGAGATGGTCCCAATCCCGATGTTCCAATATACTCCATCAACACCGAACAATAACACTGCAATTATTTTCAATCATACAGTACCGCCCCAACCACCATGAAGGAAAGTCTGGAACTCAGGAATGAATTTGATTTTATTTTTAAATCACTGTGCAAGGAGGGCCAAAAGACTACATTTTTGGCCTACATCTGTCTTCCTTTGAAGAAAAAAAAAATGCTGCCATACATTAGTGCTTCACATCTGGTTTGCATTGAGGGAAACTATGCAGTCAACTCCTGTGTGCCAGTGGAGGTTTTTGGAGAGTCACTGCCTGGAGAATGTGAGAAAGGTTGTCTTTTTTTTTTTTCTTCTTCTTTTTTTCTTCTTTCTGTGCCGACATTTTGCTGGTAAGTGTTTAAATGGCAGAGTTATAACTGGAGCGAGAGTGAGAAAAGAGAAGAGCAAACCTTGAAAGCAAGAAAGAAAAAAAAAGAAAAAAAGAATCTTGACAGTCTTTTGGTTGGTCTTTGGGGGGGGGAGGTATAAACAGTTTGGTGAGAGAAGAGGAAAGGTGTGGAAGGCAGACAATGGGAGTTATAGAGATAGATAATTCATTAAAAGCTGAAAACTGTACCCTAAAACATGGACATACTTTATATAGTACAGAAAACTTGGTTAAGGTGCTGAATGATTTCAGGGTAATGGTTAGATTTTTCTGAGGCTCTCACTCTGTACTTTGTCGTGGCCCCTGGTTTCAGAATAAATAAGTTGAGTTGGGTTGATCTAAGGCCTCTGTACAGCCTTATGAGAGGAAGAGTATATTATTTCTCTTTAAACAAACAAAATCATCAATCCCAGGAACCCATTTACTCCAGAGTTTCCCAAGGCAGATTTGTGCCCAAAAATGGCTATCTAGTCACTGTCCTGATAATTCACATCCCCCCTGTGATGTGATCCAAGGCATATAGGGCATCCCTTTGAAATCTAAAGCCTTCAGTGTTAAGTGGAGATCCATCTCAGTTTCGACACCTGTTTTGTTTTTCTGAGGACTGCGGACGTGCACGTTGTTTTAATGAATAATCTTAAAGCATCCTGCCTAACACACACACACACACACACACACACACACACATACACACACACACACACACACACACACAGTGATTAACATGTGCAACACATCACAATCTCAATTCAAATCTGAGCAGAATTAGAAGTATGCACAGTGAGGTCAGCGTACTTTCACTTGCATGCTGGGTGATTCAGTTACGGGTTTGTGAGCCCCTGGAGAGGATGTTGTTTACAGAGGGCCAACCTCCAGAGGGGGAAACGAAAGATCTGATGCAATATCTTCTGACAGAAATATCAACTTTTTTTTATGCCTTTGCTAGAGTGCAGGCAGACACAAGACAAATGTCTAGCATGTCACCACAATGGAAAATTACCTCTGGGCTGCTCCTATAAATAAAACAAGCTTTTCCAAACTGCTGGAGCCAAGAGACATGGGCCCAATTTGGCCTCCTTTGAATTGCACAGGTCCTAATATGGATTTGAAGCACGTGCCTTTGAGCTGTTGCTTAGGAGTTGACCAAGACATCTGATCATAGAGGATACTGAGATGCTTTGGCTGCATGTGCTTTTGATATTATACAAAACTGGCCATTGATTTTTTTTTTCTGTTACGGCTAAATGTCTTTTTGTTGAACTTTGATAGAAATGTGTGTTGCAGACAAAAGCTTTGTAGTCAAACAAAACATGTCAGTTATCGGTTTCAGTTCTTTTAAATTATCAAAGAAAAGAAAAGGAAATTTCCCTATTATTTAATGATGTGTGTATATATAAAAGCTGTAATTCTAAGTCATATAATAACAATTCAAAATGATTGAATTTATGTCTTCAGTCATCAAAGCAAACAATTGATAAGTAGGGTTACACACATGCTATGTGTCTCCTGTCAAGAAAGGTGTGTCTGTTCTTGCAAAATGAAAATGGTTAATTGTTCCTCAAACACTGTTGAGGCATAAACCAATAATAATGTGTCAACATAGGCTCATCAAACACACATACGCACGCATGCACACAAACAAAATTGAATTTACTGCTCAGCTCTTCTTCTACACCGTTTGAATTCACTGGCAATTTTCTTCCGCTCGTTGCACACACACATTTGCACACCTCTCTGTTCGGGAGCTAGCAGCACACTGCTCTTAACAAGCTTATTATTTCAGGGTTGCTCACCTTTCTCTAACTTGTCACCGACTGCATTGTTGCGACGTAGAAATATTAAGAAACTATTATGGACTTGTAATACATTAAAAAAATAAATAAATAAAAAGTACAGCGTTGCTGTAGAGAAGTGGACATGCATGCGTGTGATTAATGAGTTCAGCTGCTTCGTAATAAAATTGCATTAAAAAAAAGACCAGATCCGGGAAGAATAAAGTTGCCAAAAAGAAGACAGAGTCGTGTCTGTTTAAGAGTGCAACACATCATCACAGAAAACTCTACTCTGAATGTGGAACTAGTTTTTGAATGATGAAGAGATTAGTGGTGTTCATAAATTATATTTTTCCTGTTTCCACTGATGAGTCCTGATCTATGGTGTGGTTGAGCCCAATAAGAATGATGATAATGACATCATCATGCCGACTTAAGGATGTCCTGACCCCTGTTGATTATGCACTTGCTAAATTGCTATTGGTAACCCGCAGGGACTGAACACGAAGGCTAACAGTGAACCAAAAGACACAAAATGGCTACCACAGACTGGTTATTCCCAGGTGGTCTCCTAATGCTGCTGAGTCAACACAACTATCCCGGACATCAAGGAGGTGGGCTAAGGTTTCACAGTCTGCACACTCAGCAAAATAGGCATGCCTAACACAACTGTGCATTACACACCCACAACTGCTAGCAATTATTTAGAACTCATTCAGACTTGTGGCTCGTGGCTGCAGTGATCGCACCTGACCTCGAGGTTAATGCCCAGACAGGAAAGTTTTTTTTTCATGCATACATCCCATCATCCCCAGACATGAATATTCAGCATGTTGTTGCAAGCGCGTGGATGTTTCCAATCACTGGGTGCAGAGGGCTTTCATTGGTAAAACAAACTACATTCTTGACAACAGCTGCACGAATGATCTTTCACAACCTCAACAGACCAAAATACTCAACATCTCTCCGTGTCCGTCTCTGTAACCCCTGAAGAGATGGGTGCATATGAGGATGAAACAAGCATTACCTTAGCTCAGAAAACTGCGGGGCCCCGGCCAGATGTAAAAATGACAGGGATGAATACATGAGAAATCATTTCCAGTATATGCAGCCATTTTTTCCCCCTCTCAGTCACATCTCCCTGGCGACGCGTAAACAGCACCCTCATACCCGAGAACCCATAAACCTCTTGGCAGCGATGTTTGGGTCATCCTGCACAGCACTGACTGAAAACACAACCCAGCATTTTATTATGGATGCTGCGGCAATGCCAAAATGGATGTGTCTGCCATTAAAAATATTGAACCCATCAGGAAACAATGATCCTGTATAAATAATTCACAAATTGGAATCATTCGGGGAGATTTGAGACTACCGATCACCACACAACATAACACCAAAGATCTGAAAATAGAGGATGATGAGGTTGACCTCGGAAACATCCTTTTGCACCATTTTCCTGTCATAAAAACTTACTCTCTGTACTGTGAGAACCAAATGTGGGTTCATTTCCTACTGGGCAACAACCCCTTCCACCCGTGTGATGTAGATAACAATGTCGAAGCCTGTATGCACATATGCTGCGCTTCTTCCTGTTACCCAAAACAGAGACGTTTCTGGGACTTCTCAGGACGACGGTCATAAACATTTGCCAACACACAGTCACAATGAAAAACAGGCGTATTAAACACACCGACAGTCCTGCAGATGTACAGAATCACAGAGACGTCGGCATCACCTGCGTACAGTAGTACAATACATGTGAACGCACATAGCCGAGGGTAAATAAAGGGATCAAACAAAAAAATAAACACAGCAGCCAAACAGGAAGTGCAGATACAGTGAGCAGTTTGTTTAAGTCTCTTTTTGGGGACTTCCCGTCCAGTGTAATTACAGCTATTCACAATCCCCTGCAGCTTTTCTGCATAACATAAATGAAGCCCACAAGATCAAACAATTTGATGTATTCAGGAAATGAGTTCCAAACAAAGCGGGAAGATATTGATTATAACAATTTAAACACATTAAACAGTCAATGAATTCAAGCCAGATTGAGGCGCTGGGACTGACTACTGCCAAGCAACACTGCTTAGTCCCCAATCCTCATGAGCAGAACAGAAGATGGAAGCTTTTCTTATTCAAACAATGATGTCATCCTTAGTGAGACTACTGAAGCGAGAGATTTTAACTGCACAGGGTGATAAAAATCAGTTTTCATCAGACTCCACTGGAGATACTTTAATTTTCCCTGATAATTTTGCACACTGCGGCGAAAGAAGAAAAAAAAAGCTGGCAGGACTCTGAAGGAATATATCTCTCTTGACCTAATATTTAGGATTCAAGAGTGGGACCACCTCCTTTTCCTCTCCCTGTTTGCTTTGACCTCTAAGTAGGTTACTAAGGAGTGAGTCACGTGTCCATCGGATGTCCTAGCGGCTCATTTTTGCTTGCTGGAAACCAAACACACACTGATGAATTGCCACATAATCGGGAAGTGCATATGTTAGTGGTACACTAGAGGAGGTTAGTGACCTCAGGGTCATTTATCCCCTATGTAGAATGTCCCTGCTCTGAAATGCAGCACGCAGGCCGTGTGGCTGGAATGAGCTCACTTCAAAGGTGTCCATAAATCATGCTGCCATGCATCCCAGGACTGCCTCCACCCTCCATCTCCACCAGTCACTCACCCACCAACCATTTTCTCATTTTCCCTGCTATCTTTCAGTCTAGGTTTCCGACCTTGCGCCTTCGTGCATTACCGGTTCTTACTTGTCATTTGTGTTTTAATCTTTTCGATCGACCCACGCTACCAGGATTGGGATTGTGATTGTGTGGTAACCTCGCGGCGTGCAGGTCATGTAGAAATCAATCACAACAGAAGTGGTGGATCAATTGGATCAATCAGAGCAGGTGAGCAGTGGAGTGGTAGATGTAAACAGGTGCTCAAAACTGATGAGCATTGGTATTAAAAAAAAAAGAGAAAAATAAAGGGTCCTCCTTTTAAGAGACGATGGATTTATCCGAGGGGTCATTCAAGTCTTGCGAAGAGCTGCAAGTTCAGAAATCCTGGTAGTAGCAGATAGTTTCTTGACTTTGCCAGAAAGGAGCTGCAATCCGTCAGGTCTTTATCTCCCAGTGTCACACACTGGGATCTCTTTATCATGCAGCCATGCAAAACACCATTCATCTTCGCCACCTAATTCATTATCAGTGACAAAATGCAAAGTCCCAGCTGCAGTTAAACGGAGAGACGACGTGAAAACAGGTGCTTTGGTAAACACTGATAGCGTGGTTGAATTATGTTGCTTCCCAAGCAGCCCTGTCTATCTCTTTCAATCTATTAACCACAACTCTTGCCCGACCTCATTCTGCTTTTGTCCTGCCTCTTTTTCCTATATAGTCCTCTTGGCTCCGAGAGACGTGGGAACAGCGCTGAACACAAAACAGACACAAACAAAGTGAGAAGCTCGTTGAAGGCGCGCGGTTCTTGACATGGCTCCACAGCCTTTCCATCGATCAAGCGATGTGTAAATGCGTGCTTCACGTTGTGTAAATTAACAGGATATATGACTCGGCCTTGATTATTGGACTAGCTCAATGCAGCGGCGCTGATAGATGAATGTTAAAAGCTGCATGGCACCAACTCACACACAGTGCTCTGCCGAGACACTGCAATACTCCCCTGACAGATCACCACAAGCATGACGTGTGACCAATGACCATGATCATCATCCGGCATGACTTCTCTTACTGTAGGACACTTCCATTTTTTCTTCACCAATCGTTAAACCTTGAACAGTTTCCACTCACCACTGAGAAAGTGTGTGATGGGATGAGGGTTTTTAAGGGGGGTTGAATTCTTCCACAGTGAAGTCATGGTGCTTGTGTCATTGGCCCTCTGCTATGCTTTGCTCACCGTCTGGCCCCTATTTTACCCATTGATCTAATTTCCATTGCCAGCGTTTGATTTGATTTTGTTTGAAGCTGAATGTTTAGGCCCATTAAACCACTGATAGAATTGCAAACGTATGGTGGAACATAGGAAAACTAAAGCAGAAAACAACTTGGTGATGTTTGCCAGACCTTTAAGTGGATTTGAGTAAACAGAATGTGCAGTTTTGTGTGGCAGTCAGTGAGGTGGGAAAATTCATGTCCATATTTACACCTGGTGTTACAAGCTTCTTGCATCCGAGCTCTGAGCAGATTTTAATTTATGGTTGACATGAAAATGCACCAAAATCTGAACTCATGGAATGATAAACCTTCTCTATTTATATCTCAGTGTTTCCCCTACCATTCATTTGAAAGGAATTTACATAATTTAGATGTGCACTCTTTTCCTTTCAGTAGAGCATGAGCGTCTTTTATGCGTTTCGCTGTCCCGATCAATGACTCGACTCTCCTCTGCTCTGGTCTGGTTTTCCAAGCAAAGGCGTGGCTTATCCATGCTTCATACACAGACAAGCTGAGCAAAGGAGAGGAGACAGGCTGAGTGACGGTAACCCAAGTTGAGGATGAAGTCAGTACGTTACATGCAACAAAACTTCCCCAAAACCAAAGATGGATAAACATCGACCCCAACGTGCAAAACAGGCCGTAACATTAATTACGCCATACATCTTGAAGCACTCAGACCACAATTAAAGTAAAGGCAACAGCTACACTATGTGGCCATGATGATGAAGAGAACTGATGGAATATAATAAATGTACAATAGCCTACCTATTCACTGAAAATATTTATTGGCTTTATTTTTTATACATTAATACCTGACTGCTTGTGCTTTTGTTGGGTCAGCATGTAGCAGTTTATGTCCATTTGTACATCACCTTTGCAGACTGGTGGTATTACATTTGCTCTTAACCGCTGTTCATGTGGTCATGCGGCATCTCTGTAGGTAGTTTGGCTGAATGCCTGAAATATATACACTACATTATACTGCCAGTTGTAATGGGGGTATCCGTCACATAATTCCTCCAACATCACAGAGGCGGCTTCGGTCTAACTGCAAAGATCTACAACTCTTAACGCTCAGATAAGACAAAATACACTATGTTATCATCAACTTCAGGGAACGTAATCTACACCTGACTTACGACTTCATTAAGCAGAGAGTGTCTGCTGTTTCTTTAGTGATGTCCCAGATGATAAAAGGTTATGGATGTCAGGATGAAAGACTTGTCTATAGACAGAGAAATATGTTTCTTTAAAGTCTGAAGCTACCAATAGGGCAATGAGGTCCAGACATCTATTTTTCCCCATCAAATGAAATTAAATTGCTATAAAAACACACTAAGACTCTGCTCCTCTACATCTCTGTACCATCTGTATATATATTGCTATACCATATGCACAGCAGCAAGTGCTCTAGTGTGCCCCTATTTATGCGTTTCCCAGCTGTCAGAGAGAGACAGGAGGCTATGGTATGGAATTAAGTATATTTTTGAATAGACATTTGTGTTTTTGTAATTAGTCAACTGTGGTGTCAGCTGAACCATGGAAACATGTTTAAGGAAAATCTATATTATTTATTTACTTAAAACTGAAGCATTCAAGTAGAACCATGTCTTTGCGATATGGTCAGTGTTTGTCATGCCATCTGTTGCTTTTCTTGTCATGAGGCAGGAGTTTGCTTAAGTTTGCTGAGTGTGTTTCTGTGCTAGTACCTTGTTTGGTTTAGGTCTGTCATGGACAGATAGCGTCCAAAGCTTTTCATATTCTAAGCAGTGGTTTGATCATAGATGTTAAACAAGTTGGTCGTAGAGCTGTCTATAACGGCAACTCATCTTTTGATCAACATGCGCCTTTTCAAACTCAAACCACCACCATGCAACCGATGATGACCCATGTCTTGCAGTTAAGTCTCATGACGTGGATGGCGAGGCTGAAGGTGTGTCTACTTTGTTTCTTTGTTCATTCACTCACACAATGAATGCATGGCCTCGCAATGCGTTTCTGATGAAGTGACAAGCCCTGTTTGATCCTGTTAGTTATGATTTCACATTGCGATTTTCCAAGCGCACTAAAGAACTATCCATAACATACCTTTAAGTCCTGTCATCATCATCTATGTGGGCTGTGTCTCCCTATATTTGATGACTGATTGCCCAGAATGCTGTCCAAGTCATCATAAAAAGGAAAACTGTCCTTCTCATTTGTAAACGCACTACTTTTATTGATGGCAAAGTGCACCTTTACATACTGCTGCCTGCAGCATGTAAATGTTTTTACATTCAGGTGTCATTGCTCTCCTATCCTCACGTATCCTTGCTGTACCTCGATGTACCTAATGACCTCACAGACCATCGCTGAATACATTGTTACCTTGACGCTTTGTATTTACTAGGTACATTATCACAACCTCCTCCGACCGTCGTCATATTTGTTGTTGTCGAAACTTCTGAAACCTCACTTCCCCCCAGCGGTTATATTGATGTCGACGTAAAGGACGTATGGAAGTGTGAAGGCATTGACAGACAGACCGTATATCCGTATATGGATGGACGGATCCATTTACGTATGTAGAGGGAGACTAAATGGGCCTTTAGTGTAAGAATTTTCTTGAGGGTGACCTTCAAGCTCAGTGCTGCATTTTTGGAGCTTGGTAAAAACAAAACAAAAAAAACAAAAAAAACTTTTGTATGTTCAAGGGTCTATCAACACCAGATGATTATGGTAAAAACAGTCAAAGCAATGCAACAGTGACAGTATACTCTGGCACTGAAGGTCTGTAAATGATTTGTTAATTACGTTGAACGCTAAAGCTCTGACCTCCCTCTGGACTGGATTAAGTCCGATTACCACAGACATCATGCGCTCAGTAAGATCTGCTGGTTTTCACCATGCTGTCAAACAATGCAGTACTCCACTGTAATGATCTCACTGCACCACTTTTAAAGAACTTTAATTACAAAAGGTGAATGAGCGCTGACGCCGGATGCTTTTGGGGGAGTCACAACATGTTCATTCTCTTGCGTGCATTTGTTGAGATAAGGGGTAAACACTTTCCGTGCAGTGACGGAAACTTTTCCATGATGGAGAGGTGGTACACGCAGAATAAACTATATACAGTAGCGACTTCATTTGTCTTCGATTATACTTCTCTGTGACAGCATGTTGACTGATGCACCCACAGGCAGTGTGCTCAGACCGCTCCTCGCTCCATCCCATCCTTTCATTCCCTCACTTAACTTCAACTGAAGAAGCCAAGAAATCCCTCCTTAGCTTTCTTTTGCTCGTCACTGTTGTAAATCAGCATCATCTTCTCATTGAGGAGCTGACGTCCTTTTATAGCCACGGCAAAGACACTTTCTGCCATTTATGGCTCCTTCGCGGCGGTGTAAGAAGGTCAGTGAGTATCCCGTGAAGGTGTGACAGAACACAGGGAGGTAAAAGGGGACAAAAAACATCCTTCGCTCTTCCTACTCCTATTGAATGTAACTTTGACAACCTTATAAATTAGTGCCTAAGTGTGCCCGAGCAGTGCCAAGTGTACTCTTCTCTGTGACTGACATGAATCCACACCTCAGTGTATGAAGCAAGGCTGGCTTGTCTCAGCCTGTCTCTCCTGTAGACACTTTTGTTTCTCCAACGAACCCATAGAGACCAAAGTCGGAGGGTGAGACAAAGTGTGAGTGAGTGTGTGAGCCTGTGTAAAAATAAGCATAAATAATGAATAAAAGTCAGAGAGAGAACAGTGATGTGAGAGGTATGCTGTAAGAAGTCACATTCTTGATGGCTTGCTGGCTTCATTATGCAGAACAGGCATTTTAACAGCGTTTACGTTCAGCAAGGGGAATGCTCTCGCTCACAGCTGCACTCCAAATAAACAGTCTAGTGTTTATCAGTGACAAGATAATACACATCTAATCTGAAAGAGTAACAGCTTTTCATGCAGTCCCAACATGTCGGGTGCTTCTGATTCATCCATGGAAGACGGTTGAGCAACACAGATAACATTCGCACACATTTAAATAAAAATGTGCACATACTAAACAAACACACCTCGCACTTTCTCAGCCACGATGTCTCATATGGTGTTCCTTGTTCGCAGATGTGGGAGCCAAACCTATTAAGTGTTTGGGAAGCAATCAACGCTATAATCCAGTTGGCATTGCGGCAAACTGAAGTTACTGGCCATATAAAGACACAACTACCACAGCAGCAGGGGTGGCATGGTGGAACAAACAACGCAAATGCACTGTGCCAAGTCTCAATTACCTTTCCAAGACAACTGTTGTGAGAACAGAGCCCTGCTAGAATGTTGTTGTGGAGAAATACTTTGTTAACGGCCCACTCTCTCAGGGTTTACAGTGTTTTGAAAGGTGACATTTTGAGCTTCAGGCATTGTTGCCTTGTTTGAGGCCTGCTGAGCATCACTGTGTCGTTAAGAACTGCTTGCCACATGGTCTCCAATAATTGCCCAATTAAGCCAGTGTGAAAGAACAACCAGTGGGAAAGCTGACGTCATTGATAGTCCCATAGAAAACACTCTGTCAGTTATGGTTTCTGTTAGATTACTGCAGAAAGGCTCATACTGTAGCTATTTTTTAATTACAAGTCCCAACTCAAGGTACTAGGGAGGGTTGGTATGTTAAGTTGTCAAAAATTTGGTAATCCTTTTCCGAGTCTGCAATCAATTATAATCGCATTATCCAGATATGAAGATGTGGTGTTATGGTGTGACTTGACTTGTAAAGTCTGTCATCTCTCTTAGCAGAGATCATAACACCCTATTACCATGTGTGCTGGAGAAATTCTTCGCACCCAAGATTCTTCTGCTCCATTAAATATAGGTCATCGCAAGATTTAGCCATTAGCCACAGCCTGACATAATCATCAGTTATAAGCATTCATAATACATATTTCCTTACCAGTCGTATAAAAACCACTGCAATTTGTCTGCAGACTTTAAATTGGCGCTTCCCTCTCAGTCCTCCCCTCTCCCCGCCGCTTGATGCGACTTGCTTAGTTGGTTTTGGAGGCCAATTTGCTGACAACATATTTCAAGCTGTCAGGCTTATTTATGTGCTGCTTTGTGACATTTATTCCCTGTGGAGAAATGTACTGTTTTCTCAGAATATAATCTTTTAATGGCAGACAATTTACGGGGCAAACAGCAATATTAAGCAATTTTAGAAGAATCGCACAGTTTTTTGGCAAAGAGACTTTCATAGGTGAGGTAATTCCAAGGAAACACCAACAGGTTAATCAGGGTTTCTGTTCCCACGAGCAAACTGAGGCAGGTTAGACACAAGGTGAAGGAGGAGATGGTAATCTTTACACGTTTGGCAACATAGTATTCCTTTTTCATCAATTCCTGTTAATTTGTACCAAATCGCCATACAATTCTACTGGCCTACACTCCCACCTTAAGATGAGGGTGAATGGAAACAGTCATGGCTGACTCACATGTTTCAACAGCAGGCACTCATAAGATGACAGAATCTGATGATGTAGCCGTGAGTCGACGGGTTTTCTGCAACCAGACAACATCTGTTTCAAGTGAGATATGCAAAGGAAACACTGACAGGTGAAGGAGGGTATCATTAATTCAATGTGTAATATATGTATATATATATAAAGAGGCAGAAGAGGAGTAAATGACTAGACCAAGTGAAAGGTGGAGCAGGGCAAAGCACTGTCCCATTCTTCCACAATATATATAATTAGTTAGTATTAAACGAGTAAGTGTGTAGTTTTGAGGCATCTGCAATTCTGTGCTTACAATTTGGTATTTCCTTTGAAAACAGAACTTCCTTTGAGAGTAGCATGTAAGTGGCAGGCATGGACCTGTAATTGTATGTCTTGAAGATGTAATTACCCCATTAGCACAGTCGGTTACCTTTTACACTCCTTAGCAGCCTATATAAAGTTTATGCTCTCTTTACACAAAATGTCACATGGAGCGAACGCGGTGGCAGCGAGTGTACAAAGAGAAAAGACGGATAGGGAGCGAGGCGGGATGGCCGGATTGTGAGCGAGGCAAATTACCTCCTACAGGGGCCCTGGCTCAAAGGATCAGGTTTCAGACGTTTACCAACAAAGCAACCATGGAGGAAGTCCTGCGCCCCTCACAATAACACCACAGCACCTGGCCATCCCCACACAGGAAACCTGAGGTCACATCCCCCCTTCCAGAGAAGTCAGACAAGCTCCTGCTGCCAGCCACGTGTCCCAACAGCCTATTGAAGAGACTGCGAGGGTGCCCTGACTACTAGGTGAGACGTACATACAACAAACCAAAAAGAGCATCTGAATCATGAGGATATACACAGCTGAAGTCCAAGTATTCGGCGAAACAGCTCACAGAGGTGCATGAGAGTGTGCCAGACAGATTGTGTTAACACCAAAGTAGAAAGAGTTTCAATTTCCCTTTTTTGGTCTCATATGTAACACAGATGTGACGTTTTCTTAATCGGCCTGAGCAGCAAAGAGCGGGGCTGCATGTATGGAATGACATGAATAAGAGGTCGAAGGCAACGTATGCACCCTAATACGTAGCCGTGCTGGAATGTTCAGATTGTCAAAATTTAGACAGAAATGAAGACACCGAGACACAACCATAAAACAAGGAGTTAATGATTAGAGAGACCCCGTATCTTTTTAGGATGTGACAAACAGGCCTTGACCAAACACGCGCAGGAGGCAACATAAAAATCATCACATACGACCAGCAGAACTCCTCTGACTGAGAGCAACCTCACAGAATGTGACAGAAAACAATGCAAACGGTGTCCAGCGTCCTCTGAAACATGATGGACGGCCAGAGAGCTGCAGAAAAGACAAAGGAGAACCGCTTCGACACAAATCTAAATTCTGCTCCCTTAACCACCTGCAACCACTTGACCATCATCTCCATCATTATCGTTGGCCTGGATTCAAACAATGCCAACCCATAAAAGCAGCCACAACCAGTCAGAGTCATTTAGTTGCAGTCCCAGTGCAGTTAGAGCTGGCTGGGGTCCAACCACCATGCGGGGCTAACCTTTGGAAAACACTGAGACCTCCAAAGAATGTGACCATGGTCAATGAAACAGACAGGGAGGAACTAGAAGAAAGCAAACAAATACACGAAACAGCCCACGGGTTCTGTCGAGGCAGATGCTAAGTAGGACATAATGACTGGCTTTTGGCTGGTTTATTTCTGCTTGCTACAGTCTGTGTAAAAACAACCTGTCAGTGGTGAAAGTACAATCGGATGCTTAGAGACCAATATCCTGCAAGGTGTCATTTCTGTGTAGCGACAGAAAAGACGAGAGAGAAAAGTGTGGGAGTAAATTGGAGGATTTGTAGCTTCATTTAATTTTAGTGGTGGTTGTGACATACAGTAAAATGAATCAAGTGGTTCTTTATCAGAAAGACTTTGCTCCAATGACCAAACCCACACATAATCATCACCCATCTCTGTCTTTCAGCTCATTGTTTTAGTTCTTTTGTTCAACTAAGTGTTCCCCTCCTCATTTCCCAGAAAAGTGCTCCAATGAATCCACTGGATGCTACCTGCCGAGAACCAAACACCTTAGTGGTGAGCATTTAAAACTTAAAGAGCCACATATATCCCTAAAGAGTTGGTAGAGACCAAAAACAGCGACAACAACTTCATAAAATGTATCCGAGTGCCAAGACAGGTGTCACCAAAGGGTTCTTAAAACATAGCAGTCTTTTAGTGAACTGTAGACTGTGAGTGAAAGATTTTCACCCCTATTTTTTCATCCTCCCCAAAAGTATTGAAGAACCATCTGAGATCTGGATCAAATTTTCCCTTATGGCAAATTCCAACAATTTACTTTCCCACACTGCTCCCTGCACCCGGATGACGCAACAGGCGAAGCACCAAACAAGCGTCATGAGCTGACACCACTACTATGCGCTGTGATGTGATGATGGATGCCCAAAACATACCAAGAGGCTGCAGCACGGACACACCCTTCCCAGACACACGTTGCCATATCCCACTTCCTGCTGCTGAAGAGAGGACAAGTTTAGCCTGAGGGACTTTGCTCTCTGAGGCCTTCACACGCCGCTCAGCTGGGAGCTCCTGTGACACAACAGTTGTTCCTTAATCCTTCCTCCACACAGTTCAGTGGGTCACACTGTCCAATACAGTCTAACCCTCCACTGGAGATGTTTGCTTGATTTTTGCCTCACTTGTGTGTGTATGTGTGTGTGTGTGTGTGTATGTGTGTGTGTGTGTGTGTGTGTGTGTGTGTGTGCGTGTGTGTGTGTGTGTGCGTGTGTGCATTAAATTAAAGGGACATCAGTGCAGATGTGAGAATGATTAGAGACAGAAATAGGCAGGAAAACAGACAAAGCACAGGCAGAAAATGTCCAGACACCCCCACTTATCACAGGAAGTCTTCTTTAGTCAGGCTTTTACTTTGCAGACTTCTCCACAGGCAGCCTGTTTGACTAAGGTGTGAGGTATTAAGGCTTGTCTAATGTCAAGCCCACGCTTAGTTAAATCTCTACACTCACAGATTTATTGTTAAGCAGCCCATAAAGTAATTATGATAATGATTACGGTACACAATTACAGCACAATTTACCAAACTACTACAGGAAATAGTTAAAGTAATGCTCATCATCATCATTATTATTTTATTGTTCGTGCACTTCAGCTTAAGGAAGCAACTTTCCAAAAAGACTATTTCCATTGGTTATATATTCACATGCAATTGTTAGTAATTACAACTATTTAAGTTAACGTTTTAAATGACATTTGGGATATACTAGTGTATTTTTCCATCATATCAAATACAATTTCCTTGCTAAGGGTAGGTTAACAGTGAAAACAGTGAAAAGTCTAGATATGTATTAAAAAAAAAGAAAGAAGAAAAAAAGAAAAGAGTGCGTCCTACCAGGGGTTACGTCTGAAGTCTGGAGGCACCTTCTGCAGCAACAGTTGCAACCCTCCTCCTTCTCCCTACAGCAGACCGTCGCTCAGATCAGGACTGAGATCAGCTTAAAGGTCGCTACTCCGGCGGCTCGGGAGCGTCGCCCGCCAGCAGGAAGGCTTTTTTTTTTGTTGCGTTTCTCCTGACAGCAGTCAAATCACTCCGGTTGGAGAGTGATTCAGCTCGCCGGCTACATTTGTCCTACTACTGAGGAAGTAGAGTGTGAGTCACAAAATCCCGCCCCCCCCCAACAAAAAAAACTATTCCTCCCTCCCCCTTCCAGCGACTTCAAACGAGAGCAGGGAGAGGAGCAGGCGGTGGAGTGTGATGGGAGCTCCCAGCTGGGCCCTTTGTCTGCGCTCTGCTGCTTATTTTCCAGTTTATTCTAATAGATTTGTGTTTTATTGGTGAGTATTGGTAGAGAGACAAAGCCTGTTTTTTCATAAGGTGCTTTCCATTAGGGTTTTTTTTCTTCTCCTTTTTTTTTCTTCCTCAATCATAAATCAATGAGTCAATAACTCAACCATTAACAGGAAAGACAATTAAAATCTAGAGATTTGACATTTTTTTTAACTCATGCCTTGCCGGTATAAACTAGATCACAAAATAAAATGCATCGTTTTAATGTATTTCATTACAGCTGCTGTTCAGCGCTCCGTCTGATATTTGGTGGATGATGGTCATAGTGATGGAGCTTTCCCTTTGCTCACCTACACTTCCAATAAAACAGTGAAAATTGTGAAATTATTACCTACCTAGCAGGATTACACAAAAACTACTTGAACGATTTTCATGAAACTTGGTGAGAGGGTTATGGAATGTGACAGGGAATGATCCAGGATTTCTTTTCCACTTTCATTAACACTATTGCAGGCTTTTTCCACCATTTTAATCAATGACACATAAACCTGCTGATGAAACTTTTGATGAAAGTTGGTAGAAGGGAGTGGGCGAGTAGCAAGGAAGAACCCGCTGAATTTTGGAGTGGATCTGGATAAAATGTGGGAGTCAGAAACCTTTTTGGACCATTTTGTCATAACATAGCCCAACAGAGAAGAGGACCCAAAAGCACAAGTGAAAAACACACGGTGTAGGCTGAAATATTGTGGTCTTTACTGGCAAAGTCGGCACACGCAGATCGACACACATGATCACAAACCCATTCAAACATTCTGAAAATAGTTGGTAAAGACAAGTTCCAAAAATAAGCAGGGTTAAAACCAAAGAAATAATATGAAGACACACTAGGAGAAAACTGGCACAAGAAACACAGCAGTACATCACAAACTGGCACTGAAGGGTAGGGAAGCAGACTAAATAGGAGGAGATAACAAAGCACAGGTGATGTCAATCAGGGCGGGGCAGACAATCAAGAACACATGGTGGCAGGGAGCCAGAAAGGAGAGGAGATGGGAGTGACAAAATACAAGCAGGAAAGATAAAACATGAACTGAATGTACAAAAACATGACCTTTGACTTGACGAACTGGGTGATGTTTTGTTTTTTTAAAGCTACACACAAACCAGTTGACGGATTATCATGAAACTGGGTGGAGGAGTGGGGCATGTGCCAAAAATGGAACCATTGAATTTGAATCAAATGAACAGATAAAGCGGTGAATGCATGATTTTTTTTTTCACTTACTTAAACAGAACCATGAGGGCAGCCCTTTTTAATGGCACACGTGTCTTGTTGAAATTTGGATTATCGTTTAGTTGAATTATAAAAGGGACTGTGGGGCCTTGGCTCTATTGCGGGCCCTTCTATTCTTATTTATTTTTTATTCCATTACAGCCGTTTGTTCAGCATTCCAGCTGATATTTGCCTGATGATGGTCATAGTGGTTCCAAACCAACTTTTACAACTTCATTAAAAACAGTGAAAATTGTGATATTGTGACAGCAGTTTAATTGAAATGTTTTGCTCTTCATCAATTGACCACTAAATACAAGCAAGATGTCAAAACAAAGGTTGTGTAGGCATTAAGTTGAAGGATCAGCACAAGTTTAAGGGTCAGAGTTGCATATTTCGTAGAGAATAAGTCAGTTTTCCTTTTTGCTAGTTGTCATTCAAAATTGTTGCCATCACAGTTACTCCTGGGTTCTAATGTCACATTATTTGAATGCTCTTTAGTCAAAATGCTGATCAATATTCCAGTGCAAATAGATTAGCCTGTGTAGATTTCTGAGCGTCACAGTATGGAATTGAAATCAGAAAGGCTCTTGTATTTTACCCTATATGTTACGATGTGGTCCTTTCTCTTATCCTGATGCCTAACTTTTGTCTTGACTCACCAAGTGGGAGTGACGGGTGCAGCTGGAGGCCATTATGCCACACACAGTCATTCCTGATAATCAGTCTGTGCACACCCTCTAAAAACACAGTATTGTTGGCAGAAGCACCACCCGTATGACAGTTTGCATTGTTGATTGTTGTACTACTCCTGATGTTAAGGATTCGGTTGCTATGCAGCCTCATGCACCGTCATGCACTTTCTGGGGTTGTTCTTTTCAGCCTTACCTGCTGTAACGGAACGCCACTAAAATCTGACTGATATGAAATTTTGTAGGCTGATACCAAACTGTAGTCACCCAGAGGAAATCATTTGTGATGTTCTTTATAAGGAAATAACAGGAATTTAGAGTTTTGCAAAGACTAATTTGACTGCTGTCCTACTGAAAACACATGAGTTCCTACGAAGTGTTGTCCAAAAAGGCAAAAATGCTTTCTCATAAAGGCCACAAAGGGGATCCCGGTGAAAAGCATGTTGTCACGGGGGGGGAACAGATGTGGAAATAGACAGACGTCTCTTGTAGATCAGTCATGGAAAATAAGACAGAACTTTCCAATTGATACCAAGCAGCCTAAAAGTTACTTCATGATGTGTTTGAGTTAATTTGCATAAAGCTTACTTGACATCGCACATCCTTCAGTGTGACTATTGTGAAGCCCTGCTCCTCACTATTGTGATCTCTAGCTTCTTTTGAAAACGAACCACCCAAAATAGAATCATCTACATATTTGCAAATACAAGGTTACCTGTCTGTATGTGATCTTAGGTGATTTTTTTTTAAATAGAAGAGATGCATTAAAGAGTCTTTTCCCGCAGATGTGACAACTAATAATAAGTATTTGTAGCTCTGAAGAGGTAGCTAGATGTTAGGTTTGATAACTGATAACTACGACTGCTGTATTTCATGGTCCTGTGACAACTGAAAGAGTGCTGGTCTGACCCCTGTATTCCCCACAACCCCCTAATTCTAAATTCTAAATTTACACTGAGGCGTGGTCCTGTCAGGCGGCATGCAACAAATTAGAGGATAAATGCCTGTCACTTCATCATGATGACAACCTCACTGATTCTTTAATGGTATCAAGCATTGAGTAGAGCAAACATCTCTCTGTTTAAGTTTAGAAAAAAGAGTTAAAAGAGGTTAACTGAATAATCAGTTCAAGGCGTGGAGATTTAGAGTAAAAAGATCATTAAAATGAATAAAAAAAGAGTTTTTGCTAAGTTAATCAAATGATCCTTTATTTATTACATATATTCTACCCTCGGCCAAAAGTACATGTAATATAATTCAATGAATATTTAACATTTTGGAGCAGTGTGTGGACAGAGATGTATCAAGTGACCATCATGCTCTGCAAAATGAAATTAAAATTAGAGCTAACTGTAACTCTTAAACCCAGAACACCTGAATGAAATTAACTCTGATGAGAATCATTGCCCTGAGCAGCAATTAGATTTGCAAAAACGTTATTTTGTATAGTGGTGTGATGTACAAATAAGCATCACTTTATCCTAGGGAGTGTGAATGCAGAAAACGCACTAAGCTCTGGTATTTTGGGATGACACAGAGGGAGATGTGAAACATGTGACACTGTTTTTTAAAGCTCAAAGCAAACTATTACCCGAAACCATTACTCAAACAATCCTACAAATGTCTAATTTAGCTTGCCTGACCCATGCCTTACTCTATAAAGTTTTCCAGTTATTGGTACAGTAGTGTAATTGGGGGAAAATCTTGTATAAATGCCCTATATAGCAATGTCAAATAAAGTGGAAAAAGAAATCCTGGATGGGTCCCTTTATCCAGATCCACGACCAAAATGTAATGGGTCCTTTCCTTGCATATACACCATCCTTCTGCCAAGCCTCAAGACGGTCTGTCCACTGGTTTTGACCGACCAAACAACCAACCAACAAACAGACATGGTTGAAAACATAAACTCTTAAAGCGAGGTAAAATAAAACAACTGAAAGATCCTTTTGACGATAAAGGAAATAACTGTTTTTTTTTTATAAAGTACTTGAAGTATTCTTTGCTGCATCAGAAACCCACCCACTTTTAGCCACTCCATGACTATAATTGTCTCAAGTATAAAACAGGTCATGTTACAATATACACTTCACAACTCAAGCAGGGAAAATAAGCGCTGCATTGCCACTTAATTGTTGACAGTTTTTGTTTTACAAGAGCTTGTGGTTAAGGGTCTATGGTGAGAATCCCACCCAGGAGTGGACCCACTGTATGCCTGGGGCTTTGAGAGGTAGGTATTTGGAGGTGGAACTGGCAATGAAAGAAGTATTTGGACCCATGACTTATGTAAAAGCAGTAACACCACAACATGAAAATACTCTATCATTACAAGGAAAAGGTCTGATTCCAGAATTTTACTCAAAGTGCAAAGTGAGTATCAAAAGTAAGGATGCTCACTCTGCAGAAAAATGGTGCCTAGTGAGTGTTGCATTATTATGTATCGCATCATTAGCTTCTCAGTAATTTCTTTGTAATTTATCAATACATCATCAATGTTTTACTGTTGTGGATGTTAAGTATAGTTTTATCTACTATACATATGGTTCAATATTTAGTACAGTGGTTCCCAGCTTAGGGGTCATCCAAGGGGCTCACATAATGGATAAAATGATTAATCAGATGGGGAAAAAAGCTCTGCTACACAAATATGGATTTTTTTTCCTTTCAACCATTAAGAGTGGAAAACACTCTTAGTGGAACAACATGCACACAACTGGCATGTGACAAGAGGCCCTTACTAGCGAGTGCTGCAGGGCTCATGAGCCAATAAGTTTTGGTGTAATATTTTAAAAATGTATTGTATTGAAAACCTTATCCTGTTTTTAGTGTAAATTTGTAATCTGACAAGTAAACAAGTGTAGCTGTCGCTGTAGTGGGGTCAAAAGGACAGTAGAACAAAAAGTACAACATAAAGTGACACAAAATGGAAACGCACCTCAAAATTGGACTTAAGTACTTAAATAATTGCACTTAGTGAAGTTCCACCACAGCCAATAACGTCTTATTTAACAGGCTGACTTCTAAAGTTGTCAGATGTTGTTTTGCTCTTGTGGGAACTTTAGGAGATGCAACTGAATACTCATGGAGGAAAACTTTGGTCATGCATTTTTCAAACAGGCTAGCCTGGCGGCTCGCAGCAGATGAGGACCAACCGTGATCAGGGGAGACATACCAGCGCTCTGAGCTCAGCCCAAGTGTAGCGGTCTTACATTATGTCAGCAGTATTATTTTTACAGGGTCATATTAGAAAACCAAATGGATCTGCATCTGCTCCACAAGGGCATTCCTCCACTGCTGACCCTCAGCAAACCCACAACCTCTTGTTCTCCTTCTCTTGTATCAGCTTGTTAGAAGCCCCTGCTTTCCAAAATAGTATTTTCCCCTGCCATAGCTCAGCAGGCATTTCACTGGTAATGACAAATGCCCAACAGCAGGGAGCCTACTAAGTCATAATGCAGATATTTAACCTCTAAATCCTGGCTGCCTTCTGTGTCTGCCTATAGTCAAACACGTTAGTTGGTGAGTATATCAGTCAGGCCTTGGCCTGAAACCTTCACAGGAATCGGGGCCATTAGCCATCAGTGATAAACAAGCCTGTGACATAATGTGGAAAACACTGATTCCATTCATGGGTCTATTCACCCACAAAACATTCTGCATGCCGTGCAAATCTCACACATGTAAAACAAATTCCTTGTGGTTGGAGGGGGATAGTGAGCTGCCATGGGGGGGGAAATGGCTGTTTGGTGTAATATCACCGTTGTCCTATGACCTCTTCTCACATCCACAAAGAGTTGGGACTCAGGATGACATGAAGGGACTGATGCCGTTTCCACTCTGTCTACCCTTTACTCAAAATACCACCATGACCATATTCTACGTTCCTGTTGGACTTTTACGCTTTTGAAATGAAAAACAAAAATCTATTGCCTTTACATGGGAGCTAAATCAGCCATAAGTTCAACCTGTAACATACAAAAAACAAAATGTTTGGGTTAAAATGAGAGGGTTGCAGTTTATTTCCTGTTTGAGTGTGTTTTTTGGTCTAGACCCAAACCAAGACAGGAGTCTAGAACCTCAACGGAAACGTGCAATAAGTGTCCATGTTGGAAAAACAAAAACGTATTACCAATTAGTGTTAGCTGTGCGCTCTGGTAAATGCAAGCCTCCATTATAATGACCAAAAACATTTGCTGTATGACCAGTGAAGCCAAAATGTATTAAGTCAGCAGCGCTGTGATAACCCTCACTTGCTTTAAGCATTTAGTCTGCCAAGCCAAGCTTGTACACAACTTAAAAATGGCAAGCACTGATCGCATTGATCCTCTACTCGGGTAAATACAATTAAACGTTTCTCCATTTACCATAAACCAAATTTTGTGGTCTGGATCGTTTTAACCAAATGAAATATTGCAGAGCTTTGAATAAGAAACATTGCTAATGCAATTAGATGATTGAATTGAAATTTTTTTTAAATGATTTAATCATATTTTTGAAATATGAAACTTTTAGATAATTATATTGCAGTAAAAGCATAATACAATTGAAAAAGGAATACTCCATTGAAAGTTACATGAAAATATCAGCAAAAACATAGTTAAAAAAATTACTATGTATCAGAACAGCCCATGTGAATGTAATACAATTATAACAATGACAGTAATAGAAAAATATACATATATTGACACGTGATACACATTTCAATGTTGTAGCTGGTGAAGCTGTAACAATTTTTTAACTATTCTCTTTGTTATGGAGAGGATAAATCAATAACTACATGTTATATTTTCTAAACTATGGCCGTACGTTTTGTTTGTAAAGTTTTAACCTGTAAAGTAAGCAGCCAGTAACCTCAGCAGTCAGTGTAGTGGAGTGACAGACTGTAGCTTTTCCCTATGAAATGAGCAGTGTGCGTATAAAGTAGCATCTAATGAAAACATTCAAGTAAGAAGTATAAGTAAATGTTCCTAGTTACCAATTACCGGCCATGTGTTAAAATGCAACATAACATTTTTAAAATGTATGCAACACTACCACCTACTGTTGTTGAACCTTTACAGCACGTAGCATGAAATCTAATGCATTTATTATATCAAGAAAATAAGCAATTCTTGTCAAATAAAAAGAGTATATAAAATTATTTTTTAATATTGATGATTAGTCCGACACGCTCACTGGTCATTACTCATGTGAGGTTTTTAGCTTCTGTTGCGAATCTGCAGTCTGGCAATGTAAAACATGGCAGGACCCACGTGTTCAGCTAACGAGGAAGCAGTAGACGTGATGGGGAATTTATGTGTCATACTATGGCGACACCATGGCCCGCCTTTCTCTGTCTCTGATTGGCTTATCTTAACCAACCATCACCCCTCATGAGTAGACCTAACCAACGAAGGCAGCAAAGTATAGCCAATCAGACGCAGAGTAGGGTGGATCCTCCCTTCACCGTAGTAGGATTGGAAATTTAGCGACCAGGAGCAGCAGGAAGGTTTCTGTGTTTATGTGAGGCTTAGATAAGCCCTATACCCCCCTGCTTTGACTAAACTATTTTGTTTTATTACGCTCGAGGGCATTTTTCAGAATGTCTTCGTTCCGGAAAGCATTGAAATCCCGACAGAAAAACCACCATGAAAGATCTCAGGTGAGCGTTTCAGTTTTTGCTTGCTAGCCTGTTAGCTTACTAGCCTGCTGTCCTGCTCTGTGGCACCCCTCACTATAGTGAGACTTTTGAGATGTCTGCATATTACCACCAACACAATAATGGGATATTATGTTCCTGTGACACACACACCAACGTAAAAATAAAAAAAAACCTAGGATCTGTTGTATTGAGCAATTTAATGGGTTCTTGTGTGATTAGGTTATTGCTGTGTTATTGCTATTGTATTTAGGTTATTCAACAAAAAGTATTACTCTAAACCATCTAGATAAGCCACAGGAGTTTTGGGATGCTGTCCTGTGGAGCGATGAAACAAAACTAAACTAACTTTTGGGGCCTATGGATCAGCGGTATGTCTGGCAAAGGACAATGATCCCAAGCATACCTTTAAGTCCAGCAAGGCTTGGTTTCAGAACAAGTCTTGGAACATTACAGAGTGGCTGCCACCATCGCCTGACTTGAATCCCATAGAAAGGCTGTGGTGAGATTTGAAGAAGGTGATTGCAGCACCAGGAATATTACAGAACTGGAGTCCTTTGCCCATGAGGAATGGGATAAGATTCCTCAGGGATGCTGTCTGTCTGAGAGGGCCGCCATCTCACAGGATGACACCTGAAGGTTGTGCCAGTCCATGAAGAGTAGGATTACTGTTGTAATCGATGCTGATGGGGGACACACTAATTGCTGATTGTGTAAAGTTTTGCATACTCCTGATGTGTCACCCAAGAAATTTATTGTGCTTACATTTTTTTTTGTAAGTGATTAAATTAAGATAATTGTTAAAAGTTCACAAGGAAGGAAATAACCCAGAATTTTTTTTTTTTTTTTTTTTTAAATCCCTTGAGTAAAAGAAACATGTTGTTCTAACTTTATCAATTTGTTTTTGTCCAGCCTGGTTTCAGGAAAAATTTGGGATTGCTGGAGAAGAAGAAAGACTACAAACTTCGTGCAGAGTGAGTTGCAGACTTGTTTCTTTTTTTTGCTTCCAGGCATTGAAAATAAATAAAACAAACTCTAATGTCAAACACGTTTTGGGAATAAGCCTGGGAAAGAGCTTACTTTGTCCTTTTTGTTGTTCTTTTATAGTGACTACCACAAGAAACGGAACACTCTCGCTGCTCTGCGAAAGAAAGCTCTGGATAAGAACCCAGACGAGTTTTACTTTAAAATGATCAACGCTCAGCTGCAGGTAAGATGATTGTCATCAACAGGACAACAAGATAATCATCTTTACTAAAAAGATATTACAGCGAGAAAGGGCTCGCCCTTCGTAAGGCCTGTCATGCGATCTCTATGCCATTTAATCATTTAATGTTATGACTTGTTTTGTGGCTTGTTGACAGGATGGAGCTCACGCTGCGAAAACAAAAAAGGAGGAAGTGGAGATGACAGAGGAGCAGAAGAAAGTGATGAGGACACAGGATATCAAATATGTGGAGATGAAGAGAGTTTCAGAAGCTAAGGTGAGTTTATTTTTCATGTAGTCGATTTTACATCGGGAACCTCTTGTACCTGACGAACCTAATTTAAGACATTTAAGACCAACGAATGATTGATTTTGACAGCTGGATGCTTAGCTGCCAATAATATATTATTTTTAAAAGATTGTTGATTCAAAATTCAGTTATGTTTTTGTCCTGGTCAGAACTCATGCTTATTCAAATGCAATTGACTTCAGACATTTATCATATAATTAGTTTAAGAGATTGTATTTAATAACCTAATTTAATAAACTCTACTTAGAGGTCTAAGGTTTATTAAATACTGTTCCCTCTACTGGAATGTAATTCAGAATTCCCACATGGTCTGTTTGGCTTTGGTTACTTTTCAGGGGCAATGTGGTTCACAGTGTACTCAGTTTACACAGCAATGCACATCATCCCACCAACAATACACCTTTCATAGCACGCGCAACCTTTCAGTTCCATACATACGCAATACAGCATGACTACAGGAGTGAAGAAAGGTTCCAGCCTGAAATAAATTTAGGATCCGGTTCTGAACTCTGAATTTCTGATGTCACGTTAAGATGCACTTCTGTCCTGTCCATTACATATGCAGTATATAGTATATATAGTAAGAGGAACACACACTATGTAGCCTACTGGAGGGAACTGAAGTTACATTAGTATTACTGTTACTATTGACCAGAATTAATCTGATTACCTTACTGTAAAATAAAAACTTTCTAAATAAAGTTTCTGTTGTTGCCTGCTGTAACCCTTTTTTTCCCCTTTTTTTTTATATTTGTCATTTGCTTACAGAAAATCGAGAGGCTGAAAGGAGAGCTCCATCTTCTGGATGCAGATAACAAACAAAAAAACAAGCATACGTTTTTTGTGGATTCCAAGAAAGAAGGTAAATATAAATTTCCAGTAGATAATTCTGGTTAATTCGCGTGGAAATCATCCTTGTCTTTGTGGGCTTTAATATTTATTAGGTTAGCTGAAGATTTATGATGAAAGATTTGCTGTGTCTTTTCAGTGCAGTCATTTGACCTGGCAAACCACCTCAACACGGCTCCTGAGCTGGTCAGCCGAGTGTACAACAGACCGACTCTGGAAACTCTGGAGACTAAGAGCATCCAGGGAGCTGTAGGGCCTCACAGTTTAAAGGTACGAGTTTCTACGTCAGCCTTCTTGTTGTGTGACCATCCAGATCACATTTAAAAGTATTGTCATATTTGAATTTTTAAAATCTATATGACAAAGAGTACATCATTCATATTGTGGTGACATAAATTTCAGTTTAATCTGTATTTCAACCAACTGGGTGAATATTTTTTTTCCTCCTTATTGTATCTGTAGACGTTGGCCAGGCAGAGGAAACGCCAGTATAGGATCCTTTCCCAGAGGATTGACAGAGAAAAGAAAATGTTTGTAATCATGCAGAAGATTCAGACCCGCAAGGACCTACAGGTAAGGAGACGGAGATGTCTTAAATCCCCATAAGCATTTTGGTTTCAGTTTCACATTTCTGTCTCTGTTGCTGTTGAATTCTATTCCTGCATGAACTATCAAATCAACACCGAGGTCTTTTTTTCCCACTGTGTGCACCAGGATAAGAACAAGAAAGTTAAGGTTAAAAAGGAGACGCCCAATGCTGCAGCTATCTACAAGTTTGAAGCCAAGAGGAAACGCTGAGAGAGGTAGTCATCGTGTTGAAAAGAAACCACCGACTTTGCCTGAAATAACGGACTTCTAGATCACACCACGGACATGTGATCATTTTCTTTCCCTCAAACATATTTGCAGCCACGCTGATTTATATTTATCTTATAAATTCAATTTCTTTCAAATAAAACTCAGAGGAACAAACAAATGTATGCATTTTCTTGACTTGCATATAACTTGTTGTTGACCTCTTTTTGGGACAGATTGAAATGGAGAGACTTAAAAAAAAAAAACAGTAATATAAGACAATGGGATGCTTGGTGAAAGAGGCCTCAGCCAGGATGTTGTATGAGCTCCGGTCAGCTGAGCCATCAAAACTGTGGCAGCGGGTTGTATTTTGGTTTTGCACCAGAAGGTGGCATTAGTGTTCTTCATTGCAATGTTTGGAAAACAAATCTGTCTCGATATTTGAACATGCATAGATCAGATTAAACTGAAAGTCAATGGTATGACAAGAAAATGAATACTCCTGAGTTTAAGTGTAGTTGTGATGTTCTCTGTAAGATGCCATTGATGTGATCTGTAGTGTCACAAACTGCTCTCCAGTAGGTTGTGGACTGAGGAGCTAAACCACTTGGCGTCTCATAATGGATTGTAATGTTCCATTTCAAAGGCTTCTCCAAAAAGCAGTTAAGAAATGCATTCGTCTTCTACCAGAATTTATAGGACACAACTTTGGCGTCCCTCAGTATCGCACAGCTCATTGTGAGTGAATCACTTCCACTCAGGGTTGTCGTCATCAACTAGAAAAAGTCTGGAAATATCACTTTTCCACGCTGGTATTAATCAGGTATTTGCATTCATGTGGTCTTTAGTCACCGGTAAAAGGCATTATATGAAATGATGAAAAGGCCACTCCAAGGTGTAAATAACTGAAGCCAGGCATAAACTGTCAGCAGCCATGCTATGTTGTTAATCATAGAGTGATTTAAACCTTTGCAGATGTACCAGTAACTTGGGTCCAACACAGGTCTGTTGGTCATTTCAGCGTATGAACTCGGTGATGAACGTGGAAACTTTCAACATAACATTTGATGAGAAGCCCACAAATGCACTTCAACTGCAGGCACCTGTGTGGCTGGACAGTGTGTCGTTGATGTGCAGCTTTAGAGTGAAGGACACACCTTTGTTGCAGCTGCTGACTTAGAATACAGCATACATTTCCAACAGCTTCACAGCTGTCTAGACACAACTGCAGCTAATAACATTGTGATTTAGATGTCACTTAACATGCATTGATTATTATAATGGTTTTGCCAATATTTGCTCGCTTTAATCAGAATTACCCATTATTAATTTTATTAGCTACAGCTGTGTTTGTACAAAAATACCTCTATAAAAAGGCTCCCTTTAAAGCCGAATGTTAGTATTATTACAGAATTTACATCCATTTCTTGTTCAAGGAGTTTATGATGTGATATATTCGTTATAGGGCATCAGATATCCTAATCTTTATGAACCAAATCAGTGCCCATACTCACATTCACAATTTCATGATGCCTGCCGTACAGCAAACATTTTGACTTAAAGGAAAATAAATTGTGTTATACTAACAAGAAGACATTGACATTAATATCCCCAATAACATACTTTTGTAGAGACAATGTTTATGAATGAAGTGAAACGATGATGTTAGATATGTAAAATGAAAGTGTCATAAAGGGGCATAATAACCCCAGTAAAAAAAGGTTTTTGGCTGTAATTTTCAAACTCAACGTACTGTAATACACAGTAAAGTTGTCCAAAAAGTTTAATTCTCCTATCTTTAATGGTTTTTGAGAAAAACTTGTTCAGTTTGAAGTATGACACAAACACTTACCCACTCACAGACGCACGGAATCCATTCCGATATTCCCCCATCCACTTTGCGGCAGAGTGTAATAAAGTTAAAATGGCTCTGTTTTATTCAGATGTCCCAGCTTGCACGATACCAGGACCCAGAAACTGAAGCAGCTAAATGGAATTCAGCCATCATTTGTTCAATTAATTAAAACCTGTGCTTTTCCTATTGTGACATGCCAAAAGTGTCATCCACACAACGACCTACTGTACGAGGGCTTCCACTTCCTGTGTCTTCTCTCTGCTTTGACAAGACTCCACAGCTCTCGCAAGGTCATGGTCTCTGACTTGTTAGACGTGTCAGGAAAGTCTGTATGATCAGTTTGCCTGGTTGCCATGTTGGAGCGCGGATTAGCTTAGATTCCTTATTGTAAGAGTGCTTGTTTCAGTGTCGCTTAGGCCAGGTGAGTCCCTGTCCTGACTATAGATTTCAAGACTTCTACGTTCTCTGAAATAACTGAAGTATCATATTTTAGGTGATGCTCAAGTTCTACTGTATCCCTGTAATTGTCCATCCTGCTGTCTTTCTTCATCAGCATTACGTGGCCATGTATGCCCAGCTGATAGTGAGCACTAACAATCTGTATGTGTGGTTCCTCTTGCCAAATGTGTGAAATAGACTGAGGATCAGGTTCCCAGCAGCAGATCACAGTGACCCAGGTTTGATTGATCGCTGTGGTGCCAGCAGCTTCATAAACAGGGACCATCCATCAGCCTCTCTTGAGAGCAACTGGAGGGGAAGAGAGGGAGGCAGGCACAAATGTCATCAGGTGCAATGAGAGGTTGAGTGGCTGGAGAGGAGGGAACAGAGGCCTTGGCCCAAACACTGCTGACCAGAGCAAAGGTGAGCCAACACCTCAGGAAGAGCCAAAACAGGGAAAGAGTGATGGTGGATGTCAACTTGGACTGGATGTAGTCATTTAAAACATGGTACAGTGCAATGGAACTGATGAAGATGAAATTACAACAATATGTATAAGACCATATAGTATGCAGTTTCACTCTACACCACACAAGACCCAGGAAGGTCCTTCAGTGGAATTTCAGTGTTAACCATTTATGTCAGAACTGTCCTCCTCCCCTCCTTCCTCACGCCTTCCTCCCACCCTCCCTGCCCTCTGCTACTGCGTCACACTTCTGAGAGAGCATGCATGTATTGGGACCCTCAGGCCCAGCGTCCCCAAGTGGAGGGGGTGGAGGTCTTTAAGGAGAGCCCATGGGTCAAAACAGTATGTGCGCAGTTCCGGGACCTCTGTCTGACTCTGCAACTCAAGCACAGACAAACCACTGTTCCTCCTCAAGTTCTTCTTTCATTCCCCCCGGCAACCGGACTCTTACGCCCGGTTGCAATGGCGCGGCTCAGGGGTGGGCACAGGGTGACCTTCTGATTTTAAAGATATAGACAGGCATTGTCAAAAGACTCGTAATTCATTTGAGGCATCCTGTCCCCCTCAAAGTCATCTCAAGTTATTGACCCTGTAGGTTTGCTAACGAATAGTCATTTTTTTGGAATGGGGGACCTAGAGGTGGAGTGCTATGCAGTTGTCACACAGCTGCAGGGTGTGACATTGACCCCAATGTGTAGGAAATGTTTGAGAGCAAAAGTGTAGCCTGGTTAAGAATGGGTACAATACAATGAATCTTTGTTCTACAAGTTTAGTTATAAAACATATAATGGAAAAAAGATCCCACTGGCCATTTAATACTCGACACTTTGCATTTTAATTCAATAAACTTTCATTGTTTCTGCTTTTTAAAGCCAGCTGTAGGAAATGTCAGTTACAGCAATGGTAATTAGCAATGGTAATTATTACAGCAATACCAGCATGATAGTTTTCTATTGGACACTGTTTTTAAAAAAATTTTTATCTTGGAGAATGAATCCATTTTATCTGGTCTTGTCTTACTCTCTCATTCAACAGCTGGTTCTGTGCCTTGAGCTAAATTAGTTTTTACTCTGAGGCCTTTGACAGCAGAGCCAAGTCGTAGGCTGTTCGGAAAGAGTCTGCGTTGTCTGCAACTCAGGTTGAAGCGGAGGTGGTTCCCGTAGTCCGCGAGTCTCCTTGATATCCTCTCATACTCCCCGCACCAATACAAGGGTGTTCCTCCTTAAGTGCAAGGCAATATGTTGGTGTAGATTCTCATTCATCCAGGTCATGGTAATCCTTGAGGGTTGAATCTGATGCAACTGGACTTCTGATGTTTCGTCTCTCATCCAAGAGGCCTCTTCAGTTCTAACAGACTGGTGGGGAGCAAACCCTAAACAGAAGTCCAGTTGCTTCAGATTCAACCTTCAAGGATGTTGACAGTATGTTTTGTTACTACCTGAGGTGACAGGGACACTGTTTCCTTAAAGTGAACCTTTTTTCTTTTATCAAAAGGAGGTGATTTTGTCACCACATATTCTTCATATATAGATCAAATAGAACACAAATTAGTAACAAACCACTATCATCTCCCCACGAAGTTTTAACATGATCCGTGCTCCACACACCTTGTTCTCCAACACACCGGTATCCTGCTCCAAAGCCAGCACACTGAGTTGAGGTTAAGGATGGTTAAGGACAATACTAATCGATCCCCCAATTACGGAGAGCTGGAGACCGAGAGGTGGGGAGAAGAGAAAGGTTGCCTGGGGATTGAGTGTTCAGAAGGTGTCTGAGTGCGAGGGGTGGGGGATCAGAGGTGGTCTTTATCTAGGATCCCTCTCTCCTTTAACTTGAAGCCGGGTGTCATGGGGCTTTTGAAGTAGTGGATAGAGAGGAGGGACAGAAAAGGGGGAGGAAGAGGGGAGGAGAGGGGGGCTCGGTTGGGTCTCTGTCCATGCCAGGGGGAAGACGTCTGAAGGAAAATCTTTACAGCCTTGACAGTGCCTCTGACGCACGCGTGTGTGTGTTTTTGTGTATTTGTGTGTGAGTTTTAGGTTTTGTGTGTGTGTATCTTAGGATGTTTGTGTGTGTGTGTGTGTGTGCATGTGTGCCATAGTTGAATGCCTGGCTCATGCAATGAGGTGGGGATCACAGAGCCTCCTTTTTAAATTGCTGCTAATGAGCCCTGGCTGGCGAGAGGTACTCGAATTGATTAAATTTGCATGGGAGCCTAAATCATGACATGGGCCTCATACATGTGCCCCCCACCTTTAGGTGCACGCACGCACACATACACAGCACCTCTGGTCCCCCCCGCCCCACCCGCCACCTCCACATAAGACCTACAGGGGGTATCTCTCTGCAAGAGGATCCAACGGGGGGAGGGTGTGTACGTGTGTGTGTGTGTGTGTGTGTGTGTGTGTGGTGTTGAACGGGGCGTGGAGGGCACCCATCTGGCCCGGTATTACTGTCAGTCCATCATTCAGGGGAATGCCAGTCGCGTGCCTCGGGGACGTGTTCATTACGCTTTAACTACCGGATCTGTCCTTGTCTTTGCAGCCTCCTCGTGTCATTGTCTGCCTGAGATTGCGGGTGTGTTTATTTATGCATGTGTCTGCTTTCATCACAATTGAATGAGCTTGTGTTTGTGTGGAGGGGGGTGGGTGGATGTGATGGACACTGGACACTGTACTCGGGTTTTGTTAATGTCGCTGGTGCAAGTATGAGAAAACCTCATTGCACTAGTTTTACTCCTCTTTCAGGCTCCGTTTCTGCTCTCTTTCACTTCGTTATGATATCCTCAGTATCTTAATCTCTATTTTTGTCTGTCGCACAAACACACTCTGCTCCTGCCATGCACATTTTTTGTCTCTCAGATGTGTTAGTGTGTTGCTTCTCTCATACCTCTCTAACGGCAACTACGCGATGATGTGTGATAAGAACTACTTTTTGTGTACTTTTGCGCCTCAGATCTTCTCAGCAGTGTTAGAATGAGTGTGCGTCTGTGTGTGTATGGGACAGCGCTTGTGCGTGGTTAGCCTGGGTGATTGCAGTAATCAGATGGGGCTGTTAATCAGAGTTTGTTCGTCAGTGGGCTGATGAGGGGCGATGAGGGCCACTGATTGTAATGCGATGCTTCAATCGGTCTCTCTGACGAATACAGAGACAAACCGCCAAGAGAATCATTATCATGCTGTGCACTTTTTTCCCCACTTTGGAACACCATGACAGTGTAAACAAACAAGCAAAATGCCACACTTCTTCACGCACTGAAGTAAGCCACTAAGAAGATCCCGACTCAATTGGTATTATACAAGATGTTTTCATTTCAGTGGACATAATGAAGCACTATGACACGATGAGTTATATATCACTATTTAGGTGTCAGTGTCCCCCCTATTGAATAGAAGAGCAGGGGGAAGGGATGTGTTGGGGTTAGAGGGGAGAAAAGAGGTAGTTGACAAAAAAGCTTGGGGGTGGGGAGGTAAATGTGACAACGTGGTTCATAGTCCTTTCTTGTCACAGATAGTCTTGCATCAGATCTTTTTCCCCTTTCTTTTCTTTTTTGCAAAAGAGGGGGGGGCAGCTATCGCTGATGCTATTATGGCTGCCTCATCAGCCAAGTCCCTACAAGGGCTGATACAAATTAATTAACCTAATTAGGGGCTACGATTGCGGGTGTGATTATAGGGGCTGGAAGGGGAGGGAGGGAGGGAAGGAGGGATGAGGCAGAAAAGGATGGCTCATGGAGGTGGGGGTGCGCTGGCAGCAAGGGCCCAGGCGATGATGAGCCAGGAGGTGTGGGAGAGGAGCCAAGATGCTCTGCATGGCTAATGAGCAAAGCTAGCTAGCCTCAGTCTTTCCTCCCCTTTCACCTTTCAGTTCTCAATCTACTATTTACTTCCAGATTGTCCCCTTTTTTCTCCTTTTTTCTCCTGATTTTTCATATTTTACTTCTGTTATGCTTCAGTTTCATCCTCCTCTGATTAAATACAATTTTATATAATGGTATATTTTACTCTGTCTCAACCTCTGATATTTATCCCCTGAATTATAAATATATTTTGAAACATTATTTTACTCCTGCTTTGTGTCTGTGCTTTTCTTTTGATGACCGACTTGGCTACAAAAACTGCATAATGCACCTGTTGCAGTGCAGTTAACAGAATTCTGTTCGCTTTTCCAAGTAGAGAGTAAAAGCCACTGGCCAATCTGATCCACTTGATCTGATCTGATCCATTGATATTTGTACCAAATCCAGAAGTGAAGTAAGGTTCCAGATTCCTGTACAAATCTGTAGTCTGCCTTTTGTTGATGTTCTGTAGTATTACAATGCATAGGGTGCAGCAAATCACTGCCTATTGTTCACATTAACTGTTCTCCATACAAGGAACAGAAATACCCCCTGGGAACACACATAGTGTCTCACACACAGAGATACAAGCTCACACAATTTCTCATCCTTTCGTGTGCACAACCAATCGCGGCCCAACACACATATGCACACAGTACACAATGCAAACTTTCTCTTCCACAGCCACACAGGCACACTGCAGAGGAGCAATATTTAAATCTCCTTCTATTTGTATTGGAAACAGAACAAAGATATTCTTCAGACCGAAGCAAAATGTGTTTTCTTGCCTGCATCAGCAATTCTAATGTTTCTAATGAGTTGGAGGAGAAGACGAGCGACTGGAAGCGGTTAGGTATCAGTGAATTAAAGAAAATCAAAAGAAAAGAAAAAAAAGGACCAGAAAAAGTTCCTCAGAAGTGCAGTTTTGTGTCTTCTACCTTCCTTTAAGTGCAGGAACTCATGCCAGTATTGTCCACTGATTGCAATGTCACCTTTGAATGTCGTCGCTGTATCTGTGCCATACGAAGCATGCAGTGGATTGTGGCATTTGATTTCCAAGATTGTGCCTTTAGCTGCCTCTATCTCTTCTTTCTCTTCTTCTTGCTCATGTTCTGTTTCTTTCTCAGTATCAGTTGCAGGGATGTTATTAGGAAGCCACCACCAGATAGTGATAGGGAGGTGCTCATATCACCATTCTAATCGGGAGCCCCAGGAAAAAAAAAGGCCCCTTCTGTTCTCATGTCCCAAGTATTCTGCATCGTAAATGGCTGCAAGGCTCCTCTTCATTAAAGGGAAAATGAAAGATCATTTTGTTTTTTCAAGCATAAAAGTTAAAAATAATAACACGAGATTTGAAGCTGCTGTAATAATAATAATTTTAAATTTGCAATGGATTAAATTAATGTGAAAGGGGGAGGTCATAGTAAACAAACTCACAGCTCGTTGTTTTGGTTTAACAGCTGCAAGATAGTACAGAGTACTGTTTTCAGAAAAAATGCAAAGAAACTTCCACTACCTGCCCAGCAGTAAATGGAAGCCAAAGTTAGCAACTAGCAGGTGAAGACAGTGGGAAATTTAGCTGCTGAAAAGCCTGATGCAAATTTAGGACATTTGGCTCATCAGACATTTTCAATATTCCAGATTTGATGTAAAACAAAAGCTAAACTAAGTTGTACTTCCTTTGTATTTTCAAACTCTTCCAACAGTTATTCAACTTTATACCCTCTCCTCTGCCTGGCCTTCCCTCACAGCATCAAGATCCCATTGTGTGCCTTGCAAGGGATTGGCCACAGCCCCTAACAGTGCATCACACTCTTTTCACACAGCCTTTTCTCATTTCTGACAAATTTACCATTTTTATCTTGTGAATACGTTCCTTAATGTTTTTCAATGCCTTTTCTCTTGCCATTCCATATATGTTAATGATGGGTTTCAACAGATTCCAGATTTATTAGCTGTCACACTCGTAGTTCTAAACAACTGGGGGTAAATTTCAAACTGCTTTGGAATAAACAGAAGAATAATTAGCATGAGTCACTACAGCCACATGACTGAATGTAACAAATTCCCCTTTCAGATGTTGTGCTGCTTTGTTTTGTCTTAATGAGGTGTTTCAAATGTTGATTTAGTTAAACTCTTTGTACTTACTGTATGTTTCGTTCGATAGTTTAAACTCCTGAGAGTGACAAAAACTAAGCATCTGTATTCCATGTGGATGTAAGCAGTAGAGAGAGCTGTGTCACGAGAGGTAATGCTCAGGTTGAGGAAGTGTGTGTGTGTGTTTGTACGTATGTATGTCGAGTGAGTGAGGCCCCATGCGATTACTCAGGCCTTTGAGAAGTCCCTGTTTCTTGGCTCCACTCTCACCTCGCTGATAAGCATGAGCCCTGTCAGAGGGAAGGTAAATACAGCACTTAAGGATTCCTCTCTCATTTCGTAGTCACACTTTACGCTTTAATTAAAGCCAGAGAGAGAGAACGAGAGAGGGCGATAGCCCTGCAATGAGCCGATGCTATCAGGGGGCCAGGCAGGTAGAACCACTGGGAGATATGGGGCTGATATCTGGTCTTCAACCAGTGTGTATGTGCGTGAAAGAGAAGACAATACAGCACACGTCTAAGCATGCATGTATATGCACTTGCATTAACACCCCGGCCAAACTGTTTGTTTGTGTGTATGTATGTGCAAGGCGCTTTACGTTGCTCTCCCAACCAAACAGCTGTAGCGCGGCTGCTATCAGATATTTATAAGCGACTCATGAATATGGATGGGCAGCGAGATGGGACTGATGTTTGTCCTCTAACAGGGGATGAAAGGAGAATGTACTCCTTTCCCTGAGAGCCTTAGTCAGGGCTGCTCATAGAGCAGAGGATGGGAGCTCTGTATTGGGAGTAAAAACAGGGATCGGGATGGGTACCGATCAGGACAGGTGGTTAAATGTGATAAAAAAATTGATTTGGATACTCCCATATCCTCCATTCAAGATGATCACTGCTTTTTGAATTCAGAGATATTTGCGTTCTTACTAGTGAAATAAAATTTTCACAATATAAAAAAAAGATTAGAAATTTACAGTGTTGTTGATCAGTACTGATTACTTAATAATCAAACATCTGAGATGCTTTTTTTTCAAAAATAGTTATTGTCATGCACGCTACTTTTGAGTAAATGAGTGTGTTGTACTAGATCAGGATGTACAATTTCTTCATTAAGATGCGCATCTTATGTCCATTTATAAAAGGTTAGGTCATGAGGATGAGGATGCCTTTCCTAATTTCTTGCTACAAATCATGTCCTCCGTCCAAATGCACATTAAGTATATTTTTAGAGGCCAGAGGAAAAAAGAAGTAGGTTTTCTTCGTCTTTGTCACAGTGAATAACAAATGTCCTTGTCCATAGTGGTCACTCTATAGTTCCCAGCAGCAAACATTTGGCCAGAGACATGCACAACTGACCTTAGTGTCCACAGTAGAGATCACCATATTGAGAGATGGGATCAGAGGACAGCAAGCACGGGACCAAGTGGCCATGCTGTACTGCCATGTACATTTCAATGCTAATCACTGAGTCATCTATCAGACCTAATACATGGGCGCTAAGCAACCTGTACATGCATTAGATCTCTCCAATTATCATAATGGGTTGTTTTTTAATATGGCTAATAGGCTGGCATGACCTTGCCCATTCACTCAGCAGGTACATGCACACGGCCGATGTGAAACGGACATATTTAGAAACTAAATGACCATTAGGGACTTTTAGCTGTTATGGGTCCATCGTTATCCATCTGAAAACGGAAGGATAGATGGATGGACGGATGGATAGATGACAAACAGCAACATTTCGGAGAAAAACACAACATAACGAAAGGGAAAAAGATGAAATGGTGATTTATGCAGAAGAGTACAATGGACAAAATGACTATTTTATGGGCAGCATTTTGACCAAGCAGCCTTTTATCATCTCTAAATTGTGCTGGTGTAGATGTGCCCCGTGGGCAACGCTGCAGTGCGTCAGTGTGGGCACAATGTGGTACTGGGAGGGCAGATGGGGTAGAGAGGAGGAGAAGGGGCAGAATCTGAAAAATGTGCCTCCGCAAAACCCCGGGGGTTAACATTTTGGTTTTCTCTGAGCCTTTGTGGTATTGGACAAATGATCCCAGGAGTCGGACAATAATGTTTTTATGGGACTCTAAATGTTGAGCTCAACAAGGTCATTGTGGGAGTGTAATGGCCAGCACGTGGCCAGGCTTGAACTCCAGCAGTCTCGCAGTTGGTCCGGGGGCTAAAAGGGAGGAGAGGAGGTGGGAGGAGAGCAAGGAGTCACCCCTCTGTGTTTCTGCAACAAGCCTGCACTTTGTTCTGATGGGAGACAAGAGCCACTCAGAACATAATGTACCTAGATGACAAACTATGCCCGGCCAGACCAGACTGGGTCTTGTAAACTGGCCCAGAGAGATAATGTTTCCCTGTAGCTAATCTGTGCCTGGATGCCCACGCTTTGGCATCCAGTGAACAATAACCCCTTCCTGCTTCAAACAAGAATCCTTTTCTTGGTCTCTTTTGGTACATGTTGGACTTTTACTGTCTGTCGCTCCTCTGTGTACAATATGTGTGTACATGAGTATGTGGGCAAGAGCTGAGTGATTTATCTCTTTGTTGCCCAGGAGAATGGACCTCACTGTAGACTGGCTGTCCACTTCACTGTCAATAATAAAAGGAGATAGTAGCTGTGTGTATCTGGACTGGAACAAAGGTTTAGATACATAATGGGATGAAACAGATCTTTTCATTTGTCTTTGGAAACATTTAATATCTACTCTAAATAATTGTCATTTTGCATTTTTTTTAAAATAACTGTTATGTTTATGAAGTTTTTACAGTAGTTATCTGCCATCTCCACAATAGATGACATTTTCACTGGTGATTTCTCTCACGGGTTTGATCATGTACCTGTGGGTCACTGTCATCTCGCAAATTTGGTATCACTGCAAATTCCTGTTTGTTGTTTGATTAGCTATAGACCGAGTGCAAGAATGTTCTCACACTTGTCCACTGATTTGTATAGTGTAACTTTGATAAAAAAAACTGCCATGTGCACCTGTGTAAGTATGTGTGTGCTCTGACCATAATGCAAGGAATCTCTGTCTGTCTGTCTGTCTGTAATTCGCTTAACGTGAAAACCGTTCATTTGATCTACTTCAAACTCATCACATGAGTTGCTGGAGGACCACGGAAGTTATTTCTCGACTTTGGTGCAATTCGGTTATGCGACATGGTCAATATTAATACATTTAGAATAAAGAGGCAAACGGGGCTCTGTGCAGCAGCGGAAATGGTGGGGCAGTGTAGCTACATTTAAAGCAAGGCACGACAAATGTTTATGGAAACAACGAAGAAGAAAAAATGGACAAAACTCTCCGTCTTCATGCGCCGACATGTGTTGAGGCACGTTTAGAACAGGCACTGCACTAGTTTACAGTAAATGTTGACAACATACTGTGAAGTAAATTTAAAGCAAACTGAGAGCAACAAAGGATTTACTGTCTTTTCAGAAGACATATGGTCAATTACCCTTCTGTCTTTTGTCAATCATCAGATCATCTAAAAAAAAATCCTGACGTGTGACAATAAATTCTAAGATGTAAACAGACTTTGAGTCACAAAATGTGTTTGACCAAGCATTGATTGCTGAATAGGACAGAGCTTGAAGAGGCAGCCTCATCTTGTCTTTCCTTTGTCACAAAGTCCTGATAGTCGCATGGTAAATAGATGGACCTGCGTGTCCCTCTGAGGCCCGAGCTTCATGGTCCCCTGAGTGAGGCCGTATGTCTGCTGTTAAAAAGGGCAGAAGCAGCAGACAGCAAATCAATAGATCAATCATAACATTTCCACTTCAAATCAATTATCCTGTGACTTCTTATCCAACGTGTACCTTTGTTCCAATAGACTGTACTTAATCCTCTAAGAATGATGTGCTTCATTTGATTCTTTCATGTTTTTAGTCATTTTTGATGCTCAACAATGAGAGGTATCATGAAAGATTCACATCACAATTCTACCATTAACAAAATGAAAATCATAGCTATACTTTTAGAGGTGGAATGAGTCAAAACCCAAGAAGAGAGAGTGAGAGTGACAGAGAAAAAGTAATGAAGAGGGTACATTGTTTCCAGTCTGCATGCATGAGCTTGTCTTTTTGATCATTTTGAATTCCAGCCATTCAGATGACTGGAGTGCGTAGGAAAGGCCTCCGACGCATTTCCCCGTCACCATCACAACAGTCGCCATTGATGAGGCTCCACTGGCTCAGGGGACATCTACACCACAACTCCTGTCCACAACCCCTCTCTCTTCCCTTCTGCACACAGCCCCGCTGAAACAAACGCACGCACAGACGCACGCATACGCTGACACCAAGCGTCTTCAGCTAAATGCCAACAGAGAGAATCAGAAGGCCATCAGAGATGGCTTCTGTGTGCGTACGCTCATGTGTGGGTTTCTGTGAATGGGACCTGAGGGTGGGTAGGTCTCTGTTACCACGGGTGCACATTGCTTGGCCCGTTCGGGTGTGTCACGATGGTTGGAGGGTTGAGCGGGTGACAAATGCAAGGTTTTCAACCAGAACGACCCCAAGGCATTCCACAGTGGCTTGTTACACCACAGTGACGTGGGTGGGCCAGGTGACCTTTGATCCAATGGAGCTCTCTCATATGTGTCCATTGTGCCATGGATTCTGTATCAATTTCACACATCTCCACGGTATGGATCTCAGTGTTCCAATACAAAGCTTAGTGTTCAGACTCAACACAAAGCACTCAGGGTGCAGCCAAAACTAAAAGTTATTCACATGACTAGTGAGTTTGGCATCATTTTGCATGTGACGCCAAACATGCATATGCGATTGTTTTCAATGGCCAAAGATAAAATCAATGAAATGTGTGTCAATAAAAGAAAGCATTCCATTCCCAGTCCCCATTCATGTATTCCCAACCTGGCCCTTCTGCTGGTTTTCACACCACTTGCTGCTGGGTGTTTGTTGGATAAACTTCCAACGCTGAGTAGGAGCGCCAAGCATCACTGTTATTGTTACTGCTAAATGCCATGCACCAGCATTATTGTTTTGCAGCAATCAACACATACATATGTAATAAAGCTGAGAGGCAGTGCAACAATACAAGCTATTGTAATGCCAAATTCAGATAGATCAGCACAAAGGCCCACACCATTCTACGTCGAAGCTGACACTAGGTTTGCATGACTGTTTTCCAGGACTGGAAATGACTGTTTTCTATTTGTAGCTGCAGACAAACAGGATTCGTCCCTGATGGCAGTTAAGTGATATTTGTCATGATTTTGGTTTGGAGCCATCTGTTGAGCGTGTTGGCATTTTTGTGAATGATGAGGGTTGATGGATGGTGATGAGAGTTCAATGAAGGGAAGGACAAGAGGTGACGAGACATTTTGGAGTGACTGCAAAGCTCTTGTGGATTGTCTGTCCATGTGCTGTGTATGTGTGAGTTTGTGTGTGTGCGACTAAGGGCAAACGTCGATGACGGTGTCAGGGGTGAGTGATAACCATGGTCTTTTCAGCACTGCGGGGCGGGTCACATGGATTTGATGGATGGTTAGCAGTCTGGCCCCCTTCTTCATGCCTCTCTTTAGCCCAGTGTCTGGAGATCTGGGCTGGTGTGGAGGGCTGTTGGGGCTGGGCGGCTGGGTGGTTGGGGTGAACATATCTGGCCCTCATTAGACAAAGGTTGTCTACACTCGGGGGGGAAAAAAAGGCTAAATTGTAGAACAATTTCATGTGACAACAGTTTAACATTGACAACTAAAAGACAATATAGCTAGAGATGTTTTTTCTGGCTGTCTTTTGATTTTACCTCTGCCTAGAACTTATGAACTGCTCCATCAAAAATTAGCTAATAGTGAATACAGGTGATGATTTTGTTAAACCTGAATGGCCTTATGGCTTTTATATATCACATAACGTTTTTAAAACTTCAGAAATTGACGACATTTAAAATAAAAGAGAGAAGAAGTAGGAATATATAAAAATATGGTTCTCATCTAAATTCTTTGTCCTTTACGTTTTTTTTCTTATCCCTCTCTGCTTTCCTTTTTACTCATTTTGTCTTCCCTTAATTTTCCTTCCAAAAACTTCCCAGAACTCTTTTCTTTCTCCGATTGCTCCTCATCGTCTCCTTCTTACCTCTCATGTTTCTTTTTCTTTTCCTTCATATTCCTCTTCTCCTTCCGCAAAATTCCCATTTCCTTTCCTCTTTTCTCTTTCCCCTTCATCTCTTTCCTTCTCCTTTCTTTTCCACCTCCTTGTCTCCATCCTCATCTGCCTTTTTCTTGGCATAATACTAGCATTGCTCCCCTTCCTTCTCCTCCAACTGTACACCTCCTACAAACATCACACAACATACACAGTATACTGTACATACTTATCTCAGGGGTCATTTGTCTTTCTGCACTAGTAGAGGTGACGGTGTATCCGTCTCAGCCTTCCTTTTCTGACAGAGGTTGGCTTTTCCATGGACAAGCCTTTGTTTGAAGGCTCTGTGGACACTGTGGTCTGCTGCTTCAGGCCCAGGCTTGTAGAAGGGGCAGACAACAACCAACACCCCAGAGAGGCACTACAGTAACCTGCCTTGTGTCTTTTCTCAATCTTCAAACTGCGGGGGGAGACAGGGAGAGAGAGAGAGAGGCAACAAAGACTCATGTGAAAGAGCACGAGGCCTTCGCACACCCAGGCACACTAATTGACGACAGCAGGGAGAGGGAGAGACGGTGGGAGAGATCAGATAGCCACCAGTCCCTGCTGCACATGGCGTGCAGCAAGACAGGAATACATACACGCAAACATATGAACATAACACAAGAATGAGAAATGGAAAAAGAATGTACGTTGAATATCGTCATATGTGTTTGATGCTGTCACACCTTTAGTCTTTTTCCACAGTATTCACACCTCATACATGAACGTCTGCAGACATAGTGGAAATTTCTTTAATCTCTCCGCCATATGCACTGTATGTAGAGACACGTATGAAGAAAAAGGCCCAATTTGCTGCTTTGTCACCGGTTTACTAATGGAAAACTGAAGGCCTAGGGCCACTATTTAATTGCTTTGGCCATGTGCACCAAAGAGGTGCCACACCAATTAATCCCTTCGATGGCACGGTGTCCTGTCCCATCCCTGCACCCCCTGGTAGAACTGTCCCGCAGGGGGAGACGTGGGTGGGGTGGAGTGGGCGGAGAGCCACATGGGAACCCTCTGCCAACAATGGGTACCAAATCCATACCCTCTGCTCCACTTCACCACCATCCCCCCTCAACATCAATGGATCACCTTTCATCTATAGATGCAAGGAACGGAAGCTCATTGACGTGCAAGCAGTACATCAATCCTAGTTGAAGTGAGGTGAATATGGAGGCTTTACAACAAAAATCTAATAATTTATATATACATATATTTCTAACAATATGGAAAACGTATTCAGATTATTTACTTAAGTAAATGTATCAATACCACCAGGGAAAAATACTCAACAAAATATCCAACAATACTGCATATAGAATTATTTTTTAATGATTATTTTATATATATTGTTCTGTGGCCAAAGCATCATACTTTATAAATCCATAGGTTTTATGCAATGTAACTGGTAGCTATGGTTGTCAAATCAGTGTGGCAGAGTAAATCTATGATGTTTGGCTTCTTAAATTAAATACAGGGGATGTAAAAGTTACAATGGAATATATATATGCAAATACCGTAGTGCAAATACCGTAAATTTATTCTTAAGCAGTATTTGAGTAAATGGTCCATCACTGATTGCTAACCTATACAAGAGAAACAGCAAAATTACCAACAATATAGCATCCAATGGGATATGAAAGGCCTGGATCTGAGGAGAATGATGCCTGCTTACCCATGGGTCATGAGCCTTTACCCCAACAAAGGACCTGTCACCTCTACCCATCATCCCCTCATTCCCAGCTCCCTTGACTGTGTCTGAAGAGGGTAAACTGACCACTGCAGGGAGAGCAGCAGGTGGACCGATGGAGGTTTGGAGAAACTGTTTATTTGCCTCTCTACATAGGGAGGAGAGCATAAGGGGGATGGAGAGGGGAAGCAAGGGGTGAAGAGGAGGAGGAGGAGGAGGGCTGTGGTCGGATGCAGCATCTGGCTGATATGCGGCATGTACTGAAGCGATGAGTCATGGAGGAGGAAGGGGTCCAACACGACTAAATAGAGAGAGTGACAACACTTGCGTCCTGTAACCTGAGCACTGTTGGTGCCACTGACAAATTCTCTTGACAATATAAATGTGTGAACTTTCCCTCACATCTTGCCTAAAACTTTGCTCATCCTTCATTCAGTTTGCAGCAACAAGACAGAAATTAAGATCCATCATGAATAAAGAAGAACCGTCACATTCAGGGAGGGAGATCACTGCAAAGACAGGTCAGAACGCCGACTGACCTTTTGTCTTATTTAAAAATCAAAGGGTGCCGCTGCAGGCCCATGTGGGAATAGAGGTGGGCTGGCTGGAGAAACCAGGGTTAGCGGGGGTGTCTGGGTGCTAATCCATGGGACCGTCGATGACCCTTGACCCCTGGGGGCATGGGGCTGGGCCCTTCCAAAACATGTGAAAGTCAGGCCTTCCCTCTGCGCTTCGGGCAAACCCTCCTCCCAGTAATGATTTATGGGGCAGGGTACGATCGACACACGTTCAGCCCTGGGGATGATCCTAAATGGTAGTTTTGACACCAGTGAGAGACGGGGTTAAAGGTGATCAATAACAAGCCACAGGAGGAGGAGGAGAGACAGAAGGACAGATAGAGCACGGAGGAGAAAAGGAGGTGGTAGATGAGCAGGAGGAGGGAGCAGCTCTTTTTAATTGGCCTCTGCTCATTACTTGGGTCTTTGTGGACCATCACCTCTTTTGTGTACGTCCCAGCCTCTCGCTCCAGGGCACACATGTGTTACGGTTTTAGGTGTTTTTGCTCCAATTCTCTCAGAGCTGACCTCAAAATATGGTGATCTCAAAAGGACGGGTTTGAAGTTTGCCCTGAAAGTGACCTAGAGCAGAACAGCGAAACATTTTCCTTCATGATATTCTTCAATCCTGCTTTTATTACTCGCTATGCTTGTCTTAGAAAATGCATGATGAGGCCTCCTGCCAACTCCTCTTCCGCTACCTCTATTATCATTTCCTCAATCTTATCCTTCATCATGCAAGTCTGTTTCCTATACTATGCATACCATTCCCTCTGTTCCTCTCGTTCGCCACGTGTTTTCATCATTGCCGGTCTTTGAGACTGGCTCTGCAGCAATGGTTCATAATACATGGAGTACATGGAGCTCCCTCCTCTATCAACGGTGGCCCTAATTCCTGTCATAAACAGATCATGCATATGTGTTTGCATGTTCAAATTAAATTTCTGCTCATACCCGTCCCTATGTGTTTCCCCTCATCTCTTGATGTCTAACTTTATGTACATGGGTGTTTGTATGCCAGTTTCTCTTGAGTACCCTCCCAGAGCGGAGTGGAGAGATGCCTTGTAGTGTGTTACACCCCCTCTAACTTCTACCAGACACACACACACACACACACACACACACGCACACACACACACACACACACACACACACACACACACACACACACACACACACACACACACACACACACACGCACACACGCACACACACACACCAGCAGTCTTGGAGTATCTCTCAGAAGTGAGCTGATTAGGCCTAAGACTGGGGACTGCTTTGCCTAATCATATCGCTGCATCCAAATCATCTGTGTACATTTCTAATTACATAGTGGCACGCGGTGTCCTTGAGCACAGTGGCAGGTCTCCATTTCATCTCTGCCTACACTACCCCTCCTCCTCGCCTTATTTTTCCCCATCCTCTCTCCTCCATCCTTATTTATTTCCACCAGCCTTATCTTTGTTGTTGTTTCAGTTGACTGTACGCTGAGCAACAGCACTCATTTGCCCACCGATCTCCGTCCTTTGAACTGAATCGCAGGGCAAAGCCGACTGTCGGGGTTAGTGGGATGATCTTTGATGATCTGTTTATTGTCCTTCTCCAATTTGCAGGGGTTCACGATATAATTTCAATTCCGCCAAGCATAACATGAGATTTTAGTCATGGGTAAAGGACACCAGCAAAGAAAACTTTGGGTTTGGATTACCGGGCTGGCACAAAAACAGTGTAAAGCAGAGCTGGAACTTCCTCAGTCACTTTTATACTGCCAAGATTTCTTCTATGCCATCCTTTCCTAGATTGTCCATATGTCTTTTTAAAGAAACAATATAGCTGCTAAGTGTATGTACAAAGATGATCTTTCAGCTGCGGTGCCTTTTTGAACTCTGAAAAGCCATGTGTTTTTTTTTTCCTTTTTGAATATGCTTGATGGAGGAAGGCCCTGAACATCTTGGTGTGCTCTCGGGTAAGATGACCTTCCTATTGTTCGTCGGTGTGTCTCTCTAGTGCAAGGCCTTGTCTTTTCTTTTTCCTTTCCTCATATCTGCGCTGAACCTTGTTATTCAACAGGAGGCATTGCAATGCCATACACTTGACAAAAGCCAGGCTTGAAGGTGAAGAGTAGGGACAACCTTTAACATCGGAGTGCCATATCCTTTTAGGCACGACAATTAACTTTGCAACCTTGTGCAGTAGTTTAAAAGCCTCCTCAGCAGCTGCGCTGTGTGATTTCTGATGTTTCCCCCTGAAAAGACCAAAAATGATGATAAAACCATTATTATTACTGCTTTGTTTGGTTAGTGTATTATCCCTAATATGCTTCCTCGGGCAATCTGCAACCTTTTGTGAGATATCCTACAAACTGAAGGCAGCTTATGCAGTACAGATGGTTGCATTTATCTTGCCTTTCCCACTGTGTTCTTATCAGCCGTCAAAGCCATTGTTTAATACCAACCAGCACACTGAATCAGTAGTAATTGCTGCTGCCGAAAGCCTCTAAAGTATGACTTTATTCTCATTGTATGCCACCGACAGTAACATCTATGTGCTGCTGCCTGGAGGCAAGTTCCTGAGATATTAGTTCTCCACTCTCAAAACTGTTAGTCACACTGACAGACACCTGAGGCAATATAAAATGTCCCTCAAAGCCATGAAAGAGGGAGACGGGTTGCCTCTCTTCTTCAAAACCTCCAAGTGAGGAGCAAAGGGATGCAGAGGGGAGGGGAGAGGAACTTTCTGAAGCTGCACTTGAACCCCTTTGCATATGGGGGCCATACCTTGGAGCAGACATGAAGGGGGAACCCATATAGCTACAAGGCCCAGTATCATAAATAACACAAGACTTCTCCTTTCCCATCTCCGTCTCCTCCAGTTCACTGCTGGAGTGTTTCATATGGTAACTAGGTGTTCACTGTGTGGCCACATTGTTGCCCATCTTTCAAGTGGCTCAGAGGAGGAAACCTTGAGGTAAGGGAAGAGAAGGAATTTTTGATGAAAAAATGCATTATTCTGTTCTTTTCCAGTTTCCATCCCCCCTTTCTCTGCCACTCACAGTGGGAATGGAGTATTTATTACATAAACGGTAAAGAGGAGAGAGGAGAAGTCGGCTGGTGGAAGAAATAGTAATAGAGAGTAAGACAGCTACAGGCTCTTTCACCTGTCAGGTTAAAAATGTGGGTTGGATGGAGGAAGGTGCGCTTTTTTGTCCTTAACACCTACAGAGTAATATGTGGCTATGCGTATTGTAATTGGCCTCAATCTATGCCAATTAAATCTTACTATTGATCCAATAGAATTTTAACATCAAATGAAAATTGTGCATGTATTTTTGGAGAAACAGTTTCATCCTTTTTCTTCTCGTCATCCTTCCATTATTTATTAGTGTACATGATGCACCACATTTTTGTTTTGTCTTTTAGATGGGTAATAAACGATGTATTAATATTTTACAGATCAGCACTAAGCAATTAAAAAAGTGCAGTTCCTGGATAGCCAGATAGACTTCAAAGATGCACACTTGTTGGGTTATTATGGAGCGAGAAAAAAATGGATTAAGATTTCTTTCACTACAATAATCTAATAAATCTGCAGATGTTCATGGTCCTGGTGCTCTTCATCTTTTCCCCCCTCCATAGTGTAAGTGATCATATCACCCACTTTCAGGTTGAGAGGAATATACACCAACAAAAGTGGTGTTTTATAGCTTGGCACCCTCCCCCCCCAAAAAAGGCTCTTAAAATGGCTTATTGTGAAACTAAAGTAGTCATGAATGATTTATTAAATATTAATAAAGACATTAAGAATATATAAGCCCCTTAAAGTGCCTTATTGGAAAGTGGTACCCCAAAACTAAAAGCTTCTCTGCCTGCCAGGGCCTGTGCTGTCTAGCATCACCCCACATCTCTGCGTATGAGGATGATCGGGAATCCTAAGGATTCCAACCAAGTAAATTATTCATCTGCTCCCATTATTTCCATAATTGGCAGCATTGTAGTGGTGTTTGTAATGTCATTAATAACAGGCGTTGGCGTATAATACGCTTAATGTTATTTATCTGTTGGCAGATAGCTTGATGCTGCTAATCCTCATTCATTTGCTGTGGATCAATGCAAATCCGCTGGCATGAGTGAAATCCCCTCCCCCTCCCAGAGCTGATAGTTCCTAATGTATTTTCCCACCATTAACCAGCCATAATCCCTGCTAATCATCACTAATCCACATCTCCTGTGTGTGACGATACTTCCCTGATGAAGGAGGCATCATTGTTCACGAGCGCCTGGGCGCTGCTGAGGCTGGAGCTCCTTTGCGAGCGCTGCCGAGGGCCCACACAGTGTAGGAGACAGAGCAGAGTGGGGAAGAGGAGGACAGGGCGACAGAGTGAACTGTGGCGATTCTTAAGTCAAACAGCTGGGTTGTGCTGTTTTGAGATGAGATATGCTCATGTATTATTGATTTATCAGCATAATGGAGGTTGTGCCCCCTCCATACAGAATAAAAATGGCATATCATCAAAAAATACCAGTTGATACCAGTCACCAGAATCTCTCTTATCTGGTCAGCTGTGGACTTGTAGGTTTCAGTCCATTTCTGCTGGTTATTTAGAGGATCTCATAAGCTTTAGTGGCTGTTAGGATGCTGGGAGGTTTGATGGTTTGATGCCTGATTGAATCACATTTAGAAACCTTTAAAATTGGGAACCGATGTCTCTCTGTTTGTCTCACTACAGTCAGGATGTGGCAATTTGTGGAAAGGTTAAGCCTACTTGTGCATGCAAACAACTTTGCAGAAACAACAGGTCACATTACGGAGTGTCATTCATCCAAAATATAATTGAGATTAATTTATTAGCTTGATGAAAACAAAAGCACAAGTATTTTTGCATTGTCAAGGTGCAGAATACAAAAATTGAGCAGGTGGATTTACTTGCCATGCATGTTTGAGTTGTGTGTTTTATTCTCAGACATACACTAATAGATGAAATGGTGTGGACAGTGGTGATTCTAACACTTTTAGTATTATTTTTGTTGTTATTTTTTTCCATCAGACTTTGTGGTAGAGTCTGATGATGCAGTACCGACATGCAGACAGCGGGGGGCGCCTGTGACCCGCAGTTCTCTAGAAATTGGTTGACATCTAAATGTTGGCCTCTTCTCCCACTTTGACCACCTCGGCCAGTGCAAAGACACTTTTTACACTTGCACTGAAGCTGCACAAAAAAAACAAAAACGATTTCAGGATTATGTTGCGTCTAAATAATAGCTGTGGTTATATTTTGTTACTAACATGATTTACGCATGATACAGCTGTAAACTTCATCTTTTAAAAGAATGCACTTACACAAAGCGAAAGAAAATATTCGTGTAATGTGTCAGAGATGTGTAAAGGGAATAGAGATCATAAACATTTAAGTAAATGTCCGCCTCAAATCTGAGCTGAATTTTCTTTAGAAATAGAACACTTCAAACTTTGTTTCGTAGCGGTGCGTTTTAAGTGAAAGCATCATAATAAATAAAATACAAATCCGCAACTGTTAACTATCAAAAATAACTTCTGGGTCTACCTTTTAATTCAAACAATGGCCCATGCAAACAAGTTTACGCTTCTTCTATACACTTTGACTTGAAATTTGTACTGTAAAATGTAGAATTTTACTGCTGTTGTAGCCCGCATCTTTTAACTTTTCACGGTGATTGTGAAATTCTCTAAATAAACCAGTTAATATGGTGGAAGGAGTTAAAAAAATGAATGCGCTTGCATTGAATCTCTTGGAGCCCAAACTGAATCCTCTAACATGTGGGCCTTTGAGTGTAGAAACAATGCGCACTGCCGCTGTGGCCCGTGGTTTCACTGAAGACAGAAGGGCCTTACATTTAGACATTTAATATAGGCATGATATTTACTTGGGTGCTAAATAACATTATAATGTGCTCCCTGTGAATAAGCCTTAAACTTTAGGGCCTGTCATTTAGGTTATGTGTGTTTTTATCTCTCTATCCTTGGAAAAGAGGCTGATTTTTGCCTGCAGGCACCTCTGTCTCAGATCAAAGATTCGTCACAATTCGCCTTTTAAATGCTGAAAACATGACAAGTGGTGCCCGTTGGTTCATGTCAAGAAAACAGCTAAAATTTCTATATTATTGAAGAAGGCCTATTTAGGCGAATCTAAATAAATATGTTACCTGGATAACACTACGAATACTGATATAATAATAATAATAATAATAATAATAATAATAATAATAATAATAATAATAATAATACAAATAACCACCACTCAATAAAAAGACAATAATTCCGTATCAATATTGCACAATTTAATACTGCGATTATTACACAAAATGTGAACAATGTCAGAGACTGTGTGAACTTAGCAGGGAATGCCTGAGGTAAAATACTTTTGTCTGCTCCCTTTAACAGCACATGTACACAGCTTCTGATTTAAACGACTCCCTGTTACATAACGAATCACTGTTATTTAAAGTGAACACATGGTGAACTGGCCACTTCCCGATGCTCCGCACACTGAACAGCATTAAACTTTATGAACATGTTTATCTTGTTTGTCTGGCGATGCTACAATAGACAGCAACACAAGAGGAGTGGTTTGGACCTTAATAAAGACACAAGACCATTTCTTGTATATATGTTTTATGTAAGTAATAAAATATTACTATAACATAAATATAAATGTGACTTTGCAGTCTACATTTAGCAATCAACATACAACCAATGTAGTGAACAAAAAGAAAAACATATTGAAATCCACTGCAACATAACAATTAACAGAGCTAAACAAAAAAGCTCCAAACACGTTTAAGAAATAAATATATATATAAATGGTCAGATTCATAAATGAAATCATATTAAAATATCTTCTTGGAATTAGTAAGTGTACAAAACTGCCCGGAAAGAAACAAAAACAAAACAATATCTCAGAACAAATACAAGTTTACATATTGGACATATTTACATATCGGAAATAATCCTGGCAACATTTTCTCTAAAATCTTTATTATTATTATTATTATTTCTTGAAAAAAAAAAGTTTCCCTCATCTGTATTGAATAGCACTGCTGTAGGTTTTTGGACCGGTCCAGCATTGAGAAATGACACGCAACGCATTCAGATTTCCTTTCAGGTCAGAAAAATAAAATCTAAAGTTAAGTCCCTTCATCGCTTAGCCTTAAAGAATTATTATTTTCTTTTCTCCGAATCCAGCGTTTTAATGTAATACAACGGAAATATGAGGGACAAAGGAAAACGGTGTTGATGTAACCAGATTGAAACGTCTAAAAACACAGAGGAACAAAAAGTCATGTAGAGGCGTGGTATTACGACATGGGGCACTGAAGTTACCTGAGTTCTAACTTTTCATTTCGAATTTGACCAATCTCTCTTGAAATGTTTGGAATACGACAGGACAACAGGCAGTAAGCAGTGTGAGCTGACAGCGCTCTGTGGTGATAATCAGGAACCTGTAAACATGGGATTTATTGTGTTTAAGCCTATGGAGTTTGACTCCACTCACAATTTCATTAACGAATATAAAATTGCAATAATAAAATAATTTAAAAAAAGAATAAGTGCTACATGCAAATAAAACAATAACTTGACCCCAACTCCCATCCCCAAATAAAAGAAAATGCGTTTCAGAACTGCGTCTGGTGCTGTTTGCAAATTTCAACGTGGCCAGTTGCAGAGCTTTAAATAGGTTTTTAAGGCATGCAAGCCGGACTTAGACGTCCTGTTGCATTGAACATGATCTGAAATGTGTCTGACCTTAATTATGAGTGTTTTCGGGTGCCATAATTTCCATCACTTTTCCACCATCAACTGCCACTGAGTAAACAAAAAAAAAAGGCTTCTCTGATGAGTTACAGTACCTATAGCAAATAGCCTAATGAAAAAAAAAATCATAGACAGTCTGCAGAAAGAGAGACACTTAAGTTAAAGTATTTCCAAAGCAAACATCACACTTAATATAACAAAGAACGTATACACTAATATTCAGAAATCTGGTTAATCAGTTTAAGCTTGAAAAAGCAAGGCGTTCATTCAGTGTAAGCTATTCATCTCCAGTGTTGATCATTTTCAAGCAACCACCTCATTCTGGCGAGCGCCAACAGTTCATGGTACACCAGGAGGAGATGGCCTCCGTTGCCACATTTAATTACTCCCCATTTGAAACAGCCATGGGATTTCAATTTTACTTTATATGTATGTCTCCTCCATATAATTTTGGTAAATAAAGATCTTTGTTTCACTCAAAATGCGCACGGAATCAGTAATAGCGAATATTTTTTTTTCTCTTTTTCTTGATTTTTTTTTTTGTCAACATTTTCCTTCTTGTCAGCTATTTGTTGGACATGACGATCTCCGAATACTAAGGGTAAAACTCATCGGTTCAACTTTTCCATGTCTCTTTTCTCTCAGGAAAACAAAAAGCCAAACTTAAATACTGTAAACTCCACAGTCCCTTCCCATTTTTTTTCTATCCCCATGCGGAAATGCTGGGATTGTTCATGAAAACAGTCACTGCACAGGACTCTGTAGTGTGCGGTGTAGAGGAGGGGTCTCTGCTTGGGAATATACGTCCTCCATATTCGGGTGAGGGACCCCCACTGGTGTCATTCTTTTCTCTTTTTGTCTTCTGTTGCAAAACCAAACACGGACAACCTCTTTTTCCAACTGCAGAGTGCCGGCTAAAGAGCTGATTTCATGAGCAGACGGCTTTGGGCATTTTAAGAAATGGTTTTCCAGCGCCCCTTTCACCCCAACTTCAATGGAGGTCCTCTTCTTTCGTTTCCTGCCCTGCGCAGCAATCTTGTCCAAATTGGTGGGACTGCCTGTGTTTGAGTCTGTCTCCTCCAGCCACTTGTTAAGGAGCGGCTTAAGTTTGCACATGTTCTTGAAGCTGAGCTGCAGCGCCTCAAACCTGCAGATTGTGGTTTGAGAAAAGACGTTTCCATACAGGGTACCCAAGGCCAAGCCCACGTCCGCCTGCGTAAAGCCCAGTTTGATCCGCCGCTGCTTGAACTGCTTGGCGAACTGCTCCAGGTCGTCGGAGCTGGGCGCGTCCTCGTCCGAGTGGTCCTGGTGGTGGCTGAACGCCTGCTGTGGCGACTCCATCTGGTTGTCGTGGCTGCCCGAGTCATCGTGGAGTGGGTCCCGCATGCTATGGTGCAGGGAGCCAGGCTGGGGACTCAGCATCGCGTTAAGGTTTGTGTATCCAGGCTGGGAGTAGACAAGTGACTGGTGGCCGTTCGATGCTGGGGACAGCGGGGATAAGTGATGAGTCGTGGTAGGCGCCCACGAACCATGGTGGCCACTCTGCGTCTGCTGGTGCACCAGGTGAGATCTGTGGTGAAAGCCGGTGCTCAGGTCCTCCCGGGTCGCCTGTACGCTGGCTTTGTGCTCCTGCTGTCCGATGTGGGTGCCGCTGGACCAATCGGTGTTGGATGTGGGGAGCCACTGGTGATGCGTCAGGCTCATCGGATGTCCCGTGTTGGTAGCCGCAAGCCCCTGCAAGTACTCATGGTGCATCATTTTCTGCACCTCTCTGTAGGTCGTCCCCTGATGCATCCTATCCGAATCTGGATGCATGAGTGGGTTAGACGGCAAGGAGTTATTCCTCGGAATATACTGAGCTGTTGTCGCCATGGCTCCTACTTCGAAAACTGACGAACACTTCGGAGGTCTCCGGGCTTTAGAGCCAAAACGCATCAACCTGCTCTGGGAGGTCTTGGGGAAGAGCAAAGACACGCCTCCCTTCCGCTTGTATTGGCTCCTCTCCGATTCAAGCCCACTAGGGACATATTCAATAGGCGCAAGGTTTCAGCGCGTGGTACAGCGCAATTTTCGCACAGGATGGATAGAACTCCGATCTTACATACGTTATATATATATATATATATATATATATATACATATATATATTTATAATAAAACATATGTTCAAGATATTAAATGCTTCTTTGAGGTTTAAAGTAGCACATCTCATATACCTGCCAACAGATGACCTCCCGTCTGTCTGTAAGATTTCTTCTCTCCAGTTCTCTCTAAGGAAGGTGAACGGGACTGCAGCAGCGGGGTTTGATTAGGTTTCCTCGTTTAGATCGGTTGTTTTGCAAATAACCACGTGGGGGAGTACGGAGATCTTTTTGAAGGGTCGCACCCCCTCCAACAGAAACACACGCACTTACAAACGCACACCCGTGCACCTCTTATAATAGGTCACCGATGATTATAGCGCTCCCCATTTTAAATAGATTATAAGGAGCGATGCTCCAGATCTTCAGCCACCCACACAACGACAAGGATGTAAATAACCGCTACGTCATGTGTCTGTGAGCGCTGCTGTTAATGTATGACACATTTCAAAGTATTTGCTCTATTTCAAACCTCTGCGTGTGTCATTTATTTCTATTGTCTCGGTAATTTTCAGTGTTGTGTGATCTCATCATCACCGACTTAGTTATGATAGGCCAATGCTCTCCCTCTCTTTCTCGCTCTCTCTCTCTCTCTCTCTCTCTCTCGCTACATCCCTCCTGCACACACACACACACACACTCTCACACACACTCAAGAGCAGGTGACAGATATTACGCACAATTTATTCACATCCTTCAGTATCTTATTTTAAAATCCTGAACGCAATCACACAGTCGTTATGAGGGTTTAGTGGCATATCTGATAATAATCGTTTATAATTCAGGCTATCATAAAACAATCTAATTTCATTTTGATATGACACCGCGTCCTCATTGCCAAGCTGCCGCACTTGTTCTGGATTTCCCCGGTAAATTTAGATTTAACCGATTCAAGAAAATAAAATTGGCTATATCCTTGTATCATTTACCTCTCGAAGCATTTTACTAAGCAGCAACTTGGCGAGAGAAGCCTTGTGTTTCCTCCTCCTGCCCCCCCCCCCCCCCCCCCCACCTCTCCCGGTTGATCTGATTATTTTTCCCTTCACGTTTTGTCCCAATAGCAAATTACCAATTCTATGAATTGCAAAGCAGCCTCAGAGACGCTGAGGGGTAGGTAGAGGGGGTGGTGGTGGTGGTGAGGGGGTGCGAAGATTGAAAGGGATCTTTGCAAACACAATCACGTTCTTAAATGGAAATGCGGGGCTTTAAACAAATCTTACATCTCTCCCGTTCCATTCGCCTAAAACTCTGCAATCAGGCACATGTTCGACTCCCTCTAAAACAGGAGCTTTTTGGAAGGTTTTTCAGGCGCAACAGTCCTATTCTAATCATTTACCTGAAAGCAATGCTTTGCCTTTTTATCTCTGCCGCGTGTTTGTTGTCATCTCCCCCATGCGACTATTTTCTTTCTATTTACAGGACGACTCAACTTCAGTGTTCATTTTAATCCGGGGCAACAAGACTAAAAGGTAAGTTGTCTCATTTCTGCTGTGACCGCGTCCTTGCTGCACCTCTTGTCTCCAGCGTTGACAACGTATGTGTATGTGTGTGTGTGTCTGTGTGTGTGTGTGTGTGTGTGTGTATATATGTGTGTGTTTGGAAAATGTTGTCGGGGTCACAGGTGCTCGTCATCATCTCTTGAAAGGCGTGGTTTTTGTCCACCCATCCTTTATATATTTATTTAGGACGAGTGGAAGACAATCCGCGATTTATCTTCGTTTCATTCAGGGGCGATTCATTAGTATTAAATGATGATGATGATGATGATGATGACGTTTTAATGCTGTACACGCTTTAGTGTTATACTGCCTTAAAACGCAGTCTATTTCATTATAAGAAACGCCTCTAATATGCTGCATTTTCTTTTTCTCTAATTCTCGAGAAAGTATAATAACGCACGATTAAAACATTTTTTTTAAACATAGAATACATTCAACTATAATATCATTATATTATCCAACCAAACATTATTTTGTGTAGTTAATTATTGATAAAAAATATACCACCGGAAGTCGTATACATTTAAAAATAATAAGTAAGACAATGATGGAATATGTTGCCATAACGCTACTCGTTAATGGGAAATCCCCGCCACATTTCTTATTGTCAGTGTCTTTTCTCTGCGCCTTAAACTCCTGAGAGACCTCAGTGGCTGTGTGTCATTGCTACGAGGGACCGGAGCTCCAATGCAGCTCACAGTTAATGAAGATGCGTTAGCCATTCAGTCATTCTTGTCTCCCAGTCTATAAAAAGCATTAGTTTCTGCCACACAGACCCAGTCTTGTGCTTTGCCATGCCAGTGAGTTGCTGTTGAAAAAAAAAAAAAAAAAGATCCAGATGCTTTGGCCCTTTTGTAAAGAATATGGCCTTGTGTGCGTTGAGGTGCATTTTTGCCAGTGCGCACAAGGTTTCCATGGTGCGCTCGAAGAAAGGGATCACACAGAACTTTAGTGGTGAATGACAGGCCGTACAGGAAAAGCGGCTGGAAATGAACGCGATATGATGGATGTAAAACATGAACGACAAAAAAAAGAAGAAAGTTTGCCTCGCAGTTTCTTTCTCTGAGTGTGAACCGCAGAGATGAGTGTCGAGGAAGTTGGGTTACCATTTTTTTTTAAACCAGAAATAAGTGTGCGCACAAGTGTCTTCTTTGTATCACTTTACCCTGGAAATACAATTCATGTTCTCATGAGTTTCTTTCCTATGATGTCTTGACATAAATCGAACATTGATGAGCTGTGGAGACTAAAACTCAAACAGTTAAAATACATTTTTAACATGGACAGGACACTGTAAACTATGCTTTTGCTGACCAATCATAATTTCCTTAATTTATATTTTAGAAACAAAACGTCACTACAGTTTTTCTGTGCAAATGAAATTTGGGAGTTTATTAATTAGAGGGAATTTTTTTCTCTCTCTCCAGTCAATCACGTGTTAACTGTTCCATTAGTCTACTTAATATGCAGCAGTTAATGTATGGACGCATCTCAACCAATGGGGCCCCATCGGCCCTTCAATTAAGAAAAGTTGGCCTCTCTCTCTCTCTCTCTCTCTGCCTCTCTCTTTCTCTCTCTGTCTGACTCTGCTGTGCAAAACAGACAAAAAACAATCAAACAAACAAATCCATAGCTTAGAGATTTGTGAAATGATGTCACAGCATTTTCTGCACTCTTAAATGAGTTGATAAAAGTGGTGCAGAAAAGAAAAATGTAAATTGCTTCCTCATTCAGAAAATAATTAAAAAAAAATAAACCTATACAGATTTAAAAACATGCCTTTTTAAAGCGGAAAGTGAGATTTTTCAGCAGGTTATTTTAGTCATAATCATATGCAAACATTTCATCTGTAAGTTAAGTTGCTCAACTGCTTTTATTTCCACAGCTACACCTGGAACTCTTAAAACTGTCCCGGCCTTATATTAGATGTTAAATACAACTCTTCCTCAATTCCAGGGGGAACATGTCGACCTGCTATAAGCTATGTTTAGATTTTAAAATTCATATGATGTACACCCCAACTACAGTGAGTGGAGTATTATCCACCATCTCTCTCAATCAGATAATTGTATTTCGCTTCCTCTTTTTTTTCTTCTTTTTTTTTTTGATAGACATGCGTAATAGGCTCTAAATATGCAATAGGAAAAAAACGGTGTTTGCCCATCCATTTAGAAGACCAAATCGTCCCGTGCTTTTCAGGTAACTTTTTTCCCTTTCTTTTTTGGCTAATGAACTTGGGCTATTCTGCCAGTATCCCCATGAGAGAGCGGCGCTTCTCTTGTGGTAAAAGGTGCGAGCTTCTTCCTCTATCTCTCGGCTAATTAGGCGGGGTCTGAACACACCAGAATGAATATTCATGAAAGGCACCAGCGCGCAATTAGTAGTGGAGAGAGTCCCCAACTTCAATCCCCAAACAACGCGTCTTGCAGAAGAACGGGGTACCGGTCCCCCCCATATACTCCATGCGTCTCTGGCTCTGCTCAAGCACTCTTTGAGCCCTCACTTCTACTCTCAGTTCTCATCAGCCAGTCTCCTGCTCCCATTTTTAAAGCAGCCAATAACATAAATGATTTGTCCACCTGTAAATCTCAGTGTTGGGAATAACTGCAAGATTTTTCAAGAACTTAAGTGGCCTAAAGAGATATGTACTGGGGTAAGATTTCAACATCAATAAGTTTAAATTTTAAAATGCTTTGCTGATATGACCACATGTCCAACATATACTGCATGGGATTGAACATCTATGCAGAAATACAACTTGTAGCTGCATGGATCTGTCATAATATGGCAAACACACTATTTCATAAGCATCAGACCTCACTATTCCAAAACCCCTAAACTACAAACGGCCCCCGGTTCACACATCCTCCCCTGTCCCCTAAACCCTGTCCCATGGTTTGTGTGTCACGCCGGTGTGAGTCTTTCTAGCCTGTGTGGTGGGCTGCCTGTCCATCCACCCGCCGAGGACCCACAATCCTCTGCTTTGAATTCAAGGTGATTCTTATCCCCGACCCCCTCCTGCCCCAGCGCGTTTGCCTCTTGCCTCCATAAAGACGTGTTTATGTATGTATGTATGTGCAGAGGGGAACATGGGGAGGTTTTTCAAGGGTTGGGGGGGGGGGAGATAAGCAGAGGAATTTGAGGCCAGTGAATATGGATGGGGTCCCTGCTTTTAGAGAGCACCACTGATAGAGAGGTAAACAGCTCCTGGCCAGGAGAAGGAAGGAGAAGAGAGAGGAGGGTGTGTGTGCATGCACTGGCATATATTTGGGGCCTAACTCCATATCCCTCTTTCTCTGTGTTATTCACTCACCATCTCTGAGGACTATCTATCATTATTCCTTCACCTTATTCTGTCGGTATATTGTTGAGCTTTTGCTTTTGGAGAATCTGGTGGATTTCGGTAATGAGGTTCCATTATCAATACAGGGAGAGTGAGGGTGTTTGCAAACCTGATCTCAGGGTAGGAAGTTTTAGTTTCTCAGCGCTGATGCTGCATTTTTAAGAAATCAGTGCAGGTTATAGGTGACTTTTTTTTTTTTTTTTGCATATGGACGTTAAGTTATTACTGCCAGTCAATGTAACAGTCATCACTGTATAATTGTCAGTATCCTCATTTTCAGCATCACTTGTATTTGCAGCAATCTGTCTCCAAATCTTCTCTTCTCCTCTCTTCTCTCGTTTTCCCCCTTGTTAAGACGATGACCAGTGACACGATGGTCTTAGACTTCTGACCCTCTCTCGTTTTCTTTCTATCTGTTGCCGTCTTCTCTTCTCCAGACAGTTCCTGCGAGGCTGAGCTGCTTGCCAACATGAAGGCCATGACCCAGCAGGACACAGCAGGAGTGAGTCGACGTGTCTCACACATATTGTCACAGTGTGTGTGTGTGTGTGTGTGTGTGTGTGTGTGTGTGTGTGTGTGTGTGTGTAAACGTGCAAACGTGTTCCCCGTTATGGAAAGTCTGTATATATCATAACTCTGACGAGCTCCATTACAGCAGCTTTACCCTTTTATTTCACAGGTAAGTATGAACAAGCCCAGCTTTAGAAAGAGAGAAAGAGAGACAGAGACATATATATAGAGAAAAACAGAATCCCAAAGAAATTCACAGTGTTGCAACTCCATTTTTGATGGTTGTGAGTCTTAATTTGAATGATTACATGACCTTTATTGTTAAGAAAAACATCCTTCAATGTTAGGTTAATGAAAGACTGTTGTCTACACTTAAACTATACTCATTTCACAAAATCTTTGATGTCCTCATTCAATGACAATTTGGAGTTTTCACCACTATGTGCTGCATAGTTTTCAAAACTTGAGCACATTTTGATCAGTCTAAACGGATTTCTGTTTTACTTCCTAAAAATATAATTTAGGGCTATTTTCATGCCTTTACTAAAGACTTGGCAGAGAGAGATGTCTGGAAACTAAAGGATGTGGAATGACATTAAACACAAGGGTCCCCTGTCTTATTTGAACCCAGGAAGTTGCAGTTCATTGGCACCTTATCCTCTAAACTACATAGGTGCTGATTCTGTTTTGTAGTTGCGGAATTAAACACTGGAGTAAGTTAACTTAATTTGACGAGGGTTATTAGCATTCGGCTAATTCTGGGTAGTTGTTTTGTTCCTCAGGTAAGACCTCTCAAGCCCTGACTTGCCTTTGGGGCAGCTGCTTAGTTTTATCCCACTTGATTCCTATCTTGGTCACGACACAACACAGCTACTCTCTCTCTCTCTCTCTCAAACACACACACTCCAGACACACACACACGGAGAACTTCCACACTCAGGCCCCACCGCAAAGTTATTAATGAGCTGTTTAATTTTAATTAGATAGTAATTCATGTTAATGCCTGCTTAATGGAGCCAAATAATTCCCCTCGGTCACTTGGGGTCTTTATGCTTCGTTTACCAGCCCCTGCAGTTATTCTCTGGCTTTTGTTTTTATATTACATTTCCAAGTCTTTTTTTTTTTTTTCAAGCAATGAGTGAATGATGAAACAGTAAAAGCAGGAAACATATGGGGTGACTGAAGCGTGTGAATGTGAGTCTAATAAGGGTGTCTGTGTGTATCAGTGAGAGTGAAAACTAGTGTACATATGCTTGAGTCTGTGTTCTTTAAATTTATATTTCACTCTCATTTAAGTACTTTTTCAACTGTGATAAATGCATGTCTGCATGTGTGAAAAGTTGAATTGCAAGGACACACACGCACACACACACACACACACACACACACACACACACACACACACACACACACACACACACACACACACACACACACACACACACACTGGCTCTCTTAATGCACAGACCACGACAGTAAATGCCTTAAGTCAGACAAAAGAAAAGGTCAGACTCAGTATTGAACGCTAAGGAGGGTTTAACCCTCAGGTTGAAGTGCAGGTACCAAGGCGTTCGCAAGAAAGAGGTCGTGACCTTTTTGTTCTGGCCAGGCCTCAAGGAAAATTGCCGCTGCTTCTTGTCATGTGCGCGTCCACTGCGGCTCCTGCTTACCTATAGGGGAAGAATTAGTTTCGAGACAATCCCCCTGAGGTTCAAACATAGGTAAGGCTTTGTAGGAGTGACCACACAGCGCGTGTGTGTGTGTGTGTGTGTGTGTGTGTGTGTGTGTGTGTGTGCGTGTGAGAGAGTGTGGGGTCAATGCTGTTGTGTCTGTCTCAGCTCTGTCTGGGTACCTCGGCTCTAACGGAGCACTAAGCGGAGTGGCTGAATTGAGTTAGTGGCTACAGACAGGCTTTTAATTGTTGATTGACCAGTCTGAGTGCTTCCTGGGCTGGGGTCATTGCTTAGAGCGGGCGGGGAGGTCCCCAAGCCCCAGCGGCAATTTCAGCCACACACACCCTAGCGCTGCAGAGGGGCGGAAAGAGATGGAGAGGAGGATGGTGCAAAGGTACTTGGGACACAGCGAGGGGGATGGAGAAGAGCGAGCTGAGATACTTCAGAAAGTTTGAAAAATTGTTGTGCTTTTATTCTTTTTTTTTTTTATTTGGAGTTTAATCTTGGGGATTTAAAGGGCCGTGTGAAGAGAGAAACACATATTGACGACAGTGTTACAATCGCCACGAGCAGAGCAGGCTTTGAGGTCCACAGATTAGCAAGTTCAATGTTTACTCCTCCACAAAATCTCATCTCCTTCATCTGTTTGACAATTACAAATTTACTTTGCGCCCGTTCCATTCATTTTTTTTTTTTGCCCCTGCATTCCCCTCCTTCTTTATCCTCTCCCCCCTCCCCATCAGCCCTCTTTCCTCTAATTCTGCACGGGGCCACAAAAGCACATTCTGCTGTTTTAGCGGGTTAGCTTTTCTCTCCTCTCCTCCCCTCTTCTACTCCTCCTCCTCCTCTCGGCTCACAGCAGGTGCCCGTCCTCGGCTAACATTTGTTATCTCTAATCCTGCAGGTTCGGCGCACAAAAAGAGCGTAGTAAACTCTCTCTCAGACCTAATCCCACCACTTCTTTTTTGATGGCGCTCCCCTCGCCCTCCTCTCCTCTTTTCTCCCTTCACTATCTCTCTTTTAGGCTGCTGGGGGTGGGGGGGGGGGGGACACTCCACTTCTCTGATTGCCACATAGCTTTTTATCACCATGGCCTTCAATTTGGGGGGCAGCTGTTGGTGGTGGGGGTGTCCCTTTTTCCACCCGTTCTTTATACCTTCAATTCCAACTCTCTTTTTCCTTTCTCTCTCCCCTCTGTCTCCTTTCTGGCCCCTTTCTCCCTCACTCTCTGTATCATTTACAGTCATTTTCTGGCAATTAAAATGGAGCACTGCTGCAGGATTTTCGCCTGCAGTGCAACACTACAGCGCTGATGAATAATTCTTCACCCTGCAAACTGGAAAGCTAGCCTTTCTTTCATGTCCGCCCTTTGTTGATTTCCATTAAAACTTACTGCACCTCGCTATGAGTGGAGGGCCCGGCGCTGCGGGAGCTAACAAAAAGCAAAAATAAGGATGAAGCAGACTATGTTCATATGCTTTGGGGTCATTCTTCTGGAAGTGTCTGAGTTATGTATCTGAATCATTTATATTTGAGTTTATGGTTTAGATTTATGGTGCAGGAGCCTTTTCATTTATGTCCACTGTCTTGTTCTATACCACTTAGGTTTTATGTTAATTTTTCTTATCGACGGTTTTCATTATGTGGCTTAGCTGTATTGTGTGAGTGATTAGACAGTCATTCATCTCTGTTCCTCCTCCTCGCACACACTCACTCCGTCCACACATCAGTCACCGCTTCCTCCGTGTGTGTGTGTGTGAGTGTGTGGGCTGCTCAGGATGCAGAGCCGGGGTAGTGTTGGCACTATGCTAAATGATGTAGATCTCCAGGCCAGCTAAACATCCCGGAGCAGACTCTCTCTGCTCTGCTCTGACTTTATTAGTTTAGCAGAGCAAGTTTATTGTCCCAGTAGGGGAAAATTGCCATACTAAGTGTCACAATAATAAATAAAAAAGACAATGAAATATTCGACTAGACTCAAGGAAATAAACTATACAAGATAAGGCAGACACTGATCAATCATAACAAATTACTGAATTCTATGGGTTTATATCCTGTACTTCTTAGATAAGTTGATTGACAAATTGGTGAAATTTAAAGCGCGTAGAGTAAATTTGAATCTAAGTTTTTGTAGTTTTTTTCTTCAAAGCACTAAAATGACACATTTTGACAGCTTTCAATTTTGCAAATATGAACTATCCTTTCTGGAATGATTAAAACATGATCTCTATACTAAGCTTAACCACAAAACTTTAAGCAAAAAAGCGCTACTGCAGTGTTTTCCTCATACCGCCGGGGGTGGCAATAGTAAAACGCTCATATCTAAATGTCATCCTGGTTCTATACCCAAGTCAGAATTGCCAATATTGACACTGATACCAATGCTTTTTGTTTTTAAAAGAGAATAATGTGCTATGACATACAGAAGAGATCCATGGATTTATGAAGTATAAGCATCATTAATGGGCTTCTTCTAAATACATCTCACATTAACATTTACCACAGAGTGATTTGTCAAGTATTAGGTATTTATTCTTAATATTCTCTATTATTTATTTAATCAAATGCATGTTTTTAAGTTTTTAATTGTAGTTAACTAACCGGGTGCACAGTGACAAAAAGCATAGCGTGCACCACTAACCGTTCATGTGCCAAAAAAAAGTAATTCCATCATCTTTTTTTGATACAGATGCTATGAACGCTAGTATCAATATTAGCGCGTGGATGCATTTTAGGTATTGCTAGTTACATTCTGCAACTTCTCTGCAGCGTGCTGTGTTAGCAACTTGGCTTTTCTTTCCTCCCACAGCAGCAGATTAAATCAATCTCACAAGAGACGAGTGTTGCAGAAGAGAAGTTCGTCCTCTTTAATAATTAGAATGAATGAACCGGTCGCCCAAGAGAGAGACAGGGAGAGGTTTAAGTCGCTTTAACTCTGGCTAGAGGGCTTGAATTCGGGCCGTCCTGCCATGTCATCTGGCTCAGTAGTTATCTCCCAGTCAGTTTTATGGGCTTCAGCATATTGAACAGCAAATATGGACACGCGCTCACTTGGATCTGCAGACAGACACACACACACACACACACATATAAGCAAGCAAACACTGGCGCACACATACTCACAGTAAGTAAATGAACAAACAACCTATTTTTCACACTGTCACACTCACATGGACACAGTCACGCGCTGAAGAAATAATGGTGGCCAGAGGCGCTCTCAGTGCTCTCTCTGCCGCTCACACTCCTCTCTCTCTCTCTCTTTCAGTGTCTCTGAGGCAGAAAGCATGCTCTGGTCCTCACTGTCTGTTAGATTTGATCACCATCACCCAGCTGCAACGGACAGTGCATAGCTCGGCTCAGCTGAAGACTCATTGGCACACTCAGGTGCGCACACACACACACACACACACAGATGCATGCACACACACACACACACACACACACAGACACACACACACACAGCTACTGTGCCAGAGGATATTACATGCAGTGTCTGACACCTCTAAATAACTGTTTACTCTGTGCATGTGTGTGTGTTAGAGTGTGTATCTGTGCATGTGTATTTGCCTTTGCATCTTATTTGTCCGTATGGTTCCATAGGCGTGTGTGTGTGTGTGTGTGTGTGTGTGTGTGTCTGTGTGTCTGTGCGTGTGTGTGTGTGCACGCGTGTGTGTGTGCATGCGTGCGTGTGTATGCATGTCAGGCAACGACAGGCTATGAAATGTATCCAAAATGATCATCAGCCCTTCCCTGCTTCTGTCTCCATCATTAACATAAGCAGCATGTAATTCCTTGAAGTACAACTGCTCATTTGAATTGACAATGTCCTCATGACATGTATGAGAAAGTGAAGTATAATTTTTTACTATGTAATGATTAAGCAAAATATTCTAAATAAAAAAATGTGAATGAACTTCTTTCTGATGTGGAGATTTTTTTTTTTTTTAGACGTCTGGTGTCACATTTCTCTAAACGTGGTGTGTTGTTGTGAACGTTAACATATACAGTAAATTAATAATTCACCTGCATATTTTTTCTGTTTGTTGGTCTTTTCCCTCCCCTCACAGACATATATAAGCTCATAAAGGGTCTTATGAAGCTGTAACAGACGAGGAACATCAAATTGTATATGCATGTGTGTGTTTGTGGGTGTGTGCCTGCGTGGACACATGTGCATACATGAATTTCTGTGGGTCCACAAAGAGGTTTTAATAAGACAGAAAAGAGGGGGTACAGTAAATCCTAAATCTGTGCACGCCCATCTCAGAGACCCGAGGGTGCCATGCGATGATTGACAGGCCTCCTTTCACTGGCGCAGTCGGACGGGGGACGGATTAGGGCCGTCTCGCCCTAAAGGGCCATTGTGGCTCCTCGTCTCCCAGCTGCTTCACCATGCACCCCTCTCCACCACCGAGGAGGGGCCCTTGCAAGTGTGTCTGTGCGTCTGTGTTTGGGATAATGTGGTGTGCATGGCATGGGTGAGCTTGACCTTCTGTCTTAATTCTCTGATCTGTTAAAATAGCTGGATGTTACCCTTTAGTCAAAAGTCTGGTTTTATTGTTGAATATGTGTCGACATTTTTAATCAGAACACTTTCAAGAAAATGTCCTATGCATCTTTAAAATCGTGACAGACCAAATTCATTTGACTTTAACTCAACAGAGGGATTTTTACAATATAAAAGCACTTCCTCCAAGCTCATGTTTAACACGCTGTTTCAAAATGAGACTGCTCATTTCAAGATCTCAGAAAAATTAGAGAGTGAAAAAAACTTTTCGGACTTGTGGAGATCCATTGCAACAAAAATAGTAAATAAATCAGTAAATAAATAGTAGTAGCAGTTTTCAAGACAAAAATTATAATAAACATTATAATATAATCACTGTTGCCTCTAGAGACTGAAAGAAAATGATGCATGCACTCAGTGTCACACCTGCAATGATTTCAACTGTTATTACTGTTTCCTAGTGTCTCTACACCCTGAAGAAGGCGAAAGCTGACACATATTGTTGTTTGAATGACTCTAGCCCATTGAAATAAAGGCCTTTTAACTTTTCAAACTACTTTGAGTGCCTGGACCTGGATTTTTTTTATGCATCTATTTGGCCATAATCTTTCCACTCTCCTGAGCACCGGTGCTTTGAGGGACACCAGTGCTCCAGTTTTCTCTCTTTCTAAAACATTATAATTATTGAATGCTCTCACAGTGCCACTCTAGAATAAAATGAAGGGATGCTTACACTTGTCAATTCACATACATTTTTAACCCACTTGCACAGATGAGTCACTTACATAAAGTATGTCAGGACAGGTGACGCTCACGTGATCATAGAACCCAGGTATCTGCTATAGTCTCTGCCTCCACTCTGGTGAGGAGCACAGTTGGATCGAGGCTTGAAAAAAGCACCAGTTAACTGGTTTGTTCCCTCTTTTAAAAAAGCATTTTTAAGTAGCACTCTGACCCTGTTCTTCCCTCTGTGTTCCTGTTTGACTTTTTATACTGGCATCATATTTGATTTAGTAATTCTTTTATCTGATATAATTTCTGAAAAAAAAAAAAACTCTTAAGAATTACAATTGTCATATGATTTTGTGTGTGTTTGTGCAAGAAAGAGAGAGAGAAAAGGAGGAAGTGCACTACATGTGAATACATGCCAGTAATATGACCTTTCCAATCTTTCTGCTGCTTCCCTGGAGTTTCCAATCCATTTCCAAAGAGGCCTTGTGGGGAGGGCCCATCATGGGGGATCCTGTGGGCTATGAGACCCCTGGTGTGGATGCAGGGCAGGGCGGGCTGGCACTGCGGCAGCACTGGCAAAGCTCTGTGCCAGGAATGGGAATGCCAGAGGCCTGCCACACTCCTGCTGAGAACCTCCGAGGCAATTAGACTGCTGCGGCAGTGAGCTGCCATGTGAACTGTAAAGCAGAGGAAGAGTAAACAGGACCAGCGATTAGCAATATATGACAGTTTGTGTTGACACTGTTTGTAAAAGCTAATCGCCTGAGTGTAGGTTAAAGTGAGCATACTGTTAACATGCACCCCCAGCTATACTTGTAAGCATTTTTCTCTCAAAGTGTGCACAACATGATAAATGCTTGGAAGAAGATTTGAAATATGCAAACGGTGAAAAAGGTTGCCCTCCTTCTTTCAATGTCCCTGTCACCCAAACGGAAAAAGGAGCGTGCTCACTCTCACCGTTTCTCCTCCTTTCTATCGTCTCCATTTCTCTGTCTGATGAAAGAGGAGCTATGATCGCTTCGACAACAAAGGGCCCAGCCGCCTGTGTTTGGGTGAGGCTCTCCTTTCTTCTCTCCTTCCTCCTCCTCTATCTATCTCCTCTAACCCTCTCTGATCTCACTTACTCTCTCTTCCCTATGTTTGCCCCCCCGCCCCACTTTTTTCCCCTCACCCTCTCCCTCCCCTTCCTGCTCTATCTCCCGCGGCCTGATGCCACTCAGTGACGCCGCTCCTCCATTCTTCGTTAGGGCCTCGGCGATACAATCAGGGGACGGAATTAAAAATCAGAAAGTGTCCTTGTCGAAGAGACACCCTGGATGGCACACTTTGATGTCTCCTCGGAAATTTGAAATTCATATGTTGTCACACTTCATTTTATTCCGTCTCTCTCCCTCTTTCTCCTTCTGCTCTTCTTTCTCCCTTTCTTCGTCTTCCTCCTCCTCTTCTTCGTCAAGTGCCATCATGTACTATTCAGTCGGAAACGAGGGAAATGGAGAAGAACGTAAAAATGCATTGAACAAGGGTTTCTGAAAGCCCTTTCTTGTCTTTTATTTTTCATGTTTTTACTTCGTGAAGAAGGCGGGAAGATATAATGAATCATTTAATTTTCTTTTGATTGTATGTGGTGGGGTGCGTGGGCTTAGAGGTAGATGACAGGGAGTAAGGGACCACGGGACGGGGTGGAAATGTGGCAGCAGGCCACTTTGATGTCATTTCATAATCCATCGCCAAGTCAAAGCTGTCTGACAGTGAGAAAAGTGTGGCTGCACACACACACATATACAGACAAGCACATAAACTCTCTGGCAGAAACCCTAGAGTGGTTCCCAACAAAACAAATAAATGCACATGCTGCGTAGCTTGTCTCCGCCCATGATTTCCTCAAACCTTCAAATTGAAAGACAGGAGTTTGGATGTAATCTTATAAGGAAAAACATCAAAATATGGTAATTTTACACTGAATAACACTGTGCGTCACTGTGTCACCGTGTGTGAGCGCATTGTTGAGCTCTGAAGTAATTCCTCTTGTAAGAAGTGTGAAAGAATAATTAGTTTTGAATCGATGACATTAATAAGCAGTAGCCATCCAAGAGAAATCTCAAGAACTCCATTTGGAAATGACACATTTCTGGACACATTTCTCATTCGTGTCTTCAAGTAAATGAGGGGGCACACCAGCAGGTCCTTGATGGGCCCCTCCCAAGACAGTTACAAATGGGCATGAAGGTGGGGTGGCGAGGGCCGGGGATTGGGTAAGGGGTGGGGGGAAGGTGGAGGAGCGGGATGGGGATGGAGACGGGGATAGGGAGTCCCACTGGTCCACTATACCCTAGATTCATCATTAATCACTCCTGCTGAGCCCCTCAGACCCTCCCACTGCTCCTTACTCCTCTCTTCCACCTTTAAGACCCGCTCCCCAAGGTGGTGGCAACCCATCCCTCCTGTTCCCCCTCCACCATCAACACCACCCATAACACTTGCCCCTCCTTGAAACAACAAATTTCTGTTGTGTCTAGAACCTCAGGTAAGTCACCCGTCTTTGTCTCCACATCTCTTTCTCTGTTTACATTTTTCCTTTGCCCTCTCTCACTCCGTGCCCCCCCCCGTCACTACTTTTATCTCTCTCCTTTCCTTTTTCTCGCTCTCCCTTTGTGACAAATGGGTTTTAATAAAAGCTGACAGAGCGATGAAATTAAAGAAGTGCATCCCATGGCCAGCTATAGCTCCAGCATGAGCGTGGCACTGACATATTTAAAACAGAGCCTTAATTCAGTAGCCCACATGTGTCTTACATCACCGGGGCTCTACAGTGTTATCGGAATCATTGCTACTCCCTGAGACAGTGCTGTTGTCGAAATAAAATAGAAAAAGTTACAACTGGCACCAGGAGAGTCGAGCAATTAGCAGCCCTTCTGTCTTTGTGCCAACAGTCACCCCTTATAAAACAGTTTATTCTCTTGACCCTATTAGCAGATATTAGGCCCCATCTCCCATGTTGCCTCATTACAAGCGTGGTTCATAAAAAAAAAAAGAAAGGGGGTTGACATGGAGGAGGTGGTCGGAGACAGAACACGAGTGTGCGTCTTTTCCTAGGGAACCCTTCCATAAGGAATAACTGACATGGAGGACTTACCCACGCCTCAGGAGCTCTCGCTCGTCGTTAGAAAGCATTGTTTTGTTGGATTACAGGGTTAGGAGGGGAACCTAATCCCCTAATTTTTAATCTCTCCTGATTCCAGGGGGATGCGTAAGAGACTGAGGGGCTTCCCTGACACAGATTGGGTAGGTGGGTTACGGAGAAGGGAGGGGGGGGCGAGGGTTGGTAGAGGAGGGGTGAGGGGATAAATGAAAAGCGAGGTTTCTTAACAAAGGGTCATATGATATTTTTTGATGGGGCAGGGCTGTGTATCTTAATAGACTGTGAGGACAACATGAGAAATCTTTAAGCGTAGCGACAGAGGCCATTTTTAGTCACTGGAACATGAAATCATAGGATGATGAAAAGCTACAAAATATCAAAAGTAGAATCAACAGTAAAAAAAAAAGATATCAGCCTTGGAACCGAAATAAATCCAATCCTATTTGTAGGCTGTGGACCACACAACATTCAAAATTGTTCTGGGACACTGACAACACATCCTTCCCTCAAAATATTTCTGCTTTGTCATTTCATACCCTCACCACCATATGTCTGGGTGTGTGGATAATTTCTCAGACAGCTTACAGTGACAGGCTTTTGGGACGGAGGGATAAGTTGTCTGGGAGCTCATCCCTATAATCTGTGAAGGATATACAGGGTCTCCCCAGGCGGGATACAGGGACTGTTCACCTGCAGCATTAGCTAAATAAGATTAGGAGCTGGACTGGAACCCATGCACACGCTGTCGGCGGAAATATATGTATAGGTGTGTGTACAAAATCTCATAGGGGAAATTTGTTTGAAGCAGGAAACACTGTTGAGACCTTTTCCAATGGGGGATTCAAAATCCAGTTGATGCACCAAAACATATGAGGGAAGAGAAGGGACATCAAACCTCCAACTGGGTTCAACTGAAGGTCTCTTTCAAATGTAAAGTTAGCTACGGAGGTGGCAGGAAATGGAGCAGCAGGGATGAGCAGCAGGGATGAAAACAGGGATGGAGACAGGAGGGTGGTCACGGCAGACATAGGTGGAAATCAGTGCATCCATTGACCAAGAAATCTTGGGCGGCCTCCAGCTTGACTGAGAGAGTGAGTGAGCGATATGGTCTCAGAAAGGAGGCCAAGTAGAGCCTTTTGTGCCAGCAGCCGCCACATTCCAATCAGACATGGACATTTCTACTCAGGGCCTAATTGAAAGGTTGGCTTGTGAACCATCTGCATGCACCCACACTCCGGCTCCCCCTTTAACACGCACACAACCATACAAACACACACAGAGATGCACAGACGTTCTCTTCAGTGCCTTACCATCACATATATAGCCAGCTTTGACCCACAGAAGAGGCAGACCAGACATCAGAACATCCCAAGAGGCCAGAAATGCAAAGGGTGACTGATGACAAAAAGTGTTTTTGTCAAATGTTGAATTCAGATTTTGTTTCTGGTTATTGATATTCACTTCTCCTACTGGGAATTATGTGTGGAGATGCTGGTGGAGGAAAGGCGTCATTGCCCTTAAATAGAGGGCCACATGTGACATTTACTATAGCCTTAACCCTCCTGTTGTGTTTGTTTCCTGTTTACTAGTTTGGTGTTCCTGGTCAAAAATGACCACTCCATTCTAGTTGATTATAAATCCATAATAATACATATATTATAATTTAATGTTGTGTTTCATCTTTCTATCAACTCCAGTTCTTGTGAACATTACAAGTTTTGAACTTACATTAGCTATTTATGGCCTGTAGGCCTCATTGACCTGAGCTCATATCTCTTGGCCATCATGTTGCCACAGAATGAACTGTGAGCAAGGCCTCCAAAAAGCTTTATAAACCAGAGCTGTGAGGAAGTTGTTTATATCACTGAAACAAAGTTGTGCTTGTTTTTGACAATTGATAACAGGTGTGGTTCTCATGGGGTAAAACATTCTATTGGGGATAGGCTCTGGTGGAGGTTGCTATAGAAGCAAAAAAGGGGGTGTTTGTAATGACCGGTCATTTTTGACCAGGAACACAAAGGGTGTACACAAGTTCAATAAAACACCAAAAATGTATTTTGTGTGTTCAGATGCCAGCTGTGAACAAAGTCATGGAACCTGATGACAAACAGATGATACATTTTTTAGAGAAACAAAACTTGATTTGACTGGAACACCACACATAATAACACACATCTGCAACAAACCAGTATCTTAAAGGCAAGTTACTGTCCAGTGGTTATAATTAAATAAACATTATAAACTCAACAATACATTTCAAACACCCTATGTCACTTTCAGAAGGATTATGTTTTTAACAATAACACATGGCAGATACACATGGGAACCTGACTTTTTAATCCAGTGGTAATTTCTACAAAGTGATCCAAAATAAAAATTTTAAAAAACCTGCAGTCACTTATACTGTGCAGCTGAGAGGGTCTGGCAGTTGATAAAAGGAACTCAGCACCAGCGTGAGATAAATGACTTGATGATTGATTATTGCCCAAAGCAGAAAAATGAGCAAAACACAAAACCACTAAGTGACGTTTGTGTAATGAACATTTTCTCACAGTACCCTCTCCATGTAACACAGCAGTGAGTGATGTCTATAGGATGGCTACTGCTTTTCAGGTTAGACATGAAAAAAAACATTCCTCTACTGTATATCTTCCCTCTATACTCTGATCAATTATTATCTTAAAGTGACAATAAATCCCGTCTACTGTCACTTATTTGAACTCGTACACACTTCATGTGGTTGAAAGTTTTGAATACACAGAAAGACAGGCTTTACCTGTAAGCACTGTGGCAGGTAATAATATATCTATGACAAAATGTAACATACTTGCTCAACAATATGTGGTGAACACCTGTAGCCTAAAAAATGATGTTGGCAACGTGTAAATTGATAGAATCTGATTGAATACAACACTAATTTGTCACACTGATAATTACAAATATATTCTGAAAATCTCACCTCTCAGATTTAAACCGACTGTCTAACCACATGTCAGACACCAAGCCAAAAACCAAGACCCCAGGGAGCCGTGGCACACACGTATCAGACATTCACAACCACTCAAATGCACCACAGGCTCATGGGATTGGGTAACTAAACCCACGGATTAATGCACAATTATTGTTGTGTTGTGTCATTTAACAGGATGGGCTGATGGAGTCTGCAGCAATGGCGACGGGTGTGTTAAAGCTTTCGGCGGGCATCCAGCTGGCCCTTCGCTCATCTCTCCGGGACGTGCCGGGCCTCCTCCGCCAGCTGGCACAGGAACATACCATCATGTTCAATTCATGACAGGCATTTCCAAAAAGTTACGAAAAACCTTGAGATTATTGAATGCTCCTTTCACTAGATGTTTTCAAAAGGGGTAAACATCGAGGAAGAAAGAAAGACAGAACACCTTTTCATGTTCTAAGCCAAGGACATTCAGGGCAACTCAAAAAAGTTTATTCAATCTGCTGCCCAAAACATTATTTCTGTGTGTGTTGTGTATGATGCCTTTCACATTTACACTGACATAAAAAGGCAGTCAAAAGGGACAACAAAGCTTTGCCATATACCCAGTGTACCTGTCACACGGTACTGTATATGCTAATTATATCTGTTTAGAGTATGTTTAATGTTTAAAAAGGGAAAATGCTCAATTAAGAATAGTTTAAAACGGTAGCATACATACTAAAATAGCTCAGTTTTTGAGTTTAATGTTGAGTGTCATTGATGATGCACAATGCAGCTCACTGTTGAATTGGAAGAGATGCTCATGGCTGGGTGTTTTTATTTCACTTGATCTTTTTCAAAATTGGACTTCATGGCTGGTACTTTTCCTGTTAGTCGATGATTTTTAGCTGTTATCATTGGTGTTGTGTTTTATGCAGTTATAGCAGCAAAATAAGCTACAAAACTATCAAATGTTTAGGCTCTCATTGCAAAGAGTCGCTGTTCAGGGATTGTTTTGGGTGCTGAACTGTTGATTCGTTCACACAGAAGTAACAAATCAAGCCCATTGGTACTACTTTCAACATTAATAGGTTGCTTATGCATAAACATTTCATGTGTTTCTACCTGCAACATAATTAAAGTTGTCAAATACATTTGATAGGACGTACAGTGTCTCCGTCTGTAACATAATGGAGAAGATGCAAAAACTTGCAAAAATGAAATATTCAAGTACAACTACTTGAATAAATCTACTTAGTTACAGAGCAAAATAGTACACAGTGTACGTTTAGAGTATTTGTATACAGTTTGGGAGTCGGATGCAGTAGCTACATATGAGGTAGCTCTAACCAAGGTACTGAATCAATATATTTAGGCTTTTCACCAGTAAATAGAACCATTGGCATACTGCCAGGGAATGGGGACAGCCGACAGCAAAACCAAACATGGCAACTCTTTCGGAACTTCCTTTAGTCCTAAGGATTTTCTGCATTTCAAAGTCCCTGTAGGAATTCGTTAGATATCTTGTGATAATATATGGCCGCTCACTTTGTCATAAGAATGGAAAGCTTATTATAAACTTATTCTAGTTCATTGGCCAGTCACATGTGCTGATCTAGCGGTTAAGATAGTCGCCTCTCACACAGATAATAGAGTTTGAGTCCTGTGGATGATGTCTTTTTTTTAACAATTCAATGAGTTTTTGCTGCTATAGTTTAATTTATTCTTTTCTGAGGAATTTTTTTTTTTTTTTCGAACAGATTTTGGGAAAATCTTACAGATTTTCAAGTCAAGTCTTACTGGGGAGCATCCGACATGTAATCAAAATCATCCTCCGTACTCCCTTGGCTTGTGATAAATGAAAATCCCGAACAACAATTAGCACTCTGTTGACACTCTGTTCACATCCAGCAACTGATAGAGGAAATGGGCCAAATGATGCAGAACACATCCTATTGTCTTGCCAAGTGCATCTGCTATCATCAGCAGTGTAAATCCATCCACTTGTTATATGAGCTTGTGAAAACATGTCTACAGATCCCACTTAGCGCCAGTATAAACCGTGTTATACAATAGATTACGGGCATTGCAAATTTACACTACATACATACCGTAGGAAAGCACAAGGGACAATTAATCCCCCACTGATTGTATCACTCAAAGTATATGAACTCACTTTGTACGCCTTAGAGGTCAAACATACAGTCGTGTGTCTCCCTTCTTTACATTCAATAGGAAATCATTCGCTTAGAGCAATCAAACATACTTCAATAACAACACAGATAAACAACACTGATCCGGTCTAATCTCTCTGTGGACCACCCAGCTCAATCAATTAATTACCTAGTCTGTTTTTTACTTCGAGGCATTAGTAATGATCTTTAAATATTAATTTGGCTTTGTCCAGGGACTCATACAAGAGGCTCTCTGCTGAGGAAGGTGAACCTGAATAGCCAGAGGAGAGTTGAGGCTGTTTGGCTATAGCATGTGCAAAGAGGCACAACACATTTTGTTTGATGATCAAAAACAGGACAATATTCCAGTTTTAATTCTGAAAGATGGCTTTGTTTCTGTAATATATGGACAAAAGTTTAGATTTGTGTTGACAGGTTTTTCTGGCTTTTGTTTGGGTGGCTTATGTTGTGCTTACGCATGCAGCACGCCCACCAAAAACAGCTCAAAAGCCTTGATTCTAAACTGATGTAGACTCAATTCAACTCTGCCCTTTGATACATTTTATTAGTGTTGTCATGTATTCAGAGTTAATTTTGAATACTTGTTTGAGGCACAGGTGGAAGAAGATTTTTTTTTTCCTTCTGTTTGTTATGCCTCCATCGCAGGGAATATCTCCCCAGTGCGGAACAAAATAGGGCAAATAAAAAAAAAGGGTCAATATGGGGATTTGTCTAAAGTGGTATAATAAAGATGTAGAGTCTCAACCACCTGTGAGACAAACAAACAGGAAACACAACAACATCTGAGTTAAGATAAGGCTTACAGAACCAGCATGCCTTCAGAGGATAGTATCTATCTTCGTTTAGGCTGTCTTTAATAATTAATCCAATACATTTATTTATTACTCTCCACCACTGAGATACCCAGGTGAGTTCAGTTTCTCTCGGGATGAGTACTCAGGGGAGGAGAGGGAGTGAAAATACCTCTTCTTTTTTCTCCTCCATCTCCGGCTCTCTATCAGTGTTTGTAGCCCAGAGCAGAGGAAGCTAAGAAAAAAAAAAACAACAGATCTGGCCTCTGTCCACGTTACCTGTATACTAACCCGCATCAGCATATTTCCCAGAGTTCCAGTGGGCCAAAAGGAAAACACAGGGGAAACTGAAGAGACTGCGGCTGTGAAGTTAATTGGTTTATGTTTCCTGAATTGCCTGATTTCTATTTTCTTTTATATGGCAAATGGACCTTAAATTTGTGTACAAAATTGTTGTCTTAAATTATTGCTACAATATCAGTCCATTAGATTTTCTTGCTTCAGTTGGTGTGAAAATAATTATTTTAGCCGTTTAGCTCCATTCACACTCATTTATGTAGGGCTCCTCCGTGAGCGCCCTCTTGGTGAACTGCAGTCGATTTTGGTACAACGGAGTTAATAGGGAGTGAAACGGCTGTGGTAATGCTGAAGGGTGGCCTAGTGCGTGATAGCTCCACTCAGTTTCAATATTTGTTGGATCATAGATCTTCAATCCCACCACATGCTGTGATCAAAGACTCCTTTCAACTTCAACCTATATTTAAAAACCATAGCATTTGCAAAGACACATACATAAGTGTTAAAGTATATGTGCTCTCACTGTAAAAAGGTGTTGTGTGTACAAATGCATGAAATGTGGCCGTTGTTAATTATGTTTTATGATTCATCTGTCCACGGCTTGTTAAAACATCCTCCAAAATTCAATTATTCATATAGAATTTTAGGTGATCTTGGTATATCTGGTGCTCATCTTGACATCCGATCATAAATTGACCGCATGCCAAGTTGGGGGGGGGTGGTGAAACCAGCACAAACGGGGAACAGATGAACAAATTATCACCCTGCTTCCAGGTCCTGGGTGAGAGGAAGAGACGTAGCATCTTAAAGAAAGAACTAAAATTCCTGATTCAGCCCCAGAGGGTGAGGAGGCAGAGAGAAAGAAGAGCTAAGGTGGGTAAAAGCATATTGAGAGAGAGAAAGCAGAGGGTAAAGAGCGAGTGAGATAAAGAGGCGGAGGGAAATGGAAAGAGTGAGAGGCAGAGCAGAGAGAGTACAAAAATGAGGGAACAGAAGAGGCTTGATATGATTTCAATGGAATGTTTGTTGACAGTGCTCCGTGGCCTGGGGCCTTGGGATAAATGATTGAACACTGCGCCTGTCAAAGCCAGAGGATTTCTGTGGGCTTGTGTTTCTCCCTGCACTCTTTTGCTGGAGGGAAGGTAGCAGTCAACTAATTGACACAGAATTAAGCATGAAACACACTAAGCGCAGCCCTCTTCTACCATGGCTGGCCTCTCCACCGAAGAGGGGGGGGGGCTTCTAGCCAGTTAAAGGCTACAGATGAAACACACAAATGTGCACACACACACATGCTCATATTAGGATGAAATCAGACGCGCAAATGTACAAGCGTGAATACATCTGCAAGGAAAAAAAAGAAAAAAGAAAATGAAGATTAACATCTAAGCAGATGGCCCACTATTCAATTACACTAACACCCACACACAAGCACATACGCAGAGGCAAAGAAACACAGGGTGCAGGGATATGCACAGAGTACATAAGCAAACAGTATACTTTATTTATCGGAGACAAATTACTCCATGAGAAAGCCATCCTTCAAGATTAACAGTGTCATTCTGTGCCACACCTTGCATATTACGCTCAGGGGGCTACAGTCTCAGCCACAGGCTTCTTGCAAATGTCTCACCATGTGTGTACTTGTACTAAGTGTTTTTGGCATGCTCTAAAAAGCAAAGCACATGCGAGAGAGTGGCTGAACTGAGAGGAGGACAGAGCTATATCAAGACGGACAGTTAGAGAAGGGGAAAGAAATTATGAAAGAAGAGGGAAAGCAGTGCAAGGGGAGACTAAACAACATGAAAGTCAAAGGACATGCGGATGGGGGATTGGAAAGGTAATCCACGAGCAGTGTGCACAGGTGCACAGGTAGGTCTTTGTTTTCCATACACTTGCCAGTGACTGAGTGATGCATGGAGTTGATTAAGGTTGAGATGTGCACACCTTTGGCTTTAAATAAACACCACCACCTGCTGAAGCCCAGCCAATAACAGGGTGGTATCCATGGAGTCTCACCTCATTAAAACTTCGGTGACAACAAAAACAACATGACTAAGCAGTGGGTGTGTGGGGCGGAGAACTCTGAAAAACAGACAGAGAGGAGAGGGGTTGGTGCACCTCCTACATCGGTACTGGTAATGGTCTGGGCAGTAGTACTGTCAGGCAGCTTCCCCTCCTCTCATCTTCACTGGCCGCATCACCATGAATGCCCTTGCGAAGCAGCAGGAGACAGGAAGAGAAAGGGAGAGGCTCTGAAAAAGGGAATGGAGGCTGCAGGGTCAAAGGGCCAACCCCATCCCGCTGACTACCAACCAATCAGGAGGTGTCCTGTGCTGTCTTGGAGGTAACAGAGGGGGAAGAGAGGAGGAGGTGAAGAAGAGGAGATAAGCAAGGGAAGAAGGAGGGTGGGTGGACTGCAAGGCGGATCCCCAGGGTCAATTATTCCCGGGAAGGAGGCACTGTAACCAACACTCTGCATCTCATTTGCAAGGCAGCAGCAAAGGTGCACCTGAGCACGGCTGGCGAGCGTCCTGCCAAAGCACCAAGGCAATTAATGTCTTCTTTCAATGACATGTGCTTCTGACAGTGGCTGGGCAGCTGTGGGCTGGGCCAACTGGCTGAAAGAGAAGGCCTTAGCGATGCCTCTTGTCTTCCCACAGAGACTAATTTCATGTGGAGATCCCCTCTACCACTGTTTTAAGGACAGAGTTATATGGTTTCGGGTTTGAGCCTGAACTCGCACAGAGAGACACTTACACAAACACATGCACACATGCAAAATATGTATGTCTAAAATGACACATGCACTCTCTCTAATACAGTAACACACTGGATAATCACACACAGACATGCATGTGTGTAATTGCACACATAAAAATCAGTACACAAACAGACAAACACAGGAGACACACGCATACTTAAAGATTCATCGGCAGCTCAGATAATCTTCCAGTAACAGCAAGTAAACGAATCTGTATTGTGATTGTGTTGCAAAAATTGTATTTTTAATATTTATTTTGATTTTCAGACATTTTTTATTTAATTGCAATACATTATTGAATTAAAAAAAAACAAAAAAAACATGAAAAACCAAATTAACAGGTATATTCTAGCTCTGTCCATTTGTACCAACACTCACCCAAACATTCAGTTCACTCATAGGAACTACACTATGCTGCAAAGCTCATTTCCCTGTAAATATCAAGCCATTAAATACATGTACAGGTGTAAAATAAAACAAAAAGCATAATGGTTTATTCTGCCTCTGGAGGCTGCAGTGTTCATTTTTCTGCCATAATATGAGGAATAACGATCAGTATGTTGTAGATTTTGATCTTGTTAGAACCTTACAGTACCTGTACTGTGACGAATAGGTAAATTTCATCCTGAGGAGGAAACTGGAGGAAAGCTCATGGAATGTTTGAAATGGGAAGGAGCCATCCTCTTGGTGGAAGGAATGCACTCAGTCAATATCATACACATTTCCAATGCTCAAGAGAAAAACATTTGGCCTCATGGTTGTGCTGGAGAAAGGTCAGGGGTCGCCTGACACAATGGACCATGACTGCCAATAGCAAATTTCATGGAAAGTAGTGCTAAGATATGAGATGGGAGGACTGACCACCAGAACAACATTAGTATCCTTAGACTTAAAAATTATCTTTTTAAAATAACCTACCAGATGCAACCATAAACTGTCAAATTGAATGAAGTTAGGTTGTGCTTTGACATTAAAATAAGAACAGACAGGAAAGAGCAGCTATATAAGAATACAATAGGAACAAGAATCAGTGTTGATGATGGAGAACATATGCGCACCTTCAAGCTCTGATTGCAAATGCATCAATTAAAGAAAAAAGACTGAGAAACATTCAGATGCAGAGAAGATGTTTTATCTTAAAACCTACCTCTGTACTGTACATCTTTAAATGTTGTGATGCATGCGTTTTGTTCCATAGGTAAAAAAAAAAAAAAAATGCAAACAGTAAAAACATTTTTTTGTGTAGAAAACTCATACCTGAGCGAAATATGAATTTATTAAGTAAAACTTCTCCAAAAGTCATTTGACGACGAGCCCAAAATGTATAAGACGTTGCAACGTTTCCATAAATCAGTGTTGAAACTGTGTGGAAGTTGCTTACACATCGATGTCTGCGAGTGCATTACCATGTAATCAAGTCATGACCTTGTATGTGACCCCATTGCCGCGGGGCATTGCAGCTAGCAAGGCTAACGTGAGGCTAATGAGTGTCATTCATTGCATTTGGGCGCAAAGGAACATACGAGCCCTCTTGCACACACACACACACACACACACACACACACACACACACACAAAGAGACACATATTCAACAGATCCAGCCTTCCGATCACTGCTCTGCTCACAGCCCTGGAGCTCACAATGAAACCCAGTGTCTCCCTCAGTGGGCAGTCGGTGCCCTCCTCCCAGACCATTTCCACTCATCCGCGACAGAAATAGACATTGCTTTGCTTCCCTGCTCATTCTCCTAGTCAACTTGTGGTTGACACACATTGGATGAATGACTACTTCCTCCTGTTCGCCTCCGCCGACTACTGAGGTGCAGTTCTGAGTTGTCGAGCTTGCCACTGAGAGAGAAAAAGAACAAGGGAGGTTGGGTTCAGCTTGCAGGGGAGATGGCGGGGTGGGGGGTGGGGGGGGGGAGATAGGGAGCTTGTGTGCCAGTTTCAGCAGACATGTCCTGCACACACATAAACACACAGACTTACAGCAAAGCTAGCTGGCTTTTGACAGTGGCAGAATTATTATGGCGAGGTGAATATTACCCCCTTGGGACTTCATTTACCTCCAGCATATTCACTGAGTTTCTCCGTGTTTTACTGCTCCCCATAATCCAAGTCCACCACACACCACACACACCCGTACACTCATATCACCGCAGCACACACTATTTTTATGTTCATGAGTGTTGTCAGGGTTATTATTGAGATCATTATGGGATGTGGATAGTATTCAGATGCCCCCCCCCCACCCTTCCTCTTCAACTCCACCCTTTTTGTTGCAGTTTGGAATCTTGGAGACCTCTCATGAAAGGTTACCGAAGCTTTCCCATTCCTATTTATAAGGAAAGCATATATTCAATCATAAACACACACTCACAGAGGCAGTTTTGTATTTTACAGCCAGCGTTATTGTAATTCTCCTCTTACTGTTTAGTCGGTAAAGGTCACTGATGGACTTCTTTTGTTGTGCTGTTTGAGGTCTCTTTTGCCCATTGTGTTAACAAGTCATTAAAAATTGAGTGAACTAAGGCAGGCCAGGAGACATTGCATATGTTTGGAGGCATTATTATTATTAAATAATCATGTTTGTCTCCTAAATTGAGAGTGACTCATGCCACAATATCAGTAATTAGATAAATTATTGATGAGGCAGCGGATGGGTTAGAGGATGGTCGGTCGTAGAAATGGAATTGCCAAACCCAATTACTGTCTTTTTCTCAGAGTGGCCCCATTAGGGTTGTCACTTCGACCACTAAATTGCAGCAATAATAAAACCACAACTAGCACCCAACCGGCTTAATTAATAGGGAGATGATTAATATTTTAATTGCAGCAGATTAAATACAACTTCCATTATGAGGGAAGCTTTAAAAGAATCGAGGCAGACATCTTATGGTGTCTGCTTTAAAATGTCAAACAGGTCATGTTTCACAACCAGCTCTCTCACACTGACTTTGATATAATGCAAGCAATATGAAAAGGGTATTTCAGGTCAGGTCACACAGATAGTTTTGCAATAACATGATGGATGTGTCAGAATTTTCCTGGAGCTGTCAGTGACTGAAAACAAAATTCTAAATCAGTTACAGAGATTTTTGCAGATGATAAGTGCACAAGAGAGTTGCAACTATATGCAATGTTGAATAGCTGATGTGTAGACTATATAGCTGATACCATGCAACAGTTTGGATCCCTAAAAATACTTACGGGTAGCAAAAAGCCTCACAAACAATCACAGACAGCTTTATCAGCTTTTTACCAGAATATGAAAAATATTATCCATGCAACAACGAGCTATGTTTAAGGCTTGTGTCGCCCTATTTAAAGGAATTTCTCTGTTATGTGGCAAACGGCTGCATATATCTTTCAACTTTTATGTTTCCCTCTGCAAAGAAAGGACTCCAACAACAGACCACCCTCAAGCTAACACAATACCCCTGGGTTCATGTGTGCCATCAGCATTATGAGGCACCTGCACACACACACACACACACACACACACACACACACACACACACACACACACACTGATGCCACAATAAAAAGACACCATCCTTCCGCTAATACCAATCAGCCCCCTCTCTCAGGAGGGCATGGTGTCTGCCATCCCCAACATGAATAAAACAAGTTGTTATTCTTTTCTAGATAAACACCCTCCAAGTGCCCGCAAACAAGAGGGGGAAACAACGCCAAGCTTTGGTTTTCCTCAAGCAATTGCAATGGAGACGGGCTCCCCAGACACTTGCTGGGCTCTGCAGAGTGGTCCTACCCTGTACAAAGAGTCTGCTTTGCCAGAGGCACAGGATGGAACTTCTAAGCACAAACAAAATTTTACTAAATACCTAGCAAAGCTTGCTCGCCTTTTGAATAAAGCCTATTATTCATTCACTTTGTCAATTCTTTATATGCATGGTATTAATCAAATTCCCCAGTGAGATTTGAGCTCTTGTTTGTTCATTTGAATCTAGAGAATGACTTTGCTGGTAAGTGAATCATTAGGAAGCATCACTTTGGCCCAGATTTGACAAAGAGGCTGGGAAGGTGTACATTAGCCGATGGAAAAGGTTAAGCATGGTAAAATGAGAGAGGAAATGTGGCGGACAAATTGAGAAATTAGCAATGTGCGGGTGGGGAAAGTCTCGGAGGGCCCGGCACTGAGGCGAGACCTATTATGGCACATGGCACCAGGCAGCTGGGTGGGTAATTATCATCATGTGTTTAGCAAGGCGCCCTTATCCAGGGGAACATATATGACTTGTGCTTTAACCACTTAGTTGGCCCATTTAGCTCTGTGCCGTGGCGTGTATGTGTGAGTGGGGGATGACTGCAAATTTTCAGCGTTTGCTGCTTTAACGGTAGGCGGCGTTTCTCCGCTGCAGATGCTGGCAAGTCAGCCCTGGTTGACACCTTGGACTATGATGCAGGTGTGTGACCCGTACTGTGGTGCCAGAGCGGCTAAGGTGGCCTCACGGGCGCAGTTTGATGTCCTTGGGGAAGGTGAGAGAGTGACCCCATGAAGATCCAGCTGGGAGCATAGTGAGCAGGAGGCCCAGATGTGTGTGCGTGTGTGCGTGTGCGTGTGTGTGTGTGTGTGTGTGTGTGTGTGTGCGTATGCACATGTAAGTGTGAGTCTTTTAGTCTCTCCATGTGTGCCCACTGCCAGCTTGGTATGAAACAGCTGGCTCCCACCATCTGCTACTCCTCTACATCACTAGCCCCAGAATGTTTATATGTTGTGCAATACGTGTGTTTTTTTCATGTGTTGCAGGCCTTTTTTTGTCCGTATAATCCACAATCAGATATCTCTGCATAAATATGGTATCAACTAATTTAAGAGGGTTGACTGTGCAGTAAATAAACCATGTAGTAACCTTGTAGGAAGATTTATTTAATTTATTTATCGAATAAAAAAATCAAAAAAATCTACTGAATGTACAATTCTTTGAAAAGCTACACTAAGAATATCTAGTGTATGTTAACTTACCCTTTGGTTGTTAATCATTTGCTCCAAGCAAGCCAATCGAACCGTCTTAGGGAGAAGAGAGGAGGATTGAGAGGTTGGGAGGGAGGAGGGGTTAGTATGCTAAAATCCACCCAAAACAAGACACATGAGACATATGGTTCTAGTGTTAATTAGGGAGCCAATATTACAAGATAAATCAGAGATGGAGGGAAGGTTTGGTGGAGAGGGAGTTGGGGGAGGAGGGACAGAGGAGGAGAGGGAAGGAGGGAAAAGAGAGAGGGAGAGACCGAAAGAGAGACGGCAGGGTGTTGATTTGAGCAGGGCCTGGGGGCAGCCTACAAGGCAGAAAGGGGAATGATAGACTGGCTACCCAGGCGCTGATCAAGTCTGTGCAGCTCTCTTCTGTTCATCAATAGTGAACAACTGGCAAAAGTAAGTCTGGTAGCTGTGCACTTATATGCTGAGAAGTCAGAGTTAAACATGTCACTCTTAAGCTAATTCATTATGCCTTTTGATCTACTGATGGCTGAAAGTGCATTTGTACGGATCAATACTTTCTTTTCATAAACACTGATGCCATCTGCAGTACTCGTGCACACACACTGACGGAAAGTATCACGTTGCTCACAGAAGACAGTAATGAAAAATGATGCCGCTCTACCTCCCCAAATTTCAAGTAACAGCGGCGGCAAAAGTGAGTAATCTGTAATCGGAGCGATGTGGAGGAGTGCGGCGCCGCTAATGCGACTAGACCCCGCTGTTCTCTGAGGAAGACAGCGCTGGAGGGGAGGAAGAAGAGGAGGAGAGGGAGAGGCAGAGGGATGAGCAGGAGGAAGAAGAACACACATGGCAGAAGGTAGGAAACAAGGCGCTCTGTGTGGGCCCCATTATTTTTACTCCCCATTCTCTTATCCCCTCTCTCCTTCTGAGGACGGCAGGATTTTTCTCCTCCTCCCTGACATAAAAGTAAACAACGTTGCCTGCAGGCACAATTTTCCCAGCAACACAATAAAATGTGCAGTGAATTTATGATGGTCATCCATTAGCTCTTACCAAGGAAACATCACCCGTATCTGTCGTCCATCATTATAATAGAGGGTTAATGCACTGAATTTACATAAAAAAGTCATATTGTCTGCATGAATTATTTACACCCTCAGCTGTTTTTTCCAATTTCCCTCATTTTTTCCCTCTCTGTCCTCTCGTTCGTGGCAAAGCGCTTTTGGTCCAGATTCTTGTGGAGAAAATCTGACAGTAAATTCTGCCATGGGGTGGTCCTGTTGCCACCACCTCACTGTCCCAATATTTCTCTCCCTTCCTCCCTCCTTTCTTCCCTCCTGCCCAACCTCTCATCCTCTTTTTCTGTCTTTGTCCAGGAGGGACAATGAGAGCTGGGGGGGTCACTGGGGTGTGCTTGTTTATGGTCCTCTGGTTATTATCGAGTCAATCAACGCTAAAAATCTACCCACTTCTAAATTAGATTAACTGCTGATCATGGTACGCTAGATTATTAATTCTGTGCAGCGTTCGACAGTAAGTGTGTGGATCGATAAACCTGAAATATGAGTATAAACAGGGGACACTATAAACAGATACCACAAAAGAGATGATTCATTAGGCCAGTCCATTGTGCACAAATGTACTTAAAAGTTAAATCACATGCTACAGTTGAGATTATTGCTCCCTAATTCTGTAGTAGCCTAATCTAGTAGTGTGCACAAAGTGATCCCAGTGCCAGCCGTCCTACTGTAAATGAATTACCCTGATATCACACCCCTGTAATGAAGGCTAGTACAGCCCTAACAGTTGCCTCTCAGACCCCAGGGAAAGGCTCAGTGATTGAGCAATTATGACAAACTCAATTACTGTCATCATATTATCATAGCTAATCCAACTCTGCCATGCTGCGCCTTCCACTGCACTGATCACAGCGCCTTTTTCACTGTCATTGAGGTGAGAAAGTGCTGTCATTGACACTGCTCCCATGAACGCCCTCAAATGAATATGCGGCAAATATGTCAATCTACTGGTGCCTGTCTCCATTTCTATCCTTCTATGCTGGATGTCGCCGGGATGGATGACTTAATTTTTTCTAATTCTGCCTGACAGTGCCACGGGCGCTCTGAGCTAAATTTGCGAAGCGCCTTGACAGACTGCAGGTTTTGTTTCTGCTCCCCTGATATGGCTAACACGCCTCTAAGTGACGATCACAGCGGCGGGCAGAGGCGCGCTGCTGCCACGACTCGTCCGGATGTGCAGTGAGGCGAGCGGAGGGGAAGTGAGCGAGAAGGGTTCAGTATAGTAGTGTAAGCTAAAGGAGGAACCTATACAAATCGGTGACCTCACCACCCTTCAGGTAATCCTGCAGCTGTGGGAGTGACACAGGTCAGTCAAACAGATGTAGATGAGGAGGTCGGTGTTGAGGAAAGTCAAAGACAAAACTTGCACAGCGCCGGTGTTTTGCAGAGACAGTGGGAGTGATGCCAGAGGTGTGAGGGAAGGTGAATGGATCAATTGGAGCTGAGCCTCAGGTATAACCCATTCTCTTCCATACAAAATCCCTTCATACCACCTCTCCCTGCCCTCCACACTGCTGGCGTTGTGTGTATCCTTTCCTCTGCAGTCTTGTTTATTCCACTCACTGGTGCACTTCTCCTAAGGGGCCTGATCCCTGCTTGCCTCCAGGCCCATATTTCAGTCCTGTTAAGGAGGTGGGGATTAGAGGTCAGAAACATGGTCACCTCCTCAGCTTGCATCGATTGCTGTCCACATGTTTCAGGAAGTCACGAAGGCAAGCAACGACCTGTTGAGGTGTAAGGTTAGGCTCGTGACCTCGGGACTTCCTCTATGGTCTTTCCCGCCTGTAAGACAGTCCTCGAAAAACTCCAAAGGTTCGTCGTTTCAGGTTTTAAAGCACTTCTTGTACTGTAAATGTGTAGGTCCACAGCTTCATCCAACAACAACAAAGTCACAGATCAACGTACAACAAATGTCAAAATAAAATAAAATCTATTTTAATTGCGGTGTTCCATTTTTCAGCGTATCTTCCTTTCGTGACGCATCTTTGTTTCGGTGCACGTTTTTCAAACACAAATGTTTCACTGCCATGCTTTGTCAGTTCAGGCTTTGTTTTCACTGCCAAAATTGACTGTCACTGTCCTGGCACAAGAGCTTGAATTCATTTGATGGAAAGATAAAAGAGGCTGATGACGAAGACGGATTGATTGAGGGAGTCTGGAGTTATTACCTCCACCAACAAGGTTGTGTTTTGACCTGTGTCGGTTGCTTGGTTGGTTGGAATACGCAAACACTACGGGATACATTTTCATGAAACTTGGTAGAAGGATGTGGCATCAGCCAGGAAAGAACTCAATTTTGGTCCAGATCCAGATAAAGGGATTGATCCAGGATGGTTTTTCCACTTTCTTTGACATTTCTAGATAGTACTTTTTTTTTCAGTCAGCCATGTGTAGAATTGTTCGGGTAAGGTGGAGGTAAGCAAAATGCTGTTATAGTAGGTTTTTGATTTGATAGTATAGTTATAGTTTGTAGTATGTGTCCAAGTCTAAATCAAGTATACAAACAGAGGAGCATTAATAACCAGCAAAACTAGTTTTGGGGACGTTAGACGATTTACCTGAACATTTTTTCCCTGTCGTTTTTACTGACAGTTTTATTGATCACTGAATTAAGTTGGTTCAATGTGCTGTAAGTGAGGCTTCCTTTAATGTAGAGTTACTGGTAGCTGAGCTCACTTCACTTTCCACATAGCTTGCCAAATTCTGTTTCCCACAGTGCATGATTTTATGCCATACCTTTTTTGAACGCTAATGCAAACATCATGATATTCTAATTAATATTTATTGTTTCAATTACTTATGTTATAGGTTAAACAATTTGATAATGATGTCATGATAAAACTTTTTTGTAGACTTTAGCTGGCCAATCAGCTTCTCTGCACACAAGTACACCTAATGAATAATATTCTAAAAATATAATAAATAATAATAATAATAATAAAAATAATAATAATAATAATAATAATAATAATAATACATTATGCTTACTATGTCATTTCAATCATTTGGATGACAAAAACTACAAAACAAGCACCTGAAATCTCGGGTGAGGTTTTTTTCATCTACATGTTTACATGTTTAAATTCACATGCTGTATCTCTGCATTTATGTGTTAAAAGGCAGTATGTAGATTGCTAAATTGACAATCAACATTTGATAAAAAAAAATAATACAATTGTCTGGTTTTCATAACGATGTTTTATTTTTTATTGGTTTAGTAAATGTTTGTGCTTTGTGAAATTTGATATTTTCTGTTTCTATCATTTGTTTCTGAAATCTTGAAAGATCTTGTGAGTTTGATGAAATTTTTGTTTCATTAATTTGTTTGATGAAATTAATTTTGATTTAGTTCATTTGTGCAAAGTAAAATAAGTGCCAAATTATACACCACTTTTTAACAATATGTTGTTTCATGCCCAGAAATGCCACTATACACAATATAGTCACTAGTCAAGCCACGCCAAGTTTGAAATATTATTATTTTTTTGTCAGTAGAAAAAAAAACAGCTACCACTGGAGTCATACTTTCAAACAACTTGCCAGGAAAGTAAACTAATCTCTCACTTTGAAACAAAGTATCCCATGATGCTGAGATGTGCTGAGAAGAACTTAAGCAGGTCAGCTCACTGTACAAATAGGGTGGCAAACAAATTTGCATGTAAAAATTAAAAATCAATGTTTTCCAGCTTACCTAATGACCAGTCTCCCTACTCCTGCTCTTAGGCTCTGATTAACATTCACAGAGGTTCAGGAGAAAATGTTAGAGCAAAGCATTAATCTCTCTCAGCAAAAAAGCTTGTATCTTCTGACAGGTGGGTCAAAGTTGTAGTTTAATCTAGCCCATAATTTCAGAAATGTGCTGACAGAGTGCATTATAATACATTAAAACCTGGTCGTGTTTGAGAAGGCTCAAAGCGAGACACCTCAGCAGGTAGTCTGCGTCCCCAGCTCAGAGTTATGACGCGTTTGGAAAATGAGAGAAATGCAGCAGGATCCAGAGGAAACGCCACAGGAAAACTGTATCTGAGAGGAAAAAGAAAAATGTTTTATTTGCTTTCATATAGGCATCTTGCTGATGTTCTTGTTTAGTGGCTGATGTCAGAGAAACGTCTTTGATTAACCCTTCTATTGTGTTCCGGTCAAATCTGAGAGATTTACAAGTTTTTATCTCTAAAAAAAATGTAGTTAATTCCATCTGTTTGTCATAAGGTTCCATGACTTTGTTCACACACACAGCAACTGAACACAAAAAGAAGTTTTCTAAAATTTTGGGTGTTTTATTGAACTTATGAACACCTTTGGTGTTCGTGGTCAAAAATGCATTAGAAACGCCCCTTTTTTTGCTTCCATGGCAACCCCCATGAGAACCTATCCCCTATAGATTTTTACCCCATGGGAACCACACCTGTTGGTAATTGTCAAACACAATTGCAATGATATAAACAACTTTCTCACAGCTCTGGTATATAAAGCTTTTTTGAGGCCTTGCTCACAGTTCATTCTGTGGCAACATGATGGCCAAGAGATATGAGCTCAGGTCAATGAGGCCTAAAGGCCATAAATAGCAAATGGAAGTTCAAAACTTTTAATGTTCAAAAGAACTTCTATAATATAATATCTATTATTATGGATTTATAAACAGCTAGACTGGAGCGATCAGTTTTAGTTTGCAAAATGTTAACCTGTGTTAAAACATTGACATCTTTTAAAACCAACAGTACAAATGCCAGAATTTTAATGACACTCTCACCCGCCACAACTATTTATTTGTTTGATGACCTGCACTTGACTTTATTGGCCATTGGCACAAAGGTGCCCTCATAGGTGTCCTATTGAAAAATGTGTCTCTTACCTCTTACCCAACGTAGTGGAAATAATATCACTCACACTGAGAGATCATGGTGTCAGGGTCAATTGTCCTGCAAAAGATGGGGGGGGGGGAGATGGGAGACATGTATTGATTTTTCATTTTGTTGGGGTAAGCAAGCATGTTGCAGCTGAGCGTGGGTGCAATGAAGCAGACAGGATGTGCTAGACTGCTCTTCCAGCTTGTCATCCCGTGAGCTGTGACTGCTGAAAGCCACCTTGAAAACAATTATGACAAAAAACAAACAAACTATAAAACACTGTCCATGTGTGATTTCTGTTTCTTTCCATTCAAGGCAATGCAAATGCCTGGGGTAATAACCAATCTGATGACAGTATTTAAAGCAAACAGCGCTGGTGGAGAAAATTTGGCCGGGGATCCAGAGATGAAACTCAGCCAACATCACCCCAGATATGGATGAGGGAGAGCGAGCCGGAGTTGGCAACAGTAGACCATGCTGGGGCTTGCAGGGTGAAAATCCTTGTCGAACACATTATATGATGCCACAGGTCACAGACGCATTCCAGCAGTCCAGCCTGCAGCCTAACAGCTACAAACAATGAATGAACCTCAGGTGATGTCTCCAATGAAACCATCTAAAGTACTTCATCACAACGCAGAGGATGGGGTTTGATAAAGAACTCAAGTTATTCCCATCAACTCCTCCATGTTCCTGTTCTCTTTGATTTTGCAGTGGAGGACATGGACCTCATTTTGGGTCATAACCTACAACGCATCCTTGTAAATGCTCCTGTCGCGGTGGGACACAACAAAATGCTTACAACTCATTCTGGACCATGGCAGGGATTAGGAGCCCTTGAAGTCAGTTCACTTCCTGAATAAACATCACCTGTTCGGAGGGTGTCTTAAGCTCCTCCATCTCCCTACTCCTCACACTCTCATCACAGCTCATGCATTCTGACCATTGTCTCCCTACTCCTGATTTGCAAAGGCTACGGTCTCAGCAGCAGTCAGAGGTTTTACAAACAGACAGGGTGGAGAAAACAGCGGTCATCTGCTGCTCTCTCTGCGCTCCAGTCGTCTTGATGACTAATACACGCTGTTCTAGAGCTCTTGACCCCTCTGCCGTGCACCACCTCCTCTCCTGTCTGTGATGTGAGGGTCAGAGTCGAATGCTTAAAATATGAGCTCATCAGTAAACCTAACACTTCCTGTTATGGTGCTGAACACGTCCTAAATATTTATACAATCCATCCTTTTTATATTGATGAACAGTGAAACAGGCGGAGAAGACATATCTGTGACATGAGTGGAGTGTTTGTCATTTCTACAGGTCAAATATACATATATTGTACCTAGAAATGCACCTGGAAAATGCACCTTTTTATAAAGTCTGTATATACAGTGCTTTATTTGAGGTTTCAAACTCACCTCTGAAATTGAGGAACATCTACCAAACATTGACAGAAATGCTGCATTTTCAAAAATAAAAACAGAAGCTACAAAATCTTATTTTCAGAGTTTTGGCCATCATTCCTGTTTGTTATGGTGACATTTTACTCACTATGTTAATTACCTGTGGTTCAATCTCATCAGGGCTGAAAGGGTGACAAGAATTGCGCATGAAAAGGAATATTTGTTTTAAATATCAGCTTTAAAATGTGGATTTATTGTTGATTTTAGATTGAGGATTTAGAGAATAAAAAAATGATGTGTACACAGGTTCAAACTCTGCGTTTTGAGGGAGTAAAATGTATCTGAGCAGCAATGAGGATTCTGCTGGGAGGAGTATGATCTCCCTTACATGAACTTTAGATCTTATTAAAGCCAACAACACCATACCTCTGGGACATAAGGAGGAGTTTCAAGTGGTGTAAGTCAATGAGGTCAATTTAGAAACAAAAGTAATTCACAATAAAAGCCAAAAGAAAGGCATAAAATAAAAAACACAAAAGAAATAAGATACCACATAAAAGTAAGAAGTGCGAGGTTTTATTGAGAACTATACACAAATATGTTGGACTTTGTCAGTCAGCAGGTAGCCAAGCAGCACACACAAAAGAAAAGAAGAAGAAAAAAGGCCAGCTTTTAAAACCCAGCCCACTTAAGCAGGTGTAACTTAAACTGAAGACTTGTTAAAGCCACAAAAGCTGCTTGATTTTACACAACATGACGGTAATGAGTGTGAATCACACAAATAAAGATGGTACATTAAGAATGTCCTCGATGAGATCCCGTAGCACAGAAGAAGCTCGCAAGTTTTAAAGTGTGTTCGACCACCGATATATCTTGTCCTGTCGAACCAATGTCACCTGTTTGTGTGTCCACCGATTTCAACAAACTCAAATATGGTGAATAAAGTGTTATTATAACCAAATAAAAATGCAGAAACAACAAAAATATGACCCGGGGGAATTTTTTCCTTCATGATTCCTGTTTAAATGTTCTTCTATTCTCTGTTATTATAACTCCTTCTCACCGCAGTGATGGAAGCCTACCAGTCTAGCTATAAATCAGATTTCAATCACAGTCTATCAAACTTTGAAAGGTTTCGAAGATCACAAGAAGTTCCCCACACACCTGCTGGGCATGTCAGTGTTTGGGTGAGGCTGGGTATGTGTCTCACACACACACACACACACACACACACACACACACACACACACACACACACACACACACACACACACACACACACACACACACACACTCACACACTCACACACCCCTGTGTTAATTCTTGCCACTAACGCTGTAAGTGTTCCAGTTTCTTTCAGACAGACGGGGTGAGAGAGGTGAGAGAGTTTGCGACCTGGCAGCTGGTTACCTTGGCTGACTCTCACAGGTGAAAAGGGAATACATCACACTACATTATAGCAATAACGGTAATGAATGGCAGATGCAAGCATGCAATAATGGCCAGCACAGCCTTGGTTTTTCATACACTTGATACTATACTTCTCTGCATGCAGCATTTCATTGTTGAAGACCCACTTGTGCACCATACATGTCAAAACCTTGCCATTTGACAAATCCTCACAGTGTTGCTGTAATGCAGGATTTTTTTTTATTCCACAGAGACAGGAAGGAAAAAATTCTTTAAAGGAATAGTTCAGATCAAAAGCTCAGTGTACCAAACACTTGAGGCACAATTTGTCAAATTCACTTTCTGAAGAGTGACAGGGTATATTATCGCGGTGAGCAGCCAGGCTCGGCGTAGAGGCTGCAGTTGTGAGCGGCTTGTGTGTGCTTTTACGTGTGTAATAAAGATCCATAGAAGGTGTCGTGACATGAAGCAGTCATGTGCTCTTAGAAAACTACTCAGGCCTTGCTGTGCCTTGATTCAGATCTCCTCAGGTTAAAGAAGCAACAGATTTCAAAGAAGGTAAGTATCGGCAGAATGTAGTTGGGGCTGGTTTCAGTGTAAATATAAAATGAATGAATGGATGATAAATTGAATTATATTTTAAAATGTATCACTGTCCACCTTTACAAAACACCAATGTTTAGAGTACAACATGAATAATATATACTTTAATGTGCATTTTTCTAACTATGCAGTAATGTGTAGGTACAGTTTTAATGTTGTAGCTGACTGAACCGGTGGAGGGAACTTATAAGTGATACGTTTTCATAAGTTGAGCTTGTGTAGCATAATTACAAGGTTAATTTACAAAGTAAATATTAATTATATTGCAAAATAAATGTGCTTAAATAAAAGTGGGTACATGATTTCAGTACCATAGGGCTGTACCCAGGTATGTTACATTTAAATGAATGTGAATGTATTTATTTTACACAGCCGAGAAACTATAATACAGTTCAGCCAAGCCTGCATTCATTGCTATATGTACATATTTGCATATCGTCATGTGCTAAATTCTGTTTCTTAATTAGCTCCACTGGTGTCCGGCCTTTATCAGCTGGTCTATGGTGCTTGCAATTTGCAGTGTGTGTGTGTGTGTGTGTGTGTGTGTGTGTGTGTGTGTGCCTGTCCGGCCAGGCCCTGCAACAAGCACTTTACTAGTAGGCCTATGTGTGTGTGTGGTGCTTGTGTTAAATAATGCATGGCCCCAAGCCCAGGACGGGCCCTTTGATAAAGTACAGCTTCGTGGCACATGCATAAGCAGCTCCAGCCATATGCAGAAAGGAGAAATTGATGGTCGAGATAAAGTCTGCGCTGCTGCTGCTCATCTGTGTGTGTGTGTGTGTGTGTGTGTGTGTGTGTGTGTGTGTGTGTGTGTGAACGAGAATGAGGCAGAGAGATTTATGGATCATACCAGTGTCTATATGTGTTTGATCAGGTGGCAATTAGAAGCTTTTTAGGATGAAGTGTGTGTGCTGTGTGAACACGTTTGAAAATTTAAACTTCTTGTACAGTCTGATACCATCAAGCAAATATGAAAATGCACATAAAGAATGCAGCCAGGTGACAGAAAACTGTGTGAGTGAATCAATTTGTGTGTGTTTGCATCAGACAAATGTGTAGATTCTCTGCCTGCGTGCATTTCTCAGTGTATATATATGTACGTCTGTGCAGGTGTGTGTTAACATTCATGTTCTCTCTCTCTTTCTCTCTTCCTGTAGAAGGGAGGTGAGCTGCCAGTCAAAGTCGAAGTGGTCAGGAGCTGGTATGGGGGTGCAAGGTTGCTACCATCCTCTGATGAGGAGGGCAAAAATGATGGCGAACATTCACATACAAGCTAACGAGCTAGGCCTGTATCAAGCCAGTGTCTCGATAGCATGCATGACCCCAGACCCTTTCAAAATAATACTGATCTAACTTGCAACCTTTTTTTTCGACATCTTTCGTACTTTATGCCATTATTTCCATGCCTTCACTCTCTTTCTGGTGTGTCTCATCCAGTTCCACGGGTTGAGAAGTTCTCCAGCTCATCACCATCAACCAAAGATGTGACAGCATAGAACTCTTGCATTCATTGTCTTGCATTAAATACATTTAGAGTGTAAGTGTGAGAAAAATGTACTTGCATATAAATATGAAAGTTCCTGTTAAATGTCAACATGAATTGAATGAATGGATAAATTGACTTTTTAAAAAAATTTTTTTACATCTCCTTCAACTTCTACTCAATTCCCTTCAAGTGTTTCCTTACTTCATACCATATTTTCATGTCTTCACTCTCTTCCTCGTGTGTCTTATCAATTTTCATTATCTCTGCGAGTTCTGAAGCCGTGCAGCTCAGCACCATTGTCCAAAGCTGTGACAGCACAAACCTCTCTGTATGCCCTAATTCATTAGACATGTCACACTCTTTTTATCTGCTACCCACCTTCCTCACCTCCTCCCCCTCCTTTATTCCCTGTCTTCTTCATCCCTTGCACCAACTGCCACCCCCTCACCCAGTCATAAAGGAGAGACAGTCGGATATACAGGAAGAGACAGAGAAAACCCTATCTCTTTTTGTTGCAGCTTTAATTTACTTCGTACATTAATATTTCAGGGCCCTCTGCAGACTTGGTGCAGGAGCCAGTGGGAGCTACTGTGGGTGTTGATGCAAGTTTGTGTATGTGTGTGTCACATTCCAGCTGTAGGAGGGGAGAGGATTAATATTTCAACGGGCCTTATTGGAGACCCCTGTACCGGCTCCACCAAACCAACATGGCATGGGTGCACAGTGGTACACCGGCTCATCTTGCTTCTCCAACCTTTTGTCTTTGTGCCTACTCCTGTCTTTCATTCCAGTCTTTACTCTGTTTTCTATCTCTACTTAATTTTTTTTTTTATGTCAATTAACTCGTTAGATACAATTTATTATTTCAAACAAAACAAAAATAATCCAAAAATGAAAGTAAGTTCTTATCTTTTGCAGGCGTTCAAAGAAGCAAGTATCAGGCAAAAATATGACCTCAAAGAAATGTGATCTTGTACATGAAGGTGCAGTGTACCAAAAGGAGGAAAAAAGACCAATAAGCAATTTGAAAGAGTTGGAATTGGATTTTGAAGTGGAAGAGGATGATGAGGATGCACGGGCAGCTTTTATCACAGATCAGTGAGTCTCTGAGCGGGGGTCTCCTGGTCGCTGCATCACGGGCACCCAGCAGGAGGCCATATTGAAATGAGGTGCCTTTCCCCAGGCTCTTAGCCACCCCTGACATTTGGGTGTGTGTGTGTGTGTCTATGTGTGTGTGTGTGTGTATGTGGAGTGTTTAGCGTGAAGGGTGGGGGCTTGTGTTTCCGCCCAGAGACCCAATTGCCTCCGCTCCCCTACTACTTGTTTCCCCCTCTTCTACCCCTACCAGCCCTAACCCTCCTTCTATTGGACCCTGTTTCTCATTTACCTATTCATTTAAAAGCAGAAAATGCCTACCGCGATCCAATATGGGGTTGAGGCAGGGGGGCGCGAGTGGGCCCTCAGCAGGAGTGGAAAACACAGCAACAACACGATGAGGACAAGGAGGAGGTGGAGAGTGAAGGAGAGAGGTGGAGAATGCCCAGACCTCCGACTGGAGATGGCTTCAAATGACTTCCCGTCTCTCTCTCTCTCTCTTCTTTCCATTCCTCATCTCCCCTCGATGTCTCTCTCTGTTTTCCCTCACTTTGTCCCTTTTTTCTCTTTTTTTCCTCACCAATGCTCTGCTCACTGAGGTATAGGGCTAAGATTGGGATGTGCAGGCAACTTGACCCCGCTGCTGAGACAAAGCAGGGTGTTCCAACCAGACCCTGTCAGTGTGCATGTATCTGTGGAGGTGTGTGTATGGGTCTGTTTTTTTAATTTTTTTACAGAAACCACCCTCCGTCCACTCGTCATTATTTCACACTCTCTTTTTCTAGTTTGCCTATGAATTCTGCGGCTCCAGAAGCCAAAGCAGAGGTGAACTTCTGAGAGTTTCTGTGTGTTTGAAAAGTCAAAGAAAAAAGTACTTTGTATAAACGCTAAAGTAAAACGTGGTTAGCTCTGAGTAGCAGCGAGAGCGCTGTATGACATGTTTTATGCATGGCTGCTGGGTCTCTCAGGTCGGATAGTTTCGCATCAACAAAGTGCAGAGGGTGGGTAAAGGTGAGAGGCATGCTGGCAGAGGGCGTTGGGTGTGAGGAGGGAGGAAGGGAGGTGAGAGCAGGAGGACTTAAAGTAAACAGTTGCAGATTTAAGCAGCAAAACAGTCAGTGAGGAAAGCAAAGCAAATTTAATTAATGGAGAGCAGTGGTTGGCAAATACGAATCCAGGAAGTGTAGAGAAACAAATTAAAAAATTAACCTTAAACATCATTATTATATCTGAAAACGCTGCCAAAATGCTTGACTGATGTGATTACTGTCATTTACCCGACATTCATTTAATCTATGTGACTGATTTAAGGAACATTAGGGTGTTAAATGGGGATAATTGTGACAAAATTGGCACTTATCAGTCAGTGCAGGCAAAAATGACACCGCAAACAGTAGCAACAACACAGTTTCTGTTGTGTAGAATTTCAGATTAATGTCTCAGGAGTTGATCTAGGCACAAAGGAACTGAACACAGAGCTGAAAACAGGTGGTGACCTCGGACGTTCCAGCATTTGTAGCATATCAAGAAGGGCAAAAAACAGCCAGACCTTCCAATAATGGACCTGATTTAGCTGCTTAATATCCCGTTTGTTTAGAGTGAGCAGAATTTGAGACAGTGAAGAAACGGATTGAATGCACAGTAAATGCAAATTTTGTTCTTATCTGTGCAACAGGAGAAAGTTTCCGATCCATATTATAAACCAATTGTGATGATTCACATGGACAATATGGACTGAAGTGCACTTCACTTCCTGTTTTATTTTGTATTTTCTTGAATTCATGCATTTCAGTCTGTTTTACTTCCTGCCTTTGTTTAGTTTCCCGTCAGTTTTTCTCTTCACCTGTTTTCTGTTATCCAATCAGACCTCTCAATGTTTATACTTCTTGTTGTTCACTTCCTGTTTGCCAGATTGGTCTGCCAGGAAAACTAAGACAGTCTCCCAACAATTACAGATTTTCCAGAGATTCCTAGTGTAATACCTCAGTTGCCAAATCCTTTAGTTTGATGCCTTGAGTTTTGTTACTCTCTGGACCTTTTTAGTATCCCGTTTCTTTTGACGGTGTTTGCTCTGCTGTCTGCTAACTTTTATTGTGGCTGACACTCAACCTTCAAGTAAACTTTGGACCATCGTTTGGACTTAATTCAATTCAAGTCAATTTTTGGATTTTGGTCATCACACCAACGGCCATCATGTGTTTTGAGGGTTAACTCAGAGACCCTGAACACATCACAGAACACCAGTTATGAATATAACCACACATACAGCATCTTTACCTTTCAAGCTGCTGTCAAATAATTACCAGGTCTGTCCTGAAGAAATTAAGCATGTGTGGGATTTCAGTGCATGTGATTCATTTCGGTACATTTCAATTAGAACGGAAGATCGTGGTGATGGTGATGAAAGTTTCCTCTCGAATCGGTTTTGCGGTGGTTGCATCCAAAGATTCTGAGAACACTTAAATACCCTCTTGTCCAATCTACAGTATCTACTTCTTCTTTTATCTGTTCAAGTACACAAGCGCAGGCTCACACGCTGCACTGGCCTAATTGCAAAGACTATGCAATTTCCAGAACACAAACAAAATCAAAGGGAGCAGCACTTTCTTCCTTCCGTGTGTTCTTTAATATTATTCAGCAGCTGGGTTTCAGTCCACCTCACAGAAACACCACTACTTCTAAAAAACACAATGTTCTCCTTTGCCAGATTAAACCATAATGGAAGCTGCTTAAGGACCCATATTACCATTATAGTTTCTACTATCGCTCCAGGTTAGGTTAGATCAGCACACAAGCAAAAAGTTGCAATTTAAATGGTGATTTAATTGTTTGTTAAATAATTTCTATTTCAAACGTTTAAGTTGTCTACAGCATGTTATGTTTCTTTCATTCCTCCCCTGCAATGTGAGGTTGCTTGTTGCAGTGCTTTCATTAATGGCATGTCTGGTGTTTATACTCCATGTGAATATTAAGTGTCAATGTGGTGAAAGAGAGGCGTTTAGAACTACATTGTCCCAAAACCCTGCAATCAGAAGATGATCTCACATATGCAAAAAAGGGAACACAAGCGGACCCCCTCCCTCACACGTTTGACAGAGTACCTTTCCTTGTTGAATACATTAGAGAACCCATAGAATGAGAGCAAATGAATGCCCGCTCACTTCCCTAGCAGCCCGGCCTCATAGCAGCTGGGATGGAAAACAACGATTCGTTCCCATCACATTTTTCATCATACCTGCGTGAGCGGATATCCACTTCCCCGCCCACCGTGAGACAACACTGAACACATATCTCCTATAGTAGCTACCTACACACTACATTTGTGCCTACACATAACAATCCTGAATAATAACCACGGGTTTTAACATTCAGCATCCTCTGGAGTAAAAACAGAGAAAAAGAATGAGAGACAGCCAGAAACAAACACAAGGAGAGATGATGATGGGGATGAGGGGGGGGGGGGGGGGGGGGGAGCGGGGGTTGGGATGGGGCAAGAAGGACATCTATCCTTTCTTAAGCCCACCTTATTGGGAAGTGGTGACCCTGGACGTGGGGCTATTGTCTAGGCTCCTTATCATAATGTAGGCTGTGTTGTCTTCTCCATTACACCTTGGCCATTCAATTAGCCCCCATTACCATAGTAATAGAGCGCAGCGTTGCTAGGGTCAGGACTGACAAGGGGAGGAGAGCGGTCAGAGAGAGAGAGAGAGAGAGAGAGAGAGAGAGAGAGAGAGAGAGAGAGAGAGAGAGAGAGAGAGAGAGAGAGAGACAAAAAGATGTCAGTATACCTGTAGGCACACCAACGTCAACCTCTATTATGGCCAAAAAAAGGTGAGGTTATGAGGTGATGTCATCCAGGTATTTGTGGAGAACAGTGAAGGACACTCACAGAAGGAAAGGAATTCAATGAAAAAAATATTTGGCAAGATTTTAAAATTACAGAGGCCCTGACTGTGGGCCAAATTGGGTTGAATGATGTCCTTCGTGTCACCTTGGGATCCAGACATTTTGATGGATGCAACGACCTTGTGAGACATTGTGCATTTTGAAAAAAAAAGCAATGAATTTATTGCGGAAGTGAAAGGAGAAAGTAAAGACAAATGACTAATATACTGTGGCCCTTTCCATGTCAATAATGACTTACAACAAATGGCACTAAGTGGTAGTGATTATCCATAATGAGTGTTGCAAAACAAACGGCTCCAGAAGAAGACGACTCCTGTTTGGTAGAACATTTTTCAAAAGGAGAGGAACGAGAAAGAGGGGTGAAATAAAGATGATGAATACCAGGCTGTGAACACTTCATCTTTTTTCTTTTTTTTTTGCTTGTTGCATTGGTTGGTTGCACCCACTTTTCTGTCATGGAATGACAACCCGGAGAAGAAGTAGGGATAACAGATAAGATAACAGGTGAGATGAGATTCCAGGAGAACACATGTATGTTCGGTAGGCAAAGGAAAGAGGCAAACACTGATATGAAGGTGCCCACAGCTTTTTCCTCCCTTCTTCTCCTATTCGCCTCTCTCTGTTCTGCATTTTCCCCCCAGTTTCCCATCCTAAGTCTGCCGAAAACTCAAATAACCTTTCTCACTCGCTCATCCTTTTACGCCCATTTACCTGTTTTCTCTCATATTCTCTCTAACTTCCCTCCTCCCACAAAGCCTTTCAAACTTGCTTTCCCTTCCTGTTTGCATCATTTTCCCCTTGTCAGCGCCCGTGCCAGGGCGCATGCCAAGCAACCAGTGCTGTCTCTTGTCCCTGTCTGCATGTTGCCCTGTTGTCTCTGCCACTTTCTGGCATTGCACTCATGTGAGATGGGGAGAGAGAGAGAGAGAGAGAGGGTGAGAGAGAGAAAAAGGCAAGGGGCAAAGAAAAAACGCAATGAAACAAGGGAATGCATGCAGATGCAGAGCCCATCTCGTTTACAAATATGCAAATACTGTTGCCTTTGTGATATGCAAATGAGAGATTACAGAACGCTAATTAGGGTCAAAAGAACTGTTCACGTCAATTAGGGGAGAATGAAAAAACCATCCCCACTCTTGCTGGCCCCCAGACCCCGACCACTGCCACGGATATCCTCAGCTTTTGTCTTAAAAATGGAGCCATGACGAAGACAAATAATGAGAGACATGTATACAAGGGGCAGGTCACAAACATTTGGATAACCAGCAAAGCATCTTGGAAAGGGCAAAGGTCCAGATTTGTTTTAGTGGAAGGACATGGTTGGCTTTCAACTATAATTACAATACCAGTCAAAAGATTGGACACACCTTCCCATTCAAGTGAATGTGTATACATGTATGTCTTTGACTTGGCGTGAGAGGATCTCTTGATTGGGCCAAGGCAGCTTTGTATTAAGATAAGAAGAACAGAAGAGCTCATGTTATAATATACAGTAAGTAATAGAAAATAAGGGGGACTAAAAAGATCAGAAGGTGAAAGGCAGAAACATGCAGACTCTATTTTTCTGTTTTCCCTTTCCCGTTTCTGTCCATCACTCCCTCCTTTGTCAGTGTGTCTGTCTAGTGTGTGCAGGAGGAACACACTGTTATATTTGCATCCTAATGACCCCTCCAGTGGCCCCCGAGGCTGGGCCCTCTGCATTGCCCAGAGATCAATTAGGGCCATGGCTCGGCGTCTACTGTGCCCCATTATAAGCAGCTACCAACTTTCTTTCTCACTGTCGCTTCCCTCTTTCTCCCACACGTGTCCTTCATGTGCACCTCCACCTTCTCTCATCTCCTACATGTCTACTACAGTTTATACATGCCCACAGACAAGCATAGACACACTCATTCGCTTGTTATACAAACCAATCCCCCTTCACGTACTGTAGAAACAGAACCGGTGTCACTCTCTCTTGCTATGGTTTTATAGTGGTGAGGTGAAGGGATGAGTAGGATCTCAGCCTTGTTGCCGGGCAAAGCCACACAAGGCCCAGTTTGTGAAATGGACATCCTTTTGACGGAGCCAGGTTCGTGAGGCTCATGTGGCTGCCAATCACACTGATTTAAAGGCACACTGATCCAACCGGGGATGAGCAACTTGACTGAGGATATGGAGCGCTGTAAAACTATTTGGTTCTCCTTTTTCCCCCCTCAATGTGGGACAAAGATGTAGATCTCTTGATGATTTGAGGAAGGCTAAACTCATGCTCCTCAAGCATACGATATGTTTATGTTTGCCGAGTTTGTCTGGCAACAATACAGCAGTTAAAATCCTGCAGATATGTCATACAAGTGTGTTTGAAAGCAGGATCATGGAAAATGTAGCTTAGGGGTTAAAGCTGTGGCCCACGGATTGTGAGGCAAGACTGAAGTCCGGATTTTTGAATCAAACTGTAACACATAATCCTAACAGTGTTGGATGTGAGTGAGTGACGTGCACAAACAATAGTGCACAAACAGTAACTTTGGTGCTTTTTGTTCTGCATGAAATATGTGAAAAGCATAGAAAGGAATGTGATACACAGAATAACACACATGTTGTTTAGCACAGTGTTAGAGCTGGTTAATGTATTGATCGCCATGACTGAAAAGACCTGTTCCATCGGATTTGGATGCATCCTTGAAATAGTTGAGGTGATGACTTATATCCAGTTTTTTTTCACCAGGAGTTGAAAGTCTCCTTATTATTTGCTCCTTAGATTAACCGGGTGTTAACAGACCCTGTACTGCTGCCTGAGTTGCAACCACCCCGATGCAATATTCATGTAAATATGCATAGGCACCGCTGATACAAGATTACACCTCTTAGAGAATTTCTATAGCCAGATTTAACAGGAATGTTAAACTGTGCTGCAGCTGTATTGCATTGAGATAGCTCTTGTCCAGACAGCTAGATATGCTCCTTTAAATATAAGTAGACTGCAACATAAGAGAAAAAAATGTTATTTTAAGTTTAGAGAGCTATGATTCAATGTTTCTTTAGTTATTGGTGATTCTTTTTTTTTTGTTGTTGATGAACTTCTGTTACTAATACAATTGTAAAAGAACAACAACAGAGAAATTGAACATTGTGTTGTATTGAGAGAACGTACTGACAATAAAACAGAATATTATATCTATTGGCTACATTTAAAAAGGCAAGATCCTTGGAGGCAATCACAGTCTTTGCTGCTTTCTCTTTAAAGTCACTGCACACTTACTTCACCATGCATGTGTGTGTTTGTGTGATGTTACTTTGAATGAGTCCGGATGAGTGTAATGTAAACCCACGTAATGCAACCCATTCTTTTATGGACTACCGTTTTGAAGCCTCAACTTTGAAATTATGGCCATCATCATCTTGGGTTTTTTTTCGAGTTGGAAGTGGCCATATTTAAATGAAACGAGTGTTATCGGGATGCATAAAGCTACGTCCGTAACCGATCGTATCTCACTGAGGACACTCCCTGCTCGCGACTTGTCAATGACAAGGTAGCCAAGCCCTAAAACATAGCCATGCTTTATCATACATTTTATTCTGAATGGGAGCATTATTGATGAAATGATCATCACGCTGTACTTGACACTAGCAAATGAAGACCATAAAATCATTAGGAAGCTGTTTACTGGGGTAATAAATCAAGTGAGTAATGCGGTCATTTTCTCATAAGCTTACATGCAATTGGTTCTCTTTTTGAAAACAATGGAGTCACCACCTACTGGCCATTAGAACCAATGCAGGTTTAAGGCTTTCCGATCAGCATGCACTATCCATATTTTATACAGCCAAGGGTACCTACTAAAAGCAGTGTTTCAGAGAAACAGGCTGACGGAAAAAAAGGAGGCAAAGACAAGATATTCTGATCTTGTCTGTTCAATAGCCACAAACCCTGAACTTACCCTAATTCACTTTTTAACCCTGGCCCAAATGCAAACATTAAACCTTTTCTTTTTCACTTTACAAGTCTACATCAGACAAGTCCGTGTTTCCTCTGGATATATATTATCTTAAAAGTGTCTTGTATTACCGCAAAAAAGCTGTATTTGAGCAGATTTACAGTGGCAGTAACAGAGTTGTTTGTGTGTGTATGTTTATCTACAGTAGTTGTGAATGCTTCTCTGCGCGTGCAAATGTGCTGATGCACCACAAGTACGTTTGTGCACACCTTTCCATTGTGCGTGTCTATTTGACACTTATTATTTCCCGAACATGTCACAACACTATTTGACGTGTGAGATGGACAATACAGGTTCCCGATCAGGACCTCGGCCCCTGCACGGGCCCCTCAGCCTGGAATAGGGGTGCAGGAGGAGGCAGGCCCCCGGTGGGGCCGAGGGACTCGACCCCTGCGGCCTGCCTTCTCATCTCTGCAGTGAGAGTCCCTTTCCGTTTCTCAGCAGCTGTCAACCAAGAGCCACAGATGGAAAGTGCCGGGAAAGACGTAGGAGAAGTTGGACTGTGTGATTAAGCTTGTGTATGAGGTAGTAAGGTTCATTTGTGTTTGTTTGTTTGTTTGTTTGTGAGTGAAATAGTGTTCATAGTACAACATGATGCATTTTATTCACAAGCAGCTGCACGGAGGTGAAACCAGTGCCATTAGTAAGAGCTAAAGGACCAACATCTGGTTAGCGGGAGAAGTTAAGTCATTGTGTAAATTATTGGACTTCAGGGGCCTGCTGATCACTGGCATTGATTCTTCCCTCTCCAGTCAATTAGATCAATGGGGCATCTTTAGGCCCTGCTTAGCCATGTGTCAACTGTCACACTCCACTATCCCCTTCATTTGCCAGTGCACAGATGTCAACCTATACAGTCCACGCTTGTAGAACAATGATCTGAAACTGATGAAAGCACTTTATTCACTTTATTACAGTTTGACCTTTATGTCTAGCATGAAGCCTTGAATGTAAGGCTGATCTTTTTCCGTGTTCCCAATGTGTACGTATATGTATTATTGGTGGACAATTAATTCACTAGTTTGAAATCATACAATCAGTAAAATGCAGACTTAAGGACTGTTTATACAACAAACGTTTCACCCAAAAACAGAAACCTTTTGTTGCATTTTGGCCATTCATTTACATGAGAACGGAGTAACAAATGTTTGAAAACAGGTGCCAGAGTGTAATGTTGACAACGCCACCCTACCGTTGCCATGTCAACGGGCAAAACACAACTCCACTGAAAATGATGACGACACAGCCTTGCTTCCTGCATGCCAATTACAGTTCCTGCCAACCTTTCTTATGTACACAGACAGCAAACAGCCCACTATGGCCAGAACAACAGCAAAAAATAATGCCCGACTGTCCGATTTTGTTTGTGATGCAGATCCTCCGATGTAGATTTTGCTGAACCACCACTGTGATCTTGTTCTGTGGTGTTGATTTTGAAAAGTTACACCACCAACTACTGCCCTGACCTGCATACTACAGCGTTTTTTAATCGCTTTTGCGGATCCGTGTGTACAGGAATCATTTTGAAAACTTTGTCGTGTGAACGCAGAACTTTTTGAAAACGCAACGGTAAACTGGGCCTTACTCAAGGGCAATAACTGGAGTTTCATCAACTACTGCCCTAGAGAAAGGCAACAATTCCAAACACCAAACTCCTTCAGTGAAGCTATTTACTCAGAATGTTCTGTACCTTGAAAACTAAATCATACATTTCCAGGTTTGACATGGACAGAAGCTTTTCATTGGCTCGCATTTGCCATAATTTAGTTGTGGCTACAATGCAAGGAGAGGGAAATTTGTTAAGTATGTTTAACAAAATTTGTGTTGAGCATTGCTTACTGAAAACGAAAGCAGCAGGTTACAGGATTGGTGCAGTAATGAGTTTGTAGACCACATGCCAACACTGGGGTGCTTCTACCTTGTGACCTCCTTGCCCCTCAGCAGCCAACCTGTGCGCATGCAAACCCACATCCCACACATTTCGGCCTCCTCCATCGCTTGCGTCAAGACCCTGGGAGACCAGCCCCCTCCCCTGCACACCCCTTTCCCCTCGTCCCTCTCCACTCCCACTGACCCCCTCAGCGACGGACCATTGTTTACTTTCACTCTCCTTCACGGCCCTGCTGGTCTGGGGGGCCGGCCGAATCGTTACATTATTGTCTGGTCCTCCCTTGCAACCCCCTCCCCTCCCGACCCGGCCTGACCCCATTCACAGTCCTCAAAAGCACCATCTGTATCACCCAACAGTCAGGGAGTGCAAGAGAGGGAGAGATGGGGCAATAAGGGAAAGAAAACAAGGCGGGGAGAAAGGAGATGACGGCCGAGGAGGGAGGAAAGGAAAGGGAGAGAAAGGGAGAGAGAATGAGAAGCATCTGAATTGCGCTGTCTGTCGGAAAGTATCTGTCAAATAGTTCTCAAAGTGTAAAGGCTTCCCTTCTGTTTCTTTTTCTTTAGACATGGTGGTTATTGATTTTTTTTACTGCCTCCTTTTATTCTCCCTTCAATTTATACTTTCCACAATCTTATAATCCTTTCTGCGTATTTCCTCCCTTAAACTTTTCTCAGACTATATCGCTGTTCCCTTGATCCGCTTCTCTGTTTCCTCCCTCCCATTTCCAATCCTTCCCTCCATTCCCCCCTCCTCCTCAGAGTACATCCTTCATCTTGCTGTAGTGTTGCACAAGCATTCCAGGGCCTCTTGTATGGCTGCATGTGTGAGGAAGGCGTATTTTTCCCATGGGGCCGCAGGTGAAAACTGGGACTCACTCTGTCCGCTGAGGGACGCCATCTGTCCCCGTCTCTGCACTTGCTAGAGTGGAGCCACGTCACCCCCTCCTCCTTTCCCCTCCATCCATCCATCCCACCCTCTGTCCATCCACTCGCCTTCCCTCCCTCACGCTGGTCTACCGTGCTGAATCACCCAGGAATGCGCTCCCTCTCCCCTTTCTCCTTTCTTCCCTCTTGTTCTCCCTCTATCCCGTCACTAATTCATCCCTCGTCCCCCCTTCATTCCCCTCCCACCTTCCTTCCCACTCTGCCTGCTTGGACTCGCCTCCACCTATCTCTCACCCCTTTCTCTCCATCTCTAATCAATCATCCATATATGACACCAGTGGCAGAATTATTAAATTATCATACATTTGTGATGAGCCAAGTGAGAACAAGGGATACTGTTTTAATTGCCAGCCCATGACCTCTAATTGTGCGTATCAGTGTATTAGTTTGATATGTGGAGAGAATGAAGTCAACCATGTTTGACATTAGAAAAAAGCAATAGTATGCAGACAGTGAGTGCGATTTATCAAACAAATTGCAAGACATCTCTACGACAATGCATGACGTCACATTAACACACTAACCCATGAAAGTGTCATCACCTCAAGAAATATGTTACTGAAATAGAGATGCTAATCTTTGATAAAAACTTTCAAAAACACGTTGTTTTTTTTTTTTTAAATGTGAAATATTTTTCACAGGAAAATATCTTTGAAAAATATTCTTTTCATTTTTGATAACATTGTGACCAAAGAATGGCATGCATTCTAATTGGTCTTTCATATCCAAGTAAACAAAATCATGAGGTCACCAAGTAGGCTGCTAGCATGGGAACCAGAGGGAGACCCCTCTGGAGGTGCTATATATGCCCTGCGTCTGCAGACCTGGAACCAGCTGTCAGTGTCTGTATGTGTCCGTCTCAGCTCTGGTTCTGACTGCTGTGTTGCCCAACGGTCAGATGAGTGCAAGAGGACGATGAGAGCGCACTTTCACGTGGGAACCTGATCGAGGCGCGCAGACAAACAAACGCGGGGCAGCTAAGTGTGAAACCTCCAAACTGTCACGGAGAGGGTGAGAGAATAAGTGGATGAACTCCCATCCGCACCACTCCACCCCCACCCCTTCCTCGTCTCCCTTCACCCTCACACTTCTTTCCCTCGACTCTCCCATCCCACCATCAACCCTCCTCCCTCTCCCACCCACTTTGGTACTGAAATCTCCCACAATCCCCCCCCCCCGACAAAGCATCCAGACAGACATGCACAGAGACACACACTCTCTCTTTAACCCCCTCCTGAACACACAGACACACACGCACACATACACGTCCACGCCCCCTGTCAATCAGAGACCCGCCTGTCACACTGTCACAGACACTGATGGAGAGAAAGGCAAGACAAAAAAGGGGGGAAAAGTGGCCCGTCATTCACTTTACCACTCTCTGCCCCTTCTGTTCCCCCTCCTTGGGCAATAGCACAAAGAGAGACTAGAAAAGAGTGTGAGTGGAGAAAATGAGAAGGAGATAGGGAAGGAAGAGAGAGCGGAGGGGTTGTTGGAGAGCTGTGGATGCTGAGGAGAGTTAAAATGTTCCCATTTTCTCAGTGTCCGACTGCAACAAAGAGCCAGGCGGGACACTCCGCTGGGGTGGCGGTTTTTTGCCTGGGACTCCCTTCGATCCCCACCCCCAGCTCTCTGAGGTCACTCATCCGGTGACCCCGCCTCGATTGTTTCCCGTCGCTCTGTCAGCTCTGATTGTTGCTGACTGGTTAAATGGCTGAAAACCAAAACGGAGGGGATGGGGGTGAAAAAAAAAGTGAAAAATAAAGAGAAGGAGGGTGAGGATTTGGGAAAAGGGATGGCAGGGGTGGAAGACACCCCCACTCCCCACCCCTCTTCTTTTCCCTGAGATAACTGACTATTTGACCCAGATAAACAATCTCCCTCCACCTAAAAGACATGGCAGGAGAATGAGGAGGAGGAAGAGGGTTTGAGGTTTGAGTTGTCGGGTGTAGATGGTGAGGTAGCGCCCCCTCTGTAATAACAATTGTAAGGGGAGAGGGGGTGCTGTCATGGATGGGGTGAGAAAGAGTGAGTCAGGGGCTAGAGAAGTCTGACAGGCCTTTTTATGACCAGATACTCTCAGTAACCCCAGGAACTAAACATGGAAACTAAGACTCCCCTCAGTTGATTCATGTTAGGGTTGACACTGCATCTGAAGGACCATGAAGCTTTGTCAAATTAAACAGAGGACACATTCAAAACAAATGTATTTGTTGGAGACACTGGTTTAAAATTTGACAAGAAAGGTCAAATGCTTTGTGCTTGAGGATGTTAAAGTCCAGAAGCATATTCTGATCTGATGTTAGTAGGGCGGCGTAATTTCTCTGTCTCTTCCAAAATCATCAATCACTGTATGAAAATCCGTTTTATTATCCAAGATGTTACATTTCCCCAGAAAGAAAACCTGGTAGACGAGGGTCGCTAGTTGGGAAACTAACAAACACTGCAGGTCACTAAAATAAAGAGGTTCAAACTAAAAAATGGGTTTTAAATGAAAGCTGGCCAAAAGAGGAATCCCTCAGCTCAGTTTTAAATAAAGAAAAGAAAAACCCTTCCAAAACACCCCAAAACTCAGATTCCCACTCAAAAACAGAAACACAGAAAGCCAACTGGTGGTGTTGACCCGGAGACACTCAACCACCTGAGCAGGTAAAAACCAGCCTCCTTATATAACCTCCCAGCCAGGCTGATTGCCATCAACTGAGGTAGAGTCACAGGTGCACCCAATAGCTCCTAAAGAGGATGATTGAAGCCTGTGAACAAGACTTCAGGATTCCTCTGACCATCACACTTTACCCCCTTAGAAGACAACACGTATAGCAGATTTGTTGGCATAATACGAAACAAACTCACAATTACAAATAAATAATTGTTGCTAAGAGCAACCAAATGGCTCAAGATGTTTGAACAGGCCTCAAAACCATATAATGTTCAAAACACCAACCTAAATAGCCTGTTTAACCCCAACCATGGCTGATAGAGTCACAAACAGAAACTTCTAGTAAATTTTCCAGTTTTCTTTCTTTTCTATTTTTAAACACAAAGGCTAAAATAAAGAGTCAGCAAATAAATTGTCTCTTCCTTTGACATGTCTGATTTCAAGTGGTAGTTCCTGCAGGGCTCAGGTTTGGTTAGGTTTAAGAACGGAAAAAGACTTTGTGAGTGATGATGGCGGTCATTGTTTAAAGGAAACTAAATTAATTAATGAAAGGAAAGATGAAGTGAACAGTCCCTCTTACAGAATACAATTTCAATGACTTATTGAGCCGCTTCAACCTCATTCAACCAAATTTCCTCCTTTGCTCCTGACGGAGAAGTGTCATAGCTCCTACAACAGCTTGAAGGACAACAAAGGCTAATGGCAGGATTATAAAAAAGTAAAAAATTCAAAGGGTGGTGTAATAATTTTGCAGCCGATACATTAATATATATTTGGCACAAACAATAGATGAACCAGACATCCATCAGGCCAAGATGCGAACATGCAGTCCCATCTATCAAACGCAGCATACTCTCCACATCTTATGATCATGCCCAACAAACTGACTCGATTCCTGTCACAAGCAACGGATTTCCTTGACGGAAGCCCGAATGGCCAAACTATCTGACTTGGATGAGATAAGTGTTTAAAGACCTGGTCCTGATCAATTATGCAAGCATATCCATTCCCTCCGCTCCCTTCCAATCAAACAGCTAAATAAGCCACGGCCGGTCTGTATGGACCCTTTGGTCTAATTGGACAAATGGCTTGCTTAATTGATCATTGATTGATGATCAATAGGGAACATGTGTTCTTGTACTTTACAAGGCAAGTGATTGAAAGCCAGCTATAAAATCAGCCAGATAGTTTGACAGAAGCCAATGGGCTCTCATCACCTTACAGTAAGAAGAAAAGCAGAGTGTGGGGGAGACAGGTAGACATGGGAAGGCTGCTTTTTGTTGTCTGAGCTTAGTTAAAATGCTCCCACCTCTAAAACGAACTGAAGTGAGTGATTCAATTATGCTTTGACTAAAAGAGACACGACCAGAGTGATGGTAAGGACTAAAAACTTAACCCTATGCCGTTGCGAGGTTGGGTCAGAGATGAAGAGAAAAGAGAGGATCTGCTCTCAATTTTGCATCTCTTTGCCAGCCTATGTGTATTAGTTATCAGTCAAGACACCTGTGTGAAAGAGGGCAAGTGTGCGCTGGAGTGGGGAGTGCAGGGGAGAGACAGAATAGGGGGACATCATTGTGGATCCCTTTGATCTGCTGCTCATAGATTCTCTTGAAAGGATCATGGGAGGAAGAGCGACACAGACAGTAGACTGAGAGGGAGGAGACACTTTACCCAGGCATCAGTGGGCCTTTGCCCCCAGCCTCAGGTACCTATCGTTGCTCTGTTTCCGAGCCAGCTCTATTAAATATGAAACGCTAAGACAAAAGGAGGGAGAATGAAAAGGGGGGGGAGCGGGGGCCACAAAGGGCACCACTCAATGCCTTTGAAGAGGCTGAGACGAAGGGCGTCGTGAGCACAAATGCACCTTGCACACATAAACACACACGCACACATACACACATCAGCCCTGGAAATGATGTGGGCGGATAGGGTAGCAGCCATCTTTCACGGATATACCACAAAAGGAACATCATCAGAGAAATTACACCTACAGGCCTTGGTTAGCAGATGATTATGCATATATATTTTTGGAGTGGTGCGTGTGTGTTTTAATGGACACTGAGACTGCGCTGATTAAAGTCTCTTTAAAGGTTGTAAGAGGATGGGAGATGAAGTTGCAAAGAGAGATGCTGGCAACAAATAAAGAAAGATTTGTCATCTAATTGCACGATTTAGTTTCTAAAAAAAAAAAAAAAAATTTTCTTATATTTGGAGGGCTAATTAGGCAAACATGGAACAAGGAGCTCCAATTTTTATTCTATTCTATTATTCTGAGGTAAAGATTTTTATTACATTTTTGTTGTTTTTAAAAAAATATATAATTATTTGAACCTAATAATTACCTTTTAATTTAAGATCTTGAATGCATTTTGATTTTTGCTTTTTTTTTTTTTTCTGAAGTGGATGATCAGTGCACCAAAACACCATTGTCAAGGTTAATTTAACATTGTAATGCTTTTTATGTACTATATTTATTACATACATGTGTACTTAATGAATGCAATACTAGATGCTCCATCATCATCACTGTGGTTTGAATGTGCAGAGAGTTATTGACTGATAATGTATTTTAACATTACTACTTTGCAGAAAGGAATGACACCAGGATTGTTTCTGTTTCCTCTCATCTTCAAATTTGGAATGAAAAAGACAATGTGGCGCTAAAGAAAGGAATGATGCTACCATGACTGAATCTATCGTTTAATGACTGGCAGTTCTATATTTGATTGTGATCAACACATAGAACACAACTTGAACATGACAGAAATGATTCAAAGCTGTAAAATCACACTACAGCAGCACTAGATATTATTGTCTATAACACCAATGCATCAATTTGGCAGGGAAGAGTGTTGTTCTCTCACAGTTTAACACTATGACAATAATTTGCTTTTAATTTTGATTAAAAAAAAATCTAAATTACAAATCTCAAACATGCTGAAGTTGAACGTAGCAAAAAGCTACAGCAAAAAATGCCTCATTTAAAAACAAACAAAAAACAGCTCTGTTAGAGGAGGGAGCATCGGTGACACAGACTGATAACTTAGCCTTTGAGTATGTCTTAAACTAAATGACCCCTATCAGACAAACTTCAATGGGCTGTCTTTGGAAAACAATCAGCAATGTGCTCCTCCCTGACCTTTAGCGACTCAGCAGGCTCAGTCCAATCACAGAGTATTGACATTATCCACCACACGCCATTTATAACGTCAGCCGCTGCTCGCCTCAAAGGTCCAGTCAAAATACCAGCACAGTCATGTTGTGTTTTGCTTGCTTTAAGTTTGAAGGAGAAGGGTTGGAGTGGGCGAGTGATTCAGGCCATTTAATGGGCCTGGTATAAGTCGTTAGAGTGTTTTCTTCAGGTCTATGTCAGTTTCTGCTTCACATTTTGTGTTCTCTACTGATCCAAGCACATAAACACAGAGATTCATAAAAAAAATAAGATACATACTGTATATACAGGTGAATAAAGAAGGACACATACATATATAAACCTTGAGTTGCATGCAAAGACAGACTTATCACCCACCCTCTCATCTCTTCTCCAACCAAACCCTGTGACACTGAGACCAGACCGACTTGCAAATCAATATCCCATCACCTATACCGTCCACCCGGTCCTCATAACTTACACCAAATGACAACCTAGCATGTGGAAGGGTGGACGTTTGAATGTCTAACTTTGGTCACCAGGTCCTCTAAAAGCACCTAAAGGCCTCGTCAATCCTACCAGATCACCCATTTCATCCCCATCTGGAGGTGATCCATCTCAGCGGGCCAAGCCAGGCTCCATTACCCCCAGACGAGCTGTGAAATGGCCATTATGTGTGTGCAGGCATGTGGGGGGAATGAGGCTCTACGTCGGCCATAAGCCTTTACCAGCCAACAATGGGCCTCATATGCCGTATTTGGTTGAAAACCCTGCAAAGGCTATTAAATAGGAATACATTGTAATAGTACTGTCTCACTATTTAGGAATGAGGGACCAAGACAAGGCATTAAACAGCAGCTGTTGGTGTTTTGTTGAGGTTTAAATTCCATTATATCCAAGGAACGTAACTCTAATGTGCTTGTATTTTATTAATATAGATAGAGAAGGATGTCAAATGAATGACTGAAGGAAAAACTTAACAATCACAACAAATGAGCATGCAGGGCTTGACGGGTCAGGGACTAGTTTGCTGGGTTTGAAAATGATAATAGTTATAAATTGCCTTCATTCTGCAGCAACCAGATCTCATCCAAACTGAGTACCTATGGGCATTTTGGATTGACACACGAAACTTAAAGTACATTGCACTCACAACTACTGTCATCAAAACACAGAATGAGGGAATATCGTTTGGAAGAATTGCATATTTACCTCCTGTAGACTTTTTATGACTTACAGAATCTTTGTCATGACACACAGATGGTGGCCTAGCACCTTACTATACTATTGATTTCATTTGATTTGTCACCCATGTGCATACTGCAGTATGTTGATATATAATGTTCCTTATACATGTACTGTAGGTAATGTACTGTACTTTAAGGGATGCTCGGTGATTCTCTTGTCTCCATTAACCAGACCTGTGCTTTTCAATCCCATTTCTGCAGAGTTGGAGTCTTCTCTTGTCCTCATGGTTCCAGTTTTGCTATGATACTGACTCACTAAAAGACGGACCTTCCAGATACAGGTGTGTATTTGAAACCGCCTTGACTCAGACACACAGGTAAATCTGCATGTTTTACTTTTAAATCCAATTTGCTGGCCCACGGATGATTTAGACTTGCTCTATTAAAAGCGGTGAATATTGTATGCAAACATGTATTTTGTATGCGTAATTAATTTACTGCAGATCCTAGACTGTAGCAGAGATGCTCAAAAGTCATTTTCACAAATCAAAGGCAGATCTCAAGTTTCTAATGTCTGCTTATATATTCAATTCATGTACTGTATTATGACCTCACCTTTATCTATAAGCATACAGTATCAACAGTGGTTAGTTTCTTTGCAGTATGCAATGCAATAAGAAATTATACCCAACCACTGTGGCATGTATAATGGCACATCACAGAATCCCATACACACCCCAATTGTGCAGTAGAATATTCAACATTCTCCATGAAGGTATGATGGCTGAGAACAAATAAAGGCCAAAGCTGAGAGAAAGTGGAGAAAAAGGTGACGTAGAGTTTTGTTTCCGGGTACCTGATAAATTATGATAGAATTTCCATGATGTTAATGCACCAAAAGATAAAAGATAAATAAGATAAAGATTGTTCATGAGTCTCAAATTGTCCAAGTTGCAAAATCAAGTCCCCAGATTTTTTCCCTTTGACATTAAACAGTTGTTTTCTGTTAATCGCCGACAAAATGAATCTACTTTGGGTAAACAGTTAAGAATTATCAGGTATCAAAAATAGGTAGTGCAGCATTTGGATAGCAAATAATCACTTTCTTCATTGAATAATCTGTTTGTACAAAACTACCACTTTTCTCCACAGAAACATTCACCTTGTGTTCATCAACATTTCACTCCCTTTGTCCAACGTTTCCAGTACAGCATATCATTAGCGTGTCACAGCATCGAGGATTACATGACACCAATCACATGGAGGAAGTGTTAAAGACAATGGTGGGTAGAAAACAACAAGAAGGGAGCCACTTCCCCTGAGAGCCCTCTCGTTAGCACTGAAACAATGTAAGCTTAATGCTGAGACCAAGGGCTTGCTTGTCACACCTAAAGTGCTTTGCATTAATTACACCCCATATACACGCTATTAATAAGACTTCCATAAGGCCTCAGCACGTGGTCTGTCAGCGCATTTGTGCAATTTGTGGTTTTTGTCGTGTTGGTATTGATGCCACTGCTTTATCTGTATTTATTTATAATCTGCCTATTATTTTCTTGATTAATCAATAGGTTATTTGGTCTATAAACTGTCAAAAAAAAGAAAAAATGCCCATTTTGTATGATCAACAGCCCAAAAAAATCCAGAAAATGGTCAATTTACCATTCCTCAAGGCAAATAAAAATTCTCACAAAGCTGGTAACTGAGAAGTTGGAACTAGGGGATGTTTGGTATTGTTCCTTTAAAAAAAGTGATCAATTGATTATAAAAGTAGCTGCCAATTTTATTGATCAATAAACGTGTTAGTTGACTATTTCTTTCAGCTCTATTTAAGACAGATTTATCCATTATTGACATAATCACTAGTTACACTTCCTGTCTAACTCTCACTTACCTGACATTTGATAAAAAAAAACCCCGATCAAGTATTTATTTGTAATCCAAAATTCTTTGTGTGTACGCCTGCACACGTGTTTGAGCGACAAAGAGAGTGACTGCTTCATGTTTGTGAGCACATATGTAGATCTTTGTATCTGAGTGGGCTTGTGTGCAGTGTCTCTGATGTATCTTTTAGCTGTGGATAGATAAACAGTGGAGACAAACAAACGCTGCATCAGTTTAATGACCCATCCCTGTAGAGCCCCTCTACATTCAATTAGCAGGAAGATAATTAATTGGGCCAAGTCTCTGGCTGCTGAGCTGGCTGGCGGACTGGCAGCGGGAAGCCAGGTGGTCTTACAGGAAAGGGTCTGTGGGTGTGTGCGCATGTGTATGTATGTCCTCGTATGTGTGATGCTGCACAAAGGGATGAAAAACGAAGACGGTCTTAGAGAAATATTCCTCGTTTCTCTCTTTCCATCTCCAGAGTCCGTGCCAAAAACAAACACGGGGGACATAAACGCAACAAAACAAAGGGGCCTTTCCATATGTGAACCCACAAACGCACACACCTCATCATCCGTACATGCTGTAAAGATTTAATAAGGATGCATGTTTGTTTTGACTGAAGTGCACATGTGCTGTCTGTTTGTATCTCTTGGTCTGAGTCTGTCCGTCTTTCAGTCAGTCCCTGCTGTTATGTCACTTTTTCTATTTCTCTGTCACACACACACACACACACACACACACACACACACACACACACACACACACAATGCTGTGATCAGTGAGCCCCTGGTGGATGTATGTTGTCACTACACAAACACCAGTGTGCTGAGGGAGTGTGTGGCTCTCCATCAATCTTCTGCTGACTGAAGGACAAGTCTGAGGTAAACACACCATAGGGGTTTTGCTGTGGCATCAAACACCTGTGCTCTCGCTCTCTCTCTCTCTCTCTCTCTCTCTCTCTCTATCCTGTTTCCATCGAGAGAGAAACAGTGTGTCATGTTTCTACAGCCTAGACAACATTAAAAATGTTTTAATCCCAAATTCTTTTATTGATTAGACAATTTTATTTACATTTCACTCTGTAACTTCTTACTCTGTCTAGTAGGTCTAGTCAGGTTACCAGGTTTTTACCAGGTCTTATAATGCTCCGTGGTTAGAATAGCTTATAGGGATAGCGCATACTCCAATATGTGCAATATTCTGGTAGGCTCATATTTTAACCAAGGGTCTGTGCAACACTGTATGTGTACAATCATGTGTTTGAACAAGTATTCAACTGGGTATTAAGCAATACTGTAAAAGGTGCAACAGTTTGGTTCAACTTGTCATTAGAGATTGCGTAAGATTGTTGTGGGAGTTTTGTAACGTGTTCATGTCACGCCTTTTATCATGTTATCCTTTGTGTATGAAACGCCATGTATGAAAATCTCACTGACACTTTTTCCCTATGGGGACTATAAAGTATCTGCCTACCTACCAAAGTGGACCTCAAGAGGACAAAAGGTCTCTGATCAGGATATAGACTTAATGCATACGAGTTCCTTTTGTTTTAATCTGCAGGAGACAGCGGGTGGATGGGAAGTGCTGCAGGAGTGCAAATCAGTAATGCACGTATTTCTGTTGAGCAATCAATCACATCGATTTTATTGACTTTCAAATATTTCCCTGTGATTGATGAAACGTTGGATTGATCTAGGCGGTGATTTTATTGTTGGCACCTCCTGTGTGGAGTTTAAAGGAGACTATGATGTACTGTGAGTGTTTTGCAAACACTTTTTCTGCAGACTAAATCACTTTCACCAAGTTTGGAGCTTCAAAAGTAAGAACAAAAGTGAAATCAAGCCCAATCTATGTATGCACTTTTGTGCTGATAATCCTTGACAGGCATTTTTGAACCTGGGACTGTATCATATTTGGTTTTAGTGATCTGGAAACTGTTAAAACATGCGCAAAATGTGATATAAAATCAACGTTTAAATTGTTTTCCTTGTGGTCCTACTTTACATGTGACAGCAGACTATTTATGACACATTTTGTGTGATTTCATGAGACGAATGTACAGTTTGTTCCTTTAAATTATATGTCTAACCAAAATTCATTATCATTAACTAGCTGTCTTGGTTTGTCTTAGGTGCCTCTTTTTAGAACACTGTCCTCCTCTTTCTCATCCTCTTCCTCCCTTATTCCTCCTTTCTTTCCCAGCTTTTTATGCAGATTTCCAGATTTGCTTCCTTCAACAGTCAGTCACACTCACACACACACACACACACACACACACACAAACATTTCTGTCTGTACCTCCCCAGGGGCACCGGGGAAGGGCAGAGTGAAGATGGAAATGAATTCAGCCATGTTGCAAGTGGCAACGCAAATCTGCATCTGTAATTACCCCCAGAAACACACGGGGAGCTTTCTTTTTCTCTCCTCCTCATGCCTCCTGCCCTCCCTCTTCCCTCTTCACGATCTCCTCCTTCTCTCCCAGACCCTATCGCTTTCCCTTTTCTGTCTGTATCTCTGAAGTCCCCCCTTCTCCTCCTCCATGTCTATCTCACACTCTCTCTGTCTCAAAGGCTTCTTAAGTGATGCTTGGTGGGCCAATTAAGGTGAGTGGAAGTATGAGCTTGCATGTGTGTGTGCGTGTGTGCGTGTTCACGCATGCATGAGTGTATTTATGCATACATCAAACACATTGCACAGTCTTGCTTATGTCCACATTGTCTGTGTTTGTGTCTGTCTTTCCACACACATCTGTGAGTGTGTGTGTGTTTATGTATGGTGTCATCTCTTTGTGTCTGGGTCGGGGCATATTCATGTGTTTATAAGTGTCCCCTCAGGCCAAATGCATCTAAGCTGTCTTTTGAAACAGGACAGTATTCCACATACTAAGCTAAAAACAGCTGTCTGTATCTGCTGTTCAGTAAACAGATCCACGACCAACAGCTCCGATATTCATTTGCTATTCCTGTTACAATGGGAGTTTAATAAAAGGTGTCTGAACTATGACCTCCAGTTGATTATCATCAACATATATGGGTCAAAAGCCACCATAAAGTGCCTTTGAGACTTCATAATTTCCTAAATAAAAGCTGAGAGTTTCCTTTTAACATCATATTAATTGAATGAAGTAGACCTCATGTTGTTAGAAATGCATATTGGTCAACCTCCCGCACTTTTTATTAATTAGCTGCAAGCAGAAAATGAACGAGCAAACCACAAAATATGTTCACACGGTCACAGACAAATTCAAAGTACAGTAAATATGTTTTAATTTCATAGTGATTTTAAAATGTACATTTTCTAAACAATATTTAGTCTTTTTCTCACAAATAGAATATAGTTAATGGGAAAAGTCTTTTGATAATAATGAAATTACTGCAAAACAATTTTTTTTTCCTGTAAAATTTGTGATAGCTGCACATTCTTTTCAAAATAAAACAACAAAGATATCTGGTCAAACAATACTATTTGGCAGAATTCACGCAAAAGGTTTTACTAACTTATGAGAATAATTTGTTTATTTTCATAAAACATGAAAATGACAGGGTGGACCTTGGAATGAAATAAAAATATGAGCATTAATGAATATTTTTAACAAACTAATCATTGAAAAACTTTCCACTTAAAAGACACACTATGTTACTCATATAAGGTTAATGAAGCTTCTGTCATGGATCCAGATAAAGGGGCCAATGCAGGAATTTTTTTAATCTTTTCACTGTTAAACATTTGATTTTGCTGTACTCTTTATTGTTCCAATCCCTCAGATTATTTTACTAATAGCTGTTAATTAATATGTAATGTGACTGTAATTAGTGTATCGGACACACCGGGGTGATTGAGAGTGTGTTTCAGTGTGCGATACACTGCAATTGAGAAATACATAAATATGTTTTCCACACAGGGATTAAAAATGATCTATTTAATTTGAGATGAAAATATGCCAAAACTTCCTCATTAGCAGGTATGTTAATAAATAGGTGAACAATAAAAATGTCAACCAATAGGGTGCCAGCATAGGGTTTTTTTTTGTTAAATGCTATTTGAAACACACATGCAAATAAAATGTAGGAATGCAGCTCAAGTGTGCTAATTCAATCAAAACAGAGATACATATCAATTATTTGAACAAAAAAACAAAACAAACTACTCTCTGACTAGTCGTAGGGCCTACAGAGAGACAGCAGTGAGTGTGTGTGTGCTTAACAAGCCAACATTAGTGCATATGAGCCAGTGTGTGTTGGTGTGCGTATACATGAGCGCTGCTGAGTTTGTGCGATATGAAAAAAATGAACTCTGAATAATGCATGAGTCTTTTGGTCAATGCATTGTGATTTGCTTTAAGGAGGCCTTCTCTCAGCCATTATAAGATTAAACCCAACCTTGGTTTGTCTAGAGTGGCCGGGACATGCAAGAGGCCTGTCAACGCTGCGGGAACTTGGACCTCACACACACACACACACACACACACACACACACACACACACACACACACACACACACACACACACACACACACACACACACACACACACACACACACACACACAACACACACACCAATATTCTCAAACAGCCACATAAAACACACAAACATGTAGGTACTATGTATACTTCAGATGCACTAACATGGAAACATATAGGTGCTGGACAGAGAGTAGCCACACTTAACTGAGCGGAAGGATAATTAAGACTAAAAGAGGAAAAAGGGGGAAAAACAGGGAGAGATAAATAAAACTGTTAAAAAAGACTAAAGAAAAAAAGAAAAGAAAAATAGTGGAAAGAAGTAAGAAATCAGTCAGTTCCAGTGGGGCTGTAGGTAAATTGTGTCCCTGTCTGTTTCCACTCCTGTCCAGCCCATATATACGTCTGCTGTGTGACAAGCTTCAATCATTCTTTATTGAGCCCTCAGTCTCTCTCCGGCTCTTTCTCTGCCTCTATCCGTCTTTCCCTCTCCACCCTCAAACAATTTTGTTGTTGTTTCCAATCAATAATCAATTTCCCTAAGAAGTAATGGGCCACTTTTGGGTCTTGCCCATAGGCCTTGACCTTAAGATAGGTTAAAGACAAATCCAAGGAGATTGGGATGAATGACTGGTCCCGGCCCATTAAAAATCATGACCCTGAAACATAGGAAAGCAGGGAATGAAGGGGAAAAGCTGGGCAGAGATGCACAATCTGATAGAGACAACATATTCAGGAGTGTGAATATCCACCTAACTAGCACTAACACAACAGTCGTGAAGTAGTACTGTGTTAGTGTCATTCCCCACTTAATTCTTCTACAATGTGTATTAAAATCAAGTTCCAGAATAGATGATCAATTATACGAATGGCACAAAGGCATTTCGTCCGTGATTTCAAATTCAAATCAAAACCACAAAGGAAAAAGCTGCTTTGGAGAGAACCACTCTTTCACTAAACAACAACAACAACAACAAAAGCGTTTTAGAAGTGACAAAGAATGTGCAGCACGAATAGCCTCCTGTGTGTAAAAAAAACAACAAAAAAAAACAGGTAATGAGAGCAACATAAAACTGTAAGGACTGACAGAGAAAGAGTTAAGCAGGACATTTAAGACTTGTTCTGTGCTTGTTACATGAAAACACCACCCCATGGGACCTCCTCTCCACGAGATGAGGGAGGGAAGGGGTAGAATGGAGAGAAAGAAGATGAGGAGAAAAGGGGGAGGAAGGAGGGAAAGGTGGTGGTTGTTAGCAAGGAAAACCTAGATAGAGAAAATTGAGAGCAGAAAAAGAAAGGAGAACTCTTAACGGGTTCAAGATGAGATGGAGACACAAGAATTAGTATTGTCACATTTTATGACATATTTTAAATAGTTATGGTCCAATAATGTACAGCATATAGCCTTTAAGGTTCATTGTCACCTGTCTGTCCTTTTTAATGTTATTTTTCAATCATATACAATAAATGTATGCATACAAAATGAGGACTTTAAAACACAATAATTACCTAAGCTTAAATTAAATGTTCAATATAATATTTTTTCCTCTCTAGATTTGTTTATTCAGACACATTTGAAGAAAACACCTTTATTGTATTGAAGGTTTCTTCTGTCTTACTTTTCCAAAACACAAAAACATTTTCGAACAATAAACTTTTACAGCACCATCGATTTATGTTAACCTGACAGTCTGATTCTTAATTTCTCACAGTTAAGGCTTTTTTTTAAATTTTGGATTGATCTAATGATACATTTCTGAGGATAAAATAATAATAATACATTCTCAGAATGCGAGGTGATCAAATTGTGTATTTTCCAAGACCCTAAAAGTCTGTGATTTTCTATGACAGAGAAAAGCATCAAATTCTAAAATTTAAATCATAAATCATAAATTTAATCATTAATTAAAAATAATTCCAAATTACTTATTTGTCAATTAACTAATTAATGAATCCACAGCTTTTTTTTCAGCTCTTCTTACAGTGAGAGGGGCAGAGAGAGAGAGAGAGAGAGACAGAGAGAGAGAGAGAGAGAGAGAGAGAATGTGACTGACATTAGTTTGAACTCAACTAATCAGTGGCCTTTTAACCTGCCGCTCTCTGTAACGACGTCCGCTGCGGCAGAAAGTTAAATATTCACGTTACAAGGCAAGCTACTCAGTGTTCAAACAAAGTGCTCTGCCAAGTTCACCCATGTATGTAGAGGAGGTGTGACGGGAGAGAGTGTGGCAGGAGGAGAGTGGGATAGAAAGACCGAGAGAGTAAGAGAAAAAATAGAGAGAGACGAAGAAGTGAGAGAGAGAGAGAGAGGCGGGTATTTTATTATTCACACAAGGCATAATAAACCAGGCACGCTCGGTTAGCAACACTTAAACTCCCCTTGCTGTAGCGGTTAGCCGCTAATGCGACAGCAGTGATTTGGACATGTCCTATTAATAGTCCAGGGGAGGTTTCCAAGCATGCTAATGGCCATGTGTATTAGCTATTAATAGAAACACATAGGGGGGGTCCTGAGATGTGTAATGGAGAGTGTGTACTTTTCCAGTGTATGTGTGAGAGAGTAAAGACACACCCTGCATCCTTCTCATGTATTTAGCAGCGATGCAAAGTCAGTGTTTGTGAGTTCATTCAGAGGGAGGGGCTGCGAAGCAGAGAAAGTGATTTTGCCTGAGGTGTGATTTTGTGTTTGCGCAGGTGTGTGCGCATTTCTGTTTGTGTGGGTCTCCAGAGGTTGTACGGAGCGAGAGAGAAAGTGTGTGTGTGTGTGTGGGAAGGTGAGGGAAAACAGGGAGGAGTGTGCGAGACAGGGAGCGGCTGGTGTGCTTTCGAAGCCAGCATGATGGGGTGTGATGCAGCTGGAAGTTTGGAAGTGTTGAGTTCACCTCCTCAGCATGGATATTTAATGACCTGAGACCCCAAACAGGCCCTGAGATTATTCCTCTCCCTCCGCTCCACCCCGCATTCTTCTCGTTCTCCACCTCCTACACAGAGCGGAGGACAGAAAGCTTCCCTTCTTTGCTCAGAGTCAATGTATGTGGCAGCAGCGTAAAAGCAGCAAGGAGAGGATGGAGAAGTTAAAGAGCTCAACCATATAAATAATTTTACCGTTTGACCGTTTAAATCTGATTTCTGATAAATCAACTGTTCAATTATCAACAGTCTCATATCAGAAACACTGAAATCAGTTCTTCATTATTGATTTGAAACACTGTTGGTTTACAGCAAAAGAAAGTTCCTAAATATTTTACCTCAGAATATAAAGCACCTTTTGATATTATGTTTTATGTTGTCTTATGATCACAAATATTATGTATGGTAATGTTTAATACGAGGACTGTTCTTCTAATTAGGTGAAACTTCATAAAGAGATCACAACGTTCACACTTGTGGAGAAAGAAAGAATTTATCTGAGCCAATCACAGCACTTTCTACCATTCACCTATAAATGAACGCTGCAGACAAGATAAATTAATACAGTCAAAGACGAAAGGCAGTGGAACAAATTGTACACAATCTTCTGAAAACATAATACACAACATATTCAGGTGTAGGAAAAGAAAATCTGCCACCATCAATTAGTGATTAATAAAAAAAAGCACGTCATTCATTCCTCCGACACGATGGAGGGTGGCATTATTTGATTGACTACTGCATGGTTGCTTGGTCTTGTTGTACAAAAACAGAATGATTATATGTCAGAAAAGATATATGTGATGAGACGCTTCAATGCAAACATACCCAACATCAGGAGTGGCATGAGTCAGACCTTAATAATTAACCTTATAGAAGTGAATTTGTAGTATTTTTCATTTTCTCTTATCTGTGAGGATAAACCAGCAGAGGTTACACATGATGTTCTGATATCAATGTCTTTACAAAGGAAATCATGGCAATGAAAGAGAGGATGGTGGTGAGGGTGAGCATGTATATATATATATATATATATATATATATATATATGTGAGCGTATGCACTGGGCAGGTGTGTGTTGACAGAGGTGGATGTTTTCTCCCTCCATATTTTCACACATAACAAAATCACTCGTATCATATCGCACGTTGAAGACAGACACATACATGTGCGACACACAAACATACTCTGACACCATTCCTGTCTTTATTTTAGATTCGGATGCTGAAATCACTGCACCTCTGGCTTCCCAAACACAGGATTTGTGCTAATACCATATTGCATGTGTCATAATGTGGTTGTGTGGGCTTGCGTGTCTGCGAACACGCTCATGCATGTCAATGTATGCATCATGCTGCTGAATAGGTACCGTAGGTATCATTCTCTGCGCTTCATCATCGGACAATTTGGCAGTGGGCTCAGGGTGGGGAAGCTAATGCGGATCTAATGAGTCGCCAGGCCGGCAGGACTGAAAATTGTATTGGCACAGTAATGTAAGAAGGGCCCGTATCGCCTTGAGGGATTAGGGTTTTGTGCTGCAATGGATAGGGGACCCCAGCAAGGCTACCTGCTTCCACCTCTTCCTACACTATACCTTCTCTCTCCGAAACAACTCCCCTAGTGGATGTATGGGCCCTCGCCCAAAGCCCGACAAGCCCGTCCTTGGAGTAATTGATTTCATGTGCATTCCGTGCAGCGGTAAAGGCAATGGTGGGAGATGCTTTCAGTCTTTGTGTGTTGTCAGGTACCAATGCATGGGAGAATTAAACCAGGGGTGACCGCTTGCATTGCCAGTGAGTTGGTGCCTGTTAGCCACAGTGGACAGTCACTGTCTTTACTGTTAGTGGTGGGGAAATGGTTGTTGGGAGAGAGAAAGAAAACCTAAACGCTTATATATATACATACATATATATATATATACATACATACATATATATATATATACATATATATATACATATATATATACATATATATATATATATACGTATATATATATGTATATATATATATATATATATATATATATATATATATATATACAGTATATATATATGTATGCCAAGTATTTATTCTGAGGCCATGAATGTAGAACTGTGCTGTATGTAGAATAGAGAGGGTGGAAAAAATGAAAAATCTCAATCATGCAGGTAGTTTTTTTGTTTTATTGGTTCATATTTTGAGTGGTGCATCTCTCAGATTTTTTTTATTTTATTTTATTTTTTTAGATGATCACAGAATTTAAAAATTAAATGATAAAGTAAACGCGCATTTCCAAAAACATGCCTACATTACTCTGGATAACCCACAAAACACACTGCCAAAGCCCATATGCACTATTTCTGTGTGGTGGATGACTGATGTGTGTTTGATCATGGCACTTCCCCTTGTACTCCACCTCTAAAGGCCTGCTGTGCTTGCGGGGTGGGAGTGATTCTGACTGTGTGTGTGTGTGTGTGTGTGTGTGGTTACGCCGTGCTAGTGGGGTGATCATGTCTCAGCACTGATATTCAAATATGCCCTGAAAATATAAACCCTTATGTCAGGGATCAAGGATTCGCATGGTTTCAACACAATCACTTCACTGTGCATGCTTCTCTCATAAATAAAGGAGCAGCGCTCTATTTCATAGCGCTGTGTTTTAATTATTAAAATAGAAGCTCGGAGGTTATCTCACTGTTCACTGCCAGCAAGTGGTGAGATGAAGAAATTTGAATTTTTGCCAGCACAGTGCTTAGAGAGCAACGTTGTAAGGTAGTACAATTGAAGGACAATAGAATTCAAGTATTGAACTCCCAATCTAAAAAAAAAAGAGTAAAAGACATAAAATGTACTGCCAACTTACTATAAATAGGGTTTTATTTAAAGTCTAAATAAACAGCCACTCAATACAAAAAAGTAGAAAACTGTTAGCTAATAATATTTGGCTTTAGCTAGAATTATGATGATGATGAAATGGACAGGACAGTGTGTGTATTTATGCTAAAATATATATTTTCTCTCCCTAACGTTGCCATGTTGGAGAAATACACCAGTGAAACCATGAGTCACAGGTGATTAGATAGATTAATCTTGACATGCAAGGCTACATGAAGTGAATTATCATTATGGCGAACACCCACATACATGCTATAAAGCCGGTCAGCAGTATAAAAAAAAAAAAAAAGAATGTTAAGCAAGGCGCATTTCCTCTCATTAATTTAACCAGGGGACCATTATTTGTTCTCCCAGTGTTCATTATTCAGGTGAGGCTGACATGGCAGGCCACCACAGTTGGGAGGCGAGGACATTTCCTCCGTTTGTAACCATGCAGACAGGAGGTGTGTGTTTGTGTTTAGAAGCACATTACATACTGCTTGTTTCCAATGAGGGGAGGTAGTTGGGGTTTGAGGGAGGGGGGGGGCAGAGAAGGAAAAGGGCGAGGTGGTTATGTGGTAGTTTTACCCGCATCGATTGGCTGTTTTTAATCGGGGATACCAAACATAACTTCCCTTGAATTGAATTCCCAAGGTAAATCGTTATAAAACTAACCTTGTTATATTTATTGACAGGGCATTTAAATAAATATTAAAGCCATGTGGAAGGGGGGGGGGGGGGGGGGTGTTCCAATCCATTGATTTCTGTGGAAAAAAAAATAAAGTACCATAGTAGTCATCTAACAAAGCACACCTCTACTGCTCCTCTCCCTCCCTGCGTCTCCTTCTCCATCCCCTCTCCTTAGCATATTAGGTGGAGAATAATGTGAAAAAATGCTTAGCACACGGGAACGAGGCCGGTGAGTGCAGACGTGGGAGTGGGTCCCCCGGGGGTGCGGTGGAGCCCATATCCCATAAATCCCGGCTCTGGTGCAAACAATCAATTTTCAATTTTAATTATTTACCATGGCCTGCCGGACAGAGACATTTATTTTCCCGCTCTGTCCGGATTAAAAATTAAAAATTAGGAGATTAATATTTGGTAGAGCGGGCACAAAACGAAAAAGACCCATTCCAAACATTCTCTATTATCTTAACCCCCCCCCCTTTCTCTCATGTGACGGACAAAGGCTTGTGATAGCCGAACCACTCAATCAATTTTCACAGACCTCCATTACCTGGCCCCTGCCACCTTTGCGCCCATTGCTTTTTTTGCTCTATACCTGTCGGGGGCCGGTAACATAAAGGCTGTGTGAGGGGAGAAACTGGCAAAATGTGCTGCTCAGCACTTTCTGTCTGAGCTCTCCAGGTTTTTGGCCTGCACTCTCACAGACTTCCCGATATTTCATCTGTAAATTTAATTACAGAACGTGGAGCAATGCAGCCAAGGTATCCCCTGTCAAGCTCTCATTCACACAGAACTGCTATTACAGGTGGCAACCTGCAATAAACAGCAACGCGCAGGCAAATACACGAGGCCTGCAGCATTTTCTCAAGACAAAACAATTAAAAGTTGGGAAGGTTTATCATGGATTGTTTAAGTAATATATGACAAAATGTAAATTTGATTTTTCATGTGCGATTTTCTGATACTTACCTTATTAGGATTTGAGGCAACTTCACCTCTCAATAAAGCAACCCAGCTTAAAATACTCATTACTCATTGTAAATTGACTATGAGCAATTAAGGGTGCATACCTCACATCTCTAGTCGTCTTGTACAAATGTGAAAAGCAACTTATCACTTTATTTCCACACTTTTCACTGAGATGCATCCAGTGGTTTATAGGAGAGACTCTAATGTGTCCATAAATTTCAGCAGCTGAGCATAGCGGCTTCTACGCACCGACGGTTTTAATGCCGATCAATGGGTTGCTGCTGATGATCTCATACCCATGCTGGGAATTTGTGGTAAAGCTTTTGTGTATCAAAACATTTGACCGATATGACTTTGTTAGCCGGTGTCATTTAACTGTACCATGGTATTTTATGCTGTGATGTAATAAAAGAGGTGCATCTCCATATGTTGTTGGTGAGCGATGAAAAGTGTTGTATATGTTTTTGGACTTAAGGCATTAAAAACTATAAGGAAATGTCAAAACATTCTCATCAAGTCATGTTATCGCATTTTAAAATCAATTATTCCTTTTACTACATGCCCCCTTTTAACCACTGGGGACTTTCCACATGCATTAATTCATAAATATTCAGATGTAGTTGAATAGGAACAGGATTTCATTTACAGAACCATGTTTTGTTGAGGCCTATAGAGAGATGTGTAGATGAAGTTTTATGATAACCATTCATCAGATAATAGGAAGTAAAAGCCACAGGAATATTTAGAAGGTAAACATGTGGACACATGTTCAATCCTGTCTGGACATAGCAATCCTTCAAATATAGAAACAATAAGATTTTTAGAGGATGTTTTGACAAATATCAAGATAATCAGGATACAACTGTGGGCATTTCGTAGGTATGTCACCGTATAACAAACACATTCTTCTAAAAATAGAGACATATAAGCAAAAACTTTTCTGCTGTTGCTGAAAAAAAGAATGTCACTACAATCCTGTTTTTTTTTTAAAATTAAAACTTCCATGATTATTAACATATTCAGTTACTTTATTATAATTCCTGAAAAACACCAATTCTGCAGATATGTGGTTTCTACGCAACACTTATGAGTCAGCAAGGCAGCAAAACCAAGTGGGGAGGAGATATTACAATTCATAGAGGAGGAAATAAAAAAGCTAGCCTCTGGCTGTGTGCGTATAGCTGCCGACAGGTAGACGTTAGAGAGCAACAAAGATACAAATAACTGTCAAGGCACAGAAAGAGGAGATGCGAGTAACTGAGGCGGTGTGTGAAACGGAGATCTGAGCAGGAAGGAGACCAAGAGACAGAGGGAGACGGAGAGAGTTTTAGTTCAGAGCAGAACGCTGTTATTTATGTTGTGACTACTAAACAAATAAGGAGACTCCCAGTTCTGTGATTGTCTCAGTGGGGTGCTGTCAGATTGAGGCGCATATTTTCCCTCAGCATGCGACAAACTCTCAACGCTCCATCTCTGCTCTCGCAACATGCTTGCCAAACATTCTCCAAATGTTTTTTTTTTGTCTTTGGTCTGTCTGTTTTTAACATTCCTCAACGCCCTTCACAATGTTGCTCAAGTATTTCTTAAAGATTTTTCTTTCGGCAAACACTAAAGCAAGAGCTTAATAGAGGAGGGAATCCTCTCAATGTCAATCACCACCAAAAAGCAACATGATGCACCTGTTTTCCCTTAAAATAACAACTTTAAAACCGTTTTAATGGAACACTGACTTCTAGCGAAGTCTACAAAAAAGTCATATTTTGTAATGGGACGTAGTCTTCAACGTGACACACACCTCTCATTCAACTCTCCTGATCCTCTGATCAGCTGTTTAAGACAGGAACGTCTGCACCTCCTCAATATAGCAGCTGCACTAAAAAAAAAAAAAGAAAAAGTTACAGTCGATAAAGTAGCATCGCTGTTTGAGTGTGGCGGCCATTGATCTGTGCTGTGCAGGACACTCCCTGTGTGCCCGGTATTGACCAATCAGTGGTCTGTAACGTTTCACGTGACCTTTTAGTACCTGCTCGGCTCGCTTGGAACCGCAAAGGAGGTGTTGCTAAAAAAGTCATACCGGGTATCAGGTACTTTTTACCTAATGGAAACGCAAAAAAGGCGAGTAGATTAGAGCCGGTACTACGCAGTGGAAATGAGGCTATAGTAGAGCATGCAATGAACAGAGGAGCAGTTAGCATAGAGATATTTGAGGTCTTTTTTTTATTTTTTCAATAGACCAAAGACAATACCATCACAAACCATAAGATATACACATTAAGACAAGTAAGGAAGTCCTGGTGCTTCCATGGAGGGCACAGAGCATACAGTACCAAGCACCACTGCCTCCAGGGAGGGCCACACCAGGAGTAAGGGGGGGTAATTGGTACAGATTAACATTAGGGATGATGATGCCCAAGGAAGCCTCCCAGACACTACTAATCTACCAAGCCAACACATCTTTAACATTGACTAAAGGGCAGGCTTTTTCCAGAGACGTGATCTGGATTCAACAGAAGAGCAACAATATTAACCACTCAAGCCATACAACCTAGACCAACGCCATGGCTTAATGACACCGAGTATTCAACTGGCAATGCAAAGCAGCTCAGCAGATCAGTGAAACTCATGCACTTACAGCTCCAGCAGCCGCTACTTCTGCATCGATACTGGCTGCTGCAGCTCTCGCAGTCCATCATGGCCCGATCCAACACATTAAAGTGGATCCACTATTATACTGAGACCTCTGACCTTCAGTTAGGGCAGGAGCCTCTGACACCTGTGTGGCCAGAGAAAGCGGCGGTGAAAGCGGAGGTGGAGAATGCTTGACCTCTCTTTCTGCCTCTCTCTGAAGTGTCCGGCCACAGTTAGGGTCAAGGCTTTGACCCCTGGGCCAGAAGGGTTATTGAGAGCTGTTGACCCCTGCGACAGGCCACTTGACCCTGCTTACCCTTGGGCTCGGAGAGCTTTCCTTGGTCCAGGACCCTGTGGCTGTAGCCCGCCCTTCCGCCACAAGCCCGGAGTAATATACAGTCAGGGCCGAACAAACAAGGTCAGGGCAGCAGTGCTGGGAGATTTATGTCCCTCTGCAGCTCGGATCTGGCTGGGAAGCTAAGCTTAAAGCTACGCTTCATATGCTCCTGATGAATGATGAATTTGTACAGCCTTGCCGTGAGGTTTTTGTACTTTGCCATGTTATTGACATTATCGCAAAGAAGAGGTTAAACTGTAAAATGGGAAAGAAATGACCTTGTCAGCTACTGTACATTCTGGACATTGAGTTATCCCTTTTTGTAGTGAATTTTCTCGTGTGGCACTAGAAAGAGTTACCTGCACCTGTCTTGACATGACACAACCTACAGGATAAACTAGCTGTGAGAGCAAGGGCTCATTTCGCAGTCTTAAAAATGCAGAGTTTGATTTAGAGCTGGAGGGCATGTGATGTAACTGATGAGACACAGAACAAGAAATATGGACAGGAGTAGAAACCAAGAACTGGGTGAAAAACATAATTTCTTTCTCTAATTGTTTTAGAGTTTTTTAGGTTAATGGGGAGGAAGAACAGAAAGAAAGATAATGACCTCACATAGCTGATCACACCAAGTCCCCACAAGCTATAAAGTAACAATAAGTCACCCTGCATCACTAAAACTTACTTATTCTCCCTCATTCTTCCTTGAGCCCCATAACATATAAATAAATAAGTGCAGGACACACATATCAATCCATCTTCCTCTCCCTGCACGGCCCTCTTTTAAAGCAATGCTGTGGGCTTTTACCCAAATGGCGTCAGGGCCACCGGTATCATTTATAACGGGACGGCAGCACTAATGCAGCGCGTGTTTCAGCCAGGATGTTTTATTCATGCTGTTTTATTATTAGGGCCCCACTTAAAAAGGTGAGGCGCTCTCCTCTTCTTTGGCCGCCGCTTGCCGGGGCCGACTAAGGTGCGAGCTTTATCTATCACCGTGACAAGAGCGTCTTCCCTGGGAAGTCTTTCAGAAAACTTCAAACACCCTCACTATTGATTTCTCTCCCCCTCTCCACCTGGGCACCAGCATACATCTTCCCCCCACCGTGCAGAGAGACAGAGAGAGAGAGAGAGAGGGTGCAGGGAGGTGGTAGTGGAAGTAGAAAGAAGTAAGGAAGAAAAAAAGGATGGGAAGTAAAATAGACTCGGAAAGATAAAAGTAAAAGAGAAATAGCCTGGCGACTGCATAACAACATGGATGACCTCACTTTGCTTCATTGCTTCAATTCTTGATAGCTTCAGAAAAGTGTGGCTGCTACGCAAACGAGCACAGTGATTACAGCATCCACAGCGTGCTAATTATACATTCAAACAATGCTTCGTGACACATGATTGATTCAAACGTAAAGATCATATGCACATTGCACATCCTATGCCAAGTGATTGTTGGTAAAGCCTTTGTAGACAATCAAAGATTCATGAAAGTAACACCTTGAAACAGTCCTTGAATTCCAGAAACAAGACACTATCATTTCCTACTACAAGATGAAACACGACAAGGCTGGAATTAAATCTGGAATTAATAACGCCACCATAGCAATTGCCCCTTGATAGCTTTTTAAGCCACTTCTTTAAAATAGCTGTCAGTGTCCTTGCTATCTCTAGTGCCAGGAAGAGAGGCAGGGGAACCGAGCAAAATAAAGCAGCGGCGTTACAACTGTAGTACAAAAGACAACTTTCATGGCATCTGCACAAGACCCTCGTCTTTATTGTTGCCTTTTGTTCCAATTTCAAGAGGCTATACAAATATGGCATGAATAAGGAGCCTTATTATTGCCTCCAACCAATGTCTCCCCTTGATCACCAACAGACACCACAGTAACTATGATGTGAGGTCATTTGATGATGGGATTTATTAACTTGCCAATTTGTTGGCAGAGGAGAAGGCTCACTGATACTGACAGAGATATGATTTAATGAGTTGTTAATGATTTGTCCTCAGATGGTTAATGAGAATTGGTGGGCCTATGAACTGTTTGAAAGTGCAGCCGTATTTATTAGAGATTGTTTTAGAGCCCTATCCTCCACACAAAGGGGCACAAATAAATTACATAACAGACATGGTGTCTGTGGGCATCCTCTCTGATGGACATGTTAAACATCTATAACCCCTCTGTTGTGTTCTAGTCAAATCTGATGGATTTAAAAGTTTTCTCTCTAAAAAAATGCACTAATTTTCATCTGTTTGTCATTTTTGTTCACCCATGGCATTTGAGATTGTGCATTAGACCTGCAGGGGCTGGGGATCAAACTACTGACCTCTATTGCACATGGCCCATTCATTTACTTGGGTGGTACAAAGCTTACAGTGTATGTTCAGAAGATATTTTTCTATGGTGTGAACTGTGTGTGTGTGTGTGTGTGTGTGTGTGTGGTTGCAAAGACCCCATGGCACTTTAACACACTCTGAAATCAATAGCACAAGGCCCCATAGGAGACGAAGGGAGGAAGCCATTGATTGACATGTTATCTTATGTCAAACAGCCGAACATGGCATGGCAGCAACCACCTGCCGTCTGGTCCACCTGTCACTCTCACCTCCCTACCAGACCTCACCAGATAGATGTTACATTCCTAAAATTGACTGTTAAGCTTGGTGATTTAAAAAAAAAAAAAAAAAAAAACATTAAGTGTGATGCTTGCATTTTAAATTTTTCAGAACTGTCAAATTGAATTGTTTAGTTTTAGCTCACATCGTTGTCAAAGATCGCGGATGTCTCACGGCAAACTGTTTCTCAATCTGACTTTTACTCAATGTCTTTATCACTTCAGAGTATTTCTGTATCCCCCGATGGTGCCATCTAAGCAGTGCTGATGTGCTGGAGGTGAGGCGGAGAAAAATTACAGACTCCGTGTTTTTTGTCCTGTTAGCTCTGACATCTACCCCTCTCCAACATCCATGACGTTGGATAGCCTCGAGCCATCTCACTCCAACCTAGGTGGCTTGTTTTGTTTCTTTTCAGCAGAGCTCTCTCTTTAATTCCATTGATTCTCGTTTGCACTTTGGTTGGAGAGAGAGAGGAAGTGCACCTGAATGTTTATCCATGCTGCGATGTTTGCAGTGCCTGGTGTTGGGCGCCTTGAAAGACGCATAAATTAGCGCCTTCTACAATGGCACCCTGAAGCAACCTCCTGGTGCGCGACATCAATATGGAGCGAGAAGCAAGCTGCGAGCGCATACTATCAGAGGCCAAATGGTTGGGAGTAGATGTTACTATTCAGCAGATGCTCGACGACGGCCGACCATCACCAACTCTCACACGTATTCACTGAAGTAGACTTCCAGATATGGACAAATAAGCATTAGTACATGCACACAAATTTATGTACACACATGATAAAAAAAACAAAGAAAAACACCAATTATCTCTGAACTGTTTAATTTTGACTTAGAATAGATAATGCACAAACACACATACAGATGAACACCTATTTAGCTCATCTTTGCGTTCTCCTTTTCTCACTTACGACAGGCAATTTTCTTTCAACCTCACATTAAAAAAAAAATGATCGGCAAACATTAAATCGATGCATTATGCACAGGCAAGTGATATGAAAATGTAAGAAGAGCAGTCCAATGAAAGACAAAAAAACAAACAGGCCCAAATTAATATTTCATCATCTGTGAAATATTCATAATCTATTGTCAGTCAAAGACCTCTTATCAGCCCTTTGCGGTGCATTTGTGTGTGTGGAAATAAGCAAGAGGGGAGGGGGCATCCGGGCATCTAATATGTCCCACAGATGTGATGAGCACCAGAACAAAAGACAAATAAGACTCCTGAGCATTAATTAGTATAGTACTCCTACACAGGAGATAGGCAGAAGGTGCAGGGGATGCTGGCACAACGTATTTTATGCCTGTCCTCACACAAAAACACATATATCGTCTCACTATCCTCTTTTCACTGTGAAATATTGTGAAGTAACAGTAAGAGAGAATGCAGCTTACTTGATCTTTTTTTTTTTTCCCCCCCAAATGTCTGCATGGCCTGTTTCTGGGTGTCAAAGAAGCAGATATGCTTCTCCTCTAGAGCAGACTCTATGAAGTCCAACATGTGTGTTGTGATAATGGGAAAATAATAATAGTAATAATAAATAAATTAAATCAGAGGAGTAATCTAGAAATTCAGTTTTTCTTTTGGGTGCTAAGAGGATTTAACGATGAGATTTGTGATGTTTTCGACAACTCCACTGGCATCACTTCAAAAAGTTTTGCTGCTCAAAATTGCCATTAAATCAATTTGGATGAAAGTGCATCAATGTTCAAACTATGTATTCCATAGATTTATGACACGGGAAAATAAAGAGAGAAATCTGACCTGATTGTATTGTGTTTGCCAGAAATCTGCGATTCATTGTGTACCACACATCCAACAGTGTGCTCTCTGGAGTGACTGAGCTCCGCGGTATGAGGTAAATGCTTACTGTCGTCTTGAAAATCAATTCCCCCTCTCTTCCTTTAAGTGGTCAATATTTTTTGTTTCTCACTGCAAGCTCCACTGAGGTCCCTTTAATTTAATGGGCCAATTAGAGATACCGTCATGTCTAATTCTGACGGCAGGGATGCTTGTTTATGTTCCCTGGTGAGAGAGTCAGAAGGGGCAGGGTGAAGGAGTGAATGGTACACTCTGTCCAGTTTCACCCTGGACCCACTTGTCTTCACAGACCCATCCCCCTCTTTATTTCCTCTTAAGCCCACCTTCTTTCTCTGTTCTTCCCGGAGTCAAGGACGAAAGCAATTGATGCGAAACTTTCAAAAATGAATTTGGCCACGTGTGTCACTTACAGAGCTGGAGGGAGGGGTGGCTGGGGCCAGGCCACCACCACTCCATTGGGATCATTTGTTACTCAGCCCTGATTGGCCCTGACAAAACAATACCCTAAAAACTCACCAAAGTAAATTATAGTCCCGGTAAATGGCCTGCGAGGGTGGGGTGGAGAGGAAGGAAGGAAACGGCCGTCTGTCGGTACAGGGCCCTCAAGCTGCCTTGGCCCACTGCCAGACGCAAAACAAAGTAATGCGCTTTTGATATTAATAACGGAGATGATATTGATCCGTACTGGGGCCAGAGCCACTCTGCCTCCCTCCAGGGGTGGGCCCCCGTCGAGGAGGGAGGGAGGTAATGAGGAGGGGCGCTCCTTGAAGAACCAATACCTCACTCTTAGCTCTCTGCCTCTCATCCACCTCCTCCTATACCACCACCTCCTCGCTGAAAGCCATTTTTCCAGAGGGTCCATTTCATTTGAGTGTCTTTAATTATGTGAAATGGATTTCATGGGAAAAGGAGAAATGGTGGAAGTGGTGGGTACTGACAGAGGAGAGGTAAAAGAGAGAGGGCGGTAGAGGGGTGGTTGGTGGCTGGTGGCCCCGTCCTCCCGCTTTCTGAGTCAGATTCACTATTCTGTCAGCAGCCGTGTCGATTTCACCTGTTAGTTTTATTTTTGGATGGATTTTCTACTCAATAAGTTCAATAAGGTTTATGTATGTTTCCTGTGCTTCAGAGCAATGTAGTGAGTGATTTTTCTTTTTTTTTTTAAGATACTGTATTCATCCCACAGGGGGAAATTCTTTCTCTGCATTTGACCCATCCCTGAGGAGCAGTGGGCTGCCATTACATTGCGGCGCCCGGGGAGCAAATTGGGGTTCAGTGTCTTGCTCAAGGATACTTTGACTTGTAGACTTGCAGGGGCTGGGGATGGAACCACCGACCTTTCGTTCGGTGAACGACCGCTCTACCTCCTGAGCCATTAAAAAAAAAAAACAGAAAATAGGCAACATATTGGTGCAAAACAAGTTTAAGAAATTGGATTTTGATTGGATTTTTTGGGGTGAGACGATGAATGTGTAGTCGGTGAGTGTAACCGCTGTGACTTTTGGCTGGTTTGATGTCATGCATTATGCACATAACCTATATTGGAGTTTGGCAGCATGTTTACATGAGTGTCACCCTCTTACACAAATGCAAACACAACGATGGCTTTTATTGTAAAGGAAAATACAAAAACAGTACTTTCAGCCCTTCTCATCCTGCAAATCACTCACATTTAATTTAGTGAAAATAAATTGCTTGACTAGCTTTACAGTAACCTGTCTTATCACAGGATTAAAACTTATTCTAGATAAACCAAAGCAGACACCTTTTATTTCTCAGATTTGCTTCAACCACTCAGCATAGGATTGTGTGTTTAAGAAGACAGCTAAAGTGAGAAAGTGTGAGAAAAAAAAGCACAGAATCCTCTACTGGGTTACTGCACAGCTTGCAATTGTTCGACATGGAAACAATGTAAATAAATAAGACAGTGCATTAAATAATTAGTGGGTCTACACTAACAGTTTTGACTCTGCGGGCAAAAGCATTGTTGGAAGCAGTGGAACAGCCAAGTACTTACACTCTGAAGTCATAAATTCCCAGCATACGACAACATACACACACATACACACACAAACAAACAGCCGTGCGATGCTGTAGGCTGGCTTGATTTTTTTAATGGATTTTTTTTTTCTTTCCCTTTGTTGTTTTTGTGTGCTTTCTCTGATGACAGCCATCAGCGCTGTCAATTTATGAAGCAGCACTATTTTCTGTACTGGTGGGAATTCTTCTGACAGAAAGAGAAAATTCACACGTTAGATGAAAAAAAAAAAGTGACATTAAATCATATTATATTGTTCGAGAAACAAGAACCAAGGGAGCTCTACAAGTTGGTCATACAGTATTTATCTAGGTAATTTATATCATCCCTGACAACGTGATTTTAACAAAGCCTGAAAAATTACTCTGCCTGAGGAGCTTTTTGCACAAAGTGAAACAAGTTGACATTGTAAGAGCAGCGTTTCGCTGTTGCACCATCGCACAAATGACAAGGAAAGTTGTGAAATGTTGAGGAGTGAGAAAGACACACTTAAAAACCAGGCAGGGAAGAAAGTTAAGGAGAAACACAGTTAGAAATGTACTGGACGGAGTGACTGACTGGCTGAAGTAACAACTGCTTAACAACAGCAAAGGGCACACAGTGAAACTGAGTATCATTTGCATCTAGCTTCCTCATGGATGCTGCCTGAGCATTATTTACATTGACTAGCGGGTTTCCCACAGGAGTCCGCAGGCAAACCAGAGAACAAGCCTCCCCCTCTCTCCTTCTTCCTCCCCATCTCTCCCCCCGAATCACCCTCCCTGTTTCCTTCTGTTGTCCAGGGGACAGAGGTGAGCCATGACAAGCCATGGCCGAGTATTTGCATATAAAGAATCTGCTTTCTTTCTCTACATGTCCTTCCCTTCCTTCAGCCACAACTAATGATACACAAGTGTGACATGTCTGCCAGGTGAAAAGTCACTGGTCTAAAGCCAACAGCTTCCCAGTGAGTCACATCATAATGTGATTAAAGCACAGATATACTGTGTGTGGAAGTGAGTGTCCACTTTAACATGCTAGCTTATATATAGTACAGTATGTATATGCAAGCATGGGTGCACTTTGCATACAGTAGATTGTCACTAGTTCCATTATTAAAACAGGTCTCTCTTGAGAATGAGACCTCGTGTCTCAATGGGATTACCTGTATAAATAAAGGTTAAATAAGAAATAAAAAATAAAAATTATTACATACATGGACAGGCATTGAAACGCACACAGGGAAACACTTTTTGTTTTTATTGATTGAGGATTCGTTACTTCTGATGCAAAGTCGATCGGATGTGTAACAAAAACTCTAAAACATTGGACTTATAGTTAAAAACTATTTCAAAAAGTTGGGCAGGTTTTGTGACCATTCCCAGTCACACTTGACTGATTTTTGTGAGTGGTCTTTTTTTTCTTTTCTTTTTTTTTTGAGAAATAGCCACGTCACCATCATCCAACTAATTCCAAATGACGACTACCTTGTTAAATTAACTCTCCCCTATAGAAAGGCACGAAGATAGGGGACAAAATGACACCTGTAAGAATGTCACGCCTGGGGCAACATGACTGGGATTGTGCCATTGGCATGGTGGACACGGGGCAGTCCGCCAAACAAGTTGCCAGTGCGGTGAATGCTCACCATTCCACAACAGTGCATCTACTGCATGCTAGTGTTGTGTAACAAGAGGAACAGCAGCAGACTGCCCCCTCCCTGGTTGAACATGTGTGATCACCCAGAATCAGTTTTGACATATCCACCTGCTGCACCTCTTTGAGTTTGAGCTTGATGACCCTACATCGGTGCTGTGCTGATGGGATGCCTTTGCCGGGCTCTCATTTATGTCCCCAGTTTAGGGATAACAATGTCACAGTTCTGGAAACTACTCAAGCAAATTTGCAAGTAAACACAGTGGTATGTGTGTACAAAGTGTGCAAACACCAGAACTCCCACTCCTCAACCCAAACACCTATTAATTTGCACACAACCCACCAAAACAGCATTTATTTATGAGCTCTGTCACTTCCTGTGCGCGTCTACTTATCACGTCACATCCACACAAATTTTCCGCCATTTTTCACATTTTCTCAGGCCCACGCGTGTCCAAAAAAAAAAAAATGTCAATGCGCCTTCTTTTTTGATTAGGCCATAAAATAAACTAACAGTGAAAAATCAAGTGGGTGTGAGTATTAAATAACCCCCACCCCCCCTCTACTACTTCTATATAAAAATATTGAGTCAGAAATGAGCTGGAAGGTGTCTGTAAATGCTAAATAATGGAGAGGCTGCATTCGTCTGGGTCAGAGCTCTCTCTCTCTCTCTCTCTCTCTCTATCTGTCTTCTCTCTGATGCATTATTAAATGAGGATGCACTTCCCCATTGCAGCAGGAGAGAACAAGGGGCAGGGGGGCACCCTGTCTTCCCCACAGGAATGGTGGTGGGGGGTGGCGAGGTATAGGTACAGATTCACAGACTAGGTGTGTGTGTGTGTGCGTGTGTGTGTGTGTGTGTGCGTGTGTGTGTGTGTGTGTGTGTGTTGAGAGAGGATTAGGTGGGCATGCCAAACAACAGGCAGGAGAGACACAAGCATCCCCCCTCCCCTCCTACATTCCCATTACACACACACTCACACAGCCTCCTTGCAGAAGTACCTTGAGCCCATTTGTACTAATGACTCTCCATGCCTAATGCACTTTATGGAGGACAGGGCTGGATATTCATTTGGAGGGAGGGAAGGGGTGGGGGAAGTGTCGGGACGAAGTGCTCTGCCATACAGCTTCCCGTCTGCCTGTTTTAGCCGGCCGATTTTTCAGAAAGGGGCCCGGCCAGCACTTGGTCCAGCTGTAATGCGATTCATCACAGGTAAAGTAGGTAGGAGCCTTGATTGTCTGAAGCCTCGCTGAGCGTCCAAGCAGCCCGTATGCAGAGCAAGAGGTAGTGCTCAGTTGACAGCCTATCAAAGATTTGCAAAATGCAAGAGGAAGAGTGAACTACATGGGAAGATGTTCCAAGTTCGACACGTGTGCAATGAATGTATCCTGCCACCCTTCATCATCACTGATTCTTCCTTTTCCCCTTACCTTTTTTTATGTTAACTTGCAGCAATCGCAAAAGCACGAGGACAACAAAGTCAAATGTAATAAATGAGGGGTTATGAATGTTTCCTTACAGTGTTGTTGCCATATATCCGCCAGCCTTGGAGGATTTCACATTAGGCTCTTTAGGCTATGTTCAGCTCTACCAGTGGGTGTTTGATAGGTGAGGCATTCCCAGGGTGCGTGGCATGAAGCCATTCTTGGAAATCACGCTCATCCAAGGTGACAGTGCCAATAAACATTTCTCTTCCTCAGTTTTATGTGTTCCTGTGTATCCGCCTGCTCTGGGACGGTAGTTACGACGGATGAGGGAGGTTCCCATATCCTTTGAGAACGGTGGAGGTTGGAGCGTAGAGACCGGTGGGGGTCCCAGAGACGGAGTTACATGGACCCCCCACTCTCCCTCGGTCCCTTTGCTCGTCACCAGGGACGAAGCTGCTGCAACCGGTGGCGGCGCGTGTGGACAGAATGAAAACAAACTGGCACGGATGACAAATGCACACAAGTGCAAACTCTCACTCTCTTTCTCTCTCTCTCTCACACACACACACACACACACACACACACACACACACACACACACACACACACACACACACACAGTCAGCATAATAAATAAATAAGTCATAAAGATAAGAATCGTTTGATGTTACCTTGTGCTGCCTGGGGCCAACACCACATTGGGGAACATTGCCACCCAAAGCAAATACACACTCACACACACACACGTACACACACTCCCAGGAGAGGGGACTAATGTATGGGGTGGTGGAAATGTAGCAGGTCCTCTGCCCAAAAGGGGCCGTGGATCAGCTTTGGATTCGAGGAGTTTCGTCACAGCTTGGAGGCAAAAGTGTGGCACACATGAAAAGGTATGGTACATCCTCTAATGTTCTCAATACAATAAAAAAATACAATGTAAATACATGCAGAATATGAATTTTTGAGAAAAGCAAAGCTATGGAAAGAATCTGGATGAACTAATGTATTAATAGAGTGGTTAATACAAAGAAAGATAAATGAGATCCAAAAAAAAAAAACAGAAAAAAAGATTTTTTGATAGAATAAACACTGAAAATAATTAACATTTATTATTTGACATTTTAACCATTAAAAAAGTAGTATAATTTTAAGCTAGCACAGCACTACATGCACTTGCAGGGAGAGTAAAAATGCCCATATTGATGGACAGTAGCTATGTAGCTAACTTATTGCTTTCTTAGCAGAGAGTTGACACATAGAACAAGATTACGTAGAACATATAGTACACAGAACAAGATTATAACTCGTAGGATGATGAAAGCACAACACTGTGTCAGTGTCTGGCCAATATACCAAAGCTATGATAAAGCTCAGGATAGACAGACTCGGCCAGAGCGATCTTCCCCTCCTTTACTTGGTTACCTGATGGCTGACGAATCCTGCTCCATCTAATATATGATTGGTTGCCTGAAAAAAGCAACAGTGATGACCTCACATAGCACCTTTCTGAAAAATATAATTATTTTGAATTCAACGCACTCAGAGCAGCTGCATCAAAAAGGCAGACTATGTATGAAAAAATGTTTTAAATTTATTTATTTTATGTCATAATGTATAATGTCAAGTCAATTAAGGAAAAAAAAATGTTTCATGTATATGTATGTATTATAAAATAAATAAAAATAATAGTATTGCTAATACTAGAAAGGCACTCAATACAGTGTAATGGTAATATGTCAAGTAGTTTATATGAAAATTGATGTTTGACAAAACATTGACAAAACCATACGAGGGAAAGATGGATCGATATGATCTCCTAAAGGCTTAGCTTGATTATTACATTGATAAATACACATATTAATTGTAATATAAACAAATGAAAGGCAATTGGTGAAAAGAAGGTAAAAATAAATGTACAAGGTGTTCAGTGTATTTCAACTCATTAAGTAAATGTAAGACTATATCCCTGCATAAGCCTGCAAAGACAGTTGTTAGATAAGGTGCCATAGCCTGAACTTGAGTAACTTTCTTTTGAGTCAACATTACAACTCCTGCAGAGGATGCAGGTTTTCTCCAAGCATTGACTGAAGTTTATTCTTACAGCAATTAAAAAACGGAACTATTGGTAATGAGGCGAAACTCCAACAGTAAAGGTCCAGGGAAGCACTGAGGTCTGAATGCCCTGTGAATACTTGAGCCGTGTACACAAGTTTGTTGATCGTCAGCTCTCCAGCTGCGTTATTCTGTCACTCAGCTCAGCAGGAAATGAATGAATTTGTAGTAATCTGCTAATTGTGTTGTTTGCACTGTCAACATGGGGTGAATTCTTTCATAAAAAATTCTAATCATATTGAGAGATGTTTGCCTGCTGTATCCGTTCATCAATAAAGTATTGTTCTTTGATATTTTGGTGCAAAAACCTTTCAAAAAAGTGCTTGAAAACAATGTTCAAAGATTTGTTGAGAATGGTGGTCAGAGAATTATTCAGCTAATTCTCATTGATATTGTAAAAAAACAAAACACTTTTCAATATAGCAACAAAAATTAAACATTATAAACTTCACAAAGGGAAGGACCTGCTGTAGGACTGCTGTGTTAGACTGCAGGCGTTTAAGCACATCATTATAGCTTCACCTGATAAGTGTATGTTAGGGACCTTCCTGGATAAATAAAGGATAAATAAATAAAATAAAATATATGTTCTCCAATGTGTCATTAAATCAAGTTACTTTGTTTATGTGAGTTGTACAGTTCTCTTCAGTTTTCTTTACTTAGGTTCAGCTTTATTTTGTTTTATTTTCTACTTCAGGGAGTTGAGCCAGATTTGATTGGCTGTTGCAAAAATAGTTATTCTTGCTTTATTTGCTAATCATTTACTGTAAGTAGTTGTGTATGTATGTGCTCTTCCTTTCAAAAAGAGATTTTAGCCATTATTAATATGACAAAAAATAAATTTCAGTCAGACAACTCACGACTTTGACATGGTTATCATTACAGCAGCAGGACATATAGACTTTGAGTTCGGCGTCTATAGGCTCTGAACTCATCACTCCCTGCAGATATGCTTATATGACTATATTGGGGAGTGATGGGAAACTTCTTGAACCCCCTAATCGGAGCCTACAGGTGGATGCTGGGGGTGGTGGTGGGGCTGGAAGTGCAGCAGCAAATGCATGTGGAGCAGCAGCAGCATCGACAGGCAGAGGGAGAGATGGGGAAATTGTTGCATCTTAAATAGACCGCCAAAATGGGAGGGTGTGTTGATGACGTCTGAGGAGAATGAGGCATGTCATGTGCATATATGTGTGTTTGTAGCAGTGCAGCTCAAGTCGTCTGCCTGAACTATAGCTCGCAGGCTTCACTCCATAAGTGGGCAAAATGTAATAAGTGTGTTTAAAGTTTAGAGAGACTGAGAAAAAGCAAAGTTCAACAGTTGAAATGCTGGCTCAGTGGTTAGCGTTGCAGGCTGTACACTCAAGGATAATGGATTCAATGGTAAGACCATCAACTATGTTTTCAGCCAATATATAATTGATTGACTTTGAGTTGTGAAGTTTGGCCTATGGCAGATGCCATATTTTAGCACTAAATGTTAATCAGTGTTAGTCTTTATCTTCTCAAAGGAGTAGAAAAGTAGATGAAAGAAGTACATGAGAGCTGCTGAACTGTTGTTTCTTTAGTGTGTTTTGCCTGGTGGCAGTGGCCCACACCAAAGTTAAGGTCTTTTAGCTGGCATATGTTAGAATGTGGGGGATTTAATCCTCCCTGCCTCATGGCTGGAGTCGCGTTGAATAATGTAAAACACACAGGGGCGGTCTGTGTTTTGGCTCCATTTCACTTTTGCCCTCCTCAAATACTTGCTCTGTGCCAATGCCGTTTGCAGAGAGCTTTTGTGGGCAAATAACAAGAAGGAGATAATGGAATGAAGTGACATTGTAGAACTGCAGGATGTTACCTTTATTACCTCCACGGTTATGTTTTCATCAGCGCTTGCTTTTTGCAGGATTACACAAAAACTGCTTGACGGATTTTAATGAAACTTGGTAGGGCGGTTGGGCATATGACAAGGAAGAATCCAGTAAATTTAGGAGTAAATGTGGATAAAGGGGCAGCGTCAGGAATTTTTTCTTCTTTTTTAAACATTGTAAGATAAGACTTTTCAGACTGTTTTGTGAATTAGACATAAACTACATGATAGATTACCATTAAACTGGGTGCTATAGTGAAATATCAAAGCAATAATGATACCAATGTGATTCTAAAAGATGATCAAAGAGTCATATTGTCAAGGGAATATTGCTTTTAGATGCAATGACATAATGGGGATACTGTGCTGCCTGGGCAGAGGTTTGCACTGAAACAGGCAAATAATAATATAGTTACTCACTGAATGGTGTAATTAAAAGGGGAGCAATCTGAGGATGGGAGGTAGAAATGTGTAATTACACATTAAACAGTACTGTGCACACTGAGAACCTCACATCATCACCATTTCTTGTTAGTAGAATGTAGAATGATGAACTGTGATATTTTCCTGTTGCTGCTGAGAGTCTTGCAAGCATTTTCACTGCAAATGCAAAGCCGACTGTAAAAGTGGCAAACTGTTGTTTTCCTCAGGTTATCACGTTAATTCCTCGACTCGTCAGTTATGCATCTTGATGTCTCACAGTTGGAGGAGCAAATGGCAATTTCGCTGCCAAGAACGAGTGCTTCTTTTTGCTGTCGGCTACCCTCCTGCTCAGACCAGGTCAACAGCTCAGTTCACGTGTGTTCCATCACGTTTTGGTCACTCTATGTAGTGAAGGCATATCTAAATCATATATATATATATACACACACACACACACACACACACACACACACCTCTCCACTATACACTGCACAGCCAACAAGGGCGGCCCACATGCAGATCAGAGAGTACCGGATTATTAATGCTATGAATTTTAATATTAATATGTTACTAAGACTCCCACACAAACAAACACACCCAACACCAGAAACTTTTCACCCTTTAAAGTCAAGTCACCCTTATACAAACCCTGACCCGCTTCATCTTACTCCCCGTCTCCCACCTGAAATTCTCACATTTTCACAGGGACGGCAGCATTTTAGAATAATCCTTCACTTTGTTCACAGGTAATGAGTGGTTGTTGACTGATGTGCAATGCTGATTGCTGGAGGGAAATGAATGAACCTTTCATGTTTAAATAGGAGCATTAGGGTAAGGAGGTTGTTGGGATTTGCATGGATGTCATCCTTGTGTGTCAGTCAGGCCATGACTAGCCATAGAGATTGGGTTAAATGCCAAACAAACACAAATACAGACGGGGGAGTAATGGGGTCTGGTCTGGTCTGAGATGATGCCTGTCTGGATGCCATGGTTTTGGGATAGTTAGAGTCGGGGTCTGTTTATGCATGCGGTATGGATTTTGTGAGTGTGGTTTGTGTGTTTGCTTGCGTGTACATTTCTACATTGCATGTTTGCATGCAGACATGCTATGTGATTGTGTGTGCATGTCCTCCCCTAGATGTGTATATCCAAATGTGTGAGACTGTGTTTGTGTGTGTAAATCGTGTCCATTTGATGAGGGCCAAAACACCCAAGTAGAAAGCTGCCCAAGGGGTGATTGAAGTTGCTGACATTTTAAGGCTATTGAAAACAAAAGCTAATAGGCAGCACCACGTGCCGGAATCGTGTCTAGTTCATGTTTAACAAAACAAGGTCACAGAGGTTGTCGGGCCATGAATTCCATAAATAACTTGATAATGGGATTTTAAAACAAGCCGTCCACCAGTCATCTCCCCTCCTCCTCCGCCCGCCTTGTTGCCCATAGCAGACCCTGTGTGTGTGTGTGTGTGTGTGTGTGTGTGTGTGCGCATGTGTGTCTTTCAGAATATTAGAATGCGATATTAGAATGCAAATGGATTCACACCGCATCCTCATAAACAACGGTGTTCATTTAACCCCCGACCCCTGCATTTAACTGCCCATCAAGTCATTTGTGTTGGGCAAGACACGTGGAAGTAGGCTGAGAGAGGCCAGCGGGGAGTGTGCGCATGCGTGTGTGTGTGTGTGTGTGTGTGTGTGTGTGTGTGTGTGTGTGTGTGAAAGCAAGCACACTGGTGTGCATACTTATGGGTATGTGCAGACTAATGCGTGTTTATGAGCACAATATGCGTGTGTCTGAATGCATACATGAGTGTTTGAGTGTGTGTGTTTACTCCTTTGCGGGTTCGTGCGTCACTGTGTCAACACGTACATTTGTGCGCATCTATGTGCATGCGTGTCCGATTTTGAGGCGCGGGTTTCAGAGTTTACCATTTGCAATGCTCAATTAATCTTGTCAGCATGCATCTACAGGGGAATTGAACATCTTTTAAAGCGGGCCTGGCTTTGTCACTCTCTCCTTCTCTATCCATTACAGAGACGCCGTCACAGTCCTTTGGAGGACCTTCTGCAGAAAGCAGCTGATTAAAACATATTAGAGGCTGTTTTTCCATGCAGCGCTGGGAAGGAGGAAAGTTGCCCTCGTTTTAACCATTTTACCCTGTTTCAGGTGCATTGCCATGGAAATCCTTGATTTCTATGGCAATCTCTATATCTGTTTATTTCTCTCCTTTTCCTTGACTATTTCAAGCACATTCCTCACCTTCCCATCTCTGAATATCATTCCTGTTCTTCAGCTCAGCAAAAAGGGACAGCTTTTAGGTATTGCTAAAGTTTTATGACTCTCGATTTTCTCGAAAACGGTTTTACGAATCGCTACGAAAAGTCATAGGAAACCATTCCTGGTCATTCCGCACGTTTTAATATATTTTTTGTCTATGTGCCGCCAACGCTGAGAAGACAAGTGTACGGAAGTAGAATAAAAAGAAGAAAATACTATGTAATAATAATAATAATAATAATAACTTTATTTGTATAGCACCTTTCAAAAACAAAGTTACAAACTGCTTTACAATTAAAATAAAAAGCAATTAAAACAAATAGTTTAAACAAATAAAACAAATAAATAAGCAAGGAGTGAAATCTTAAAATCAATTCTAAGAGTCAAAGGTAACCAGCAAGGACTGGTGTAATGTGGTCGCTTCTCTCGCTACCTGTTAAAAGACTGCTGGCGGCGTTTTGTATCAGCAGCATAAGGATATAACAGAACAGAAAAAAGGAAGAACAGCTAAAGGTCCAAACACAACACATGGGAGGGAAGGTAAAAAAAAAAAAGAATATGAAGTGAGACTGGACCGATAGAGGGGACACAGACAGAGCAGGTGAGTGAGGAAAAAATGTGGTGAAGATCAGTGGAGAAATAGGTTGATTTAGTCAGAGGAGACCATGTATCCCAGCTGTGAGGCCTCCATGGCCAGCACACCGGTGGTCCCTGTCCCAGAGAGACTTCTACTGCCTCAGAGACAAATATTATACATACTGTATATTAAAGAGAGGATATGAGGAGAGAGCCAGTCAAAGAGAGCCAGAGGGAGAGTGAGACGAGGCCCATTTTAAAAAGGCACACTATGTTCAGCACCCTGTCTCTTAATCCAGGGCGTTTGTCGCAGCTAATTATGGTGGACAAGCCTCTTTATCGAACCTGCTCCTGCCATCAGCATTAGGATGCATGAGCTGCGCCTGTTGTTTTAAACGCTCTCATTAACCACACAAATCAGTGCTGTTGACAGAGTGCTTTTGAATTAAGCGTCTCGCCCCCACCACCGCACGCCAATGCATGCAGGGCCCAGGACAAGAAGCAATTTATAACACCATTAGCCACACTCGCCGAGGTTACAGGCATCAAAATTGTTCCCGTCTAATTATTCTTAATGGATACAGGGAGCGAGCGACACTCAGGACAGCTTTTTCATTAGCCCTCAATCAAGAGGGTTGAGGAGGAGAGGGGTGGGCAAAATGTACTGTTCAGGCAAACAGAAAATCAAAAATAATCGTGTTTGCTTTTTTCATAATACAACAGGAACGCATAGGTGTAAGGAGAGAGAGAGAGAGAGAGGAGAGAGGAGAGAGAGAGGGATGGAGCGAGGGTGAGTGAGGATATGCGAGGAGAAAAAAAAAGAAGCACAGCGCTTGACATTAAAAAAAAATCTTCCTGTTGTCGAGTGAAAACACACACATATTGAAAAGTGACAGTTCATTTGCTTTTACTGCCTTGCAGACAAATGGCAGGGGAAACTTAAGGGGCATAACAGATTTCTAAGACATGCTTATTGGTTAAAGGAACACAATGGATTGTTTAGATAGGGAGTTGCTGATGAGGTTTCACCTATGAACACAGGTACCATTGGTCATTGTTAATAATTATGTAATAACAGTCATAAAACTGTATTTTATTAATGAAGCACGCTGGTCTGATGAATTATGTAGTAATGGACAACTAATAATTTCTAACCTCATTCAACCAGTGGCTGGCCAGACAACATTATACACCAAATGAGCCACCCAACTATATTGCGACTATATGCTGGTGTAACAGTTTAACATATTGCCAAGGGGCCAATCATTTACCTTCTCTCAACTATCTCACTTGAAACACCAAGGTACTCTCTGCCTGCAATTAAGGTCCCCCCAAAGAGTGCTCGATCATACTGTATCTGTCATCTCGCTACGGTGGCGAGAAGAAAAAAGGAGGGAAGCCAAATAGCGAGTGTTAACCATCTTTTTACAAGCCATTAAACGGGAGGACATTACCACACGGCCTAGTCCCTTAACGAGGACTGACATATGTGAGGGAGGCAGTTAGCACCTAACATTAAGACGCGGCGGCCCACTGATGAGATGGGACATTGTCCATGGGGGAGGTATCAACGTTAATTAGGGGATAATCGGCTGCGCTCTACATCTCCCCTCACCACCATAACCACCACCCTCTCCCCGAGCCTTGAAGATGATATGGTAAAGGAAAAAGGGGGGGGCATAGTTCATTTGTAGATGGTGTAATTTGCTGCTGTTATTATAGTGGAGATTGGTGCTCCTACTCTCTGCAGGAAGGAAGGCAAACCAGCTGGCAATACCTACCGGAGGATGCATCGTGTCAGGATGTGGCATAGGAGCTGTAGTACATTAATCACTTTCCCGCTGCGCTCTACGCCAGTCTCTCTCTTGTTATTGATATCAGTGATGGGAAGTTTCATGATGTAACAAAATAAAGCCCAAAACAAAACAAAATCAGCCAATTCTTCACTCTAAGGATTATTGCTTTGCTCATACGGAAAAAACTCATGTACGAACCAGTACACGAACCTAATTTGAAAAGAGTAATGCACTGAGAAGACACCATAATAACATGAGCAACAGGGAAATAACATGATTTCTTGTTCACTGGCAATTCATTGCACAAGAAGAACTTTACTGGAGCTCAAACATTGGAGACCAAAGCCATAAAGCATTTAACTGATCTACTTTTACAATGACATACCATAGTTTTGCTATGCTAAGGGAGAGGGCTGGTCATACAGGAGATGATGGAAGCAGGGCACACAGTGAAGTCTCCCAGGCCATCTTCTCCAGCTTGCAGGGCATCCGAGGGCACCGAGCAAGACAGAATCAGGCTAAGCATCCCCTCGCACTCCCCAGTTTGGCCCATAGCACTTTGTGTCACAATTGAGAAACAAAAGAGGAGCACATGCTGGAGCATACAGCATTTGCACATACCGTATGTGTAGATGAGCATGTGAAGGCCGACGGAGAACAAGACAGTAGAAAGTAACCAGACAGTAAGAACAAAGGCAGAAATCCCTGAATGGAGGCCAGCTACATCATGTTATGGTGGCGATTTTTTTTTTTTTTTCAAACAGAAATCTTATTGATGGACTTTTCCTTAATCCAAGTCACCACTGTTAACTGGACCAGGATAACACGCTGCTCCTCCCTTCCCAAGATGCCCCTGAGCCACAGTGATTTACGGTGCGGGACAGGCCAGAATCATGCCTTCCAGCAGAACTAGCCAATCAGGTTGAATTATACTCTCTGGGCGCTGGGGCGACATGTCAGGGGATATTCGGCTGGGAAACAGCGAAGCTTCGTTCGTGTGGTCAGTAAGTGCCCTGGAGACAAATGCCTAAGTTTTCGCATGTGATAGGTCGGAAAAAAATGCCTACCTCTTTGAATCGCCACGGGTAATGGAAGGGTAGTGGGAGTGAGGGTGAACCTTACCTTGTAAATATACATTAACAAGACATGTAGAACATTCAGGGTGGCCAGTACTTATAAACTCATAGGCTTTATGGCATGTGAAACCTTAAGGAGCAGAAATACAGTACTTTTACACACTTTTTTTTACACAACAAACATCTTTTAAATCACCACGTTAAGCATCCAAAGTGTGTTCATTCACAGACAGTACTCCTATATTTAGAAAATGCTTTCATTTACATTATTGCATGAAATGTACATTCAAGGTCTGACCAATCCACCAATCCATCATAAAACAGGGATTTGATACACTAAAAACAGATGGATATAGAGGACAATCAAAAATAAAGGCAACGGTTCACACAAGCAGAACACTTTTTTTTATTGCACTCCGCAAAGACAACAGAAAAAAAAGAGGTGAAAAGCAGAAAAGCATGGTAATTAAGCGTGACTAAAAGACAACGTTAAGCAGTGATTAATATTCGATTAATGCCAGAGGAATTTCCTTTTAAAGTAATTAAGCGTTTATTAATCCGATTTGTAACCCCTGAAGTGATGCGAAATATGCTGAATGTCAAAATGTAATTGGCTCCACACCCAAGCTATCAAAGAAATGTTCCACCTTTGTTCTGTTCCCAGCACCTCATTCAACAATGATTCTGCACACGTGTCAGATGAAGACATTCACCGACTGCATGCAACAATCTCAACCTCAATGCCTGACCACGTCCGTCAGCCAACCACCAACTTTCACATCAAGGTTTTTGCTTCATACGGCACAATAGAGAGGGTTACGGACGGTTGAATGACATTCTGCACACCTTGAAGCAGACAAAGAATGTGAAGTAGAATGAGTGGATAGAGACAGAACAACAGAAAAGGAACAAGGACACATATGTGTCTCAATACAGTGTGGCAACATTTTCTGTCCATAATTTGAAAAAGGCAATGGGATTCTTAAAGTTCATTAATTGATACTTAATTTGCAGTCCAAAGTATAATAGAGTATAATCACACGGTGCAGCTGCCTCCCATCCTCACTTTACATCTATGCTGTGCATTTATAGTATCTCCTTGTGTGACGCTTATTTCGCACAGTAATAAGTAACTATGCTGTCACAAAATCTGAGAACCAAATAGTATAAATTATCAGGATGATGTGAAAATGACGTCTTCAAATGAAAATACTGTTGTTCATCAGCCATCTTTAGAAGCACAACGTCACCTACTTCCAAGGTGCACGGAGAAGGGAAAAAGGTCTAAAGAGGACTTTACTACAACTTTATTGTTTGACCAGCTCGTTTCAGCTTGTGGCCTTCATTATGATGACCCTGATGAAATGCGTTGGTCTAAAAATCAAGCTTTTTTAAAATTTTATTAACCTCTAGAGCATTCATCAGCCATCTGAAAAGTTTCAAAAATTGGACATGACCAGACAACAGCTCTGTGTTGGCAGATTTTCAAACCAAACCAGCCTAACAGTCATGTTAGGCAACGCAACTATTTTAAGACGGAAGTCGCATTTGGGAAATGAACAAAGATATTTACAAAAATAATTCAGAGGACTCCCCGTTCCTCACCACTGATGGCACTTGAGCCAGATTTCATCTAAAGGTTTACTAACTTGATTGTTTCTTTTGCTCGGACATTAAACAAAAGAATAAAACACCTGTTTTGGATTAAGCTGACACTGTTAATGCATGTTCATGCTTATTGCTGGTGTAATGAGTAATGCAAGAGTTTGTCAGGCTCTATGACCAACGCTTTGCTGATCGATAGGCTGAGAGTCGGGCTGTGTTGAGTTTCAGTGAGGGACCTTGTGGCAGCTGTGAGGTGGTTGCAATTCAGATTTATTGAGTTTTAAATTTTCTATTATGATTCATCAGATTCAAAATTTCAAACACACGTATGATAAAAATTTACATGTTAGCGTAAAGCATGAGGTTGAGTTACCTTTATCGTCCAGGGTGTTTCATAAATAACTGCAACACAGGTGCTTATTAATGAAATATGAAACTATAAAAACTCTACCCATCTAATTAACCAGTTAGCTGACATGTGTGCAAACAAAATACAACCAGTGTATATTTATTGAGTTACAAACTGACTAAGGATGGACAGTAGTAGGTATGAAAAAGAGCAGAGAGCAGAAGTAGAAAGTGATAAGTGGTCAGAGCTCCAGAGGTTAATGATGAGGGACATAGAGTTCTTGGTTCACTTTCCCTAGAATGCCCTTTAATCTCTCCTGTTTCCCTGTTATGTGCATGTGTGTGTGTGTGTGTGTGTGTGTGTGTGTGTGTGTGTGTGTGTGTGTGTGTGTGCCCCTGTCCCTGTGTGGTTGCACAGTGCAATCATGAGGTCTGACAGGGCACTCCGGGGGGCACAAACCAGTGCCACGTCCATCCACTGTACTCTCCACAATGCCACGCCACGTCCTGACAGGGTCCCGCTATCCCCTTCTGCGTAATTTAACACTACTTTCCCAGAGAAGTAAAGTCCAGACACGCAACGACACGTTAAACGCTGCTCATATGTCTTGTCATGTCTACTCGGAGATTTTCACTGCCTGACCCTTTATGTCTTCTCACTCTTTTTTTTTGGTTTAAGGGGGCTTCTGATTTCAGGAACTTCACCTGTTTCTACACAGTGGTGTCCGGTATCATTGGAGTGGCTCATTCATAATATAAATGAAGTAAAAAAAAAAAAAAAGAGTTTAACCTAGTTTCTAAATCTGGTCTTTGTGGGAGTTATTTTGTGTTACACTTTCCATCTCTTCACCTCATTGATTCTCTAGTCACACGCTATCTCCGCTCCCTTTCTCTCCCTACCTTTGACAGTTTCCTGTGAAACAACCCTGATCCTCAGCCTAAGCTCTCTGACTAAGGCTATCCACTGAGCTTCCCTGCCTGGCCTCCATCTCCAAGCTCCCTCTCCCCATGGCTCTCTCATCTCGCTGCCATGCTTGACAGCTTCATCTGATCCACAGGACTTTAAGCAAGAATATCTGGCATTCTGCCCTACCCACAGGACTCTAAATCCCGCGGTTCATCCTCTCAGGGCTACCTTCCTCCAGCTTCCTACTTCCTCCGGCTCTCAATGTGTGGTGAAAGACTTGTCGTTTCACTTCTGATTAGAGCACAGGTAAGGCTCTCAGGGGTTAGCTCACCTGTTCTCACAATCCTGTGACACTTGGACACATAAGACAAGGCAGAAATTGCACCCTTCGTATGCAGCAAATGGCGTGTCTCCATGTAAAGTGACAGAGGCTTTTCCTAAGTGGCCTAAGTGACACACAGGACTCATGCAGAACCAAATCTATCCAGGAAGGAAGGAGCAGTGGATTTGAGAGGGACAAAAGCCACCTGCACTTTGTCGCCATGGGGAGAAATAAAAAGTGAAAGGGATCATGCTACACTGGATATGCTTCTCATGTTTGAAAGTCTAAATTTAAGTATCATCCAAGCTGGCATCAAGCCATTGTCTTAAGTTTATTCTGTTCTAGCTTCAAAAAGATCCCCAAAAGCTTTTGCCCTGAGAAACTTAGGATGCTCTGCGGTATGACTGGCTATCAGTGTGTGAGTTTACTCAGAGGAAATCAAGTAAAGATGACATGTCTTTCCAAATTTACAGGATGTCAGATGGACGTACAATCTGCACAGCATATCGCATCTTTTGTTGCAATATAGGAACAGGTGAAAATCAATTTTACAAAACACAAGTACAGAGTAAACAGATATAAGAAATTACAAATTATTGAAATTGAATTACACAACCAAGGACTATAAGCAATGCAGGACTGTAAATACAGAATAACAGAACCCTAACCCCTTCACTGACAGTCTAACTTATGGTTAGGCAAGTAAACTAGGTTAATAAACTTGGATGCAAACTCTGATGGTGTCCTCATGAAAATCAGACAAATCTATCCCACATGACTTCCTGCATTGGCAATTGGATATAATTCAAAAGGCCCAAATTCCTAATTCCTAAATGTCCTATAATGTGGAGGTTAAATAGATGGGTCATCTGTACGCAAAATGAGATTTGTAACATGCGGTTGTCTTGCTGCTAAGCTGAAAAGTTTATTGACTTAATAGGTGTGGAAAGTGCTGCGGCCACACAAAGACACCTTGACTCTGGCCTGCGGGGATTGTGGGATACAATAAGATCATATTTGATTATGTGGAACCACATGATGAACTACATCAAGATTCTCAAGGGTCTTTAAAACAGCCACACTAAGTATGTATTGACGCTCCCTCCCCTTCCATTTTTGTTAGTTTTTTTTTGCACATGTTGCTCTGTACTTATTGTACGTCTTTTGTGTATGTATGTGTTATATGTCCTAGTCTGCAAAATAAGGAATGTTAATTTTTTAAAAAGAGGTAAAAGAAAAAGTAAAAGTACTAGCTGTAGAATTGCAATATAGAACAGAGGAGTTCATGTTCAAAATGAGAACAAATTTGCAGAGAGACCTTGAGCGTTAAAGTTGAGTTAAAGATGTTCACCTCAAGTCTATATTTAGAGTGACATCCTACAAGTTTGTTGTACACTCCTTTAGAGAAGAAGCATCAGAGCTGTCTAAAGAACGCAGACAGATAGAGATCACATATAGGCTTGGATTTGCCAACTCCTCCCTCTTCTGGTCAGATAGACATCTCCCCCCCCCCCCCCCTCTCCCATCCATACACACACAGACACACTCCATCTCTCTCACGCACACACACTGCCAAAGCAACCCCCTCTTTCCTGTAGCCAGACAGTGATGGTCTCAACTGCCCCTAAGCCCCTGTTAAAGCCACTCCTCACCTCCCATGCCACTAGGCCGTGTCTGTCATTTTGAATCCACCCATCCTTTCCCGCTCTCTCACAGAGGGCCAAGAGGTTAATAGGGACCGAAACAATGGTCCAGTGCAGACACAACAAACAATGGCCCGTGGGAGCAGTTTGCCTATGGCTCCATCATTTCCCCCCATTCCCTGCGTGTTTCTCCTTATTCCTTCCCCACTCTTTATCTCCATCTATCCCTCTTCCTCTCCTTTTCTCGCTCTCTCTCTCTCCCCCTCCCTCGCTCTGACAGTCCCTGTCAATACCCATGTCTCCTGGACAGTCACTTATACCAATTTGCAAGGTTAATTGCCATTTTATTGGCTGCTATTTATATTTTTAAAAGCCTTATTAGGAGCCTAATAAAGTAACTGCTAGGATGCTCTGGAAAGGTAATTACCACATACGGTTAACAGTCGGGTGGTGTAAAGTGAAGAGGATGTCGCGTTGTCATTTCAATGGCAGAGTTGAGCATAATTGTTTCTCTCTGCTGGTGTTGGGAGGGTGATAGGGAGGGAAAAAGCTGTTAAATATTAAGTTAGACAGGTGTGTGAAGCAGCGAGGAGGGAAGGTCCTTGAGAGAAGGGGTTAGACTGGGAGAGTTTCCTTTGTCTAAATCTTTTTCACCTCATTTGAGTCTAATTGTATCACCCGATTCAGTTAATACCTTAATTTACAACTATTACAAAACTGAAAACCTTGCAGAGAACAATTATTTTACAACATCAGTTATTGTATAGTTGATTACGGTAATTGATAATTAATTGTTCAATTCTAATTTGCATCATCTGGCGACAATTATGTCAAGCTGCTAGGTGCATCTCACATACTGTGCTCATTCTGTCTTGTTCATATTGTATATCTCAGTGTGTTTTGTGTGCATGAGATCAATAGGAGGTGTCGGAAGTACGGAAGGCCTGAAACTTCTGGAGGAGTAACTTATACAGTTCTGTATTGTTGTGGGCCAAACAGCCTATATATGCAGACATACATACCATACATGCACTCCAACTTATACATGCATATTTGTTACTCCTTTATGGACAATAGAAGTACAAAAAATCGGTGTTAATTAAAAGAAGCTTTGTTGGCTATGTTCTTCAATAAAACTGGAAATTCTCCTACACAATGTATTGCATATTATTTAATGCAGTATTTCAGTTAAATGACCACCATCAGGTAGATGTTTTATTCTGTTAGAAAGTTGAGTATTAGCATAACTTCTCTGTCTAAGCTAACACAGCTGTGTAGCCTTTCCTCAATGATACTGCTATTACACTGATGTGGACTAGACAGAGGCCAGACGGAGACAGTGTGAAAATAGCGAAAGACGGAGAGGGGAGAGGTTAGAGAGAGAAGATGGAGAAGAATACAATGAAGTGGCTTAGCAGGCTGAGGCTTTCCAAATCCTTCCATGCACCCATACAGCGAGCCGAGACAGAGAAAGAGTTGAATCCCTGCCTACTGTTTGCTCAGCAACCTAACCCGGCAGGGAGGCAAGAGAAAAGGGGCAAAAGTGTTGGGCGGGAGGGACTGGATGGGAGGCTTGTGTCGTGGTACGGATGGAATGGGAGGAGGTCACACTGTTGATTTTATTCTCTTTTTTTTTTGTTTGCTCCGCTTTTTACCAGTCTATCACTCATCCCTCCCTATATACTCAAACTTGTTCCTCACAGGCTGACACACACCTTCAAAACATTTACACATATCCTCTGGAACCCCCAGGGAGAAGTGATCAGGGGGTGTCCCCCCCCCAACCGCCCCCCCGCCTGCCCCCCACCCCCAAACCCCCTCACTTATTTTACTCTGCCATTGCGTTTTGTCAGCGTCAGCAACAAAATGGACAGTCAAGAAAAAAGATAGGGAGAAGAAAAGGGGGGAAAAGACTATCGATTAGCCTTCAGAGCTCCACGTGGGCCACTTTCATCGATTAGGAACAAGAGGGCAGCAAAGCAGCAGCCATGTCTGCCCCCCCACCCCCCACCCCACCCCCACGACTCTCCAGGGTCCTTTGTCCATGAGGGGAACGATATAATGGCCCTTGGAGTGGGAGTGAAGGAGGGAGGCAGAAGACAGAGGAGAGAGGCGAGGGACAAGATGAAGCAGGAGGGGGAAGGAGGAAGATGAGGAGGAGGGAGGGTTACGGCTGTGGCGTCTAGAGCAGGAGAGGAGAGTTCAGGCCTTGCGGCATGGGGGGAAGTGTACGGAGCGATGATGGAAGTGGGAGGGAGGGGGAGAGAGGTAAAGAAAGACACCAAGGCGAGAAGAGAAAGTCTCAATGACAAAAGGTCGGGGCAGCTGGGCTTAGGGCGACAGGGACCAAAGGGAGCAGCGGGATAATCTGCTAAAGCCCAGAAAGAAGAGATTCAGCATGCGCGCCACCCTCGTAGGGCCTAAGAGCAAATTTGCACATAAATAAGGAGCCAACTTTGCTTTGAACGGGAGGTCGAGGGAGAAAGCATCAGAAAGGAAGAGAGAGTCAGAGATACAGAGTGAAGTGTTGGAGCCACAGCTGCCTGCAGGCTGGTCGCAACCGGACCTCGGCAAAGTTCAGCTTTTCAAGCTCCGCGAGGGAGCTTTCTCATGTTTGAAAAAAGTAAGCAAAGATATTTACCATTCATTTCGCCCCCTCTTACCTTATTTTCTCTTCCTCTCCTTAGCTCATGGCCCTGAGCTTTCTTAGTTTCGTCCTCAAAGACTCTTCTGTCTACTGTGTCGACATCCGTGGACTCGGGGGACAATTGTGTGTTTTTGAGTGCTGCAGGCTTTGTTGTGACTGCACTGCACCTCTGAGATACCGAGCCATTAATGCCTACATACAAGCGGAAATACAGATTTGCACACAGACATGCATGAAGAATAGAATATATGTGTGCAAAAGAAAAAAATAATATATACTCTTCAAGCATATACGATCCAGACGTACTAAATATTGGTTTCAGCTGGTTTAAGTATATTGAGTAGCTAGTAATCAATATCTCAGCTGTTAACTCAATACTTAAAAATCCCTTTGAACCGCCTCCCATTCATCTACATTCTCCTTTCATGACTCAAAGGATTTGCAGGAATAAAGTCTTCACCTGAGTTCACCAAGTAAAGTGCAGCTGTTCCTTATTTCTTTAAAAAAAAAGAAGAAAGAAGCCATGCACCAGTTAAACACACACCCTTGTAAATGCATGATATTTATAAATGTGCCCTAAGACTCTTCCATGCACAACTTTACACCACATAAATCTCAGTATGCAGAGGCTTTACAGTCTTAATGGGGTTTCAATTTTTTTGCAGAACACCTGGCCAATAGCCACTTGTGTATCACCTATAAGGTCAAGTATAAATAACTGCTTCTTTCGTATTAAAAGACTTCCTGTATCATTCATGATCCTTCATTTCGCAGCTTCTCCTAATGGGTTAATGTCAAACAGTTTTTACATACATTGCGGTTCTCTTTTCAATCAGGTATGATGTGCTTGAAAAGATGGTTCCAGGGGATGAGTTCTTATAAAGAGAAGAGTGATTCAGGAATGAGTTGAGCTAGTGCAGGTACTTATCGATCAGCCTTGGAAGTTATGAACTAGCTGTCATTTCCCTTTCATGAACAACTCAATAGGCATTGACGAGAGATGAAAAGCGTGTGTAAGTATGGCCGACCTTAAGGACAGGACAAAAAGGAGAGATGACGAGGAGAACTCATTGAGGACAACATATGGGCACTTGACACGCTTGGTCATCAGTGCACACAGATGGAGAGACAAAGACTGAGCTCAGACAATAAATTCACAACCATGCACCGTGCTACATTATTTTATCTAAGGCCAAGCCTGACACGGACACACAAGCAAAAAAAGCCAAACCCCTGCAAACACACAGCAACATCCAGTGGCACATACAAATGGCTAAATGGTCTGGTTCAAGACGTGATGAGATCCCAGTAAGAAGACATAGTCATGTGGAGAAGGAACAGGAGGGGAGATAAAGAAGGAGATTGGAAACGGAAGGTGAGGAGGGGGAGAGCTTGACAGACAGAGGTGTGTGTGGACGTGCAACACTGTGGGGGAGTGGGGGATTTGTGGAGGTGGCGTGTGGCCACGTCACTGCGTGCAATACCCAAAGTCATTGTGTGTGCAGCCAGTGGACATTGACAGGCATGTGTCGCCCACTGTGCACCATCCAGATCACAGACGCCCTACAAGGCAGAGATGAAGGGAGTGCTTTGGGCTTCCCTAATCCTGGCTCATCCATGTTCCATGTTCTGCAGCTCCCAACCAAGCTTAGCAGAATTTCATGCTGGAGTCTTTCTATAAACCTAAAACTAGCATGCTACACTAAAGGGATCAGGCCAGGGTGGCAATAGGATGAGCAACCTTTTGTAACTCAGAGACACCACTTGGTCTCTTTTGACAGTGGTGAGCACCATCTGTCTTTGCTATCCTCTTTCACGTTTCCTTTTCACTTCAAGTCTTTGATCACATTTCTCGCTATTTTTTATTTATTTATTTACTTTTTGGGTTTACACAGACGTCTGTGTTTTCTTTTGTTAACTCTATCCGGCCTCATTTCTCCATATCCATAACTCATTCTCTAATGCAAGCAGCCTAGTTCCCTGAAGAGAAACCATCTCATCGGCCATCCCTGAGCGTATAGTGAGCAGAGTGATGTTTGTGCAGGAATGAGGCGCATACACAGGGTGGGGGTAAAGACTGGAATTAAAGAAAATCAAAACAGGAAGAAGAAATAAAAGGAAGGAAGGTACAGCAACCTCCCCCAGCAATCTACTTGCTGAACAGGAGCGCCCACAGAAAAGGGACCATGGTTTCTATTGCTACCATCCAATGCCAGCTGATGCCATCCCTCTCTCAGAGACACAGGCACATTGCTGCGGGCGCGAAGGGAGCAAATCCACACCAGAACTAAGTCCCCCTGAAGAATGGCAAAGCAGGAAAACAACAACTAAGCATGTTAGTTTCACCTCCACCATTATGCATGTGTGTTGGCAGGGGAATGAAAGACGAGTGGCCTTTTGCAAAAACCTAGACAATTACAACAGAGCAGCACTGTTTTGTGCCGCACAAATAACGCCTCCCCAGGAATCACCAGTGATGGGAAGCAAATGTGAAAGCCGCCATTGGATTTTTTTGTGATGAGCAGAAGAATGCGGGTATTTACTGCATGTTATCTCAAAACCCAAACACATTAGGGGCTATTCAACACATAGAGGGTTGAATCTTTCAGCTCATTCATTCTGGGCATTTTCATCATTCTGTTTGTCTTAAGGGCAATTTATCCTCTTTAGATTGGTTTGATTCTACACAGTCTGAGAATCTGCATGATGAAATACTTTACTATATTCCCATAAGGAATGCACCATTAGTTCAAAAAATTCCCTGTATATCATGCTCGATATTTGCACAGCAAAAGTACATTTTGCAGTACACTGCAGGCCCCAAATCAGGCTGATCTTACACCTTTGTTTTATGTGAGCCCCAAGTTCCCTCCCTGTAGCCTACTCACACATCCTAATTACAAGATATATAGTCCTATCCTGGCAGTGTAGCGTGATCGCTTGCCTGTCTCCATCTCTGTGCTGAGGCATACAGCCGACTGCTGAGCAGTTTACTTCAGCTTTGATAGCAACAGCATCAACAGCAGGACCTAATGGGGTGCATGACCGAGAGATCTGAGCACAGCCCCTTCATATGCATCTCCCCACTGCATCACAAATCTCATGCAGCATTACCATGGGCCTGGGAGAGAGGGGTAAGCTACGCTATGCTAGCAAAGTTCAGTCACGTAGCATCACAGTAAATGGGATTTTTTAAATTTGTGCGTGTGTGTGCATTCTTGTGTGTGTGCCGAGGTGTCTAGGTGTGTGTGTGTGTGTATACAGCATGTGAGCACAGCCTCTTTGGGTCTGTAATTTGCAAGGACTGTGCGGAAGCTTCGCTGGTGTGTGTTTGCATTTCTCGTGTGTGAATGTGGGACTGAATGAATGTGTGTGTGTGTGTAGAATATCATTATGCGTATGCGTGTTTGCAACTGCCTCCGTGCAAGTACATGGTGAGATGTTGTTTACTGCCTTTTCGGCGGCTAGACTGCTTGACGGCAGCCAACACTGGGGTGGGGTGGAGGGTGGGGTGGGGTGTAGAGAGCTAGGGTTATATAGCGGCTAACTGGGGAGCTGTTAAGTTTTATGTTAATTGAAGGGGCTTACACAGAACTCTATTGACAGTTAACATGCCCTTCAAGGTGTTCTTTGTGGTTCAGCACTTCTGTCAAGACAGAGGCAGTCATTTTGCTTCACCTTTATTTATATGCTTGACTACTCAGAACATTATGGAACACTGTGGGGCCCAGTAATAGATGTAGCAGGGGGGCAGGTGTATGTATCGGAGGTCAGCTGCCTCGCAGACGACCCAACCAGGTGTCTGCACCCGCCAGGAGTCATCCAATGGGGGAGGCTGTCCAAGATGGGGTAACTAAGGGTAAGGGAAGAATAGAAATCAATAAATGAAAAGCCATCAGACTTTTTGGGATATTACGAAAACTTGACAAGGCAAGAAGAAGAGTAAGAGAGTAAGGGTGTGTGCCTTAAAAGGGTAACACTTGAAATTGAGCCTTTTTTTTCACCTCTGCAACAATCATACATGTTGACCTACATACAAATAACACAGACTGGATTTCACATGACCCTGTCTGCATGTTTAAAGCAACAAAGCTTATTTGATTTGAATTCATGAACACACTTGAAGACTGTTTTGATAAGTGGGGTGTGAGTGTCACTACCATTTCATGTTTAATTGGTCGGGCATACATCTCTAGACAGGATAAGACAGGGTTTCCCTCTCGAAGATCAGAGGGCTCAAATACCATCCCAGTCTTCCATCAAGCCACCAAGGTCACCTGTCACTTAGCACCCTTCGACCACTGTGCATGTTTGATTTGGTTGACACATTAGCAGACAAGTGTGACATTTATTTTGTGGATGCTAAGAAGACGATGCCCTTTAAACTCCATCTTCACACTCAACAACTCCGCGATTCTGCCAGAGCAGCAACAAGGCATGTTTTAAAAGTGTAATCGCCAATTAGTACGTGATTAAAAATGCATTGGAATCAATTAGTATTTAACATAAGGTGAAGTTGAATCACATACTGCAGTAGCCTCTGTTGCTGCACCGCCACCCTGCACCCTATTAATCAAATACATGTAAAACTCATTATGCAACCACCAAATTAGCATCAGCACTTTCGTGCTAAATGGAAATAACGAGGCCCTGACACTACAAACATTGTCATTTTTGGTCAATAAGACATGCAGACCTCCCAGTAAAAGGACAGTGATGAAGTACAACAGGACAGAATGAAGTCGCTATGCTAATATTAGCTTTGTTGAGAAATGTCAAGCTAAAGAGGTGCGCTGCACTGCCACAGCTAATTATTTAGGTTAACTGAGGTTTTCAGAAACCTGCGTCTCGTACATTCTCCATCTCTGCTTCATGTGACTGCTCTGCCACAAGGTCCTCCACTAATTAGATATCAACTGATGTTACAGGCTAAGGTCTGCACTTTTAAACAAATTTTCACACCCCACTCCCACTTAAACAGATCAAATGACTTCATAGCCCTGCCTTTACTTTTGAAGATGACTGGTAAACTTATCGATGGGGAAGCAAACTTCCTCTAATCACTGGGCCTCTTTGGAGTCTATCTTGCTACCATCTTCTTCACCTTCGGGTCCTGGTCGTGTTGGCAAATCAATGACACAGAGTTCAAGATGTGTGTGTCTATGAGCCCGGGGTGGCTGACCAGAAGCCAAGCATGCACTCCACTCCACAGTTGCACCAGCCCCAGAGCATGTGCACAAACCTGCGCGTCGTGCAATAAAGATGATTTAGCACTGTAACTCTACCTGCCCACCACCACTCTTAGGTTTGTGTGCATTTTGATTAATCGTAGGCCAAGAGGGATTTATTGTTCGGGGGATATTTGCCTCAGCGATTTAATAATAGTGGAGGAGGAACACAATTAATCAGAGGTCCACACATGCCCCCCCCTTTCGAAAAATTGTGCAAAATTAATGACTATGAATATGTATATTTGTTTGTGAGAGGCAGCGCAGAGCGTGTGCATACTTATTTGAGCAGCATTAGTGCATTTAGGTATGTGTTCCGTGAATTTCACTGCCCATTGTATGAAATGCATATACAGTACATCTATCTCATGGGTGGCCAGATATGATGTCACTAACATGTGTTGGTGGAGGTACTTATTATTACCTCATAACCTAGTGCAGGTTGTGTTTTCATTGCAATTCATCCATATGTCAGTTTGTTAGTTAGCAGGAAAAAAAAAGTTCCCAATGCATTTCAATATAATTTTGCACAGAGGTGGACATTGGAAACGAGAAAGAGGTGATTCGGATTTTGAGTTAGATCCGGAAATTTTTTTGCAGCATTGGCAGCGGTATGCACTCCCCGAATGCCCTTTTTGTTGTGTTTTGATTTGGCTGTACTAGTGTGTATGCACACAGACTGGCAAATCGAGACAAGATACACACACTTTCCTCTTTCCTTTCCCTGCACAGTGAATATGCATCCAGCCTTCTGCAGGTATGGGAACCTCCCTCCCACTCTCATAATCATGGACGAGCAGCCTGGCACTATAGAAAAATAATGATGTGCCATCCTGTTGGCTCATTTATCAGCATGTTTTACAACAGGCGCCGGGTGGAAGTAATTAAACTCTGCCATCATTACAATGAGCCAGGCCCCCCCTTAATAGACACCCAATGAGACACTAGAGGCCTGCCTGGTAATTGTAGCTGCAACTATCTCTATCTCTCTTTCTCTGTGTGCGTATGTGTGTGTGTGTGTGTGTGTGTGCTTGTCTGTCTACAATCCCCTTGTTTCATGTGTGGTTTTAATTAGTGAAGAAGCTGATAAACAATTGACAAAAAGAAAACACATAACTGAATAAGGTTACAGCCTTTCCTCTGCTGAGGGTTTCTTCGACCCTTCATCTAACAAGTGACAGTGAAATGAATTCATCCAGTAGAAAATATGGATAATAGGTTCACACTAAGAACCATATCAGTGAACCAACATTATCTCATACAATATTTGATCATTTGCCATCATCTAAAGCGTACAAAGTGCTGAGACTGCAGGTTATTGATCCTAAATTATTTTCAGCATCCATGTACCATTATCCTTGCCTTCACAAAAGAACAGAAAAAGGACAGTGAGGAGGAAAAGAAGGGAGAGGTTATGAGTCCAGCCATTCGATAAACAGATAAATACCTTTCACGGCTAATCCCGCACTAATAAGATTCCTGTAATAATCTAATAAAAACATAAATTTATCTGTTCAGGGGACCATGCAACCCTTGACCAATTTAGAGTGCATTTACTTCGTACAATGTGGAGTCTCCTCTGTGTGTGCTTTTACGGGAGCCTTCTCAGATATCATTAACAAACTAACCTCCTTGGCTCAATACCGTAAAACACATGAAAGAAACGCAGCAAATAAAATTAATTTGATTTATTCGGTCTCTGCTCCTGAAACCGAACTGAATGACTCAGGTAAGCTGGCTTGATCGGACGGAGATATTTTAAGCTCATCGGTCATATTGAAGCAATTATGGGTGCTTTTCTCAAGGATACAGCAGCTATTAAGATGCCTGATTGGAGATTTACATTAGATCACTTGCCAGCTCTCTTTACGCAGCAGTCCCTTTACCATACCTGCACCATTTAGTATCACTTACAGCTCTAATGGTACAATTACCCTTCACCACCAGCACTAATAGTGCTCTAAGAGAACCTTTTGACGTAGGGCTGATGTTATGACCCCTGTACGTACCGCCTCAAACCACCATCTAGCTCCCACTCCAATGTCTGCACTCCACCCCTCTAAATCTCCTGATCTGTAGATATTGATCAGACCGACGACCCAAACCTCAACTCCCACAATCTAGCGCCAATCCTCCCCCTACTTATCTTGCTCCCTCCTATACCATGCTCCCTCTACCCACCCTAATCCCACGATAATCAAATAGGCCCAGACTGGCTCTTCAGCGCTGTACCAATTAGCCGGTCAACGGGTCTGGGGCCAGTGATAGTGCTACTAGCAGGGGTGGCGGAAAACACAGTAGTATCCAGGGAGACTGTAAACATCCATTAGCGTTTAACCGTTCCTACTCATTTTTCCTCCCCAAAGCTCTCTCATTAGGGCAGTGAGCCCTGACAGGTAAACAGCACTAATGGGAATGGCCTATCAATAAACACCTCGTGTGTTAACAGGAAGTGCTAGCAGGGGGACCGAAGATACAGACCAGCAGCGATAAAGAGGGGGAAGGGGCGAATTCGGCGATATAAATAGCTATAAACATGGGGAGGTGGTAGGCTATTAGTGAAAGATGTTGCATTGTGTGCTCTGATTGTGTTCCTGGGCGCTTTGCTTAAAGGTGGGATCAATGTGCTGCTGCAGAGACAACTAAGGTGAGAGCAGCAAACGCGATTTCGGCCAAGAAAGGATCTGAGACATCATCTAATGAAATATGATCTGTAGTCTTTTGAAAGTCACTTTGATGTGACTGTGGCGACGTTAGGGAAGGTATTCAAGGCACGACCTCAGGTGTTTCCCAGTCTACGTTTACGCGCGGGTGTTGCGAGCTGAAGAATGCACAACACCTCCTCGCGTTATTGCTTATGCTTTGCGTATTGCCGCGCACATGAAAGGGTGAGGGGAAGTGGAAGGGAGGGACTTGACAGAAAGAAGGAGAGAAAAAGAGAGTAAGAGGAGAAGGAGGAGGAGATGAGAGAGAGAGAGAGAGAGATGTTATTTATGTTTGGAGCAGGTTCACTCCAAGTTCACCTTACCATGAGACGTCCCCGGGCGGTGACAACCACACCGCTGCTGATGTGTGTGTTTGTGTTTCTGCGTGTGCGATCTCATGGTGCTGCTCATGTGACATCCATGCTTGTGTGTTTCTTCGTCTTTATAAACATGTGCATGGGAGGTGTGTGCATATGTGTGTCTGAACTGAGGGTCAATCAGTGAGCAGCAACTTCTTAGGGACAAAGCATGTGGAGCGGATGCACTACACGGTGTACTGTGTGCACTCTGAGTGTGTGTCAGGGGCCTATTACTAAGGTTGTGGAGCTCTAAATCAGCGGTGCTACTGCAGTGGATAAAGCCAATGATACCCGGATTAAAGCCACACTCAGTCTCCCCCTGCCCGCATTTATCCACAGCCAGACAGATAAAGAGACAGCGCATGCAAATGTGTGTGTCTGTGGGTGTGTGCAGGACTGCATATATAGGCTCTATGTGTATGTCCAATTTTTGTGTATGTGCTGTGTTCATCCACGTGTGTTTGGGCGCAGGATTGTAAGACCCACACCCACGTCCCTAGATTCATATGTCTATTTTAAAAAATACAAACTAGGAGATAGACAGACAGATAAATAAAGAGAGAGAGGGAGAGGCATTTAGAGCAAGCGTTAACTCCCATCAGCAGAAACCTGTTTGAGCGGTGCATGTTGCCCCGGGTTGTTGGACTCTAATCCACTGCCAGCCTGCTCCAATAAACAGCGCCTTATCCATGTCACACTGAGCCCATATTTACCACTTCAACTCGCATCACACAAACCCACTGGCACAGCACTAATTTTTTTATATAAAATATATTTTTACAGCTCGCCAAGGCAGCAATTCCTAATAAAAAAGGACACCGGGGCGCACTCAGATACTCTGAGAGCAACATTTGAATCAAGAAATTAAAAGAAATTGTAGGGGACAGTTTGGGCAATATCATCACACCAAGTTTAGAATCTATACTCATTTTTTAGCAGAGTTTTTATGTGCACTGTCCACATGTAAGGTCAAAGTACAATAGTGTCTACAACATCCTTTCTGGCTGCAGCTCCTCTAAAACCAGCCACATTCCCGCTTCAGCATTAGACCTCCACTGGTCTAATTACGAAGGCTGACCTCCCACAGGTCGTCTGAGTAAAGGGCCCCTAAAGATCAATATTCATTCTTTTAGATCTGTCATCCGCTTTTGACACTATCGACCATGTTTTGTGTCTGCTCTCCCCCTCTCTGCTCTTTATTCATCTATTTACCCCCCCACTCCCCACCCCCAGCCCCTATATCAGTGCTTGAATTGGGCCTAAAGTCACCAGTATGGGTAGTGGTATACTTGAATTTTGCCCATTTGCATGCTTTTACTTCGAAGTCTTTATTGCCACTTACAGACGGTACTGAGTACACATTGTGGTTACATTAGCAGGATGACTTCTCTTTTTTTGTACCCAAAAGCAAAAGCAATGAGGAAAAATGTGTTTAAGACTGAGTTCTGCATAGCATCTTGGTCTTACCTCAACGACGCTGTTGAAATAAATGTCAAACCATCACGCCACCTGCGCTGTCCTAATGGGAGTGTGGGCTGGTCCACTTGTGTCTGGAAATGAGAAACAAATTAAAAAAACAGGCCTTATTGTTCATTCTTCTCAAATCATACATCCTACACAATAGGTCCGTTTGTCATAAGGTTCCATGTTTTTGTTCACACATGGCATCTGAACACACAAAATGGATTTTGAGAATTTGTATTACCTTTTTGGGTGTTTTATTGAACTTGTGAACACCCTTTTTGTTCCCAGTCAAAAATAACTAGTAATTAGAAATGCCCCTTTCTGGCTTCCATGGCAACCCACATGGGAACCACACCTGTTGGCAATTGTAAAAAAAAAAAACAGCCACAACATGTTTGTTTCAATGATATAAACAACTTTCTCACAGCTCTGGTATATAAAGCTTTTTTGAGGCCTTGCGATGGACAAGTCATATGAGCTCAGGTCAATGAGGCCTACAGGCCATAAATAGCAAATGGAAGTTCAAAATTTGTAATGTTCACAAGAACTTGAGTTGATAAAAAAGATGAAACACAACTGTAGGTGATAATATATGTATTATTATGGATTTATAATCAGCTAGAATGGAGCGGCCATTATTGACCGGGAACACCAAACTAGTAAACACGAAACAAACACAACAGGAGGGTTAAACTCTACTTTGCATACACTACAACTTCTCAGACTGCAATAGACACACACATGTCAAAATATACTGAATAGATACTGTAGATGCTGACTCATGCATGCAAGCCGAGGTATGAACACAATTGAGTGTCCTCCTTATCTCCTCCTTTAACCTTCTCTCTTACAATGCCACTAGTAAAACTGAAAGTTAAATTGATATTATAAATGTATGTTGTTGAAAATAACTTTTGTTTCTTAATGGGGATATTGGGTTGATAGGCATAAGACGGTATGAGTGTAGCACCCTTAGCCAAATTCAGACACTCACAAGTAGTGCATCATTGACTTTGACTGGGTCTGCTGGCCTCATATTCTCCTCAACAGTGTTATTGTAGATAAGCACCACGTGGCTAATGAACAGAGAGAGGGCTTGTTGAAGGTCAGCCTCTTCATTTAGGGGCCCTCCAATGAGCTGGCCCACTCTGCATGGCTAAACGCATCATCATAATAATACCAAGGACCCACCGTTTTAAAAATTCCCCCAATATTGCCGGGCATACTTAACTTCTCCGATATTCCCCTTCATCTGAATTATGTTGATTTTCCAGTTTCTTTCTGAAAGGCTTTTAAAGGTCTTGGCAATTATCCTTTTCTGGATGTGCTTAGAGAAGGATGCTGTCCGTCCAGTGTCTGCTGATGATAGGGAAACACGATTTAACACAATCAGTGATGCAAAGCTAGGCTGGGTGAGGGCGCTGATGTGACCAGGTGCCAAGGCCGGCCAAGGTCATGTTCATCTGCATGATTAAGGGAGATGAATTCTGCCCTGACCTCTGGATTATGCCAGAAGGAAGTACTTGTGTGTATCAGCGTGTCTATTTGTGTCTGCGCTTGACCACTGGGTATACAAGTGACATGTGTCCTTTTTGTAATTTGGAAATATTGTTTATGAGATTTTATTTTTTTCCCCACTTTTTCCTCACTCTTAATTAAATTAATTGCTGGTATGTTTTTGTTCCTTTCCTCTGCTTCCAACTCCTTACATGACTCTTGATGGATATGGTGAGGTAAAGAGGGGTCTTTCTGTTCATGTTCCTCCTTCTATCCCTGGTCCTCCTGCATAAAGGGGAGGTGACTATGGTCTCCTTGCTCTCTACTGTCCCCTCCTGGAGGGACCAGGCAGCTGATTTCCACACACTGACAACTGCCCATCACTCTCCTATTGCAGAGACTCATTCATAAGGACCCTACAATTCCATCAATTTAAAAAAAAAGAAAACACAGAATTGTGCTACTTAAGGCAGCTTCTTCTTTGATATCTGATTAATATGAAAGACTCACTTTGTTCAAGGGTTTCAGTAAAGAAAATGTCACTGCATGAAACCAGCATGTATGTCGGCATTAATAGGAAGTGGCAAGAAAAAACCAAGCGTGTTAAACTTTTATTGTTTTTTGATTAACAAACTCAGAAGTGAGCTGTGTATTTGTTCACACTCTGTGCTGTTTTTAATCTATCAGAGTTATCGTCCTTCAAATAATGAAATGTGAGTAGCACACTGCAGATCTTCTCTGAAAGCATTCTTTTAAGGGGTAATTTTGTGTCTGCAATAAGGAGAGGGTGACAGTGGCCCTTTTTAGCATAGCACTGTACCGTTAAGTAAGCTGTACTGTAAAATATACATCAGATGAAGGTTAGTTCTGTTAAAACTAAAACATTCTGAACAATTTTACTGCAATTCTTCGCCCAGTTCTTGTTTCTTCCCATTGCCCAGTCCTTATTTCTATAAGTGTCCAGTCGAGTTCTACAGCCAGACCCAGTATGCCAGCTGGCAAGGGAACGATTCCCCCCTATTTCCCCCTATGAATACTGATGTAGCAATGCCACCATGGCCGCAGTGGATGTGAGGATACGACTAAAAAGAAAGAAAAAGAAAAAAAGAGGTTAAAAAAATGGTAAAGAGATAAATTGATAGAGGAGTCATGTAGAAATGTATGTGAGGGACTCTGGAGATTTCATATACCCACACATTCATATACACACACACAATACAGTTGCCCTTTTTGCCCCTACCCTGCCAGATAATGAGGTGCAGGGATCATTTAAGCCTCCTTTAGCTTTGCCTCCTGAATTAGAATTCTCATTTGATATCATTGTTTCTGAAATAGCACAGAAAAGAGGAAAATACCCCCAAATTATCTTAGGAGCATCTTCAGCCTCTACTTCCTCTTCCCTTTTTCTCCCCTGCCTTAATTTCCTTTTCCCCAACTCCTAGATATTTGTGCTGCTCTTCCAGTGCCCCAACAAGAACAATGCCTGGAGAAGGAGGGGGAGAGAAAGGAGGGAAGGGGTGATGGGAAAGGTGGAAAACAGGAGCATGAGGACTCCACAGCGGAGGGCCAAGTGTCAATCACCTCCTCAGGTGGGCTTCAGAGACACACACACACATACTGTGTATGTATCACGTACCACCAATATCTAGGGGAATTAAAAATACACTGGCAGGGAGGAGAGAGAGGAAGAGAAACAGAGATAGTGAAAAAGGGAAATATGAAAAAAAACGTAGGAGAGCAAATGGGACAAAGGGGATGTGCGGCGAGATGGGCCTGGATGATGCAAAGGTCGGAAAAGGAATTCAAAGAGCGCAAAGTAGATTCCCTGAAAGTCATTACCTGCCACAAATTACCCGGGCAACAAGCTTAAAATAAATAAATAAATCAGTTTGCATCAACAGCAGAGGAGAGCGGGAGAGACTGGGGAGATGCAGACGAAGGGCTTGGGGGAGAGTCGAGAGCAAGAGAGGGAGGAGGAGGAGGATGACGAGTGGGGGGCACGTGGGGGGGGGGGGGGGGGGGAGAGGAGGGGTAGTGGCTGGAGAGGGATGAAAAATCGATGGACAAACAAGTGAGAGGGCGCTTGCAAAGAGGAAGCCAAAGGGGGGAAAATTAAGCATTTAAAGAAATTCTGTTTTGGTGGTATGAAGGAGGATGAGAAGGGTGGGGGAGGGGGTGGGGGCACAAAAGAGTCTGAGGGTGGAGGGGGGTGAGTGTGGCAGAGATGGACGGACCACAATGCCCTGCAGCTCGATAGGGTTGAGTGACCACATCAGGTCGAGAGGCGAGTGGCGAGACATTGGCGAACCTGATGGCTGTAAGTCAAGAGGATTAGAATCAGGATTTCTCTCCCTCTCTCTTTAAACCCCCTTTTTCTCTTCACCTCTCACCCCCATCTCTCCCATCTCCTCGTGTCTGTGAGGTGGACTGCCCCAGCGCAGGTCTACCAATCAGCAAAGAGAAGGACCAAAGTATTACTAATAGTCTGGTTTTAATGTTTCAAGTGGTAAACCGGAGAGCTGGCCCTGTACGCTCGGCACCAAGGTAAACAGGTCAATAGTATTGATCTTGATTCTAACTCTCTCTCTCCTTCACAAACAGACACACACACACACACATATATAAAGCTTCTCAGCTCAAAAACATGGAATGCATTAGAAGCTTTCTGCACTGCAGCAAAGTTGAGGACGGTGAGCTGACACATGCACACATACAGAAACACATAGAAGCGGAAATGTGAACACAACTAATTGCAATATTCACACATGCAAAATAGCAAAGCGCACCCTAATACTGAAATCCCATAGGCTTCGACACACTTAGGCATGAAACAAAACATGTGGACACAAACAAATGTCTACTCCCTCACATCGCCATGTCTAATTTCACCCTATCTAACAATACAATAAAAAAATACAATAAAAAAAAAACAGCTGCTGCTCTTAAACACAAGGGCAGAGCGCGTCGTTTGAATACAGATTCCTATTGTCCTTCTTATGTCAATAAAACTCAGCAGTGCTAAGGAACTAGCATGGTCAGCAACATTATGGGACTAATTAGCATTTTCTTCTTTCTTGTGCTGGTTGATCTGTTTAAACAAGCCTGGGGGGTCTGCTGTACTTACTGTAATTAAAGAAAAAGGAGCAACTCTTACTTGAGAAAAGGCATACATAAAGGCTTTCTAACTGCGAGGAGGGGGGGGGCAGTACAACTAAGTATCCCAGAGGGGCCTTTGCACATTGACATACAAGGGGTTATACAATAAATTGATAAATTGGCAGGTTAGTGCTGTGATTAGTTGAGTTTTTTCACCCAATGGGGCTCAGATTTGTCCCTCACTATGACCATACCTGTGGATGCATCCCTTACTTAACTCACTAACTTAACTTACTTAACCCCTAACCGCTCCGGGAGCTCAGCAAAGTTGCTGAAGCTGCACCCTAGCTAGGTAAAAGAAAATCCCTCTTGGGCAATTCATTAAGAATATCAAAAGTGATAATGAAAGAGAGCTGCGATAAATACATAGGATGAGATCTAAAAACACTGAGGAATGGTTTCTGCTGGCTCTTTCTTTTGAAAAGTATAAAAGGAAATCCTGGGGGGGCAAAAAAAAAAAACTTCTTTGGGAAAAAGTGATGGGCTTTATTGGCTGATATAAAATCAAACAGACATTCCTCTCCTCTCTGATGCTATTCAGTCTTCTCTGGCTATGGGCCATGTTAGCAGTAGCCGTGATCACTGAGGCATTAACAGCACAGCGCCGACACCGATGTAATGCTGCCACTCCGCTCTAGATTATGACACTTAGCATGGATTCAATAACCCTTATTATGGCGTTCATTTAAGCTAACATGAGGCAAATAATAGGCTGTCATGACACTGATATCACCGCTGTTTAGACAAGAGCTGACACTAAGGAACTGCTGTTGCGTGATTTGGCCTGATGCGATTAATGCAACAATTTCTCTGATGTGAGGTATGTCTGATCTGAACTCTGTTATTATTCGATAAGACTGTATAATTATTTCAGAAAAGCCTTACTTTGGAATGAATTGTCCTCAAACTTGATTTTTTTTTTCAGACTCATCAGAATTATTTTGAATATAAGCACATACACATAGATATATTGACATCCATGCATGGGAGCAAATGAGTGTCTTCTTTTTCTAACGGCTCACTGCTCGCGGTCTTTGCTTCCTGCTTGTTACAGCTCCGGTCCTGCTCGAACTGGAAAAAAGTGGCGGCACCCATCTCCTCATATATATGCATATGCAACTGCCACTGTCAGGTCTGCACACATATGCACAGAAAAACTGATTATTTCTTTGTCTCACTTTCCAAGGGCAAAACCGTTTCCCTCATCCAGCAAGGCATCCACATCCAAGCCTTTCAGAAAACTCTGCAACCTCGAATCACTGATCCAGCTGATGATGCTCATAAAGCCAACATAAATACTTGTTCAGTTGATTTTTACATTCTTGTAAAGCCCATGCAATCACAGAATTTGTTCGGTAGGTGAACAGATTACGCAAAACACAAATCAAAAGCGTGAATAAGTTATGTTTTCTAACAACAGGTCTAGTCTCAAGTCTTCTATCATAACTAAAAGACATAGTTAAGACATTTAATGAAGAAAATGATTGTTCCGATGTTGCATTATCAGTTTAATTACAGCAATGAAGGTCCTCTTAAATACAAAGGAACACAAAGTGTCATCAAATATGCTTTCTGTTGTGCAGAAATAAAGATTTTGATGTTATATTTTTGAGTTATTATTTCCTTGTATATGTTCTCAGGCGGTCTGGATTAGGCAGGTTCTGCACTATGTGTAAATGGCATGTGACAGAAGTAATGCAGCTACAATTACATGTTTCATATACAGTGTGTCACAGCGCGCTGGCAGCCAAATGGTTACTGTGCATGCCACATAAACACATTGCCAGTTCAATTCCACCCAGGGATCTTTGTTGCATGTCATGCAACCCAATCCTTCTGCCTGTTAGCTATCAAACTGTCCAATAATGGCAAAAATGCCCATAAATGTCTCTGAACAAAAACTAATGCGGTGTGTTTTTCAATGAAGTCCATACATAGTCTGTGACATGTTTGTAAACACATGTGTGTACATTGTTGTCTGTCTCCAGATTGTTTCCACACGCTTACATGGTGCATTATGTGTGTGCATACAAGTGTTGTGTGTGTTTGTGTACGTTTTAGCCCTGGAGAGAAGCCCTGTCTTGAGTGGTGTGTGACAGCCAGCCATTCTGCCAGATCAAGACTTGTCAGCCATAAAACCCAGCCCAGCCGCATCCCTCCTCCTCCTCCTCCTCCTCCTCCTCCTCCTCTTCCTCCATCCTTCAATCTCTCCCTCTCCATCCCATCCCTTCATCCATATTGCAGCTTTAAACAAGGACCAGCACTTATCAGCCAGAAAAATAATTGGGAAGTCTGCCGTCTGCAATACGCTGGTCCTCCTCTCGGTCCACCCGGGTCGCTTCAGCAGTGTCAGCTCCCATTAGGGGGAACACCGGGTGCCGGGGCAAAGTCTATCTCTCTCTATCACTGATTCACTTTCTCTGTCTGGCTTTCATTCTTGTTTTGTTTCTCATTCTAAGTCATTAAATGTTACCTATCGATCATATTTTTGTATATATGCAATACACACACAATATATATGTATATTTTATTTTATTTTATTTTTTTATTTTTTTATTTTTTTATTTATTTATTTATTTTTTAAGCCTAACTGGGGGTCACATACAGTAGGAGAGACAAACCTGATTTCTGCAAACTTAAAATAAATTTAAGACGTAATGATTTTGCTGTTTGGCCATTGGTGAGACTATAGAGGAGTGAAAAAAACATGGATCTTCTCCCTTAAAGGATCAACAGAGAGAAAAGGGAGGGGGGTGTGGGGTGAAGTGGACGGTGATTTGGGTGCTCTCCAGAGCATCAGTACGTTGTCACTGTCATGTCACAGGGCTGCCTGAGCATCCCGTGTCGTCCAGCTGCCTGGCAAGCGGGGGGGAGACAGTGAGACAGATCCGAGGGGCCAGCGGGAGTTGTTGTTGATGTTGATGTTGCACCACCGCCGCAGTGGATACGTGTTTGTGTGAATGTGTTTCTACACTGAGGAGCCATGACAGGGGACAGTGGTTCAGCTGTCATTCCGGGCACTACCATGCGAATGGCCGCGGCTGACAGGTCATGGGGGTTCGTGTCCTACAGAGCAGTGCGTTGGCGCATCTGTGTGTCCCGTGTGCGTGCTGCAGCGCAGAAAGCGATGCAAGGGTGCTACCTCCAAAACGTCACAATCGCTGAGTCGTGTCGCTCTACTGTACCTCTCCACATAAGCATGGCATGCTTTAACCTTATCCAGCCCACTGGTATTTGGATGTAATAGCCCTTCATTAATACACAGGGGTGGGTGGCATAATGTACAAGCAGCTCCTGCACACTGAAATCAGTCTATTTACCTATGATACCTATGGGGTACCAGCATGCACGAGACCATCTATAGCTACACAAAAAGCCTTCAGGCAGAGTGAACTGTATGACCCTATATTTATACTTCTTACTACACTGGTACTCACTGATGTCCTATAGGACCCCTTAGATGGTCATCCACTGCGTCACAGTGAACCCTCTGCAGTTGACTCTTGCATAAGCGAGGGCAGTTACTGAACCTCTGACCCATTTCTGAATACATTACACACCTAACTACTACTCCCACGCATGTGTCCTCCAACATCTAGATACCATTTTGCCCTTGAGCCACTCTCTGCCTAAGCTTTCCTGGTGCAGGTTGAAGCGACCGAAACTGCCTCCCACAATGCGTGAGGTGACATTGAGAGGCCCCCCGAGTCTCGGCAGATTTGGGGTATCCATCCGGCTGCCCGCGCACAAATAAATAATGCAATGGCCGGCTAATGCAGTGGGCCCTGACGCAGTGGCTGACGTTGCCTGCAGCTACCTTTGGGCTGGAAAATAATTACCATGCAAAAGAGGGGGGAAAAAGGCCCCTATACATAGTGTAATGGGCTAAAATGGGGTGATACAATGCAGCTGCCCTCCATGCTTCAATGCCTCTCTCTCCCTCTCTCCACCGCTCCTTCTTTTTCTCCATCTCTGCCACTTTCTTAACTCTCCCTTTTCTCTGCTATACACAGTGGCCATCCAGTTTTGTCCCTTCCTCTGAGGAGCTCAGTGAGGTGAGAGCCAAATATCCAAAGGTATGGGGTTTCCACCGACGCCAACATCATTCTTATTGTTGTAGATGCTCATTAGAGTGGGACAAGTGTGAGGAGTGTATTAACATGTTGAGAAGTATCATTATCAGTGGCGTTTATACACACAGTTTGCAAGCTCTAGTTTATGTCCAAGGCCTTTGAATCACTGAAAAATATATTAAATAATTAATATAAAATAATATAAATATAAAATAGTTGTCTTTTTATGCTTTCAATATATTTTTGGGGGAATAAAATGTTGTACCAGACTGGTGTCAGTCTCTAGTTTTCATGCAACCTTGTCTCAACAGTGTGTAGTATTCCAATTAGGCTTTGGCATTGACATTGGCCTCAGTTTACAGTGGAGCAAACAGACTGGTCCGTATGTTGACTAATCCAGTGCAGGCTGAGACGTGCTGACCATGAATAGAGGGGCTGATCAATGCACTGCTGTTTACACAGACCTAACAGTGTTTACTGAGACACATTTAAACACAGCCCTCCTGCTCTAATCTATCAAACCGGGTGAAGGGCCGGGAATGATGGTGTCATTTATCTTGGCCGCGAAACAGACATTTACTGTACAGTGGTTACGATGCACTCTCAGGAATACTGTGACAAGGGGAATACTTTTTCCCCTCCGTTTTTTGTTTTGTTTGTTTGTTTGTTTGTTTTTACCCAAGAGTACCACACTCACACCAGTTTGTATTTCTGCATTAAATCTATGCTGTATGATGTAACTGCATCACAACATCAAATGTGTTCAGTTGAAAGTAGTGAGATATTAAAGATTTTCACTTCCACAAATTTTCATATCACTTTGAAGGTATTATGCTGACAGTAGGCCATCATATTTTGAAAATATCAACCTATATTAACTCATTATTATCAAGTTATGCAGAGTTATTGCCATTTATGTCATGATATTACAATTTTTAACACAAATATTGTACTGATATAACCATTACCATTTGTTTTCTTTGTTGCTATCTTTAAATGTGTTTCCTCATTATTACCTTTTGTAATGTTGTAATGTACCTCCTTGGACTTTAATCATTTTACACAGATTTAAGTCTAATATTAGCAAGACATGGCCATTGTTAATATCAAGTTATTACCTAGTTATTACTTTGCTAATTATAAGGCATTTATTAATTATTACAGGTTTATATTCAAACTATTACCCCTCTATTATCGTGCAAGTGTGAGGGATTAAGCAAAAATCATAGACCATGGGACAAGAATCTTGTGCAATATTTCTGATATCACACTGAGAAATGATCGGAAACTGTAATGACACAACAGTTATATCTTGCCTATGAGGGCTGAATTTGATTGGCAGTGACACAATCATACAGCCTTGATGTCCTGATTTACAAATTGCAACAAATTGCTTGAAATGCAACCACAAATACGTTTGATTGAAAGGTATGCTTTTGCATGTAAATATGAATTTGGAATCCTAGCCCTCTTCTTTTCTATTCCTCATCTCCTTTACACTCTTGGTCTGAGTGCAAAACACCATGAAAAGCCGAGCCTTCGAAGTATCTTGACCCGTGTCATCTCATCCCCACTTTTGATGAATATAGTGGAGTGGGGTGGGGTGGGTGCCATGGAGACCACAGGGCATCCTGGGATGTGGGCATGCCGCTTGCCACCAGGTCCTCTTCACTCTAGGGGCCTGTCAGTCAAAGCAGGAAACTTCTCTTTGAAGCCTTGCAAACTCTCTGGAGTGTCTCCATGCCTCAAACTCATCCCCCACCTCTTACTCCCAAACCATTCTAAGCTCCACACCTCCATCCCCCTTATCCTCCCAGTGGATTCCCCGTTCTGGAAATCCACTGTCCCCTAAAGTTATCCCCATATCCCCCCTTATCTCAAGCTATGAAATCCAAAAATTGAACTTGAAAAAACAAGTGGCACAGAAAGAGCTTAGTTTTACTTTTGCAACTCAAATAAGGTTTAAAATGTTAAGGCGTCATAAGAGAGTATCTCTTAAGCTCTGAGACAGACACGCAGCGTGAATCCCTATGGCTCGCTTGGTTCAATCGTGAATGGCGCTGACAGCTCCGGCGTGTTTTACGCTTCCAAAACATAAGAAGAAAAGTACAGGAAAATGAAAATGAAGCTGCATCCACAATTCTTCAACATGCTGCATGATAATTGCTGATTGAGACGTAATTTTCAAGCAGATAAGGAGCCAGTGACGGAAACTGTAGCAGCTGTTGGTGTTATCAGTTAGGGCATTGTTGTTTGTTTGAATCTGAATCGCAAAAATGATAAATTTGACTGATCAGCGGCGCTGCTTATAATAGATATATGATGCTAAGGTGTGAGGCGAATGTGCTAAGTGCTGATGTTTAAGAAAATGCTTTGAAGGCCCATGTATCATAGTGTCACTCTCCCTACCGGAGCATTAGAATTGCTGATGGCTTGTTTAAGAATTGATGAAATGCGTATTAGATTTCCTGTGACTCAAACAGCTGTGTTCACACCTCACACTGGCTCGTTAATGTTGCCAGTGGATGTCGGTGCTCACCGACTTACCCACGCTAAACACCATAATGTGCGAGTGAAGACATGCATAAACATGTTTTCTGAGTGTGTACTCGTGTGTTAGTGTTTCTGCAGTCCATCTGAGCAAGTGTATTGAAGAAGGGTTTATAGTGTGTCACACCTCTAAAAGAATTAATTGAAAAGGGGGGGACACAGATCGCTCAAGCCCAAGGCTGCTGAATATGAAGTCTGAGGCTTAGAGAAAAGTCAGGAGGGACAAAGATAAAGGTGAAAGACTCAACAGTTTTCTCTCTGAGAGGCTGTGAGCTCTGCTCACTGGGACAGCACACAACCGAGGTGTTCTTCTATTGCCTTAACTAGCTATGATTGACCAGTTACCCAATGCTATCAGCGACTTAGGGCCTGTGTCCAATCATATTTGAGGAGGAGCAGGACAAAGACAAAAAAGACCCATCGCCACATCCGACAGCGCAGATCAACGGCAACAATGGAGGAGAAATTAATACTGCTGGTCTCCAAGTATCTGTGTCTGTGCCAGACGACTTCCCCGGACTACCACAGTGTCAACGTGAAGATCTTTCCTCGCCCACAAAATCTCATGAACCCACATAGACCTGCCGGTCCGTCCTCTCTCCCTACTGCCTTCAGCCTTCCCTTCATCCAGAGCCAGGGCCAGATCAAGTGCTCTACCTTGTGCTGCCCTTTTTACACTCAGTGTTTGTAGATAAAACAAACTATCTGCAAAATTAGGAACTAGTAACACAAATTACTTCCGTGGATATTCCGTATCATAGCAACCAAAGCGCCTCAGCTGAAAAAAACGCTGCCTCCAAAGCGCTGTCAAGCGCTCCCAGCTGGCCGTTTTCAGAAGAGCACCTGGCATTTTCAGCTGGGAAAAAAAAATGCTTTGGTGGACACAGGCCCTTAGGCTGTTTTCACAGCTTTGGATTATTATATTTGGATTACACTTCTTATCATTTAATAATGTGTAGCAAAGTACTTCTGACAATTTTTTTTTTACTTTGACACTGCACTGCAGAGCTGGCCTGATTAAGGCCCTCAGTTTCATTTGTACAGAAAATTGGAGGAGAACCTTAGCGATTCTCTGTGTTGTAGACAGTTGCCGTTTGATGTGTTCTTCACTCCATATCTGTAGAAGTGCAGTGGTTTCTTCCTCGGACCAAACTACTCCATGTCCGCTCGAGGGCCGCCATGGTTGTTCATGTGTGTTTGTTTTTTTTGTTTTAACGAGCACTGAGCATCCCAGTGTATGTGATCTGTCTACAGCAAGCCTAAAGGGCTACAATACAATGGCAAAGGGTGAAGTGAACCTGGAGCTCTTTGTGTTCACAATGCACGGGTTAAGCAAACCCCCGGGAAGCAAACCGAACTCTGAGTTCGGTTTATTTTAAAGGGGTCTGAGTTCGTTTGGAGCGTTGACATATGCGCAAAAAATGCTGAGTTATCGATCGAAGTTCGTTTTGAGTGCTGAAGTCGACCAAACACCCTTAGTTGGACTTAATGAGGACCATTGGCACAAACACTGGCATCGACATTCCATAGACATCCGAACATGAGCAAATATGCAACTACACAATCTAATGTGTGCTTCCAGTGATGTCACTACCATCCATAATCAATTTGTGGGTCTAAACCTGGACACACAGGCCATTAAAAAAAAACAACAAGCATCTATCAACCAATGGAGCTATGAGGTAGCGAGTCACATAAAACACATACCAAGGCACTGTGCATTTGACCCTGGGAGTTCATTGGATTGCACCACTTCCCTCCCTCCCGCTCTCCTTCGGTGCCAAGGTGTTGCCCCCTCATTGCCGACACGTGGCTGGCAGATCAGCTCATGGCCTCAGGGCCTGGTCTTTTGAATAACAGCAGGTTAAAACGTAATCATCTTCGGCGAGGAGAAGATTCACTTTGACCTCATCACCTCCCTCCCTCCATTCATTCCCGAGCCCTGAGAGAGATGGAGACAGAGACAAAGAGAGAGAAAGACAAAGAGGGAGAGAGCAAATTACAGTGTGAACCCAGAGGCCAAAAAGAGACAGGGGGAGCAATTGAGGGTGAGGATAGTTAGATATCGCCTTTGATGCTTAACTCTCGTCGATAGTGCAAAGACTGAAAATCACAGAGATGTGTGGCACAAAAACTCTCTGTGGGTTGCCGGTTGCTGCAACCCTTAGGCTGCACAGCCACTCTCATATGTTAATGGAACGCTATTTGGCTCCTAAATCAACTGAGGGCACGAGACTGAAGTGGGCAATATCCAGTTCATTACAGGAAGAAGAGTTAATATGAACATATAAAAGAATAACATGTAAAACTTTCCCATAATAAATAGACATTTCATGAGAGACAGCATGGTGCATGCATCCAGCCACACACACTGTGTTCACAACAGTAGGGAGTACCACCAAAATTGATAAAGAAAATTCTTCTCATGTACCCTGTCCCAGTTTTAGATTTGAGATTCTCTCTGTCTTCCACTCTCTCTCTCTCTCTCTCTCTCTCTCTGGTCCACTAACCCATTTTAAAAGCAAGCAGCCAGACACCTCCTCCTGCAGTTTGTCTGGGACAGCAGACAGCCCTGTTAGGACTGGGCTTCTAATGACTACATTCTGAGTGTGTGTGCATGTGTGTGTGTGTGTGTGTGTGTACCAATGTAGAGCTTAACACAGTTGTCTCTGTATTACTATACAGTAAATCCATCCACCTCCATCTGATATAGAAGTAAATAGGAACGTCCTGATCAAGTTTTTTCGGCCCTGGTAATATTGAGTAATATTGAGTATCTGCTAATACAGACTTTGATCTGACACTTGTATTTGCCTAAATGTTGATTAAATATTTATGTTACAGAAGCAGTCCTGATTTAAAACTTTAAAATATAACGAGTTTAAATTATTGATATGGATGAAACCGGGAGAATGTGACTCCTGAAATCCGCGCGTTCCGCTAGAATGAACATAAACCAGTGTTACTACGGAAACATGGTACAGTGGTGTTAGAGTGATGCTTTTTTTTCTGCTTTTTTTTTTTGGCTCTAAGAAACGGCTCACAAATCCCACAACAGTCAAGTTTAATTTTGGTCTGTCATCAAGTTACTGACTCAATTAAGAGCTGATAAGATCTACAGCCAGATGTGTTAGTAATTATAGTTACTAATGTTAGTAAAGTAACTGGTGACAGCAATGACCAAAATGAAAAGGTATTATTTCAATGTTTTGTTTTACTGCTAATAAGAAAGTTACAGATGGTGTTTAGCTTTAAGTGAAGCGGTGCATTTGTTACAAACAACAGGAGTGAAGCAGAACACAGACTGTAAGAGTAGCTTATTAAAGATGTTCAATGATAGCCATGGCTTAGTGGGGGGGGTGAGAGGCGGGCAGATGATGAGATGACGAGAGGAGACGCTGGACTGCAGCAGGATAGGCAGTAGAGATTTCATCCTCGAGCACAAGAGGACAGAAGTTAGTGGTAGGCAAAGAGGCAAATTAGCACAGAGAAGCAAAGCCACTAGGAATTAATGAGGCTTGACCATCTGTGCCGTACAAGCAGGCTGCATAATCTGGCAATGAGTGGCAGCAGAACCCAGGTTTAAATATTGCAGGCTGATGAGTTGATGAGGAACAGGTGAGCGAGGCTGATGCAATCAGAGGTGGGGTTGAGTGGAGCAGGTGAAGCGCAGGATGATTTCTACGCCCACAGACCAACAGCCACACAGACAGAGAAAGAGAGACGGGACACGGGGAAACACTATGGAGGAGAACACAGGGGCCACAAAGGGAAGGAGCTGGGAAAATCTGGGACCAAGACTAAGATCAACTCTAGTGTCAGAGAAGAGTCAATCACTGATGCCACCAAATGATTCTTCACATTCATACGCTCTTAATTTTCACTCACGTATGGAGCAAAATGCTACAAGTGTAGAGGAGTACAGAAAGGGTCAGATTTAATCAACTTTATTTGAACTGTTACTGAGCAATTGAAATATGCAATGATAAGCACCTTTACAATGATTGGCTCTGGACTTTCCTAATTCTAATGCATTTACGCAAAAGGGTCAGAGGTCCACCACCAATAGACTCAGAAACTCCTGGTTGAAATATATATGCATTATAACTCAAATTAATTCACTCTATAGACTCAAAATGTGGATTACCAAAACCTGATCACCAAAGTTAATGCATTTCTACATCCTCATGAGACACCACAAAGTTGTGGATGACACCAATATAACTGTTTGAATTCCAAATTGTAAGGCAGTACTTGGCTTTTCCTGGTTAAATGAGTCTTCACCATTCACAGAGAGCAGTAGGTTCACTCATGAATATACAGCAGCCAAGCAGCGTTTAGGATTCAAGTGACTTGACTTGGCATTTTATGTTTTAATTGTCTCTGAGCAGGAGGTCAATCCACCAAAAACATGGCTGCCTGTCGGTGAGGAGTTATACTATAGATGAATGCACTGGAGACAAATGAAGGGAAATACACACAGTCACACGTGTGTACATCCGCTTATTCACTGATCAGGGACAACTTTTAAGTTAATGGATTATTTTCCCCATATTCATTATCCCCCCCCCCTTCTCTCTGTCTCTCCCTCTGGCTTCATCAGTAGTCTGTCAATAGGCTTCGTAGCCACGCTCGATCCCTTATCACCTCAGAAACGCCTCAATCAAATTCCAATCAGTCACTCATACAGCCCATCAGAAACCAACCCCGGCCAAAGTCTACACACACACACACACACACACACACACACACACACACACACACACACACACACAAACACACAGGTACAGATGATAAATGAACACTGTAAACACAAACACTTTTACATTATATGCACCTCTGTTGTTATTGAAGTCCCTCTGGTTAATCAATAGAGCCAGAGATCATATACTCATTAGTTTGAATTACAGTAAAAAGGATTAGTTCCTGTTTTGACAGAGCGGAGCCAGAAAGCAGGAGAAGATTTAGCACAGGGTGTACAGCAGTTTTAAAATAAATCTGATGTTTGTGCCTTTGCATCTTTCGAAATGCACTGTTCTAAGGGATAACATTACAATTTCTTGAATGGGTTTCTTCCGTGCAACAATAACATGGTATAATGATCATCGCCATGTTTTATTCAAATACTCTTTTTTTAATATAACTCAAGGAAACAAGGTTTATCTCCAAACTGTAGGGCATAAAATGTACAAACTCCAAAGTGCGTAGACCTCAGAATGTCCTCTACATGCACATCATCTTTCATGTGCTCTCTAATATGTTAGATTTATCCAGAAACCCAACATGAAAATTTGAATTTGTTTATTGGTTGCAACTTTTACATGGAATCATATTCCAGTCAAATCTCAAAAAGAGAGCAGACCTTAATATTTAGTTTGTAAATAAATAAATAAAAAAAAGTTCCCTCTAAAGAATCTTATGTCAATACATCCTGTAGACATAAGGGCATCCACCCTGTTGTGTTGCAGCTCCCATCTTCCCTCCCTCCAGTCACCCCTCCTCCCTCTCGACATGTACCAGACACAGTGTCTTCCCCAGTATGTAGCCCCACCCATGTCCAGCTCACAGTCCCAGCTAGCATCCAGCAGCCCTGTTTTGTCATCATTAAACCTCCCCTGCTCGCCCTGCTTCCCTTACTATATGTCACCTGCATGGGGTTGCCACCGCTGGCAGCGGAGGGGTTAACTCTATTTTGTCCAAGACCTCATGCTTGGGTGCGAAGATGTGAGTGTGCGTACGTGTGATTGTGTGAGTGTACCAGTCCACTTTGTGTACATGTCCACGCGGGCATGTGTTCCTGTCCATGCATGCCTGTTTGTTCTTTTGTTTGTATGTGCGCGTGTCCATGTAGGACTGTGGTCTGCTGTGTCTGTGTGTATGTGTGTGTGTATGTAAAGGAGAAATTTGCCTGTCCTTGCCTAAGTGAATGGCTAGGATTAAGCTGACAGCCCACCTTAGTGATGGCGAAATAATTGGTTGTTCAGCTCTGTCCTTGTCAGAGCGCTGACAGTTCTGCAGATGTCCTGTGCGGTTCTCCAAAGGTTAGGCTCAGCTGGGGCCGCCATTCATTAATCATTCCGCTCTGACAGTGCACCGAGCAGCCTGCAGCTGCCACCCCGTCCCCCTCAATTTCTGTCACCGCCTTGCACCACCACCACCAATACCCCCCCATATTCCCCTTCTTAGTCTCCCTCCACCCCTGTGTGTGTGTGTATATGTTTGTGTTCCCCATCTTACACACAAACAAGTATGCTTAAACATAAATTTGCATAAAAAGTCAAGGGATGTATACAAGCAACAGCATGCCCCGAACATGAGCAGTGTGAACTGGACAAGCGGTGAGGTAAGGATGTAAACAAAGCACACAACCTAAGAAGAAAGTCTCCTCTGCTAATGATCCAACTTGCTCTTCTCTCAAATGTATTGGTCAGCACTGCAGCCCGTAAAGAGCCAACTTTTCTGCGTGCTTGTATGCATTTAAATTGTACTGCACTATGTAAATACAATATGCCTGCATCTTTTCCTCACATCATAACCCTTATGGACTATTAACCCAGTGATTCATCATGGATAATGGCGCTCCTGAAGCAATTCTGCCTGTACTTTGTACGGTGACATGCCAGCATAAGACGCTGTGGCAACTGACGTTTTATGAAATATAAATAAGGGCCTTATGTATTTAACGTTCATGTGAACATATTAAATTTCAAAGACCCTGCTGAAAATTACTGTTATGATCCATGTGAGGTCAGAAACACACTCTAAAATTACCTCTCGTGTGCGCTAACAGTTCTGACCATGTCAGCAACATTGTTCTGACCCCTTTCCCTTGCTCACTATCTAACGACCCTCTCAACCTATTTTGTCCCTCGTTCCAGCCCATTCTCCTCCGCCTCCACAACTCTCTCAGGAGCAGTGTTTCCATCACGGCCTTCGGTACGAAGGGGGCTGAGGGGAAGGGGGGAGGGGGGAGGGTGAGTGAAGAGAAATTGTAAGAAGGTACAGAGGAGGAGGTGGTGTGGAGGTGTCCACTGGGCACTAAGTGGTGTGAAAAAGTGAGATAAATCCTCCATTATGGTCTACCTGCTCCTTAGCATTGATTAACAGCTATCTGGAGACAAGTGGCTAGCAGCCATGAAGGAAAAGTCTCTGTAGTCAGAATCATTCTAGTCATCTTACAAACATTTGCTCACACACCTGACATAGTGTAAGACAGGGAGGGTGAGGAGCATCGTAAAAGAGATTCACTACAGGTGGTATGCACTCATTTAAATTAAAGTTCAATGCTCAAAAAAGATGAAATTATTTCACAAGAAAAGAAAAGAAACATTTGAAAAAATATCAAAAGTTATATAAGAAAATGTCATTTTTATTTTCTCGCCTGTCACTAATTATCACAAGAGCCCCTCAGATTAATCTTCTGACCTTCTGACCCTTTTGAGGTTTGGAAACACTGCACTAAACACTATCAAACTGTATAGAAAGTAGGAGAAACTAACTCCACCTCAAGCAGCTACAACAGTAAAATGGTGTGAGGACAAATGCATCATTATTAATAATTTAATTTATTAAATCAGCCATTACTCACTTAAGTAATTTTAATTCTTAATTCTGTGAGTAAATTTACCTTATAATACTATTTATACTGCAGTAGGACTTAAAATGGAATACTTTTAAATTGAATTATTCATCCTGCTTAGAAAAGAGAAACTTTTGGTAATGTCGGTACAATAGGAGCCGAATTGTAGGAGAGAAAATATTGAGGTATTTTCAGTGGCTGGGCAGTAGAAGTTCAGATCAATGAATGAAAATATGGGTGCTTCTACAGACTATGCTACTGCAGTCTCCCCTTTCTAATACCTACTTAAATCAAGACTACAAATGCTTTAAGAACTGTGTGTCCCTTTAAAGAGGATAAATATGGATCACATTTTAGCTTATTGTAGCTTATGATGCGTTAAAAGCTTGCAAGATAGAGTTTGACCAAAACAAAATGAGGCTATGAATGTAAAGATAGCATGACCTCTGAAGAGCAACTTCATTTCCTGATGATAAAGTATAAAAAAAAATGTTGCCTGGTAATAATACAACCCAAAATGATGCTAATTACCGAATAAGATATCTATTATCACCTAACATGAAAAGCATCAATGACACAAAGTATTCTAAAGTGGTATAATTCCAATATGGGATAATTTCAAAAGACCATATTGACCACCTACAAGTCTATTTACTCTTTGAATAGCATTTGCAGTCCCGGAACCATGGTGAGCAATGTGCTGACATCAGCAGAGGGAACAGGAGAGGGCTGATTGTTGAAAAGAGGAGGTGGGTGGGGTGCCCCGTCGTGCAACTCAGAGGAAATTCCCTCTCTTAGTCCGTCAAAACAATATTTCTCCCTGGAGACAGAGGCAGCTATAGCACATATATACATGCACAACAAAACAGATGTGGACAGAAATGGTTCTCAGTGCACAGGAAGAGTAGACTAGTGACAAGAGGAAAGAAAGTTCATCTTTCATTAATATGCAATGATGCTGGCCATACTGTTTCCATGCTGAATGTAAGGGGAATGGAGATTTATAGTATTAATATTCTATACATTATGACCATGCCAATGGGTAATATTCTAGCAATTACACTAATGAACTCTCAGCATACAGTGCCCCATGTTAACATCACAGCTTGAGGGTAGACATTCTTTTAAGCACTAATCTATCTGCAACCCCAGATCCATCCATATCAGTCACTGGTTAGCACAATATATTAAAGCACCATATCGAGGCGCAAGGACATCTAAAACTGGAAGACATATCACCTCTACCAATAATGGACATGCAAAAATGACGGATTCCTCTCCAATTCAAAGGGAAACATTGCAGGGAGTATCATTGATTTGCCCCTCGGAGATTACCTATGTATCATAAGTGTATGTAGATCATTCATACCCCCCACCCCCCCTTCTCCACCCCCCAGTGACTATAGTATTGGAATAGGAGTGCAAAAGGGGGAGGCACATACAGTAGATGACGAGCTCCAGTCACATGGTTAAGCCCACGGAGGATCTCATCAGCCTCTATGTAGATGTGTATGCTGAGTGAGTGATTGCCCATGGTTGGAAATTGGTGTAGAGGGCTTCACGGGGGAATTGGAGGGACGAGTTTTCTCTCTCAATCTCTCTCTCCCCCTCTCTGTCATACACACACAGGCGCACAGCCGCAAGAACACACTGACACGGATGCACTCAAATATACACACTGAGTGGAGAGCACGCACTGCGAGACGCACGCACAAGACCTGCTCACACACAAATCTCCCTATATGCACATGCACAGGGAGCCAGGATGATTAAGGTCCTATGCAGAGGAGATTCTGAGCGGTAGTGCGCTGTGGCTGCCTGTTTTCCCTGCTGAATACAAGCCACTAGCTCAGTATTCTCCAATGGGGAGGAAACCCGTCATCACAAATGCAAGATCAGGGGTAATTACGTTGTAATATGCCACATGAAATATTTCTTTGTAGCAGGAAAAGGGATTCCCTTTGCTTCAAATCCAGAAAAGATATATTCGACACCAGCTCGGCTGCTATTTTTACAGGCAGGTATTCAAATTTGCTCGCTGTGTTTTCAGTACGTGTAATGGTCTATGCGCTGTTCATTTGCAAATGTTTTACCGTCTCTCTTCCTCTGTCGCTGTCATCCAACAGAGATGGCATGGGAGATCAATCCTGCTACAGTGTTGATCAATGATTCTGATCAGGTGAGATTATAGGTATTGCAGAGATATCAATGCGATGATGGATGATTGATAATGCAACCACAGCGGTCGATCGGCGGGATATTGCTGATAAGACTGTTGCTGTATAGCCTTGAATGGCAATCTGCATTTATTGCAGCGATCTTTACGTCTATTATCTAATATTTATGTACAGTATGGGTCAAACTAGTATTGAAAACAAACATTTGTTGAGTTATGCATGTCACTATACTACTGTATATAATGTCACAGCATCTGAGAGGCTATCATTTTTTAAATCCCAGATGAGCCTACATATTTGATCTATCAAACCCATACATCTCTACAGCCACATATTGTGACCACTGGTCCATCAAGTCCCCCCATGGTGGATTAGGTCGAGGAGGGTGATTTGTTACCCTTTTGGGAAGCTGTCTTTGATGCTCATTTCCCCATGCTGCATATTCTGCCCCTCTGCCGCCATCCCCCACACCAACGCCCCCAACCCCTCCATTTTGATAAATAGCCGGCCGCATGAAGGCGAGCAGCTGATCTCACCACCAAGGTTACGGTAACCTGGGCCCCCGCATCTGGGGGCTACCTGCCTCCAATGAGCGCCGCGGAGAGGGAGCGAGGAAGGTAGGAGGGGGGAGAAGAGGAGCGTGCTGCGTTGGAGTGGCAGCGGGGAGAAGGAGCAGTCCAAGGATCCTCCTTTATAGGCTTTAAATCTGCATGGCAATTTCTGGAGACTGGGGCTGGATGGGATTCTGATTACTCCTCCTCCTCCACCACCACCACCACCACACTCATCCTGCCATCCCCCCTTTCTCCCCAACTCTCCTCCAGCAGGTTGATGTCTCCCTGCCCAGCTTTTGTCACTGATCACCCATCCCCTATATGCCCTGATTACTATATGAGCAGCATTATGCATCGCTCTGAAGGACAGGAGGGACTTAACCCAATGAATCATTCTCCCTGTTTAGAGTACACAGTAGGGTGTATTTCACAAATCAGAGTATGATTGGATTTATCAGTCTGTTGATTGGATGGATTGGATATTGCTTTATTTGCACATTTTGTGACGTTTGTTTCGCACACAAGAGATATCTAAGGAAGGGCATGTGGCATTTGTGTGCTGTGTAAATGCATGGAGATGCTCATATTATTTACCATACACATGGTAAAAAGTTATAGTACAAACTTAAACCCATTCATACGGTTTATTTACATGTATTAAAAGCATGAGAGCATGTTCAAAAACCCATTGGCCAGTTACAATCCATAACCCTCACTTTTCTCATGCCCTTCTTGTGCCCAACTTCGCCAACAGTGAACCTTTCACCTTTCCACAACACCCCAACCTACTTTCTCCACAGCCTACAGTCTTCAGCCTCCACTTTCTCACAGGTGCAGGGTCCCTCCCTCCCAACAAAGTAGCCAAGAAATAACCCTGTATCAAAAAAGATGTAATCCATATCTAGAACCGGAGAGTGAAAGCATTCTAACTCTGACACTATCTCAGGCTCCCGCTTTTGTATGCTTTTCTATTTGCACACAAAGCCTGAACGCAGCAGTTTTCGTTCTCTTTGTGGCGATGTCAGGTTTTCATCGCCGTCCAGCACCACTAGAGAACACTGTCTCTGCCAGTGATTAGAGCCTGAGGTACAAGAGGGCCACTTCACCTCCAAGATTAGAATGAAACAAAGACCGAAGTCTTCGTATTGTGCCAAGAATGGAAACAGACAGGGCAGGAGAATGGTGAGAGCCAAAAACAGACCTGCTGGAGAGCTGAGTGTGATGACTTGTCGGGCACAAAAAGGTTTCAATGACTTTTTTTTTTTTTTTTTTTTTTAAAGATGACGACAACTCAGTGTTGCACAGTAAAGAACTGATTTCTTTGCAAAGAGAAGCGCCTTTTCTTTTTGCTTTTTTTTTTCCTGAGAAATTGTTCTCGACACCTTTCATATCAAGTGTAACTTGAGCATACACATCACACTGCTACACCTACGGCCTTTGTTACCGTCTACCAGTATTGCAGATTCAACACAAGCCGGGTCAAGGCCTCTCCTGTCTGGAGAGGTGAAGGCAACATGACCCAACTCTGCCTATTCTACTACTTTCCACTGCTGCCCCCCCTCTATATCGGCTCCATTCTATTTATTCCCGGGTGTTTGTATCTGTAAATGTGTCTGCATGTTCGTGTTTCTATTTTTATTCTCTCACATCGTTTTCGTTCTCAGTCAACGGGCCCTTGGCTGCCCACCACTGGCTGCTAATTGCCGCTGACATTGTTTGGCCTCTCACTGCTTAGTTTAGGACAAACCCCTCATTCATGTGCTGCGGACCGCTCGTTAGGGCCGACCCCCACCTTCTGCATTTCTCTCTCTCTCCCTCTCTTTCTTTCTCTCTCTTTCACTGACCTCCTTAATTAACTGGAAAGGCGCTGCTGGGAAATTTGCACACAAAGGCCTGGTGTCTAGCCTGTTAGCCTCCCACTACCCAAACAACCCCTTTCCGCCTCCGCCTCCCTCTCCCCGCACCCATCCCCAGCCCGTTCCTGTCCTCATCCCGGGCCCAAACAGAGGTCAGCGTACAGTCACAGAAAACAAAGATAAAGTAATTCAGTACACACGCGGCATTTGTACACATTCACTCATTCGTTCATTCTTTTTCTTGTGCGCCACCAGCCCCTCCTGCTTTTTTGCTTTTCTCTCCGTTCCTTTTCTGTATCAATAGCGGACCTCATTAAAGAGGCTTGTACGGAAGAGCTTCACCAGTGATACGCTCTTTAAGTTGTCTGTTTGCTTGCTTTCTTTATTTAGTTTTATTGCTATTATTCTTTCTCCATCTTGCCTATTCGTCATGCCCTCGCCTCCACCGCACTCCTCCCTTTCCCTTTCAGGAAGCCCTTGGAGGCTTCAGCTGTTTTTCGGTCCCCGCGGAGGGCTCCCCAAGAGCAGTTAGCTGGCTGTCGCGAATGAGGGCCCTCTAAAGGGGCCCGCTCAAGAATGCAGGGGGCAAAGAAGTGTAAACAGGTGGAGCCTCTCCATTATATGGGACCCCCTCTACACTCACACACTCCAACTCCAAATGTCTCTTTCGACGATGTTGATGTCTCTCTACAGTCACACACACACACACACAGTCTTATGCAAGCCCCCACTTCTATACAGTATATAGGGTGTGTGTCTGTGTGTGTTTTCAGAGCTACTTCTCGGTCTGTGCTTCTGTTGAACCACAAGTCCTCCAACCAGCATCCCACATGTCCCCAGGGTGCCTTTTTACTTTGTGTAGTGGTCTATCCATGTGCATGTGTGACAGACAGTGTATCCATGCATGTATATGTGTGAGGAGCAACACCGCTTTCCTATATTTGGTTTCATTCTTTCCCTCTACCTGCAAATTCATTCCTGAATGCTTTTTATTTTTTTATTTTTTTTTTTTAGCAACAAACACCTGCATAGCTTGTTCTGTCTGTTGGTCGATCACAGGGTTAGAAATTATCACCCTCCACCAGCCAAATGTGGGGGATTTGGTGTTGTGGCCGATGGATGTGCTTAACCTACCAACCAAAGTAATAGAGCGGTTTGTGACGGACCAAAACGGAGATTGAATCAGGAACCTGCACCTCGTTTAACACGGACACTTAATCGAGGAGCAGAGCCAAGTGGCCCTATAAGCTCCTTCAGCAAAGTGCCCTGCCCTCCCATTATGTTAAAGCAGGTGTCGATGTTTACAATGTAGATGAGAGAATGAAGCGGAACTACCCTACTGGTCATGACATTTAAAAAAAAATAAAAATTCATGCATGTCTGATGATGAATCGGGACAAAGGTCTTTATAAAGTGTTGTTTGGTAAAGATAACCACATCACTGTTGTGATCATTCCTAGTGTGTCCACTGTTTTCCCCCTTCCTTGTGTTCTTATTGTTTCCCCTGTCTCGTTCATCTCTCTGTGTGTGTCTGTCTTTCATAAGGTGGAGATCTGTTCTACTCCTTTTTGCCAACTCACCTGTGCAACAAATGTCCATCCACCATCAAGCTCCTGCTGCATATATACACTCCAACTCTGCACATCATCCTCTGCCAGATTGTTCTGCTATGACTCTGCCGACTTAAGAGTTTGTATTTCTAGTGTTTGTTCTGAAGCTGTTTAACCCTGTGCCTAACTGGGTCTCAGGTTCATCGTCAAGTTACTGTTCTGCCAACTCTACCCTCCTCCTGTCTGCTACTCTCCTGCCTTGGCAACTCTTCAACTAGCCACACACCTCCTGGAAGACTCATCATCATCATCATCATCTTGCCCAATTACTTAATAAAATAAAACTGTTCACACACTGTTGTAAAACCTCGTCAAGAGTTCTGCGTCTGGGTCTGAAGAAATTCACTACACACAACAATCGCACATGAACACACGTTGATGTGTGTGTGCACAAAATGAAAGTCACGCTTTCCTGGAGTAACCTCTGTGGGGTCCAGACAGTATATGGGCATCATGGCATTCCTTATGGGTGCACATAATTTTGAAACAATATCATGATTATCTACCATGTCTGGATTCAGCTGCCATGAAGGTACTAACCAGCCTCAAGATGGTCATGTCATCAGTTCATGTGTGTGTGTGTACTAAGTGTGTATGAGAAAAAGAAACAGTCAGCATTTTTCCTGTAATATTGCAATACTTTATGAAATATAGCCCCAACTCAAAAATCAATGACGTTAACAACGTAAAACATTAAATGCTTTGTCTTTATTTCGAAACCAGACCTGGAGCCTTTCTGTGTGTTTGCATGTTCTCCCCGTGTCTGCATGCGTGGGTTCCCTCCGGTTGCTCTGGCTTCCTCCCACAGACCAAAAAACATGCTACACAGGTGAGTTGGTGACTCACTCCCATAGCTGTGAATGTGTGTGTGTGTGTGTGTGTGAATGGTTGCTTGTCTCTCTGTGTGTCGGTCCTATGATGACAGCGACTTGTCAAGGGTGTACCCTCAATGTCAGGTGAGCCCACCTGCAACCCTGCAAAGGATAAGTGCTTCTAGAAATGGATGGATGGACATCATCACATTATGCTTTATGTATGTTTTACATTTTCTTCGAATTAGGGTTATAAAATAGTCTATTACTTGAAAATTGCAGATCTTGTTTTATTATATTTCTACAATTAGTCATTTCCGCCAAAGTGGCTGGTAGCTTTTGGAATCCATCGGCAGATAGACAACTGTAGGATTAGTCCATAAAAATTTTCCGACCCTTTGGCAGCCACAGTTTTCATGCTAGGAGGCTCGAATGTGGCATGACAGTCAAGTGTTTAAGCTGAATAACTTGAACATGGATTCACACACTTACACAAGATTTTGTTGAAATATTTATTATGATCCAAAAAACAGATGATTTACATGTCATACCATGTGTGGTTGTTGTTAGGATATGAATACACTATAGCGTGTTGACATGCACATAAATGGTTGCAGCCATTGAGAATTTTCTGACGTTTGTTAGGATGTTTTTATTTTTCTAATGACTAAAGAAAAATACATTTTAAAGTTACCTGAAATTCATTCACATGTTTTTTTTCATCACCTTATTTGAATGAGCAGACTACAAAAATAATGTTTGAGCTGCCAATGTAGGGCTTATATTTATTTATATTTGAAACCTGAACTTGTTACTTAGGGGGAATTTAAGTCCATTTTAAAGGATCGAGAAAATAGTGCTCTTTTGTGATTGCTTTTAAAATTGCCCTGGAAACATATTAAAACGTGTTTTTACTAATTAGGCCTTGATTTGATTTTTTTAATCTATTATTTGTATTGTATTTATTCATTTCTGGTGTATGAAAGATGTTTGATTGTAATGTCTGCTTTTTTATGCTGCTCTCTTGGCCAGGTCACTCTTGGAAAAGACATTTTTAATCTCAATGGGGATTTCACCTGGTTAAATAAAGGATATATATTTGGACCAATGTCACTTAAATCATTGTGGATTTAATCTGTCAAGTAAGAAAAGGAAATTCTTTATGACCTATTTGGCCACATTTTCTGTTTGCCATTGTTTCTTCAAAGTCCATGCACTGTGTTTGTATGTCTGAGTGTGTACATGCGTGCATATACTGTATACGTGTGTGTGTTGTGCACTTGAATTTGCCTGCAACAAAGTACTAATGATGGAATCTTTTAAGGCATAGGGAGTGCACAGGGGTGATAGTGAGAGAGAGAGAAACAGGAAAACTAACTTCTGTTCGCCTGGGGAATACTATGAAGCCCATCTGTTGAAATTGTTCCACATATTGTGACCTAGATAAAGAAAAAACTTCACTCTTAAAGGTAGCACTGCCTTTGTCTGTGTTTGACACTTGTCTATTCATTTTATTGGTCTAGTTGTCTAAAAAGAAGGACTTTTGCATAATTTTCACTTTTACATATGTATGATTTCTATAAATTGATATTAGAAGAATGATCTGGCATGAAACTAAATCAAATTAAATGAAATAAAAGTATTTCACTATTTTATTACCAAGGAGTTGCTGTTTATGTGGCCAAAGTTTAAATTTGAACATTTCTCGTCGACAAAAAACAGCAAAAAGTAATCTGCATTTTCAGGAGATGAGTATACATGAATGGTGGCTAGCCTGGATTGCACTACTCGGCGTTCATTCATTCAAAAGTGCGTTGCTATTCTTTTTCTCTCTTTCTAGGGACCCTGTCTTTGTCAAAAGAAGATGCCCTGGGTTTTTGTAATTGACGGATGGATGGAGAAGCAGGGGGAAAGGTTAAAAGAGATATCCTTTGCGTGAATAAGGAGGTAAAATTGACTGGGAGAGTGTCTTTCATAAGCTCCAGCCTGACCCTGAAGGAGGACCAGGAGATGGTTCCTTCTCCCTTATGGACCAAGTGAGGTGGGTTAAGTGGGGCTGTCATGGTCATACATTTACAAACGCATACACACCCACGCACACATACAGTAAATGCACACACCCGCACAGGAGCACAAGGAAACACTGGTGAGAGGCTCCTTTTGTGCACCTCTCTGACAATATTATGTTTGGGAGAGAAGAACATTAATTTGCCTTCTTTGAAGGAAAGTGCACTTCTCAGCCATCTTCAATCCACTTGAGCTAGAATTGGAGTGGAGACTCCCCTCGTCCCCTCTATCCTTCCCGCCACCACCCACCCACTGATTGTCTCTGCTGCCTCCCCAAATGAGGGCCCCTCAAGGCCCCATGCACTCTCACCAGAGGGAGGGTCTTCAGTGCTGCATGTAAGCCTTGAGGTCGGCTGGGTGATGGAGCCTTTCCATTTTTTTTTATTGTCTATTCATTACTGTCAAAGGAGGTAAATCTTAACTTGTCTAAGGATTAAGTTTTTGTACATAGTGAAGACCAAAAAGTAAAGAGGATATGGTAAAGAGTGAAGTTTGTCACTGGAGAAAAATACAGCAGAGATCTCCTGCAAATATATTCCAGTATATTAAATTTAATTAAAATAATTAGAAACTGCTAGACATGACATATACTTTGAGGCCTATAAAAAAAAAATTTTTAATTTTAAAGTAAATTTACAAACCTCAGGAGGAGCCAACATCTTCCAGGATGGGTGGATCTGGACAGACACATACTAAAAGATTAACATGGAAAAGTGGGATCTATCGTTCACTATAAGACTATATACTACACCATATAGACTATCTATGTAGTCCTTTAAGCTAATTGCAACAATTAGGCTACATGACCTGCCCTGGTTCCCCTTGCATCAGAAAGCACTTCTAAGGGCCATGCAGAGGCGTCACCTCAAAGCAGGAAGTACAGGAGCCCCGGTCATAATTAAGGCGCCCTGTGCTGCCTTCTCTTTGTCAGCCACAGCGTAGCAACATTAAATTTTAAGTGTGAATGTGATTATCGCGTGGCATTCATTTTTAATGGGCTTTGCCTCTATGTGTTTTAGCATGCAGCGAAGCTAGGCGAATGGCTGACTCAGGCCGTTTTCTGCTGATGGTGCATATATTTCGCATATATACATGCACTGCTTATTCCTCCTTCTCACCGAGCCCTTCTCTTCTTCCTCCTGCTCCTTTACTCCTCTCCTTCATCTCCATACCTTTATCATTCTGGTGGTAGGAGATGGGCCAAGGAGATAGAGGGCGAGGCGGTGCCCTCAGAGGTCTCGCTATCCAATAGGGTTGGCAAAAGCTTTCGCTGGTGGAGGCGGCATGTCCCTGTTGTCTTCTGTATAGATGAACCAGTAAGGAAATCAAGTCCAGAATTTGGATGAACTATTAATGAATTTTATTAAATTTCTCCAAGGTCAGAATTTTTAGAGTAGCAGGAAACATGCCTGTGAAATACAAGTAATCTTTGTTTTATTCTATTCTCTTCTAATTTGTAAGCATCTAAATCTAGGCACACTACATGACCCAGAATGCCCTTGATCTAATCTGTCAAAGAAAAGATGAAGGCTGACTTCAGGTAGATTGTGGGGCCTATAATGAATATCCCTCCCTCATACAAAGTAACCAGCCAGTCTTTAAAAAAAAAAATTGTTACCCATACGCCTACACAGACTTAATAATGCCGGTCGGAGAAAAAGGGGGAAAAAAAAAAAAAAAAGAAATAAAGGAATGGTTCTTGTATATCACAGAGGGAGCGATAAGGCCTTGAAATTAAAACAGATATATAGCAAGTCCGGTATGGAAATCAATAATATATTATTAACCGAGAGGCCACCCAAAGAGATAGGTGAGGCTTAAATGCATATATATCCATAATAACAATATTGAGATATATTATATATAAAAGGAAAATGGGAGTAAATACCAGGCTGGTTTTTATTAGCTGCCAGTCTCCCTGCCAATATGTGCCGTGACTCCGCTGTCCAAACCGGTAACTGTCCGACACTGGATCAAATTAGAGAGACTGACAGGCAATAAGAAATAGTTGAAGTTAAATGTGATTCCTGCAGCCGCGCACCCGGAGCTCTTTGAATATTAGAGCCACGGTGTCACGGGGTAGCAGAGGTGGGGGGGGCTGGGGTGTCACGGAAGAGCGAGACACGGAGGAGGTAACTCCAGATAAAGTTTTATTAAAGCCAGCGTTTTTTTGAACCCCAGCCCCCTTCCCCTCTTTTTTTCTCCCTCCCTCTGCTCATTTTTTTGCCCCTAGATTCTGATAAGCCTTGACAATGACACTGGCATCCCAAGGACATACAAACAGCTCGCTGTCAATTGGTTTTGCTCTTTGTGTGCTGTGTCCACAAAAAAAAACAAAAAAGCTTCAGCTAACTGCCATAGCAAAACACTTGCTTGACTTTTACGTGTTCTGACACGATTCCCGATCAAATTTAAATCTTTTATAAAATAATAAAACCGTCTTTGGAAAAATTATAAGAAATTGTGTAGCTGTAAATGTGCATTTAAGTGTTATGGTTATTTGAATCACTGCAGTAATGGTATGACATCATCAATAAAGCATCCACAATTCACTCTCACTTCCTTTCCCACCGACTCTCTTCGTTTGTTTTCGCTCGTTTCCCCACCGCCCTCCGTATTTACCCCTATCTCCTTTTTGCTCCCAAACTTTTCCCTCTCCGCTTCTTCAGCCTGACTTTTAGCGAGGGGCCACACATGAAGCACCAGTGGATGTTTTTTTGTTTTTTTTCAGAGCCACAACTAAATCCACTCCACCGCCAGATGCAATTTGACTATGCCTGCCTGTGTCACACTGCTTGTTTTCAATTGAATAGCTTCGGAAACTTGGTGGCCTTTTGCCTGGCATACAGTACGTACCAGCATACATAACCCTTAGCGCTATGACTGCTATACTTCCCAGCGGGTCCGTCATTTCTTTTCTGTCTTTCGCTCTCTTCGTCTTTCTGTATTTTTGACTGGCTCTTTGAACCAAGCATGGGGCCCGGTGCCATTGTAAGACATGCCTTCTTCCTTCCCAAGTTTTGTCTATGTGTTCCTCAGCACCTCAGCCCTCAGCATTGAGGGCTCCCCAGTCCTTTGAAAGTGTACAGCTCCATTGTAGCCTCCAGAAAGGCCTTCATACCCCTCCCTTCCACACACACATCCCTCATTTCTCCCCCCCCCCCCTCCTTCCCCCCTTTAGAAAAAGACAGGAAGTGAATGCAGATGTCAGACCTACCTGAGCTCATTGCTCATTCTCTCTCTCTCTCTCTCTGTTCCCTCTCCCACGCATTCTCTCTTTCTTGTTCACTTATTTTTTTTCCCCTGCAGACCCCCATGGCTCAAGCAGTTGCCACATCACACACTGAACACATCGACGTACTGGACCTCACAGTGGAGGCTGTCCATCAGAATAGCATCATGCTTCTTTTGTTGTCTATCTCTGATGCCTCGCTGTCTAAACCTGTACTTGTCTAAAATGTTACAGCATACACAGAGAAGTGTCAGTGTCTTCGGTCTGCGCCTTCGGCAATCAGATACTGAAGACTCCACCTCGATCAGCACCTGTCTCAGCTGCTGATTAAACATCTAAAAAAGGAGAGAGGATGCCCAAAACGGTGACATTACTGGAGGGCAAGAACATCAGAAACAAGCGCTCTGCCAGGATAAGTCCCTGCTGAGTTGGCACTGCCATAGAACCACTGGGCCTCCGCAAAGCCCATCAGAGTGTCTGTACTGCAGGACATATCCACTGCCTGGCATCTCCAACAATGCTTGGCATCTTTCTGGAAATTGTACGGGATGGTGCTTGCACTGCCCCAGGAATCAGGGCAAGAGGGCACACTGCCTGGTGCAGCCACATGATGAGCGTCTGTCTCCTGTCAAAGCGCCCACTGCTTGGCCAGGGCACGGGTGAAAAGAGGGGGGGAGAGGCCTGGCACAGGGCACTGGCAACTGCTAAATTTGGCACAGGTGGCATATAACATTCTTTCACATGCCATTGTGGCATTCAGACAGGGTGATTTTTGGCAGGAACCCCCGGCCCTGCCACTCTTGTTGTTTTCCGTCAGTCCCCAGTTCCCCGAACTGCAAATGAGCCTGGAATCTAGTAAGCTGTCTTTCAGCGATGTGTTGCCATGATTTCTAATGGAGGGCACGACAGAGGGGTCAACAAGACTTTTGTATTACGGAGCTTTAATTGAAGGGCAAAGTCAACAGAATTTCAGTGCTAATTGCCATCTCTGTGTCCCTATCCAGGCGTACTCCCAAAGAGAGCGGGAGTAAATATGAGCCATGTGTGTGGCCACGGTGAGAAAACAGGGTCAATCAAACAACCTGATCTGGTGCCCCACATCACAAAGAAAGACTTCAGAGCAGTGTGGGAAGTCTTCAAAAATCGAAGCACTTTCAATGCGGTATACTCTAGGAATATTATGTTTTTAGAATCATGAGATGCTGCTGGTTCCTTTCACAACATCACCAGAGCTATCCCACGAGGCATTGCTGCAGCTGTAAGAGGTAAGCGGAGTGTAAGATAAATAAAGGCAGTGGACAGCAAGATGAGGTGAGGGTTGCAAGATGGGTGTGAGGAAAGAGGAAGGGGGGTGTCAATGAATGAAAAGGGAGAGAAAGAAAGGTTGTGCACATGTCTGTGTGTGTGTGTGTATCACAAAAAAGAGGAAGTGAGAAAAAGCAAGAGAGAGAGACAGAAGGAGTGTGTGAGTGTGTGTTTTCATGTGTGTGTGTGTGTGTGTGTGTGTGTGTGTGCGCGCATGCACTGGTACAGAGATGGATCACCAGTGCTTGTATCTTCTCCGCGGCCATGCCTAGCAGCACGTCAGCCGCAGCCTCCATTTACATTAGGGAGATTTAAGCTGTCTCAGGCAATGGTGACAAGTCAAGGTGTTTCACTTTAATTACACTGGGCAAGGTCACCCCCTCGCTGGCTCACCCTCGCGCGGGAGAAAAGGGGGGAGGACGACTACGAGGTGGAATGATGGTGGAGGAAGGTTGGGGGGGGGGCTGTATTTACATTCTCATTTTCTGTCTCTGTCCCCCCCTGCCAGCCAAAACTATACACCATATCCACACACACCGGAAGCACACATCAAAATAAGGTGGCCATGGATTTAAAGACACAAGTATTCTTAAGATGTACACACAAACAGACACACACACACACACACACTCTGTAAGCAAACAATGCATTTTGTAACACTCAAACAAAATATAAATGTACACAGGCAATCACGCCCTGCCTGGTAAGGCCGTTTGTTCCAAATAATCCCTAGTGACAAAATAAACGCCACGGTGTATAAGGTTAAAGCTATAATGGGCCATACGCCTTTAAGGTGACATAGTGTATTACACACCCTTAATATGACACCTATTGCCTACTATGCTTTCAGCCAGGTCTCTCTGCCTTTTTCCTCTTTACTTCCCCACTCTCGCTTGTCTGTCCTGGGGCCATGGTGTTGTACAGTGGAACTGACAGGTTGGAAGTTCATAGAGTGCCTTTATGCTGCGAGTTAACCCTGTCCTCAGAGGGCCCGCAGAGGCTGAGAGGAATGAGGAAGAATCACAATCAGGCAGGGCTAAAAATGAGGATGCAGTCTTTAAAGTTCTGCTTTCCTCTCCTGAACATAGGATCTGTCTATGCTGTATTTTATATATCATCTATTGTCAATTGTAAGAAGTTGAAGAAACAAGGAATATTTCATGTTAAAATTTAACATAGCCTTATCATTACTCTTATGTACTAAAGAGCAGTAAAAGTACATATATGAGAGCCAAGAAATGCAAAATATGTTCTCATTTTAACTCTTATATGTTAAAACATTGAGAAACTTCAGCATCAAGTCCATTAAAAGTTGCTCAGTTTCTCTACAATATTCTAATATTCTATATGTTATTCTCCAAAGTTTATGGGTTTATACTGTACATTGTTTGAGAGATGGATTTTTAAAGAGTTTTTTTTTAATCAAAATCTTTTTTTTTATTGCAATCTCAAATTATGAGTACAGAAACCAAGTACACTGTATTATGGGACATAATAATGGAGGTGATGTACCAAGGCAGGTATGTCAAGGATTATGAGAAAATAAATTTAGAATAATTTGACAAAAATAATGATATAAAAAATTTTTTTTATTAAAAATACAAAAATTGAAATAAAAAGAGAGAGAGTAATTTGTTGTAATATGTTTTTTATGGCTCTTAAGTTTGTTTCTTAAAGAGAAAATAGAATAATTTGGGCAAACTGGAATAGATGTGTGCAACTTAATGGGCTTGGATTGAAGATTGTTATAAATTAACAAGGAACATTGAAAACTCCTCTTAACATTAACATCTTTAGTGGATTTTTAATGCAATTTTAAAAATCAACAAAATCGTATCATAGAAAACACTCAATGAGCCTCTGTCCACACATACTTTCACAAAAACTTGATGTCAGGCTGTCAGTTAACACCAGCCTTATACCTTTCTTATCAGCATCGCAGCTTTACCCATGAAAACTGCATTCATTTAAAAAAAAATAGAGGCAGAAGGGTGGGAGTGGATGAGAGAAAGGGAAAAAGGGAAAAGAGAGAGGAGGGAGAGGGTGAGAAAAAGAAGGAAGTGCCTTCAGGGGAAGTTATTAAAGAAAGTGCAAGCTGCCTGGCTTGGCAGCAGTTCAAAGGGGGTGGATCCCCTTGCCTCCCCTGCACCCAAATGGCAGTTGCTGGCACCACCGCTAAACACACAATGCCTTGTGGCAAAACTGCGTCTTTCATTGACAGATGAGTGAGGCAAAGAGGGAGGAGGGAACACAAAATGCTCCTATTCGCTCTCTTAAAAAAATAAATTAAAAAAAAGACTTAACCTGAAAGAGGTGTTAGCCCCCTAACCAGCAGTGAAAGGCACACACATCCACAAACACACACACAAAGAGATGGTGGTTGTAGTCATTGGTGGAAGCACGAGTGTGGGAAGGTGTGAAGAATTACAGGGAACAGTCACTTTTGTCACAATTATAGCTTAGGGTACAAGGAATCAGAAGTAATTATCATGATAATAAAGGCAAGAAGGCTGCAGAAGTTTAACTTTTCAATATTTTCAATTAGATTGTTTTATGTTAGGCTGCACTGTTTGAGGGGGATTATAGAAAAAAATGTAATATTTCTGGTTTGCATTTAATAAACATACATTCGCATTCTTTACCCTCTGCTTCTTCCAGTACATTTGACTCCACACATCCTCACAGGAACAAAGATAAAAGATGTCATTGGACAGGCCCCTGAGCTTCAAACATGCAGTTAGAGCATGCCATTACGACAGGCAATGTGATTAGTATTTAAACATACAGGTGACACAGGTTCTGGTGAAGACTTAACACTTGAGAGACGTAAATGTAGCGCACCTTTGGAGGATGATGGGTTATCTTCTACTCTCTGTATCAGAGTACAGAAAGCAATACAACACAGGCCCACACAACATGACACGCCTGCACCTATCATTTCAACATCTCTTGCATACATGCACGGAGAACACATGTATGAACAAACTGCACACGCCGTCAGGACAGCATGTAGTTAGATTTATGCATACATATATAATCAACAGCTTATATGGTAGCCCTGACCCTGCAGGTGGAGGGCAAGGCCAGAGAGATGCATCTGAAAAGTCTAAACTCTAAAGGCATTAATAACGACCTGTCCCATCAAGCAGTGCAGGAGTACAAAGTACAAAAGGGTCGGCAGGTTGGATGGAGAGACGGATGAAGGGAGGTTGGACGCGTGACAATGATTTTCCAGAGCCTCTGCATTAAGACTAATGCTCCTGCTTCTAAAGCAGCACTTTGTGTTTTTTTTCTATTTCTCTTTGTAAACAGCTCAATAGAAGTGTTGCTAAGTAAACCACCAATACGCACAGAACCATTATAAAGGAATAGTTGAGAATTTTGTGTTACTTATTTTACACACCATTACATTTCAGCCTCACAGTCAGTCGGCTGTTTTCATAGTGGAGGCTTTAACAAAAGGGGCACAAAAGCCATCTCAGCCTTTAATGGCCACTAAACTGAAGTGCCAAAGAGGCATAGGAGACTGTGTAACAGTGGCTCAACAGCTGACTACTCAGTACTACTATCAGCTTTGGCAGCAGAAACACCAACGTACCTGTTCTCAATGCAGATATGTCAGAACAGTCCATCTCTAGGGGTGGATGCATCTGCACAAGTGATGCAAGTCAGCTAGATAAGCATGTATCACAAAACATAGCGTTAGCCTCCTTTTCTTCTACTGCTTTGCAGTGATGGGTGGAGAGTAGGGTCAGCATTGTAAGCAAATAAAACAGCAGTTACATACTTATAATTTTAGTTCTATGATAAAAGCAGAGATCCCTATAATGAGTCTAGTGCTCGCAGAACTAAAGTTCTAATATGTAACTAGAACAATCTAATAATCTACATTATCTCAGGCACACATTGGCGGCAGTGCCATGTCTCTGCCTTTCTCCCAAGACCGCCCCCCATCCAAATAGATATTTTAATCTCTCAGATGTGGATCAGGATCCAGTTGTCCAGGATCCAAATATTTTTATTTTTATTTTTTCATTATTTGATAATGGCAAAATGCAAACAAACAAAAAAAAGCGCCAGAATCTGCACGCAAACAGAAACGAGCATGAGCGATCACATAACTCCTGTGTATCTTTACACCTCAGTCAACAAATACGACACTATATGTATTCCTTTAGTAAGATGATTCTCTTATATATGTTTTATGTATACTTGCAATGTCTACTCAGTTTAGATTTGGATTATATGTCAAGCTCAAGTGGTGGTTTTGTGTCCCAGGTTAGTGGAAAAGACAAATCCTCCTCTAGTGTGGACAATAAAATTGGTTTATGATGCGATACAACATGACATCACACAATCTGTTGTCCTGAGGACAATTCTGTTTGTAATGTTATATGGTACCTGGGTAAATATCATGCAGAAAAACATCCATGACAGCAAGCAACATACAACAGATTCATCACAATATTGTTATCTACACTTTAGTAGCTACTGCATACTAAAACGTCAGAACAAATACATATAAAATGAAAATATATTGCGATCTACACAATAATTCAGGAAAAACATCTTAGTTCCAATTTGTGTAGCCAAACTAAGCCACACAATGGCAGACACCCTGTGAGTGTTCAGGGTGTCTGCATATTCTCTCCATGTCTGTGTGAAACAGAAACAGTTGTCAAGCTGTGGCCAACTCAGTCACGCTGCCACAGAGCTCCAAACAATGACCTGAATGTAATGACAGATGACACATAGGGTGTGTGGATGCAGCGCAGAACAGAACCCAAACACTCCATCTGTTACTCGGCCATATCAGAGGAAGATGGACTTTCTTTGAGAAGAAACATGCCGCACTGTTTTAATCTGTGAGGGGTGGGGGGGTGGGGGGACACGGCACATTTCCCTTCAAATTAAAAGCATTATCAAAAAAGAAAAATAGAGACTTTAATGCTGTGACCTCAGTGACAGATTGCATTCTCCTATGTGGGTTGAAAATGATTTCGTTTTTGAGTTTCTGTAACATTCACAAACCAATAAGAGGATGAGAAACAACAACGGTGCTTTTTTTCTAAAACAGAAACATTTAGATAGATGTGTTTATAGACGCACATAGAAATACAATCAGAAAACATGCACAAGAAAACAAACTCAGGTCAGCATCTATTAAGAGGTTAATGTCAGCTCTATTATAGTATATTTAAAATTATGATAAGAAGAAGAGGAAGAACCAACCTTCAGTTCTGGGAAACTACGATCAACGATTTCTACCATCATTTTATACAGTAAAAGATTAATAGATAACATATTCAGTCTTTGCTTGTATATAAATTAGCAGCAGCCCAAATATTATGTAGGCTACGTGTTGAATGTCTTATTTCTCTCTTTACTCATGACTTCTTATGAAATGCTTCCATGAGGAAATGACAAAAAAAATATATCCGCATGTGTACAGTTTACCTGAGTGTACGTGTGCATATAGTTGAACTTGTGTAAGTTTTTCCCTACAAAGTAAAAGACCTGCCATGAATGAGGGATTTTTGCCAAATCGGCCACAATGAGAAGCTTTCCACAGCTGCCGGCGCAGGAGGCTGAGAGGGAGGCCAACAGTGGCTGTTTTAAATGTATTTCCTACAACACTTTCTCAATTAAAGGCCCCTTTTTACACATAGCATTCTGCTAATAACATAATGGCAAGTAGAATGTCAGTGAGTGGTGTAATGTACCTAAATCCTTTCCCAGCATTTTTAATGCTTTCATAATTAGGGGCCCACTTTGGAACACAGTGGCACACAGGAGGCAGCGGCAGAAAGGCAAAGAGAAATGATTTGTAAAGATGTCCGCGCTGGAAATAATAACTAGCCTTGGTGCTAATGTAGGGCTCTTTGCAAAAATGGAGTAGAAAACAGGCTGCTAATTGAGTTTGCTTGAAAAAAGACATTTAAAACTCATCATTTCATTTTACAGGCCTTTTTGTGGCACATTGCGTTTTTTTAGAAAGGGGAAGGGGAACACTGGTGGTGTTTAACATCCATTTGGAGGTTAATGTTCAAGTTTCAGGCTTTTAAACATAGTCAAAAAAATAAACTGAAAGGATTTAGTTCAATTAATTGCAGAGAGATTTTTTTTCCCCCCTAATACTTGTGAACGCCTCTTCAAAACTTACCTACAGAAATCACTTCCCTTAAGAAAGATAAATATCAGTTTTAGCCTTTTCTGCATGCAACTAGTAATATGATCGATATATTTTTTGCCTCTAATTTAGTTATTTTTGAATAATCACCACATAATTCAGAGCTCAATGAGTTCTGAAATGCACCCAAATCACTTTCTGGACTTTTGCAAGAGAATCATCCAGCGTTGCAGATGGCAGATGAAAAGTTATCGTACCAGAGGCTTAAAATGATCGTTTATTGAGAAAAATTATCGTACGCGTTAAATGTCCTCCTGATTCCTGTCGGAGCTCAGTGCCATAATCCTTCAATAACCTACCACTACTGTACTGTAGATCGCAGTTTTACTTTTTCATAACAACGGTTGGAGAATATTGCAGCTGAGGGAAAAGTTGTTTCTTCCTGTCCTAGTCATCACAGCGAGCTTGATTGGCTGGAACGACATCACATGAAAAGACCCGTAAACATAGATGCTGGCTCCATAGATTGATTTTTTTTGGCAAATAAATTACAATGAATTAATTTAGCCATAAATGGAAGTGTCATGAAATGCTTGAATGATTGTACATTTGGGGATTTGGGGCATTATTGTACAAATACGGTAATTATCGTACGTCTGGCAATGCTGGAATCATCCCACATTGTACTTGTCATTTCTTTATTTTGGTTTCTTAAAAAAAAAAGGGTGTGAAGTGGACTGCCTCTGATTTGTGACCCCACTGGTCTATACATTACCGCCCACCACAATGACCCCTGGTGCTGTCTAAACACAGGCCTTAATAGCTTATGGCTTGTGGCCACAGTCCTTGGTTATAGGGCTCCGCAGGCTGTGGCCATGCAGAAGGAGGACACTAGGCACCAGGATTGAGTGGACTCCACACAGACATTAGCACTCTTGCTTCTGGGATGTATTGCATCAATGTCATTGGGTAAAAACATGTCCTCCATCTTTAAAACCACACCCTGAGGGATGAAAAAAAACACCTGCAGACCTCTTATTTATCAACAGATAATGGCCAAAGTCAAATCAGTCTTTCTGTGAAAGCACTAAGCTGTTGCGCCACAGCAGGATATGGCAAGTCGTACAAATTAGCCAAGGCACCATTACTCGCAGATAAGATATATCCTCAAACAGCACAACATCCTTTTTACCTTCCCTGCTTTTTCCACACACAAAAAAATGGGAGGTCACCTGCAAAAATCTCCCCTCTATAAAATGGAACGAGGAAAAGGGAGCTCGGGGTGAGGGAGCATGGAAATCATTCACGCGAGCATGATGAAGTGTCCGTTTCTCCTGGCAACAAACAACTTAACAGATGCCTTAAGAGAAGGAGTTGTCCTATAATTGTAAAAGCTTTTTTGATCATTTAACCCGCACATCCAATCAATCAGCAGAGGAAGCAGCACACACACACACACACACACACACACACAGAAACTACAGGATATGTTAGCAAATATATTACACAAAAGGTTAATAGCTCAAAGAGAAACTGGGGAAGGTCGAGAAATAAGTAGAGATGATGTATAGTAGATACATTTGAACCAAGGTACACAGTGACAAAGGTTCTACATACAGTAATATCTCCTAAGTGGGAGTAAATGTATTCTGGGAAGTAAATTCTTACCACAGAATCTGAGCCGCACAAACATTCTAAGGCCAATATTTTTGGCTTAATTTTACTGCATCTCCCAATCAATTGGTTTTAATTCAAGGTTTCTATGAGTGATTTATGATTACTCAGAGCAGCAGAGTGAGACTTTCATTAAATACACACAGGAGTCATTTTGACAGATGAACCTGATGGCACTGAGAATGGCTCAAAAGCTCACCAGCTGGTAGTGGACCTGGCGCCAACTGCCCATCTTGGCTGGCAGCTTGCTCTAACATGCCAGTTTAGACCTGTGAGGGCTCAGCTCATGACCAGTATAACGCCAGAGGGCATCGGATGCCAAACCTTCACAGTCGGCTCTCAGATGGAGCAACTGAGGCATTAAATCTAATGAGAAGGGACTAAAGTGATTCAATAGACAGTTTTACTAGCAGTGATATATGAGCAAGAATGCAATTTAGTTGCTTGCACCATTTTTAAAATGAAAAAGAATCAAGACGATTGCACTGTCAATCTGTAAATGTTGAAAATACTAATAATTTCAGTTAATCATCTGTGAAACTTTCTATCCATTTTATTCTCAAATATTTCCCTACTGCTCTGGTTAAATATGTAATATGAGCTCCATTTTTTCAGAAGTGAATTGAAGGTCTAACGCAACTTCTGTGTATTAAACAATTAGCAATTCCACCTAGAAATACTTAATACCAGAGTATATTACATACATGTATTAACATGTGAGTATCAATTGGATCATGGTGAGTCCAAACATTGGCGTAAATTGAAGACCATGGGAATGCAGTCTTCATGCTCATTTTCAGGATATTAGTGCAGCAAGTGGTGTCAGTCAATCAATATGACTCATCTTCTGCATGCAAATGCATGACCATGAAATGGAGAGACGTTTGGAGGTCTGGCACACATGGCATGATTTTTTTTAGAAACAGAAAAAAGAATGCAAAGGCCTCCATAAGTTCCTGAAGACCATAATATTATTTTCAATTTACTGAACAAGGTTGTTTCCCTTACATTATGCTGAAATATACCAACAAAATGTCAATAGTACAGGCGTGTACAGGGTGTTCGCTTCAACACAAAGATAAGTCATATTATGATAGGCTTAAAACTTGATTGTTCAGGTAAGATTTGCCATTAGGTTGTGCCTAATGCACATGATTTATGTGTGTGTCAAGGGAGTTGGGCAAACCTCTAATAGGCCATTTATCTGTTGATTTTAGGAAATACAAAAATAAGTTCGTAGGTATAGAAGTAAAAAAAATTCCAACTGAACTCCAGCTACAGGCGGAAAAGAGAGACGGATCAAGAATGTCGAGGGTGGTGGAGAACAGCAGTGGAAGGAGAGAATGGGAGATCAGGGGACTTTTTCAGTCATGGCGATAAACACAAACCAACTCTATGGAAAATGTGACTGTCAATGAGCAGTCTAATCATGGTGCACTTAGTCCAAACCCATCCTCTCATACAGTATCCGTACAATTAAAACGTGTGAGTTGTGTTGTATGTTTATAGTAAACAGCTGAAAGACAGAGCGTGTCAGGGCAGGCAGACGCAGCCACATCTCTGCCATTGTTACCCATGGTGAACAGCACACGGAGTGGAAAATGCAGGGGAGGAGACAGAGAGAAGCAGAAAGATGCAGGAGAGTGTACACCAAACGGATTGAAAGAAAGACAGAAAAAGAGAAAGATGGCAGTTACAAACACACCCCACCAGGTAGTGCCTGTCAGAACACATTCCCATCCTCTAATTGGGTCATTTTTGATACCCCCCTACCACACAGTGTCAGCGTATTGATGGGGAAGTGTCAGGGTGCCAGGAGCCTGCAAGGCCTCACTGGCACCGAATCAAAGCAGGCACAAACGCTGCCCGCAGACAATCTGGCAAGCCCAGGCACACACAGGCACAAGAGCATCCAAAAACATGGCCCCATAGCTCCTGCCTGTGCCACCGGGGCGTAATTGGTACATGGGCATTCCGGAGCATTTTCAAAGGAGGGAACTTAATGCACATGTGTACTATGAAATTGGCTATTTTGTACCCAGCCTCCCCACCTCTTCCTCTCCGTCTCTCTTTCTCGCCCTCCCCCAGTTTCCAACCCTGCCACCAATTTAGCACTCCGAATACGCCTCTCTATCAACTATCAACTGCCACTGAAATCGCCGGGGGTTTGACCACGACGTCTCAGGCTGTGAAGGCGGACAAGGATGCCTAATCTTTACTCGGTGCTCAGCTTGACAAGATTTCGCTCGTTTTGAGTTTGTTTGTGGCTGTGTTGCGCCTGTATTTGTGCGTGTTGGTATGTTTGTCTGCACTGTCTGCATGCAGATCTAGAGAGCCTAGAACAAATTCAATTTGTTCTTCGTGTGCTCGCAGATAAAGCTGCGGAGTTGGGTTTAAGGGTGTGGGTTGTGGATTGATGCTTACAGTGGGATGTGGGCAAGCCAAAGTATAAGCACATCCCACTCCTGTCCCCAGACGCACAATCTATAAGTCTAAATACTCCCAAACAGTAACATCCTCTCGTGTGTTTCTTGTGTTCTGTACATCCCTACATTAAGAACACTGTCGCATCTCCTCTTCTTTTGTGTGGTGGAGTGTGCCTTCCAGCTAGCCTGGCACTGACTGGCACATGGAGTAAACCGACTCCAGCTGCTTTCTGACCGAGGGGAACTTGTTTAATTAACCACGCTCTGGTTCCAATGAAAGGCTTGGTTTCGCTCCCAGCTGTTGACCAGTCTGTGGCACCCTGGGGCCCTGATGGGGACTGGCATATCACCCCTTGGTCCGGTCCGATCCACGTTTTCCAGACAAAGATGGACTCTGCCTGTCATGCCAGGATGTATCACGCCTGAGCCCTCCTTCATAAATTAAACATGAGATCTGGAGGAGTTCTTTTAAAAAAGGAAAAAGACCCAGAGGATGTTTCTCTGTTGAGATTCACCCACGCTGTTTTTCTTTCCCTTTTTTTTTTCTATGACTCGGACTCACTCAGACATGGAAAAAAAGGAAGGCTGGGGGAGAAGGTATAAACAGGTGCAGAGGTGAAGTAAAAAAACTGCCCTTAAAGACTTTGTGAGTGTGTGTGTGTGGGCAATCCATGGCGGCCTGAGAGAGCACTTTAAAGAGCCTTCTGATGGTTGTCTGGCCATTTCCATGCGCTGTTGGGTACACACTCATATGTAAGAAGTGAACTCCGCTTTTAAATATTACTCATCCTGTGTGTTAAGAGTAGCTTGGTGCAGGCAGATTAGTGAATAAAATTTCTCCTTGAGAAATGGAACTCACAAAATTGTCATACTTTCCTATTATTATTTGCATTCATTGTCATTATCACCATATTTGGAATCAAATTTGAACTCAAGACGAAAAAAATATCATCGGACACTTTAGATTGGGCTCCAACACAGAGCACTGCAAAGGTATGCATGCTGAATTTGACCCTCGGGGGTAAATACATGCAGACACAAGTAAAGACTACATCAAAATTGTTATGGTGAGTTCACAAAAGCAGGACCCAAATGCAGACAACACGAGAGGGCGGAGACAGGGAAGTGCAGTTCAATGATTTGGTAAACCAAAAATCCAATTTCACAGGAAAACAGAGTCGAAAAATGGTGATGACTAAATGAAAGTCCAATGACAGAAAACCCAACAAGACAAACAACTAATATCCAGAGGAAAGGCAAAATGCAAAATCAAAGGAGAATGTAAAAACCATGGGATCACGGGGTAAAACAGACCAACTGACAACGAGGGTAAGAAACACAGAATAAATACAGACAGGTAAGGAGAGGAGATGGGGAACAGGTGGTACAGGGAGGAGTCAATCAGAGACAGGTGGGAATGATCAGACAATCACAGAGGAGAGAAAATGAAGAGGAAAAACTTAAAGGGGAAGACATGAGGAGGATACAATAATAAACTAACATAAGACAGAGCAAAAATAGACACAGAGGGAGAGGGAGGGGAACAGGAACTAAAAACATAGAAGACTAAAATACAGATAGAGGAAGCATAAGGGTAAAACATTACATCACAGGAAAAGAAGACAGGAAGTGTAAAACATAGGACATGACATGGAGAACTAAACTTAGAAATGCAGAACCATGACAACAGCAGCACCATCTTCATCTTCAGGATACGATAAGCACGGTTCCATCTTCCCCTTTTACTACAGTCGTGAATCACAGGACTGGTCACCACTGAAGCCGTCAGCCATCACTGACAGAAACCCCTCTGTTGTATGTCTTATATGTGTTGTAGAGTCGTGTTCTGGATTGAATTAAGAAGCCAACACTGACAAAGTGGGTAGGCATGAGCAGGACAGACAAAAAAAAAAAACTACTTTTAGTAACTAGGCCTGAAAATCGACAGTATCAATGGTTTGAAACTCATTTAGAAGAAATATTGAGCATGTATGCTCAAATGAAATGTCCTGATGTTCCTCAGACAGGAATAACACATTAAACTGTAGATTCTTCTAATCATACTCCTCATTATTTCCACTTTTTCTCCCAAGCACAGAATCTCGACAGTGTTAATTGTTCTGTCAGTGGGCTTCGACTCCGTTCCCACTCTCGTCCAAAATAAATCAGGATTTCAAAGAGGAAGACGAACGTCTGTGACATTCTGAAAGCTGATGTCACCACCCAGCCAAAGTGGAAGTGTCTCCGGTGACTGAGTGCCGGAGTGCCACCAAGAGAGTTCATTTCACCGGGCGTCTGGATGACGGGTCGTATACCGTCACCGCGCACAGTTGTCACCTTTACAAGTTGCCGTGCGTCTTTTGTGTCCTTGAGTGACGCCATCACCTGAACCCCTCAACGGCAAACGTGTGAACACAGCAAGCAAGGCGGCAAAGGGACATAACATATCAGCACCCAAAACGAAAGCATTGGGTCTCTTTTATTTATATGGTTTAAGTTTTTCTTACATCTGCATTACTCTCACTTTTTCTTCTAGATCTCTGGGTCTAAGCTTAACTGCCTTTCTTTTCTCTGCTCTACTCCACAGCTCAACTCATGCAGCCCACGACCCTCAGCCCCTACCCTTGTCCCCATGTCCTTTTTTTTTTTTTTTCCCTGTGAGTCCATGGCAGAGTCCACAGGAGCCCCATTTGCCATGACATATGGTGAACAAGGCAGGCAGTGCACGCGAGTGTCCCTGTCTGGAGCTGTGACTTAGTGTCGTCCCTCAGTGCCTCTGGCAGCACAGGGACAGAGGGATGAAGGGGATGGAGGAAGAGGGAGAGAGGAGGCACAGAGACAGAGGAAGGGTGTGAGCCGGGGCAGAAGGGGGGGGGATTCATGTTGGAGTTTTCGCCCCGGAGACACACTGGCAGTCCTGAGATTAGAGGGGTAATCAATCTCAGCGCGGAGCCGGCCGATCCCTCCGCCCTATTGGCCTGGCGACACGGCCTCATCAGGTGGGGGCAGGGCTGCGGGGAGCAAAGGAACACTAACAGGAAGGAGACGGAGGGATGAGGCAAGAGAATATGCGTTATTAAGAGTAATTTGTCCTTTAACAAGCCTTGGTGCTGGACAGGTGATGAAGCATAGCACCACAAACACACATGATTACTGTCATTGTTGTTTACTGGCTTAGCTGCCTCTGTCACCTCACTAGGGAAACCTTTTTTTGGGTGCTCCTAACACACTCACACAAAGAAACACATGCTCCGAGCAGAGCATCACCAATTTTGGTCATGGCTGGAGCTGAACCAATAGTCAGCATCCGTATCAGTCCAATACCACCACAAAAAGTAAACCAGTGTTCAGAAAAACAAAAAAAAAAGTCAAAACAAGACACAAACTTTTGAAAAAATATAATCATCCGAGCACTTTGTGCAAACAGCAATGAGAAGTGGCAACATATCAAGAGTTGACAACAGTAGCCACAGCAGCTGCCTGCTGTCATTATGTCAGTTAAGCCACTGGATTTTATTCTAAAGGAGAGAAAAAAAGAACAACAGAATGTCAAGAGTGCAATATGACTGCTTTTACGGGTGCAATCAGTGTCAGATGGCTTTAACACCAAAAACCTGATAACACACTTGCTGCTGAAACATCAGGCAATTATTAGGTTTCATTACTCATTCATTATTTATAGATTTCACAAACAAAGGCTCTTTGTTTGAAGAAGTGAAGAAACATGAACAAACTCCATCCTGATGGTTGAAAATGAGGAACTTTTTGTGGGGGATGACCACTTCGGAGGTGTCAGATATATTTTAGGCAAACTGTATGAGCTGTTAATGAAAAAAAAACGTATATTCAATATATTGTTGTCACTAGATACTCTGGTTACTAGACAGATGCTAGATACATGGTAGTAAGTTGTGGTATCACAGCATCTTTTCAGTACTTTCACAGCTGTCAGGGAGAGGAGTGGACAGAATAAAGGCCCGTACCAAAAACGGTCAATCCATCAACCCATACATACTTCTGTACGTCCTCTACGTCGACATCGATACAACTGCAGTGGGGCAGTGAAGATTCTAAAGTTTCGACAACAACAAATATGGCGACGGCTCTGGTAGGTTGTCATACCCAGTGAACACAAACTGGCAAAAGCGGAGTATCGATGTACTCGGCGGTTGTCTGTGAGGCCATTAGGTACATCGAGACATGAGGACATGAGAGTTTTTACACTCTATCGCTCTCCTTTTTTCTTCTTCGTTGTTTCCGTACATATTTGTCGTGCCTTGCTTGAATTGTAGCTACACTGCCCTCAGCCATTTCCTGTGGTTTTGCTCCGTTTCGTCTGTATCCATAAGCTCTGAAAACATGTCTGATTACGCACGGAATGAATGCAGAAGACTTACAGAAGGCTCCATCCGTATCCGTCTTTAACGTTCTTTTTTAAATTTTTTTAAATTTGTTTATTTGTCAGGGACAAATGCAAGGAACATTGCAACAACTAAAAATTACAAAATACATATGTGTTGCATACAAGATTTCTAGCCATTGGCTAATTTGCAATAACCATTCAGTAACCAGAAAAATACATGTTATCTAATGTATAGCAAATACTGGAGTCCAAATTAGATACTGTGTTTAATGTGTGAGAGGGATGGATGGCCCTTTTTATGCCAGTGGCTTTAGCGAAGGTCTATAGAGCACAGCCTCATCTAATGAGTCACAGAGGACCATATACTATACTTTCAATTATTCAGTCATCTTTACTAATTATCATCATGTCTCCTAATCCAGTGAATGCAAGCCCATCAGTTGTTGTCCTCACCATGTAATGCATAGGTGAATTAGAAGAGTTGTAATATAATGCAATAAGGAGAACAATGCTGAAGGTGTAAAAACAGAGGAATAATTAAAATAAAGGAAGGAAACATCCTCACGAGGCCTTTTACAGATAAATGAAATAATTAGACACAACTCCCCAGCGGCCTTTGCCATTTTATTTTATTTCTGGGGAAATAATTAAAGATTTTTTTTTCAGTTGCAAAGCCTCTGTTTTTTCATCTTTAATCTTTAATCAGTGTGGAAGATTCCCTTTGGGCAATAAGGTGCTTTATATTGAGATGTAATATTCTGTGGTAATTCACAGTTGCTTTACATCATGAGGATGCAAGCATCATGTATCAACCAGTGGAAATGCTGTACCGCTACAAAACCTGTATTTAGGTCTATTTACAAAATCATGTATTTATATATGTTACAAAGCAGGTAGCACTGAGATAGGAAAGCTTGTTTTAATTGGGCCAAGAGGTCTGTAGTGAGTCCCATCTGTGGTGTAGTAGGCGCTTAATTATAAGCAAACATGGGTACCTATCGATACACCACAAAACCACAGCTAGAAAGAGGTTTAAGAATAATCTTGACACCCCGCGGGTCATCGCACTCAGTAAACAACATGGATTTATCCAAAAACAAGACACAGGAGAAACAGAACATAAGTTGTATGAAATCGATATGAGCCAAAGCAAGAATCAAAGCTGGGAAAAGGGAAATAAGGCTAAATTGGACTTTTCGTTGTGCTTGGTCAAATATAATGCAGCTAGAAATGAATCTCAGGAGAGAACAGCAACAACAGACCAATATATAGGAAGAGATTGAGGGCTCATATCTACACAAAGTCAGTTCAGATCCTTATGACCCTGCAAAGTGGACAAAGGAATGGATTCGAGGGGGACTCTAATGTCCCCCTCTCATGAGCCCATGAAGCCATTTTAAAGAGGAGACAGCCATGAGTGTAAAGCCATGGGATAGAGGGAGAAATCCAATGCCTTAGCGTGTTGTTCGCCTCCAGTTGTGGTCCACAACATCTAAAGCTATCTGCATGGTTCATCTGTGATCCGTGCTTCGAGGCACTCGCATTAATTGAGCTCATAATTGAATAGTTGTCTTCATTAGTTCCAGCCCCCTGCTTGCGAGTCTCGGTTACGGATTACTGGGGAGATGTTGGTGCTGACGTCCTCTTGGAAAGCTTACAGGAGAACATTTTCATCCTGTTGTGCGCATTGTTGTGTTGTTATGTCACTGATGAGAAACAGCTGTGATTCATGGCTGACCAGTGACAACAACGCATGTTCCAGAAGAAAACCGTGGCTTTTAAAGATGCCAAAGAGATGCAAAATAGCCATGAGGTGGTGCGTTGAATGGAAACAATGGAGCAAAGTCATTAATATTCCTGTGGAAGTTCAGGCTGCAGCACAAAAGCTTTACCTGCAGGAAGGTTTTTCCAGGAAATGCATGTAACGTTACTCTCCTTGTCAAATCTCTATATTAATTATAAAGATCTATAGTTAATATTACTAGTAGTTTGAATTCAACAACAACAACATGTTACTCAATTACAACTTAGAGAGGCATGAAAAATGCTCCATATATATTGGTGGCACGGGGCACGTTCTGGTAAGAAAATTCCATCCTGTTTGATTTAGAAGGAAAAATAGGTACACAAAAATAAACAGCATGGATAGAGACAGGCCAGACATCAGCGCTGTGCTTAGGGTCATGCAGCATGGTAGAGAAGATAAAGGGAAATTAAAGGAAAGGTCCCTGACCCTCTCCGATAGCTCTAAATGCCTTGCAAATTTCCACAAGAGACGGAAATCCTCCTCCACAAATGAAGGGCTGAGTCTGACCTCTTCCAAGAGCACAGGAAGTTTAAGAGAGGTTGACAAAAAAAAAAAAATACTCAAAGAGAGGCAAAATGGTAATTTGACTTTCGAACAGACATTTCTAACCCCTTTAAGGTGCATTTTAATAAATCCTCAGCAATTTGCATCTCCTGCGCCCCGGCCAATTATTATGGCATGCGTCAGATTGAGGCAACATCTATAGAAAGTCTGACACTGTCAAACGGGCAAACAAAATGAAGCCTAAAAAGGTAGCTTCACAGTAAGTAGGCCCAGCTCTCACGCAAAGACTTAACAACAGTTGTTCCCCTCATTAGAGCATCATTTGGCAATAATTATCTTTAAGTGCTCTCAAACATCTTGGAGAGGTGAAACAAACTGTGTGGAGCTGCAAGGAAAAATGATGACGGGTAACTAGAAAGAGCCGGAAAAGTGGCCATCAGACATGCACTGCATTGACTGTCAGAGCAAATCAACATTGCCACAGCGCCAGTGTTGAATGACATATTATACAAATTTAATTAAATGAATTTTAGTTGCAATCTGGGTGGGAGTGGGATTGGTGATCAAGCCACACTTTAAATATCTTCCACAGTCTGCCACAGACACCTCACATATGTCTACCTTGGAGCATCGACACCTTTCTCCTCTCAACAAAACAGATTCACCCATTTCCTGATACCTAACACCTTCACAAATAGGAAGTGACTCTGCCGCCCTGGAACAAACAACGCCTGAAAGCGTCAAAAATTGATTTTATATGAATATTAAACGAGGGAGCAACAAACTCAATTTCTCATTTTCATCTTCCTTCCTTCCTTTCCACCATTGCAGCTTTTTCTCTAACTGCATAATTAATGTGCGAACGGCAAAGTGTGAATTTGTTTGTGTTGCAAAATAAAGAATGGTGGGAATTTATAAAAAAAAGAAGACAACTTCATTTTGTATTGTATTTTTATATATGTGTATTTTTTAGAACATTAAGGTAATCAAAGAATGAGTAGGTGGATAATCCGTTGTTTCTTAAATTACATTATATATCAGCGGGTTTCTAAACTGGGTAACAGGGCGCTGCTCCCTCTTATGCTAACACAAAACATGAAGTCTTCCTGGAAAAAAAGTTTTTTTTAATGTTTATGTTATTGTATATTATTTTGTAAATACACATTTTATTCTATTACTGTATATTCATCCTATTGTTATTATTATTGTGCCTTTTACTTAACTACTCTTTTCTTATGGAGTGTCCCAGCATAAGTTTTTCACACTATTGTACTTGTACAACCGGTGTGAAAAACATTTTGAAACTTGTGTTGTTTAACGGTTTGTCTGTTTGTTAGCAGGACTACACAAAAACTAATGGACGGATTTGCACGAAATCTTCACCAAAGATGGACCCTAGCATATCCTAGAGGTGCTTAAATTTTGATGGTGATCCAGATCAGGATCTGGATCCGGGAATCTTTTAAAAGGCCAACTCGCATCTCCCTTTTCTAATTGGTGGAAGCTACTGATTTTTTTTTAAATACCTGTGATTTTGTCGTATGATTGCCACTATTCTATATTTTGTAAAAACCCAATTATATGCAAACAGTATATATCAATATATTTCCAAAAAATTACATCTTTACTTTTTACATTACTGGGGAAAATAACGTCTGGATGTTTGGTAAATGGTTAACATTACCTCCATCCCTCGTTTTGTCAAGCTAAGCACGTGTTGTGTGACGTAAGCTCAGCATGACACACACACACACACACACACACATATTGTGTCCACCCACCAACATTATCTCCTCTGCTTGTTAATGGGAACCGCTCACACAAAGGCTCTATAGCAGAAGTGAAAAATCTCCAGCCCTTTGCTCAGATTTGTTCGCCTGACATCAGTCGTTCATCTTGTAATTTCTCCCACCTTTCAGGGTTTTTGCTCCAGTCATTTATGTGCTTTTAATATCTATGTGTGGCATTTGCCTCTGAGTATACAATTGGGTGTCCACATATAAAACAGAGGGAGAAAAACAGGTGGTAGTGAGGCCTTTTCCAAGCTAAAGGGATTATTGTTTTTGCAAAGGTACACAGATACCCTGAGGAATACATTTACTGGCCTAGAATCGTCTGTCAAGATGTGATACATTCAGAAGTGTTGCAGAGATAAATCTAGACAAATTAATGCATTTGTGACTCCTCATGTGTGTGTGTGTGTGTCTATAAGAGGGGAGGGAGGAAGTTAGTATGCTGAAGGTAAGTCAGTCGGTCGGCAGGTAAGTAGGCAGGAGACAGAGCAGAGTAATCAGGAAGCCCACAGCCCAATGGCACAGATATCACACACACACACACACACACACACACACACACACACACACACACACACAGTATATCGTTCATTTTCCTAATGATCCGCAGAGCAGCAGGAGGCAGGGAGCCATGTTGACTGGGAGACCTCTGCCTTAACCCTCACTCAGAGAAGCGTTGCTAATGATCCCGTGTCAGTCTGTTGACTCTGTTGTCTTTTTGTTATTTGAAGCACAAGATAAAACTTCATAGTGGAAAACACTTTTAGCTCAAAGTCACGCAAAGTTCACTTGTGACCATTTAGCTAAAAGTTCTTTGAAAATAAAGCTAAAAACGATGGATGTACCACCAATTAACGCCCTTCTCTCCTGTGGTATGTCTGATACCTCCGACACCCTATGATCCTCATTCTCACCTCTTCTCTGCTCCCACCTCATTTCTGCTGACCACAATTTCTCTGTAAATATTTCTGGAATGGATTTTTCTTTTTTTTAAAGAACTTTCACCCACACGTTTAGGCAAATATCAGGATGGCCGCCGAGGCGAGGTGGCCCTGGGTGGCCATTAGGATGCAGCAAGCAGCATTTCCATGCAGACACCATCTCCACACGGAAAGGTCACCTCCCTCCCTTCGCGAGTAAATACCCAGACGTATACAAATGTGGTTGCGTGTTGAAATGGCTCACCTTAAAAAGGCATTAGGCTCTCGTCCACTGAACTTTACATCCCTCTCCTCAATTATCTTAAACAATGGCATTTCAACTTCTTCCAAAGTAGTGGAATGCTCCATTAGGCAAACCATAAGTCATTATGTCATTATCTTCAGTATCGTCAGTCAGAGCGATTCTCAATTATTTGAAAAGAATGGAAATATAGTTAAACTGGTGTATAAGAAAGATATAATTTAATTTTTATTTACTTTAGGATTGCCATTCTATTCCACTGTAATAAGTACTCAATTTTACTTTCACATCAATTTGACTCTTTATTGAAATGTTAAAGCTAAGTGCACACAATCTACTAAGCTCTCTCTTGCTATTATGGAAAAAAAGCAAAGCAATAGGGAGTGACGCTGATTGAACAACAGTTCATCTTGCTCGACTGGAGACGTGACTCAGTGCTGTTCTGGGTGCTCCCCCCCCGCCCCCACCCCTTTGAGCCCTGTGAGCTTTAGGTTCACTATTAGGCCCTCAGCATCCAACCTGCCTACCAGGCCCTGCGAGCCTCGCTGCTGTCAAGTCACATCCAGCCAGGAGACTAACCAAACCTGTCAGTGCCCCGCGTCCACGACCAACACACCTGAGCTGGGGCACACCTTCTACTCCAGCCCCAGGCATGCAGGGCCTCGAGTCAGCGCCGACTGTCATGCATTAGGTACAGCAGGATTAGATCATACCACAGGAGGCTTCGCTTTAGAAATGATGGGTTTGGCAGAGAGAGAAGAATATTTTTGACAAGCGTTTGGCGTCTTTTTCAAATGCGATGTACGTCTCCTCTCCTCACAGACGTTACCTCAAGGTAACGGTGCATTTCATTCGGTAGACAGTCGATGAACACAACCGAACATGACATGAATAAAAACATCGCCTTGTCCGTTAACATTTATGCCAGAGTCATGGCGGATCAATTTTCATTGGTTGGTTGTTTAACAGTGAAGACAGTAAACCTAAATAAACTACAGTTGATTCAAAATGCTGCAGCCAGACTCATAACCAGGTCCAGCAGGAGAGAACACATCACTTCATTGGCTGAATGTAGCAGACCTCATTTCCTCCTACGAGCCTAGTTGTAACCCGAGATCCTCTGGTAGGTCACTCCTGTACGTTCCCTTCTCAAACCTCTAAACCCTTTCAGTTTCATCTATTTTGATGTGTTTTTATTTCCTCAGCTTCATTTGTTTTTAACACTTCTTCTCCTACTTTAAATTTTCATTCCTCTATGTTTGTCCTCTACTTTTATCCATTACCTCTTTTCCCCCCTTTGTCGCTGGTCTCTCCATTTTTTCCCTTTTGTTGTCTCTATCTCACAGCATCGTCCAGTCTCGGGGGAAGGCCATCATACCCCTGGCATCAGATCCCAGTGGATGCGAGGGAGCTCCACCACCAGCTCTGCGGTTAGCTTCCCGTGTCGTGCCGAGCCTCGTTCCCGTGGCACTCTCTCCCAAAGGGAATTCCCACCAGAGACAATGGGCAGCTTACCAGGGTAAACAACAGCCTCCTCCATGCCAGCCTGCCACAAAGGCACAGACAGAGAAAAGGGAAGAAGAAGTGCAAATATAGGACAATAGTGCCTGATAGCAGAAAACGCAGCCACAATACACAAAGCTAAGTCAAACACATCCCTCTCAGTGCTTTAGACATTTAGAATCAATGGCAACACAATCACACTCACAATTTGTAATTGTGGCTCCAGCTGCCTCTTTGATTTAGTAAAACAATTGCTTTAGTTTGCAGGGAAAATCTATAAGAACTAATTTTCAGCATCACCAATAGGAAGGAAAAAAAAGTCTCATCAAGAAAATGCAATGAATTATGGCACAGTTTGAACCCAAGTGTAGTGGAAAAAGTGAGCCTGTCTGATGTCACAATTATGTCGAAGCAATTGTGAGAGGGACTGATATAAAAGGATGGTTCGGTTTGAAATTCATATCCACTTACTGCCAGAGAAGGCCTGTGTACCTCTCCAAGTAATGGCTGTTTACAATATAAAAGAAGAGGAAGAATAGCCACTTTTCCTGCTCAGACATGAAATCCTCTTATGAAATTAGGCTGATAAAAGGGCCTTGTGACGCTGGCCATTTTTCCAACCTTGCCTGTGAACATTATTAATGGCATCCTTGTGGCATGTCATTTTTCTACATCTCCAACGCGCGCCTAACATCAACAGCAGAGGGCTGGGCCTGCTGGGCACTTTGTCAGAACAACAGCGGAGTCGCTATGAAGCTCTGTCAAGTTCCGCCGAAGCAGGTACAGTCGGGGAAGAGCCCCAAAACACACTTTGCTGTGTGCATAAGAGCCACGGGTTAATTTTTGTTGGTTCCTGGTTGCCTTCGGAGGGGGGAAGAGTGGAAAAATGAAGCAAGGTTGAAACAAACAGCAGCATCGGGAGAGACGTGTGGCCTTCGCTTAAACAGAGCCATAAATCAGCGGGCTGACATGGGGCGAGGGAGGGAGAGAGGGACAGAGGAAGATAGAGGGAAAGGGGGAGATAGAGCAAAACTAAGAGTGAGACGACAACAGCATAACATTTAAAATGTTTAGCCCCGCCAACCTACAGGATTCTCTTCCTATGACTTTAGTTCTTCTTTTATCTTAGATTCAGACCTAAGCTTCATGTCTCACATTGACAACGTGACAAAAACATCATTTTCTTTTCATCTTCGAAACATAGCTATTGTAGAATACCACATTTATAAACCGGAAAGATGCTGAAAGACTGATTCATGCCTTTATTTCAAGCCGACTTGATGTAACGCACTATTTACTGGTCTTGTTCAGAACTCTGCAGCTCGACTTTTAACCAGAACCAAGAAGAGAGAGCACATTAGTCCAGTTTTAGCTGCCCTGCTACATCTACAATAGACTTCAGGGTCCTCCTCATCAGATACAAAGCTCTTAATGGGCTAGCACCAAGCTACATTTGCTAGATCGCTACTTCATTTAACTTAAAGAACACTGCGATCATCGGCTACTGGTGTTTGAGATGCTCATGGCACATTTTTATAGTGAAGGTAAGCAGAACAAAAACTAATCACCAGACACAGCTCCTACATGTGTCTTTAAAAATATTTCTCATTTAGAAAAACCATGCAAAACAATGCAATGTAAAGTATGTGTGCTTAAATGTGAATGTGAGCATACCTGTCAGCATGCATACACAAGTGTGTGAAAGTATGCGTGTGCACGACTGTACGTTTCAGAATCTGCTTCAGCTCAGGCGAGGATAAGCAGGCCTCTGGATTTCTGAAGCGGAAGGTGTTGAGCATGCATGTGGATTACATGCAGCGAGTATCATTTTCGCAATGATGCTTTTTGAAGTCCTGTGAGTTTAAACATGCATGTGTGAAAGATCGCTAAAAACATTCTAGATCCGTTGGACCAGGTAGGGGCAGAATCCAGGTGATAGCTTATGCACGGTCCTGTGTTTTCCAGCTGCGACCCACCCTGTGTCACTCATTTGGTCCTGACATGTGAGGGATTACCGCAGTGTGAGTTTGTGCTGAGGTGGCAAAATAGAAAGGGATGAAAGGAGGAGAGGAAGCTATACCATGCTGAATGTGTTTGTGTTTTACATACAGGTCAAGGCTCCGGGAAAACCTGTAGCCGCCGTTTGATTAGAAAAGAAATGAATGGAAAGATGGAGTGCAGGTTTTTCTAGAAGTAACACAGTAGATCTGATTAGGGTAAAGCTGGATGAATCAAATAGGATAGTCCCAGGTACTCCAGCTGTGTGCTTTGAAAGTGAGCCTAATGGTGCGTTTTCAACAACAGCGTAGCAGGGAAAAAGGAGATTTGGTGTATTTGTGTGATACAGCAAAGCATGCAATTGCCTCCTGGATTTCTACAGTTTAGGTGAAAAGTATGTGCAAATGATTTCATTCAGCTGACACCAAATAACAGCGGTCGCCTGGCACTTTCAGAGAGAATTAAATTAAGCGCCCAGAAAATGTTGGAGAAAAAAACTTGGAGGATATAGAATGGATTTATGGCTTTAAATCTGATGATACTAATACGGTATAAATCCTTGCCTTTCGTTATAGCATTATATCGAATACATTGGAAGGAAGCGATGGATCCTATTTGACATTCCGTTACCAGAGCAGTTGTGCACAGCTTCACACTTAAGCCCTTTAAAGCTAATACATAAATGTAACATTACATATAGCTGCAGTGCTCAAAAGCAGGGTTTTTTTTGGGGGGGGGGGGGTTCTGACTGAATCAGCAAACACGAGAAGATTCTCCCAAATGGTTTAATTACTCAAACAGATTGAGGAGCCTAATGATGTTTTGCCTCTCCGATGGCAACAATGCGGCTAATCGGCTCAGCTATTATTCTGACGATGAAAATGAATCATAAGATGCTTGTTCTATTTTTACAATATGTTAATGTCGCACAATGCAGTGAATTTGTTCAAACATATGAAAATATGTGACATCAACATCTAGGAAAGGGTTCCAAATTTTGTTTTTGTTTTTTTTAATCATTTGATGAACTTCAGTTTTTGGAGGGAGCTTGAGTGAATGTTCTCTTTGTTTCATTAACCCACACAGACCCAAACTGATCTATATAGTCTAAATGAAGAGTCTATGAAATCTGGATGAAGACTAAAAGAAACAAAACACTAATTATGAGACTCCCTTCAGAGGAGAGACGTTTTGGCAGACAAATAAGAAGTCAAGACAAACACAAAGAGGGTTTCCAAAGGTATCTGGAGAATGAGGGGATTTCAGTCTTTTTGCAGGTTAGCACCACGGATCCAGGACTGGGCCCTCACTGGCCTGGTGGATGCAAGATGGGGTCCATTTTGCCCAGTGTCATTTGGTGTGGGGGAATCATGCAGATGCATTGTGCCCTATGGCGTGGCTGTGGCGGCGGCACATATAGGCTCCATTGTGCTGCGATTATGTAGGACGAGCACGCCGCCCGCTAATCCGCCTGTGGGAGGGTGCATGCCTGTGAATTATTGCACTTTGGGAGAGAAAAAAAGAAAAAAAGAAAAAAAAACGAGGAGAGAGAGCATATGAGGAGCACAGGAAGAGGAACAGGAAGAAGAAGAAGAAGAAGAAGAAGAGGTGGAGGAGGAGGAGGAGAAAGGGAGAGAGAAGCCCCCTTGGCTGTGATTATGAAATGGTCTGTCACAGATTAAGGCTACAGGGATGCAGGCAGAGATGAGCCAGAGCCTCCCACAGACACTCTGGCTAGTCAGGCTGCTTCGTTGAGCTTACCTGGGGTTATACACGCCTCACATCCATCGATGGATGTACACCACACACACACACACGCACACACACACACACACACACACACACACACACACACTGTGAGGGTAAAGAAGGAGGAGGGCAAGGCTAGAGAAAATGAGAGTGAGGGAGTGATTGAGAACGAGAGGCGAAAGCGTGAAAACAAACATGCTCCAAATAGGCTTGCAATTGAAAGAGAAGGAAAGAGGGAGGAAGAGAAGGAAACAGAACTGTGCCCAAGGAAAAACACATGAAAATGAAAGGGGAAAGGGAGCAGGAGGAGGCTGGCAGCCACAAAAGGCAGTGACTAAAATAAGACCTGTGTGGCTATTGTCTCTTTCCAGGAGGGCTTTAGTGATAAAAAGCCCACGCTATTTGTCTCTGCTTGCCTTGCCCTCTTAGAGAGCATAGATACCTGGAGACGTTTTTTTAACCAGAGATAGAGGAGAGGGTATGTCAGGAGAGAACCGAGTGCACTGTGTGTTCACTAAGTGGAGGTTTGGGTGTCTTCTTCAGGTTCGTATAATTATACTGGGAGTCTTTATCCTAAGTATCTATTATTTTCACGCTTGGCAGCTTCAGAGGTGTGCGGCATTGTCAAAAGGCTGGGAAATACTCAACTCTTCTCTGATTGATTGACAACTACAGGCTGCACAGTTCTGTCCAATCACACGCTCCACTGTCAGGTTGATTCTTCCACCGGCTTCAAGAGGGAGAGAAAAGCCGTAGCCTGAGTTTGTTACGGCGGGAACATCCGCATTTGATTGGCAGGCCGGCCATCTTTCAGGACAGACGGAGCCAATCAACTTAATTAGCCCAATGGCATTTCCAGGTTTTGTATCTACGAGGCTGGGATTTGTGGGCAAGGATTTAAGTTTTAGCTTTTTGTTTAAAGGTCCATTGGGGCCTGCAAGTCTCTTTCACTCGAAGTTAGAGAGGAGTAGATGCATCAAATAGGCATTGGTAGTTTGTTTTGAATCAATAGTGTGTATAGTGTGATACTAAAGGTGTCACCATAGTTAAAATGAAGTGCTTGTCAGATCATCTAACAATATCTGACACCTTTTACCTCTCATCTTTCAGATGTCAGCAATGTAGGTGGGGACACCTCTCTCCTGATCCTTTAAACACCATCACCAAGAATGTCAAAGAGAAGAGACTGGCTGAAATAGTGCTCCATTAATCTTATTGGCATGATCATTCATTATGTCTCATACGTGCCAACAAATGAGTTTTGCATATTTTCAATTTGGACGTAAAAATAGATGAGTGAAAATGCTGGGAATTTTTAAATAAAATACAAATTCACACATGTGAAACGAGCAGAAATGCTACATTTGCACCACTCTCTCTTTTATGATGGTGGAAAATCATGATTTGACTGGTGCTCTTTTAATGAAGTCATCCCATTATTGCACCTCCTGCGATAGCTGAATGGCCCTTCAATGGAGAATTAGCGAGAGATGAAAACAAAAATTGAAAAAATTTGCATCTTCTTTTTGCAGATTTTCTGAAAATGTAATGAAATTTGCACTGAATTTATGGATGGAAGCCTGAATTATGACCACATTTTTGTCCCCCAGCCTTCATGTATTTAGAACAGGCACAGACACAAAAGCCTTTGCTCCCCATGTCTACATATGTGATTAAAAACGGTATATAATCCTCACATCAAGATGACCTGTTGGCCAAATGGCCAAAACATGGCCAAAACATGAATAAATACTTTATGTTATGACCAGTTTCCCTTGGAAATCCACCTCTTGATCAATTTCTATGACATGTATAACATGTATGTCTCTTATAAGAGATGTTGGAGCAGCAAATGACATTGATTTGAATTTTCAGAGTATATGTGGGGTTCCCATGGACTGGAATTTTATTAAAAAAACTCAAGGACACAGGGCGGCACTTTAAACAGCATATCAGCCATGTGACCCTATTGTGGCCATACTGCTGGTGACATAATAATCCTTACCCATCAGGTCATTTAGATGAGAGGGGATAACCCTTTTGAAAGCGTTGAATTATTACACAACGTCAGTCTGACATGCCTGCGACAACCCAGGCTGTTGCCAGATAATTTCCCTCGTGCTCGCCACTTAATGAACATAATTACCGCATTCTTCAGTGTTCACCCCGTGATTAATTGTTACAACATTTCTTTGTTGGGTACCGACAAATTACCCCCTCGTACCACCGTTGCCATTTTCACATCAGGCAATCATAAAGTACACAAGCAGGCACTCATAAAGACAGCCTAGAGCCACTTGAGAGCCATGTTGGGATTATTGAAGGAGGCAGAGAAAGTTAAGGGCTCACCAATCAGTCAATTATAATCATTGGGGAAAGGTTTTTGAAGCTCATGGCCCTTGGAGAGGAGGGGATCTCATAAGCGGTATATCCGGAGAAAACACAACATGTCAGCTTGTTACACACACACACACACACACACACACACAAAAGAAGTGCCTTATGCAGACACACAGACACACAAACAACATCAGAGGGAGGGTCTATGTCACCATACAGCAATCATAGGTGCACACACACACAATCAGTCTGAGCTCCGTGACACCTGTGAATATACAAGTCGCTGGGAAGAAGTTCTAATCCAATTCACGAGCTCAGGTTTGGGGGCAATTATCTTGGGCATATTTCACAGGCGACCTAATAGAGAAGGTGTCACCCAGTTAAGCAAGGCTTGTCTTAGGAGCATTTGCTTAATAAGCCGTGGCCTAATGCAATAAGGTGCCTATTTCCAATCAGCCATGACAAAGTCTAATTTATGCCAGGCCAAATGAGCAGGAGGAGAGGGAGTCCGGGGGTCGAGCGAGGATCGTGACCATTGGAAAGAAAGAGTTTGGAGAGGCGAGACCTGCTCCAACCCAGAAAAACGGTCCTTGTGTGTTAAAGCACGGCCTCCGATTAAGAGGAACGCGTATATGAATATACATATATTCAGGTACACAGTTCCATGTTGAGACACACGCAGACACGTGTATACTGTACACACAACCCACAGCGTTTCTGCGTGATTGATTCAGCGGAGCGTCAGATCGCTCACTGTGACAAATAGCTGTCTGACAGGCAAACACAAAAAAAAAGCCCACACCCTAACACCTAACCTGTGAGGGGGACTGGGGCGAGGGAGGGGGTTGACCTAGCAGCACAGTCTCCTTCCTACCTCCTTTGTCCTCCCTCACTCATTTCTACTCTAACGCTCCCCTCCCTGTCTTTTTCCCCGCTTGCCTTTCTTACTCTTTCGCTTTTCCCTTCCCTTTGTACTTCTGTATCCTCATCAGTGTCTCTGCAAGGTATTCTGTCCTCCCTCTATCGCTCTCTCTCCCTCTCTTTCTTGGGGGAGTGATAGATTCCCCCTCAGTTCATTTATCCTGGAAGCGGAGGAGACGGCAGTGTGATGTGATCCATCTCTCCGGCGATGGAGGGAGAGCGGCGTCCCTGATCACAGGTCCTATCAATCTCACTCATAGGGGCCGGATCAGCGCTGCTGTCAGACAGCAGACACACGTGGCCTGTTTGCCTGCCTAAGACTTCCAACTGTACCTCGAGCACTAGCACTCACTGGGGATCTGACTGGAGCTGAGATAGGGAGACCCACAGAGGGGGGGATACTTTAGTCTCACTCATACAGATGCTGGTGGCAGGACTATGGAGTAGGGGTGAAACCATAATCCTTCTATTGGTTTTACTGGAAAAATGTTTTTTATTAAATGTTGAAAGAGAAAGTTTGAATTTTGGGTTTTGGGGAGGCTGCCAACACCAATTCATTTCAAATTAAACATTTTAGTTGTTTGTTTTTTTTGTTTGTTGTTGTTTTTTGGTGGGGGGGGGCATGCATCATGGTTTGAACTTAGCATATCATAAACACAAACATGTCCATTTTTATATTTTTAAATATATTTTTTTTAAATATTTTTTTTTGCCACGGTCTGCACCAACTAATAAAAAATGCATCAAAACACAAACACCTGAGACAATTACACCAGCAAAAATTGGTTTAAGAAAAAAATAAAATTAATTAAATGAGGTGTTCTGAAATGCATGAGAGAGAAAATACTGGACATAAATGAAGAATAAAGGTTCTTTTTCAACAATTTCGACTGGAGAGGAGGAGAGACGAGTAGACAAGAAACAGCCAAAGTCACTTAGAAGTGACTTTGAATAAATTAAAACTGAAAATAAACTTCATGGCCTAGAAGAAAAACAATTCATGAAAAAAAATCTTATTGTATCAACAAATGAAGATCTAAATATATGTTCATTGATTAAAACAAAATCAATACATCAGTTAATTTACTAATGAATATAATCAGCTTCATAGGAGGGAGGTTGAATCTTTTCCATCCACCACACAAACATTTCTAATACGTTGCCTCCAATACAACAAATTTCAGCCCACTCTTTTCATACCAAACAGCCCATTTAGAGTTTTGTCAAATATTGGCAATACGAGGATTCTCTATTTGACCAGCAGCATTTTAATCCGTGTCAGATCATATTTCTCAACACACTTGCCATATGCTGGATCAAAACACATTAAACTCTCCTTGACACTCGAGTACACAAAATCACCCTCGCCGATGACATAAACCACCCTTTACACACACTCCCCTTTACACATTCTGACACCCCTCAAAAAACACTTCCCTGCTGATGTGTAACACTCTCATGCGCTCATCCACCGACACTTCATAACCTGACATGCATCACCCTGACACGCACACACATGCACACATCCACGCACATCAAAAGCAGCGGGCTGTAAAGCGCTGTCCCTACCCACCCCAGACAGTGTTGACCAATCAAATTAGGCCTGATCAAAACATGCCATTCAAAGTCAGGGCTGGGGTGGGGGTGGAGGGCGTTCAGGGGAGTGCAGCCGACGCTCTGACCTTGGGAGCAATTAGCATGACCAGAAAGGGAGAGAGACAGAAGCAGAGACTGGGAGAGAGAGAGTAGAGGGGGGGGCTGAGCAGAATAAAGAAGAAGGTAATGCAAAAAGCTCCCCCCCCCTCCCTCAGTAGGTCTGCAAATAGGGGCTGGAGCCCTCTGAGGGCCTACTCAGCACAAGGCCCTGGTCTTACCAACCTCCGCCTCCTCCTTCGCAGCCTCCTCACCCGAGCTCCCCCAACTCCCCCGCCACCTCCCAGAGTTCCCCGGTGCGCGCCCTGGGCCGAGGTCTCCCCCTGAGGAAGCCGGAGCCTCGTCTCCGTGTCTTCTCCTGACTTGCTCTCATTAGACCCCGCGTGTCGTTTTTGATTTTGTAGGTCATTAGGTTCCATGAGGTCGTTATGTGTTTGAGGTAAAATAATACTGGATTGGTGGATTTTTACATATCGCATCGTTCTTCTGCTCATTTCAATTCAAGGATAAATTAAACAGAGTAAGATCAATAATGACATTGAACTCCCTCGACACGAGTACATGCACACCTCCTGTGGATACGTGTTCATTAATTATCCAGTCATTTATCAAACATCTCGCAGTGAATCATTATCAACGTCGTTTCTTTGATAGCAAAATATCGCCTGTCAGCGTCATCAAAAGTTCAGTGATCCCCTTTTCTCACACGACACCTCTTTTTCTTTTCAAAGGCTGCAGCATTTGTTAACATTCAATAGCTGTGTTTACACAACCATGTGTTTCTCCAGTGTAGGAATGGCGCGCACACACACACACAAACACACACACATACCTGGGAATCTAATTTCAATTGACTGCCGGACAGAGGAGGTTTGAGGTTAGAACCATGCAGCACAGAGGCTGGGCAGGGTCGCCTGAAGCGAGGTGCGTGGGTTCAAATTGTTTTCTATAAGTCACCTCTACGGGGGATTTGTGTTTATCCCTGGCCATTGATTTGTTGCTGGGGTTCATTGGGTAAGAGGGAGAACAGAGGATAGAAGGTAGGCCAGAGAGGGGAATTCAAGAGAGGCCGAAAGAGGGTTCTTCGTCCTTCTGTTGGCCCTCCAGAGAGTGGAGAGTTCAGGGAGGGGGAAGAAAAGAGAGATACTGCTGTGTGATGTATTTCATGGGATTGTATGTGGCAGGTTTAAGGATATATATCAGCTGTGGGATTAGAGAATAGGTTGATTGAAGAACAGAAATTGAGTCACTTATTAAGGGAAGAGACGATATTTGTGTTGATATAAGTGAAAAAACCTGCAGTGTTGTTGATGTTGGTTCAGTCTGAACATCTCATGTGGTGTGCACATTTAAACACGAGGGATCCAGCAGAGCCATTTCACCATTTATTTAAACATTTGGATGATAGAGGGATGGATGATTGGATGATTTTTTCTCTGCACATAAGAAAATACACAAATCCAAAATAAATACAAGTACATATCAAATATCAATACAGATAAATTACTGGGAAATAAGGTTATGCTTACTCATTAATACATCCACTATTTTGATTTCTTCTAGGCCTACACCAAGAGTTAAACTTAGGGATGTCTGCTGAGACATAACAAACAGGCATTTAGGCAACCATGAAAGGTAAATTAATATAGAGGGACTAACAGAACAGTTTGGTTTAAATTCACATTGGTTCTCTTTATTCTCTGTTCTGTTTGGAGGGAAAGGGGCGGGGTTATGTAACCTTTGGGTGTGTCCAACAGGGCTGGGTGTGGTTAACAGGAGTTTTAAACTAAGCTCTATCTCTCTGTTTAATATCTGCAGGTTTTAGATTGACTTGAAGTCTCTAAAAACATGTACCAGACATTTGTCACTCCTCATATCAACGAGGAAATTAGATGAGCTCAGTTTCAGTTTAAAGCTGCTGATGGATTAGACCTCAGCAGAGGTTGATGCTTCGGGCAAACCCACGAGCAGCAGTGTGTCTTGTGTCTTTCAATGATATGCCTCAAAGTTGACCAGTCCTCTCTGTCATTTTGAACTTAAGTGCATGGTTATTACACATGTAGCCTTTTATGTTTCTTCTTCACCTATGATCCTCCCACGCAGGTCTGGCTTCTATATGTTAGAAAACATCCATGCACCAACAAATATCCTGCTTTCATCATGTTATGTTAAACACTTTGGCGCCAATCTGATAACGTGGCATCATTTTCTTCTTTTCTCTTTGTCTATTCTACTTTTGTCTCTCTTTTACAATAGGATCTTCCTGATGGGGGGGATTTCCATTCTCATGCATTGTTCTACCAACCTCTTGTCATTCTGCGTCTGTTGTTCTCATCTCATAATGCTGCTGCGGCGGCGGCGGCGCTCGCCCGATGACTCGCCTATTTCAGTTTCACTTAGTGGCTTAATTACCACTGAGCGTCTTCAATGCAAACCATGAGAGACAAATGGAAAACAAATACAATCAACACACTGTCTTATTAACCACGTCGTCTGATCCTCCCCAGCACCTCTTCTTCCAGACAATACCCTGTCACCATGTGTGTTCTGTACACAAGTGCTGATAGAGGGTCTGTGGAGTGAATGTAAATATAGGTTTGCATAAGCAAACAGTACAACATTGCTTTGTAATTGGGAAAAGGTAAAGGGTTATGGGGACGATGCTGCAAAGCATTATTATGTCCATCCTTTAGTTTGAACATAGCAAACAGATAAGCAGCCAAAAGCAAAATGAAGGTGCTTCAGTCTAGTAGTGTATCTCTGAATGAGTGTAGATGTCTAAAAACAAGAATCAAGCTTTATTTATTTAATGAATTAGGTGTAATATTAGAATGGTAGCGCTTCATATCCCTAAGACTTAATATTCATCATTAAACAGTTCCAGTGTAATAAAACACTGAGATGTAATAAACCAAATAGATAAAAGTTTATAAAGCTAGCGAAGCATTTTATGTAATCCTGCAACGATTGGTTTGCTAGAGATGAAGGAGGGACCAATCATAAGTAAGGTACAGCAAATAGGAACATGGTGGAGCCTATGACATCATAAGTATGCCGACAGTGTTTATATAATTACTCTCACTGTCAGAAAGGAGAGAAAAATGTTTTGAATGGTTTTGATGAAAAAGGTACGAGATTACACTCATTTTTGATGATGCCCTCAGGCAACTAAGGACTAACAGGGCTAATTTTTTTCAGTATTGATTAATCTGCATTTCTCTATCTATAAATTAAACATTTGGTATTAAAAAGTCATAAAATAGTTAAAATTTTTGAAATTTTGTGTCTAAGGACACAGATGTGACCGGACCCTCTAACATAGCAGAGTATTAGAATATTAATGGTATGATATGGAAGTTGAGAAAAGTTCAATTCTGCCTGAAAATGGGTTTTTTCTTTTTAAATAAGCAAACTGAAGAAAACAATTATGATTATTATTATTATTTAGAGCCCCTACAAAGCAAATATGACATTTCACTGAATTCTGTAGCTACAGTGGTTGTCGAGGAGATGTGGATAGACCAAGATGGCGGAGGCAAAAAAAAATGCATAAAAATGAACATCACGGTTTCCTAAATCCCACGCCGACATATTCAAATCGCTTCTTTTGTCCAACCAATAGCCAAACACCCACAGGCATTCTGTTTGTGATCACAGAAGTCTAAAGGATGAACATATCTACTTTATCATGAATCTAAAAAAGTAATTTCTAGGCAAAAACAACTGTAGCATCCTCTCAGAAAAAAGCCAAAGTAGCAGCATTCATTCTTCAACCCTCCAACCTGCTGAGAAGTTATACAGAGGTGAATCAGCTATGGATGTGTTTAGGTACATGCTTGATCACTCAAGCGCATTATGGATTTCATCGAGGAGTGTGTATCCACACTTGTGTTTGTTTAGTTTGGGGAGTTCGCCTCAGCTTGACAGTCATCTTGAGGGGCCGGTTTGCTATACCCATAAACAAGTCGGGTCCAAATTAGCCGCTCAGAAAGCCTGTGGCCTTGAGTGGTGCTGTCCTACCCCCCAGCTACATTATTGAGCAATGCTAATGATCCAGGCTCCACTCATGTACTCCACCTTCAACACCATTTCGCTGCCTCTCGTATCGGATTCAGCGGGGCTGACTTTACAGCAACTTTTATCAATTTATATTTTAACCCTTTTAAAAAAAATAAAAAAAAATAAAAAAGCAACAAATTAAAAAAAAAAAAAAAATCATGTACCCAGTGGGAGTCGGGGATTCTTCACTCTGACTCTTGCTGACTGACTCTCTCTCAAGGTTTTGGTAAGTACTGCAGCTCCTTCAGGTTTTAATAAGCAGTGGAGGAGAGGATTTGTGTGTGTGTGTGTGTGTATGTGTGTGTATTGCTGTTTGCATGCATGCGAGTTTGAACGGTGAGCCAGTATAACGAGGCATACCACCGGTGCCGCACCACTGTTTACTCTAGCAAATCCTGAACGAGGCCGCGGTTCTCCGAAGAGAGCTTTGCGCCTGTTAATTGGTCATTAAAAGTAGTGGTTTGTGGGCCTCACTAAATCTTTAAACAGGCCATGAAATAATAAAAGCGGAGGTTTGTCACCGCTGTTAGCTCCCCAGAGCAAGCAGAGAGGGAGAGAGAAAGGAAAAGGGGGGAGAGAGAGAGAGAAAAAAAAAAGAGAGAAGGGAGCAGGACTCAGCTTTTGATCATTATCTGCAGAATTAACATGACTGATAATAATTGCTCTGTTCATTTCAGACCTTGTAAATACATCATGGATGTGGGGCTGCACGCGCCGGCAGAAGAAAGGAGGTTGTCATTGATGTGTGAGGGGGTAGAAAGAGGTGGGCTGGAGGGGAAGATTGTGGCAGTAATCATGATTAGTGAGAAAAATACAAAGTCTTGTTAGACACAGGTTCAGGCAGAGATAGCGTGTTGTTCCTTGCGCTGCACCTACAGCGCTACACGTGTTTGACACTCGGTACTTAGATGTGTGCAGTTGCATTGTTGGATTCGGCTCTGTGAGAGGGAAAACGTTGAAGGTGCAACAGAAGCAGGGATGAATGTGCACGCCGACGATGTCCTCCTCTTAACGCTGATCGTATGGAGTACTTCTGCTTAAAAATGACACCAGCATGACGGAGACAACAGGTGTCAAAGCGCACACACACACACATTCTTTCGTCATACTCGCACACGCAAGCCATTCGGTGTATTGTACCCTCCTAAGCCCCTGTGAGAGTAATGATTCTGTTATACTTGCATGGCTTCTCATATATTGATTTGGGCCAGGAGGAGGCCCCTCCCGCAGGGGCCCCTATTCCTGGGCTCCCAACCCAGCCCCTATTGTGCCTGCATGTGCATGTGTGCAAAATACAAGCAGTTGGTGTCAACACAGGCTGTGTGTAGAGAGAGAGAGAGAGAAAAAAAGACATAAAGAGAAGAGTTTAGATCTCCCTGACATCTTTGAGAGTACCGGACAATCCTCCCCCCCACCCTCCTACCTACACAAGTACACACACAACAGCATGTGGAGGAGACACATACGTGAACACATGCACACACACACAGCACATGACTGTGCACACCCTTATTGTTGGGGTATCAGTTCAAGCCGTCAATAATGGCGCAGTGGACTGTGAAGGAACAGGCATGACCCAGACTGCCCATGATGTAGAGTTTGTGTGTGTCTGTGTGTGTGTGTGTGTGTGTAATGCATGTCAGGATCCATACAATCCTGCAAGCTCACACCAAAAAGACACACACACACAGATAAAGCGAGCCAGATAGCTTACCTACATGACCTTTTCCCTCCTCGCCACCCTCCTTCTGTCTGTGAGTTGACCTGTGTGTGTGTGTGTGCGTGTGCGTGTCTGTCCCATACAGACCCCTTTTCCTCCGCTAACCCCCTCTGTCCCTCCCCTCTCCTAACTCGTCCACCCAAAGCTCCCATTGTTTCCTCTCCTCCCCTCGATTGTCTCAGCTGAGAATGGAGGGATGAGCAGACGGTGAAAGCAAGATGCTGATGTAGTGAACTGTCGTCTGGAAGGCTCATCATACTGGCTGTGGCAAAAAAAAAAAAAAAAAGAATACGGTTTGCTGAAGTTGATCTTTGCCAACACCCAACTTCGAAAAGTGCGACTGCAACGGTGGATAAAATAACCTGCATCACTTCCATTCAGTTTATTCTTTTTAATTGACAACACTTAAACATGAAAAAATTAGCATAACTCTTTTACCACTTCACTTAATGCACACAGACCTTGAGCCATTTTCATGTTTGGAATTTCACATTACAGCTGGTTTTACAGCCAGTTTTACATTTTCTTTGCCAAAAGTGTTGACAAAACAGCAAATAGCCTCAATGTATTTTCCAGCCAATCATACAAATGTGTTTCCATTGTAACAACTGCTGTATTGTGTTTTGGGAATGTCATCCATCATTCTTAAATTTCCTTGTATTGCAGAACATTGAAAATGTATTTCACTTAAAGTTTTTTTTTAAAAAGAAGAAGAAAAAAAGCTTACATTTGTCTTATTGATACTCTGACTGTTGTATTTTAAGTGAAATGAACACATGCAGGTAAAACATGATTCTACAGAGACGACATATTTGACCTATGAAGTAATATTAGGAAAATGGGTCTGTAGATTCACACGACAGCTAACTAGGTTTTGGCTGCCATCTTCAGGCTGTTCTGGGTATTACATCCCCCAACACACATGGCATTTACAAGCCCTAGAGCTAAACATGGGGATTGTTCCTTCATGAAAATTAGACATTCCCACCCCTAATCTCCTCTAATTTCATTCAAAATTTTATAGAAGCCATAACAGTGAGACTGATGTTCCACATCATCATTAACTGTTTCATCTGTTTGCATAAATGCAAATCATCAAATTGATTTTTTTTTACAGATTTATACACATATTCATATTTTTCCTCAAAAGTGTGAATGTTTTATGTGTGGAATATGAACAGCAGGAGAGTCACATTATAAATAGATAGTCTGCTGAAGGCAGAATGATCACTGTGGTTTAAAGCATAACACAGATATTCACAGAAATAATGTCTCAATTCCCAGGTATCTTTCAGTCCAATTCTGCCAAGTTTACTACTGAAACAGCTCTGGAAATAGTTTTTTTAATGTATAAATCTATCTGGAGCATTATGTACAGTGAAGAGATGTGTGCTTCAAATCATGCTCTGCACCCTCAGGGAGTTGTGGTATTAAATAAGACCTACCTTTGGAGCATTAGTGGAATTCAATATGTGCAATGTAATTATTCTGCTCAATAAGCCACTGGAGGAAAATATTCCATTTACTACATGCTCTAAAGCAGGGAGATTCAGATGCTGTTTTATGTTCACACAATATAAGCAAACATGCTACTGGTTAAGGGGAAGAAATTACACATGCATTTTTAAAACGGCTTTGCTTTTAGCCCACGATTAAGATGGGTAACATTTATGCATTTCAGAGCTGCTGGTGGAGATGGAGGAAATGATGAGGTTAAAATCATAGAATATTAGATGTTTTTAGGGCGACAAAGCCATTAATGCTTAAAAGATTATTAAATCAGTTTAAAAATGAGACATGTTTAATTAAAAAACCTGGTTTATCAAGCAAAAAATGCCAAGAATGTGCTGGTTCCAACTTCTCTAATGGGAAAACTTGCTTTTATTTTCTGTTTTATAACGTGTGAATTGAGTATTGTTCAGTTTTTGACTGCTGATCAAACACAAATTCACCTTGGGCTCTAGGAAATTGTGATGATGTGATTCAACTGGCTAAACAAATTGAATTGTTAAAATAATAATCTGCAGACTAAACAGTTAAAGTAACCAGTTGTTTCAGTGCAGGAATATTTGCAGAATCGCGATCTTAAAATGAAGAGAACGAAACATGAGAAACGCAATCAAAACGTATTTTAAGCAGAGTTACTTTAATGCAACAAAAAAAAAAAAGATTTTAAAAGCAATGACAATATATAAGTGCTACAGTGTTGTAACCTATCTGCACTATTCAAAACATAAAGAGTTGAAGTTTGAAAAGAGAGAGTAAGGGAGGGAGGAGGGGGTTTACTGGGTATGCGTTTCATGCTGTCCCAGTTGCCTAAAGTGATTCTCTCAATAATGTATTAGAGCGCTTGTTTATTATTTACTGTTTACACAGCTCAACTCATGCTGCTTTTGTGAAGTGACATTCTCACCCGTGCCGTCTGCGCAGATCAGGCGAGAAACAGAAACAACACACAAGCGCAGACAGACAAGCGGCATGCCAGAAGCAGGCAGCCAACCAAACCGGGTGGGCAGCCACGCGTTCCACGCCACACTCGGCTGATGCAAAGGCGTTGGACTGAGAAATAAAAGACATCCCGGTTCACGGGAGCAGCTGTACATGCATCCTGGGGTTGTCAGAGAAAAACAGACACATGCACAGAGGGGGGGGGGGGAGATTGGAAAAGTGTGGGAAGAGCAGCGAGGTGGTCCTGATATCAATATGTAGAATGTGAATTAATGGAACAGCAGTGCAGGGAAGTGTTTATCCTGCATGATAACAGCTGCACAATGTGTAAAAGGCTCTTCTTCTTCATAGGTAGTTTATCTGCAGAACTTCATTCAGCAGCGCTGACCAGTCACGCGGAGACGTACATAACCATATTGAATGGAGGCTCAATACATGTGTAACATGAGATCATTTATATTTAAATCTAAGTCAGCTTTACATAAGACAGCTTTATTTATAAATGATGAGCATGATTAGGTTATCCGTTATAGTATGACATTATTAATGGATTAGACTGGAGATAACTGCTGCTCTGCTGGCAGCATGCTGGCTCTGTGTTGCTGGTGAAACACTTATGTTCACTATAAAATTGATTAATACAGTGACTACCTATGAAACTGGTACAACTCTTAAAAAGAGTGTATTGAAAGTTAGCGGCAAGTTCACAAGCAGCACTCCAACATGAAGCGGCGTGAAAAAATGTCACAAACGTTATGTTCACTTGTGTCGTCTTTTGTAGTTATTGTGATGATTCAGTCTGTTTTATTCCACCAGCGCCTTGACCGAGTCACTGGTTTCGCTGGTGGCAGCGGTCGTCCAATGGAAAAGAAGAGAAGAAGAAAGAAAAATGCTGCAAGTGTAATAAAGTCTAAATTTGTTCATTTCCAGTGTGTACATTGCATTGTGGTGTGTTTTTCTTTCTTTGGGTGGTGCTTTTACCTGCCCCAAACTATTCTTATTATTTCAAACTTTAAAAATCCACTAATGTATTGGTTGACCTCTAGTTTTCTGTCATATTTCCTGTTTTGTGGCGTAAGAGTGTGTTCCCAGCCAAAGACCAGTCAGTAGTACTGGATTAAACACTGGATGAGTGCAATATTTTTTTACAGTCTGTGCTATTTATTACTGACTTTTATTTAGCATATATAGACTATTTATTATTGTTCTGCGTGATGATGTGTTGTCGTTTTTAACCTTAACTTGTGTTTCCGTCCCACCACTGAAAGAGATGCACTGAAATTTCTTTGTGCAGTTGTGCAATGACAATAAAGCATGCTATTCTATTCTATTCCAATTTATAGTAAGGATGACTTAAAAGTACTTTTTCTGAGGTAATGCAAAGTTAACAGAAACATTTAAAAAAATATATATTCTGCTTCTGCTAAATAAATCTCTTGGATTATTAACATTCTACCTCATACAGGTCGAGTTTATAGCTGAAAGCAACATGATTTAAAGTCCGAATCTGAGCTCCTGTGTTAAAATATTCGCCACACCATTTAAAAACACAGGATGAAACCAGTTTTCACCCTATAAAATCAAACTAATAGATGTTTCAGGTTAATTTCAATCGGTTGTTAATTAATTTAGATGATAAACAGTGATCTATTTAATATGAAGTGTTGAAAAACACACAAATGACATTATTTCAGTTGTAATTCACACTCTGGGTCTGAAATTAAAGGGTTGCACCCTGAGAAAAAAATAATATGATAAGCAGTTAGAAAAGCTAAATACTTCGCTGATTACCTGCCTCTCGGATTAAATAAGTTTCTTGATGTCAGATATAAAATAGAAATTATTCGCTAATTATCCTCTCATATATGTGAAGCAGACTTTGAATCTCTGCACAGCACCAGTTTATTAAGGGGGTGGGAGGGTGGAGCACACCAATATGAGTCTGGTAATTACACCAAAAAAAAAAAAGGAAAAAAAAGTCTATCTCTGGTCATAGCAGACAATAATTACATCCTCTTGTGTAGACATTAAAGTAAATCAGTTCCCAGGCCAATTTCTTAGAAAAATGTAGAGGTAGACACTTGTGCACACATGCATACACATAACAGACACATACTGTACTCCAAAAACAAAAACAGCCACACACACACACACACACACACACACACACAGTATTTTCAAAGTCATAAAACGAGGGGACTTCAAATGCAGCTATTTGTTTGGGGCCTGTTGTCGTGGGAATAGTCAGTGCGACTGTGCTGGTTCATTAGAATTCCTTTCAAGTTGTGGAGTGCGGCCTCCCTGTGTTCCTCTCCCCATATTCCCTGACCCCAATGCATCTCCATGGGGCTGAGGTAGGGCGGGGCACAGGGAGGGGAGCGGAGGGTAGGGGGTGGAAGTAAAGCACAGTACATTACACTGCAAACACACACACACACACACACAAACACACATAAATACAGTGTACACACTGTTTCATAAACACACCGGAAAGAGTAATTGAACTGGATGTGAAGTCACCAGAACTCGCACAAAAAGACACACTGCAGACCCACATTATATTAATGCAGATAAACAAACACACACACACACATACCCAAAGCTCTCCTCCCTAACAGTGTCACCTCCCCGCATCACCCTCTCAGGGATGCAGGGGGGAGGTTCGCCTCAGCAGGCACAGCACATCGCTCAGTCACAGGAGAGATTGTGATGTTGTGTTTTTGCCACCAGAGATGATGGAAGGGAAATTGTGTAGCGCACCTGGATCTTTTCTGGCACACTTGTAATTACTCCCCTCATCCGCTGCAAGAGCGGCTAAATGTTGCCTCGAAAGTCCTCAAAATTAAGAGGAACGTTCGTTCAAGTGTCGTCATCCGATGATTGAAAAGGAGTGAGTGGCATTTCAAACACGAGACGAGATGAACGCCGTCCTTAGTGTACAACTAGCACATAAAGAAAATATTCCTGACATTTCATTATAGGGATTATGGGATTAAAGGATTTTTTTTAATGCTAGTAGCTGAGATCATTTAATTTTTTTCAAGACAATAACATGGAAATAATCAAAATATGTCAAAAAGGAAAATTCACTTCATGTAAGGAAAACAATATTACTTTAAGAGCCAATATAATATTATGATACTGGATCACCTTTTAAAAGTCACCACTGTTGCAAATTTGAAATATTTTGTGAATCACCTATTATTGTGGATATAAGATATGAAGTTTAATATCCTGAAGTAACCAGAGGTGGTTCATTTGTTGGCAACGTTGCCCAGTTCAGAGAGTGAAAATGCTGTGAACCGCAGCTTGTATGAGTTGGTTTTTTTCCTTCTTTTTTCTTCCCAGTCGGAGTGAGGTCACTTTGGCAGCCTGAGCTCCTGGACGAGACCCCAGCGGGTGCCAGACTGCAGGGAGAGGGACGCAGAGCTGCTGCCCGTCACAGCCCACTGGTCGCCTGACAGGCCCCAAGGCCTGCCAGACTGACACCGGCCCCGGCCGGGCAGGAGGTAAAGAGGGGGCAGGGAAGGGCTGTATGGAGGTGGATGTTTGCATAGGGGACAGCCAGTATCCAATGCATTTATCTATTTCATATAGAGAGCACTGAGAGAAGGGATAGTCAATGGTGTGCCACTGCGCCTGCTGTCAGCATGTGGTCGAGGCTGTTTCAGGCGAGAGAAATCACAATAGACCACAATTACTCAGCAAATAACGGATAGGTAGCGATACAACTGTGTAGTCAAGTACTGATGAAAAAAAATCATGTGTTATCTGCGAGAAAAGCTAAAGAAAGAGATAAGAGAGAGAGAGAGAGAGAGAGAGAGAGAGAGAGAGAGAGAAAAAGGATGAAGGGGAGTGAAAAACTAGTTGTGTGTGTCCCAGCATGTGTCTAAAGGCTGGCGTGGAGGAGAGAGGAGGGCAACACTCACAGAGTCTCTCAGGCGTGTCCAGAGCATGAGACAAGTACTTCTACCACACACACACACACACACACACACACACACACACACACACACACACACACACACACACACACACACACACACACACACACACACACACACACACACACACACTCTCCTATAGATGCACACCTGCTGTCTCCCTCCCTCACACAGCACACCAACACACTCTGTGTATACACACTTTTACTTTACAATTAAAAAGGTTATGCTAAGCCATACTGGACATTTGTTCTAGTAGGACTGAGAACATCCTTCTGTCTAAACAGTTCTCTCCTGGTCTTTCTCCCCTTCACTCTCTAACGAGAGATCTTTTCTCCACAGAGGTAAGAAATTTTAAAAAAAACCTAATTTTGTCTGTGTCTTTGTGATATTTTTCTGTCCTCGTGAAAACATTCAGAGAAGTGCTTATCCTTCAACACTGAGCCAAGTTTGCAGTCCTCACTGCTTTTAACACACAGCAGCTCTAGTTCTGTGGGTGTGTGTAGCACATATGGGGAAACGCAAAATGTACTGTATATGTATGTTTAAATACACTTACCTTGAAGACATTCAAATTTTTTTTTTTTTAAAACACACTTTTCATTCGACACACAGTGGAAACCAGCAGACATCACAGATTGAATCTTGCCAAAGAGGGGTTCATGTTTTGTAGGGGAAGCGTGCACTGTAACTTTGCAATTAAATAGTAAATTGATCGATGTTTGTATACGTTTGTGTGTGCATGTGTGTGTTTGGGGGGCCTCAGGGGCCCGTCCTAATGAGCTATCTGTGTGCATTTCTAACAAGAGCTCGGTGCAGCGCCCACGGCACTGTCATCCTGGGCCGCGGCTGACCTTGCTCGGCTGCTATGCTGTGTCGTTTGCTATATTTATGGCACCACCACCATCTTGCTCTGTGTTTCTGTGTGTGTGTGTGTGTGTGTGTGTGTGTGTGTGTGTGTGTGTGTGTGTGTGTGTGTGTGTGTGTGTGTGTAGTTTCACCAGTGTGTGCATTCCAGGAGGGCGGGAGTGCAGGGGTGCTCACTCAGGAAGCAAATACTGTGTATATCAGCATAATGAATCAAGTGAGAGAGAGAAACTGAGAGAGGGAGGAAGAGGGAGGGTGAAGGGAAAGAAGGGATGGAGAAAGCCATTTTCCCTCTCTTGTTTTCTCCCCTTTCTGCAACCAACCCCCATGGTGTTACTCCCCCCCCCCCCCCATTCCTTTTTCCCTTTTTTCCCCCCTTTTACCCCTTTTTTGATTTCTTTGCTTGACCTGACCAGAGAGCTGGTCCCTCCTCCTTTAACGCCAAGAATTCAGGGCAGAACACTCAAGAGCTTCTTAGACACTCGGTATGTGTTTAACGCTATGTGTCTGCTCCAGGTGTTGAACCACCAAGTGACAATGGGAGCTTTGAGCATCTACACAATGTACCCACCGCAAAATGTAAGCTGGTAGCATGCATCATTTAATATTGAGCCACTATGCATGCATGCATGCAGCTGTATTAGATTGGCACCAACCATGCCAGCTGAATCACCAATGGAATAACAATAATGCAATGTGCATGGAATCAACTGGACCCCATGTTCGTTACTGGGCAGGGGAGACAGGCTGGTGAACACACACACACACACACACACACACACACACACACACACACACACACACACACACACACACACACACACACACACTAAGATACATACACAGCGTCAATATGCAAAGCTCCCCTGTGCTGGGTTAAGGGAGAGAGCGTGCTGCTGTGAATACTCATCTGAGCCTGGCAGAGGGAGCTGTGTGTATCCCCCCATAACCTCAGGGCGAGGGGTTGGGGAGGGCGTTCCATTTGCGCGGGACACACATACACAAGTAGAAACACACACATCCACACACACACACACACACACAGAGAGACACAAACAGAAAAGTCAGACACAAACGTCCTCATACGCTAACGCTCCTAAAATCACACCCATACACACATTCGCACATGCAGGCGATAAGTAAAGGAGCACTATGGGGAGGGGTTACCGTGACCAAAAGTAAAGTTTTAATTCGGTCCTCGGGGACACTGCTTACTCATCCAACTCCCCCAAGGACTGACTTCCTCTGAAATCTATTCAAATCACATCTCTCCTCCGCCTTTTATTGCATTTCTCATATCCCCCATCACAAAGTGACAAATCACCACACACTTCACAGAGCCAACATCACTTTCTCTCCGTTTTGGGGGACAGATAGTTTTGGGGGATTTTTACTTTTAAAGTGATTAGAGAAACTCCCTTCCTGCTGGTTTTTCCATTATTTTCCATGAGTGTTACTGTACATGAGTTTTCACGCAAGGAGTCCAGAGACACCTTTACTTCCACTTGACAAAAAAAAACATGCAGCTAAAAATACCTGGAATAGTCATGACGAGAGATTATTACTGATCTTTAATTTGTGCCTCAATCCCCCTCACTATGCACAGAAACACATAAACAGACATCATATATAGCATTTCGAGCCCCACCGCAGCTGTCAAAGGAACTCACTCCTTCAGTCTCCCTCTCAAATACACATCAAACACTGATTCCCTTCAACACTTCCTCCCAAACATACAAACACACAAGTGTAGGAACACACTCCACACTTTTCTTTCAGTGTTCTCCCTTCCATTCTCAATAAAGCAGGTGATGAGAGCGTCAAGGTCTAATTAGTTTATGCAGACGTATGAAGCTGGTGGGACAGGCAGCATTGTTATTATTTCTCTGCCGGCCCATTGCAGACACACACACACACACACACACACACACAACTACAATGACACTTGCGACGTCGCCTGCTGCATCCCCGACCGCACTCATCGAAGACGGTTGAGGGGGTGAAACGGTGGGGCGGGTGAGACTGGATGAGAAAGGGGGTGTCAGGATGAGGAGAGCTGGTGTGCGAGTGTGAGACGAGAGGCAGAGAAGCGCCACTTGATATATTCGTAATGTTCCTTAATATTTTCATTTTGATGTAATTTGTGGCCCCGGTTTTTTAAATATCCGCTCTGTAATAATGTTTAATTTCAAGGGTCAGTCTGCCAAGGAGTATATTAAAGCTGATAAAACTCATTTTCCACAGGCCCAATATCGTGCCCAGATCAGGTTAGGAGGCCAGCCTCCCTGAATATTTCATCTTTTATCATGCCGATAATGGGAAGATGACAGAGGCGCATTATTACAATGAGAGAATTGCTCATTTTCCTGACGGGGAGGGCTGACTGGCTTCTTGGCTGCCTGCTTCGCTCACTGCTTGCATCAATGACTGGCTGTGGCTGCCGAAAGCTGAGGGCTCCACAGAGTGTTTGTCGCAATAAAAGAAATTCTTCCCTGGGAGAGGAGAGGTGACGAGTGGAGAGGAGGAGGAGGAGGAGGAGGAGGAGGAGAGGTGCAGGGAGGGGATGGAGGTGGAGAGAATGAGAGAGAGAGGGGTAAGGAAGAAGGTGAAAGAGAGAAAAGCAACTTTCTTCAACCACCTCACTTATTTGATTGCGATGAATAATAAATGTGTGGGCTTGCAGTTGAGGGGGGGGGGGCAATGGAGCAATAACAGTGTGTGTGTGTGTGTGTGTGTGTGTGTGTGTGTGTGTGTGTGTGTGTGTGTGTGTGTGTGCTGGTGGTGGTGATGTCGCAGGGTAGGGGGCTAGGTGATAATCAAAGCTTTGAAGAGGGTCGCCAGTCTGAATTAACCCATTTAATTGAGCCATTAGGAAATAACAAAGTTGGGGCTATGGGGCGGGGGTGTGGGGGGTGTGGGGGGACGGGGACAGTCCATCAACAGTCTTCTGAATGGAACCTGACCCAGACGCAAATGACTAACCGGACCATCTCTGGCGCCAGAGCAGCTTAATAAATGGACCCAATCAAGGCTATTCTGGGGACCACCTGTGTCCCGTACAGGTCAGAACCATTAGACCCACATTAGAGGGCCGTGATAGACGCAAGCGCCACTCCAGCCACCCCAATAATGAGGATAATAAGACTACCATAATGGCATATTTATGGGCTGGCTAGGAAAAGTAGAGACTGGGACTGCAGTATTTGGCTTATTGAGAATGGCAAGTGACTGATTCAGAGGCAGGTGACTGTGTGACGCTGCGTGGCTTTGAGGAATATACAATATCATAGCCCGCTATTTTAATTACCAACATGATTACAGGACTTCATCCCTCCTACATAAAGCCCATAATAAAAGAAGCCACACACGAGTAAACTAGGAGTGATGAGAAGAAAATTACTCACTAGAGACCGGGATACATTTCCATTTCCACTGGCTGCTCTGTGTGAAAGATCTGTCACACACCAGGTGGGCCTATCGTGGCATTTAATATGTTAATCTGTAATCTTCCTCTGCATTCAACTGTTCTTACTAGCATTGGAGGAATTCTCTCCTCTTCTGTCTTTCTCTCCTGTACTGTAATCTTGACATTTCTCACTTTGCCCACAGGCAAAAGAAAATGACGGAAAGATTTTGGTCGACTTGAAACACACTAATCGTCTAAAGTAAATTTTGAGCAGACTTTGATTTAAAATGTGCTGATCAAATGAGCTCCAAATGACAAAAGATGTGTGGGGTTGAACAATATGGCAGCATATACTGAGCGATGGCAGAAATGTGTCCACCAGTAAAAGTTCCACGGTACTGTTTCCACTGCTGGAACTGTCCCCAAACACACACTGCAACCCTAAACCTATACAGACATTATTGAGAGGAGCTGTGTGTAAGAAGGAAAATGTCTGAAACAATTTAACTGGACATTTAACAGACTTTACCCCCAAACTAGCACCTCAGTACAAAGTCCAGGTAATGTTTTGTGTGAATAGAGCAGATCATTGTCCAGAGAATTCACAGTTCACAAGTTGATCAAGTTGTTCTGTAGCTACTTTTTCTCTACTTGCCTGTATATTGCTTTCCACTTCAGTCTGCAACTGTCAATTATTTGATTATTCCAACGATTTAATTGAGCAACCGGCTTTTTAAAAAAAAAACTTTTCTTTAGTTAAGAGCAATTTGAAAAGTGGAAATAAAAGAGGTTTCTTAAAATGAACAAGTATTTATCCACTGATAGCATATAGGGTCAGTAGGTGCAGGGCAACCTTCAGTATAGTAAATAAATTAGACTTTAGTCTTATATTAGTCTTACATTAGTCTTGGATTAGTATTATTTATGGACGGTAAGTGCAAGCTTATAAGGCTGGCTATTGTACATTTACATACTGTGTCATTCTAATATGTCGTTGGTTTTTAGCTCTGGTCTCATGTGAGGCAGTTGTTTTTGTTTGTGCGGAATTTCCAAATACAACAGAGTGATATGATGTGGTTATTTCTTAATCGAATTTACAGGACTTGTGATATACAGTGTATATCTCGTTCCAACAGAGCACAGAGTTCAAAGGGGGGGGACAAGGAAGAAGGGGTCTAGGATTATAGTATGTAAAATAACATCTTTACAAGCTTGTCTGTAATGTTAAACCAGTGTAGTAGCTGCTTTAAAAAAAAAAGATCATCCAAAGCACAATCCACCCATCCTTAGCCACCCTTCAAAAAAGGTGCCAGACACTTTGGATGCAACCCTGTGGAGAGGAAGAGGAAGTGGTGAGTACCCAAAAGGGCAATGGAGGTCACAGCTGACCAGCATGACTGCCAATGACCCCAGGGAAGGAAGGGTGGGATGGAGTCAATGTGTCTGTACCCCCACCTTAATAATAATTTTTTTTTAAAATACAAATCTGCCACTGTGTTGCAGGGGTGAGCAGGAGATGGAGGTTTGGGCCGGAGCGGGGGTTAAGGGGGAGTGGGTGATGGTGGGTACCAGACTGGGGCACCTCGGGGGACTTTTGGAGAGGAAGAGCCATGCACCATGTCTCCTGCTACCAACCGTAGTTCCCTCATTTGATTGTGAATCCATGAATAATGCATGGCGGATGGGACTGAAGGAGGGGGGAAGGATGGAGGGATGGGGGGGGGGGGACCTCAACCTTAAAGGGGCCCTGCCACAGTGGGAGTCATTACCGATGAACAACCACACTGATGAGCCATGGAGAGAGAGAGGGAGAGAGAGAGAGAGAGGGGGATAAGAGAAAGAGGGAGAGAGAGGTGGGGAAAGAATGGAGAACAAAAACAAACAAGATATAAAAAAAAAAAGACGGATGCCCATGAAACCAGGCTTCTCAAACATTTCAAGCATGCCACTTATTGAGTGTTTTTCCCTGCTCTGTTTTCACCGCTCTGTAGATGTTTTGTTGTTGTTTTCATCTGTTCATTCATCCATCAATAATTAAAATCTGGAAAAGACTCTACATCTTTCTCCTGCTTGTTTGTATTTGTTGCTTATAGGTTCTTTGTAATAAGTTTTATCTGTTCGCAGGAAAGTGGTAAACAGACGGTGTAAAATGTGCAGCAGAAACTTTCAGTCATGTGGTGCAGCCGACATGTTGACCGTCTAAGGCCAAGCATGCACTGGTCATAGAGTTGGGGATGTCTGATTGGTCAAAAAGCTTGAAGAATGTGATTCTTTCGTCAAGAATGCATCAACTAGCACATTTGGTACATTATTTTTTCACCCCCTGTACATCATTTCCAAATATGTAGACTTTTAAACAGGCTGAAATGCAGCTGGAGTAACTGCTCTATCTGTACCATGAACAGCTATGATTATTGTGGCTTCCCATAAGACAGGAACTGCAAGGTAAAATTGTGATACCTTCATGACATGTCGGAGCTTTGAGATTCACTCAAACTGCGGCGAGCGCCTGTCGATTTACAGCTCCTTTTCTAACCCGTTCGCTGTAGCTGCTTCGTCTGTTACGGTTCCTTCCTTGCAAATGTGATCTGCCAGATTTTCCCAGCGAGGATTTCCAGTGTACCGGTAACTGGCTAAATTCTCTTCGGATAGAAATAACAGTCAGGTACTGTGAGGTGTCACCCAGCTAATGCTGTCTAGTGGCTCTTTTGGCCTTGATGAATAAATCTTTGCAGAATATATCAATGTAAACTGAAACTTCGTTTTGAAATTGTTAACTTCAGATCTGATAAGTCATGGTGAATTTTTACAGTTCTTGTATTATTTTTAAACAATAAATCAAAAAACAGTCCATCGATTCATTATTAATAATTATGAAAATAATTGTTGAATGCAGTTTTATCATATTCATGCACACAGTTGCACCAGACACGGCACCATAGCGTGCTCACATTTGGACAATGACTACAAGTACGAATAAAACTAGAGACACTCATACATCCAAATCCATAGAAACACAATTTCTCCCTGCATATAAGTTGGTGAAGCGGGAGGAGGTTTGGAGAGGGAAATGAGTGAGCCATCTAGCAGTATTGCTGCTGCTAGCAATGTTTTCATGTGTGTGTCTGTGCAGGTGTGTATGTCATGCAGTGTGTGTGTGTGTGTGTGTGTGTGTGTGCGTGCGTGTGCGTGTGTGCTTGAAAGACATTCCTGCGGCAGCAGCTAAAGCGCTGTAGCAGGACTAGGTGTTATCACTCATTCTGATTCCGTATTACAGCATGACGGATGGGCCCCCGCGGGCCGGCGAGCATCGCCACACGCTTATTACCGCAGCTCTTAAGTGGGAGTTGATTTAGCTTAAATAGGTTGTTTCATAAAGAGAAGACTCCAGCGCTGTCACCACTGCTCTGCTCCCCGCTACAGCAAACTGCCACTCTAATTGAATAATGCCTCCTCTACATAGCTATTAGGGTGCTTAGGTACATAGTGTGCCCCAATAATTGCTTATACAACCTGGCTAATTTGGCCTTCACCCTCTGCACACACACACACACAATCCTCCTCTCCCCAATGTGTGATATTCATGTTGTTAACATAATCCATATGTGGTTGTGTGTGTGCATGTGCAATGTGGGTTACTATTTTATAGCATTCCATGTTTAGATTATCACTATTTCTTCAGCATATTAGCAAAAACAAAACCAACTGGCCTCCGTTTGAGTCAGGATTTGTTGCTGCATGTCTAATGTGATATTCCTTTAACCTGGATCCAATGGAATCACTGGATTCTGAATGCTGTAAAGGTGCAAATCGACCTACACTATAAAAGGATTAGTGTTTCATTAGCATATCACAGGGAGATATTTGAGCATGCATGTTCCAATAACACAAGTGTCATGGTGTTTTAGCATGGAGGTGGTTACGTTGGGAGGAGGTTCTTTTAGCTTTGGAGCTTTGGAGATTAATGCTGATGCAACAGTGTGATGGCATGCGGATTGTGTGCCACTGCGGAGTGGAACCCGTGCCAACTCCCTGTAAGTGAACAAGGTGCCATGGATCTTTGCCAACAACAATGTACTCCTGGGAAAGCCGAAGTTGGCCGTCAAGCATGAGCCCTCAAATGGAAATGCACCCATTTCTCACTTGACCCCCCCCCACTTCAGTCAGTTTGTCAGACAGACACACGGATATTCATGCATAAACACACAGACACAAAGGGGCACTGCTCTAATAAAAAAGAAAAAAAGAAAGAAGTAGTTTCAGGGGAAGGTTTGTTCAGGCCCCAGAATGTCTTGATTAATCCTGAGCAGCTAAATTTAGCTGTGATTTCAAGACCACATGAGCAGCATCGAAATGTCCCCAACTCACTTCCATTTAGCCTGAAATGATCAGGATAGAACAGTTTTACTCAGAGGACAGAATTTAAAAACCATGGAACTGGTATCTGCCAAACGTGTAAAAGCACTCAAAACCCTTCATTAGTAAGTTTAAGTCACTTGATATCATTAAAGTTATCTAAATGTGTATTGTATCAACCTACTGAGCAGAAATATCCTGTTGCCACTTGTATGTTATCCCTTTTTGTTAAGATTAGTCATGTTATCAACTAACAGTCTTTATTCTCAGATGTAGCAAATTTATGGCACAGGCACACTTTTATTCTAACTTTTATTCACTGCTGAGTCATGAGCTAGTCCGCTAGCTGTTGTAGGCCAAACATCAAACATAAGTTTACAGAGAATATATTAAACTTGCTGTTACTGTTAAGAAAAAGAAACTTTTGCTCTTCTGCTCTTGGTCAAATATGGACCTATCATAAAGGCAGCCTAACTTTTTCAAAGGTCCAGCGAAGACATCTGTGTATTTCCCCTTTTCTTTTTCTCATTGGACTTCTCATTGGATCCCAAATATAACAAATAAAATGTTTTCTCCAAATATAACACAAAATGCTACTAAAGAGAATTGATGACACTGAGGCTAAACTAGCTGGGACCCAGTAACCGAACCAGTAAAAAAAAAAAAACATTAACAAATGACACAAACGCGCTGAAAATGATCTAACGAGGCTTTTTTTTTAATTTGTGAATTCAATAAATGAAAGGTAATGTGACCTTTAAATTTGTAGTTTGATTAAAATACATTTGCAATGGTAAATAGAGTCATAAATGCCAACATATCAACACACAAAACAACACACATGCACACCTGCACAAACACACACACACACACACTATATGGTCCACTTAGAGATGCATGATAAAACGCACACATATTTCAACCCACAAACACATTCACTCATGTGCACATGTTCATACACACACAAACTTATGCAGAGTATACATTTGTACAGCGTTTGTACACACATGTCCACACATAAATAGCCCTGTGGGTGCTTTGGCGTGCCACCCCGCTCTCTTTCCCATGCGTGCTTGCTATGCCCTCTGGTTGGCGGTGATTGATGATGGCCATGGCGAGGCAGATCATTTGGGTGGCCCCCTCTACACAGAACGTAAATCAAATCAGCTTTGCTAATGATTCTCAGACGCTCATCTGGCAGCCGCGACCAGAACCCTATCGGGTCTTTCACAGACGGACAAAAGAAACATCAATAAGTCCCAGAACGATTTCATTTGACCATCCGTTCCAGGGATTTATGTCTATTTTCTTTAGGATGTCTAGGTGAAAGAGAGACACTTCTGTCTAAGAAAAATTAATGCCTCATCATCTGAGCTGCTGCACCACAAGTGTGAAATTGATGCACGTGTGGCGAGTGGGCATGTGTGTGAATCTACAATGGATATGCATCTATTTATACGTGATGCAAGGTGTTGTAATGTAGCTGAATGGGGAAAAGATTGCTTCATTGGAATACCTAATATCAGCTCTGCAAATACGACAAAACAAGCAGGGGAGTGAAAACAATGGAAACTCTGGGATACAAATCCAGCCTCCAGACCATCCACACTCTCTGTGAACCTGTCTGTGGATCTGATCCCGTTGCTAGCGGTGATGTGATGGATAACCCTGACAGGATTGAGGACCTCAACCCTCAGTGCCTCCGGGGGGTGACACAATACAACTTTTCATTAAAATGTCTGTCCAATGCACAGCCTTGATTTGTCTATAATTTATGATGCCATTACAAACTAATTAGTGCCAGGATTGCTCTGCCCTGCTCGGGATGCCAGGCCCTCGGCAGTGAAGAGCATGGCACACACTGCTGGCTTTAAGTACTGGAAAAAGCTACTCCTGACTGTGGTTTACACCGTTTACACTTTGATCTCTTGTGAAATGATACTTTTATTTATGCATAAATCACCTGAAAGCTTTTTCTTTAAATTCCACAAAGAGCCACAACATATAGGATTATTTCAGTATTGTGTACAGCAGCAATCCAGCTTTAAATTATTGTCATTTTATTTTGATGCTTGCACCTCCCAGTGACCACTTCACATGCAAACTGCAGGTCCAGGATGATTTTATTAGTGTTGCTCTGAGGGCCCTTTTATGCTCCCTCTACATCTGTATACGGTCTATCCATCGATGCCTTCATACTTCCACACATCCTATGCATCAACTTCGATACAACCGCAGGAAGGCATTGAAGTTTCAAAAGTTTCGACAACAACAAATATGGCGATGGAGGAGGTTGTGATAATGTACCTAGTAAGTACAAAGCGGCAAAGGTGGATGTAACAATGTACTCGGCGGTGATCTTAGAGGCCATTAGAGTTTTCTCACTTCTTCACTTCACCTTTTTCTTCTTTGTTGTGTCCGTAAACATTTGCCGTGCCTTGCTTGAATTGTAGCTGCACTGCCCTCATCCATTTCCGGTGGCATTGCTCCGTTTCATCCGTCTCTTCCGTATCCATAAGCTCTCCGAAAACATGTCCGAACGTAGAAGATGCACGGAAGGCTCCATCCGTCTCCGTCTACATCTTTAACGTAGAGCATAAATGGGCCTTAACTCCCACTTTATTTGGAACATTTAGAATGACACAGCTTCTTATCAGTGTGTGAAAGGTTAAAAAACTGTTCATCGGTGACAGAGAGCAACAGATTATTTTAAATGTTTTATAGAGCCATGAGTATTAACTATAAAAGACTGCATTTAAATCTGGATTCCTTTGTCCTTCCAGTTATCTGACACAGCTGAGGCCTTGTCGAATCCAAAATGTCCATCATTTGCATACAGAACAAATGTTTAACAGTTAGCCTAGCAGAGCAGAGAGGGACTGTCCTCAGCAACTTGTCTATAAAATTGAAGGGGGGGGGGTGTCTCATCAAAGCCGGCGCAACCATGCATGAAAGTCAATCCACTGCTTGTGTGTGTTTTATTTATTCATTAGTGACACGCTGCTTGAAAAGGAAGAGGGAAAAAGACAAGAAAGTTCCATTCAAATAAGCATGGCATCCCGGAGCAAGACTGTAAGAGAGAGAGAGAGAGAAACAAGGGGCGAGAGATAAAAGTGTGTGGGTGTGTATGTGTGCTGGAGGAGAGTGAGATGAGGGAAGAGTGGGATGACTTCTTTTAATTTGGGGAACCCCTCAGGGGAAATCGAGGCCGTGAACACGCAATTACGACAGTCATCAGTGAAGCGCGCACGTGAGGAAGTGGGGCATCGAGCATAAAAAGAAAACATCAGGATGGAGAAGGAGGAAATGATTTGAAGTATTATTATCTCAAGTCTCCGCAGCCCCTCCCCCCCACTGATAATCGCTCACACACGCATGCAGGACGTTAATGGGCGCACACATCTCCATGTAATTTTAGAACTGATAGATGTAACTAATACACAGGTAATCTGTTACAATTAAATGACAATATTGGGGGTGGAAGGAGGGGCAAGACCATCATCGCTGGGCAATTATCATCTTATTATGGGTTTTAAGTGGCCTAATATTAGGGTCAGCACCCCTCATTTAAAGAGAGAAAATAATTGTTAACCTTTGTAACACAGATACACAGAATCTATTTAACACACCCCAGGGGGATCTCTCACACCCCGTACACACAGTATTGAGCCTCCAATCTGCTCTGGCAGTTTCAGGGTTTCAGGTTGACCGTGCCTCACGTTCATCCAACAAATCGGACGTATCGACATTAACGCTAAACCAAAAGTGTCACACATCCTCTGTCAAGCAGCAATGTAGCATTAAGGCTGAAATTATTTGTCAGCTTCTCTGATGTGAGGATGCTTGTTCTCCTTTACGCCATATATTATGGATTATCTTCTGTTATCGGACTAAATAGAATAGAGTTAATGTGCACAGGATGTCAGGCTAATAAACCCTCCTGTTGTGTTTGTTTCCTGTTAACTAGTTTGGTGTTCCCAGTCAAAAATGGCCGCTCCATTCGAGCTGATTATACTGTAAATCCATAATAATGCAATTATTATTAGCTAATGTTGTGTTTCATCTTTTTTATCAACTCAAGTTCTTGTGAACATTACAAGTTTTGAACTTCCATTTGCTATTTATGGCCTGTAGGCCTCATTGACCTGAGCTGCCACAGAATAAACTGTGAGCTAAGGCCTCAAAAAAGCTTTATATACCAGAGCTGTGAGAAAGTTGTAGATATCATTGAAACAATGTTGCCAACATATGTGGTTCCCATGGGGGTTGCCATAGAAGCCAAAAAGGGGCGTTTCTAATGACCAGTCACAAAAGTTCAATAAAACACCCAATTTTTTTTTTAAACTCTGAAAATGTCTTTAGTGTGTTCAGATGCCAGGTGTGAACAAAGTCATGGAACCTCGATGGCAAACAGATTAAATTAACTACATTTTTATAGAGAAAACACAACAGAAGGATTAATAGATGTTGTTCTTGAAAAGATGGCCCGAGAAAGAATATTATCTTACACTCAGCTTTTAATCTGACACAATCTACAGAGACACATTGTCAATAAGAAAGGAGAACTTTGTGAGCTGGATTCAATATTCCTGAACACATGACTCAGGTAAAATTCTCATCAGACTGAACCAGAATGTTTTTAAAGTAATTAGATTTTTGACTAATGACGTGTGCAATATACTCGTAGGAAATCTGTCATTTGGCAGCATCTTTGAAAGTTTGATTCCCTTTCAAAACAATGTAAGCGATGAAAACAGAAAATCTATAAAGGACATATCCAGCACTGCACTTCATAGCAACAGTCCACAGGACGAGACAAGAGGCTCGGTAAAGTGAGTTTTCCAATAACTTTTTTCTTTTGAGTCAGGTAAAAGCAAATCCATTTAGCTTGTAGATAACAGTCAATTTTATATGAATGCCCCTCCTAAGTCAACCTGGGGTATATTTTAGGAAATCACACTTTGCAAATAACTTTCAATTCCTTTCCGGCTTAAATCAAGTTTTTCAGGAAATTCTCTCCGCGGTATATTGCATCTGGCTGAGTGGCCTTTATTGTGCTGGCTCTCAGGTGGGCTGTTATATGGGAAGGTCGGACCCTGGGGTCCTGTGTCGCCTCCGGCTTATATTGAGACAGACACCAAAGTGACGAGCTCCCTCGCTCCCTCACTCAGCGAATCCTCTAAGTGTGTTACCTGTCTAGGAGGCTGGCTTAGATAAAATGAAACACTCACTTGTCACTTTTATTAACCCTCTTATACCCCATTTTCCCTCCAACAAAACCCCCGCTTCACCCCCACCAAACCCACTGCCTCCTTCAATAGCTCTAACCCTCTCTTCCTCCCAACAAATCCCCATTTTTCTTTTCTTTTCTCCCCTACATTAACCCGCAATTCTCCCCATCACACCCCTGAAGCCAAAATAATCTCCATTTTGCATAATGCTCCATTTAAACTGATAGTGGTGACACGAACAGGACGGCACTCGGAGAGAAATGGGAGAAAATAGGGAAGAGATGAAGCTCTCCCTTTGCGGCTGGGCGTGACTCGTGGTGGCAGTTATTATCCACAAGGTCACAGTTGGTCCCTTGTCCCATGAGTAGGACTCAACCCCTTCCTAATGTAGTCCCCCACTAGTCCTGCTCCTGTGAAGCCATATACTCACCGCAGCACACACATGCACACACATGCACACACATGCACACAATACCCTGATCATCCATCTAGAAAGCTTTACTCCCCTCTTAAGCCACCGCCTCGTACAAGTCGAGTGTGGTTCCTGAAGGCAATAGGAGACGTGATGTAAGGCGGGAGGTCTATTATGTCGTCAACGTGAAACTGATTCATGACTAATGCCATTATGCATGTGTCAGAAGGTAGTGTTTCATTTTTATTGAATACTTAAGGGTTATTTCAACCTGGAACAGCACTGAATGTGGAAAGACACCTAAGCGGCTGTAACCGTTCTGCTTGGCACAGAAACAGCTGATGAAACAATTAATTGATGGAAAAATCATCAAACCTTTCTGATAATAAACGAAATAAATTAAGTCATTTATTGCTCAAAAACATCCAAGACGTTTAGTAATAACTGTGTAGAGTCGGGATTTATATGACCACGATATGAATAGATGATTATTTTAACACCTTAAGATGGTTACACAGTTTAAAAGTATATATACTTTTATATATTTATATAAATATATACTTTAGCATCGCAGATACTTGTGTTCAACTTATCACTGGGATGTTTTAATTGTTACCGACTGTCTATTCTCACTTATGATTGTGTTGCCTTGATCATAATTATGCATTTCGCTCCTCTAAATGAGAACCTCCACTGGAAGTCATAAGTTTAAATATAAATATGAGAAACATGTTGGATATACAAGCTTTCCACAAGGCTGCAGAATTTTGTAAATGTTAAAAATGAACTGCTGATCATAATTTAACTCGTGCTCCAAACCAAGAGTGGAGCAAAGTCCCAAAAGGAGACTTTCAGACAGAAACAATGATACAAACAAGCTCTGTCGACATTTCTATCCATCTTCTATCCATCATCTCTGTGGCACATTCTTAAATATTCGAATCGAGGAGTGGGCAGAGACGGAACCTCATGAATTCAAATGGACGATGCCTGGAATGCCAATGGTTTCAGTGTTTCCTGCTGCTACCAATTTATATTTTCCATATGGGTCCTTAAACGGCAAATAGAAGTCAGTCCCTGCCCTTCTATAACTCCCTGCCTCCCCCCCTGGGGACAAAGGCGGTCAGGAGTCAAGGAAATTTCTGATTCCTCAGCACAGCACTCCAAGGGCACCTAAAAACAAACCAAACAGCTCCCAGAAAGCCTCGCTGTTGGCAAACTTAGGTTTCCTCCCTCAGAGATCTGCTAGTATTCTAAATGGTAATTATTACTTACACACACACACACACACACACTCACAGGCGTGCATACACACTGCGTGGACTGTACAGATGAAATGCAAAAGACAAAGAAGAGGGAGGAGTTCAGGGAGAGGTGGAGAAGAAAATGAGGTGTAGTGAGAAAAAAAATGGAGGAAGTGTAGCAAATGAGAAAAAAAAGAGAATGTAGGACAAAAAAAAAAGTGGTGGATATGTTAATGTGGAGTCGCAGAGTTCAAGAGGAGAAAGGAGGTATAATGTGCTGAGCTGACCTGGGGGCCGCGGGGCTCGGTGTCCTGGGGCCAGTGGCGGACGATGGCCAGATCTCAGCGGTTATCATTATGTTGAGGGGGAGGTGTTCTCCGTTCTACTCCCAACCCTTACCCTCCTCCTATCTCAGACTCCATTTTTCTCCCAGGGCAAAGGTGAGACGGCCTGGGGAGCGACGGAAGGTGAAGGGTAACGCGGGGCGAGCTCGGGGTCGGCGGCTGTCGTTAGCGATGTAGCTTGACCTGTTCACCTATAACTTGAAGTTTAACTCCCTAAGTTGTTTTTTTTGTGGGGGTTTTTGTCTCGTTCTCTCACCGTTGCCAGATCGTGTTGAGATAGATTAAATGTGCGCTTCTGAATTTTAAACAAATCATCTAATGTTTCAGTGAAGGAATATGTCAGGGGAGAGTTTGCCCAAAAGTCTCTGATGGAATGAAAATGATAGAAAAGGTCTTTTCTAAGGAATTCTTACAAAGGAAAATGATTACTTGATCTGGAGCGGCAATGCTTTGAGTGTTTATTTATGAATCTCTGCATATCAGAATAAGACAAAGAAAGAAAGAATCAAAGAAGCAGATGTGTACATATACAAGACAATTATGGTTGCTCTCAATGTACTTACACACAGTATCAAGAGCAATTTACAAGGAGACAGACGTAGGAAAAGAAGCTAAATTAACACAAGCAGAAATTATGAGAGATAAAACTCATCTCATTTTATTACATCTGATCTCGTTTCTAGTGCTTATTCAACAGACTCTATAAATGGTTTGAGAAAAAGGAAAAAAGGACCAGAAAGAGTGAAGAGAGGAGTTCAAGTGGGAGATGAGAAGGTAGAAGGACCCTTACACCTCAGATCTATGAGATCAAACACACACACAAACACGCACGCCTGTCTAAAACAAATGGCACTTTCCGCAGATTAGAAATCATCTCAGTTTACAAAACCCTCGCTCCTCAAAAGGTGTTCTTTTCACGGAGACGAGGCCATTGGCAGAGAGAGGAGCCCCGGACCTTTTCTTTGTCGTGCTCTTTTCTATGCCGCCGACAACACAGCCCTCTTTATCAGTGCAATTACAGCACAAACAGACTCATCATTGGCCCAACTGTCCTCTCCTATTGCCTCCATTTCCACATGCAACCTAATTAGTCCTAAAGAGAGAAGAGTCGATGAGCAGAGGGTGGAGAGGCGGAGAGAGAAAAGACCAGCCATCGTGTCCATTTGTGTGGGTCTGGAACAGCGATTGTACACGTTTGTGTGTCTGCGTACAGATGTATTTTTCCTCTCTGCTTTCCTTTCTTTTTGTTGTTGTTGTTGTTGTCCTCACTCTCTTCTATCTCCTTTTTTTCAGAGAGAGAAAGCCTTCAAAGGAGCGATTGTGCAGGGCGGCTGAAGTGGTCTGTTGGTGAGCGGACAGCAGCGTAACACAACAAACATGGCTGGCACTAATCAGGGCCCCGGCTAATGTAAACAATGTCATTTTTTGCCCTTAATGAGCCAATTTTCCGCAGATACGAGAGGGCTAACAATTGGGGCAGTGCCTTTGATGTGATTCATTTGAAGGTTTGTTTGTGATCGCTTGGCACTTTTTGTTGGAAGCCCTGCGCCCAGCTGCTTTCATCTACCCCTGAAAAGAGAGAGCCATGACTCACACGGATCCGGGAGGGGGGGAATAATAATTTTCATTTCTTTTCCAGTTTTTTTTTTTTTTTTTAAGACAACCACCCTAGCCCTTTTATTATAAATTAGTCCTAATCAGCTGACCAACCCCCTCCTATTTGTCTCCTTCCCTTTAGCCTCACGCACACACAATATGCATATATATATATATACACAAGTGCGAGAGAGCATCGTCCACGAGGGGTAAAAGAAAAAAAAAAATGAGCATTGTTCTTGCTGGGTGTCTATAGCGATCAAATAGTGAACTCATTAAAAGGCGCCCCAGTGTGCGAGTGGTGGACACTGACAGGGCCTTCATTAACATGGTGCTGACAAAAGGTGAGGCAGACCAAAGAGGCAGCCGGCGGGCCAGGTGTGTGTGCCGCAGAGCCTTTCAAGATGGCACAATAGCCAGAGGCAGTCGTGATGGCGACCACACTCCAATGGCATACTGACCAAGAACAAGCTGGTTCTGGTGTGAGAGAGAAATAAAGGAGTTAGATACATGGATAAAGAGTTGTTGTTTTTTTCCACCGTGCACTAAAGCCTCCAAACTTCACATCCACAGTAAAGCTAATCCTGTCATTTTAGAGGGAACAATCTGTTTCATAAAGCAGATCAAACAGCATGTCTTAGCATAAAGTTTCTGGACCGGACTGCTCCTGATTATTGTAATAAAGTGAACTCTTCAAAGTTCAGTAAAAGGCCACACAAATAACAAACGCAAAAGGGAAAAGCAGAAAGAGAGGGGTATTGATGTAATGAAGGTAGTCAAAGGTAGTGACCAAAGGCAATACATCGCCCCATGTCCAGGCCGATTCCAATCAATCACTAGAGCTGAAGTGAAGTCAACTCCAGGCTAGTCAGTCAGCCAGGGCCCCTGTTACATCCACATAAATACATACAAACACACACACACACACACACACACACACACACACACACACACACACACACACACACCTCTGCCTGCCTCTCTGGCCATGAGTCAGGGGCCCTCTGGGGCCAGCCATACACACATTGCACCTGCTGGGCCCTGCAGTTACCAGCTGTCAACTCCACGTGTTTTGTGCCGTCTGTTTAGTGTGTGTGTGTGTTTGTGTGCGCGCTCAGAGTAAAGGGTTGCAGCAAAGTTACACCCCTCAGCCAAAGAGGAAGAGAGGAAGAAAGCGACGAGGGAAATTCAAGGACATTTGCTTGCATTCAACAAATGTTCAAAACGTTCAAACCCAATCAAATTAATATGAACAGTTCTGTTTTTAAAAACAGCGGGAAGGTTTCGAAACCAACAAAGGCATGCAGATTCCTGAAGTCGAATCAGAGCTCTGGAGATAAATGGTTTTGACACCATCTGAGACAGAAACTTAAGCCCCTTTTCCACTGCAGAGTACCAGTTCGACTTGGTAAAAAGTACCTGGTATCTGGTACTACTTTTTTTTAGCAACACCTCCGTTGCAGTTCCAAGCGAGCCGAGTAGGTACTAAAAGGCCCCGCACAGCACAAATCAATGGCTGCCACACTCAAACAGCGAAGCTACTTTAGCGAATGTAACTTGAACCGATGGCTTAATTGATTTGTTAGCATGATCCACAGAAAATGTCAGCACTACTGATGACCAAATAATGACCTGTGCTGAGGAGGTTATGTTTTCAACGGTTTGTTTGACTGTAAAACTGCTTGACAGATTTTCCTGAAACTTGGTCCAAGGGTTGGGCTTGGAGTGAGGAGGATTTTGGATGGGGATCTTCCACTTTTTTGAACCTTGCAAGGCCTTTTTTGACCATTTTTGTCAACTACACACAAACGACTCAGCGGATTTTCTTGAAAATTGGTGGTAGAGTGGGGCATGTGTCGGGTCTTCATAGAAAGGTGTACCGTCAAAATCATTTTGAAGTTGTTATTATAAAGCAAAAAAAATAATGTAATATATTAATATATTTGAGGTTATGGAGTGTTATTTTGACAAATGTGAAGTCATCACCCAAGTCTGTAAAAACGTATGTGTCTTTTCTATTATTTTCAGGCATTTTGCAGACTAAAATATTAATAGAATATTTGAAAAAATAATAAAGTCACTACACAGTATGCCACAAAAAAGTGCAAACTGACTAGTCATGCACACAGCAAGCGCAGATATAACCATTAAACAGTAAAATGGATGGGTTTGGTGGAATAATATGACTCATTACAGTTTTTACCTCTAGGGCATGACCTTAATCCTGAGCTCCCTCCCCACCTTTGTGAGGGACAGAGAGATAGGAAACCAGGCTCAGGCAACAATGAATAACATGTCTGTTTTGGGAAGGGGAAAATCAATAATGTGTTGTGATGTGAAACTGATTCCCCACTGGATTTCGCTGTGCTCTGTGAAAGCCTATTCTCTATGTGGCCCTGAGGTAAATAGTGTACTTTGTTACAGTGTGTAGCTGTAAGCCTTGGAGACTTGTGGAGCGATTAAGCCATACTGGAGCACATTAGCCCAGGCCATGTCATGGCAGGCTAAAACAAGCCTGGCATGGATAGGAAAAGGCTGAGGGGAAGGGTGCGCCAGAGGGAAGAGAAGGAAAAATTGGATAAAAAGAGAATAGAATGAACAAAGAATGAAAAACGAGGGCGGGGAGAGAATTGTGAGGGAAGTGTTAAAAGGACAGAGATAAAGCAAGTAAGAAAGAAAATGTGACAGAGCGAGAAAAAAAAGCGCAACAGAGAAATGACATTTGGGTGACTTGGTGTCACACAGCTTGTGGGTGCATCGTCATACAAGACTTCACTCCTCGACGAAGATGTATACAAAATCCAAGACACTCTCTGTTGTCACTTCTGAGGGTAAAGAGAAAGACAGTAGGGGTGGCTAGATGGGTGGAGCAAGGATAAAGAGGAAAGCAGACAGGACAGGAGTGGAGAGAGTCACAAATTCCCTGCTGATAGCTATTTACAGGCTATCCCCCCCCCCCCCCCTCAACCCTCTTTCTCATTTTCTCCTCTTTATTTCTCCCTCTCCTTCCTTCAGTGGTAAATTTGTCACTTTTGCATAATGGTGCTATCTGTAAACTGGTGTGGACTGGTGTGAGGCGCTGGTGGAAGTGGGGCCCAAGATGGACATCCCAAGGATTGATGGAGAAAGTGGGGACGGTAATGGAAGAGAGGATAGAGAGGGGTTGATAGTAATTCTTTCCTCAATCTCCGAAAGAGAAAAAAAAATCTCTGACCACCTTCCTAAACCCCCAAACTCCCCCCCATCTCTGGTTCTGTCCCCCTTTGCCCCTGTCACCAACCTCTCCCCTCCATCCCTCCCTCTTGTACACCATCCCTTCTCTCTCTCACGCTCTCCTTTCTCTCCTCTGCCTCTGCCCAACCCTCCATCTCTCCCCCCCTGTCTCTCCAGGAGGCAGTTGTCAATCAAGAGTGTCTCCAACAATCCCTCTGGAGCTCATTGTGCCCGCGGTCGCTGGCGGAGGCAGGCGTTGTGAGGCGGCGGAGAGCCGCAGATGGAGGGAGCGCTGTCAATCATTGTCACTAATTATTAATTTCTGTCACTCAGGCCCCCATGGCAGCCATGTAGCGGGGGCCTCTCACACTCTCTCTCTCTCTCTACCTCCTTTTCCTCCCCATCCTCCTCTCCACTCATTTGCTCAGTCGGTCTGCATCCCTCTGTCCCTCCCATGTTCAGTCCCTCTCTACCTCCCTTATCTTTCGTTAAAGTCCCTGCCTGTCCTTCGCCTTTGCCTCTCTCATTTGGATCGCCTGTTGTTTCCATTTCGTCTTCCTTACTCTCTCCCCCCTTTCTCAGCTCTCTCTCTCTCAGTCCTCCCAGGGTGAGTTGATTTGGTATGCCACCCCGGCCACAAAAAGTTCAACCTTTCATTATGTGGTGCACGTGCCCTAAGAACTGCCCCCTCTCTCCTCTCCCATCACCAGGTCAGTCCCCTTGACTCTGTGCTCCCTTTAATTGTATTCTGCCTTCCACCCTTCTCAAGCCTCTCATTTTCACCATATGACTCCCCCCCCCAACACATCATGTCCAACTCCTCTAATTCCTCGAGAATCCCAAAAAAGACATGAAAAGACCTGCTTAGCTTTTTAGTCTTTTTTTAAAGCTCAGACTCAGCAGGTCTCTGCCGAGGTTCTGATTTGATTCGGTGAACTTGGTGTTTTCAATTTGCACATCAGCGCTTTCGCCTGTGATGGCACTGTGATGGCAGCTAATGAGGGAGGCCTGACCCGCATGTAGTTGAGACTGAAGAGTCCACTCCGCTAAGGGTTCTGATCCGGTTCCACCCTCACCTCATTACCAGAGGTGGTGGGCTGGAAGACAAAGAAGAGAAAGAGAGAGAGAGAGAGATTGACGGAGAGAGGGGAGCGCACACACACACACCCAGACACACAATATTTCACATATATTCATGATACATACTTCGTGCACAGAGGCATACATCTAAATATATCTAAATTTAAGCACTAACTCCCACAATCCTATACATGCACACACAATCACATGCATATGCCATCATTAAGCAAACACTCAAGTGCATTCACACAAAACACTTCACACACATCTTGCATGGGACTGTGTATACATACATACACACATACAGTATATATATACATACATATATACATATACACACGCACATATAGGTACAGGCACATAGGTACAGGCACATAGGTACAGGCACATAGGTACATACATATATACATACATATATACATATATACATACAGATCTGTCTTATAACCATACAGAACACCCATAAGGGTTTGAGTCATAGGACTTTTCTGCATTTCAAAGACCCTACGAAAAATCAATAGATTTCTTACAGGACAATACAGAAGCCGTCCACGTTGCATCCCCACCCAAGATGGCGGCGCATGTGTGTGCAGCTGCTCTTAGCTCTCCTGTTTGGTGCTTTATTGTGTGTGTGTGTAAGTTGATTTTGCTTGTTGAGCTCTATCAAACAAAATATGTGTATAGTCACCAGGATTTAATTAATGTTGGGCTACAAAAGACTTAAAAACAGTGTCTTTCCCTGGGTCATAAGATCACTAAACACCAACAAACAATAGTCTGAGTGCAATATTGGTCCCGACCAATGCAATAATTTAAGTACAATACGAGGCCCAATGACCTCCTGTGGATGGTAGTATATGCTGAAGTTGTCTTCAATTGTTTGTTGTCGTTCGTGGTTGTTTTTATGTTCTTAAATGCACTGACCAGAAGTAGCACTCCTAATGTCATTGTGTTCTATACAGTGACAATAAAGCTTTCTTATCTTATCTTGTCAAAAAAACAAAAAGGCTTATTTTAGGGGCCGTTACTAAACTTTTGTTGCGTTTTGGCCGTTTGTTTACATGACAACGCCGTTTTTCAGGGCTCCAGAGTGTAATCTTTTGAAAACACTCCTCTTTAAATGATTATATCACCGACCTGCTTCACCCATGCCTATTATGGTTCAAGCCTTATTCGTGTACACAGACAGCAGACAGCCTACTATGGCCAGAACAAGAACAACAACAAATGTCAGCCAACTCCTGGTCTGGCATGCATACTACAGTGTTTTCACTCGTTTTTGCGTATCCGTGTGCACAGGGTTCATTTTGAAAACAATGCCGTGTGAAGAAGAACTTATTTCAAACTTCTTTTTTTTTTTTTAAATGTGCAAATGCGGCCTTAGTCTGGTAATTATGTGATATGAGCTGGGCTAGTGGTTATGATGGTCAGCTGAATTTGATTCTCGTGTATACGTTTTTGCAGTCAGTTGCAAAAAAAAAAAAAACACAAAAAAAACCCATGCATGGACACAAGTCCATGCGTGCCCCCTTACAGTCCAAACTTACACATGTGCACACACACACACACACACACACACACACACACACACATGCATTAACATATGCACACAGTCAGGTGTGCCCCAGTCTTTAAAACACACACACACAGTATATACATCTTCTCACCCATCTCCTCCCGGATTACTATTCGCGACAGACCTGTGCTGCTTTAATGAGGGACCGAAGAAGAGGCCAGCTGGACATCACTGATCCTTCACCTCCCACCTTCCACCCTTCTCTCCATCCATACCTCTCTCCTTCCATCCACCCACACACACCAATCCCTCGGCCCCCGCAACCCCCTGCATGCCCCACAGTCCTGCTCTGCATACAGCCATTAGCACCCCTCTACACCTAACCTTCTGTCTCTCTGCACCACCTCCTCCCAACTCCCTCCCGCCGCCTCTCCGCCTCTTTTCCTCCGTCTCTCCTCTTTCCTGTCGCGCTCCTTTCCTCTGCACCTGTCACTTTTCCCTGTCTTTCCATCTCTGTTTTTCCTCTCTCTTCCTCCATCTCCTCTTTATCTCCTCTTACCTGTCACTGTCTTTCTCTTGCCATCTGATTGTCTCTTTACTCCCTTTATCTATCCATCCTTCCCCTCTTTGTCACCAACCTCCTTTCACTCCCTTCCCCAGCGTGTGTGTGTGTGTGTGTGTGTGTGTGTGTGTGTGTGTGTGTGTGTCAGCATTCAGCAACTCATTGGAGACAGAGTTTATTGGGGTAATGCATTTATCACTGCTGCAAGCCAGGGCCTCACCTTCTTCTTTGAGCCCGTGAGTAATGAAAATGGGATCACTTCTGACAACACACACACACACACACACAGACTCACACGGATGCACTCCTGCTCACACACACAAAACGCATAATCGTCTTTGTTGAATGGTCAAATTTTAACACGCAGGCTGAAATACAACCAATGCAACTTCAACCCCCAACAATAACCGGGTCTAACTGATGCTTATGAGCACACACCCAAAAGACAAACCCAGTATCTCTGTGTGGCAATTTGTTTGTTTTTATTCTATTACATTATAAGACTGATGGGGTTTTTTTGTCTTTCATAAATTACATTTATAACAGTTGCTTTGCAGTCAGCTGATTTCTCTGAGCAGCTAATTAACCGTGTTGCTTTAATAACGCACAGATTAAGAGGCACACAAGCCGGCGTCTATCCATGTTGAACTGTGTGGAAAGGAAAAAAATATATACTATTAAAGATGTTAAGAAATGTATAATACTGTTTACTATTTCTTCAGAGGGCAGTATAATAATATATTATATATATTATAGCTATTAAGGCCTATGGATGTAGTTACATTTGGGTTAGGAAGACGTTTAACATTTTAACATGTGTAAAGTGATATATTATCATTATGTTATCATCATTAGAACAGACATATGAATGTCTTCTGTTATGGAATTTGTAGTGTTGTGTAATGATTTCAATATGTATTGCAATACAATTAAATTCAAAATTGTGTCTTGATAAAATAAGTAGATGGGAATACTACAAATAAAGCTTCAATGTCGCCCTAGCAAAAAATATAAAACACTTTTTTTGTGCATTGCATTCGACAAAAGTAAGGACTACATTCAAGTATATTTCTATATGATATTTCTAACGGGACCAAAAGGGAACATGTCCCAACTATTGCAGTCATGGTATTCTAGGGAGAAAGAAAGCAGGTAAGGATCAAGTGTTAATGGCCAGGGGTGCCTGTCTAATCTCATTTGGTCTGGCAGTGTCAGGAGGTTGGGGGAGGTCTTCACCAGTTTAAAACGAAGCCATCACTACAAGTGTTCCAGCTAGGCTCTGATTGGCCTTGACAGAACAAAACATTGTTGCAGCAAACCGGTGCAGCGCCTCCCACCACATCAAACTTTGAGAGGACAAGGTCAGATCAGCACCGACGTAAAGTTTAATCTTAGAAAACAAACTTGTCTTCAAACTGCACACTTAAATGCAGTGTATCGTAGCTGAGGCGGGCATTGCTAATACACCAAGTGGAGCGTGGAGAGCTTAAGTCAAAGGACTGCTGACTAATGTGCCGAAATGGTTTTGAAATACTCTGCGGTACTGCAGATGGCAGAGATATTTGTTATTCATATGGCCCTCAAGGTGCATCCACAAGGCTTGCGTGGAAGTGTGCGTCTGCACATGCATGTGTGGATGTCTGTGTGTGCATGCTTTTTCTGTGTGTGTCTTGTGCTTCATCAACAGCGCTGAGGATGCCATTAGTGCTTGCTGCTGATCGCCCTCCCACATTTAAATAACAATAGTGCAGTCAGAGAAAGCGTCGGTGTGAATCCAACCTGCAAAACACCCAGGCGCTGCAGGGCCCGCTCCTGCTGTGTGTGTGTGTGTGTGTGTGTGTGTGTGTGTGCCTGTTTGTGCATACAGGTATGTGTGAGTTTTGGATGCAATTGTTTTTGCTCAGACACTCGCAAACATGCGAGTCTTAGAAAAGATGGTAAGACTGAGACAGGAAAGAGAGCATAGGAGAGAACGAGAGAGGGGAAGGCAGGCTCCAGCAGTGTCTAATATTCTCTTAGTCACTGTGTTGTGCAGATAAGTTGTGTGATGATGTTGTCTGGACCTTCGGTTCAGTTTAATGCCATTGCTCACTGTGGTCTTGGTAACTTTGTCCTAAATAGCATGTTTGATCTATCTGTGCAGAGGGTCTTGGATGTTGTGTCTGTCAAGTTTGTTTGCCCTGCAGTATCGCCAGTCTAATCGCCAACCATGCCTGCTGTATTTTCACTCAACCCCACCTGTTGTGCTAGGATAACTGGCTATAACTCTCTTTCTCTCTCTCTCTCCCTTGTCTTTAAGTGTTTGTGACATGTTATGCACAAAATGCAAGGAGTTTGTAGCAGATGTGTTTCGCCTGAATGTTGGAGCTTATTAAAATTTGAATGTGACATTTCACTGGGGCACAGCAGATCAATACAGAGGCAAGTGCCCCAGTAAAATGGGTCTAACCACGCCCCAGTTACCTGTGTGAATTCCAGTATGGCACAGGGACTGGTACCGGTGGCTTGGATCTGTCAAACCATTGGCCGAGAAATGTAATAAATACATTTCTTGAAACTTACATCACTCTTTTGTATTCTCTGTGTGTATATGTGTGTGTGTGTGTGTAATATACAATACACATTAGCATCTTTATCTCTGTCTGGGATGTGCCAGTGCATCCTGTGTTGAATGCAATCCATTTGCTAAAGTCTAAAGTCCTATGACACCCACTCGCTCTTCGTAATCAGCATCTTTCCGTCCACTTTTCATCTTCATTTATCCATCTCACGCATTCCATGGCTACCAGGCGGATATACAGCTGCAGGCTGCAGTCTCTCCTCTCATCTCTCGCTGTTACACTTTCCAAAGATGTTTGCCGTCACAGAACACCTACTCACTGGCATGTATACACACACACAGAAGCACACACACACTAACGCACTATTTGGATAGGAGAGGTGGATATGCACACAGACTGATACCATTCAGATTATTTCAAGTAGAAGTCACATGTGAAATGAGGGGGGGGAAACAGTTGATGAAATACTATAATCATCAGATGAATGAATGTACACTAAGCATACGTATTAACTTATTCCCATGTGTATCTTCTTTTATTACCTCTGCCAAGGAGGTAATGTTTCCACCAGCATTAGTTTGTTTGATCCAGGATGTTTTTCCATTTTCATCTACTACTCAAAAACTACCGGACGGTTTTTGATCAAACTTAATAGAAGGCTTGGGCATGCAGCAAGGAAGAACTGTCAAATTTTGGACTGGATCCGGATGAAGGGGTGAATTCAGGCAGATTTTTTTCTTGTTTGTTTTTGTCAATTACGCATAAACTACTTGACGGGTCACCATGAAACTGGGTGGAAGGGTGGGGGCGTTTGTCATAGAAGAAATCATTACATTTCGGAGTGGATCCAGACAAAGGGACGGATCCATGTATTTCTTTCACTTCCTTTAACCCTGTTGTGTTCATTTCCTGTTAGCTAGTTTGGTGTTCCCGGTCAAAAATGACACCCCCAAGGGTGTACACAATTTCAATAAAACACCCAAAATTTAAATTAATGGAACCTCATGACAAACATATGAATTTAACTACATTTTTTTAGACAGGAAAAATTGGTCGGATTTGACCCGAACACAACAGAAGGGTTAACATTTCAGCATTTTCATTATGGTTTGTCATAGAACTTGCTGAAAGAGAAGGACGTGCCAAAAATTGAACCAATGAATTTTGGATCCATGATCTTCTTTTTCATCTAGTTTAACTGAACCCTGATAGCAGCCATTTCAGTGGAAACATATGTCTTGTAGGAATTTGGATTACGGTTTAATTTAATTATAAAAATGGACTTTTTGGCCTTGGCGGAGGTATGCACTCTAGTTCCTGTTGTGATGTGGCACATATAGGTGTTTTACAGTCGCATGAGCACAGCATACAAGATAGTAAATGGTGAGAAGTAAAAAAAAGGGGGGGGGGCGAAAAAAAAGTGAGATGCCAGGTGTAGAGAGTTGAGACTTTTAAGACTGAAACAAAAAGAGGGTCTAATAAGAACCAAGAGAAAAGGCGGTGGTGTCGTGCGGAGCAGCAGCTGGAGTCTGTGTCGAACAGCTCTGAACTTCACACAGCATCACCATCAAGAGAACACAGCACTGATGGTACTCTGTTGGGAGTCTGACGCTGCCTCACACTCTTCCACAGACTGCGTGCGAGTGTGTGTGCATGAGTGTGGGAATGACTTGGAGCCCTATGGTTCTCATTACTCAGCCTCTGTAATGCGCTCGCCCTCTCTAGCTTACTGTATTGGGGCTGGTGTTCCCACTGTTGCCTCACAGAAAAGAAAAAAGGACCGGCCTCACCTATGCTCAGAATGCATTAGCACACATCACATTTTCAATCTGGACCCCAGCACTGGTTCCCAGCAAGTCGACTGAATAGCAACAGAGGGTATTCGTGCAAGTGTCTCTGTGTGTGGAGGAGAGATAGAGAGGTTGCAGCAGAGTTTTAAAAATATATACTTCTGTTCGGTGCAGATAAGTTGTGTTATGAGAAACTGCCGGGGCATACGGGAGGGTCATTAGCATGACGACTACCAGAGTGAGAGGTTGAGAGGAAGGAAGCATGGGAGGAAGGAGGAAATGAAGGAGGGAAGGAAGGGAATAATTACACCTATACGTCCCTTTGAAGGGACCAGACCCCTAGTATGGGAACCACTTCAACTAAAAACAATTAAACATTGACGGTACATAAAGTTCTGACGTATTTTACACTGTTGTATTAGTACTTTGACTTAAATGTTACTTCTGCCGCTGCTGTTCAGTGGTTTTGCACCTAATTGTGTCAGTTTTATTGAGAAAATGTTTTCTAAAAGGTATTACATTTGAACGACTAACCTTTGAATTTCCTGCTTATGGCACCTGAGGATTATATAAGACCTGGGGATCAGTGTATGTAAAGTTCTGTTTCATTACAATACCCCTCTATGTCTCTATGCACAGGCCTACTCCATCATCTTTAAGTCCACTTCTGCCCAAACATTCTCAGAGGCCTTTTTGACAGCTATTGCTACACTACTTACTGCCTTGAGCCATTCAACACCAAAGAGCCTGTTTATTGTTTTAATAGCAGCTGCTGCAGTATTGGTTGTGCTGCCTTAGCTCCCTTTAGGAACAACAAATCCAGACAAATAAAACTTGCATGGCTAAAAGACATGTCTGGGCTGTAAAGAGAGGGCATATAAAAGCCAAACATTAATGGAAAGGCTAATAAGGTCTGTGTGTCCTCAATGTTATGAACTGGTTAGGGATGCAAGGGTGTGTTTTTCTCAGATTTAATTTTGGAGAAACATCAAGGGTCCTTTTCACTCTTATTGGCTGATGGAATTAAAAATTTTGTTGCATTTCAGCAAAAGTGTTGAGGACCCAAATGCAGACACAGAGAAAGAGAAATGTAGTCCAGTGGTTTAACAATAACAAAAAATCTAAACTCAAACAGGAAAACGGTCAAAAAGATAATAATATTACCGAAAGTATGCAAACAAGATAAAGTCAAATCCAAAAACCAGAAAATCAAACAAGTAACAAAGTAATCCAAACCAGAAACTCCAAGACAAAATACAAAATACAGACAGAATACAGAGAAAACCAAGAAAAACTTACAGAGAACTTGATGGAGAGCGCTGAAAACATATAGGGATAATCCACATGGACACGACAGGACAAACTATACAGCTATAGAGGGGAAAACACAGACTAAATACAGACAGGTAATGAGAGGAGATAGGGAACAGGTGGTAAAATGAGGAGGAGACAATCAGAAACAGGTGGAGACAATCAGACAATCACACACTGGAGGGAAAAATATTAAAGGGGAAGACACAAGGAGGACACAGAGGGAGAGGAAATGAACTACAACTAAAAACATTGAACACTGAAACAGAGGCAGGAGAACCAAAAGGTTTTAAAAAATAAAATTTAAAAAAAGATAAAAAGAAAACACAGGAAATGCAAAGCAAAAAACATGGCTTGGAAATCGACTTTCAAAATAAAAACAGGAAATGACAACCTAAATACTGAGCCATGACAGATTTTTAATGATTGTTTGACCAAAAAAGTACAAGACTCTAAACCTCAGTCTCTGACAAGGATATATAATATGGACTGTAGAATATTTAAAGGAAAGACCTGAAAAAATTGAATAGAAAAATGCTCCCATTGGTCACTTAAAGGTTTGATGAGAATGAGAACGATGTGACTTTTATGCTGTGGTGGAAGATCGAAAACCATCATTAAAACCACAAATGAGGAAATATGTGTTAGAAGATAGGTGTTAATCTGTCCAATAGAGTTAGTATACTGACTGGTCTGGTTGCAGTGCAGAGTTTTGAAGAATCAGCATATCTGGGATCTGATGTGCAGCAGCCTGATCCAACAGCCTGGACAGGGCAGTGGTCAATTACTGTTCATCATTCACCCTTCATTGGAATAAATGACTCCCAGGTCTCTCCACCAGCCGGATGAAGCTGTGCACACGGTGCTGCTGAGGCACCTTCAATTTGTCACCCATCTGTATTTGTCACTGTAAATTAGTTTCAAAGACGTTTTACCCCTGATCCTGCCTGATCTTCAATTTTCTAGTTGTTGTTTTTTTTTACCTCCCATCAGCAAAAGCATGTATTCATTGCTTGTAATTCTCCTGCTACTATTGTCTTCCTTCCATTTTTAACCCTCCTATTGTGTTTGTTTCCTGTCAAAAATGGCAGCTACATTCTAGCTGATTATAAATCCATAATAATACACATATTATCACCTAATGTTGTGTTTCATCTTTCCATCAAGTCAGGTTCTTGTGAACATTATGAGTTTTGAACTTCTATTTGATAATCATGGCCTGTAGGCCTCATTGACCTGAGCTCATATCATGCTGCCACAGAATGAACTGTGAGCAAGGCCTGAAAAAAGCTTCATATACCAGAGCTGTGAGAAAATTGTTTATATCATTGAAACTATGTTGTGGTTGATTTAGATAATTGCCAACAGGTGTGGTTCCCATGGGGTAAGAATTCTATAGGAAATAGGTTACGGTGGGGGTTGCCATGGAAGCCAAAAAAGGGTGTTTCTAATGACAGGTCATTTTTGACCGGGAACACCAAGGGTGTACACAATTTCAATAAAACACCCAAAATGAAATGAAAATTCTCAAAATGTATTTTATGTGTTCAGATGCTATGTGTGAACAAAGTCATGGAGCCTTATCTTTTAGAGAGAAAACACAACAGAAGGGTTAAAAAAAAAATGAAATGACTTCATCCTCAAACTCTTCTTCATGTGATGTTGACTGCTAAATTGGCCTGCCTCCCAACTGACCCAGAGTATTTAGTCATTTCCTTCCAAATTGGTTTTTACTCTGTGACGAGTGACCTCTGCTACAAGTGAGGATTTTTATTAACCTACTTTAGTCTTTAAAATCCTTATTGAATCCTTATGTCTGTGTGCTTTCGTAAAAGATAGTTTATTAGCCTTGATCTCATATAGCGAGCAGAATTCATACGCCCCCCCCAAGAAAAAAGATGACATTATTGTTACATGTGGAGAATCATTAGAAATGGGACATTGACCTGTTTTGAGCAACAAAAACATTATAGGACTTCACTCTGTTCTCAAAACTCAAGCATCTCATGCTGAACACAAAGTGCAACAGCAAGACACGACGTCATTACAACGTCACAACTGTCTGGTTTCCTCTCCAACGCTAATGAGCAAGTGAGAGGGAGAGAGAAAATACCCTGATTAGTCTGGCAGCATCAGTGTCAGACACTCGGCGGGGCGTCCACAGCTCCGTGTGTGTCTGTCTGCGTGTTAAGTGTATATTCAAACACTTGTAAGGCTGCCAGTTGTCGCTCGATCACCTTTTTTCCTGCCATTCCTCCCTTTCTCACTTTTGTCATCTCTTCTTACTCGTTCTCCAAGCTCCAAAAACTCTGATCCCCGCATTCGTTCGGTCTGGCAAATGACTGCAGGCGCTGACAATCCACTGTCAGCACGCGCCGCCACAGTCAATAACGCTGTCCCGTGTCACCGCACTACACTGGCTAAAGCTCACATTTCTCATCCCTCCAAAAAACTGCTGCTTAACAGCCCTTCTCTGCCTTTGCCAATCCTGCTGAATGCATCACCATATCTCCCTCATCTCTCCTCTCCAAAAGCCCAGTTTTCGGTTCTCCAAATGACCAGAACATCCTTGGGTGAAGTGAATGCTGCATATTTTAAGGTCAAGCGTAGCACCCAGTGAAATACGTGACCAAATATGATGCGCTTTTCATGATGCCCCTGAATTCTAAGCAAGTGATGGGTGACTGATCTATAGCTGTCTCGCACTAACAAGGCAGGATCATGTAGGCTGTAGCCAAATAGCCAGATACACACTCAAATTGCATACGCACATATGCATGCTAGGGGAGCAGAGGGGCTCAGGCAAGTGTTACCAGAAGAATTGTAGGCTCTAGGATAATCCACTTCCTCTGTTTTGTTCTATTAACTTCAGTGTACAGACACATGCTTCTCGTGGCCAACAGAGGCCCAACACACACACACACACACATACGTCTGTCAGTGTCAGGGCCTGTGATGTCCAGCTCTTTTGTATCTGCATGAGGCTGAGATAATGGCATCTGTCGCTGCTCCTTTTGTCAGCCCTGTCCCCGGCCCCTGCCCACCGTTGGTCCCCATTAGCTGGCTGTGGCCCGCTGGCCCTCTGCTCCACGCTCTACTGCCTGACCGAGAAAATACAGGCGACGTCTGTCCCTTCATCTGACTCCCACTTTCCCTTGCCTCCCACTTTCTTGTCCTTCTCCACTTTCTCCCTCCGCTGCTGATCAAGGGTCGAGCGGTTTGGTGAGATGGAAAGGTGTGAATTTCAAATGGATTTCAAACATGCGACGGTTTGGTTTCATAATAAATTAGACTCAATTGTAACAGAAAGCTCAAACTTTTCTGCGAGTGTGCAAATGGTAGCATGAAAAGTGGGATTTCCTGGGCTACACACTTTTTTTCTAATACCTCAATATCTATTGAAATTCTGCATGTTTTCACTCCAGCATTTTCCAATACAGTTATTTAAATGTTGCATTGGAAAAGAATCAACCATATAGACTTAATTGATGTTTTTTAATACTTTATTACAAATGTTTCTTTAATTTTCCATCAATATCTTACTTACATAGAGGCCATTGCACATTTTTTTAAAAAGTTTTTATACAATTTATATAGATTAAATTATCAATATAGGTTTAATTAATCGTATACAGATAACACAGAAACACATTCACAAAGAAATAATATAAAAATACACATACACATACATACATCACATATACATTAATACACATATCTAAAGAAGTGACAGAGGTATAAGGGGGGCATTGAAGACTAGTCAATTCATCATTTGAACAATTAAATTTTAGAAAATAGTGAAAAGTGGCCCAAGAAAAAGACTTTCCCTATCAACAATCAGGAAGTCAATGTTTATAATCAGATGACCCAGAAATCCACAGATTCTCCCACATGATAAGCTGGAACAAGGAAATATTTATGCTTGAAAAATAACAAAAATGATTGGTAGTTGACACTTTTCTGTCAGTCGACACATCCCATCAGTTCAAACTCCCATTCATCTGAAATAAAATAAAGTGTCCACAGTCAATTTAAAGGCGTTGACAACAGGAGAAGGGTAGCAAAAAGAAATTCATCACAGCTCAACCCCTCAACGCCAATCCATATGGAAAAAGGAACACTTTGAATTCATTCTTTACAGCTGATATCTTTCCCGATGGGCATATTATTTGAGATGCACTTTGTACATATCATATCGACGGAAAAACTCAAAGTGTGCTATCGTTTCATTATGTTCCTTCATGTACAGCTGGAAACTTCTTCATCAGACAATCTGTGAGCTGTCCATCTCATGCTCCCTTGTCTACGCTGCATAATTACACTCACTGGAGCCGCATTAGCTCCCAATTTAACAAATGAAGCCTGTATTACATTTGTCACCTATCTGAGACATCTCACTCACATCATTTCCCCCTCGTCCCTCATAAGCATGGCTAATAAAATGTAAAGATGAGAGATAGTGGGAGTTTTATTAAGAATGTTATGGCAATATCATTGTTGTAATGATACTAAGACATCTAAGAAAAAGGGGCTGACCGGCGTGCGGAAGTGAGCGTGACATCACAGGCAAAAAGTATGTTCTGCTGGCTTTATTTCATTATTGGTTAAGGTTCCTTAATAGGGACAGGGGGGGGCAAAGCTGCGCTGCCTTTGATAAAGCAAGGTAATTTCAGCAGCCGCTACTGTATGATGCCAAATTACAGTTGTACATCATGCAGTTCCTGCTGCAGCTTCTTCAACTTCTCTTGAGTCTTCCCTTTCTTTCTCCAGCTCTCTCTCTCTCTCTCTCTCTCCATGAGGAAGGATTCATGCTGATCTCCATGTTGTCTGCGCTGTGAAGCAGACAGGCTGTTAGAGGCGTGAGGAGCAGCTGAAACAGAAGACAACAGCCCCATCTAGAGATTCTATTCAGACAATGTGTTATGGAGAGGATAGCGCATGATCCAGGCAATCTGAAAGTCAACATACTGTACTGTCGCTGACTTTGAGTTATGATTTCACTCAGCTCATATCGGACATTTTGACTCATTTAGTCAAAGGAGCTTAAAATATAGATTTTTTTTTTAAATGACTGAAAACCCATCTATTCAATCTGGTTTTTAATGTTGTGTTTTATAATTGTATGGTTTTAGAATGTATACTTACTATACTTTTTATTTCATTTTTATCTCTGTTTTATTTTTCTGATGTCATTTTGTTTGTTTGTTTGTTTGTCTGTTTGCAGGATTACTCAAAAAGTTATGATGGCATTTTGATGAAACTTTTTTGAGAGGCAGGATATGGTCCAAGAAACAATCTGTTAGAGTTTGGTGGCGATCCAGCATTTTTTAAATGAATCTTTACCATGGTGGGGTAGGGGCAATTACCAAATTAAGCGTCTTTTAAACCTGCTTACTTATCGCAAGTTATTGCACTTGTGGTGCTGTGAGGCTTGAATAACAAGATCAATAAAGACTGTGTTTATCTTATTTTATGAACATTAAAAGGACAATAAAGATTTTGAGTGACATCATTACAGGCCCAGTGTACCCTGGGCTCTTTCGCTACAGTGGGGACAAACAGCTTTGGACTCCAAATGACCTTCAAAGCATCATAAACGTGACCCGTCCCCTCATCTGAATATGAAGTGACTTGCAGATCAACAAACCATCAGGCTGACAGGCTTAACCTATCTGCCATTAGGCCGTCAAGACATCACACTTTGCTTTAATTCGCCATCTTTCAGAGTGTCACACTTTATATTCCTTGGCATGGGTAGGCTACATGCGGATGCATAATTTATCTCATATTAGCGCCTATTTGAGTAAGCATCAAAGCAAGGCAGCTAAGGTTGGAGGAGAGCTTAAGGAACCGCAGGGAAAGCATGGCCAGGATTAATACGGGAGATTTTTATAAGAAATTACTGGCTTAATGAAGTGGATAAAAAAGCTGTCAGTGTTTTATTGCATCTAAATTGTGTGGAAGTGGTGTTTAGCTGTCTCGCCTACTCCCCACATAATGGGTCGTGACAGTGGCTGTGAGGCTTATTTAACTTAACTGGTGAATAACTTGCATGGCGAAGCGATTCACGAGTTGTTTTTATATGCACTAAACCAGTGTGGGGAGGTTTTTTTTCCCCCTTTCCCTTCCTCACTCATTACAATCCCATACGAACAACAACTCAAGGGAACTAATAATTAACAGTGTTTCTAGCTTCATATTAAAAAAATCACCCAAAAATATTTTTTTGAGCTTTTAAGCAAAGGTTGAAAAGGTAATTTATTCTATTAACATACAGGAAATATCCAGATAATATGAACCTGACATATCAGTTCTGAATAATCCAATTTACTCGATTACGACGCTCGTACTGCACGTCCAATTAATGAAACAAGATTCTCTCTGTACTGCTCACTGTGGATATGGAAGCTGCTGACATTTATGGTGCTTTAACAGGCTGTAAAGCTCACCCTACAGGTTCCGTAAATACTGCATGCTTGCTATAAATTTAATAAGTAAGAAAACATTTATTGGGCCAGGAGAAGGGGGCAATAACGATACCCTGTGGGGAAAGACTGGAGCAGTCCTACAGCGCCACCCTGTGTTTGATTGCTTGTAGGTATAAATTAGATTAGATGGGCTGGTAAAGAGGACCTATTTATTTTGCCTCCTAAAAGTCACGCCCCTTTTGATACCATGGCAAAAAAAGAAATTGGATTTTTTTTTAAAAATCTACAACACATTTGTAATGTTATTTGGCCTGAAAATTACATTGTGGATGTTTTTTTTTTTTTACAGCTTTAGTACTTTGATACTGTTAAGTGTGGATATTGTATCATTTTCAACATAGTTTTGAAAATTAATCAAAGTATTGATACGTTTGATAGCTTTAGCCTCTTAAAAAGGTAGCTTTTTTATATAAGATGTTTTATATCATATATTCAGATAATGTTTAGACAGCTTCTAAAATTACCTTTGTTTCATGGACCAATTAACTACACTGACAAAAACAAAACGTAAATTTTCCTTTATTTCACATACTATAGAATCACTATACACCAGATTCAATCATCCCTCACAGTTTTCATGTGCAAGTGTTTATTTTCAGGTGATAATGACAAGACTGAGAAGATACTGGGCATGTTTTAAGAAGAAAGCTCACCAGATAACCCGAACAACTTTACTGGATAAAACTCAAACAAAGATGCAGTATCGTGACACCATGTTAATCCCGCTTCTTCATCCAGGCTCCTGGTCTTTAGATGCAGCCAGACTTCCAGCACCTCGCCACTGATATAAACAAATAGCAAATGCAGGAATGAACATTTATGTATCATTGTAATGGCAAAACTAATACATTTTGGTCTTGTCCTCCTTTATCTGTTTAATATTCTCGGTTAGTTTCATTTTCACTCTCTCACCCTTTGAATGCAATGAGCAGTCTTAACAATACAAGTTGACAACACATCAAAGTATGTATGCATGCTTGGAATGAGACCATTTTGTTCATGTAAATCCTGTTGGAACAGAGCCAAACAAGAAAATAACCCATGTTTTGTATGTAGTCATTTTGGGCAGGTGGGGAAAAACATGCTAATTTTATCCAGTTCCTCCATCAGTCCTGCACTTCAACAAGACGTCATACATTTCTGTCTTAAATTGCAACAAATATGGTTTTAATCATGACATATTTTCATCATTGTACTGAATCGTTTCATTATTTAGGCAGTGCTTTTACAAAGAACAGTTACTTATTAACTAATTTTTACAACCCATCATGTACTTAATCAAACGTTAGATTCCAGTAGAACGCACACAGAGAAGTTACTGTCGTCTATTGAAGAGTTTCATTATGCTAAGCTGCTGTTATTGAGAGGAAGGACATAAACGACACCATTTCTGTAAAGTTCATTCACCTGCGCAGACGGAGCGCCCAGTCTGGGATCTAATCAAAACCTTTCATATACACACACAACACGAAGACAAGGACAGCACAATCCCTTTTCATTCTGCTAACAAAACGACATTTTCCCTTAAAGAGTGAAACCAAAAAAAGTGAGTATTGGGCAGCATTCATGTAGGGTGAGGTGAGTCGTAGTGAAAGCTTGCAGCGCAGACAAGCTTTATCTACATAAGGCCATCTCTGAACGTGTATGGGTTAGGACTTGCAGTTCGCATCCACCGTCTTTTCTTTTTTTTTTTCTTCTTTTTTTTTAAATCAGCACAGAAGTGGTCGGGGCGGGTTCATCACTAGACAAGATTCCTGAAAACTGACATCACAGTTTGTCCATGGCGAGAGGTCACAACGAGGGTTTGTTTCTCCTCCTCACGTTGTTCGTTCAGAGGGAACAGCAGTTAATTATCACAGTCTGGAACCGCTTTACAAAATCCATGGAAGGATCCTGAACCGTTTCCTGTCCAGGTGCAGTTTAACTCTCCTTGACTTCCTCACAGCCAACAAGATGCCTTGCGTTTGCCTGAAACAAATGCATGAATTATTTCCCTTGCATCTTAGCTCGAGAAGCCTGACAGAGTGTGCTCCAGCGCCATCTCTCAGTACTTTAGATGCTCAGAGCAAAGGAATTGTGATTTGCACATCGGTGAGCTCCGCTTAGCAGTCTTTCCTCTACAGGCTCCCTGACCCTTGTCCGTCTTTCCTTTCCTCTACACTCCTTTTGTGTCTTTTTAAATGCTATTTTCCATCAGTGTCTAGACAGTGTTGCGCGGTGTGCCGTTCAGTGCAACAACCTTGGTGCAGGGCGAGCCCACTGCCTGAGAGCCCAATGAACGCTGGGTGGAAACACCCACCTCAAATACTTCATGGATGGCCTTCCGAAAACAGTGGAAGTTGTAGTCTATCAACCCTAAGGAGGCAAGAAGGATACAACAGATGATTAGATTTGTTAGGACATATATCTTCCCTTACAGCAGCAGTATCTGCACAAACAAAGTCACAAAAGCCTGTCAGTCAAAAATCGGAACGTTCTTGTGTTGTGGAAAAGAAGTCATGTTTGTTTGGCATGTGGATCACAGGATTCATTCACCTTAGCAGCAAAGTGAAGACTGTCAGCGGAGCAGGTTGAGGAATGCCACTGAAAAGTGACAGCCTATGTGGTGAAAAGGCTCGATCCCTTCTCGAATGTTGAAGCACCGACATTTAAGTAAGCGAACATAAGAATAGAGCTGAGCTAGCTAGCGTGCTGCTGGTTATGTTTGCAGGGATCTGATCAATTCTAGTCAGATGTTGTGAGTATATATGTAAGAGTCATTCATAATGAATGATCCATTCTTTATACAGAATGGCTTGTTTTGATACAGTTAATACTTCTGTGAAATTAGCATATGGCGTGTTTTGATCCTGACCCTCAAAGAACCGGAACCGAGAATCATCAAGAACCAGAACCGTAAAGTGGAACCGGAATCGGAATCAGAATCCAAACGATGCCCAACCCTAGTCATAGATGTAATTATGTCCTGACAATAACAAAAGGCAGAATTTCAGGTGAAACCTGAAGGAAAAAATACAGATTTATTGATGTACAACAATTCGGGAAAAAAAATGTAAATGTAAAAACAGAATGCAATGACTTGCAAAACCTTTTAACTTAATGCAACGGAAAACAGTACAAAGACACGATATTTAATGTTCCAACTGATAAACTTTGTTATTTTATAAATATATACTCATTCTGAATTTCATGCTCTAACTGGGGGAATGGAGTTTGAAAGTACCAGGAAATTAGAATTTATATATGAATTATGAAACGATATAGAATTAATACATGCTGTTGAATTGCTGTTTTGTGAGCTTGACCAACACTAAGGGTTAAAGGTCAGGAGGAAAATCAAATACTAAGTTAGTGGGGGGGGTTTTCTCAATAATGTACTTAAATGCAACACATTACATTTATAAATGTCCTTGTTTGGACTTCCCTGACCCGAGGCCACATTAGCCATTAGCCAAATGAGCTCCAGGGGACCACAGATTTCAGTGACAGGTTACCTTTGCGCTCAAAGCTTTCTTCTCGCAGGATGCAGACGAGGGCCAGGAACTTGGTGACCTCTTTCAGGTACAGCACAGTGGTGTTGTTAAGCTTGATGATTGCCATGGACTCCTTGTCATAGGCGCTGCCGCTGCCATCCTCCTTCAGACTGTAAAAAAAACACGCACACAAAAAAACAAACAATATCCTTCAGTGAAAATGTGAAAAAAAAGCCTGATTAAGATTTGCTTCAATAAAAGCATCTCTAGGAGAAACATGAGTGAACTTTAGATCTTAAAGCATAAGGAAATTACAGCAGATTCAAGTGATTGTTTTTCTGTATTTAATAAATACATTTATACACCATGATTTCAATTAACTTTTTATATAGGTTAAGCTTGTGAAAATTCAAGCTGCATCTAAATGAGGGCAAGAGAACAACACAACCATAACCCAAATGTGACCTCCTTTATTAATGAACTAATAAGATAAATCAAAAACTCACCCATAGATGCAGGAGACGTCGATGACGACATCGATCATATCGCAGCACAGCTCGTAGGACTGCATGTCGACAGGAGAGCTGTCTGTGGCGATGTAGATCTTACTGACCACGTCGAACAGGAAGGCCTTCTCTATCCCTGAATTCTGTCAGTGAAGAATATCATTCGGAGAAGAAGAGACGAGCAAAAGAGGGAGAAGTTGGGAAAATGAGAGGAAAGTAAAGCCAAACGAAAGCGCAGATATCGCTGCACCACGAACAGTTTTTGATGACAAACGTTAAATCGCTCTTTGATGAACTTCTGATTAACTTAATTCAAAAATAAAATATAACGTCTATAGTAAGAAGACTTCACAGCACTTGGGAAAAGAAGTCAATTTTGGCACATCATGTAACGTGGAAGCGCTTGTTACGTCGATTAGATAAATCTCACCCAGTGATTTCAAATGTATCACTGAGAATGTCTCCGAGTTAGAAATCCTGTGCAACATTCACACACTGGCATTTACATTCAAGGACTGTACAGGCAGTGGAGGAGCTTCTGACTATACAGCAGCATCAGGGCTAGCAGTGACTCACTGTTGTCAACAAGGTGTTGGCTGCTGTTTACTTACAGAAATGAAGATGTTTAGAAGGTTCTCCAGAGTGGGCAGCTGAGGAATGAGCTTCTGCACCACTTTGCTGAAGGCCTCGAAGATGGAGTGGTCGTAAATACTTGTCAAGTAAAAGCTGAATGAGATAGGGGGAAAAAAGGAAAGAAAAAAAAAGAAGGAAATGAATAAGCAGATAGCAGTAGCAAACGCTCCTCACTTCCTCAAAACTTGCTTTGAAAGCAGGTAAAAAATACAGACGGTCATGAGATCGCATGACAGACACTGAATGATAAGGTGTTTTAACTGAAGCGTTCAAACCTGACAGAAAAAAAAAAAACAGGAATAACAAATGTGAGCAAAAACGTGACTGTGGCAAAACTGGCCGCGCATGACTTATAGACTTTGGCTGGTGAGATATACAGTATAAATAAAAAGGTCAGCCCACGAGGAAGCCAGTAACCGTCTGCAGACACTTGGCAGGAGCTCAACCTTGCAATGCATTGCAATAAAGACAGCACCAATAAAAGGCCTTCTCTGCAACAACATACATCTCACTCTGGATATCTAACCGGAATAAAGAACCATCTCACGACACATAAAACATAGTAAATCATGTGCCTGAAGAGCCCAGACATCAGTACAGCTGCAGGAGCTGCAGTTACTCCGTGGAAAAGTGCAGGTCTTATTTTGATCGCCCATCGGTCACAATATGCCACAGGTATTAAAAATTGACAGGGTAAAAAAGGCAAAAGGCAAAGAAATCCATACATTTGACAAACAAACAAAAACAAAGACCACAATACTTAACAAATCACACAATTCATGAGGTTTATTTAAGAAAAGGAGCCACAGTGTGAACTACTGTCCAATGACGTTAGAGAATATGAACCAAATGACACTTGCTGCACTTTCTTTTTACATCTCGTGTGTAAGTATGTCAGACCTTTGGGAGCTTGAATCCTAACAGCTATAGTATCTGACGCATCAGTGATTGTTTCACATTAAGAGGCCAAAGAGGAATCTCACAGTAACATTGGGAATATGCAGGAAACAGGGTGTTGTACAATACTACTGAAACCACAGAGCTGGCCAGGTTTAACTACGGTGTCGCACACAAACAAACATGCCAATTTCAGTTTTCGATATGTGCCGTCGAGTTTTGGCAATTGAAGCACATCCCTAATGACAAGTTGTTGTTTTTTTCTCTCCTCGTCATCCGTCATGTGTTCTCTCGTGTTCTTGCTGATCAACAGAAAGAAAATAGACGTTCTACAAGTCCTCTTCCTCAGACAGCGATGATGTTATACTACAAGTGTAGACTCGACTGAAAGAAAAGCCTTTTGTGAACGCAGCCTTTTTTCTTTTTTTTTTCTTTCACTTTCAAACTCGACCCAAATTTGATGCAGTGGGAGGCGTGACCAGCTGTTTGGACTCTGTGCCGACATGTTAACATCTACCATTTGTAACGGCTGCAGGAAGTTGTTTTAGCAGCGAGGACTGCTGAGAGAAATGCTGAATTAATATGTTTAACTTAGCAACCCCACTTCCAAATAACCCAATTACTTCCTTGCATGTCCTTGCAAACAGCTTCTGTTTTCATTAGATAAAGTCAGTGGGAAGCTGATTCGAATTTCTTTTTTTTCTTTTTTTAAAAAGGTGGCACAAACCTTTACAGCATCTTTATCACAAGATGAGCTGCAATTATTACAAAAACCTGAAAGAAAAAGCATCTAACGTTGCAGTATGCAGATAGAGGATCATGTAAAATTTCAAAAGTGCCCTCAAACAAGACAATCTGTAAGTGATTTCAAATCTTAGATGTGGAATTGTTTTAAAAATGTCCTCCTTTTTTTTATGAGACTACTGATTTCTAGACTGAACCAACTTCTTTTAAGATTTCTTGACAGGTAAAATTTTCTTGCTGCACAGACAGACAGTTTCACTAGTATTAAGCCATTTTTCTCCTCAAATTCAGTGTTTATTTCTTATATTTTACTTCACACTCTTTTTTTGCAGTGTGAAGGTATATGGACAGAACTCACAGCGGAGCTTGTGGCCTGCAAGAATAAAGAAGTCTCTTGAATGGGTCTAAAAATATTTAAAGACTCTTATATTGACAGTCTCTGGTGTCACGACGAGAAAGGGGAGCATTCTAGCTTTGTAATAAAGAGAAATGACAGTGAAACTGAGATTAAACATGCATAGAATACATGTGTGAGCCAGATTACTAGAAAACACTGGTGCCCGTATGTAGAAGTGTGTTTAAGACACAATAAGTTGAAGAGACTCTCTAGATTAACATCCTTTCTGATTGCACAGGTAGCAGGAAAGAAATGTCTTCTTTTTTTTTTTTTTACCCCAGCACAGATGTAGAAGTAAAATAATATTAATGTTAGACAAGACGTACCTGAGATGCAGCTTTTCCAAACTAGCATCCGCCAGATCGTCATTGGCTCTCTGGTGGATGTCCCTCTGGGTCTCGATCTTGTGATCATCTGATAGGCCGTCCACTTTGTGGATAAACACCTCGAAGTTGATCTCTGGATTGACTCGGTAGGCCCGCGACACGGTGAGGTGAAGCCTGCCCAGGGCTTCCACGTAATCATCCTAAAGAGTAAGAAGGCAACGTGTTAAAAAGGGAATCGTGAAGTTGGCCATGAATGCAAAAGAAAACGGAAAACTTCCAAGTCCCATACTGTCTCTATTTCATATCAAACTTACCTCCTGCGAATGCATTCATGCACACCATCGCACCTTTACTTCTGCTATACTGTAAGCAGAGTTCCATGAATTGAGAACAAAATAATCGCGCTTCACTGAGCATTTAGATAGCATGAAAACAGCATATGACTTGGACGAGTGCCTCAATATTTCTGTGCAGCTTCAAATTAGACACAAAAGCTAAATTGCAATTATAATGAATATGCCGGGGCTAATTGCCGTCAGTAAAAGGAACAAGAAGGTCAAGACACACTGCTTATATAAGTGTGAAACAGACAACATGTATGAGGAAATGTACCACAGTGTTGTCTTCCAAAACAGCAAGACAAAAACAAGTATCCTCAAATGCTGAAGCGATTTGTATCTGATGCACCTCCTCGAGTGCAAATAAACCCTGCATTCAGATGAGCTATGGCTGAAATTGTATCTTGAGGTTACTTCTTAATAGCACTTAGTGCTATCAAGTGGATAGTATTGGCATAAAAGCCGTGGCCTCTAATTGGTCTTTTTATCCAGGCAGCTCTGGCAGTTCATCATTGAGTTTATTCTCGAGGGCTTCCACAGTACTTTATGAGCAAAATGTTTTCTTTGTGTGTGCAGTTTCACCTTTGGTAAATGGCAAGAAAACATGTGAAACTAGGTCCAAATATTGTCAGGTTTTGTATTAGTAAAATGTTATGTCCAGTCAGTAAAAAACACAGAAAGAGGAAATGCAGAAATCGACATTTTCAGTCAGGGCATTTGAAAGATTTTTTTCTACTTTTCCCCCCCAGTTCTTCACCTGAGCGTCGATGACAAATATCAAAGCCCCGGTTCCTCTGAAGATCATTTCGTAGTCGAAGGTCGGGTCGAAGAAGTCGACCTGCCCGGGGAAGTCCCAGATCTGGAAGTTGACGAAGGAGCTGCTGGAGATGTCGTCCTTGTAGATTTTGTTGGTGCTCTCCAGGAACAAGGTCTCATTGGGAGACATTTTGTGGAACACAACCTGAAATCAGAGTTATGATCATCTTTAAGTGGAATAAATGCAGATCACTTGTCTTGGTGATTCGATGTGGGTGAGCTGGAGTCCCAAAATAATAATAAGTAAAAGATAAATCCAAAAATAAGAGAGTGCTGAAAGCAGGAGATACACATAACCCATGTAACTATTTTAAAGCCCCTTTCAATTAGCTTTAGTCAAGTGGAGAAATAATCAACACAAAAATACCACAGTATATTGCAATTTCAAACACACTTGGACCAACTGTGGTTATTTTTATTAAATGCATTGATTATGAAATTAACATGAGTCTTTCCCATTTATTACGAAGACTGTGACAGTCAGTTTGTCCTGCCACAGCCTCATAATGAACTGAAAATATTATTCATAACATGAAAGATAAACATTATATTCTGTGCATCTTTCATTTCCAGTCAGTCTCCCCACCCCTTGCTGTACATACACACACCAAACACACACACCAAACACACACACACAAACTGTGTGCAGCGCTCACTGTGGCCCCCACCTCCCCCTTCCTATCAAAAGCGGGTGTCAATCATTGACATGTTGGTGTCAATGTTTACAACTTCCATGAAAGGATGAAGCGGAACCATCCTCCTGTGTGGGTACGGCAATCAGGCGAGCTTGTTTTCCCCTGCAAGTTTGATGTCAGCAAATAACAGAAATGTCAAGTTGATGTGCTAGTCTGCAGCGCATCTCTCTCTCTCTCTCTCTCTCTCTAGTCCGTCTGTCACGCTAACCTGTAGCTGAGCTGTCGGTGTCTGTTTTGCAGCCACTCCTGGGTTTGTGTTCTGTGACTTGAGAGGGGAAAATACAGCTATTTATTTTGTTCGATGAACGCCGACTGGCAATGCTGTTCGTGTACTGCAGCTCTCAGGAAGTCCGATGAGAAGATATCCGTGCTGCGTGTGAATATGCATTCATACTGTATGTGTATGAAACTTGCTCTTTCCAGCAGTCCACACAATATATGAGTGTGATGACACTCCCCAGAGGTGCTAAAAAAAAACATGAAATGATTATCTACTGCAGCCTCTTAATCAAGGTTTAGTTCCAACTGTGTTCTAATGCAAGGTGGAAAGCAATGGTTTGCCAAGGACTATTGACTATAGCATATAGGCTTCAGTTTATATTGTATACCAACAGCCAAGGTTCAAATTTTATTCTTTTCTACATTTTATATTTTCTAAAATTTCATATTATTTAGGTTCTACATTCTTAATCTTGCTCTTAAAGTTCAGTCGATCAATGCATTTAATTTAAAATATGCAAAATGCACTTTACCTTGGCTGGTTGTATAATTCGAGCACGAAGAAATTCAGGCGTCACACTCATCTGATGCAACACATGCAACTTTCCATTCAGCACATTAATGCGGCCTGCTTTAAAACAGCAGAATGCATCTGTAGGGTGAGGTCAAGGGTTGAACAGGGTGTTGGTCTTATGAATACAGTAACAGGTAGAATATAAGTTGTAGTAGGTGATGGTAGAAGACCTAGGAGTGTTTCCTCCAGCACTGCCATTCTGAATAAGTATGTGGGCCACAGGTCGCAGGCCAATGAGCCAGCAAAAAGCCAAATCACATGATTTTTCAGCCCATACTGGGGTTTTACAGGAGAGCATTAATCTGAGACTTGACAGTGTGTGTGTGTGTGTGTGTGTGTGTGTGTGTGTGTGTGTGTGTGTGTGTGTGTGTGTGTGTGTGTGTGGATTGTGGTGAAACAGCGCGGGAGCACTTCAGCACAAGTAACCGCAATTCTTTACTTTTGTTTCTTCAGGCTACATCTGTAGGAAAGGCTCCTGGAGTATCACGCTATATACAGCCTAATGCCACTTCCCCTTTGAATTTTCACATAAATAATAAAATATCATTGAGGGCACACAAGCATTTCATCTATTATTCAACCACAGTGCCAGTCTGAAAGTGGTAGACTTGAAAAGTAGGAGTGAGATAACTAGTCTTGCAGGATCACACATTTAGAAAAGGCATTTCAATCAAGGAATCTTACATCATCTTACCTAAAAAGAAGACCACTACTATGAATATCATAAAAATATTCTGATGTTAATCATGCAGGGAAGTGTGTAGGCCCTTTTCTTTCAATTAAATTGATCACAAGACAAGCTCCATCAGGATATGGCAAGTTTATTCCTCTGTCTGAGAAAATGTTCTGGGTAAAACACTGGGAGCACAGGCTGCTCTGGATTTAATGTGAACATGAAGGTGAGAGGAACCTATCTACAATAAAAATCCTTTCTCCCAGAACCCACTATAATTGATCAATCAGGCCATGATTTACGTGCAACGAATACAATGATCAAACTGCAGGTGCTGTGGTGACTGGTGCACTGATTTAGTGTTGTGACTTGCAGGTTGGAAGGTGTGGTCAGCTTGCTGTCATGTGAGAGCAGCACATCAGTCCTGCCCTATGCATTACAGCTGGGTTGGACTAAGATATATTTGGCATGTTGGACAGGTTTTTAACACGACAGTCACATGCTCTGTGTCCACATATCAGTAAAGATTCGCCTATCCTCTCAGTCCACCTGGTTAATCATTCACTAATACAGCTACACTGATGTTAGCTTCCATTGAAGGCTAAGTGCTACATATAAAGCTAGATGGACGCTTTTTTTGAGCTCACTTGCTCCACTGTCGTGTAGCTAAACATGTTATCTGCTGGTTCTTAGTTATCCTCACTTACGACATGCTAAACAACCTCGCTAGCTATCTTGCTAACGTCCCATTCAATTGCGTGGGGCTCGCTTCGCAAAGCTAATAGTTAACATCTTGGCGTACCTTCTGTATCGACGACTTGCCACTTCTTCTCAAACCCATGAGCAAGATTCTCGGTTTGCTGTCGGATGGCGCCGGGCTGCCCTCGATGTCGGCCTCCTCTTCACCATAACCGAAATCTTTGGGGAACGAGTCTGCAACCCCGTAGCTGTCAGCCAGCTGTTCCACCTCGTACTGAATCGACATTTTGACCTAACGACAGCAGCTTCCCCTCGTCCCCCCCTTATTTGTCGGTCACCACACCTGTGTTTTGTATCGGAAGATCGATATGAACCACAAACTAACGTCAAACAATGGAGATAGTTTGTCTGTAATGCCCAGGCTACTTGGAAACACAGAGCATGATCCCACACATTTCCTTAGGATTTCCTCTCTCTTGAAAAAAAAACTCGCTCATAGGTCCCACCCCTTGATTCCGATTCGCTGTTGGATTGAAAATTCCACAAATGATTGATCGAACCACCTGTCACTCTCGTGATGATTGTCGCTGTCACCTGACTAGTACCCAGACTTGTTTTGTGACCTATCACCCGGAGAAGCACATAAACGCACTCTCGATAGAACAGTTCAAATCCATTCGAGTTTGTAACAATAAATACAAAAATCGTGTACTTTTTTTCTGATTAAAAAGAGAACATTTAAACAAGGTTGTTAAAAACGAACCAGAGTGAGCAGCCCTGTTGTTCCCCAACATTACAAGCAGATGGCGGCAGAAATTCATTACAGTAAAGTTAAGAAAATCATATTTTTCAAAAATGTCGGTATAGCCCGTTAATATCACTCAACCATTTCACAATCTTCTTTTTACTCTGCGGCATGTGTTAAGTCAAATACATAGAAATGAATCTGACAAGGGATGTGGAAGCATTTTCCACGGAGGTCTATGATACGCATGTTTTCCATTCCAAAACAGAATGTCTATTGAATTTAATAAAACATGCCTTCTTTCCAGCGCCATAGCTGTGTCTTTACGATTTCTAGAAGCACTAAAGACATGATCCCAGTCCACAGAAAAATAAAACCATCAGGGTATGTCGACGTCTTGTTCTTCTCTAGTCTGTTGTCATGGTTGATATATATTGTCTGTTTTTACGCGGAGTACTTGAAGGCAGCATCAAACCCCGTGGACCACTTGCTTGAAGGAAGGACGTGATGTTAAACGAAACTTAACTTTTCCGGCCCGACAATTTATCCGCTTTCTCAAAGTGCTTGGACAATATCAGGCGTGACACAAATCATAGTATCTATAAGAGGAAAGTCAACGTAATTATGGCACATTATAGGGTAAGTGTGTTTGCTGTCGATTTATGTTACACTGATGCGGTGTAGAGACTTTTTGTCTAGTAGCTGTAAGCTAGCTAAGCTAATATTAGCAACCCTGGATGTCACCAGGTGTTTTTGATGAGTGAGCTGAACAACTATGGCAGCTTTTGGGATTGTAAATGTTTCTTGATAAACCGAAGTCGGGAAACAGACAAATGTCTTTCTGTCCCTCCTCCAGGCTTCAGACTCCAAACGGGAACAGTTTCGGAGATACTTGGAGAAAGCTGGTGTTGTTGACAGTCTTACCAGTGGTATGGAACTTTTCTCTCTCTGGAGGTCTTCCCTTACTGGGCCTGGCAACAATGCGCAAACTTCACTTTGTTATTGTATGAAAAATAATAAAACAACTAAAGAGACTTTAAAGCAAAGCTACAAATGAAACTTTTCATTCAGAGATGATCAACAGATGATAGGACTGAACTGGAAATACACTCCGTAGATTTAAAAACACATCACTTTGTTTGTGTGTAATTTTGCTTGGTTAGTATTTTTTTGTATGGAGAAAAAAAAAGCAACCTGGTTTTTTATTCCTTATTAACTTTCAATTATTATCTTAATTATGTAATCAGCAATACAAACAAAGAGATCTAACATAAACAGCACCAACAATTTATGCACCATAAATTTCTCAGGTGGAATAATATAAAACATTTGACACAATCAGTAATTAGTTTGTCCCCCCCATCACCATAGACTACAGCCACAACCTCCAGCCCCTCTTCAGTCAGCGCTGCCCAGAGTTGATGCTGAGTCTGTGGAGGATGCTCACGCCGTTGAACTCGCTCACTCGACCAACGCCACAGGTTTCCGATAACGTTCAGGTCGCGGCTCATGGCTGCACAATCCAGTGTTACAAGAACCGCCTCCATCATGCCCAATAGCACAATCCCGGTCATGTTGCCCCAGCTGTGACATTCTTGCAGATGTCATTTTCTCCCCAATCCTTGTTCCTTTTTTTGGGGGTTAGTTTAGAAAGGAAGTGGTCATGTGGGCAACACAATAGCTGAGTTGCCGCACTGATGTAGGAATATAAGAATGTTCTATTGAACCATTTCTTTCTCACTAAACAAATAACACATAATTCCAAGATCCTCGGATGCATCAATTTTAATTGTTTCCTAACACAACGGAGCAGTATAATAACTTAACCTAAATACAATAATAAGTTATTTACCTCAGGCCATGTCTAATCAAAGAATGAGTAAACAAGACATTTGCTGCTGACTCAGTTTCACCATCAGATTTTGTCAGTATCCAAAATGTATCGACATTTGATATTTGATTTGATATATTTGCCACAATTCTTTGACATATTTTTTTAACTTGTTTCTATTTCTCTCCCCCTGGAATTTAGTTCTTGTGGCTTTGTATGAGCAACAAGAGAGGCCCTCCAATGCTCTGGAGTATCCTTCTACACAAGACTCTTTCAAACCACTAAGTGATAGAAATTGTCTTCTTGGTTTAATAGTCAATTGAGCCTTGGACTCAAGCTCACCACCCATCACTGTAAACACCAATATTAATACAGAGAAATATTGATTAAAGAGCCACAGTTTGCTTTGGATTCTTTAACCAGCTCCTCCCAGATTTGTCAAGGAGCATCTGGGTGTCGCTGACCTGAATTCAGCAGACACCGAGGCCCTGCAGCAGGAGGTGATTGACCTGAGGCAAAGGTGTGCGAGTCTGGCAGAGGAAAACAAAGACCTCAGAACAAGGGTAAGCTTTTCCTGCTTGTGGTCGTTCAAGTCGTGTGTCATTTCACACCGTTTAAAACACCTAACTTTGTCTCTGCACATGTTATTACCAATGAAGGAGCACTTTATCGCCACTTCTATTGACTCTTGATAAACACAAATGTAGGAGTGGCTCATGTGATGTTTTAATGTCTGCTGACTCCGTGGTTGTTAGCCAAAGTATCCTGAATGTGTGTGTATGCGTTTGTTGATTTGTGTCAGGTGGCCACTTGATTTCAGTTAAACACCAAGAAATCTAAGGAAATTAATTTGAATGCTGTCATAAACAGTGACTCTTTTTTTGAGGTTCTAAATAATTATAAATATCTATGGAAAGAAAGCAAAAACTCTAAACCTGTCACGAGACGTTTAGGGTCACTAACAGGACAGGATTACAACAGTTTCATGCTAAGATCATTCACATCTTAGAGTATAGCTCTGTTTAGGATATTCTTGTGATATGATAGTTGTGTCACTTGTCATTTTGTGACATAAATAATCAAATTAAGGTCGATGTCCTCTCTTCTCCGTCTCTCTAGCTGCAGCGGTATGAACCTGAAGACGGAGCCACAGCCAACTAGACCAGCAGACCTGTGGTTTAAGAAAAGTATTTTTTGTTCACTGTTGACTCTTTGAATTTAAAGAGAAGATGACGCATGAAAGCGAATATTTTTTTAAGTAGCTGTGCTACTTTATGTAAATCTTAGTTCCCACTTAGTTTCTTAGAATCTAACTTATTCTGTATTGTATGTACATAAGTTCTTTTTTCTTGCACATTTAGTCGTTATAGATGACAATAAGTTCTTAAGACATGAGAGAGGTGTGTGAGAACATAACCAAAATCTGGTTATTTTTCTAATACTTTTATTTTTTCTGGCATAGTTTTAAACACACACTTGGTCCCAGTCCACACGACGATGTGGATCTCATGACTTATCCTTTATTTCCGAAGGTCTGATGTAAGTAAAAGTTGTAAAAAGCTTAAAAAATGTAAGATGCTAGTAAAATAAAGCAGTCTTGTAATTGTGATATTGATCATTATGTGGTCAGATACAGCTGTGTTATGACTTATCATAAAACATTGTTACTTGACATTGTAGTCTTGCACTGATGGAAGAACTTGTCTTCAGGTTGTAACACTAATAAAGAGACAAATGAAGACGTTTGGTATCAGAGCACTTGTGGGGTTTTTTACCAGCTCCAATCAGATTGTATAACTTTCTTTTTTTTTCCTCACAGTTACAACTATCAAATAGGACAGTAATCAAGCAGTGATGTAGTTTGTTAGGACAGTGCTGCTGTTTTAGCCACTGATTGATATGCACTGGAGTGTTTTATACCCAAGATGTACAGGTAATGCTGAGAAAACCCATTTTTGACATTGTGAATTAACATAGTGCTAATCTTGACATATTATCTGCTATCCATTGGAGACAAAATATTTTTTCCTCCAAAAATATGTGGCTGTGTAGTAATTTCTTTTGTGTTACAGTTTGTACAACATTGCTATGAGACAGTTTGCAAAGGCCCATCATAAGTCTACATGTTTGCCACACAACATCTTAGCTGTACATTGTACAAAGAAGACATCCCGTTTAAATTTAGCTCAGTGCAGGGCTATCAAAACACATGGCACAGCTGTTGGCTCAAACTATGGTAAAATAAAATGTTCTCAAGCTGATTTGGTAGAAATTCATGCATAGAATAGAAAAAAAGGTTTACTCCAAAATGGAAAAAAGGTCTGTTTATTGTATTAAGTCACCAAATGCAATTAATATAAATACCTATTGCATTGACTGAGCTGAGCTTTTAAAACATACCACATTATTTAAACTTATTTGTTAAAGATTTCTAACAGAAACACAAAGAATGGACCGTCACCAGTTTGAGGGCAGCTTAGAGTGCAGTTAGATCCATGAGTTTACATTTAGAAAGGACACCTGTAAGTACACATGGATCGCTGTGTGCCGTTAATGCAAATAAGGAAACGGTTTGCATGTTGAGATTAGATTTGCAGGTCGGGTGCTCGTCTGCTCGTGTTACTCGCCATTGATGTTTTGCAACTGGAGGAAGGCGGTCTGGGGGTATGCCTGGATCCTGAGCTGGAGTCATCCAGTGTCTCTGGTGTGGAAGGCTGGCTGTGATGTCTGGCACCTGATTTTGACTGGGGTTGAGAGCAGGGTGATTTACTGCTGGCTTTTGCACCCCCACATGAATCTGTGTCAGAGCTTTTACCCTCCAGCACTGTGGAGCATTTCACAGAGGCATGAGCCCTCCACGGCCTCTTTGATGCACTATCTGGCAGTGTGGGGAAGGAGGAAGAGTGAGGCGCCTTCTGTGGGCATTTTGAAGAGTCTAGGCACCCTCTTTCACCGCTGTCTTCTCCTTTGCTGTGTGAGGGAAGGTGCAAAATGTCGTAAGCCTCTTGCTTTGGATTCATCAGAGGGTCGCAGCACGAGCAGGGCTCATTGGTAGTCGAGGTGCAGTTACAATCTGGGGGGCTTTGAGCTAAACATTTGGAGTCATCCAAGTCCTGCTGAGTGGCCAGCTCGCCCTGGGGAGGAAGAAAAGTTGAAGGTTTGATAAGGTTTGGGTACATAATCGTGCCCTGCATCCGCTCCATCAGGAGGTTGTAGTCACCGGGTGCAGAGGCAACTGTCGACTTTCGGGTTGCGCTGGTGCATATTTGCACAACAGATTCTTTTTTACCCTTGTTAAAATAGAAGTCGTCAAGTTCATCCCTCTCGTCTCTCAGGTGAGGGTAGATGTCCAAGATGCCCTTTTTAATCTTCTTGTAACCCAGATGCATGATCTCCAAGATGTTCAGGAAGAGGGAAATTGCAGCGATGCATTGCATAAACACCATGAAGACACTTTTCTCTGTTGGTCTGGAAACATAACAGTCTACAGCGTTGGGACAAGGATCCCGCTCACACTTGAAGAGAGGGTAGAGGTGAAAGCCATAAAGGAGGTACTGGCCAATCATGAAGGCCACCTCAACAAAAGACCGACTGACGACATGAGCCACATAGGTGCGCAGCAGAGAGCCCCTCAGAGGAGCTTTGTTAAGCTTCCCCTGATCGAGCTGTTTCATTTCCCGCTCAATCCTCTTCCTGGCTACTGCCAACTCCACATCCACCAACTCCAGCTCCTTCCGCAGCAGACCCTTCTTCTTCTGCCGTGCCTTCTCCAGAGCCCGCAGCCTGTAGAGAGCATGGCCCATGTAAACCAGCGAGGGAGAGGACACGAAAATGACCTGCAGCACCCAGTAGCGGATGAGGGAGATTGGGAAAGCCAGGTCGTAGCACACGTTCCTGCACCCAGGCTGCTCAGTGTTGCATATGAAGTCAGCCTGCTCGTCGTTCCACACATCCTCCGCTGCCACCCCAAGGACCAGCATACGGAAGATGAACAGGATGGTGAGCCAGATCTTGCCCACCATAGTGGAATGGATATGCACCTCCTCCAAAATCCCCCCAAGGAAGTTCCAGTCCCCCATCTTCACCCTACCATTATGACTATTAGAGAGTCAGTGACAGAGAGAGAGAGAATAATTAGGGAAGAAAATCTGCTGAAAACGTCAAATTTGGTATCTATAAGGGTAATAGAACAAAGAATATACAGTATAATGAATATAAGTACAGTACACTTTTGAGTAAATAAGATTTTAAGATGTATAGCAAATGCATAATGAGGATATAAGAAACCCTTAAGATAAAATCCAAGCAACATTTGTCGTAAAACACCAAAAGCCCAATAGAATGTTAAATAATGAGTAACAGAAGTATAAAAACTGCCACCTCTCAAAAGGAAAAATGTAACATTTATTAGATAGCTAAGAAAAAATCAGATCCCATATTTTGCAAGAACAAGTATATAAAGTAAACAGAGAGGACTTGTACATCCAATGATCTGCTCCCTTGCTCAGCTACTTGCCGTTTCCATTTACCTTGCAGCAGTGTGGACAGACTGCCGGTGGTGACTTAAATCTCCTCGGGTCATGCAGCCCTGACAACAGTCACCAAAAAGTTTGTAAAAATCGTTAGTGCTCTCCACATGAGCCCCTGTGCATCGCCTAAATTTCAGAGACCCGCCTCTGCTTCAGTGTTGCCAGAAACAAAGTGGGAACAACTGAGCTGCAGCGGGAAGGTTGCCAGAGAAAGTCAATACTGTCAGCTAGATCATGGCCTCACAGTGATGGGTTGTAGCGCAGATATTGACCTCAATATTTGCACGTTCGGACATTTTTTTATATATATTTGTCTGGATACAACATCATTTAAACTGGGGTTTTTTTTGTTGTTTTTTTTTTTAAACCTTTCCAGACAAAAATGCTGCAGGCTTTCACAGCAGAAATGGGACCTCGCTGAAGGTGCATTTTGAGATTTATTTGGGAGTCTCCATTGGTTGTATGTCTGAGTAACCAAGCTGTGTCCAAACTGCATGCACAGGATTTGTTAGCACTCAATTGTTCAAATGTGTTTGCTCTAAATGTACAGAGAAGGAAATCATCACTGTGGTTGGAATATCCACATTATCAATACCAGTCAGTTATCCACGCAGGACTTGTTCAATCAATAGTTTTCTGCTCTAGATAAGTGGTCAATGAGTCAACATGTCCGATTTCATACTCTGCTGCTCCTCTCTGGATTTAATAACGTTCTCATGCACAGACACATTATTTGAGCTCATTTACAAGGAATCTATCACATTAATTAATGTTTGCCAAATTCTGTTCTTCACATTCAATTATAAATACCTTTAAATGATTGTGTGTGTGATGAATATGCTTATCTGAGGCCAGTCATGATATTACAGCTTCACACCCGTGATATGTTGTTATCAAAGGGAAAAAACTAACTGCCTTAACCTAAATCTAACCTTTCCCCTCTCACCTAAAATCTGTCATTCTGCCCAGCAGACCAGGCTTGAGGGTCACACTGGGGTAACATATTGGGTAAATCCCAGTGCTATTTCCCCTTTTGTTTTCCTCCAATCACTGAAATCATTTTTCACTTGTACTTCAGCCCCAGGACATCTTTTAGTTTACTGCCTATCAGAGCAATTCATTGTTTCAAAGCTGAATAGAACCAGGATGAAGCGCTCATGAGGAAGAAGTTATTTAAGTTGTCTGCACAGGAAATATTTTTTAAGTGAAATGTCCTGCATCCTTTTCCAGTATTACCTATTATTTTGAGATTTCTTTTCTTGAAACCACCTACTCTGTCAAAACAAACATTTTGGAGCAAATAACCATTTCATGTTTCAATAAAAATGAAATACGAATGATGCCCATCTTATTGAAGTTGTCCTTGTTAATTGCATATCTGAGAAAAAGTTTTTATTTAAAAAAATAAAAATAAATAAAATCCTTAAAATTTCCAAAATACGAAAAAAAGTACCTCTATGAGTACATGAGATATTTATATATAATGTTTCATGAAGAAATGGTTAATAACAGTTTTTGAGTTATGTCCCATAAACCCTCATCTGAGACAAATACAACTTGTTACCATGGAAATGGAAAAAAATAAAAACGACAAAAGGCAACATGTCATTTTATGACTGATGTGTTTGCAGAGTTTAAATGAAAAATTATTGATCAGTTTTTGACTTAAGCTCTGGAAACAGATGGAACTCATTCCTGTATCCCCTCCTCACTTTGTCCGTGGCAGTGATGATAACCTGGGTGGAATTTTGTGTCTCTAAGGATAAATTTCAGAAATCTGAATGTATTGGATTGGTGATGATAGTTTTCAGTGAAGCAGGGGGATATGTTACATCCAACAGTATCAAACTAAACATATTTGTTTTGGATTGAATATTTTTAAATGAATTAAGAATAATCCTGATTTTAAGAATTTGTAATTAGTTTATTGAATTCTTTATGTGACCATTATAATTAAATTATTACTTTTATATTGTAAGACATCACTAGAATCTTTACAATTTGACTCTTGCATTTGCAGAAGTCCAGTATATACTTAAGGTCTAACTGAATTAACATATAACAAAGTATTTGGTACGATTGTCACTTAACTTGATAAGTGCGAGATGTTCCTGAGTTGATGCTTCTGTTCCTTTGGGCCTAATCAAATGAAGAAACCAACAATGTTATTTTCAGGATTTTAAGGCAAGTTTCGTCATTGACTTTTTATATGAAACTACACAATTTCAGTATCAATTCAATGAATAAAAAAAAGAAATCTTGCAGATTTCCATGTTTCAGCAGGGACATCTGATTTTTTTGACTGCTGTGCTATATAAGGCAAAGTACAATTTCACAATGTTTCAGGGTCAAGTCATCATGATAATTGAATATTGATGCACTAAGTTGTATTGATGAGCTGAAACTATGGAACTTTCCATACTGTAAAATAAGAAACGCAGTCACTATATCTGCTAACTGATAAATGGAAGTACTGTCATCAGACAAAATAAATACTCCTGATCAGATTCAATTTGATATAAAACAAATGAAACATATTTTATTAAAATACTTGAGCTTTGGAAATGCAAAACCAGGAGTATGAGGTCTCTGGTCATAGTGTACTTGTAGTCTCAGATAAATTAAGAACATTTTCTAAAATAGCACCTGTTTATGAAATAGTCGGTACCCCACACCCCTTTGACACCAGATGTAGAACAATGATATTAAAACGTTTTCATTTATAGATTTACGGAGAAGAAGATGGACTATTACTAAAACCGGAACTTATACCCTGCCTTCCGTACAATTCTGCACGACACAAACCGCTGTTTAACGTTAATACAGTGGATTGTGTTTCCAAAAGCTAGATGTCCATATGTAAAGACAAAGCTTTGTATTTCCAAACTTTAAAAAAAACAATGAGTACACAGGAAAAAATAGTCAGTTTCAACATGTTATTAGCCACATCCTGTTGATAAAATGTGAGTGGACCATCAGGGCATTAAAGCATTTACAGAAGGGGCAACGCCAACGTTGTTTACATTCATCCCTCTTCCCAAGACGTCTTTATAAACTTGTTCTTATTGGTGCCGTCATAAATCCAATCCAATCCATTTCTTCATCCGTTGCTGTGTTTAATGCAGTAAGGAAGGGATTTCATCGTGTTTAAAGGCACATTTCATGACTACTGGAAGTCCATAAAACTGATGATTCAACAGATTATTGACAGCATAGAGGAATATGAAATCAAACAAACTGGGCATTCTTTCATAGTAAAGAAGAATGCCTTGAAATATGACCAACTTGTTCACTAATTTCCTGATCATCGTGAAAAGAATAAAAAGATCTAAAATGATATAAAAAAAAGAAAAAAAAAGAAAAGATCAGATCTGGAATTAAGACACATGTCAGTTACTCACTGCATAAAACATCTAATTTAAGATTTTAAAAGCCACACTTTCCATCTGCAGCGCTAAAAAATTAATAGCAAAAGGCACCCTGGCACTTAAACTAATTAATACAGCAAAAATTTGATATAAAACAAATGTGCACAACATTCACAAAGTCCCTGAAGAGCAACTTTGCTCTGAAACACATCAGTAAGCTTCTTGTTTGTAACATCAAGCCATTATTTAGCTTGTGAGTGCAGCTTGGTGGTCCTATGATGCCGGGGACAGGAATATGTTGAAGAGCACAGCAAAGAGCACAAACGCTATGTAGCCCACTATGCACAACCAGAAACGAGGGTCTTTGAGTAGCTTCTTGTTGTAGGCGCTGAAGAAGACGTAGCCGATGGTCATCCCGGCCACGATTCCTCCAAAATGAGCCACAAAGGACACCTTAGGAGGAGAGAAGTATGAGTTAAATTGACCACAAACCCTCGACTACTGTCATCTGACCTCACTGAAATGTGAACACCCATAAACCTGCACGACCAGTTTAACAGCCAAAACAAATTAGGTGAAGAGAAGAAGAGACGACAATGTGGGGAGGGGAATTGGAATCAGGTTTTTGGAGTCTGTGGTGATCAGTTTAAAAGACAAGCTTCAGCAAACAGGAAGAAAATATGCTTTGAGTGTTTAATTCTTCAAAAAAGAATATCACCATATCTCAATGCGGATCACAGATTTAAAAGCAGCTATTATGTGGAAAATGTGTTTGTTTTTGCTTTGTCAATTAGAATTAGCCCATACAGAGAGGTATGCATCTCATGAATAGTCAAGTCCCAACAAGAGCGACTGATCTCGCCTGTAGCCACAAGCGAATGAATCCAACACCAAACACTGTCATCCTGGGGCAGGTTAGCTGGATTAGCTCTTCCCTCTGTAGGCTCTCTCTCTTTTTAATCTGGAAAGGTTCAGCAAGAAAATTCATACCCTCAAACCAGCGTCATCGCTGGCAAACCTCCTGTAGAAGGCAAATCCAAAATCCACCCCAACTGGAGAAAGAAAACACTGTTAAATTGAACATATTATAAGTATGGAATGACACGAAGAGTTGAAAACACACAGAGGAACGTACCAAATATCACTATGACGAGGATACGAAACACTCCGAGGAGAGGAATCATCTCTCGGAAATTCTGTGAATCGAAACATTCAACAGCTGTAAAGAATAATATACTAATATTTTAACTTAAGTGCCATCTAGTGCATTATAAAATCACACTGCTACACAAAGCAGGAACGCTAGACTTCCAGGTCAACGTACTTAAAAACTAAGAGATTGAACGTGTGCTCAGTAGTTAAGTAACATAAAATAGTTCCCTTAAAATGGCATTCCAATAAATCAATCAATGAGATTTATTTTGAAAATGTGACAGTGATCTGTTGTGGTAAAAACACTCTGCCATCTGCAACAAAGTCATAGAGTCAACGCCCTTCTCACACATAAACTTCATGTAAACTTACCACCACTGCGTTCATAAAATAGCCTCCTACTAGGGCATAAACCCCCCCAGAGGCGCCCACCAAAGCGCTGACAGGATCAAAGATGGAGCTGCACAAAGAACCTGAACAGAAAGAAAAAGGATTTGTTTTACAATCAGAGGCATTTCTGAGACTCACTTCATGTTGGATGTCTGTCTAATTGTGTATCCAGGATTTTGAAAGCCGCTTTTGTAGCGATTCGGTTGTGCCAAATTGACTGTGTCTGGGGGGGGAGAAAAAAAAAAAGAAAACGAGTGATGCTAACCTGCCAGGACTCCTGCCAGGTAAACCATTCCCACTTCAAATCCCTTGTGGACCATTTCCAATGGGATTCCTACCAGCAGCTGGATCACCAGGTTCCCTATGATGTGCTCCACACTATAGAGAGACAGACATGGAGAATAAGTTTAATGTTACTTTACCCTGATCATGAAATGTATAAGTGGTGGACAAAATAGCAGGAATATTTTTAACCTTGTGATAGATATCAGGTGTTTTCACTGACAGGTTCATGTTTACCATTGTGTTACATCATCACCTTTTCTTTTAACAACACTCAGTAAGCGTTTGGAAGGGAGGACTGATTGTTGAAGTTTTGAAATTCTGTCCCATTCTTGCTTGATATACGACTTCAGTCGCTCAACAGTCCCAGGTCTCTGTTGTCATATTTGGGTCTTCATAATGCACCACATATCTTATATGGGGGACAGGTCTGGACTCCTTTACTCCGAAGCCACGCTGCTGTAAGGCGGCTGAATGGTGGCTTCATTTACATTGTGTCTGGATGGCAGCATATGTTGTTCCACTGCTTGTATGTACCTTTTAGCATTAATGGTGCCTTCACAGATGTGCAAGTTGCCCATGCCATGGGCACTAACACCCCCCATACCATCACAGATGCTGGGTTTTGAACTTTGTCCTGGTAACAATCTGGATTTTCCTCTTCAGCCCGGAGGAAACGACATCGATGACTTCCAAAAGAAGCCTAGAGAATTCGTCAGCCTCTCTGGATGCTGTTGATTTATGGCTTGTGCTTTGCATGGTAGAGTCTTATGTGGTCTTCATCCTTGCTACTTCCATGCAGAGAACAACATAGAATAGAGTATGAATAGAGTCATCCAGTTAGCGTTGATGAGTCACTGTGACTGTTCCTCTTCACTAAGCTTGTTTTCCCATGAGCCTCTGTGTAGTCATGATTTTTGGATTTCCTGTGGAACAATAAACGTGGTTTATGTCCTCATGATCTCTGAGACCGCCTGTTTGCCACATCACATGACCTTGAAGTGTTTTGACAGATGTCCCAGTAATACAGGAAATACAGTAACTGCCTGGGCCTTCTTGTACCTCTATAAAAGAACAGTGGCAGATTTAAAACTAACATTGAGGTAATGTGGCAAAGGGGGACGTTTCCGAATCATGACGACATGCACCAAACACAGGAACCCTGTAATGAGCAGAGGTGCAGTGGTTGCAGCCTACAGATTCCAAAATGACCACAGAATAGAATCACAAAGATTAAGCCTAACTTATATTTACTCCAGAGCCATGATCCTAAACTGTGGTAATTTGTCAACTTCCAGGCACGATTTGAGTTTCCATCATGTAATTAAGGTACCTAGAAGGTCTGCTGATGGATGCTTACCCAGCATGGACAAACATGTAGGAGATAAAGCGCCATGCTTCCTGCCTGCACTCAGACTTGTATGTAAGGGCGCTCTTCCAGATCCCTTCGTCCAGAGTCACCCACTGCTTCTGAGGCTTCCACACAGCATAGTAGATAAACACCGCCAACTGATGAAGAGCAGAAAACATACAAAAAAGACTTCAAATAAGAGATCAAGAACATCAAATAAATCATTTTTGGTCCATGAAACACTATAGAGTGCCTGGCTTTAGGTTAGCAGCAGCAGCAGAAAAAACAACAACCCCAGAACAGCTGAGAAAATAAAGAATGAATCAGAAATACAGATGTTGAAGTGTGTTAAACCGAGGCCAGAAAAATCCCCTGGTGAATGCTTCCATCTGTACTAATATAAAGTACAAAGACTGGCTGACAAAGACGACTGCAGCTCAAGTCAATAACCTCTGGCTAAATAAAGGAGCTCCTCCTGCAAATAACAGCATTCACAGACATTTGAATGCTGTGACATTTAAAATCTGTGAGCTACAAAGTGTGAGCTGTTCATCCCAAGTATTAACGGGCAGTCTGTACAACACTCAGTGATGAGACAGTGAAGCAGCCGTCAAACTATTCTGACAGCAGGAAACATCAATTTTGTATTACCATAATTGTTTTTTTTTATTTTTAAATGTGTGGATTCATTTAAATCCATCCAACCAGACAGCTGCAGCTCATCCAGAGTGAAGCTGACAGAGTCCTCACCAACACCGAGAAAGTAGAGCACATTACACCAACCCTCAGATCACTACACTGACTGCCTGTGTGTCAAAGGATAGATTTTTAAAATCTTATTATTGGTCTATAATGTACAAAATGGTCTTGGGCCAAAATACATATCCGATGTACCTGTACATTATGAGGCATCCAGAGTAGCTGAGGTCTGTTGAAACTGTCAGCTCCTTTAAATCAGGTCTTAAACTGTATTGTATCCCATATATTCAAAACGCTTCTCATCTACTTTTATTTCTCTCTCTTTAATTTAATCTCTAATCATTTGCTCGTCTTTGCATTTTTATTGTCTTTTATTTGCAATTTTATTGCATTCTGATGCCTTGCTTTTAACAGTCTCTCATGTTCTTTATGGATTATGTCTTTTTGATGGTCTTTATTTTTTTTTTCAGTCTATGCCTCTATAAAGCACTTTGAATCGTCTTGTGTCTGAATGGCGCTATATAAATAAACTTGCCTAACATACGGGCATTTTTAAATGCAATCCTGCGTAATCATTTCCGTATTCCGCCATAGTTTTATGGAAAAATGAGGCCACAGCAAACCCCCTCTAGCTATTTCAACAAATCGGCCACTGATCCTCCACAAACTCATTCACATTCCACCAGATGTGTTTATTTACCTGAATCTAAAAGTCTAAAGACAGAGACTTTCTGTTTGCAGTCAGAAAAAAAAGGATCTCTGACTCCTACCGGTGAGGATCAACTGTACCAGCTCTAATCTAAACCTTTACAATTTAGAGTCACCAATTCACTTATATAACATGTGTTTGGACTGTGAGAGGCGGCCGGAGCACCCGGAGGGCACCCAACCAGACAGGGGAGACAGTGTAAACTCCACACAGAAAGGCCCCTGGTCTGGATTCAAACCTAGAACCCTCTTAGTGTGAGGCGACAGTGCTAACTAACCACTTCACTTCACCACAATACAGAACCTATAAACAGTCAAATATGATGAATTATTTCCCTTATGCTCATTATTTAAAGAAGTCCCTCCCTGGCCTATATAACATCACCTAAATATATGCTGTAATAAACACAATTACAGCCAATCTATACAGTAATTAACTCCCAGGCAGCATGTAAGCAAAAGTAGGCTGCATGTATTAATTGGATCACAGAATCTATACCGAATGTCCCAACACTTATACAATATGATGTGTGCCGTGTGCAGTCGGAGCAAGGCTACCTCTGCAATACTGATGAGGATGATGAAGATGGGAGGAGGGCAGCAGTTGGCCCTCTCCAGGTACTTGCTGCGGGAGTCTTCTGGAAGCATCCATTTGGAGACAGAGTGCTGGAACTTCTCACAACATCCCAGCTTTCTGACACCGTCCGGCTGGTCTGCTTCGCCCCTGAACCGTCTGCCGTCTCGGTCCACAGGAAACGGCTCCTGCTGCTCGAGGTCGATCTCTTCCATTACTGCTCCAGTCCTGCACGGCAGATCACACAGTCAGACGGAGGGGTGACGACACACACCTTGAGATGATATGCGTGCAGTACATTTAAGAGATCAGATCATTTTCACACTGTTTATGCTGTAGCTTAAATATCTCTGGGTGCATGTTTACATTGAGGACAATGTTTCATATTATGACAATATTGGATTTTATTGTGATTTTAAGCATCGATGTGATAAAAAAAAATTTAATTTTTAGGTATTTAATTTCCTGGAGGACCCAAAACATTCTTGTGTTTGGTTATTTTATCATTACAGCTGCAAACAAACAAATCCCGCCCCCCTGTATGGCTCAATGCAATTCAACACCACAAATTACAGCATCAGACTAACCATAAAACTGAATCAGCACCTCTAAGACAGTTTTAACAAAGTGTGAACATTATACCTTTCATGAGGCTGTGATTTATAACAGGACTGTTTTAGACAGGGGCACATAATAAACTGGGAACTATTCTAATATTTCAACTATAACTACTCTGATGATTTAAGACGACTAAAGAATTTAAGCACCGTGAGTTAATAAATATGCTATCACAAACTAATCCCTTAAGTACTTCTGTCATACAAGTAGGCTGACTGACAACTAGGACTGTTATGTTAGTGATTAATCTACCAACTTGTTTTGTCTGTAAGAAATTGGATAATAGTGAAGAATGTCAGCCATAATTCCCTCAGTCCAAGTTTTAAAATGCCCTCTTGTGTCTGAGCAACAGTCCAAAACCCAAAGATCTTAACTTTACTGCCATATATGTCAAAGAAATTAAAATTCTCTCAAGAGAGGCTGGAAATGTTTGGCATCTTGGTTAAGTATGAATAAAATCTTATTTTCATTCAATTGTAACAAAATAAAAATAAAAAAGAGAGGCGAATTTCTGTTGATCAACCAGTCGAACTATGGAGAGGGAAATATTTAAAACTCTACTGAATACAACATGAAATGTCCAATATTACATACTTCCTATGTGCAATAATGTGAACTTAAATGTCTGTTCACTGTATAACCCACTGGTCTTTTTTATACCTTACTTTTTTTAATTTTCTTGTTCATGTGTTGTTCTTTTGTAACAGAGGTTTGACATGTTTGCTATCTTGCTGCTGTAACACTGCAAATTTCCCTAATGTCGGATAAATAATTATTTTATTTCTCAAATAAAAAAAACATGCATGATTGTGTCAATTGCCCAGGCCTCGAGTCCAAGAGCACTACGATGTTCTTTTCAAGTGAAATAGTTCTGGTTTAACTGAAAATGGATAAATGGACAATAAAACTTAACACTCTAGACATGAGATAGTATTACTTCCTCTTTTAAGACCAGGACTGAGATTTAATAACTATGATTTAAATAATGTGTTTCTGCCAGAACATTAATCTGACAGAGGATAGTTACAGTACAGTGGACTCATACACTATTAGTTATTTGTGGCCTGTTAATTAGCGTTTCCTGTGTTTGGGCGTTGCTGATGACAATACTTTGTTTTAGTGGGTTGTTGATCCCAGACCCCAGTCAAAATAAAGCTATTTTTAAAAAGGCTTTCTTTAAAGCGTTTACTGAATGTATCTTTGGCCTACTCACCTAAACCTTCGACAGGAAGAGTGCAGAAGACTCCGACAGGTCCCTCACGCATAAATACTGATTCGAACTAATTCATACAGCTCAATGTGAGAGCTGAAAATACATCCATACGCTTTATTTAAACACTAAATAATATCGTTTTCAGCGCCATTCCTCCATATGGTTCAGACTGCCCGAGGAGTGCCCGACAAAACCCGACCGTCCCTGTGAGGTCGGAAGAAACCCCCAAAAAAAAGAAGCCCTCGGATATAATTATACCCCTCTAGTTGCTTTTCCTGTTACAAACTTCCTTCCTCGGCCCAAACAACCCGCTGATATTCGCCTCTTCCTCTCAGCTACAGCACTGTTTCCCAGAATGCTGCAGACATTAGCGTCTGCAAGCAGCGCGCGACAACAACAGCTTACCTGTTTCCCAGTGCCACACCTGGGATCTGTGACGTCACCCACACGATAAACCGCCCAGGAGTGCAGATCGGCTTCCCTTTACAGACGTCCTCCCTCCTTTCACATAGCTCAGATTAAAAAGGCAAATAAAAGCCACCACCTTTGTCATATAATCAAATGCACTGTACCGCATTTAAGGGGGCTTAGCTCCCACCTGTAATTTAAATAATTCATTTGCCGTCATTGTCCACAAGGAGGCGCTGGAGTCCACAATTAACAATGCTGTGCCTTCAAACGATTACATTGCATGCTTTTGGGAGAACACTGTGGGCTTCTGTGATTTGCAGCCTCCCTATTATTCATAAACATAGCAGCCAGTGGGTTTTGTCTTTCACAAGGTCTCAAAATTACACTGTATATTAATACTAACCCAGCAGACATAACAGTGACCTGGGCTAGAATTCCTTTGAGCTGTCTTCAAAATAAATATTGCACATTAAAATGACTTTACAGACCTTCTGGTGAGATTAAGGCTGCAGCTGAAAATCTCTGTTTGGTTTGGAGCAGCTGTGAATCAGGAGGTAGAGCAGTCATACACTTAGAGCATTGGTGCTTCAATATTCGCTACCCAAATAGCTGTTCCAATGGTGTGCAAGTGATGGTGTGAATTATCACCCCAGATGTGCAAGTGCATGGTGTCCTCTGACACCACCATTCTGATGGTCAGACTAGAAAGGCGGTTTCCATTTTTAAAATGTCATATTTCAAATATAGTATGTAAAAAAATAAGATATTCATTTTGCAATCATGTAAAACAGGAAAATGGCAAATAATGGCCGTAATGGTGGACAAGATTTAGCATTTCTGCATTGACATTTAATAGATCACCTGTTTAAGCTCTAGGTGAGACTTTTCAACCAGTTTTACATCATTTTCAATTTTTGAGCTAAAGTGAATGACAATCCTTTAGAAAAGTGGGCAAACTGAAGACTGTGATAAGATCAAAAGCTCCAGAACTGCTACTACACCTTGCATTGAGATTTTTTTTTTCCAACTGCCCATATTACTAGATACAGATGCTGGCTTGAAACAAACAGACAACAGATTTTAATCACAGAACTTTTATTTTTTTCAAAAGGGAGAAAAATCCACATTCTCAGGTGAAGAGTTGTGAGGGGGGAGGGAGAAGTAGGTCGACGTGAGAAGCGGGAGCCTTTACATACAGCTGCTGGAAGGTTATACAGGATGATAACATGAGCCAATAAGCTTTTTTTCTACAGCGCTGGCAAGATATCTGACACAGATCTGCTTTAGGCAGGATTTCCAGGAAGAGTATATCAACAAGAAAAAAGGGGCAAAAAAATGGGTGGGCTTCATACGTAGTTTATCCTTCAGATTCAGATAACGTTTGGCCAGCAGCAATCATTTAAAAGCAAGGATTCAGCTTTTGGGTTTAAAAGAGGATAAACCATGGCACCCAAACAGTTTCAGTTGGAGGGGTTAAAAAACACATTGGTAAATAAAATGAAAATCAAGTGGAAGAGGGCAGTAGAAGAGCAGCCAACTGGTGAGAGGAAGCTGGGATCTCATCATCGATGGGAGTTCAGGAGACATCTGGAACACAAATGATTGATACTGTAGATGAGTGCTGCGGTCAGATGCACAACAATCACATCATCATTTTTAATCTCAAACAACCGATTCAACATGAAATGTATACTTTGACAGAGGTTTTTAGTCTTAATGAAGAAAAAGGCAGTTTCAGACACTTACAACTAGCAGGCCGGGCTCCGTATCTTCGCATTATCTGGTCTTGTGTGAATTTCACAAAAGATTCATATTGTTCTGAAAGAGGAGCAGATCAAAGTGAGGATGTGTGCTGCAGATGGGATAGAAGACTGAAACGACATCCACACCAAGTTGTCTAATTTCCATGTGAAAATATCTTGCATCTACATCAAGTCTCTCTTCCACCCCGTCTCACCCAAACGGCAAAGCAGCAACACCTCTGTCCCGTTTTCAGCAGGCAAATCAAAACAGTGCGTCAGAAAACATTAAGTGAAGCTGCTGACTCTCCTCTGTTCAGTCTCCTGCTGCTCTCTATGATCACCTATTCTGTTTAAATACAGCCAAACTCAAAACACAGCGGTTCTCGTTCACGCAATTTTCTAGTTCTGTTGGAAACACAAATGTAGCTGGTTAATATTACCCGTTGACCAGCAGAACATTCACAAACTGCTGTGCTGATTAAATTGCTATTTTACAATCAAGATGTCTGACAAAAAAAGAGAAACATTATGTTCATTCATGGTGACAGCTGCACAGTGTGATCAGCCAGGCCTTTATTGGCATTTAAAATATGTGATTAAAGAATAAGTTCAAGTCAAAATGTTTTCTGAATACAATTTTGCTTCAGTTGCAAAATCCTCATGGGACTCATTTCCTGTTGTTCAGTCTTTGCAAGTGAAAGCATGAACTCTGAGGGAACAATGGATGCCAGCACTGGAGACGTCATTAGTTATGATATGAAAATCATGAGGGAGGACGCAGGGTATTTCCTATTACACTGTGACACGTCTGCTGTATTTCACTGCCAGAATGTAAAAAGTGCTGGAGAGAGGGGGGGGGGGGGGAGGGAGGGAGAGAGAGAGAGCGAGAGAGATAAGATAGACAGATATTCACAGACTGTTTATTACCTGCGAGTTTTGTGTTAAGGATCTGTTCGTATTCCTCCCGGATCTTCTCCTCGTGGTCTTTAAGCAGCCGCTCACACAGGTAGCTCACCTGCTTCAGTGTAAACGAGGGTTGGTCCTTCCTTGAGGCACCTACCAAACACAAGGTCACATCAGGTATGAAAAGGCCGAATCATTCACATCTGTGGCGCAGCAATAACTCACAGAGACAGGAATGTTCTCTCTCTCCAGAAATAGGTGCACGGCCAGGTGCAAGTTTACAGCTTTGCTCTGTGTTGTCCCTCACCTCTGCAAGCCAATAAGAACCAGCACTAATTTAAGCTCTACAACTACAAGGTCTGGGGTAACTGCCTAATTGTACTAAACACATCAAATTGCACCACTACTGTATTGCTGCAGCACAAATTTATTCCAAAGCAGAGTAGAAACAATAAGGAAATGTACCATGTCTGTCAATATGACCGAACAAATATGTATGCACATACATGAGCAACAGATGCAGACACACAACCACCATTTACACACATTTCTGGTGCCGATGTACCTAGTAAATGATTGACCTTTCAGTATACACACATCTGGTGTATAACATGAATGTCAAAAAAAAAAAGGAAAGACTATATGGAGTGCCATTTTGATAATAAAAACATTGTTTGCTTTCTGAGGATGAATCCATCAATCACAAAAAATTCAATTATGATTTGCTTTTCGGGGTCTAATCAGTGGTTTTGACTTTAATCTGTATGAAACCTGCATTTATTGACTGCATCTATTTATTTATGAGCTATTTGCATCACAGTAAATTATTCTGCAACTCTTTTGCACATCATAAAAGTTTTATTTGTTGTCATTTCACATATGATGAAAGTATTGCTTATTTGGAGTCACATCGGATCACATCTTATTCTGTGATGATAATAAAAAGTATTAGAGTGTTTGGGTTGGATTTGGCATCAACAACTTCAAATCTGTCACAAAAGTCACATCTGGAGTCACAATCCCTCTACACTTCTGATTGGCAGCAGTAGCCTTTCTCTTGAGACTTGAGTTTGTCATGGAGGTCCAGCCAAAGGTCGTTTGGAAGGCCTACAGGAATGAATGACCTAATTCTAAGGGGGGATAGCAGAAAAAAAAGATTGAATTATTTCATTATCATCTAATTGATTATTTTTTCTGCTGCAGTTCAACACTGTCTTATAGCTCTCAGAAAGACCCTAATAGAGGTCCGGTTCGAAAACAGCACAGTCAGCTGCCCACTGACATGTGGAATGGGGAGACATGCTAGAGCTGTGCCTGACTAGAAGACATGGCTGTCGGAGTAAACCCTATCAACACCAGTTTGTGTACGTGTACAGCCAACAGTAAATGTCCTTACCTGGTGGGGAGCTGGGAGCGTTAAGGGAGGAGCTGGGGCTGGAGGCATCACTGGAGCTACAGGCCTCAGTCTGGTTGAAGGCCCCTTCCAGCTGCCGCCGCCTCTGGATCCGGCTGTACTCCTGACGGAGGTTCTGGAAGATCTGCTCTGTAGGGAGCAAACAAAAGCATAGACAAAAACTGTTAAAAAGCAGGACAGAGTAAACACAACCATTGTGATTCAGACTGTCAAACATAGGCACAGGGCATGACAATGCAACTTTGACCATTGTTGCTTTCAACAGCAGGTATATGTCAACTGTTTGGCACTTGTGCTGAAAGTCTTTTTCATTAACACCAGAGAGATTAAATTTCAAGCATCAAAATACACGATCCATGGGTCGCTCCAACCAATCACCATCAGGAGTTATCATTTACACCTTCTCCATCGCGTCATGTCTTCTTAGAAAACCCTTTGTATGTAACAACATCATCACTGACCAACACAAACTAGCTACTGTCATCACGTTGAAGTAAACATTAATCATAATTGCCTTCAAACAAGTCCTACATGCTGGAGTTCTTGTGCACAAATGTTGCATTGATTGAACCACAGAATTTGGATAACATTCCATTTCTGTGGATTTAACAGAAGGCCCTGAACTGACCAACCACCCTAAGATTATTAAAAGGCATGATATATCTATCTAACAGTAGCTGTCCCAGAATATTGCTTTATATTCAGTTGAGCAGTGATTAATTTCAGTAATGAAATGGCCTGTATTTTAAGTTTTAAATGTGTGTTCTTTCTATATTCCTCCCACCACAACCACATTCATACAAATATATACAGGGACAGAAGTCATAGCTGCTCTACAGCTCTGTGCCATCTCCCATAGGTTCCAAAAGACATTCATCAACATCTGTGACACAAGCACACAGCTATCTTACGACACTTTCTAATCCTGACTGTATTACTTTCACTTGAAGTTTTTCATGGCGTCTGTATCTTGTCAAGATACAGCTGGCGAAACGGCTTTGGGCAGCAACATTAATCAGTGCTCCAAAGTAAAAGCCTCTCACTCCTCTGAGGCATGTTTAGTGGTTGAACCAATTGGGGGGTGCTTTTGTGGCTGTACAAAGTACACTGCTCCATGACACAATGACGATACAGACGATTTTAAACAGAACATTATTTGTCTCACTGCTGGCATAACTTAAAGCTGTCAAGCACAGCTACTGGCCATTTTACATACTGTATGCAACATCCTGATAAATCATGTCAATTCATGCGATTATAACCAATCCTCATTTTCCTGAAGAGGTTAAAAGGTACACGTGTTTAAGACCATATGCAGTTACATGTAACATGTATAGAAAAGCTTCACGTCTTATGCCTGCATACTTGCGAGCGCCAAGTTTCTGCCCTTAATGATCCCCAGACATGATGACTGATTTCTTTGTGCGTGTACAGCAATTATCATTAATAATATCTAGGCTTGAATATTTGCAATATCTACAGATAATGTTCAACTGATTACATAAACACGCAATACACAGAAATAAAAGACAGAAGCATAAAATACAGTTGTTAGATTCTAATTGAATGCTTATATCCAACACATGCATTTGGATGCCCATCCCTAATACTGATATTTGTGGTTTTCCTGTCTTTTAATATGTACTGGTTGGAAAAAAAAAAGAAAAACATTCAGTGTCCAGTTGAAGCAGTCCAGCCATATAGGCCAGAAAAGACACATGCACATAGATTCAGAGGCCCACCAAATTGCTAAAAGTTTCCATTATGTTGCTTGTTGCCTCCATCATGCTGCTGGGACACTGCAAGAGCAGGGGAGAGGAATTACGCAAACGTATACTGCAAACTTGTTGCAGATAGAGAGAGCCTGTCAGCAGTAGTTGCTGCTCCCAAATTGGGACCCAGAAAAAGGGTGCTATCCAGGTGCAGATCATGGAACACAGGATTTCAATCTCCCAGTTGTGTCCTCCCACACTACATCACTGCATAACCCTGAGCTAATGGCCGCAACACCTGCGTTTGGGAACACTTATTAAAACTGTAATCTGAAAATAGTTTGCTTGCAAGTGATTGATATTCTGTTTCCATTTGTTTTACATGCCGTCCAAACCTCGTTCTAATCAGGGTTGAAGATTATGTTGCTGTGGAACATTAAGCATATACAGTATGTCATGGTAAATGTAAATTTGGTTGTTTCTTGTATTACAAAGATGGCTGCACTCACCATCTCTAAAGTTCACACACAGATCACCGTTTTCCAAACATGTAAGTGCTCCAAGAAAGCTGTCCCTGCTAAGAAATACATCTCTACCATGACATTTAGCATACGAAAAAGAGTGGATACAGTTGCTGTCTGAAGTTAGTAAATAGTATAAAAAGTTTAATATAGTAGATAGTAATCCATAGAAAATTCTGTGATGTTTAAACTTTAAGAAAAATAACCTGCAACCATCCTGATAATCAATTCATAATTTAAGTAATTTTTCAGGCAAAAAAGGAGAACATTTGATAAGTCCAGATTTTTAATTGTGTGAATTTGCTGCTTTTCTCGTCTTTTTACAAGATAATACAATTTTGGGGGGTTCTGCATTGTTGGTTGGACAAAAGACATTCAATACGATACCTTCTCTTCTAGGATATTTCAATGGACATTTTTAACCATTTTCTGATGTTTTACAGACAATGATTTATTGATTAATTAAAGGAATAATGAGCAGGTAAATCAATAACAAAAAAAAATCATTACTTGTAGCCCTACAATGTATACTTTAAAAATAAATGTGATATCACCGGTATGGACTTAAAATAAATAAAGGTAATAGAAGTACCGTAGGTACACAGTGGCTAGCCCCTTATCTCATATGTTTCCTCTATAGAGACCCAGACTACCCTGCTGCCATGTCAAAACAGTTTAAACATGGGTCACAGCAAGCGCATACATATCCAGTTAGAAGGTTAAAGTTCAAAAAAGTCCTGGGAAAAACAAGAGAAAAACACCAAGGCCTCAGCTGATAACCAAATGTAGAAGAGGGACTTTATCTCTGAATGATTCATAAAGCGGGTGAGGTCTCCATATATGTTGCACCTCTATCTGAGGGAGTCGTGCCTCATTTATCTTGGGTGCAGGAGGGAGCTGGAGGCCATGTTGCCATTGCAGCCTGCTCATCAGCAAGCTTGTTTTGGATGGTGAGGAATTTGGCTTCTGAAAGCATTGACAATAGCAGACTCTAATCTGACAGATTCTGTTTGGCTACCACTGGGCTCTTCACTCTTCGTAAAGTCATGTCACTGCAGGGAGAGTGTGATTCCCAAACCAACAAAGGAGCAGCAACTCAGGCTGACATAAGTATATGTGGCAGAACAACTGTTTAACAAAAACTTTGACAATCAATTAATACTTTAACTAATTTGTCAGGGGAAAATACAAAGCATTCAGATTGTACACTAAATATCTTTTAATGTAAGCCATACAAAGTGAATGTATCCGCATAATCTAGGGCTGTTTTTACATTCATTGCTGAAAGTCTAAAATGTCTTCATCCTGACACCTCCAGTGTATATGCACTGAGAATGGACTTAACAGCAATGTACGACACATCTTCTGTGGAGAAGTATAAACTTGTGGAAAGAAAAACATTTGCCCTTTAATATTTTGATCTCAAAGAAACAGACTAAGACAATCTTGGCATTTTTAGTATGATATGATGTGACAGAAATGACATAATCTGAGCATCATGTTGCCTTATCTGAGGGGGGGGGGGACAGCCTAATTATAAGCAGGTGATATTGGGACAGAAAAAACTTGCAAGCAGAAGAGCACAAGCTTACATGTGATTTTACCTGACATTACAACAGGTCAGATTTAGTTTCAAGTCAGATAATGACCAAGAAGAATCATATTCTAATGCTAGTGGGTGGCATCCAGTTGAGTTTGGGTTTGATTAATGTGGGATATTTTGTGTGTGCAGGAGACACAGGCAGTGTGTCTCTTTAATCTTCTGTCTCTGTTTGGTCATTTTGAAGGGCGCGGTGGTGTTGCGGGTCGTACCACCTCCACTCATCGGTTTCCTGGGGAAAATCCTGTATTAGATGTTATTGTTGTTTTAACAAAAACTGTATGAGCAAGAGAAAGCAAGATGTTGGCTCCAGAGACAACTAAAACTGACTTTGATGGATTCCTTTTATTTAGTATTCATCTGTATGGAACCATAGTTGCAGCCTTGAGTCTGAACACTGAGGGAGTATAATATATGGCAGCAGTCTTATGTGAAGGGGTAATATTGGTTGAGAATGTACAAGGTGAATGGGAGAGGTAGAACTGCATTCATTCAAATTAAATCCAGTAAATTCCAATTTGTGAATCAAAGTATTGGAAAATGTTGGACAGTCACTGTGGGTGGATGATTACTATTCATGGGCACATCAGATTGATATGTGAAAACACTCTCCTGCTGCCTGTCACTTCCAGCTCTGCCAACTACTAGTAGCTCAACTATGGGCGTTGCTTGGCAACAATGACCATGCCACAACCGGGCCAAGCAATCAATCGCAGACTTCCAGGAGGCAGGGGGACACAGTGGAGAAAGACTCTGCTAAAAGGCTTAAGCAAGGCCAAACAGTGAATACGAAACAGGGATAGGCAGGATAAATTGGACATGGTGGTGGAGAGAAAACAAAGGTGACTCATTTCATTTCACCCTCCAACACGAAAGGACTGTGGAGTCAGGAAGTAGCTTGTGATGTATTATGGGTCAACTCAAGTTGGCCTTCTGGAGTTAAGAATTTTAAGAGTGACCAAAATTTGTTTGGAAACAGCAAAAATGGGAAATGGCGACTAAATGCTACTCAAGACCTAGGGCAGGATGACATTGGGAAAAAAATGACACTGATATACATTACCAGTCAAAAATTTGGACACAGTTTCCCATTCAAGTGGATGGGTAACTGTGTCCAAACTATTGACTGGTACTGTATATTGCAATTTAATACAAGGGTTGTAACCAAATGACTTGAATGGCTCTGTAGAGGTTATGCATGTGATGTCAGAGTAGGCTGAAGTCACAGGGATTACAACTATTTTGAGGCAACATTGTGAATGTGTATCAAATGCAGCAGCATTAACATTCAGCTTGAATACTGCGAAAACATACAATAAAAATGGGCTGTAAAGCCTTAGACTGTACAAATAGATTCAACAAGAAATCTCTGTTCTGCTAGCTTTTCTGATGCTCGGGGCTCTTTCTCTCTCAGTTGCTCGACGTATTTAGGTAATTCGCCTTACATAACATTGCACGTTTGGTGATGCTACTACTGTGCATGCACACATCGCAATCATAACGATATATTGTGCACCAACCTCATCTGTACCAGGTGGGAGTTCTACCAAAGCACAAGCCCAAACAGGCAGAATGAGGAAGAGGAAAAACAGGGTGGGTGATCCTATCTACATTGTGAAATAATTACCTTAAGATACCACAGCAGTTGTCAGATCCCAGTGCTTCGTCTGCACACCCAGCCTTGCTCAACACAAGCAACCCTGACTAGCTGGAAAGCATGTGTGGGTAGAGACGGCGGGAGGGATAACAGCTGACTTTTCGTTAAATACAAAACTGCTTTCACTTGGTAAACCACAGCAGAAAAGCAGGCTTGCAGCACCAGTCCCAGGAGGCACCCCATTCTGGGTAAAGGTGAGTATAATAACTTAAATCTAGAGTTCATGTCTGAAGCAAACAATTCGACATTACTTCACCCTTGCAGCTGCTGCACTGTAATTCAGCTAGGCAGACAGACCTTGAAAGAAATGGAACACACACGAGGCCTGTTGGATTCTTGACATAAGATTCAGAAAAGCAACCTGGAAAAAAACAAACACTAAAGATTCATGTCGTGTACCAACATAAACATAGCTGCACTATGAATACCACACTGTAAGGGTTAGCAAGTACGTTTGCAGAGTTGCTGTGAGCAATAACAGGGGAAAGAAAATGTGTCTTCAAGGCCGTCCATCTGCAACAGCAAGGAGCCATTCTTAGCAACCAAACACTACTAAATCAGGCTAATCTAATAAGGATGACGGTTCACCAGAGGCAGAAAATATGTTCATTTCAATCCCAGTGAACACTTACATTCAATGTGCATGCTAATGTTTTCAGGAAACCTTCCCTGGCTTTCTGTAAAGGTGACGTAGCACATTTTTTGTACTAGAACAAGAAAAACAGATACCTTCAATTGCCCATTGATTTAATATGTGACACAGGAATATGACACGGATAGGGACTATGTGGCCCTTGTTTATTGTTTCACTGAAAATGTTCACTAAAAGCTTACATTGAATTTAATTTATGATGTAATCTAAGTTTTTCAGATGTGCTGCAGGTAAGTCTTGCATTAAGAATGGCAACTGAACTAGCCGATCATTTGCCCCAGCTTTTGATCATGTTATCAGAATAAGATGACAGTGTTTGACATTTAAAAAAGAGGAAATGTGGAGATTTAAACGTCCATGGATTCAATCAGCTTAAATGAGGTGACAAGTGGCTCCACACCACCATTGGGTGACTATGAAGCTATGAAGGATGGATCAACTCCCACACCAAAACACTTCATCTCCATGCAGTTACTTAAGAATTAAAACTGGCTAGAATGAATGCATGTGGATTGTCAATACTTAACCAGGAAGCTGGAAGGAGATACAATTCATAGCAACATGAGGGCTAACGCTGTTCTCTATAATATACAGTGTTATCAGAAATAGATTTCCAATCATTAGGGTGTACAAATTTGACAATCTAGGAAATAACAACATACAGCACATAGTCCTATAAATTCAACCATGTCCTGCAATTTGTAATCACAATTCAAATGGCATTAAGGTAAGGCCTCACTGCTGTCACGCTGCCAAATCTCAGTGAGATCTGAGTGACATACAAGAATGCTCACTGGATGACAGGGAAGACATCTCAATAATTATTCTGTCTTATTTGTGAGCCTCACACATGTCCCAACTCTTACAAGGAAATACTCCTTGTGAAAGGAAGAGTACAGACATAAAGGAAATCCACGAAGCCCCCCAGGCCTGAAAAGGAAGAAAAAAAAGGTTGTGGTGCATAATGGTAACCCCCACCTCGATGGAGGACAATTGTGGCACTAAAGCCAAGGAACATTACCCAGGCAGCTCCCAATTAACAGCCTGCAATGGTGAGCCTGCTTCTGTGATACCATTTGTCTTCTCGGGAGAGCCAACAGGCTAGACTGTCACTGATCTGTTAAATTGTGAGTAATCCCTTGGGTGTTTAATAATGTTAACTTGAAAATTAATGTTTAAATGAACACATAACGGATGTTATAGCCGCGACATACCATACTACAAGTGCAGACTGTACAGGCAACGCTGACGCAGACAGAACATAGCTATATTAAATTTACCCAGTGCTAAAAATCCTCCTCTTTACATCCGACACTTTCATTAGCAATTCATCAATCGTTAATGTGAGCTAACTAATAAGCCAACTATGCAACAATAAAATGAGTTGACAATATGCCACTGACGCATTCCTATAGTTGTGCAGCCACTTCAGGTTGTGTATATGTACCGATTATGATAAAACAATAAAGATAATAATAAATTACTATTTAACTTATTAAATAGTAAAATGATATATGTCGGTAACATAGCGACGATGTTCCCCTTCCTGACGTTAGCTTAGCTAGGCTAACGTTTAGCCTCCAACCCCCATCTGATTTTCTAAACTAGCTAGCTAACGTTATCCATTTCACTCCACCCAAACCCCCTCCCCCATGACACCCACCCTGAAACGTAGGGAAAAAAGTCACATTTGTCATAATTTCATACCTGGGGTGAGTCTGTGTTCGCTTCCTATGGCCGTAGGAGACATCGAATGCGTTGGGCTCTCGACTGGGGGACGGAGGTTGCATCTTTGCGGGGACGGAGTGCTGGGAGACCCCGGTAGTGGATTGCACCTTCTCCGCTTGGGAGACTGGGGACTGAGGAGGGCCTCAAACTCCATCGATCGCTTTAACGTAGCCCCACAAGCCATGTTAGCTAAACAAAACGGGAAAAAATAAGATGGAGGAAAAACACCCGCAAAAATGGGGTTTAACGCTCGTGGTTTGTACGTTTAGGTCTCCTCGAATTTCTCCTCGAGTCTCTCTTCCTCTCCACAACAACGGATTTTCTTCTCTCGAGTTGTTAGCCAAATGCCGACCCTGCCTGCTGAATTTTTATAACGTCACATAGTAGATCGTACCATTAGGCAGGAAAGGGGGTGGTCAAATAATTACAGTGTATTATTTTAGATTATTTTAGATTTTTCACTGTACCAAATTGTAATTGATGTAAAAAAATTACTTTATAAGTAAAGTATTGATGAATACGTGAATTAATTTTGTTCTCTAGTCTGTTGATTTTACATCACGATTTCCCTGCTTCCACCCCATTATTGTTGATTCCTCCCAGTTGAACTCAAATTGAAGGTTCACGATATGTCTCGCATTGGTTAGGAAATAAGGCAGACAAATGTGCACTTCAGAGTAATGGCGACTTTAATGTCTATCAGTCGAAAGGACATGTTCTTACCGTCTGTCAGGAATAAACAGACTGACGTCCTATTTCACATTTGCTCTGCCAAGTAAATGCAACTTCATTGGAAATCATGGGAAATAATGTGATAGCCTACTTGTCACCAGGATTAAAAATCTATTTTACATGTTTGTCTTTCATTATGAATGCATAATAAATTACTGCAGGAAAATGTAGACAATTTAGAACTTATGTAGTCCTCAGTGTTATCAAACAACCTGTAGAAAGAACTAAGCACACACAGCCCTGATACTGGTAGTATTTATAGCAGCTTGCACCTAGTGTATATTAGCTCTATGCTGCAGGGAAATATTTAGTAATATCCATTAAAATTTTGAAAAAGCGACAAAAGACAACAAGGAATCATATTCTCAATTTTTCCACCGAGCAGTTCCTGTAAATAATGAACACTTTCATGTGATCCTCATCTATTGTGCCCCGTTAGTTGGATCTTGTTGCGTGTAGGATTTTGAACAATAAAATCCACCCATTGGCAACGTCATGATCATTTTTGGTGGCTGTGGTTTGAGATGTTGATGATTCGTATTGCATTATACTGACAGATGTTTTTATTGGTCTAATCTCATTATATTATTAAAAAAAATAGCACCTCACTGTACAACACAGCTTATCACATCTCACTAAATAAAATGGTTCCAACAAAAACCTGAACATTGCAACCTTTAAATTCCGAACCTTTGAATTTTGCAGGGCTGTATAAGTAGAATCAGCTCTAATCAGGTCATTAGGTCTATATAATCTGTGATTTTCCCACTCATTTTCTACTATGACAGCTTCCCAGTATCCAGCATATCACCCCTGGCAACAAAGGTCCACTCAGGAGAGTCAGAAACAGAGAGATTTACAAATCATTTCAAATATCAGACTGCTGACTTGTCACTTACCACTAAGTAAGAGTGACAGATGAGTAAAATTTATTCATTGAATTTGCTTGAAAAGAATCAAATAGAGTCAAAATAGAGTATGGTAAACTAATAGTTTTAATCAGTTGATATTGTGGTAGAAACATGTGTTCTATTATCTAGTGACCTAAGATCAACAAGCATTATAGAACTTTTGTTATTCTCTTCAATGCAGTTGCTAGTCGTCACAATTGCAAAGAGTGTTCTAGTTTCCATGCTCATTCTCTTCCTGGCATGTGTCCCATTTACGTTAGCATCACAGCTTTGGTTCACGTGTTGAATATTGTGTGAAATCCTTAAATGCATGAGGCTTTTGTGGAGTCGTGGCAATCACGTGCAGTTAGGATGGGCAACTCAAAAGGTTGTCTTTTCCTCGTTTCCTGCAGGCTTAGGGAAAGATCCTCAAACATAAACAGGCATACGAACAAAATATCCATCTTTTTATGTGGTGAACAAAAGTTAAGTCAGCACATCACAGGACACAATATCTGATAGGAGTGAGAGCATTAAGTTACTGACATGTGAGGCACAGAGGTTAAAGGTTATAGGTCAGATGGCCACGTTACATCATTTTGTTTTAAAAAAGCCCAACATACATGAAGCAGTTTGCCTGGCCTAAACAGGGCTAAGAGATCACAATATTTATTTTCATTGGAATGTGTCAAGGATTTGTAGTTCAAAAAATGCAAAACCTGAAATCATACCATGTTAATTGTTCTTATGATTATGATTAATGTAATGGTGACAAAATATGTGCCAATGTTTTCTCCTCTGAAGACATCTTTTCAGTTTAACAACAAGTTAAACATATCCTTTCTTACAGAAGCGTATCGCATTCGCTTGAGAGAGAAAAATTGCTCTGTTTTTCTGAGTTAATGACATAATTATCTCATTAATTCAGAACAGTTTTTCAGGAAAAAATAAAATTCTGCTCTGTTTTTCTGAGTTAATGACATAATTATCTCATAAATTCAGAACATTTTTTCAGGAAAAAATAAAATTCTGCTCTGTTTTTCTGAATTAATGAGATAATGGGGGTTAGCCTAACCCTTATTATCTCATTACTTCAGAAAAAAAGAGCTAAATTTTTTTATGAAGTGAATGCAATACGCTTCCGTACTTTCTGATATTTCTTATTAGCTATTATTTTAGTTATATTTTACAATTAATAGCCATAACTATTACAGCGTTGACCACAGTAACCTCTATCAAAAAGGGTTTGATGAGAATGGATCTTGCTTACATATATTTTAGATTTGATTTTTAAGCTAATGCTTCATTCTTATCCGTCTATATAGCTATTTCTCAATTTAAACGCATTTTTCCAATGTCCAGCTGCTGATCGTTCACCACTTCTGAGACAGAGTTAAGTCTGGTAGTTCTGGTTCTGGGTCTCTTGTCCTCAGAAAGCGTAGTACAGTTATTGTCCTCTTTTGAGGGTAATCCTGGGCTTAAATCCTCTGTGGATTTTTTACAAATCCAAATCTGACACAGCCTCTGTTTCAACCTTAGCAATGCCACTCTAAGCTCTCGACATCGCAATGCATACAGCAGTGGGTTGATTGCAGAGTTGACCAGGCAGAGGGTGCTGCAAAAGGCAAAGGCCCTCTGTTGGGTGTGGGTCAGGAGTACACAGACATCAGCCAACATGAAGGAGAGTGCAGGAAGCCAGCAGCCCACTAGTATGAGTAGGATGAGGGCAAAGGTACGTGCTAACCGGATGTCCATCCTCATATGGGCATGGCCTGTCCCTGCTGCTCCATGGATGCTGGTCCTGGAGGACTCATGGCGGTGGGCTTTCCACAGAATGAGAGCATAAGCCCCCAAAATAAGAGCCAGAAGCACAAGGATTACGCTGGTCCAGCAGGTCAGATAGCCCTGGTTGATGTAGGGAAATAGGCGTGAGCAGGGTGGAGTGAGCCCTGTGGGACACCTCCATCCAATCAGAGGCAAGAGGGACATGAAAATGGTGGTGCTCCAGAGGATCAGCAGGCTTACCACGGCTCGCCGACGGGTCAGCAGCACCTTATAGCTGGTAGCCTGGTGGATGCACAGGTAACGGTCAAGAGCAGTCAGGAGTAAACTCCCTACTGAGCTACTGAAGGCCATGGTGACACCACCTAATTTAAAGAGGTAGGCAGTGGGGCCATCGCTGTGGTGAAAGAGGTGAAAGTCGAGGAAGCTGGTGGTGAAGAAGCAGCTGGCAAAGACATCGGCCAGAGCAAGGCTGCCAATGAACAGATATGAAGGGCGTTGCCGCAGAGTGGCTGTGGCAGCGATCACCCCCAGCACGATGGCATTTTCCAGCAGCGTGATCGGACCTGCCAGGAAACAGATGGAGCCGATGGCCAGCTTCTCTGCATTGGTGAGGACCATGTAGCATTCCAAATTCTCACAGGACCTGTTCACTGTGAGAAAAACACAGGTATCACAACACATTTTATCAAATGTAGTGAAGCTACTACTGCCAATAATAATTTTTTAAAAATCACTCTTAAGTATTGAGAAGTCAAATGTTTTGAGCTATTTTAATTCTAAAGAAGCAAAACAATGTAGGCATGCTGTACCTGTAGGTGATGAGACATTCTCTTTGGTGTCCATGGGTCCTAAAGAAGTGGGAGTCGCCCATTCCTCCATTTCAACTGTTAGTGAATGGGCCAGTGTTACACTGCAAATAGGAAATAACTAGTTTAATCTATTATTGTTTTCATATGAATAATGAGGATATCTGCCTCGAAAGAGCTGAAAATCTGTTATAATTCATCATAATTCATTTTCATTTCTACAAAGCTTTACAAATGGTAATGGTTTCATCAGCATTTGTTTGTTTGTTTGTCAGTCGGTCTGTTAAGTGAATTATACCCAAAAAAAAAACGAAATTCTTGGGGTAGGTTTTAATGCTCAAGGAGTCTTATTATGAGGATCAAACTTTCATAGGGCTATCACTTTTAGGTGCAATGACATAATGAGACTGAGCTGCATTTGTGCTCTCTGAGTGCTGTCTAATTTTAAAGTGAAATGTGCTTTATCATTTTTCCAGCATTACATTTAATTCTAAAGTCATGTCTGAGTTTGTATGAGATTTGTTTTTCTTGAAACAACCAATCTGATCTATAATTTATGACAAAACAAAACAAACAAACAAACAAACAAAAAACAATTGGAGAAAATAACAATTTCATGTTACAATAAAATGCAAGAACTGAACTGAGAGAAGAAAATAAGACAAAACACACCAAAGACTGCAAGATCTAAATACTGTGCTTTCATCCACATGATCATTATCTTATGATTTGACTCATGACAAACCTTCACCTTAAGAGATTTTTTTTTTCTTTTTTTTTTTACATCAAGTGGTTTAGACCGGGAACTTCCTGTGGAGAAACAAATGAAGTATAAAATGTGAGGACTTTTCCCCCTCTTGTCAATATTGAACATAGTGCCTAAAAGGAGCATTAACATTTGTGACTCATGACAGAAACTCATTTAGAGTTCAGGGCAAACAAGACAATGATCATTACAGTATCTGATGATGCTGATATTGAAGAGATAGTTGCAAGGACTCAACTAGATCATGTTTTATAGTGAGCTATAAACCGTTCCTCGGTCAAGGAAACATGGCTGAACTTTGTGTAAAGATCCAAAATAGACTCATGTCCTTATATGGAGTAACATTTAATTCAACTAGAGGGATTGTAGGATCTTATCACTTTCAGCTGCATATAAACCAGCACGTCTATTCTAACCTATGGGGACACAGGAACTACCATGTTTGAATATGTATATTAAAATGCACATATCTCATGAATGTTTAAGTGCATTCAGTTACCTTAAAAGATGAACGTGTTTACTATGATCATGCAGCATTTAACAGGATAAAGACTGCCCCCTTTTGGCACTAAAGGTGACAGTATTTTAACAAAACAGTAAATCGCTATGGGTGAAGGTCACCAAAGACATGGACAATCTCCTGTAGAGCATCACCTGGATGCAATCAATAGATTAAACTAAGTGTAGGAAGCTGATGAGAGAGGCTTTGATTAAAGTAAATAAGCTGTCATAAGCGGGAGTATAATTGCTAGCACATAGCGAAGAATGTTATGTGCAAAAAAAAAATGCCCCAAACATTAAATTAAAGCACTATAATCTTGATGATCTTTCAGCTTGGAAACATTTAAATTAATTACATTTGAAAAAGTATTAAAACTGATGAAGGAAAGCAGTAGGTTTATGTAATGGAGTAGAAATGATTACTAGCCTCAGTAGCAGACTGTGGGTAATGTCATCACCCAATCATGTCACTTCGCCCTTCATTCTGTTTCCCCTTTATTCGGTTTCCAGTGACCATTATTTCTGTTTTTCTTCAGAAATATGACACGGCCTTATGAGAGCATAGAAAATATATTTGGGTAGAAGAGGTGGAAGTAAATTACATGAGAGACAATATTTCCCAATTTGACCACGGGCCATATAGGGTGCATGCACTGTGGATATTACACCACCTCAGGCTTTCTCTTTTCTCCATTTCGATGAATAATCCTAATATACAGAGTGCTGTGACTCTGACTTTGACTCTTCATAATCAATCAGTTCTAAAATGATGCAAGACAAGGTAGATGAAAACATACAGAATACATACAGGGATTCATTTTAGTCCCATCAATGAGGACATACACGTTGAAATGTGATGTGCCAATAACCCCTTGAGTCATTGTTGCACCCGCCACATTGTTGCAAAATATGTCAAGCCCTTCTGCCACAAGTAGACAAAATGAAATCACAAGTTCTCGCTCTCATCTCTGGTTTTGTAGCGGCAGCAGAAAATTAGTTAAAAAATTGGACAAAAGTTGCACATCTGCACCAGTACATTAAATATAATGGAGGCTGCTGATGAATAAGGACAGACAAAACAAATTCATCAAAACTTCTAAAAACATATCATCATATCACAGATATATCACCACAATAATGGTTCAAATCCTAATCAGGGCTTATAATCCTGCAGAAATAATAACTTTTAAGAGCTTACCTTCTGTTCTCTCCGCGAAGGCTTTTCTGTTTTTAGTGGATCTCTCAGCAAATGAGCAACCACTGTACGACAAGACAGACATACAGACCTGAGTGGTGGCAAAGTGCGCCGGTGAGGGGAGCAGATAAGGAGGGGAGCTGTGATGACATGAGAGAGAGGGGGAGGGAGAGGGAGACGGAGAGAGAGAGACAGAGAGAGAGATGAAAAAGCACAAATGATGCTCTTTTGAAGTATTAGGGACAGCTGAAGTCTTTGATGAAACCCAGAATAAAGTAATATCAGGAAAGTCCAATTTGTATGTGTTTTGTTATGTATGATAGAAGTGAAAGGGACAAGATTAAACTTCTCCATCGATATATAACAGAGATCAGCTGACCTTTTCCAGCTGAAAGAGTCAGGATGGACTCAGGGGGAAGAGAACACTTAACAGGCTGATAGGGTGTCAGCTGAGGTGTGATAAACATGTCGATAGAAAAGGTGGAAGAACATCGTTCAGAAATTATTTAAAAATTACAAATAAAGTGACTTTCCATGGTTAACTTTTGCCTGCTGTGAATCCATTACTGCAGCCCCAAGTTTGTTTTTATAGTGCATTAATACCCCCTTTTATAGCAGGCCATTATTTTTGCCAAACTATTATTCTCAAGAATTAACTTTCTTGCTCAATCTATTAAGCTCATATAACATGTTTTACCCAGTGAAGGTAGCTATAGAGACATCCTGCTGTTGAATTATTCCTATAGTCGTGCAGCGACTGTGTTTCCTTTCACCTCTTTGGCCAATTATTTCCAACTCCTTTTCATTTTACAGACAGTAACAAGCATCACACATGCAAACAAGCATCACACATACACACGTACAAACACTCACCCCTTCAATGTGGGATAACGTGGCTTAGGCTATTTTAGTAAAATGTCACTTAAAGTATATTACAAAAAATACCTTTATAATTTAGGAAGACTGGCAAGAAGATAAAAACTGTTTTTAAATTTGATCTACTTCGTTTTTTTTTGTTGTTGTTGTTTTTTTTTACAGAAAATTTATTTATTTATTTAATTTTTTAAAATGCTGTCTACTTTGTTAATTATGTCCGCCAAGGAGGTTATGTGATTGGTTCGGTTTGTTTGTCTGATTGTCATCATCACGAAATTTTCACCAAAGATGGACCCTAGCATATCCTAGAGGTGATTACATTTTGGTGATGATCCGGATGATTGTTGGGCCTTAGCGGAGGTTTGAGCGCTCTTGTTTAAATATTTTGAGGATGCACATTACAAAAGACAATGCAATATTTTTTTTTTTTGCTACACAATAAAGAGTTTCTTTGCAAAAAATTTGACTGCTTCACTTGTGTGATTGTTTCCTTTTCATACTTTTCAACCAGCATGTAGACTTTCTGTTCTACCAATGCACGCTCATTCATTTCAAGTGGGATTTCAAATGGTATCTTAACTTTTGTAATAGTCAGACATGTTCACATCAGATCAATAGTAGGTAGTGAGGTGTGTAAACCAGCCTTCAATCCAAATTAACATGATTTTCTTTCTTTAACATTACCGATTAGAGTCCACTGAGGCCACAGTTAGTGGTTGGGTCAGAGTGTAATACTGTCTCCAGAACAGCAGGGGGCAATGCTGAGCTGCATGACCTGGTGGACATTTGGGGTTCTGATGGTGAACAGCATCATAACCTTTGGAGTTTGGTTGGTCAATCTTTTATTTAAACTTTATTATTCTTCATAGAAACCAAATCAAACTCACCATGCAGTTCCCTCATCAATTAAGGCCACTGAATTTAGATCATGTGCCTCTGGTGAAAATAAAATAAATTAGTGGTTCAATAATGATTTAATCAGGTCATTAAATCACTCACCGTAGGCATTCTGAAATGAATTAGGATCCTATTTCAGACTCTAAAGTATGCTAAATAAGTTAGTAACTGGGACTAGCAAATATATCAAATGACACCTTAAGGAAAGGGGTCATGAGATGTTTTGTAAAACATTTAGATTTAGGCATCATTCAAGTAAATTAACTATAATACTAAAAAGGTATTAATATTATAGGGTATCGCATACAGGGATATCTGGTGAACTGGCTGCTGCTTCTCCTCTGTCTTGATAAACCCAGCAGACCAGAAGGAAGGAGATGTGATTAGGACCAGACAGCAGAGCTCCAATAACATTTCTTTCAGTCACTGACTGACCAGGTGCAGCACAACAGAACAAACCACAGGACAGAATAGAGCAGGAAATGTTCAATTATCAGTTGGAATACATCATCCTGTTACACAATCTCTTGTCCAGAAATCACACCGGACACAAACCACGCTTTGCTGTTTCAGATGCATTCGGACTGAGTCCATTAATCACATTTCCTCTCCTCATTTCCAGATTTCCAGACCTTCAGACAGCAGAATCAGATCACTGGGGTGAAAAAGGCAAGAAAAGACACAAAAATCTAATTACTTCATACGTAGTGATTTCATTGTGCTTAATTACATACTTCTGTTCTTTGAAGATGATATTGGAATTAAAAGGCTTAGATTATACATTTGGAAATGAAAAGTGGACAAATGTACAAATGTATGAAAAATAATGATCAAAATTAAAAGACCTTAAGAAATGGTCAAAGAGAATGTGAGAAACCCACTAGTTTGTTCATTTACCTGGTTCATTATTTTTTTATTTATTATTATTTTACTTTATATCTTTATTTGCTATTTATTAATTTTTTCTTCCTTCTTTTCTTTAACCAGGGATGGGGGATGGGGTTAAAGGGTGGGGGTGGGGGATTAAAGGGTGTGTGTGGGGGGAGGTGTTATGGGTAGATGTTATACAGCAGACTGCCTTTTTCTTTTGCACTTTTTTCTGCTGGATGTATCTTGAAAAAAAGAAATGATCAAATAAAAAACACTACTTAAACTTTCCATTTGAAACATTTACTATAAAATAAAAATATAGTTTTTCTTTTGCCTTTCACATTTGTCATATACAATATCATAACAAACTGTAAAGTACAAGACTTGATCTTCTGTTGTAACATTTACACTTTAAGGCAGTAATAAGGACTGGTGTTTATTCAGTCAACAAAACGACTGTAATAAAGTCATCAGCAGGTACTCATTATGTGGACAGTTTTAACTGTAGATATGAACTCCTTTAAAAATACTGAGGGCTTGACCTCCTATAGTGCTCAGTGGTAACTACAGCTTTGTTTGTTTCAATAAGAAACAACACTAGAGGCACATTTTCTTCTCGTCCTACTGTCTTCTATCAGAGAACTGAAGTGTTGCTTGTTTTGGCCAGACATTTCAGCACCGGAAAAACAAAATGTTTTACAAGTGAACAATCCACCAGCAGCCTTATAAGAGTGCCGTGGACCTGAAAAACTTGATTCACCAGAGCTGGATGGCTTTGTTTCTTTATCCTCCTTTGTTCATTTATTTATTCTGTCTATGCAGACACATTTTTTAATAGATATATGGAATAAAGGGTAGGTTGGAAGAATCACTGGGTCTGTATTTGTGTAGCAAATCTTCCCCAATCTGATGTTTCTTTTTTTATTTCTAAGGACAAATTTGTGGAATTTAATTATGGAGTGTGTGTTTGGGCTCATTTGTGTGCCTCGACCCAACCACATGTGGAACAAGTCAAGTCCATTTTACTTTATAAGGCACCAAATCACAGTGAGAGTTGCATCATGACACCTTCCAAAAGCCCATACTCTTTATTTTACAGAGACCCGACAATTCGGCTATGAGAGAGCACATGGCGAGGAGAAACCTCGGAGCAGACCCCGTCTCTAGGTGGGCGACTCTCCGTCTTGACAGGTTGAGAGAAAGATAGATTTGAAGGAGCAAGAGTGGGAGAGAAGATGGGACACATCTATAACAGAAACATTGGAACAGTATCTATTACCTGACAGCAAAGCTCTGCCAAGGTATCAGTTTTTCCATTGTGTCATTGGACCTGAAAGCAATAATCCCATGATAGTTTGACCCTCCTAATAAAACTCCTTGTCCATAAAATCTGTCCCCTAGAATCTGGAATCCCATTGGCCTCATTATCAGTTTGATAGTTATACAAAAACAAACAAACTGAATCAGCACAGTTTCAGCTACAATTCGATCTAACTTCAAGTCATAGCATTATTATTTGTTATCTCAGTCACAAATTTTCTGTGTGCCCTATATATAACTTTAATCACTCTGGATCACCAGATGTGGAATATTATTTGGATCCAGATCAGACTTTGATTTGTGCTGGATCTTATGGGGATGTCATTGCGTAACTTTTGTCCAAACATTGTAGGCATTGTGCATGAAGTTATAGAAGCACAAATCTAGTAACTGTCCCTATATCCTTCAATAGTAAAGGATCCTGGATTCAGATGATGATCAGGATCACCACCATAATCCAATGGATTGTTCCTTGATTGCCCTACCTCTCAAAAAAAAAAAAAAAGTCATCAAAGTCCGTACATAACTTTTTTCTTGCTAATAGGCAGACAGATAGACAAAAAAACAAAACAAAACATCAAATTCTAATTTAAAAAAAAACTCCAATGAAAACAAATGTAACTTGAATGTGTGTTCAGGTGCTTTTAACACTAAGTGCTGAGTGGTTTTTGTGCTTCTGTTCTTTCACACTTCCCTTCATGTGTTGGGTGGGTGTTCCAAAAAACACTCCCCAGACTTCACGCCATTGATCATTTATTACCTATACATGGCCTATACAATAGAAAGAGACTGGGAGAGTCTGTCTGTATAACCTACCTATGCTGTGTGAGACAAAAAGGATCCCTGACAGTCTTTGTACAACTCTCTTGTTCTGAAAATATTTTCCATTCCACTTTCCAGGATGTACATACATGTACATTCTCTGTCTGTGATGCGTCTGTGGTTTACGGCGAGGCTTTCCGACCGGTCTAATATGGAGATTTGTCCACCTCCTATATTTTGTTCAACCTACAGAAGACTCTCAGTGACCTACTTTCCTTACATAGCTGACTCTTGATCGGCATAAACACCCTTTGCTCTGCTTTGGGGAGTGTCCTGCCACGGCCTTCAGCTGTGAGCGCTGCCTGCCTGACACAGGCGTTTACGCAATCTTGAAATCCAGACACTTACACAAGGTTGGAATTGAGGTAGGAGTATTAAACGAGGTTTTACGCTTTAAAACAAAACAATGATTCACGAATTCATTGAGACTGTGTCAGAAAATGCTCAAAAAAGTCCTTTAATTTTTAAAAGATTTAGTAGGGTGAATGATCGACAGTTGTATGTCCTGTGATCTTTGTACGTGCTGCACCAGCAGAAAGTTATATTAATCTTTTATGCAACTAAACAAAAGTCTTATCTCCACATGATGTCCTAAACCATTTGGCTCTAGGCTAAATCAACAAAACATCAGGGGGAGGCCGCCGCCCCCCCGACACACACACACACCCCCTCAAATAACCTGCCCAGTGGTTGGAATTTGCATTCACTTTATGACTGGTTTGATTAGACCTTGTAGGCCATGTTATTATACTCATATTTGATAATAGCAGACTTTCACACTGTATCCTGTGTATGAATGAATGAATGAAAGTGTTTATTTCGAACATGAATAAACAGACAAATAAGAAAACAAACAAGAAAAGGTGTCCGAAAAGGAGTAGGTGTAAGTAAAACTTGTAGATCCCAACCTTTTCACTTCTTCTCTCTTAATGACTCTTCACTCATTTACAACGTCCTCTGTATTCAATAAGTACCAGTGAAAAATGTATTTAACCCTGTTCTACTGACACCACTCTTCAACCAAATGGTAAATAGGGCAAAATGTACATAAATGGTCAATGTTTTGTTTCCGTTGGACAGACTGGGTGGGGGGATGGGCGGCTCACAGTTTGCTGTTGTCTATCATTACAGCCTGTTGCAGCTGTTTCAACAAAGCACAACAGGTTTAACATATACAATCAACGGAAAAACAAATCAGCCTTCCTATGAGATAAAAGCCTGCCACTATGACAGTAAACTGGGTACTTGTTTACCTTATTTGAACGAAGGGTTGACATTACATAACACTAAACTGTATCTATTATCACTTCGAACCTATATACGTTTTGTGTAACAGTACAGTTCCTTCCTATGTAATTCAGGTTAAATTCCGAACATATTTATCGTATGAATGTGTTGGTTTCTGTTATTTTGTCACTTTCAGGAAATACCCGGGCTCTAACAAAGGAAAGGAGAAGAGGGCTGGCTGTGACGTCACTAGTCTGGCAACAGGCGTGAATGCGTCTAAATCCCTCTACGATGATTGGCCCTTTGGTTTGCACCTGCTACGTGATTGGTCAGGTCTGGGAAAATACGAGCTACATATTTCTCATGTAGATTCCATTTTGTTGCAATTCAGACGGAGTCGGTGGAGAAGAAGTGGCTCTCTTTGGCCACTTGTGACATCACATAAGCTTCGAAAGTTACGGAGTTGTAAGAAATATAGCTTGCTGTGCTTCCTACATACTCCTTAGAGGAATTTCAAAGGCCAATCACACATTTTCTCTAACGAAGGGCTTCACCAACCAAGCCTGAGGAAGTCGGTAAGTGAAGCTGTCTTATGCCTCGTCGCCATATTGAGCTCGCAGTTTCTTTGTTTTGGTTTGGTGCCAGTACAGCGTGACCCATATAGTAAAAGCGTTATTTTCTTAATGAGCAGTTGGTGTGATATTGATAAAAATCCCCGTGATAATAAAGATTTGTTATAGCAAATGATATTATGCAACGAAAATCGACGACACAGTGTTTGTATTGAGACAAAGCTTTAGCCTCAGAGTGGATATAATGTCGCAGTTTTATTAAATAACAGTCTGTTATGATTTTCTCGAGCGCTTAAATTTTTTACGGAGCGATACTGTTATCAAAGAGTGACGGGCAGCTGTCACTGTCATGTCGCAGCTTTCTTATGTGAAATTTGTGGTGATTATCTTAAGCACCCATCCTTTTTACATAACAATACTGTTATCAGAGACTGATGTGTAGCCTTCGCGTTGTCGTTCATTTGTTTTGACTGTGCCACAGATAATGACGCACATGAATAACTGTTATTACGCAATGACATCCTCCTACGTTTATACAGAAACAACAACCTAACAGTGGAGCAATTTTAACAAAGCTTTTTCTTCTTCTTTTTTTTGCTTCTAAGGGGTCTCGACTTCTTGGAAAATCGTGTGCCGAGGTGAATTAATGTTCAGCTCGGCTCTACGGCACAACAACGCTCATTGGCACATGAAAACCTTAGACTTTGCTGGACATAAAAGTGCAGTGAGAAGTAGATTGAGAACTACTTCGAGGACCTGGGGCCCGATTGGAGGAGAAAGATTAAAGAGAGATCTCTGCTTTGCCAACTTTCTTACAACAAAGAGGTGAGCTGGAGCTGTTTTGTCTGTGTGGGGGAGGGCCGAGGCGGTCCTGACTGTGTGGAGTTTCTGCACGTATCCCTCACTGAGAGGCGGTGCTATTGTGTGCGTGCTGTGTGCAGGCGTTGGCAAGTTACCCTCTGCCAATAAATAGGACATAAACCAAACAGATAACAGTACATGGATTTAAATGCACTTAAGTAACAATATGCTCTTATCATGTAGGTGACAGGTATTGCAGAGGCATTATGGGAGGTGGAGAGAGATATGACATTCCAATTTCCCACCCTGAGCGCCCTTTTACCAAGAAGAACCATCAACTTGGTCGGGCCAAGCAGAGAAACCGTGACCAGAACGGAGCAGCAGCATCTGCAGGAGTGGTAGGAGGCCTTCACCATCATGGCCACCGCAGGAGCGACAAAGGCGTAGTCTACCATAGGTCTCCAGAGGCGCGGCAGGCCGCGTCTGCAGAGAATGCTTCTGTCCGTTTTGCCACCAACTATGATCAGAACTGGGAAGGTGCAGTGTCCCACCTCAGCACGCTCCTGGCCGCTCAAGGAAGTCCTAACTATGCAGGGCCGAAGTTCAGCGAGCCACCCTCACCTAGCGTGTTGCCCAAACCCCCCAGCCACTGGGTGTCCTTCCCAATGGTCTCCTGTGACAACAGGGAGATGATGGCCTTTGAGCTCAAGAGCCTCCTCAAGGTGCAGGCCTGAGAGATACCCCCACTTGATGGTTTTTTAAAAAGCCAATGAACTGGGACTCTTTAAGGGTATGCACCGACCAGGAACACCTGAGTGCTGTAATACTTTTTTTAAATCTGTTTTTAGATCGACCTTTTTGAATGTGGGGAGGCATTTGCAGCATTTTTTGCTGGGAATGTTTATTCAACACCATTTTTTAAAAAGTCAATATTTCAGTGTATTACAACATTTGAGCCTTGCTGGTTGGTGATGCTTTTACTTGAGTCGGTTTCTGTGACTAATGACAAACTGGATATCGTCTGTACTTGTTTTTTTCTTTTTAATGTTGGCTGTCAAAGCAGGTGAAGTGTGTTTTTTTTTCCCCAAATAAGGGATACTATGAATTGCATGTAAATTCTCAACACTTATGGTCCATTTCTGTGGACAGGCATTTTTATTTTTCCAAGTTGAAGATTCTCAAGTCACCTCTTAAGCATCAGGTGCTAAAACAAACTCATTTGTAGCACTTTTTCCTTTTTTTTTTTACTATGGCCCATCATTTTTCTTAACTGTATCATATTCCTTATTTGGGCTGGAAAAGACACTCAACTGCAATTCTGCAGGGAAAAATGCTATCTTATTGGAGGTAGTAAGCTGTAATAAGATAAGGTCAAAAGTATAACCTCAGACTGAAGGGTAATGAGACCATGGCACACGGGCCTTGGATTGTCAACTCCTGTATCTTTTTTATTGCGCTGTGCGCACATGCACTATAGGAGTTGAACTCATCTGAGGCCCACAACATTCTGTCACAGCATTATTTTATATGAGTCCTTTTTGTTGTGGGTGAAATTTGTATGAAATAGTGTGTGTAACCAAAGCAATGTTTTCACTTTTTTTTCCCTCCATATCCTCTTATGTGTGGCTGGTATTTTTGCCACTGCCACTTAAACCTTGCTAGTCTGAGTGTTGGATGGATTAGAACCCCGTGGTTACTTTTAACTTTTAACCTGTACCAATAAGCACTGTTATTGCTCCTCAACTCTGCCTATTCACGACAATGCTGCAGGTTTAATAAGCGGAAGAGGGTCATGCTGATGTGGAACTGGGACTCACTTTCTAAGTCCCATGGCGTGGTCCTGTTGGCTGCATGCATTTGTAAGCAAGCTAAGGCAGAGCCGAGGAAGGCGTCAGAAGTGGCCCAAGGGACTCAACATGAGGAGGAGGCTGGTGTTGATGTTTACGTAATGGGTCTCAATGGTTTACTATCCCATAATCAACAGACACTCTGCCTCTTGCCTTTACTTCTCATTTACCCTCTTGCACTGCAATCCATCAAGTTGTTAATGAGTTACATGCCAGGATGCTATTGAAATGGTTGAGGCGTAATTGACTATCTCCCAATGAATTCTATATTTTTGTGATGCAATCCTTTTATTGAGGCTCTTTGCTTTCCCTTTGCAGAATTGGAGCTGTTTATAGCCAGCCTAAAGATGATAAAACAAAGTATAAGAGCTTGTTAGCGTTCGAGAGCCATGTAAATAATGAAATATGTAAAGTACTTGTAGCATATGTACATTTGCAGGCCAAGTTTGAAGCCTGTCTGACAAAAGTATTTTTAGTAATAACACTGAATGTATAAGACATGCTCAGGACATGTCTTGACTTCAATACTGAAGAATATTTTTGTTAAAAAAATCCACCTATAGCATTTGTACCCCTGCACTGTTAAAATTTCAAGAGATCTTGCACATGTTTTTTTATTGTTTTGTACGATGCAGTGTAGGGTGAAAAATGCTAAATTCAAATCAAGTAAAATTGCAAGAAAACATTAATTGGATCCTAGTGGAGACTTGCTAATGTATGGATTTGAGTTGCGAATGTGCTTACAGCATGTAAGCATTGATGCTCTTAGTCTTGAGTTGACCTGTTTGTGCCTAAGTAGAAACCCATGCTGAAACTGACTTTTATTGGGTGGCAATGCCACCCACTGACCAAATGTTGTCATCAGAACCACCTTCATTTCTCAGCTGTCCTTCCGCCAGCTGACAGTTGGACTTGGTCCTGTGATGTATAAGTACTACCCTTTATTGGTTGTTTGTGTCAACATTTTCTTACTTTCCCCAGTTGAGTTATGCATGGCAGTCTCCTAATTCTAAATTGGTAACCTGTAATGAATTGGCTGTTAATTTGTCCCTCTGTTGAAATGTCACTGAAGATGAAAATGCCCCCTGTTAAGATTGGTATCAATTGGTATTTTAAAAAAGCAAAGAAAGCACTCTGTGAATTGATGATAAAACTAATGGAAAAAAATAAATAAATCCCTTCCCCTCCCCCCCTATTTCTGTCTGATTGTCTTCTATTTCTGGTAACACATGCTTAGTGCACTACATGAACTACATACCCTAAGAACAGATGTTTGATGTTCATTGCAAATAATTATAGCAAAATCATGACTTGCTATCCCCACTACAGTACAGCCTTATGTGGTCAAAAACTATAACAGAATACATTTTGGACAAACCATACCAAGTAAAGTCAATGAAACAGTACAACAATGACAACTTGATATATTAAACTGATTTAATTAATGAAACTTATCTTGAACATACTGTCATATGAAATACTTGACAAAGAATTAGATAGGTAACTGCATTCCATATGAATAAAGTATGCGATGATTTTCAAATCATTGAAACCCCATTACGTAATTGAAAATAGCACAAAGACATTTCAATGTTGAAATAGAAAAATTTGTTTTTGAAAATTCTATCCTTTAGAATTTGATGCCAGCAACATTATAAAAAAAAAAAAGTTGGGATAGGGTCATGTTTACCACTGTGTTGCATCATTTCTTTTAACAACTCTCTATGCTTTGGGAACCGAGGAGACCAATTGAAGTCATTTTCAAAGTGGAATGTTTTCCCATTCTTGCCTGATGTAGGATTTAAGCTGCTGAAGAGTTCGGGGTCTTTGTCAGATTTTACTTTTTATAATGCACCAAACATTTTCAATGGGTGACATGTCGGGACTGCAGTCAGGCCAGTTTAGCACCTGGACTCTTCTCCTACAGCACCATGCTGTTGTTATACATGCAGAATGTGGTTTGGCATTGTCTTGCTGAAATGAGCAACGCCTTCCCTTCCATCTTAAATGAGCCCTGGCCCAGTGAAGGTGGCAGCGTTCCTGGAAATGGTTTATATACGGTTTCCTCTGCGTAGTAGAGATTCAACGGTGGCTTTTGGAAGTGTTCCTGAGCCAATGTAGTGATGTCCACTACAGAATCGTACCTGATTTTAATGCAGTGCCGTCTGAGGGCCCGAAGATGGCGGCCATCCAATGTTGTATTTCGGCCTTGTACCTTGCGTACAAATTTCTTCAGATTCTCTGAATCTTTTAATATTGTTACCGTAGATGATGAAATCCCCAAATTCTTTGCATTTTTACATTGAGCAACATTATTCTTAAATTGTTGACTATTTTCCAGCGCAGTCTTTCACAGAGTGGTGAACCCCTCTCCATCTTTACTTCAGAAAGACTAAATCTCTCTGGGATGTTCTTTTTATACCCCATCATGTTACTAACCTGTTGTCAGTAAACCTCATTAATTTTGAGACGTGCCACCAGGTGTTTTCTTTTAGCATTTCACTACTTCTCCAGTCTTTAGTTGCCACTGTCCCAACTTTTTTTTAAACATGTTGCTGGCATCAAATTCAAAATGGGCATGTAATTTTCAAAAACAATGAAATTGCTCCTTTTCAACATTTGACATGTTGTCTTTGTGTTATTTTCAATTAAATATGGGGTTTCAATGTTTTGCAAATCATCACATTGTTTCTATTCACATTTTACACATCATTCCACCTTTTTTGGAAACAGGGTTGTATTAATACATGCCACTGAAAGCAGGAATTACAGGTTGGCATACATAGTACATAAGAAATCAGGGTTTGAAGCATTTTTATGTTTACAGAAAACACAAACATCCAAACTGAGAGGCAAACACAACAGGCATGTTAACTGAATATGAATATTGCTAACTCAATGCACACAGATATTGGCACAGCTAAACCAAAACATTTTCCCCACCCTAATCAATTCACAAGTAAAAAAAGGTAACCTGGCCATACCAAAGATCAATTTATCTTTCACCCTTCAGAACAAAAACCTTTTTCCTAAAAAAAAAACCCTCAGCTCCTGGTGATCACATAACAAAGCAACTGATTCCTCCATAATACGATAAACAATAAAAGAAATGCAAACATATAGTAGAGCATTACACTCTTGTTGTTGGAGTCAAAGCTTAACACAATAATCCTTGTAGGCAGATTAATAGAGACTTGGAGGAATGGTTAGTGACCTCCAGACTTCCGTCCGGCCCAGGACCTGGAGCGAGAGCGTGATCGGGACATAGATCTAGATAAGGACCGGGATGGAGATCGTCTCACAGACTGTTTCTGGGAGCTAGAGGTTGGGTGGAAGTCCTCAGCTGAGCTGTGGGACCTGGACTGACGCTTTGGGCTCTTTGTACTTTTAGGCCTGAATCTGGAGGGTGAAGCGGAGCGGGATGCAGAGCGGCTACGTGAGCCTGGTTCACGGTGCGTGCTCTCGTGGTCATGTGGGGGACCTCTGTGCCTGGTAGGAAGGTCATTATTAATTCAGATATGTGCATTGTAGAGTTAAGAATGGTCCTTGATATTTATTAATACTGCAAGATGATAAATTAGCTTACTTTTCATTTTCGTGACTTCTGCTCCGTCTGTGTCGATTGTGGGACCGAGAACTGTAGAAAGAAAAATAAAACAGTCTTACATGGTATAATTTTGGTACTGTACATGACTAGTTGCACTACCTTATACCCAGGTGAAGAGAGCAATGCATTCTTATAGTTAAATTGAAAATGGCTTCCTAATTATGTTGCTGGCGTGACAGGTTTATCCAAGTTGCAGAAAGACTGAAGTAGAAAAAGAAAATGCAATAAATTAGCATCAAAGCCTTTCAAGTTAGTCGTCTTTGATTTAACTATAGTCCTCTTTCTTCTTATTAGTGTTGGGTAATTAACAGAAAGATCACACCTGAAATAAAACATAATTTTTCAAATACGACATATGATATACGAACCCTGCAAACAGAACTCATCTTGTGTGCTCATAGTACCGTTGCTATATAATTTGTTGTGTACTAACATGATCCCAAGTGTTTTCAACAATGTCGAAACCCAGAGAAATCCATTTTATTCAAGGTAACAGTGCGTTTCATTTGGTCGCCATACGTCCGGGAGTCCATGAGTGTGACCAAACATAAACTGAACAAAACTTTAAAACATTACCTCATCAGTGAACATTCCTGCCTGAGTCATGAGAGATTTTCTAAGGCAATGGTGGTTGTCTAACAATGAAGACAACAACTCCCATGATCCCACGCTACCTATGTCTTTGTTTTGATTTTGTTGAGAGACCCCCAGTGGCAGACACTACATACTGAGCCTTTAAGAGGTATTAATGTTTTACACCCGGCACTGTCTGATTATTGACCGATTGTTGATCAATTGATAAAACTTTGCGACATACGTTCAAAAAAGAAAGAAAAAGAAACTGGTGTAAAACTGGAGTTTTAAGTCTTTTATCTAAGTTGCTGTAAATGTAATAAAGTTGCCAAAAACTCACTCTCTTGGGCTCTCTGACGTCCGAGGACGGCGGTCATAGGAGGGGCTTCCGGACCTGTGCCGGTCATAGCTGCGGCTCCGGGACTGTCTTCGGCAGCTATGACTATCATTGTCATAGTGGGAGAATCTGTGGGGGGAGTAGCGCTCCTTGGACTTCATCTGGCTAGGAGCTTGATGGATATCAGGACATGAGGCATAAAGTTATATTTCCAAACAAGACTGAATGAGGCTTTAAATATGTTAAATGTATGCTGCTAAAATAAAAATGCAGATTGTTCATACTCTTTCTGTCTCCTTGGGCAAACTGGATCTCAATCTGACGCCCACAAACCCATTTATGGTCCAGGTTGTGAAGAGCGTCCTCTGCATCTCGCACATCTTCAAACATGCTGTATTGTTAAGGCCTTTTATTTTGAAACTTGGAAAGTGGGGCAAGAAGAGGCTGCAAACATGCCAAACAATTCAAAAAAGGCTTCAACACATGTTGACAGCTTCAGTCTATGAAGGAATACTACTGAGATTAGTGCAGTAAAAATGACTTATTTAACACAATGATTTAAGTGAAAACTAATGAAATTCTATCATCTCCAGTTGGCAAAAAAACAACATAAACCTGAACCAAAAGACCTTGTTGTGATTTCAAATTGTGAGGACAGGACAAATTTTGATGGTGATCAGATTCGGTAGGATACAAAAAGTTTGGCTTGTTACCTTTAACATGCTTGACCTTTGACCTTCAGCTTGACCTTTTGTCTCGGCAGAAGAACTTGAGGTTTCCTGCTTGTCTTTGCCCAATAAACACTTTGCTTTTCCTCCCTTTTGGTAGGCAAATGGAAGCCTTGGTGCTCTCTTTCTCCTCTTTGTATCTTCATGCTTTTTTCTCTCTTTATTTTCCCAATTCCACTACTGCTTGTTGCCTGGATGTCTTTGGCTTGAATCTACTCTACAACCGCCTTTCAACTTTCTTTGGTGTGGAGTCTCCAGAACTGAATCTTTATAATTCTAAGGTAACACAAGAAATATTGGTTAGAATTACACTTAAAGCTGTAAACAATATGATAAATAATAACAAATAATAGAGAAAACAAAAATGCAATTACAAAAAAACATTCCCATGCAAAGGGATAAAAAATATGGGGGAAAAAATTATTTCTCCCCTCAAAAAAATGTCAGGTTAGGTGTCTTTAAACCAAATGCAACCAAAAATGTAGACTTTATCCTTCATAGTACTTAAGTGAAAACACAATTTCCTAATAATAACAAAGAATAAAGGATATTGAACGTAAGCAAATCCTCTTGTCCGCCGTGTATAGAAGTCAAGTGGAATGTAGACATCTACAATAGGCCCATAACGACCAAACTCACGTCGTAAGTCCTCTGGCCTAAGTGTCATGAAACAAGCACATTTATTCTGCTGGCTATCATATGAATTTAGCTGGAACCCAGTGTGCAAAGTATACACAAGAACTGATGCCAGCACAGCATAACAATACTTATTTGGAGACAAATTCAAATACTGCCCCACTTGAATAGGAAGCTGTAAATGTATGGGAACAAAACAAACAGCCAGTCAACTGCATGCATTCATAGCAGCCAGAAAAGTGACAAATAACAGTAGGATGTTGGTGAGCACAAGCGGAATTAATGTTCATAAATTGCTGGAATACTATTTCTTCAGAAGTAAATGGTTCCACTGAAAATTGTATAGGGCACGTCTATGTAAATTTGCTTTTGAATAATTCACAAATAGTTTTTGTCAATGCCTTGAGCCCAAACTGCTTTCATATACATTGTAAATGCTACAAGAGAAAAGTCCGCAGTTTGAATTCCACACCGAATCCAAGGGAGTTTCTTATGCAATGCATTCTTAGAGTAAAGTGAGAAGTAGAATAAAACAACTTCAGCATGCTTATTTTCTGTCACGTCTTCAATGGGGTTCATGTCGGGTCTCATTGCTGGCAAGTCCAGAACAGTGACAGACACTGTACTGACACTTGGCGTCCCATCAGTACAGCACCAGAGTAATGTTGTCTGGTTCCATCATGCAGATCTTTTTCTTATGGTCATGGCATGTACAGGCCTATGGTGGATACCAATGGTCTCTGTTGCTGTAGCGGTGGCCAGTCGGACCCTGTTTCTGAGGTGCCATAATCAGCTATGTCTCCATTCTTGGAGATATAATTTTCTCACCAATATTTGATTGTGTTTATACAATAGGAGTGAATTAGTTTAACAAAGGAGTTATCACTTGTAATTAGCTGGACAAAAGCATTATGGCTATTTCTCTAAAAATATGTTTTCAGGCTCACAAAAATTTGTCATACATGATGAAACCTTGTACGGTGAGAGCTATCACAAACCTGGCCTACATAGAGAGGTTCAACCAAACGTATAATAGAGAAAAGGCTTTTTCAAAATGGGCTAAAAATGAGTGGTGTGTTTTTAAATCATTTGAGTATATATTGTACTGCTTATTTTAGTTTGAAATTGGGACACACAGAAGGTTTGGGGAGAGTCCAGCCTCCAAAAATAAAACAACGTTAGGCTTGTCAGCTTTAATTTGCATGTACGTATATGAAGTAACACACGTCACTTCAAACAAACACCACAGCCCCACATTGGTTCATTAACTTATGTCCATAATATAAAATGCTACTTGCTTTTTGGGGAGTAACGTTATATTGTATAACGTATATTATATACACTATATTTTAGCTTCTCGTTAGCTAGGTTTTGTCGATAGCAAACCTCATACAGGGAAATGTGTTACATGCTAATAAGCCACAGGGACAATTAAGTATAGCTTATCTTATAAGCCGTTTACAGATCGGTGGCAATATTCGGTTAAAAATAACTACGGTGCCTTTTCTGCCTCACTGCCTGACGTCAGGTCAACACGATGGTGATGACAGATATGTATGCTAACTAACTAGCATAAAGTTATCGTACCCATGCTAGCATACACGCCAACAGAGTTGAAAAGGTAACATACCTGGAATCGTCTGTGATGTTTTTAACGAAGAGAGATGTATTAGGTGGCCTCAGGTATCTCGCCATTTTTTTAACGACCCGTTGCTATATAGGCCACGAATTTCGGCGGTATTTTCTCAACCCTGACGCCTGACTCACTGTAGCTGACACGAACAGGAACCAGGAACCAGGAACAAGTAGACAAAGCTCTCTCTTCACATTGCGCATGCTCACAATGTCATTTACATACATAAACAGCAAATAAGGCTCGCGCGCATTCTAACCTAAATCCGTTTACCATTCGTTCATTTGTTTTTCAAATAAAACAAAATTTAAAAAAAAAAAAAAACACACTTGTTTTTTCAATAATCCTGATGGTACACGGATTCACCTACATTACATTATTTATTTCTTGAATAGTGTCCATTCACTCCTCCTCTTGTCAGTTTTTCAAGGATGTTGGGGTATCAAATATACAAGTATTCGGGTAAAAAGATGACACAAACCACACTTATAGAGCAAACACTTTTATTTTTTAAATAGACATTGGTTTCTTCACTGCCTTGGTTACATCTTTCTGCTCTTCCTGACAAGAGTTGTTGAGCCCATGGTCAAAGTCTGAAAAGGGATAAAGGAAAAGAGGCAAAGGAAACATTTGTTGCCTGAAGATAAATTACATTATACAAACTTATGATACATTGAGGTAAAACAATAATTAGCGAGCAGATTTTTTGTGTGTTATATTTGTGTAGAAAGAGTTTAATTACCTCAACCATCTCTCCTCCGTTAAGCTCTTGGATGTGGCAGAACTTTCCGGTTTTGCAGACCAGCTTGCCACCCTCCAGATTGACAGTGCACTGAGGGTAAGAGGAAGAGACACTATGCATCATGAATGCTGAAAGATAGGCTTGGATCCTAAAGAAACTGAGCAAAACACTCACATGCACATTATCATGATCACTTGCACAAATAATAGAGGTAATGGGACACTGCAGCAGAAGGCTCATCACTAATAATTTCTTCGGAAAAGCCCCCCACTGATTACTGATTCATGCCTATTTGTATTGTTTTAAATCACATAAAACACCCGACACTGATATGGCATTAGAAAATCTTGAGGCTGCCATGTGTGCTGCAAGAAAAGGTCAATTAGGATGACAAACCTTGAGCTTCTTGCCGTCCATGGTGGTAATATCAGCCTCCTTGCCGATGGTAAAGGAGTTGGTCACAGTCTTTCCAGGCGTCTTGGAGGTGACTGAAAAGTCATTGCCACTCTGCTTGATCTCAGTAACTGGCTTGATGTCCTTGGCCATCTTGATGACATCTGCTGGAAGGTCTGGTAAGCAGAGAACGTGTGTTTTTGTTAATTCCTGCCATTAATAGGCTCACTAAGAAATGAGGACTACTTTGCTGTGTTGTCAGTGTGGTTTTAAAATAGCCAATTTATTTTTATTCCATATATGCCAACACCTGATCTTCTATCAAAGACCCTGGTTTTTTCTCTCACCCATGGCCCTGAGGAACTCCTCGTAGTTCTCCTGGGAGTACACCTGCCATGTTCCATTGAAGTCCATGTTTTCTAGAAGATCTAGGTTCTCCTTTACCAAGTTGGGCTGGAGGCTGTGACAGCTGTGTGAAGCTCAACACAATGTGGAGGACATGACGGTGGCAGTGCACCTTTTTATACATGAAAGTAAGGGGGTGGGGGGTCCCTGCATGATGTCTAATGAGTAACAAACCATTCTTAGGCAATCACTGCTGTTTGAACAACCTACAGTTCACTTACTCCTCTTTGGCTTAACTCAGCCTCAATCAAGGATTAATTTAGATGGCAAGTTTTATCATGCATGTTCAAGAGCTTCACTGATAAGAAACATGTACAGATTTTGAAGAAGGATTAATCAAGGTTGCCATTTAATACAAATTCAAAAGGCTCAAAGCTCTGCAAAATTAGATCAGAATCAAAGTAATTCATAAAATACACTAGAACACACACTAAATATTAGGCATGTTTACATGCTATTTATTTAAGGAGTCATTTATTGAATACTATGTAGTCATCTAGAGTTGGAGGATATGTGATCACGTAGTTTTGTTTGTTTGTCCGTAGGATATCTCAAAAAGTTGTCTGTTGGTTTTCATGAAATTGTGTGTCGTGGTGGTTCTTGGGCCAATGAAGACTTGATCAAACTTTGAGGCAGATCTGGGGGTGAATGAGGACCCTGGATCACCTTTTCACTTTCTTCAACATTGCAAGATGGGGCCTTTTTTAAATAAAAAAAACAACAAACATTTTGCCAATATGTACTGGGTCACAATACGATAACGGAGAGGAATAGAGACATGTAGTTAAGATAATGCAGATTCACAGTCATTCAAATTATTTCATGAATCTATGAAAAGGAAAAAAAATTATATCTAGACAAAACATAGATGCGAATCCACCTTTATGGAGAAATCATGTGTCATTTGTAAACTACAGATAACAAACACATGACTTCATGTGCTAGGAGTAGCTTTTCAGGGTCAAGGAATTAGGTGGCATTACTTTGGCATGAGGAAGATTTGAGTAAAGCAACATCATCACAACATCACTGTGTGTGTGTGAAGCCCAGGGTGCAATGATACAGCGCATGTTTAGAGACTATGGCGTTATGGGGAGGTGTGCACTCTCTGAGACTGTCTCGTTCTTCGTTGAACTTCATTTATGACTGCAACCTTCCTGCAGTGTGTCATTGAACTTCCTAAGGTGACAGACCGTGGCCCAGTAGTAGGGTTAATGACACAACGACCGTTTGCTTTTAAAGCACAAGACATAATCCTTGCTTGCAAAATCATTCACAAACGAAACTGTACATATTGTCTTTAAGAGTTGATAATACATCTGAATAAACATTTATTGAATAATTATGCAATGAAAAAAAAGTAATAGCCTAATTGTAAATCTTCAGAAAAAAATACACTGGTAAGAATGACTTGAAACTGCTTTATTCACTGCACACACAAACAGATGACACATCTGATTGACCAAAAGCTCTACAGTCCAGTTGCTGAGGATTTTCCAATTTTGTAATGACAGGTGTTTAGTGAACATTTTAAGTATGACAACGTAACTTTTATAGAAAAATGACCACGTGATCATGACTAACAACTGTCAAATGAAGATAAATAATAAAACTTAGCAAACTGGTGCTGTAATCCCATTTATGATTAATATACTGTATATATATCTAAACTCAATCATTCATCTGTTAATGTTAGCAAACATTAGCTACTAAAGGAATTGGCCACTTACGGAAGCTAAGTTAGCTGGTGTTAGCTCATGTCCAGTTGCTTATGGTACAGTCGCAAGCAAAAATACTCATACTTCCATTGTGTATTAGGTTTATTGGCAAAATATACTATTTATTAGGTGTTTGCAATTACAAAATTACACAAGAGCAGTTTAAATACAAAAGATGATTCAACAGTATTTCTCAAATATAACACAAAACTAAGTCTATGAATGTTGCCACAGTGTAAAATCAACAACTGATTTGTAAATGTGTCTCTTATGAGGGATGATGTTCAGTCGCATTTTGCATTGAATGTGGAAAAAAAAATATAATATGTTGTACTGAACTATTTAAACTGATTTAGTTATTGCAAACAGCTGATAAATAGTAGATTTTGCAAATAAACCTAATTAACATACAATGGGGGCTGAATGATTTCTCCCTTTCTCTATAAAACTCTCAATCAAAAAAATTAAATCCCTGCAGAAAATCTATTTCTAACTCAGTCTGCAGTCTTAAACCATCACAGTGAAATTCACTGGAGGCATCTCGCCACACCTGTAAACGCTCACGGTCACTTCAACCCTTTCAGAGCCATACTGGTTGCCCACAACAATGCTGTATTTCCCAGAATTTCCCATGTTGACGTTGTTGATCGTGATGGTGCTGCACTTGGGTTCCTTAGTGATGGTAAACTGGGTCTGGTTAACAATCTCCCTGTCGTTCCGAAACCAGCTGATCTCTAAGGCTGGTTCACCGTCGATGAAGCAAGTCAGACACAACGACTGAGGAGAGAATGGGAAATATGAAATGATTGGCCATAGAAAGGGTCAGCGGCGTCTGTTATGTTATTCCTGACAATGTCATACCTTCCCCTCCATGATGGCTACCGCATCAGGAAGACCCTTTGTCACTCTGGCTCTTTCTGTAACAAAATAAGAGACAATAACTCCCTGCTGAAATCCACTGTAGACTCTTAATATTTGTGTTGTGGGCAGAAATAACACATAATCTGTGACTCACTTTTCTCAGCAATGGCCTCTTGCCTGAGGGATGACAACAGAGGGTCAGACCATATGACATTGCAGTGTCAGGGGAAAAACAAAAATCAATGCTGAGGTGTTTTCAGCCAATAGTTTTCAACTAACAGTCTGTTACCTCTGACAGTGTTTTGTGTTAGCGCCACAGCAAGCCATGTTAGTTGAATCATGTGCTGGATTCAGTGCAGCACTTACTTCAACCTCTGGTACTCCAGAAAGGCGTCATCAAAGACTGTAGAAAATAATAAGAATGATCATCAAAACTGACATACAAAGCATCACATCTACCCTGAAATCTTGTCATGATCAGACGCTGAGTTTTAGATTATTTAAATCGAACTTGTCACCAGTGATTTCCACCCACCTTGTCCAGACAGGTCAAGACACCGTTTGTGTGTCTCATTGCCGTCAAACATCTCCAAGGTGTATTTGCCTTTATCTTTTTCTGTCGGGTTGCTTATTTCAATCCAGACTTTCTGGGCGCTGTTGCCAGTCTTTGCCCTGGTGTCCTTGTCCATCCTCTTCTCCCTAAACATAAGGGAGCATTGATGCATTTATTGGCCTCTGCTATGGGTGCTTTAGATGGAGACCGGCCAAAAACCAGATCCTGACCCAACAACGGGCATGTTTGAAGACATGCTCCCACCATGTAATCTTTTAAATATAGTGCAGTTACAATACAAACTGAAATTAAAAATATCCAGGACTAAGACGATTTCTCAGTCTGCATTACTCTATCAGATCTTCTTCAGTTGTTCTTTCACTCTTTTGTAATAATTGAATACCCCAGCAGGTGGTGCTAGTCGCTTTACTAATGAAACCAGTTACATCCTTAATAATACACTATATGTACAAAAGTATTCAGACTCAAATCTCAGTGCTTCAGCATACCAAGACATTTTGGACAATTCTATGCTTCCAACTTTGTGGGACCAGTTTGGGGGAAGGCCCTTTTCTGTTCCAGCATGACTGAGGCCCAGCTCATGAAGCAAGATCCATAAAGACATGGTTTGGTGAGTTTGGTGTGGAAGAACTTGACTGGCCTGAAGAATCCACAGAATTTACAACCATGAAGAGAGTTTCACACTACATAATATACCTTTTAACTTAATTGGGTTTTATGCGTGTGCATGTGCAGCAGTCAGGTGTGTGGCTTAATTTCTTTGGTGCGTAGCGTCTACATGTTGGTCACCTACACCTTACCAGCCACAGATGCAGCTGCCATGTCAGTCAAAGGGCTCTATAATACTGTTAGCATCTTCCTACAGCTTGACATTTACAGCGTTGCACCTCTGTGGCTTCCAGTGAACAACGTGACTACACTGTTACAAATATTTTAATCAACATGCCATTTGCTTTCAGGTGCATGGGTTTCTGCATAGGATGATTTTCAACATTTTTATAAATTTGATACACTTCCCTCTGCACATGGGTGTTAGGTGTCAGAGAGGTGCTCTGAATGCCAACTCACTTGAAGAGCCAGCTGGTCTTCAGGTAGTTTATATAATATTTGAGGGAGCAGTAGAGCCTGAAACCTTCAGAGGTGCTCTCGATGCTCAGCGGGCTGGCTGAGAATGCTGCAGAGACAGTTTGTTTGTATACATTTCACTATCTTTTGTCATTTTAAACACTGAATTTCACATATGCGAGTATGTGTAACATATGAACATTTTAATTCAGTTGTATTATCCTCATTCCAACATAGCAGTAATTAAAAAATAAATATAAAACATTTTTAAAAAATCATCGGTAAATTTCTCAAAGATTGCCCAGTAAAGAAGAGCTGCCAACCATGAATAACTCACCACATTGTTTACTCAGTTGCTGGAGAACCTTGTCAAACTCTGTGAATAAAACAATCAATTAGCCTTTCAGATGGGGTTCATATTGGTTTTGGAACTCAATAAATACGGAATGCAAGATAAGAGCTGGATAGGAAAATACTATGAGGAAATATAATAAGATAAGAAGGAAAAATTAAAAGACACTTATCGCCTTATTTTTTACTGTGGATGGAAAATCTGTGGTGACTGAAATGCACCCGGGAACAAATGGGGATTATTATTTGTGAAAAGGTCAAATCTCACCATCGCCCCGTAAACCTAAGGTGCTGACATCCTCTCCTCTCCTGTCTGACACCGCAGCTCTGTATGAACCTGCCGCTGTCTCCGTAACCTGAGGAAAAACCGCCGTCCATAGTAAAATTAAAATAATTTATAACTTCTCAAATGAAATATTAATAAAGACAACCAAATAATTCAACTAATCTTTTATTTAACCTCACAATAATACAGATCAAGACTTGTCTAGCTGCTCTGTCTACATCTGCTACCATGTATAAATGGAGCGACCTCGAGTATTCTGAAAATAGAACAGAATCATTGTGGATACCTGTGGGATGGTGAGTGTGCTGACCCCTGATGACTGGTCAAACGCAGCTTGGGTCACCGCCTGGCCTTCTTTAAACCACTTGAGAGACGTTTCCTTGATAGTATTTGTCACCTGCATATAAATAGATACATACCAGAAAAGTGTAAAGGCTATCCTCTAAAAAGGAGCGGTTTAATACGAATTGGTCAAATTTATGTAATAAATGCAACCCTGTGTGCTCATTAAAACAATCAGATTCACCGGTTTATCATATAATGTGTTACAGAAATAAAGTTGCCATTTTTGGGGGGGGCTGCACTTTCCTGCAGAGATAATCAATATGACTCAAGTCTGTCCAATCGCCACGAAGATGGACCCATAAAACATTTATCTTGGAAATGAGATAAGATTCTGATTCAACCTTCAAGGATTACCAGGACCTGGATGAATGAGAATCTACACAAGCAGTTAGCTTAGCTTTCCACAATGACTGGAAATGGTAGGAAACAGTTAGCCTGGCTCTATCCAAAGGTAAACTAACAAAATCTGCCAACCAGCAGCTCTAAAAATGAATTTAGCATTAATGAAAGATGAACCTTGTCTTGGCTTTAAATGGCATATGAACGTAGCAACACATTAGCAAATTTACTCTTGTTAAGAAATAGTTTCATACGTAATAATGAAAGATGAAACATTTGTGGCTTCTTAATTGCATAAAATACAAATGTACCTTGCACTTTATAATCAGTTCATAATCTTCATTTACACTCCATGACAAGAAGTCCTGGAAATAGGGTCCTTGGAAAACAGAACACATAATCATCCATAGAAACCAATGAAATGCATCATAATATGTCAATTTATGATAATTATACCAAGTTATGTTGATAAAGCAGAGTACAGACGGTAACAGCTGGCTGGATTCATACGATTTAGAAAAACATACAAGAAGCAAATGTGTCCCACTTTGTTTAACATCCTTTTTTTTTGCATCTGCACTTAATAGACAAATTACCTTATGTGGACTTTGAATGGTTAACATGGTGTGGGAGTGTATTTGTACAAGTGATCTCTGGGACATTGACTTCTACACACAAAAGAGCTTTATAGCCTCTCCTTATCATATGTGGGAGAGGTCAGCCACAAAGGATTCTTTCTTTCCTCGCGCATGACGTGGCAGCCGTGTCACAAAAATAATCAAAAACATGTTTGGATGGATTGATCTTCGCTTTTGGAACGAGATGAATGGTGTTTGTATCTTTCTAAGCGATGTGGTGTCACTTGCTGGGGTTATAAAACACTGATGCCACCCAGTTATCGTTGCTGCTGTAGATTAAACACTGACAGAATATTTACTACGATTAGACTCGAGCACTGTAGAGCCATGCTGGGCCCGACAGCAACACATGTCAGTCAATGTAAGGAGAATCCTCACCAGACTTTCTCTGATGTTCACGTCGTTTTGCACCAGCGGAGGCCAGCGTTTCACGGAACTCTGACGGAGACAAACAGAATTAGACTGCAATAGTAGAAGGAGGCACACAGCTGATATGGGAAGTGTGTGTAAACTGTTGCTCACAAAAGGTTGCTGTGTCCAAAGTAATCTCTGCTACATTTTAAACTACTGAGCCGACCACTTCCCTCACTGTGTGTGAGGAAAGTAAACTTTTGGATTCACTTTGGGTTCATAGCAACTAAAGTCACTGATGTGCCACACAGCAGAACATTTATACAGCAACACTAGATATAGTATTTATTAATCTCCTATGACATAAAAAAAAATCGACTCATTGTGGTTGATATCAAACATCATACCACTTCCTAATCTGGACAGTTCTCCATGGTTTGCCTTGGTAACCCTTTTGCTCCCACCACCCATCCTTACAACATGTATTTCCACTCTGGTTGCCTCACTGTCTTCTGTCAAAGCCAAGAATGTGTCTACCAGAACAGATTTGCTAATCTTGGCTGTTGGTCTTCCGTTTCTTTCATGCAACATGTCATTCTGACCACCATGTCATTGCAACATCAATAATTGTATCCGCCAACAACGAGCTGGATGAGGTCTTGTTGTCACCCTTGAAAAGTTATGGATTTTGATGAAAGTTTGTGTAGGGGTGGATTTTGGCCCAAGGAAGAGTTGACACAATTTTGAGGCGGATCTGGGTACGGATGCAGATCCTGGATCACTTTTCCAATCTCATTGCAAGCATTGCTAAATAGGGCCTTTTTAAGCAAAGTGCCCAGAATGGTAGTAAATCACTTTAAAAACTACTTTTACATCTCTGTACACACTAAAGTTTGACACTGAAAGCCACAGCTCTTATCATGTAAATGCAAGAGGACCTTATGTTTTCATCAGCTGTTTCATTATAGTCTGTGACAAAAACCAATATGACAACTTAGTCGCAAGCGGGTTAGTGACTTACTCTCATCCACAAAGACCAAAGTGCACTGGTTTTTGGCACAGCCGTCCCGCAACTGAGCCGTGTACGAACCCTCGTCCTCCGAGGAGAGCCGATCAAACAGTATCTCCACCAGACCTTTGGCCTTGTCAAAGTTGATCTTACGGTACTGCAGGAGAGCAAACAAGCATCGTCACACATCACCTCATATGCAGACAATTTACTCAAACAGCAGGCAGACGAGCCACTTGCAAATCTCCTGCACAGATGGAGACTGAAACGACACACATTGCACCCCGTAGATGAAGTATTCCTGTCTCAAGCACGTTACTGTGTACACACACAGAAACAGAGGCACGCACGAAGCAGCTTTTGAGCTCATTTTCGTGGCTTTCATGTTAATTAAGATAAGTGTATGCCTCGCATGTTGATGATGGTGGATGTGATTTGTGATGTATGGCAACCCTAAGGGCCCTAATCAGCCAAATGGCTTTTGAATTTGCAAACCTCAGCTGTGATCATTTAGAAATAAAGTGTAATCAGCACTGTTCAGATGGGGCTGCGATACGGAGAAATAATGGAAGAGATGAAAATAAAACACCGGCGATGAATGGAGGTGGCTGAATGCCTCAGACAAAACACAAGCAAACACACACACAAAATTTCTATCTTTGTCGGAGTTGTGAAGCCACAATAAATAAACTGCACTGTGTTTGTTTTTCCCTCTGTGGACACATTAGTGCATGGTTCAATAACACTGATGGCAGCGCTGATTATTTTTAGCCTAGTGTCATAACATATACCGGTGCTGAGGAGGATTTTTCACATTCACTTAATGTTCCTTGATCATTATACTGGCGCTTTATTGTAAGTTTTTATAATGGCTGCTGGAATCACTGTTTTGTTATGTTCCATGTTCGCTCCTGCTGTAGCATTACATTATTTTGACAATCGTGGGGTAAGAATGCTTATGAAATAGCTTCTTGTTGCAAACAGCGATGGCATTCACTGAGCTGTTTTATGAAAGTGAATGAATTTCGGGGTCATTTTTCAGATATGAGAACCATATATTAGTGGAAGTATACGCAATTTTATTATGATTTGTGCAAAGGGTATCATAGGGAATACATAAAATGAAGGCATATATGTTTGGTATCAATATGTCTTATGTTACAGTTGGTTCCATGTGCTACAAATCCAATATTAGGTCATGACAAATTGTGTGTCAGATTACACTGAATACAAATTACATGGCATTTTTGTAATTGGCAAAGTAATCCCTTAGATTACAAAAATGTAATCAAATCGGAATACTTTTAGATCGCTTCAAATTCATTGGCAAAAATGGATGCAGAAAAATAATATTGTTTCATTTCTTTCAACATTTCAAACATATTTTAATACAAATACGATATATTTTGCATAATCCTCATTAACAGCTGGATAATTCAAATTACACATATAAAAACAATATTTTTTTTGTGTTGCTTTTTCGATACTTTGCTTTTTAAAGTTGAAAGTTTAAGTTAACGATTAAAAAATAAAACGAACATAAACACAGATGCATGCCGCTACACAATAATGTTATATAAGCATTATAGTGCTGCTTGACATCTGAAAGTTTCTAATTTCTTGAACATGAAAGTTTTAGAGATCCATTTATTTTATTAATACATACATTTAAAAAGGACAGTAATTAATTTTGTGCAAGCTATATGGAAAATATCAAGCATACAGCAGCATGTCTCAACAAAATAAGCGGTTTTCTTAGGAGTAATTCTAACTTAAAATCATGAAAAAATTACTGCACTGTGATTGGTGCTATTTGAAAACACATAGTATAGAATACGATGTTGCATAAACTCTGCAGCAGTGGTTACCAACCTGGGGGACGGGACCCACAGGGGCACATGCTCATACTTTCTGAGCTGCAGTATCACATAATAACCTGCTGTCAGCGGTTCTTACCGGTGTGCTGGAGATTTCTTGGTCATTGAAGATGAGACGTAGCTCAGCGGAGTCGCTCAGACTCTCTGTCTGGAGCCAAAGTCGTACCTCTCCTTTCTCAGAAACCTCCACCTGCCAGCCTGAAATCAGAGCGATCACTGCCAAAAAAACAAAACAAGCACAGGACATTTCAGGATTGCTTGGTCTTTATACAATATGTCTAAATGTGTTTTCAAGTCAAACAACAAAATTATTCCTGCACGTTACTGACAAGAATGACTTTGATATCAGCAGAGAACCTCACTCCATGACAGAACACAAAAGTCTTTGGTACATACGTGGATTTCTTATTTGCCAGCTGAGTTCTTTGAGCTGCTGAAGGTCTGAAAAGAAATTCAACAGTAGATGAAGGTTAATTAAACTTTGATCAGAACTCATATTTTGTAATACCTATATATTGTGAAAGTGAGTCGAACACTGGCTCGCGTGGCTCTTTTTATAAGCTTAAAGTTGATTGAAAACGCATGCCTTAGTTAGACGAGCGACCTTGCAGAATGGATGTGAGGGAAATAATTACTTGCTTGATATCCCCGAAAATTAAAAGTCCTGTTATTCCTGCCGCCGCCGGCTCTTCCAACACCATTAGAGACAGTTGAGCTGGACTGTGCTGAGATGAAGTTGTGAATTGGACAAGAACATTTTCTAACCTCCTGATCTATTCCAGTTTACCTTCGGCAGTGAAGTCGTAGCTGGCGGACAGGTTTGGGTTGTCACTCATCACCGCGGTGTAGAGACCCAGATCCTCCTCAGAGGCGTCTGAGAAGGTGAGGACTGACCTGATGGACAAAATAAAAATCAGACAGATGCATATATACCTTTTTTATGATGTCAGCATCAGTCTGGCCCAATAGTGTTGTCCCAATACCTTTAGCTAAACGTAAAAATAAATGACTGTTTTATGGGTATAGACAATAAAAAGAGGCTGACATTGGGAAAATGTCCCTTTTAAAACACATTCAACACATCCAGACCTCATCTAATGGTGATGTAATCTCTGTATTCCAACCTATTATATAAAGTTGAAGGGTAAACAGCATTTTCTGGGTCACTGCTGAACAAACAAGATGGCAACTGAGGTGTGAAAAGCAGCGAGGTGCTGAGGGATAAACAGACAGAGACATACAGAGCATGTTGCTCATGCACATCCGTACCCATTCTTCTTGTTTTCTGCCTGAGCTCTGCTGGCGTCAACGGGCTCTGTATAGTTTTTGCTCCAGAGGATGTCGCTCTCTTCGTTCATCTGATCAGTCTCGTAACCCAGGAATATAAAACCATCGTCGTCCACTCCAATCTCGATTTTATTGGTGCCTGAGGAGGAAAGAGTTGGTTAAAATGCTCCACATGTCTGTAAATATTCTCATCTAACTCCTGTCAGGAAAGCAAACATTTCCCAAAATGTTGAACTGTTCCTTTGAAGGTCTTTGTCGTGTTTTATTTGTATATACAGTATAAATATGCTTAAGGAAGATGTTTAATTAAATACATATCTCAATAAATAATCACACAGACTGGAGTGTGTTGATGCTTTTCCTATCATTATAATATACTCTATCTTAGCTCCAGAACTACGGAGTCTGGGAGAGGACATATTAGTTTTCTTTCTTTCTTTTTTTCCCCATCCATATCCCCTCCACACACAATGAGCAAAGTGTTTGCATATCTGGAGCCATGACGGCTGACCTGGTTGGGTCTGAGCTGTGATTGGCTCAGTGGGCAGGGAAGGACAGCCCACTCCAGCCTCATTGACAGCCGACACACGGAGACGGTAGCTCTGTCCCGCCTCGAGACCGGACACCTGGATGTCATAAGAAACACATCAAATATTTACCCATCACTGTCATTATTTATAATGACTGAACACCTGGACCCACAGACACACAAAGGAATGAAATACTGAAACACTTCAAGTTGTGTTGGGTTTATAGAACAATTATTCATTCATTCTTTAACACAACAGCTTATAAATCAGTTCAAAGAAAAATCCTGATTATAAATCATTGAAAAATACATGAGTGTACTTTTAAACACTTTACAGTGTACCTTGTAATGTGAGCCAGAGATTGGCTTTTCATTCAAAGCAGTCCACTCGTCTGATTGGTCACCCTTGCTGATTTCCAGGAAATAGCCAGTGACAGGGCTCCTTCCTTCATACAACGGAGCGGCCCATAGAAGTACCAGGGAGCTGTCAGTCACCTCCCTGAACTCCAGATCATAGGGACAACCTGAGAGGGAAGAACAAGGGTCAGAGAAACAAGGGAGGGACATTAGGGTTAATGTAGGATGCAGAGGGTCCCCAGAGGCTAGACAATAATGTTTCACGCCGAAACAAACTACAAGAAAAGTACAAGCTAGGAAAAAATAATGGTCTGAGTATGTTCCCTCAGTGACCATACCAAAACACAACAGAAAGTTAGAACAAAACAAACCAAACAAAAAGTAATAAGAGTAAAGTCAAAATGACTTCCTTAATATACACCCTCTAACTTCATGCCAGCACATAAAAGGTCACTTTTAAATTATTAACAGCATAGAGGAAAGCCCATTTGCCAAGATTAATGAGCTGCGCTTTAAAAGTGGCATTTGTGAGAGAGCCTCTCTCTATTTTCAATATTAATGTCATAAGGAGCTAATATGAGCGGAGCCAGAACTGTTGACTGAAGCACCGCATACTGGAATGTCTTCATGGGTGAGTGAAGGAGTCTTTGTGCTTACAGAGCGGTGCGAGTGTTTTTAGAATATTTTTTATAATAATGCAAGTTATTTCATCAAAATGCTAATTTTCCAAGGGGGGGGGGGGATATGCCTTTGCATTGGCCTTTTGAAAATCCTATTTATAACTTCTCTCTTTTATTGTTTCGGGTAGATTTTCTTATAAATTGTCTGTAAACATTGTTCGTTTACTGTCCAACCACCTCAGTCCAAATGAGAGAAGAGAGGAGTTGATCAAAATGCTGATATTTTCATCTGGGGTCCTTCGGTTATCGCTCTCAAAGAAATGGGTCTAAACTAGACTCAGGTGAGTGCTGGATCAGTGCTTTGCATACTTTACTACCTGGGTTTCGCCTCTCAGGCTACATAAAAACATAAATACTAGTAGGTGGATGTTGTTTGGCGTGTAAGGACACCGGATTGAAAAAATACCTCTTAAAATGTTCATATAATCCATATTTTTTATATACATTTAATTTTCTCCAAAAAAGCACTTGAATAACACAATTATCAAAAATAAATTAAAGGACCAAAGATGCAAATGAAACATCTCTCTATCATGTCTATTCAGGAAGCTGAACATGACAACAAGTATTGTTACCGCATTAACACTACAGGAGAGGTTAAAATAGTATTTCTGTATTTCAGGTCTAAATGTGTGCTAGACTGATTCACATTCAGTTGTGACTAAAGATAGAGGTTAAATTGTATATATTCGTGTGACTCCTGAGAAAATCTGTTTTTGTTTGCCACCTTTTAGAGCTGCTTCACACACAGTGAAATACTTCAGTTCATCGTGGATTCGGTGCAGACACTCGCCTCCAGCCAAGGCAATATTAAAGGACAAGTCATACATAAGAAACACATTAAAATCTCCCGACGACCTCTAAATCCAGGCCGTTATTTTAGATATTATCTCAGCTACTGTATTATGCACTTCGCTGCTGAACTCTGCCTCCATTTTGCCCTTTAATGGCATAATATTGCACATTGTCTGTTTTGATTCATTCTGCCCTGATCTGTTTAGTTGTGAGATGACCACATGCACTTTTAATACTGTCATTTTAAATAAAAATAATATGGTAGGGTGGGGAGCACGCAGTACTACATAAGTAGTTTCTGAGTTAGAATTAGGATTTGGAAAGAAAATACACTATCTGAGTGAAATGAATTGAACATAACATTATCCCATTATTATTACCTGGTTCTGGCATCGTCCACTTCTCACACAGGAAAGCTTCACTGGCCTCAGAGGGCTTCCCGACTCCAGCCACATTGGCAGCAAACACGCGGAACTGATAGAGGTGTCCACTATTCAGGTTGCAAACCTATGTACACATATCGTAGACAGAAAATATTGATTAATTCTAGCAAAATGATGATATAGTTCACCTGAAAATGCACAGCTAACCGCTTTAGAGGCAGCTGAAGTGTTTGCCGGTGTTAGTTTGACATCTATTTGCAGGATTACTCAAAAAGTTATGAACAAATATTGATTTTTTTTTTGAGAGGTAGATATGGCCCAAAGAACAATCCAGTAGATTTTGTTGATGATCCGGATCATTACAGGCCCACAATGCACCGTTCTTGATTCGCTGCCTGCTCAAGGTGATCACCAGGGAGATGAGTGAAGAGGAGCAGTTCCAATGCCAGAAGAGGGCGGCAGGCTCCAGTGGAGGTGAGCCCCATTACAGATTTGTTTAGAAAAGGAAGGTGTGCCACAGGGAGATTGAGTGCGGGGAAACTTCATGTGAAAACTGAGCTAACTTGGCAGAGGTTGGCACTCTGAGTCCTATTTAGATTTCTCAAGTATAATTCAGTACATACTTAGTCATTAATGTCTGAACCTGAAGTGAAAGTGAAAGTTTGACTTTAAAAAAAAACCTTTTGTCCTCCAGTCCTTTAAATAAATCAAAATGACTCCGTTTGCACATTTCTGACTGTTTTCAAGAGAGCACAGATTAATTAGCTCATCATACACATGTTCCCTGGTTGTACACGAACACCCCTCCAGACTCAAGCAGGCATTTTACGAGGTACTAGCGCTGCTGCTGCCACAGCATTTTTTTTTTAGCTGAGCCCCTGAGACACTGTGGCTTTGGGAAGAGAGGGGATTCAGCCTTATTGATCTGTGTATTGATCTTCCAATTCACAGCCACTTAGACTTTAAGGCCCTTATCGCCTCCTTGAACAGTTGTGAACTTCTGCCGCTCTCTCCAGGCAGCTAATTCACACAACCAGAGGGAGCTTATTTTACAGTAATAGCAATCGCTATCTAGAAACCAATTTCCCACCACCTACCAGCCCTTTCATTATCTAGAAATCCCTCTCTAACCACATTTAGACAGAACGACAGCCTTCTTATCAGATCAATACTCGGCCTACCCTGAGAAATGCAGAGGTTGTGTGACAAAATAAGTGGAGGAAATTACATTTTTCATGCACTAGATGGCGAACTGGCTGCACTTGATTAATATGACACATTTTCTTATCTCCTATTTAGCAATCAGACTTTGGGGTACAGGGTTGACTATTTATTCAGTGTTTGTCTCAGGGAAACACTGGCAGCTTTAAAGTTGGAGACTGAACCCATGATCTGTCCATCATGACAAACTTAGGTTGCTCATAATAAAGGAATAACCCATTTATATTCACTTACTTTCTATTTGCAGCGATGGAAGGTCACGAAGTAGATTTACCAAAGTCTGGACTTTAGTACAAATGAATGCTTCTTTTATACTCATATTCCACTACTTTCATACATTTATCCGACTATAGTAACTAGTTACAATGCAGTTCAAGATTTTATATTAAATACTTAATATAAGATTATAAAATACATTTTTAAGATTAAGGTAAAAACATTTTTGACTTGAAACCTCTTGCATCCATATGGCTCCCCTGTCATGTTTCAGATCTCTATTAGTTCTTAATGGTTTCACCAAAGAGATATTTATCATCTGAACTTTTTAGATGCTTTGCTTTAACAGTTTAAGGCTTAAAGAGGTAACATTTTTCAACATTTCACAAAAAAAGGGGAGATTAGAGAAAAGCTCAGACACAGAACATTCATTTGTGCAGCAGAACTTTATCCTTTCTTCTTTTGTGCCCCATGAATATCTCATGAAACCACAGATTTGTTTTGTGATCCTCGAAAGGGGTCTGACTAAAGTAGAAAAGTGGATATAAGGTTGTTAACACAATCTCCACCATGACCAACTGCAACAGCAAAATGCTGCTTATGCACTGATGACTCAGTTTAACAATTTTGTCTCTTAAATGGGACATTTTTCTGTAGAACTACCTTTCACTTTTGATACTAAAAGCAGATTTTGCTGATAATGCTTCTAAGGTGGGATTTTAAATGAAGGGCTTTTGCTCTGAGTAATCTTACAGAGTGATATTGGTGCTGTTACTTCAGTAAATTATCTGTGTCCTTGGAATTTTAACTGAAGTGGTGAAAAATACTTTGCATCACAAATCACATCTGTTTTTGTTCCGATGAATGTGGTTCTGACAGGTTGTTGTTGTGGAAGCTTTTACGGCAAAGCCATTTATATTTTCTGCACAACTCCACCCTGGAAAATAAAAGAGGCCCTGGGCCCAAAATCTCAGTCAATATTGCAGTTACTTTGATTTGCATCCGAGAAACCAGCGACATGATTTAAATAACGACATAAAGAAGCTCGTATGGGAAGTGGAGATGAGGTTTTGTGGATGTTGGGTTCATGAAATTGCTCATTTACTCCAAAAGGTGGAACCGGGGTCCTTTAACATGTTCTTGTCGAAGTGTTCCTTCCTAAAGGCTCACAGCATGGAGGGCTAATCTTGATAGGGTGGCACAGTATTTTTTTTTCTAATTAGCTTTGTCTTTGTCTTTTTTTCCAGGAGCTAAAAACAGCCATTCACACATAACACGCTTCCACTAATTACAGGGCACCTGCAATCTCACTCTGACAGGTTAAAGATTTAACTTTCCTCCAGGTCTCCATGGACACTGCTTGTTGCCTAGTGACACAGCCAATGTGGATGAGGAAGCTCCAACCAATATAACCATTATTTTGAGGCAAGCCCTTAATGGTAGTAGTGAATAGAAATCTCTTTGTTGTGCTAAATAGGGGAATATTTCCATCAAAATTTACACAACAAATCTTATGCATAAGATATACAGCCCGGCTCTGTGAGGCTATACTTGTTTGAGTTGCTAACGATGCCATGCTAACATTCATCCTTACAGCCATGCCGTTAGCACACTGATTGCATCATGCTGGGGCGACACTGACCTTAAACTGCCTCTCTTTGGTTGGCTTTACATTGACCTCTCTCCACATTTTCATGTCCTTTTCTCTCTGGTCCAGGTAGTATCCACGCACAGGACCCCCCCCATTATGTGCAGGGGCCCTCCAGCCCAACACCATCTCTGATCCGGTGCACAGCAACAGGGTGATGGCAGAGGGAGCAGAGGGGACACCTGAAACAAGGAGAAGGAAGGATGCAAGAGAGATGATCGGAGAGAGAATCTCAGCAGGCACCCATAGCTAAATAGGCTAGCGTTGCAAAGTCATAAAGTCTGGGCTTATATTAAGCACTCATAAATGAGACTAGAATTAAAGTTCAACTCATATTCTGTTTAATAAAAGCACATATCTCACAAAGAACTGGACTCCAACCATTTTTCCTCAAGTGAATGACAGAATAAATGTGAGAATATTCTGGCAGTGAGTCTGATGCAAAATGAGTCACTGTGCTGTACTGCAGGTTGCACAGAGCAGGTCTTCTGAGACAGCAACAGAGGAAGTAAGATGGGTCAACAGCTCTAAACCAACCACAATCAGTATTTAAAAAAAAATATTCATTTCATGCACATAACAAAATATAAGGAGACTGAAATGTGGAGGGAGCACAATATGACCCCAGTGGCATTGAACAGTGTTGTGGTCCAAAGATGATAAATCGTTCATGCACACATATACTTTTCTTCTTTGTGCGACTTGAGTAAAACTAAAATGGCACTCAAGTCCGAACAATCCTACACATCTTGTATAAACCAGGTCTTGATCCCATCCAAAATGGTCAAATAGACCATGCATACATCTGGATAGATTTCTAAATCTACAGGAGAGCACTCAAAAACCCCATTATCTCAGCTACACCCCCTAAAAAACATTTATCTATGATATAGATGTATAAAAATTTTAATACCAAACCTCTGCGAGCACATCAGGAAATAGTTAGAAAGCAATTGAAACTCAAGAAATTTCCTGTCCACTATTTTACGACCTAAGCTGGCAGGAGCACTTACGAATGGCTGATTTGACGACGATGGGTTCGGACTCATTTGAATAGTTGCTCTTTCCTGCTCGGCTCACGGATTTCACCCTGAACACATATTCCTTTCCGGTCTTGAGGCCATGGACTGTGAATCTGAGAAAGAGAGGAAGTTAAGGCATCTTCTGCTCAACCTAATCACCTGGTTGTATTAACAGAAATATTGTTTTGGGTATAAATGTTGATTTATCATTAATTCAACCTAACATAACTTAGTTGGGTGTCAAACAAACCTGCGGAAACATGACAACAAGACGTTTAAATATCAGTCCCTATTACCTCGTGTTGGTAACAGGCTTGTTGTTGACAGTGTTCCAGTCTTTTTGGCCAGTCTCATTGTAGTACAGGTAGTAGCCCAGGATGTCATCTTTGTCTTTGGGCTCCTGCCACTTGACCAACACCGAAGTGTCTGTGTCTCTAAAAACCATGACGGAGTGAGGTGGGTCTGGAACAGCTGATAGAATCAGATGAAAAACCATCAGATTAAGCTTCAGTTTAAATAAGCACATGGAAATTAACTACGATATAGAAAAAAATCAGATATTCCTTTAATTTTCAAAAAATTCCCATTGAGCTTTTAAAAATGAGCACAACTATAATAAGTAGGTATATAAGTAGAACTGCAAAATCCAGATTACCTTTACAACGAGATGAGTAATAAATGGGTCGATAGCACATTTTCTCACCATGTCCTTTTCCCAGAGAAATCGGTTCACTTGGCTCAGAGGGGTCACTGACACCGTACTTGTTGATGGAACGCACTCTGAAGCAGTACTTCTTGCCTTTGACCAAGTCAAACACTGCGAACCTGGGAGAGTTCACCACCATGTCAAGACTGGCCAGCTCCCAGCTGCTGCTCCCTGCCAGGGACTGGTCCAGAAAATCACAAAGATAAAGTCAAAAGCACTGTTCATCTCAAGAACACGCTCTTTATTCAGCATCTTTTAAATATGCTGGAGGGTTCGATTTGCACAAGAGTGAAGGACTGCCAAGACTGCCAAATATTCATCCCATAACTCATTCCGAGTTAACTGTCAACTCTCTAGTTTTGGAACAAACCACAAAATTTACATACAAGAAAGGTGACGGAATAAAGAGTGAAAAGGAATAAAGATTGGCAGTTTTTTTTGTAGATAGAGAAAAAAAAAAGCAAAAACATATCCAAAAAGACAGATGGACATGAAGTAGACAACCAGTGGCTAATCTTAACATCTTCATGTATTATTCACTTTGGCTGATGATGCCATATGATGCTAAACCTCTCTATTTTATACATTTACTTTTCAGTTCTTCTTCTCTGCATTCCCATCATTTCCCTCTATAACGAACGTCCGAGGAGGATATCCAAACAAAAGAACCGGGTGTGTCAAAGAGATCAGTGATTATAAAGTGCTTCTGAAGGGCGAGAGGGATATTTGAACGTTCCTTTATTATACAAGCAGAATTGAAGCAGCAGACTTTAATAATTTCAGATGCCTTTGACATATTTGACAGTTTTATTACCCTGGTAACTTATAAAAGTCCAATAAAAATCTATTTCCTGTGGCGGTTGTCTGATTATTGGAGCTGTTGGGTGTCGGGGTCTGATATTGGAGAGCTGAGGCCTTTTATTGTTGTTAAGAACAGGTCAGTCTCAACACATTAATAAGTTGGAAGACTTTGGTGATTTAGCAATCTTGTCTTGGGGAAAGAAGTAAAAATTTAAACTGGATTTCCGTGAATTGCCTTTACCTTGAATGCATCATTGAAAGGCTGCTACATAAGTTAAAGCTCGACCGAACTTCTGACCAATGTTAAACCAAACAAAAGGTCCAGATAGTTTTGAAAGTGAAAAACTCTTTCAAGTATGCAAGAAAGAAAGTCAAACCCCGGATGCAGAGGTGCAAGGCATGAAAGAGCATCACTGTCTGTTTGCTTTTAATGAGTCTGCACATTCCCACTTAGACTGACACCACAGTGGGAGACTTGTGTGTGTGTGTGTGTGTGTGTGTGTGAATCTGTTTTTTTTCCCTCCTCCTGTCTTTTTGATCAGTGCTGTGGTCTGGATCCTGCTGTTAATTTGGCTCATTTTCCAGCACCGGACTACACAAACCCAACAAGCGTCTGGAGGAACAAATGATGCAAGGAAACGGATTCCTTGTATTCAGAGGATATGCAGGTTGTACTAATTACGACGGTAGGTTGCATTTGAATATACAGCATTTATACTTGGTGTTTTGTGTGTGAGAAAGAGCTTGTATGTATCTGATCGACTTAACTCTATAATGCCAAGTGAATCGTATTTGATACATGACGATTGTGTTTTGTGCATTGATTAACACAAAAATAATAATTAAAAAATAAATGAATAAATAAAATAAATGACCAAATTAAAGAAGAAATGCACAATAATATGTTTTTGGATAGCAAAGAATTTTTTTTTTTAAATTTAAAAACATTTTTAATTATATTTTCGTCACTTTTATCCATGACATAGCTCATAGATAGGAGCCAACTCTGTAATTTCAGATGTCAGAGCTTCCTTGAATGCACCAGTTTCCAAAACATTACATGCTTTATGACCATTAAACAATAACAATGTGATACTTGTGATGATTACCTGTTTCAAGCCAAGTCTCTGCCAGTTGATTTCGTACTACACCGAGATAAACTAAACAAGGGCCCCACAGCTATTGTAATATGATCATTTCTCTGTGTGTGTGTGTGTGTGTGTGTGTGGGAGTAAAGTCTGACCCGCTCCACGTAGAAGGTGAGCGGCTCCCTGCCTCTGGGTTCAGGCTCGGTCCAGCTCAGCACCACATAGGTGTCGCTCACCTCGCAGGCGTGGACATTAGTGGGAGGGAGAGGAGCCTTGACTTGACCTGCAGAGCCGAGAGAAGAGGAGGAGGAAAAAGAAACAAAAGTTAGAAGAAGGTCAGTAAAAATGGATGAGTCCAAAAAGTGCTTCTTTTTTGGGGGGCTGAAATTGTTGCATAAGGGCATTTCTTGCTTTGTCTGGTGAATTTTAATAAAACATATAATGGGTCCATTCCTCCTCTTCCATTCCATAAATATACCGGATAAAATATATGGCTCGAATCAGAACACTGTCACCGACATTCAGAGTAACTCCAGGACTGTGGGAGTATTCAGATTTTGTGCCTGTCTGTCTGTACGTCTTGTCTCACTGTGTGTGTATTCCCTGAAGAGTTGCAGAGCTGCAGTGTGGATCAGAGAGGAGCCGCAAATAAAAGGGAGTGCAGTGAAATGCTGCTCTGGTCGGGGCAGTAAGCCTGTGTGCGAATGTGGGAGAGTAGTGCAGTCTGTCTGTAATGAAACATGTTTCACTGTTGAAACTCAAGCACATTGGATTTGAAATGAAACCATCCATATGATGTTAAATTACGTATGATTGTGTATGCATGATGTATCTTTTCTTACAAGTGTGGCTGTGGATATTTAGGGCAAAATTATACAACGTTGTCGGTCAAGTTCAACTAAAAAACTCCTCCTGCTCCTGGCTCCATAAGAGTGCAGTCGGTCTTCTGGTCTGACCCTTGCTATTAAATCATATAAGCTTATTTGCTTGTTGAATGTTGGGCTATTCAGCCATTATCTGATGGTCATATTTGCAACCAAATATGAAACATAACATTATTTAAAACTTAGTTTAAATTGTCCCATAGGTGTCGGCTCTCTAAATATGTTATTTACATATATCTTCCTTAATTGAGGGACTATTTACAAAAAGTTGTTCTCATGATCACCTCAGATTAAACTTGAAAGCTGGGACTTTGACCTCAAAGCTATTTGTTTAATTTGAAATCCAGAATACTACAATTTAGACCTAAAACAACAATGAAATTCACATTGTGTGTGTTGCAGATGTATATTTGAATCCTCTCTAATATCTAATTCAATTAAAAAGTGTGTATATGTGTGAAATTACTTGTAATGAAACATCCGTCCACATTTGATGGAAGACATCGTCTCACAAATATGCTCTGATGTTATTTTGTCATTTGATAACTTGGAGGGGAAAAAAAAGACGGACAAAAACACACTTTGATGTCTTTTCTTAACCTCCATTGAGGAACAGGATAAAGAAAATATGTAGACTCTGCCTCTGCTACATTTGCTGTCTCGCTGCCTCCTCCTCTGCTCCCTTTATCTCCCTCTGTCTGAGAGTTACATCGCCATGGTTATCATCCCTCTTCACAGGCACTCTCACTTCCTCAGGCCATTATGTGCATTTAGCAGGACACAACCAGGGTCTGTTCATTCTTTTCACTTCTGCAAATGGAACAAATGCTCTTTGCATCAGCCAAACAATTACTGCAGCTTGTTGTTCAAAATAATATCAAGATGCATTAAGCCACGAGCCACGGGCGGGGCGGGGTGTGGGGGGTGGCGGAGGCGCAGGACGAGGCGCTGTGTGCCAGTAAACACAGAGACGTTTGAAATCAGGTGTGAAAACGTTCGAATGGCCTCTTTTTTATGACCGCATCATACAATGGTGAAATAAAAACAAGCCATCCTCACCTTCAAGTTCATCTTTTTGAATGGTGATTGTCCTTCCTCTGTCTGCTCTGACCACTGAGAGAGAGGGGGGAGACAGAGAGAGTGGGAGGACGGGGGCAGAGGAAATAAAGAAGGAAGTCGTATCAGGATAATGATGTTATGTGAGAGCCCATGATAACACCATTAAAGTTAACGTTAGAGGAGCAGAGCCAAAGAGGTGAGTGAGAGAGAGAGAGAGACCTGGGAGGATGGAGTCTGGAGGCAAGTCAACCTTCTGTTTGTCCTTCATCTGTGTTTAATGATCCATAGCATTTGACCAGAGCCCATCTGTCCTCCCTCCAACACACACTCATCCGCATTACATCTCATTCGTTCGCTCTCATGCCTCCACTGTATTTAAAAAAAAATGTTAACACCTTTCAACGCGATCTTTCAAGAAACAAAGCGTTCCACCACAGGATGCCATTACGAAGCCGCTGCAGTAACGATATGCGTAACCTTCCGGCTTTCTAAAATGAGATCCACGTTTGCACGCGTACATCTGTTTCCCCTGTAGTGCTGGTAAATTCGCAGGTGTGCTTCAGCAAACCAAGGCAGCTGAGGTGAATTGACAGCAGGACTGTGCTGCTATCACATAACCGATGCTCTTTGTGGAAGCAGATAGAAACAAATTAAAGGGAAGAAACTGAACAAACATAATGGATGCACATGCTTGCGCACAGGGCATGAGGGGCTACTGAATGGTTTGATGAATGTGAAACTGAGATGAATCATGCGATATGACCTTTACAGATGGCAGATCTAAATTGACCGTAGGTGTGAATGTGAGATGTCTGACTCTCTATGTGGTCCTGTGATGAGGTGGCGACTTGTCCAGGGTTTGCCCCTGGAGAAAATGGATGGATGGATGGAATAAGTACTAGAAGGGCGCTCAATACCTTGACTTCGCCACGGCCCAACATTCCCATTTAATTAAATTAAACACTAATCCGAATACTAATAAGAAACGTGCATCATTTAAATGGCTGCTTTTAGGTTTCTGTTCATGTGAGTAAAAAAAAAAAAAAATCTTGGATCCACCTCTTTATTCTGTAGCAATCTAACATACAGTCTTCTGAAATGGGGAATTCAGTATGATGAGCTACTCTTGGTACTTAAAATATATTTTGATGTTTATATTTCTTACTTCTTCAGTTAAATTCTGCATGCAGGACTCTCCCCTGTCACAGAGTATTTCTACAGATTTCCACAGGGATGTGTTGCTTCTTTCATTTAAGCAAAGGTATGAGTTCTTCATCCACCACTGCTTTTTAATAAATGCGAGAAGAGGTGTGTATATGAATATTTGATAAATAGACTGACAGTAACTTATTCATTGGACAGTTTTTGTCACTGATTCTTTTAGGCTGCAGCTAGACCTCATATATCATTATGACCAAAATCCTGCGGTTGCTCTATTTTATCATTGAGTCCACAAAAAACTGCAACAAGACTCATTTGGAGTGAACCAACAACGGCATGCTGCTTTTGCTTTTTTTATTTGAGTTTGGCACCAATTTGTGTTTCTCTAGCTGCGGTGACATTTAACAGCTCATTACCTGGCGATATGACAGAGTGTGTCAGCATGTGTTATGTGTTACCCATGGTTCTGGTGTGTTGCAGGGGGTCTGCAGTGCGGACAGGTTTGGTAGCCTTGGAGGGGCGTCCTGTTCCGGCCTTGTTAACAGCACGGATCCTGAACTGGTACAGAGTCCCTTCCTTTAGCCCAAACACCGGGTAGTGGCACATTTTCTGGATGTGCACGTTGCAGCGCACCCAGTCACCCTTACCGACCTCACATCTGAGAGGGTGAGAAAAGGAAGAAAGAAAATAATAATCAAAGAAAATCTGACTCAACAGTAAACAAAGCGCCTGATGTATTTCGTTTGCAGTCTGCAGGGTGTAACATTATAGAAACAAGTATAAAGTCTTTTATCCTGCACAATAACACATTGAAGTCAGTAAATACTCCACCAAGACCTGTAATTGTGACCAGATATAATCATGTGAAAATAACGGGCCTCCAAACACAACATATTTTTTAAAAGTAGATTGCAACTATACAATAGTATATAGACAACAGTAAATAGACTATACAATATTGATAACAAACTGTTACCACTTGAAACAACCATAAGGAGGTTGCTAGGCAACTGGGAGGCTTCTTAAATTTTCTTTTCCTCACTAAAAAGCCAATAACATTCAGGAGATGTAGAAAGAAGGTATGCAAATATACACTTGAATATCATTTAACAAAAACATACACACATTATAATACACTCACTGCTGTAAAATGAACTTTGCCTCCCTCTAAAAACCCACACACACAAACATACAAACACACACACACACACACACACGTACATGTACAGGACGATCCTGATTGATTAGAGTTTGTGATAAGTGCAGCACTTGTTCTCCTGTGGGAGTCGTTGACTCTGCTGTTAACATAGAGTTGAGGACTGATAATTACTAAGTATACCATCCATCTCATGTGAACTCATGTGCCAAATAGATGGAACGCCGCTGCTGTCTGGCACCACAGCCAGATTTATTCAACTTTCTCTTCGGCGAGCAAGACCATCTTAGTTTAGCGCTATCGTTGACTTGAATCTCTGCACGATCGCAATTCCAAAAAGTCTGGACGTCGTGTATGTGAATGTAAATAAAAACAGATTATTTGCAAAGGAACTGTGTTTACCGACAGCAGTTTTACGAAATGAGCTGGTAGTGTATGCCACTGCAAGAGTAACCCTTGAGATACTTGGGATCAAGAAAGTGTCCCCTCATGGAGAAGAAGGTTGGAAGCCAGGATCAAGGAAGCCTGGAGGGGAAGTCAGTCGCCTAACAGAAGTGCATGAGGGTATCATGAGGGACAGGTCCTGGACGGTTAAAAAGGAAGGGAAAAGAAGTACAACAAGATGATCCATGAGGCTCTAGAGACTGCCAAATAAAGGCTCACAGCTCAGCTGCTAGGCTGAGGAGATACACCAGAGAAGCAGAGGCCAAGAGAATAAATTGCCTGTTCTCCAAAGACCCATCCATGGTGTACGCCCAGCTGCAAGGGAATAACAGAACAAGAAGAGATCCACCCAGAACTGAGACTGAGCAATACTATGGGCATGTAGGAGAAAGAGGCATCCCATAATACCAATGCCAAGTGGCTGGTGGACCTAAGAACAGACCGTAGCAACCTTTTAGAACAAGACAGACATTTAGCAACGACTCTTAGATATGAAGAGCTGGGCAGCACCAGGACCTGGCAGGATCCACACATACTGGTCGAAGAAGGTAACTGTCCTCTATGATCGCCTGGTAGCATAAATGTCTGAGTTGCTAACAACAGGTACTAAACCAGACTGGTTTACACAGGCCGGGACAATCCTGACCATGAAGGATCCCCACAAGGGAACAACATCCTCAGAATACCGACCAATAACGTGCCTGTCAACAACATGGAGGCTCCTTTCAGGCATCGTAGCAGCTAAGATGAATAGGTACATGAGTCAGCACATGAGCAAAGCTGAGGAGGGCATCGGAACCAACACCAGAGGGTCAAAGTACTGGTTGACGGAGCAATCATCCAAGTATCTGAGGTCTCTGTCCAGATGAATGCAGATGTAGGAACAGGTAAGACACCTCGCAGAACCATCAAACTCCCGGTGTGTATATATCTATTTTTTTTAAAATATATTTCTTATTTTCAATTTCTGTAATGATCCAAACGTCTGTTGATCATTTAAGACTGTAAAGAAAGTCATCGAGATGCTGTTTTATGTTATTAAAAGCCTGAATTAACAGTCTGTGTATGAAATCATGATAAGTGGATAAAACTAAAGTAGCATGGTAATTAGGCTTAATTGTAAAAAGACTTTAATCCTTATAATTCTCAGAAAAATGGAAACAGCTACTAAATGGACCTTGTGGTGAAAGTGTTTAGTCATTGTCAAGCTAAAAAAGAAATTCTAAATCTCTCAACCCTCACTTTTCCACATAATAACCATCCACAGGTGAGTCTCCATCAGCAGAGGGCGGCTGCCAGGTAAGGAAGACGTAATTCTTGTTGACGTCAGATACCTGGACGGCCAGAGGAGAGGCGGGGCCTCCGACCACTTCCGCTGGCGCATCTGCACCACGAAGAGGAGAAAGTCAGTTAGAGGATAAAAAAAAAAAGAAGAAAAAAAATGAGGAAGGAGATGAAATGTCTGGAGCCATGGAAGAAATATTTTTTGGTTGGGAAATAAGTAAGATGAGGAATTAGAAAGCAGATGGATATGAATCGGGAATTGATTCTGGGCAGCAAAGAGAGTCAGAAAGAAAAGTGTTATGAGACATGAAAGGAGGAAAAGACAAGATCACAAGGCAAGAGCAGATGATGAAAGGAAAACATCAGAATGGAAGTATTTAAGCTATTCCAGCTCATGACATCATGTTATTTATGCCAGAGAGTGAAAAGTGATGGCTAAGGCTGCAGGAAGTAACAGATTAACACGTTTATACCATAAATCACAACCAGTGGATGTGATGAGACAAAGAGAAGAGAAAAAATAAATGAAGAAATTATGCAAAGTAATGTTCCCAACTTTTCTTGAGGCTAGGAATAGATGTTTTTTTCAACAAAACACTCCAAAATCAAGCACACCTCTGTCCTGTTTTAAAATTCCAACCTCACTCTCACTTTCTGTGGTTTCCTCAATTCCCTCTAATTCGTTTTTAAAAAATTCTGTACTGCCTATTTGTAATGCAAATATGATGGCTATATGAAAGAGAAAACTCACATGCAGGGAAGCTTGTCGATTTACTAATATTGACCTCCGGCTCTGCTAAAGATCAAGCTCCTTAATAAGAGAGAGAGAGAGAGAGAGAGAGAGAGGCCTGAGCTCAAGACTTTAAGGGAGCTTTGCACAAAGATACATTTAACTTACATGTGTGTTTGTGCTTATACATTTTTGGAGTATGTGCACTCTGAGTTCATGAATGATTCAGGGCACATTATACTGCGACAGTGGCAGTGATGGTGCAATACATGCATGATAAACACTGGTATTATACTGAGGCATGTTTGCGTGCCAAGGCTCGCCCAGATGCATTTCAAATGTTTGATGAGTCAAGTGGGAGTTGGCCCTCAGGTGTATTTGCATGTTGCAAACAATGTCTGAGAGAGAAAACAGCAGTCTGTGCAGAATACATAGTTTTACTGAACAAAACTAACAAACGTTCGACTGCAGAACAGCTTGATGGATGGTGCAATTTCCAAGGATGAATCAGGGTAGTTTGCTGACAGGAAATGAAAGTAGAACCAAAACCTTGTGAATACAAATAGTGTTTTGAGTGAATGTTTCAGTCAAGCTTGACACAAAATGATGATTCCATCCGCAAAAACACAGGTATGTCTGTATGCAGGGGTCTGAGGACCAGCACTTTTTTCGAACATGAAATGGATCATTTCAAACTGAAGAATATCACTTGATACACAGGTTGGCAGGCTGTATAGAGGGACTACAAAGTATTTTGAGAAGTCATTTGTGACCTCGGTATAGAAAAGCTAAGTGGGTTAAAATAAAAAAAGATTAAAAAGAATAAAAAAAATAAAATAAATGAATACATTTTAATTAAAATAAAGAAATAAAAAATGTAATAATTAAAATTAAAAGTGAATTAAAATGAAAAAATTAAATTTAAGATTACTTAAAATTAATTAATTTTAATCAATTAATCAATCAAAGTTAAAGTTAAAATTGTTTTATCCAAGGTTCAAGACTGAACTATTGAATATGTTCAATCCATTTTGTTATGAATGAAAATTACTCAATGTTTGAGAAATTCTTTAATATTTGCACTCTTCAAAAACGTTACGTGATAAATAAAGGACCAAAGACAGGTACTAATAGTGTTTACATATAAACCACTTTCATGCTGGCTCTCACCTTTGACATAGACAAAAGCACTGTGTTCCTGGAATTCGTTCAAGGTCCTCAGTCGGACGGTGTAAACGCCTTCGTGCTCCTTGTGTGCAGCTTTTAAAGTGATGGAGGCCTCGTTGTCGACCGTCCTAATGTCCACGTTGCTCGACTGATGCAGCTGAATGCCTGGAGAATGAAACAATGAAATGACAAACCTATAATAGATATCTAAACTGTCAAACATAAGGCTCATGTAACTTATCTTTACCATCTCTGAACCAGCTGACATCCTGGTGGAGGGGCAGCAGTGGTGAGGTGAAGGTACATTGTAGGGTGAGGCTGTGACCCTCTGTTACCCACGTTGGCGGGAAGGTGTCGTCAAACTGCGCTCCTTCCTCGAACAAGGCTAGGGGGGAGGAGGAGAGCAAAGATGGAGGAGGGCAAAGTTGGGAGAGGTGGGGAGGAAAGATAAAGGTGGAGGAAGTGAGAGGATGTAGGAGGAGAAGAGAGGCAATGCAGACAATTCAGCAGGGTGAAAGAATAGTAAAGAGAAGGGTTGAGGAAAAAAGGAAAGGAGAGAAGCATACAAATGCACTTTCCTCATTTGTGGTGTGCAAATAAAAAATATTGAAAAGTAAATCCACTCCAGACACAGCCTCACTGCAGCAAAAATACATTCCAGACATGCTCATTGTGGTTGGGTGCAGCATGATAAAATTTCAGCGACCCCCTTTGGACCATTACAAAGGAAAGAAGCATCACAGGTAAAGAGAGGAGGTAAGAGGCAGGCAGGATGAAATTTCCTGACTCCTGATGATAAGAAATGAGAATTCATCTCCCCAACTTTGTCTCCAAACCCAGTCGAACACCTCTGAAGTTTCCACACCATTGGGTACATTTGTGCTATCAGCTTTTCATTATTTTCTGCAAGCTAACAGTAACAAGCTCTTCCGTCCTCACCGGAGAAACTGAACAAAGCACACCAGAGGGTCTTCAAATCAAACAAAATGACCATTTTATGCAGACTTGCATAGCCATAAAAGACCCTCTGCTTCACCAAAGAGCATGTAGGACAGCCACGAGACACATCCTCTGGAGGAACAACAGACGGCAGCAGAAAAGCTCAAGATGTGACCATTTTTAAAGTGAACAATTCCTGTTATTGAACAAGTCACTCTTTCAGCCACCACTCCCACACAAGCACTGAAACAGTCTGGAAATGAGAGATATGTGGGCCATGAGGTCTTGTCAAATCTGGTCCTCAGGGATGAGTCTGAGAGACAGGTTCCTTATAATGATCCTGTTCTGCTCAGCCGTCCAGGCCGTCACAGAAATGTGTGTCGCTTTATCCAGACACTCCACTTAAATCTTTGTTTCCCATAATTCAAACACTCAAAGCCATGCCTCTCTCAGCACAATGATGATTAGAATGAATTCACTGTTTTCGTTTATGTTGGAAAATATGATCTGGTCCATATGCGATAATCAAGGATTAATTACGTGAAAATGGTAGCATGGAATTCTTCAGCACATTCTCACAGCAAGCAGGCCCCAAAGTCATTACATGCTGGTGAAGTTTTCATTCAAAATAATTGCCCCTCGATTTGAGTGTGTTGGGTATGCATTGTGTTGTCCTGCACCTACATAACACTTATACTGAAGCAATAGTGTACAAGCTATTAGTGAAGTATAGCAGTAGAGTAAAAAAGACATTCCTGCATAAGGAATCTGAATATATATATATGCTGATTAGATGTGTGTAGGTTGACTTTACTTGGGTAGTTTTGCCAAGTTTTTAATGTAATTTTAAAATTTAAATTTTAAAATTTCATACACGTCTGTCTGCAAGAACATTCATTTTCACTTTGAAAGCTGCTTTACAATCTGCTCATGACTAAGGGTCAAAAAGGGAAAATCCCTAAATTTCCCCAAAAGGGAAATGGGCAAAAAAGGTGCGTTTCTGGTGCACACCAGAAACTATCCCATTCTCACGAGAAAGTTTCTCATGCTCACAAGAAACTTTCACGCACTCACGAGAAAGTACAGTATACCTGGCGCACACAGGTGACCATCCAGTGCATTTTGGCCCAAATTAATTTAGTAATAATTTGGGTAGTTTTATTGTTGAATTATTTTATAATGTGTAAAATGCACAGAATCTAACAATATATATATATACAGTACCAGTCAATAGTTTGGACACAGTTACCCATCCACTTGAATGGGAAACTGTGTCCAAATTTTTGACTGGTAGTGTATATATATCAGGGTTACCCATGCGTTTAGTTTTGACTCTGTAATGACTCAGAGAAAACAATGTTTGATTGATGGTCTGAGTTGTTCAGTGGTGCTCAGCCTGCACTCCAAACAGGGAGAGACACTTTCCCTCAGTGGCAATATTCTCCAACCGTTGTTATGAAAAAGTAAAACTGTGATACACAGTACAGTAGTGGTAGGTTATCGAAGGATACGGCACTGAACTCCGACAGGAATCCGGAGGCAAATTTGCCACGTACGATAATTTTCCTCAATATACAATCATTTTAATCCTCTGGTACGATAATTCTTCATCTGCCATCTGGCAACACTGACCCCGACCTTCCGCTCAAGAAATTGTGCAGCACTAAAACAATATCATGCTCCTCCTCAAAATAAAAATTTGAATTGCCACAAAAGGCCCCTTTTGGTAAACCTAAATAGGTTAGTTTAGACATTTACGTCAATGTTGCTGTTTTTCTGGTGAGGCTAATCTAGGCCAAAGAGTGTCACAGCCAGTATGAGATGCTCCACAGCTTGAGGCAAAACATAATAAATCCCCTGCTGTCCCTGAAATGAAAAATACATGAGTGTCATTCCGCTCAATTGGAAACAAGTCTCACTAACCCTACAGCTACTATCCCACAAATACTCTTATTTACAAGGGCACAACCATGGACATGGACACCCACACAGAAACATAAACTCCCATAGCAAACAAACACTGTTAATGCATTGCTCCCATTCAATCCATCCATGTCTTTCTTTATTAGGTGCAGAGCTGAGTGTCGTGTCACTGCTTTCGAAGCTACCCGGCCATCTATCGTTAACCGGTGGAGGGAAGAACTTCAAAGGGTGCCAGAGAAAATGAAAGGGGACACTTTTCATTAGGCTCTAGCATGAAACTTACCAGGGGTCTTGGAGTACTCTGAACCAGCCGTGGCTCCTTGATATGCTAAATTGCGGAGTGGCATTGGAAGACAGATTGGAGAAAGACAGGGAGGGTCAGAAATGGAGACAGAAACAGAGGAAGATATTGTGAAATTGAAGGGTTAGGACATAGAGAGACACAGCAGACAAATTAAACTTGGCAATGCCGGATTCATGCAAGAGACATCTAATATTCCCTTTAACCTATTTTGACAACCAAAGAAGCCAGTGAAGTATAGATTACAAGAGGCCTTGAAGTGTCTCATTAAAGCCCTGACCAGCTAATTGATATACCGCATTATAGGGAACTTCATCGAGCACTTTCAAGGAAGAGCGGGTCATTTTGAAGGTGCAAAGAAGAAAAAAACTTTATTTTTATGAATGATTCTAACCCAGTGCTGTTTAATGACTATTAGTCACCACAACACCCCTCCCCTCATTACAAACCAATGAGATCTGCAACAGGTTTGAAAAGCCTTCATATTGCTTAAATACTGGCCTTTACTCTTAGATTTACTCTGTGAATTTACTTCATTGCCTAACTAAGTCCATCTTTGTATTATCCATACTAGTTTTCCAGAAAGGTGGAGGTGATATGAATCAGGAAAGTACTCACAGTTCACTACAAGTGTTCCAAAAGTCATTGCTTCACCCAGAGGACTCTTGGCTATCACTTTATACTCGCCGGCATCGTCAGGAGAGCACCTAAGGATGGAGAATTGTATGTATGTGTGAAAATTGGAAGCAGGTGAAGATGCAGCTGAAAGAAAAAGGAATCTGTAATGTAACAAATCTTTGGTTTTATTGCCACACTGTATCACTTTAGCATTAGCAAGGTTGCGCTATCTACAAGTTCTTTATCTTATCAACATCTCTACACCTGCGACATGTAGCAGGTACATCGAGACTTGAGGACAGAGTTTTCTCACTTTTTCATATCATTTTTTTCTTCTTCGTTGTTTCTGTACATATTTGTCGTGCTTTGAATTGCAACTACACTGCCCTCAACCATTTCCGGTGGTATTGCTCCATTTTGTGCGTCTTGTCCGTATTCGTTAGCTCTCTGTAAACGTACCCAGATAGGTACGAAATAAATGCAAAAAACATATGGAAGGCTCCACCTGTATCCATCTTTAACGTAGAGCACAAATGGGCTTTTAAACACCCCCTTGTACTGTATTTACAACGTTCTGCACAACGAGATTTTTTTAGCTTTAATTAGGGATTTGAGGAGTGACTTACCTTTTGATCTCCAGTGAGTGAAGACCAAAGTTTTGGTGAAGGCTGTAATTCCATGGTTGGTTAGGCCTTTTCAGTGGAACGCCATCCTTATACCTAAAGAAATTGATCTGAGTGTATCAAAAGTTGTTTTTTTTAAAATATTAAAGCAAACAACAGGCGTCAACTGATGACTTATCTTTCACTTATCAAACATCACTTTGGCTGAATCTACAACAGCGCAGCATTTTGCAGCTCATTGGTCTTGATGAGTCCCAGATGGGATGTTGAAACCCTCATACCTCAGGTTATCAGGCTACACATTACTGCAGGTTCATGCATACTGCACACACAGTCTATTCATCAGCTGGTCTCTCAGCAGCTTAAGTATTGAGGTGGACAACTTGGCATGTTGCCTGAATTAACGGAGGTAACTTCAAGTCGATATAGAAAGAGAGATTCAACTCAGGCGTCAGAACTGTGGTGTCATGACTCTTGCTTTTTTAAAATTCAACTCATAGGCTTTGAGTCTATCTTCATATGCATTTGCACATACAAGTGTATAACCTAACCTCGCTCCTTACCTCTCGCACTATATACTTCATTTGTTAGGTGACAAAGTCATTCAAGTATCACTTGATTTATCTTGCTGTCTAGAGAAGGTCAGAAAATAGTTAAGTAATGTCAATTACAATTTCCTGGGGTAAAAAGTGGTATCTCCCATTGTTTGATTTAGTGTAAAATAGATTTAATTTGCATTGATATAAAATAGAGAGACAGCAAAACAAAGAACTCATAGGTGACTTTAAGACAAATGTTTTTTATGCCATGACTCTGCATCGGCGATAGCCGGGGCGGGAGGTGGTACGTTTCTGGGTTGTCTCAGCGCCAAAGACTTTCTGACACCAAAGACAATCTGACATACTAATTATCACATATCAGTTGATGTAATTGTCTTATTTACTTCAACCACTAGGGTCTCCTGATTGAACTGATATTGAGCTTTAGGTGATTGTCATTGCACCGTGTGAAGAAGCTCTCTCAGTTATTAAATATGAGTCTGAACATACAGATATAAACTGCAACTTGACAGAATTACAGCATCTTGGTTGCATATCTCTGATTATATGTATTTACTGTCAATTAGACTTTAGTTGATAGACGGATTGATGAATCAACTGATCATTTTAGCTCAAATACAGCCTCAAAGTCAGACAAGGAGTGCACATCTTTATACATGGTACGTGGTTATTGCCTTGAGAATGTTTCTGCTTTAACACACTCCATGTCAGCATTAACCTGAATAAACCAGTTTGCAGTACCAGCAATGGAATTAAATAGAAACTTCTTGAGAATATGTCACCATAGACCAGTGAAGGCCAAAAGACATTCAGACAGAAGTTCTTACCATGTGACCGTTGGGGGTGGACAGCCCTTGAGGAAGCAGCAGAAGTTGACAGTCATGCCCTCCCAGACAGTGTGAGCCCTGAGAGGGATTGGAAAGTCTGGAGCCTTCTGACTCAGAAGCTCCAGGTACTTCATGTGGGTTGAAGCCTTCTTTTGTGCCTTGAGCACAGATAGTTCAGGGACAGGCAAAGTTTTTAAATGCAAAATAAATATATGTTGCAGATAAAATGAAAATAATGTTCTGATAATCTTAGCCTATTTTGTGTCTCTTATGTAAACTTTATTCTCTACAGCAAGTATTCAAGTGTTTAACGAGTCGGTAAAAGAGAACAAATAAATTTCAAAAATAACAATCCTGCTAAAGCAAAGCTAAGCCTTCATGTGTCAACAAAAAACTGAAATAATTTAAATAGTGTTATTTACCAAACAGGGTGATATACACCCACAAAGAATATAATCAACCAGACACAGAAATCAAACAGAATAGAGTTCAGAGGAATCCTAAAATCTAGGTCACAGGCTTCAATGGGTGCACCTGTGATGTTCTCCTTCAGCTGATGGCAATCAGCCTGGCTGGGAGGTTATATAAGGAGGTTGGTTTTTACCTGCTCAGTTGAGTGAGTGTCTCCAGAGAGTCAAGACACCAGTTGGCTTTTTGTGTTGCTGTTTTGAGTGGGAATTTGAGTTTTAGTTTTAGTCCCCTTTTCCAGTGACTCCCAATTTTGATACCTTTGATCTGGGGCCAATTCTTTAGTCTATCATGTTGATAGAATCAGTGGATGGTTTTTGTGGAGTTACATTTCCCACTACCACCTTTCCAGAACCCGAGGGGCCCATCTTTAATTTGATTTGACCCTTTTTTTTTTTTGGGTGACATGTGTTTTGTTAGTTTCCCAACTAACTACCAGGTTTTGTTTCTGGGGAAACGTAACAAGCACCTTGTATATTATTTTAAATAAGTGGTTTTCATCACCGAGACCTAAAAATCTGCAGCTTCTAATTCCAATAAATCGTCACTGGTGCTGTGAAACCCTATTTAGAAAAACAAAAGGTAGCATATTATAGTGTATTTCTGTTCTCAGGCCATCCTCGAGAACAAAACATATCTTTTACCTGTGTGCGAAGGGCCAGTGTGTCGACACGCGTGCGCAACAAATGCTGGTTCCTGATCACATCCAGCTCCACCTTCTCAGCCTCGTTCCCAAACATGGTCCACTTTTCTCTGTGGTACTCTTCATCAGCAGCCAGAGTCTCCTCCAGGATTTGCCTGGTGGGGAGTTTTACAGGACAATTGTATTTTTAGCAGTGATGTAATTGTACTTACATGTTTTAGCTATTAAGAGTGGTAAATAGAAATGCAGAACATAGATTTTTGCAGACTTGCAACCTTACAGTAATGCAGCAACATTTGACCAATGGAGACGGACTATAAGGCATACATGAAGTTCTCAGCCTTCTTTGAAAATTTGGAGTAGACTGTCAAAGCATTTCAGACCTCCATTAGAAGTGATAGCAGGAGTAAAGACAGCAATTCAGACAAAGGTTTGAACATGATCTGTAAAACAGGGATCAGCCTGTTGGAGAGAAAAATCACAGCAATTTTACATTGATTTTTTTTTCTTTTTTTGTGACTTGTAAAGATTTCTGTCCATTTGCAGACAAGTGCTACTTTTATGATATGTGGTTGTCATTGAAAAGCCTCGATGTTGCTGATGGTTTGTTGCTCCATTTATGCCTCTGTGTGATTTCACATGAGCACCACTCTGACACATTCCAAGGTTTTTTGAGAAGTTTGGTCTTTCAGCAGTGAAAACCAAGTCTTGCTGCCACTGTTGATTCTCATCACAATGAAGACATGTGGTGCTGCTACTCTAAAATCTCCCACATGATGCTGTGCGACTCTTTTAGATGTTGACGGTTCAAAACGTTGCTCTGACAGCCCTGTTGTGACATCCTTTCATCAAGTCGTTTGTGATGGAAAGATGGAAGTTTTCTCTTTGTCTCTTTGAACTCTGTCTTGGGATCAAGGTGACATAGTAAGTAGGGCGACTGTTGCAGCCGGAGACTCGTTCAAAACTTGTTTCTGGCCTTGGTGGTCCTGATTGTGATTATTTGAGCGAACCTCAATTAATCTGCATAATTGTTAGAATCTCTTCTATTCATCTGTATAGAAACAACTGGATGAAACAGAAATGTCAAATCCCCATCATTATTTCTCTGTTTTCTACGGTTTATTGTCTGACTGCCATTAATTACGTTATCTGGTTGTGCTTATCTGCTGTGGGTAGAGAATGTAGAGAATAATCCATGATGTGAACATCATGGATTATTTAGAGGCAAAGCCAAACACCAGAGCACCCCTGTGAGCACATTTTGTTTAAGCTAATTAAAAAAAAGTAACAAGTAGCCATCCTAACCACTAATAAAACATATATAAAAAAACGTCTATTGATCCACCCCTCCACCCAATTTGCTGAACTGGCTGCAGTTGCCGTCCTGTCCAAGTCCATCCTGGCAATTGGTTGTTATTGACACTGTCAGTCGATAGTCTAAATATAAATGTGACAGTGCCAATAACCTTCTACATAAGGTGTATTTGATTTAATATTATTTATTTTATATTATTATTATTTAATAATATTTATTTTATATTATTAAACTGTGACTAGACTTATGCTCTAATCATTCAATGATCTGGATATGGAGTTAAAACACATTACAAATATAAATTAGTTCAAAAAGATGTACAAAAACAACATTGTTAAAAGGTATATGGATGACAAGGGGTTGTGTTAATGGGTTGGTATCACTTATGTTTTACAACGGGTGAATATTTTGGACTGTTTATAAAATTTGATCTGATTTAATGGAGGAATATTGAGAAAGGGGTAGGAATATAAGTATATATTTCTCTCTACTCCCTTTCGAACATTATCATTCTTGTTATTTTTTCTATATATCAATATGTGTTCATGGCGTTGCACATTCTCTTGTGCACATGCAGTTCATCCATATGCATGGACTCCAACACAATCACAATTGTTTTTCTGCCACTTAAAAGCTGCGTTGTAAAACTCCTCATCGCCAGAGGGGTGTGTATTCTGAACCGTCCTTTGATTGACAGTCCCCAGGGTTTAATTATCTGAAAACATACTTCACACACACACTGCCACAACAAACAGAGAAGACAGGAGCTTAAATATTCACAAACATGCCTCGGAGTTTTTGATGGCCACCAGAGCATGAATGGCCTTACAAATCCTTGCGATAATTCAGTGAAATGTGCAAAGTGCTTGAATAAATATGCAAATAACTATGTGCATGCATGCATAGGTGCATATGCGTACAAGTGCATACCCACACACACAGTTTTGACTCTCTGCCACAGGCTTGTTTAGTTAAGTTTGTGCCTGTCAGGGTTTTTAATCTCTGTGGGATTTTAAGCCTTGAGGGAATGAACCACCGGAACACATCGGGTCAGTGGGTATGAGGGGGTTTATATCTTAATTATTACCTCAAATGGAAATTTTAATATTGCTGTTTGGTGCGAAGAACAGCAAACCCCTCCTGCCAAAACAGTCAGCTGCACAATTTACATGTTAGCTCTTAGCACAAGGATAAGATAGATGTGTGAATTGCATCGTAATGTGAAACCGGAGCCATGTTTGCCAACATGTTAAGATCTAGGGCATTCATTTTGACACAAATCAAAACAGATGCCATGCTCCGCCATCCTGCAACGCTCAGACCTTCCAGAAATAATGTGCCAATCCTTGAGAGCTTTCAGCGTCATCCCTCTTTCCTCTCCTGTCTGATCCTGGGAGAAATCAAGCATCTCCAGCCTCCATCCCGAAATATCCATCCAAACCGTATTCCTCTCGGGAATGAGGGGGGTATAGGATTTGGGAATAATTGGTGTTCAATACTAAAATTGCTCTTTGGAGGGAATCGGCCGAGCTTATTCAAGAGGTGGAGGGCTTTAGAGGGTGGAGAAATCTAAAGGTGGGACCGATGGATTGGAGCTACAGGCACTTTAGCAGATAGGATAGACATCCATTGATGAGATGGTGGGTTTTGTGAGTGGAGGGGATTTAATTCCTAGTTGGCCGGGACACATGGCTGCAGCTGAGGTTCATTATTGTCAGATGTGTTTGTCTTTCAAAAGGGTGTGATTGCACCCTCAATGACTTCCCCTCTTCTCACTCTCCCTCCTTGGCAGCTCTGTCCCCTAGTATTAACCAACTTTTCCTCCAGTGCTCTTTGTGACCTCTGTCTGTCCATCTCGTTACTGTTGCCGGCCACCTGCCACCCAAAGACTCGTGTCATGACTTAAAGAAAAAAGTATTTTTAGCATGAAAACGTCTACATAAATCCAAATGTCAAATCCATTTGATACAGCAGGAGTCTAATCAATTTCTGGATGGATTAGACAACAGGAAAGAGGCTGCCACTAATCCTTCAAATGTCTAAGTGCTATTGTGTCTCAACACAGACTCTATATGTGACCCAGACACCCCTACAGTAGGATTCTGGGAAAGCAAATCATGTCTCAAGAGGCAACAATCCCCTTGCTTCCTGTTCTTGGTGACCTAAACCTCTCTATTCTGGCACTTATTTTTAGATATGACATCCATGACAGCTGAGCAGTAATCCTGTCCTGGCAACATGACACTAAAAAAAGATGCCTCACATGCGTCATCAACAAATCTGTCAAATTCTGATTCACTTAGAGGTTAAAGACTCTCTGTACAGGCAGGAAATTAAATCCAGTGGAGAGCCACGTGCTGACTTTTCTTAAAGTGTCTGGTAAATGACGTTAACCAATCATTTCTGTTGGTAGAATACCTTATATGGAAGCAGAAGCCCTGAGAGGCAAGGGAATGTTTCTAAATTGATGACGCTTTCTTCATTTGCATGTGTCATCTTAAATTGCAGTGTCTTGACCCCGCTCAGCCACCGTTATCATAATTCTATATTTTCAAAACATTTAGAGAGTCCAGAGGGCCGAATCGCAACGCGAGGTAACCGGCTTATGTACTTGATTAACCTCTACGATAAAAGTTTTTCCCAAGGTGAGGTGATACTGATGATAATATGGTGACTGTGGAGTAAAATCGCAGGTATTTCCTGAATGCTAAATCTGATTGTGAAATATAAAGGGATTAGATCCACTGCAGGCATGAGATATGGCAAGTGGTGAAGTCTATGGGGTGATCAGGTCGACCCGGCCCTCTAAAGGGCAGTGATGAGGTTCTTTGATCCTTCTTCCTGATTGTCATGTCAGAGAATATTGGGAGTTTTTTCCTTGCAAATCTCTGATTTCTTGTAGGTAGGTTCTTGGGTATTTAAGTTTGGAACCATTGTGATTTATTTTAATCGCAAATTTGCCACTTAAATCTAGAAAATCTTGAATTTCTTTCCCAGATAATTACCCCTCTCCTCTCCATCGGTTTTGTATTAATTGCCCCAGTATTCTATTGTGCCTCACATCTCAATCATATCACAAATAAAATAAGAGTAAGATAAAATAGAAAACATATAATAAGAATACTTTGTTGGTAATGGTTGATACACTATATTTTCTTTTCGAATAGAAGCTCCCTCCTCTTCCCCATCCATGTAAAAATAAAACTATAAAGCTCCACTGTATGACCCACTGAATGGTTATGGCTTATTGGCTTTATGATCTTTGAGACAGCAGATGATGGAAGACGTCCCCAGCTGGCCGTAAATAACAGAAATCAGGCCTCTTTCTTCGCTGAGTTGACTCTCTTGTTGGCACAGAAGCTCTTGTGCTGCCAAAGGCTTGCAGGCCAAAGCACTGGTGAAACTTGACCCACTCCTCGCTCTTACATAAAGCACACAGAGAGGATGTGGAAGTGACGACCGATGGAGAGGCAGAATTTCATGAAAAGAACAGATCATCCAGGAAGGAAGTCCTCTGGAGGAAAGTAGAGGCCCGCTGTAAGTCTTTGGCTCAGTATGAGAAGAAGAGACTCATCCAGAGTTCCTGCCATTTGTGCACATAAAAAAAGACTCCAATCCAAAATAGAAATGAAGATAAGATGGTGCCTGAACTGAGAGCTGCAGATGGACACATTTCTTCCATGTGGGATTTATTTATTTATTTTTTGCTGTTGTGAACCTTGGATTTCAGCCTCCATTTCAGCAACCATGCAACCCTACCCTGCACCTTATATTTTCAGTTATAATCAATATATTTATAAGGCTAATACACACATTTAGAGATTATTTTACATATTTACAATTCTGATAAACAACTCTACACACATTTGCAATAATTTCACTACATAATGGCCCCTGTATTGTTGCTACAACCAAAGCACTCGTTAAGCTAATAATGAATTGTTAACTAGACAAAACCTATTTATCTTAGTTTGAGACACTCTTTAAAATTTGCCAAATTCTTGTGGGTTACTGGCTGAGATTCAAACCAACACCTCCTCTCTACTGGTGTTAACGGCAGGCAATGAATCACATCAGCAGCAGAGAGATGAGGACGGATGGCAGCAGGATCTGTAATAATTTTTCTTTATTACTGACATTTGAGATTTGTTTCAGTGAGATACAGTGAGTGTATGTAATGATTTATCCTGTGAGCTGCTTATGCTACTCTAGAAATCGTGTTTGAACCATATTTGGTTATATCTAAAATATAGATCAATTCTAATTGTAAGTGATTTTATTCTTTTGTAGAGATAGAATTTAAGAAATCTAGCTCTTCAGTAATGAAAAGAAGAAGCTAATAAGAGTATGGATAGTATATAACTTTTCTTTCGATAGATGCAGGCGGTGTAAGACCTTGAATTGTAGGATCCCTTGTCCAGCACAAACTGAAGAAGAACGTACTTAGTATTATTTTGTGATTATTATATGGTACACAATATGAGTGACTAAGATTAAGGACATAACTCATGCTTACTACATCAGTGAGTGTATTTATTTTACTTTATTTCTCTCTGATGTCTGAATGTAAGGTAAAAAAAACAACAACCTGTGTTTTATGAAATAATGGAGTGATAATTGTCTAAAATGATGTGAAAATGACCAAACAACCCCCCCCCCCCCCCCCCCCCCCCCATATCACTGTTCTGCTGTCTTTGCTTTTTCCTGCTTTCGGTCCGTTGCCAATCACACGCCTGAGAAACTTTCCTCTTTAACTCGACTAAACAATCTAGAATTGACTTGACTGTATGAGTGAATTCATCTTCTCTCTTGTGGATTGCATCATTAATTTCAGGAATCTCATTCTCCCAGATGAACTTTCATTCATATCGGGTCAATAATTTAATCAGTTTATTAGGTCTGAGCAGGGGCCTTTGGTATTTTCGTTATGTTTTCTTCTGCAAACTTTGGTGGCCTCTCATTTTAATGTGCCAGATATACATGAAGTTAAAACTACATATATTCTACTGCTTTGTAAATAAAAGAATTGAAGGATCAGTATTGTCAAATACCCTGACTTAAAGGAAAAGGACCAACAAACTGTTTTGGGACATTCCTACTATTATCTGCACCTTAAGGATGAGTGAAACATTTGTGAAATGAGTTTTTGCTCACATCTACTGGTATCTGTCCCTTTTCTATTGTTGTATGAGGCCATTGAGGGCGATGTTATGAATGGTTTACGGCAACCTAACATGTTTAGATGCTTTATCTTTCAATGTGATGTGAAAGCAGTCATACACTGTTGTCCTATTATGTTAAACACTAACAATTTATGAATACTCTATACAAATACATCTCGATATTGTGATATACATACATCTTACCTCCACAATCAACATAAATATCTCCCATTATATTTTGTGTGATCACACATCTCACCATGTCCTGTGGCGGGGAAGGTGGTCCATGTTCAGGATCTCCTTCACAGACATCAGATCAGCTGGGATGATGGGGTAGAAGTCGGAGTAGGAGGCTTCCTCATCACTGTCACATTCAGGGAACATTGGAAAAACAAAACAAAGACTGATTACGACATCTTGCATATCATCAAATGACACAGGTGAAAGATTATAGATAAGACCTTTCCTTGTCATCCTTCACAGTGATTTATTCTATTGGATGAAAGGATTGAGTGTTCATATTAGCATGCCTATTCATTTTGTCAGGGTCTACGGCACATTATGCAATCAGATCATTATTCTCCTCAGCCACTAGACAGCAGCAGTGACTCTCTTATCCCCTGCCTGAGCAGCAGAGGTGGCCGTAAGAGAGGGAGAGAGAGAGCTCTGGTGATGCAGGCAAACATTATATACAAGATGTTTCATTTATTCAGGCACTCCAGGGATTCAGTTTAAAAACCAGCAACTTTTATCTTATCTCCAGATTGAAAACAGCTTTAATGGATTTTTTTTTAAAAGTCTGTTCTTCCCGCTGTGAAGATCTTGCAGTGTAAATAATGACGAACCAAAATCAAACAAAAAAATGTAAACAGCAAAGAAGTGACAATCTGTGGAAGATAGAAACACAATGTTCATATTTGTTTTTGTTTTGGACCAGTACCCTCAATTTTTTCACTCTGTGCAACTTGGTGGTAAGACACCAAGTTTGGTGCATTGTCTGGTGCAGCAGATTTGTTACCGATCAGTATAAACACGCCTTAATATATTTGCTTAAGTATGGCGATGGATTTTCAGATTCAGATTCAGCTCAAATTCAGATAAGAAATTCATTTGTTTGTGAATGTATTGCGATTTTGAAAATCTTCCCTTGTATTTGCTTCAAAATCAGCATCAGTGGTCATGTATGTGCACAAATACAAGTTTCACTCAAATTTACACACAGCTGTTTGTTACTATGGCAGAGCTTTCCGTGCTCTCCACAGTTTCTCGTTACACTACTGCTACTTGTCTATCATTGGAAAACTGATGTCATGTTTGTAACACGCTTTCCTGAACTCTGACCTTTTATTTTATCTGATTAATCCACTCATGTTGCAAAGCCTAATCCAGTAATCTAATCAGGGCAGTGTGTGACCTGTTTTTGTTTTGACCATCATCAGCTGCTTCTGCTCTGCCAGTGTTCCCCTTTTGCTCACTGGTGTGCAAACACATATGCTATTGTCTACAGGGAGCTTATATAATCAGGAGGAACTTGGACCTAATTGTGTGTGCACATGCAAATAGTGACAGTGGAGTGTTTATGAGCCAGGGGCGGTGCATCTAATATTATTCTTCAAAATCATAGCATGCAATCATCAAAAAAAGAAGAAAAAAGAAAAGAAAAAGAAAGCAAACCAATTTGATATGAAGTAAAACACCGGACCAGACACATCTGTCAGACTTTACCACTAGGCGTAGAATGTAACTCAGCAGCTTCTCCTAAAGTAAATAAGAAACAGAATAAGACTTCATACTTGAGAAAAGATGGCAGTAGCATGATTTCAAGAGCCTATGGGGACCTTCCACAAGACCTTCCTGCAGGTGTTTCACAATAAAAGCTTTGCTCTGTTCTCTCTGCATTTATTATCATATGTTTTAACCCATTATTTGATTCCTGTTGATGTTAACCGCATCACACAAAATCACTAATATCTTTTAAGAGGACATTTTTAATGTGTCACTGAATCGAATCAACAGACATCAACAACCAGACAAACCCCTGGAGAGACTTCATAAGGTAGTACTACTGTGCACATTGACACTTGAAGGCAATTTTTCAAATAGGATTTGTGATTTAGTTAAATATCTATAATATTATAGGACTGTGCCGTGGTTGGTCCATTTTATGTCTCATGTATTAAATCTCTTCACTATGTTAACTTTTTATAATCTATGGTGGTCTGGACATGGGTCACCTCTCCCGCCTGCATCCAGGCAACAATTCGTCCGTCTTTTTCTCCTCCCACGGCCCATGATGACAAAACGTAAACGTGGTCTCACACATGCACATGCACAAAGACATGCAGAGGATCTGTTCATAGAGTATTTGTTCAAAGGAACACGTCTGGTGTTTGTCAAAAAATCTTAATTTTCAGCCACACAGGTATAACCAATATAAATATGCAGTCACACTTGACCTTTGGGTGCATATGCCACCAACTGGACCCCTGCTGTCCCTTCCTGTAGGACTTTAAAGTGGACTGCACATAATTATTAAGACGTACACTGACAACGGGCACAAGACCTTAAGCCTATACTAAAGCATGAGCCTCGATTTAAAGCACCAACAATAAACTGAGCCGATCAAATATGTGTTCCCCCATAAACCGGAGCGGGTTATTTGTTCTTAGCAACAAGGTCACCCGAGGCAAAGGGGGCTGGAGGACATTTCTGTGAGAAGAGAATCATTAATTTTTGCTGTCCCTTTATCTACAGGCGACAGTTGGACTGTTAATGAATAAGTGGAACCCCAGTGAGAGGATGCAAGTTTGACTGCTTTCCTTGTTTTTACTGCGTTATAAAAATCCATAGATACAGAAGGACTTCCTGAACATTGAAATTAAGTTTATTACTACTGTTAAAGTATTTTACAACACTGGTCTTTTCAAAATGGTAAATACACATATGAGGGTGTGCGATATGTATCAACGGCGATAATGTGATGGTTGTTTAAATAATGTGTGAGCTGACATCATCAAGCATGTCAGTCACTTTGCAAATATCAGTCAGATGCACTACATGAGTTGTGAGGCCTCGCATTCATTATCTCGTGTGGCCTAGTAGGAGATTGCATGCTGTGTGTGCTAGGAAGGCACATACAGTATAGTCGTCACACTACCATGTTCAGTTAGGGTGACTGAAAAACTAGAGAACCAACAGCAGTCCAACATCTCCATCCACGTGGTTTGGTGTAGGTGGCTCGCTGGCATGGCGGTGGTTTGGTTTTTGAAAAGGCGAATGTGGCTCGAAAAGATCAGTTCCTGTTAAGGACGGCTCCACGACCGACCAACGCTCACAACATGAGGAATATGAAAGTGTTCTGGAGTCAGGTGCTCATGCCAGGCCTAAACCAGCCAAGGCACCAGCACAAAAACACACCCGGCAAAGAAAAGGCAGCCAGTAGAGTAAAGGATTTTTGCAAACACGTTTCCAAGGATGTAAATATCATCTAATTATCATTATCGACAAAATCCCAGAGATTATCGAGACACTATTTTTCGAGAATATCACACACCCTTGTACAAAAATGAACAAGGGTTATTTGTCTCACAGAGCTGCATATCTACCCAGGTGTGTGTTCCACAACCACCGTTGCTGCCAACATCTAGCCTCAGGCTTTTCTTTCAACAAGCCATCTCACAATCGGCAATGCAAATCAACAGGGCATCTCGTTTTCTTTTGTTTGCAAGATGTAATTTCCCCATTTCGTGACACTCGGGGACCAACTTCTGCTTTTGCCATCTACTTTTTCTCTTTTCCTTTGTTTGTGTTTCCTTTGACTGTGTACTGAGAGACTTGGACCGTTGAATAATGCAGTCCAGAGCCTGTGGCTGGGCGGTATCGCTCAAGCGCAGCCCATAGATAAATGCACACTGAGACACAAACACTCCTGGCATGCAGACAGGAACATGCACAAACATGTGCACCCACGCATGGCACACGAACACAGGGGACAGAGCTGATACTGCTGCCGTGTATGCAGGAGAAAAGAGGCTGTGCATTTAACAAGCTTCCTCAAAATATTAATTTGGAGGAACTAGGAAATAAAAATAGAGGAAAGCCTCCGAGAGGCGTTGCGTTGTCTGCCCTCAGGTCAACAACTCCTGAAAATATCCAACACTTGTACAACAAAGAAAAACACTAAACTCTGCTGTGTGTTCCCACCGAGGACGTTTTTAAGTATGAATTTCACCTGCTTTGTCCGTCTTAATCTACTTGAACAGAAACAGATTAACCCAAGATATGACTGAATCAAGTCTGATGGAACAATTGCTTATTTCTTCATCATCCCTGTGGAAAGAAAATTAGTCCAATTGCCTTCATTTTGTAATGGAAATTGCAGACCCACTAGGTTGTCCTAATCTAATCAGTCGCTGCAGCAGAGGCCTGAGAAAATGAAAGCAAATTTGACATGAGATGATTAGGACAGAGCCAGAAGTGATTTCTATTAGATTTCGCTGGAGTCTTCTGGGAACTCTGGGAACACTGGTGTGCCTGTTTTTTTTAAATTTATTATCACAGTATAATGAAACAGGCTTCTATTACATTTTAATTAAGTAATGATACTTGTGAAATCATCGAAAAAGCTATTCAAATCACCAGCAAATGAGTCAGCGAGCAGCAAAGTTCATTTCTGTTCTGGAACTTTTAATTATACCACATAACGTCCATCAGAAGAGTTTGATACGTTGTCAAGACGTTCACTTTTTTTTCAGAGCACTTAAAGGACTTCTCTTCTGTGTTCGAGCCAACTGCTTAGAAAGAAATAAGCGATGTCTCAGACCTCATTCCAGGACAGAGTGGAGCCAGTTCATGCATCACACTGACGTTAAATATAAACTCACGCTGCTCTCTGTTTCATTAATTTTAATCTGATGGCTTTTACAGTGTATTTTGAGACCTGTTGTGGCTCAAAATGTTTCCATTATTGCAGTCGCATTTGCTGCTGTACATATTTGTCTTTCGAGTTACTGCTTGACTGAAACACCTGCCACAAAGTAACTGAAGTGCGACTGCACACAATGCTGTCTTTATTTATTCATTGGCCAACACACAACTTTGTCAGAATAACTATCCTGCCATGTGTCTCTGTTTAATAAATACAAAATGTCATCCTGCAACTGAACAAACAAATCAGCTGTGATCAGTCAGGACAGCTTTACACACTGAGAAACATAATACTCATTATATTTACCCACTTTAGTATTTATGAAAGTATATATTCAGTGCAGAAACTGTAAAATACCTTTTTTAAAATGCCTTTTTCTCTATTCTCTCTTAGTGAAATGCAGGTTTAGTGCATTTTTATTTAATCCAATCTGTTAATCCTACATCATAAACAAACAATAAACAATAAATTTGCTTATGAGGGGGAGATAAAGTAGCTTTGTTCTAATATTAATATGTTGTTTTCACGAGTTGGTAGCCTGAAGTACCATTTTCCTCATTAGTGTAGCCATTTCCCCTGTTTTCCTCATTTTATGAAATTCATTTTTTTAAGAACATCTGAAACAAGAGATGCTTTTCTGGGACAAAACCGAATTATCTTAACTCTCTATCCCTATCTCTATCTTAACTCTATCCTTCTTATTATTAATTAAAATCAGGGTTACAGAATGAATATGAGACTTGATGAGCTGTCAAGATTAACATATTTTTGTAATGTGTAATATTACAGGTGGAATCTCTCAATCTGCTACTAAATAATACTAATTACTTATTTTTTGCTAGAAAATACAGACGCAGAGTTTCCCAAATGACAAGTTATTCTGTTCTTTTACTTAAGTAAGATTTTCATTTCTTGTAATGTGTATGGCTACTTTGTTCTGATGGTACTTTTACTTGAGCAACTTTTGTGAAAATTTCCACACTTTGTTTTTTAATTCCGGCAGTGTTGTCAAGAGAACATGTTTGCACCTGGAGGCGAAGGTCTTCTTCTTGATCTGGGAGGACAGTTGCATGCTGTGAGACATCTGGGTCGAGTGCTCCTCCTGCTCTCGCTGTATCACCTTCCTGGTTTCCATAGTAACCTCCCAATTGGCACCTGTGCAGGAAGGTTAGCTGCGAGTTAGTTGTGTAGGAGGCAGTGCCATAAAGAGTCAATGGGAGTCAGTCAGACATGAAGGACGCTGTAGCCTCGACTAGGAATATAATACATTTGTAAGCAGTCAACAGACACTCTTATCCTCTGATTGATACTCACTGCTGATGAGGTGCTAAATGAATGGCCACTTTACACCATAGACTCTTAGCACAGCCTTGGCACGAGATGTGACTGCACTGCGTATTAAGATGGGACCTTAATGCCTTAGTTTAATTTCTACAACTTCTTTTTAGTTGTGGTCGTAAAGTAATAACTATTCCATATTGTAGTGGTGCAGAATAGCTCAGCATTTAGCCCTCTGATAGATGAGTGCTGTCTTAACGGTCACAAGTCTTCTAAGTCTTCTAGTGGCAACCTCCAGACACAAGAACGTTCTACTTATAATGTTTGTGAATTATATCTTGGATCAAAAGGATTTTACATCAAACTTATTTCGGCTTCCCGACTTCCATTTCAACACCTACTGTAAGCGAATTTGATTCCAAATGTCATCTATGCACACTGGGGGGTGTGTGTCTGAATGTGGTGTCTGAATGTGGTGTCTGAAATTCAATAGTGTAGGGTGTTTCCCCTACCATTCATTTGGAAGTGTGCCGTGTGATTTATACTACCACCAGCAGGCAACAGTCACATTTGTCTTTGGTTTGAGTTCTTTTGAAATGATATGCTTAAATCACATATAGTATTCTGCATGTGATGTCATTTTTTTTTTTTTTATTGGAGTCCTGTCTTGTTTTTGGTGTAGATCTTGAGAAAAAGGGTGTCTTTCAGCTCTGTGTTGAATGAATCACTCCTTTGTGGGTCGCCGAGCCACTAATAATTCATCATTTGAGGTCCGCCGTGTTGCTGCCCACACCCTGCCCATCATTAATCTTGCAGCTGCTCTGGGGAAGTCAATGTAGAGCGCACACAACAAATAGAATCAGGCTGTGCCTGAGTGATGACTTCATTCACTCGGTCCCAATGGCAACCACCTGTGGTTGTGCAAAAACAACTGTAATGTGTTATTTCTTCTCATCTGCGTCAATTACTTTGCTGAACACAAGCTAACAGGGTAGTTGGCTAGTGGGTCTGTTGACTCCCCTGTTGCTCTTTTTGTGTTGCGCAAGGAGGGAGCTCTAATGGAAGGTCAGCTTCTGGCACATTAAAATTGATCAGTCTCCATGGGTAGGCCTTTAACACGGGGCCCTGGAGGGAGCAGAACAAAAGCAAAGCAATCTTTTGTTTTTAGTCTCTGGAATTAATTGAAAGCTCGGTTTCCAAGTCTTGGATAATAAAACGAAACCGCATCAACGGAGGAACAAGGGGACGAGTGATTTGCCGTTCTACTCTTTGAAGGGGGAGAGATTTGGATGAACACTACAGGAGACTGCTTTATGCCATCCCCAGAGAGTAATTAAAGGCTCCATCCACTGAGGCCATCAAACGATGACGCCATTAAGAAGTTCAACTAACTGGAGAAGCAAGGAGAGATTCTCAAGAGAAAAGAACCTCTCTAATAAAACAAAGAGATCATTTACAGGAGTATGGAGATGTACTGTACTGTAGAGGCATGATTTTATATTACATTGAGGGTTATCATGCTCTATAATACATCAGTAACTTGTCTTGAATTGAGTCCCATGCCATGTCCGCTAATTTTGCATAAAGGCTGAGCAAAGGAAATCCCACTCACACTTTCTTGAACGGAACAGATGAAGTCCTCAGGGTGTCAAAGATCTATAGAACAGATATATCCCACCTCCTTTCCTGTCTGCCTGTCTGTCCTTGAAGATGTTGTTCTGGCTCGCTGTCTCACCGCTCACTTTCACTGTACCTCTAACTATCTGCCTGTCTGTGTGCGTCTGCCTCACTCTCTCCTCGCTCTGTCTCTCCTGATGGAGTGGCGACGGTGACCCTGGACACAAAGTGCCAAGAATGTGGGCAACACAATGCCCTGTCATTCTCAAGTTGGTAAATATAGAGCGATGAAATCCTCCCTTGTACGCGCACACACACACACACACACACACACACACACACACACACACACACACACACACACACGCACACGCACGCACACACACACACACACACACACACACACACACACACACACACACACACACACACACACACGCACACACACGCACACACTTAACTTTACACTCACACACAGAACCAGCCACAGATCATTTCCATCGGTCTGACTGATTTGCAGACAGCTCAGAGGATAAATAGCTAAGGTTAATTTCTTATCCCCGGCACGATGGCGCAGTGGTTAGCGCTGTTGCCACACAGCAAGAAGGTCCTGGGTTCAAATCCACCTGAGGTCCTGGGACTTTCCTGTGTGGAGTTTGCATGTTCTCCCCGTGTCTGCGCGGGTTCCCTCCGGGTTCTCCGGCTTCCTCCCACCACCAAAAACATGCAGTAGAGGAGAATCGGTCACTCTAAATTGACCGTAGGCGTGAATGTGAGTGTGAATGGTTGTTTGTGGCCCTATGATGGACTGGTGACTTGTCCAGGGCGTATCCCGCCTCTCGCCCAATGTCAGCTGGGATAGGCTCCAGCTCCCACGCAACCCTGCACAAGATAAGCGGTTAAAGGAAATTGATGGGTGGATGGATGAAGCTAGTTGGTCCTGCATTGAAAATCTGAGTGCTACAAAGGCTAAATATAGCTCTATTAGTCAAGTTTGTGTTAGATTGTGCCAAATGTTATGGCGATCCCCAAGTTTAGTGCTATTTTTGGATCATACTTTATGACCTATAGCTAATGATATTCCCTTTAGCCTTACTTGTGCTTTTGTGGTCATGAGTAAAGAATGCAAGCCTAACAAATGCCCAGAACACAAGCTAAAGCTAGTTATTACATAGTTGTAGTCTTACTTGATTTGACTTGAACTGATTCATGCACCATTCCCAGTCACACAGAAACAGTTATCTTTGATTAGTTCCTGCCCCATTTGCACTGTTCTGTCTCATTAAACAGGACAATCTGTCTGGCCATTACAACTGTGTTTGTTTGGATTGTATTAATTTAGTTCCTGCAGTGAAAGTTTCTTTTATTTGCTATGCAAAGAAAACCTTGAGAATTTTTTTTCCCTGATTGTATGAGTTAGTGTGTTTCTTTATCCAGCAAATAATTTAAAGGAAGTCCTCATTTTACTTTAATTATCTGTGTTGTCATGTTATGTGGGTCCAGGAGTGCTGACTGATGGGGACTAATAGAACACAGGTGCTGTTAGGAACGTCGGCATCACTCCAGGCCACAGCATTGTAATTAAAGGATGGGGGGTTATTTATAATAGAGGCCACACCTGCCTCTGAATATCACCACACAATAGAATGCATGCTGTTGCCAGGGCTTCTCTCCTCATCATACATGAGCAGTGACTGCCAGACTAAAAATATCTGCTGGGAGAAAGAACATGAGGGAGCACCTTTATTAATTATTCATTTTATTTTGGAAGACTTCTTCAACTTCCACTTCCACCAGAAATATATCATGTCATCTGTTACATTAGAGGGGAAAGTTGTGTTTTCTTAAACTGTGACACTCAGGACCATTTAACACTTTTTTCCCTGAGACGTTTCTGAAGTAGAGCCGGGCTTAAAAACTCAACCAGTGTAGCTTCTGTCTATTTAGTGTCTTGATTTATTTAGACCACTTATGCAAACCAGTTTGGTTGCACTTTCCCAGAACACCTGAATCACAAAATATGCATGAGTGTGTATACATGTACCAGAGGAAACATATATGACGAGCCAACGAGGAATAAATATTTACTGCAGACTCATAACAGCTTATTCACAATTCATGCTTGCTCTGTTCTTTTACTTGCATAAATTATGAATTTAAATCATGTCATAAATGTAATCAGGACTTTCAGGCTATTGTTCATATTTTTCCTCAGTTTGCAGCCCATGTTTACTGTAGATGTAGCGTGACATGAGCCAGAAGGCAGATTATGAATCATACATTTTAATGATGTATACATGGGAAGATGTTGTGAGGTTCTTTTCCATGTCTTGATAATTATTAATATAATATTTTGTATATATTAAATGAATATGAGTTTTACTAAGCAAAGTATCTGACAGTTGATACTCTAATCAGCTCTTTATTCTTCTCACTTGTAGCAGACATGGAGATTTTAGATTGAGATACATTTTCTCATTGTGTTGAATACAAAATGTGTGAAAACACAATTTTCCTTTGGTGAAAAAAATAGAATTACCTCCTCGTGGTTGGATGCTTCCACCAACCAGTCAAGTGGAGTTCTCCAGACTGATATAATACATGTGGTTAAGACTTTGACTTAATAAAAGGTGAAAGGTAATAAAGTGTAGCACTGAGTGAAATGGAGGTTAGGACTATATCGACATGTGTGATTCAAGTGAATCATCTCCAGTCATGTGGTGCAGCAACAGTCACCTAAAGCTCAATATCAGTAAAACCCATGAGCCAAATTCATTCTTTGTGTCCGCATGCTTAGATAGAACACTGAGTTGCAGCCGTGACAGTAGACAACGCTTCATATATGAATGTGGATGCATCACACACACATCTTCAACCCAGCAGCATAAAAAGAGCTCTAAATTTCTGTTCCTGAGATAAATTGTTGAATAAAGGCCAAACAGTGTTTTGGCAGAACTTTATTATATCACAGTTATATTAGTGAAATTTTTTTCTCCCCTGAATTCTCTGTAGTTGCTGTGATTTTTCACAGCTATCTGATGAGCTCTGCTGCTTTCATATTTAGAACAATTCGAAGTCTAAATCGATCTGTCTCACCAAAATGCCGTCACATTTGACAAAATACTGCATCCTTGCCGATGCTGTGCTCTAAACATACGTATATGTTATATATAACAAGTTGAGGAAACTCCTCCTGGCCTTGTATCTAAAAATAGAGATGGTGTACTCTTTGAGTTCGGGCTGTTGTTGTTGGTTCAACTCTAACGAGGCGGCGGCCGTTTGCGGTGGATGAGACCGAAGAAGAAAACGCAGATTCTGACATGAATCCTAGAGAATTTGACAGGAGGCCTTGTCCATCAGTGGGAGCTGCTTCTGTCCCGCCAACAGAACCCATGTCCTGCGTGGGTAATAATGCCTCCAGTTGCAGCTGTCGTTGCTGCAGGGGCATGAGAATGGAAGCTACCCAATATTAGCATGGTCAGACTGTGAGTTTGAAGCCCGAAGCGATGACCGCTCCAATGTTAATCTTGGTGGAAACTACATATAATGAAAGTTTCTTTTCATCTTCTCACCTGCGAGTGATCCGGGCCCAGAATAGACCTTAATGGACACCAAAGTCTCCTGGATGATCCATCATTTCCTGGCTAGCCTTGACGCCTGTCTTCATGCCTTTTTCTAATCAAGGACCCATTAAAAGCTCATTAGAATGCACGAGAGGGAAGGATGGAGGCGAAGTGATTGCCTCCAATTACATGCATGCTTCAATTCATCACGTTATTCGGTCTGAGAGAGATGCTGGTGCCTTTTCAGTGGGGATGGCAGGAAATGTTGTGATTCACTTACAGGCCATGCCAAATTTGAAAAGTACAACGACGTTTGTCTGTTGGAGGCTCCTAAACCTTCTTATCAACCACTCAAAGCACTTAACAGACACAACACAAACCTCCTGAAGAGTGGACACCTGCTTTACCGCCCCGTGAGTGTTTGAGGAGCCAAACTAAAATGCTGTTATCTGTGTATACAACCTATATTGTGTTGAATATGCAGTATCACGTCAGTGCTATGAGAAACAATTTGTCTTCATCAAAACTGCATTATTATGGTCTTTTATTATCATGATATCAATGTTATAGAACGATCCTAAAATTATATTGCTTATTGCTTTTATTCGTGAGTGCAGATGGCTCGGCCTGGCTTGGGATGGAACAGGACCGGATCCCGAGGGTCGGCGAGAGGCGCAGCATGCAGCCAAAGACAGAGTGCAATGGAAACAGCTCATTGAAGCCTCATGTCCCATAGGGGATAAAGAGGAGTAACTAACTAACTTTCATTCATGAAGACGGTCTATTGTCCAGCAAAAGGCTGAGTTCAAGGACCCGTTGCAGTTTGTGCTTTCCTTTATTCTAAGGGGAGACAGAATCGAAGTATATCCAGTGTATATCTGGATTTTAATCCACTATTTAATAGTTCTGACAGTGAGTAAGAGTGCCTCCCAGTACTAGATTTAGCCATCAATATGTCCATTGATCCAGGGCACACAAATACACATACACAGACACACACACACACATCCACTGCTGTGATTGAAATTCTATTTGAGGAGAAGCATTGGGTTCATCCGGACTTCTCTTCCTCGTTCAAAGTTCTGTCAGGACCTGTGGCCCTCAAAACGTTTTGACCTGCAATCTCCCTCTTGATCTTCCCGGGACTTTGAAAGTTGAAAGAGGAGGAAGACAGTTTCCTGCGGACAGAAAGAAAAGAAGCTGTTGGTGCTGTTAGCCGAGTAAACGTTGTTTTCATTCCTCCGCTCTGGAGATAGTCGAGAGGCATTCTTTTTTTTTTTTTTGATGAGCTCTTTCCTTCTGTCGGTATCTTAGGACTGATTTGAGGAAAGTTTCTTCAAATTTTGTACAAATGTGTTTCAAGACTTTTCAAGAATGGACTAATTAGATTTTGGTGGTCAAGAATTTGAACACTTTTTTTTTTTTTTTACGCCATAACTCGATTACAAAATTTCACACCATGTCTATGTTGCACCCTCAAAATAAACAGCAAGGAACACGTCTATTTTTTCTTTCTGCAACTTCATTAACACACAAAAGGTCCAAGTTCAGCACAAGCACATTTCACTTCAGCCTGTGTATATCCTGTTTCTGTGTCAGTCTCTTAAAGGGGCGGCGCTCCATTTCTAAAGGGCAAGTACAATTTTTCTCCCTTTGCAGTAAATGGACATGCAGGTAGGTAATGCTTTTCACCTTTGTAATGATAAAATATTAACTATTAACTAGCAAGAAATATGAGGAACTACTTCAGTGTGCTACTCTAATAGGAAAGGAATTCACATTTGAGAGTTTATAGCATCTTTGCAGCAACATCCATATCTTTGTGGTCCACAACTAGATAACTGTGTTTTCTGATATTGAGCTACAGGTGATTGTCATCCCACCATGAGTCTGGACAGATATGACTGTAAACTTCATTTAGACTGATGTGGGGCATAATAAGGAAGTGGTAATTCTAGTCTAGTCACCTATCCAAAGCAGGGCCAGAGAGGAAGACACAGGAACGGATCAGGATGGAAACCTCCTTTCCAACCAGCAGGGATCCCTGTCACCATGAAAACACCCTTCCTTTCTCCCCTGTAGTGTGTTGTCAGGATGATAGCCTATGATTTGCAATCGTCTTATATTTCTCAGGTTCACTACTATTTGCTCTTTCGCATCCTGTTCGATTCATTCCGAAGGGGTTGTCCCATTATTCTCTTGACTGGATCCAACCCAATTTCTTCTTCTATCCACGGCCCACTTACTCCCACCACCATGAGTCACTTTACACCTCTCTGCCGTTTTCTTGCGTTAGCCGCATCTCTGAACTTTGTTGCGTTTCCAGCTTCAGCTCTACACGAATGTTAGATTAAAACGCAGACCCTACTTTTTCCTCAGGTCCTCGATCAGCCCTGTTCTCTCTGTAACACGAAGCCCACTCATTGTCAAGGGGAGCACAGCTGAGTCGATAGCAGAACGGAAGCATCATTCTCACCGACATGCTCGAGCTGTGCTGTCTAACACGCTCACAAAATGCCCAATAGCTTTGAAATATAACATGCAGCCTACTTCGACTGGTTTGTTGCGATATACGCAGACCAACACAGGATCGTTTGGTTGCTTGAAATCGTTTTAATGTTCTCGTGGTTGCCTGTTTCGTTTGCATTGAATTCACTGTAACTCACAGCCCAAGCACTCTTTTCTTTTTCTCAGTAGCAGCAGTATGTTTTTTTTACTCAATAACCAGGTGGTTTGACATTTGTTTCAGCAATATTTCTTCATACCCTCTGAAGATTTTGAAAAATTTTTTTTTTGCCATTGCTGTTGTTCTGCTGCAAGATTCACACCGGTAGTCTTTTTTTTTCCGATTCCGTTTTTATGAGCATCATTACACCACCAGGATGTGTTCAACCTTAGCTTGAGACAGATGTGTTACTTCACTTAACCCAGGTCTCCATAGTCTCTGAATAACTAATTCATGAAAGCTACTTAAATGCCCCAGTTTTAACAAGTGACACATTACTCCTGTCTTAACCTGAGCCCTGTCTGTGATACCGACCCATTATTCCTTTGATTGTGTGCAGTGGCATAGGTTACGTGTTGCTGCACAATGCATGAGCAATGGTATTGGATACAAATCATTTCTATTATGCAACCTGGCCCATTAATAAAGAGCTTTTGACACGTTCGTAATGAAAAGTTTCTAGTTGATACTGTGTCAGAGGATGTATTGATCCAATTTTGCCCTCATTTTTCATGGTGGGGTTTTTTAATTATTTGGCTACTATTCTGAAAGGTGTACTGTCTCCTCAGTCTGTTATCATGATTCATGAAACTGTACCATTTGTCACATTTCATGTTTTTTTCTTCTTTTTATTTCTGTGACTGATGCACAGGAACGCTGAAAATGGATTTTTGGTCTACTTTTCCTTGAAAACATATCTGAGTTGATCCAGTACTTATACCTAAAGCTTTCTAACCCCCATGTTACTCTATAATATGCTTTATCAGTTCATAACAAGACTGGTTTCTCTGGTAACATTGACCACTGACTCATGAATGGGTCTAACAAGGGTTGAATGTGCCCTTTTAGGACTGCATTATATAGGTTTTAAGCATTATAAGCATTTTTATAAAGCATGACAATCCGGTCATGGGTTGCCTCTCTTGCTCGCTCCCAGGCACCGTCTCACTTCCTGTTTCTCTCTTCCTTTGATCCACCATGGAAAAAAATATACTGTTTCCATCTGTGTTGGACACTTAAAATTCTACAAAATAGATTCTAGAACATAATCTAAAGTAGAATATTTTTTCTTTTTCTATTTAATTCTTTATTAATCCATCCAGTTTTTGACTTAAAAAAAAAACGTTGTTAGACTCAGACTGTTTATTAAAACTGCTAAATAAAATATTTATATTTAGAAACATATGAAATATTTTCTTTCGTCTTCATTCCTTGATTGAGAAGATACACCATTAAGGTTAAATATTAAATATTGAGCATTAAATGGAGGAGAAAACAACTATTTTATAAGATCTAGTGGGATACTTCCATCCTGCGCAGAGAATAAACTCTCTCCCTCAGTGTGTGTTGTAATCTAAGCTTCTCTCTCCTTGTTTTGTTTTGGTCCGTATCAGCATGTTGGTGCAAATGTTTCCCCCACCTGTCCTCCCTGCATATGTGTTCCACATGGTGGCCTTGAATTAAACGTTCTCATATCACAGCTAAATGGTAGATTAGAATGTTTCTGATAAAAAAAGGCTATGTCATAAGATAATTCCCCAGCACTGTTTAATTTTACCATTTGATCTGAGATATGTGAGGAGTTTCAAAGCAGGACATCAAATGGTGGACGTCTGCTCAAAAACCTAAACTCATTTTACAGCTAAAAGCTATATATATTTGAAATACTTGAAGCAAGAAATGGGGAATGCAGGAACAGAATTTTCATTCATATTTGATCAGCACTGCTTAAATTTATAATCTGATCTGAGCTTCTTTAACTTTGTGTGTTACTTTGGCCACATTGGTCTGAGATGCCGGCGCTCTAGTGCGATATGTAGCTGTGTGAATGTCATATTTCACCTTTAACAACAGGCTGTTGAGTTGCACTTTGGATCGTTTGTGCAATCCACCTGATCCCTTTGTCCGACTCTGTGTACAGTATGTAACAAGAATCGTTTTTTTTTTTTACAAGTGTTTGAGTTTAAGGAGATTAACTGATAGATGTTAGTTATTATTGGCCTGTCAAATGGTGAATGTCACCTAAATGAAGGGGTGAATGTCACCTAAATAAAAGGGTTTAAAATACTTTTACATCCTTCCCAAAATGAAGCCAATGAACACACAAATAAAACATAAAAAAACATAAAAAAAACCCACCTATTGTAAATTACAATGTCATGCCATTTTTTCACTGTTTAATATCTTATTTTGGAATGCAAGTCAATCCAATATTTAGTAGAAATTCCCAATCTGTAAACACAAAATAAAGCAACTTTATTTTACATTCATTCAGAAGACACTTTCCACATACGTACAATATAATACATGTGTGTCGTGCTTTACAGTGTGTTCCTATGAGACTCACATGGCACCGTTTCAACACACCCGACATTATTACTTTACAGCTGTGTATAAAAGGTTGAGCTCAGGCTATTAAAAGCCTGGCTGTTATCAGTGTGGCTTAGGTTGCACCATGACCCCACCTTCTAATATATAATTTTACACAATGCATTTTCTTCCCCTGAAAGAACAGCAAACAATGAGGAGAACGAAATGAGTTCATGAACTTTGGGAGTCACAGAAATATCAAACATCACATTTCTCTTTTCTGTGCTGATGCGTTCTCATGTGTTTCATATGATTCAGCGCTGACACTGAAATTTGTTGAGAGTAGAAAAAAATAAGCACATTCATTTCTATTAGTCCATTTAACCCATATTAAATAGCTCAATGCGTAACACTAAACGCTGGACTGTGTCTATTGCTTTCATATCTAATCTTTACAGTTGACTGACCGCGCTGTAATTTAAATGACCAGATGGGTTTATTTGTTTAAAGTGTAATAAGTTGCATTTATGTGTAGAGTCCCACTGATTCTCGATTTGTGGGGCCGATACAGATAATAGGCAGGATATTTTACGGTTTAATAATAGAGTTTATTATCCAAAATGACATCAGTGCACTGAAACATAATGATCGTGAATCACCCCCAGCATCTTTTTCTGCATTATGTTACATTATCTCTCCAAAGTATCTGTGACAGGCCACAATTGGCCAACCAATACACTGGTTGGGCTCTAATGTGGCACATTATGACGCACATGAGGTGATTTTGAGACTTCTTTTTATAGGGGAAAACATGAAGCCACTTTTCACACCAGCTGCAGGTTTGCATGTTTGTTGGTTTCAACTCTTTTCAAAGTGAAAACACTGATTTGAGTCGTTAGACTGAGTTAAAAATTTAAGAGAATAAATAAACCACATGTCACACCAGCTGCAGTGCAAAGCGATCATACTTTTTATCATGTAAACAAGTCAGATTTTCTAAATGCAGCTCTAGCTTTGATGTGCAATATACTGAGATATATTGAAGTGACATGATTGGAGAGGAGGTGAAGTGCAGAATAGATTAGATAAATTGTGACGGGGTGTTCCAATGAAATGTCTTTAATATCGTTTGAGGAGCTGAATGAGAAAATAATAAGTTTTAGGTCTTAAAGAATATATACGGCAAAGCTATTCTTGAATGTGTACCATCCAACCTCCCAGAAGAGTTTCCCTTGATCGATCCTCTCCTTCTCTGTCCTCTTCTTCCTCACATTCTTCCTCCTCTTTGAGGCCGGTCCAGGCCCAAGAGCAGTTCGTCTTCCTGTAATTGTCTTTGGATGCAGTTCCAGGGATGACTGCAGGCATCCAGTTTTGTTTGTAACCCGTTTCAGGCACATCAGTAGATGAAGCGTTTTGACATCCCTGTTGTAAATAAGGAACGACTGGTTGAGACAAGGAGAAATGGGTGTTGCAGTATGACTTAACGGGTGAGTTTAGAGTGCTGTCATCACACCCAGAGTCTGACCACTCCGAGCCATCTGAGCTCTGCAATGATGCTAACGATGGCCCCTCCCTCTTGGAGTCTATGAGGTCAGATAGAAGAAGTTTTCTCTGTGTGTCTTCTGTGCTGTTCTGTAACTGAAAAGTCAGTGAAGGCAACACGAGTTGTCCGTTGTTATCTCGCACCGTGTGCAGCAGCAGTGCTCTGGCTGGATCGCTGTCGAAAGGGTCCAGAACAGGTAATTGTGGTGCTCCACGTGAGGTCAGCTTTGTAATCACTCCACCTTTATCCTTTGTACTTGATAATAATGTTAGGTTGGTGGTTTCTCTGTCTTTAATGGTAGCCTGATGAGAATCTCTCTCCTCAGAGGGGACTTGGACGGCCACTATGCTGTAAATTTCAGAGGACTGGGCGCTCACGTCCCCAGGACTTGGGTTGGAACTGTGTGCATCTGTCACCACAGAGGAGCCATTGCTTCCTTGCCAGTCTTGGCAGGGGATATCTTGTGGGGAATAGCCCTCAACCCCAATGAAGGAGACGTTAGGCTTCACCTGGATTGTTGCATAAACTGTTTGGCCACTTTGAGCGAAGAACACTGGTTTTGAAATGATGAGATTCTTATCTAGAGACAGCAGGATTCTGGGTGGGTGGCTGGAGGTGGTTACCTGTGTAAGAAGATAAGGGAGACAGTTTCCATCAAAGTCAAATAAGTGTTCTGTTTTTGTAGATAAATCAACAGCATTTCATTTAATCAGAGTTCTAGTTTATCCATCTTATCCATCTTTTATATATACACACATATATATATATATATACACATATATACACACACACATATATATATATATATATATATATATATATATATATATATATATATATATATATATACAGTACCAGTCAATAGTTTGGACATACCTTCCCATCCACTTGAATGGGAAACTGTGTCCAAATTTTTGACTGGTACTGTATATGCAAGATAAATAGACCCACCCAAGACTTCATCCACACTATATTTGTCATCACCAAAAGCCCCATGAGTCACTGAAATATTCTTTCACTTTACTAAAACCACAATGTTGTTTGTCCTTAATTAGCTAAATGAATTTACAGTAATTGAAGTTGCAAGGAAGCATCATTTCCTTGTTGTAATCCCGACAAACCTATGACACCGCAGAACGAGTATGCTTACCAGCTGCCGTGGCATGCTCTTAGCCTTTCCACCCTTCACGTAGTTGCCTACACACACAGCTGACACTATGACTGCGGCTGCCAGAAGACCTACAGTTATGAGAATCCACGGCATAAACATCAGAGGATCACCTGAGGGGGAAGAGAGTCGGTGTCATATCCAGGAAAAAACAATTCCTTTGTAAAATCGGATACCCTTGAGCACTTTAAAACAGTTCTTAAAAATTCCTGTGACACACAAGTTTAGGCATGCATGTGTAGTAGGCCTGTTGAAGACACTATATTTATCTACCAGTGGATCTAAGTACCTAGAGCAGCCTTTATAAATAGATTTACCCCCTTCAGGAACAGGACAGCTGTAGATGAGTGCATTTTCAAAGTTTGAATTGCTTGTGCACTTCCACAGTATAAAAGCATAATTTGGCCTGTTGCTGTCTGCATTCATAGTCAGTTATGGTTGAACAACAACCACTGAGGCATACATTCTTCTTGGAAAAACTCATCCTTAATTTTACCATCATTCAGTTCTTAGCAAGAGTATTATAAAAGAGATGGATTCACAGTGTGAAGAATGCCAATGCTCTATTTTCCGGTTCATTGCCAAAACAGCATCGGCCTCTAAGTTATAAGATAAGATAAGATAAGATAAGATAAGATATCCCTTTATTAGTCCCACAGTGGGGAAATTTACAATATTGCAGCAGCACAGTGTACAAAAAACACAGCAGGAAGAGGGGAAATAATATTTTTAAAAATACAATACAATAAAGGAGGGGGGTAAAGTGTCTCAAAAATATTTCACAGTACTATTACAAAAAGTGTCTCAGTAATTCACACAAGTACTACTAATTGTTTGGTCTACTGGGAGCAGTGCTGATTGTACAGTCTAACAGCTGCAGGAAGGAAAGACTTATATGACAGTGACACTTAGTACAGATGCAGGTTAATTTATAACCTGATTAATTACTAAACACTACATTGTTTCCGAGTGGCTAAAATATATTGAGTTGAGTTTTTGAGTCGTGGTCTTTATTTTGAACATGTAATAAAAAAAACAAAAAATGAACAAACCAACAAAATAACATTTAAATGGGCAAAATAAAATAGTCTGGTACATAACAAAAAAAATTAATTAATAATAATAATAATAATAAATAAAACATATCAAAAAAGAGAGGAAAAACCAAAATTTTTTATAACACTTATATATAAAAATATATAGAAATCATCCACACCTGAAATTGGTGTGAAATGCTGGGCACATTATGTGCTAATAATGTATTTCTTTGCAATTTTTGCCCAATATGAAAAGGAAAGTTCACCCCAAAATGAAAAATATATTTCCCTCTACCCTTTAGGGCTGCTCATCCATCTATTTTATTACATAGCAATAGCATAGAAAACGACACTGCTATTGAGTTTTTCAGATATATTTTTTAGTTCTTTGAGCACCACAAGTAAAGCAGCATCAAGTTCCTTTATTCTAGAGAGAAGGCAGACATCTCTACAGCTGATAACCCATACATAAAGAATCTAGATGGATAAATACCACTATGGCTACAAGGAAAAATATCATTTATTGTGCACGTCTGCTGAGTGCGAGAGGAGAAGAAGTTGTATTCATCATCATCCTCACCTGGCAGCGTGACACAGAAGGAGGCATTCTCACTCTCTGAACGACCCCATTCAGAAGATGGCATATAGACCACGTGGCCGCAGTACTCTGTTTGGTTATTCTTCAAGTTGATAATGAACTGGCCTGTTGTGGTTACATTGACCTGGAGACACAGGGGGGGTCACATAGATGATAATTGATCGGTTTAGTCCATTGCAGGTCGCAGAGGTCAGATAAACAAGAAACCACTGGAGAATACAGAAACACTTCAGCTCAATAAGGACAAAGAAGGACTGGAAAGCCTAACGGCAGATAGACGTACAGATCCAAGACTGTGTGTTTTGGTGGTGAAACAAGAATCACCATAGTTCATCACTTTTCTTTGGTTTTACTTGTGGTATAACATATCATAGATACCATATATGATGAATATTTGTGCAGTAAATTCTGTTGTTAAAGGGAGACTCACCTGTGCAGCCCACTCTGGGTGTGTGATTTTTAAGACATAAACAATCACACTTTTGAAGGGCCCATTTCTGCTGTTAGCAATGATGTCTGCAATGGAGACTCCGTTTGGCCCCGAGGGCAGGGTGACATTAACATGCAGGGATGACACCGTTGTGTTTTTGGTTAAGATGGGTGGGCCGAGAACAGCTATGGGAGACAAAGAAAGATGAATACGTTTTGTAACAGAATGCATCTGGCTTGGAGGCAGGGGCGGATCCAGAGGTGGGGCCAGAGGGGCACTGGCCCCAGCTGACATCTGATTGGCCCCTGAAGTGCCCCTGAAGTGCCCCTGTCCTGTCACTTGTCTGTCTTTTTTTTCTGTTTGTTTACAACTTGATTACTTGACTGTGTCAAGTTTTTCTCCTCTAAACTGTTGTGTATGCTGTAATATAGTAAGTATTTTCTTTAATGTAAAATAAAAAGAAATAATTTCTTTTATGTATTACATAATTGGAAAAAAGTGTCTTATGTTTTATATTTATTTATACATCTTAGTTTAAAATTCAATGATTGCTAAAGTTTTTTGATGTACAAAATGTGCTTGAAAAAGGCACAATTTGCATAATATATTCAATTATGTGCGTCTTTACTACAAGCTATGAAGCCAACAGCAAACAATGAATGACTGGTGAAATATTCTGTGTATACATCTTACAGAATAAGGAAATGTGCATGAATGTTGGACATATAGTTGGCGCCTCTGTAAAAAATGTGGCCCCTCTATGGCCCCTGATTTAGAAAAATTCTAGATCCACCACTGCTTGGAGGACATAAAGAAATGCGAGAATGAGCATGGGGATTCTTACTGTGTGCTATAGGTGTAAATCTGGTGTCGGTCTTGCCATGAGGGCGGCCGTTAACGAACACCCTTGCCCGGTAGTGAATGTCATGGACTGATGGGGTTTCTGCAGTCAGGTCACAGGACAGAGCAGTGATGTTCTGACACCCTGCTTTTTTCCGGAACGACTGCTTGTCAGCATCACTGTAAAAAAAATAGAAAAAGCAGTACAATGTGATCAAACTGATGCTACAGGCACAAGAACACGGCGGTGTATTACTGTGAGTTCAATGATACTGGGCGAAAACTAAGGTGTGGAGTTTAACTCCCTGAAGATAATAACCAGTTGATCCAGTTGTCTAATTTCGTCTTTGAGTCACGGACCTAAAAAAAATAAACATCTTACAAATATTTGAAATTCTGACAAACCTATAAAATACTGACATCCTATAAAAATGAAATACCAATTTCCTTTTTTTATTTGTTTGCTTTTACACACTGAGTGAGTCTATGTCTGCATGTGACAGTGTGCATGTTTTTGGTTGTATTGTATTGTGAGTGTTTTTAAAATATAACTTGACAGGGCAAATGTACAATTCAAAAGAAAACATTACAAGTTGAATCTGATCAGTTGTCTTTATGTTGAACTTTACAAGAACAAATATAGACACAGAGTTGTCAATAACAATAATAACCTAAAAATGTGTAAATAATTTAAATCAAGGGACAATGGGGTTCTTTTTTCCATTGGTACTCTTTCTCTATTAGTTGTATGGGCTTGCAAAAATAAAGTCAGTCTAAAAGAAATTCTGTTTCAACAAATACTGAAATATAAATGCTTTAGAGGAATGACTGTGCAATGGCTTTGATAATGTATGTGTTGGCAGGATTATACAAAATTTACAGACTGGATTTCCACGAAACCTGTTGTGTGTCTGGGCCTTGGGCCACAATAGACCCCATTAACTTTTGATGAAGAGAAGACAGAATTGTGCGCTCTACTCTGTGCCATTCTACTTTCATCATGTAATGCTATTTTCGAACGAGACAAATGACAGCATTTTGCTATAATAATTTGCTATAATAAGGAGCTCCTATTGCGCAGGCATAGTTAAACGATTCTTCCTCCGCAGCTGATTTGATGCTGGAAGCCACTCCAACAAGGTGATAGTGACTGTGCTAAAAGTCAGCAGCACAGGGGGTAGAAGTTGACATTTGTCTGGGAGACCGGATCATGAGTAATTACTTGCACAAAATATGACATTTCCACTTTGATGACACCATTTACAGAGATAAAATGATACTTGCAAGGAATAAAAGTGCACTATGAACGCCACCTCTCATCTCAATGAGGAGAACAGAGTGTGGTGTATACCGATAGTTGGCAAAAGGCTGCTCTTTAGTTTAGCCTTTAAGTTGTTGGAAGTTGTGCTGAATTGCTATTGTACAGTTTTTGAGCATTAGATTTATTGGCAAAAGCCATTTCTAGATGAGAGAGGGCTAAGAGTCTGCAGAGAGAAAAAGCCAGGAATTCACCTCTAAAGGCCCCTTTCTGCTCTACGTTAAAGACGGAGACGGACGGAGCCTTTTGTGCGTCTTCTGCGTTCATTCTGTTCATTCTGTACGTAACTATGAAAACGAAAGAATGTCAGCAGACTGATCCTTTCACTAAAATAACAGTCAAGATAAATACAAGAATGTATTAACTTGTTGCAACTTCAAAAAAAGAACAGTGTTTGCCCCACAAACAAAAAGTGTTTACCCTGCAAACACGTTTCCCTGCTTGAACCCACATCTCCGTATGTATCTGTACATCTGCACACACAAAGGAGCCAGGGGCCAATAGAAGTGACGGTGCAAAAAACAGTCCCTCATCAACGTCTCACCTCTTGTACTCGACGCTGTAGGTGATGTTTTCCCCAGGGAAGGCAGGCTCTGCAGCATCCCAGTGAAGTGTATTGTTAAAGTTCCTTGACACAAAAGTCACTCTCCCACTGCCAGTGGAAAGACACGCTGTCGGAAAAAGAATGCGAATCATTTTATGGAGGAGGCTAAACGTGTGTGTGTGTGTGTGTGTTGTGTTTTCATATAACCTGCTTTATCTTCATGAAATTAAAATTGGTGTGCAACACATCTGACTTTTTATATATTTTTTAATGTATTTTAAGGGAGGTAAGGACACTTTTCTCTTCTGTAGCCAAAGCCTTTAGTACTTAGGTTACAGCTCTTTTTTTTTTTTTTTTATGTTTCAACACAGCCTTTCAATCGCAGCACAAAACTGTAAAGCTGCTCAAAGCTGCTGCATCCTCAGCCACTATGCTACCCTGACAGCTTTAAGGGCTGTGTGACTAGATCCCAGGACCTCATGGAGATTATGCAAGATGGACTTTGCTTCCACTGGGAGCTGAAACTAAAGACGGGACATAGTTCCTCAACTTAGATCATCACATCATTGATAGAAGGAAATACTAGCTGACCCTCTGGTGTACAGGGAAGAGATTCAGAATAACATCCTTCAGTTTGAACAGTATAGACTCCTGTATTTTATATCTGGAGCAGTTCATTCATAGACCACATTTTCATGCTGTTGAGCAACAGACACCATGGCTAGTGACTTATTGGCCGTTTTACTGTTTAATGTTAAAGCTCATGTAGTTAAATACCGATGCAAAAGACACAATGTTGAAAATTACATGCAGATTAGCCCATTCAAAAATAGCATTTTATAACCTGGACAGTATTAGATCAGCCACACACGATCACGATATGACCAAAGCCCTCACTGTGTTCTGCGGCTCTCCGTCATTTCAAATGAGAGTGAATCACACATGGTCACATATTAAGATATTTTTTCATAATTAAATGCCTGTAATCAGCGTCTGTAGCGCTCCATGTTAGATCCTCTCTACTCACCGTAACAGAAGAGGAGGAGGATGATGACCTTCATAGACCACATCTTCATCGGCTTCGTAGGTCCTGTGAGGTCGCTACCTCTGAGTTGTGCGCTCTAAGCAAAAGCCACATATAATTCACACAACAACAACAGCAAAAATAATAATAATAATAATAATAAAAGAATTAAAAAAAGAAAAAGAAGCTTCCCAATCTCTGGAATCCTTCAAACGAAACCTGAGTACTGGGAGCATGTAAAACAAAGATAGATAAGGTTTCACATTCCCTTGCCTCCTCTCCAGTCGTCTCTAAGTCATGGGAAAGGAGTGCCTGTACTCAGGTGTGCAGGTGTACTTTGACATGTTATCACTTTGTTCCTGTTTTTCTGCTTACTGTATGTTCCACCCACTTACATTCTCTATCCACACTTTTCGACTTCCCCTTTCCTCCTTCTTCCTCATACACCTTGACCCAGTCTCTCTCTCTCTCCCTCTCTCTCTCTTTCTCTCTCTGTCTCTGTCTCTCTCTCTCTGCTCTGGTTGTTTCTGGTTTCTACATTTTTGCTGGAAATGATTGGGACTTTCAACGGACTCAAACAGAAAGTGAAAGAATGTGATTACACAAGCACAAGATGTGTGCCTGGTTCACAGAACACGGCAAACTTAAACAACCGGATGTCGACGTGGGCATTTAGGTGACGAGCAAACTGAATGAATAGGAATGTCATGTCTGTTCGTACTGCAGTCATTAAAGAATCACAATAATGATTATTATTTTGCCTCGTTATTAACTTCATATGTGAAGCTAATGAGTGTTTTTTACAGTAATTATTAATTGGCGCACAAGCAAAGTTGAAGGCCTTTTTAATGGTTGTTCATTAGTTACCTCCATTAAATTAATCACATTTTGGATCACTTTTTCACTTGAAAAAAAAATAAAAGGTCAATCAAATCAGAAATTACCCAGGCAACTCATGATGTTTCAAAAATAAATTTGAAGGGCAGCAATATGTATTTTTTCAGTGGAGAGACATGGCAAGGCCACCAATATGTAGCTGAGATGATGTAGAGTCAGACTCATTCAGATGGATTTCATGCATCTGTTACATATATCTAAACGAAAAAATAGATCCAAATCCGCCATTATGAAAAACCAATGCTTTTGTTGACTCATTAACTGTGTCATGAGTCAACTCATTAACTCCTAAACTTTTGATAACTAACACATGATTCCAAATGCTAGGAGTACATTTCCCAGAGCAAGAAATTAGGTGGTAATGCTTAATTCGGTTGGAGGCAGGTCCATGTAAAGTGACATCATCATGGCGGCTTCAACGTCACACAGTATATGTGTTATGCCCTGGATGCATTTATACGACAATTTTATCATTTCCTCATGGTGATACCAAATGGAATGTACATATCGTTCACAGTCACGAGTGCACACAGCTCTATACTGTCAGAGACCTGCTGATAAAAACAGGATTTCATTTTCACCTATAGTCTGGAAACATTCTCTGAATGCTTTCTAGTTGTTCATGTGCTTTACAGTATTTGTGACAGTATCACTGGTTTTCTGACATGTCTATTTTCCCATAGTTCAAAGTTATTTATTATTTTGTAATAAACACATATTTTGTTTGGAATGTTCTTTGCAAAATAACATCAAAATCGACCGTGGCATGCTAGCATAGCAACAGTTTGCTAATAGCTGAAAAATATTTGCAGTCGGTTGTGTGTGAGTTTGAAAAATACTGTGTGTAAAAACATGTGGGTTGTTCCATGAGTCCATAAATAAAACACAGCTCAGTGATTACATGGCAACGTTTTTTTATGTCAAGCTGCTTGTACTGTACTCGGATGCTTAATCTGTCATACTCAAAGGACAACAGTGGTCAAGTAAGAAAAAGAAAAGTCATAATGGACGAAGAATGACAAAGTTCATTGAAATGGTTTAAAAACAAACTAACAAGAAAACAGTAGAAGGCTGCAGAGTAATGGTTTGCACAGGTAGGACTTTTCTTAAAAGGTGAACAGGTGAACTTTCCAACGTGTCATATGAACAAATAGGATTATCAGCACTGAGCCTCTGAATAATGCCCATAGATGTTTCTCATGGCTGACATTTCGACTCCACTCCATGACTACCAGGAAATACACAGGTTGCTAACAACAAATCAGCGATGACTTTTAAAAGGTTTTTTAAAAGGTTTTTAAGCAGCCTACCATACATGCCTGAGCTCTGGTGCAGTGACACCTATTGTAAACGCAATGCAGCTATTATTAATGTTACCAGTCACACCCGTGTCAGGTATCGATAACACCCATATTGGGACAAGTATTGTGTGAACAGAGGCATTATTATCTACTGTAGGTGAACCTGGTGCATTTCATAATGTCTGAAATCTTGGTGAAATTAATAGCCAAATGTATTTGGACACGAGATAATACACCCATATAATAATGCACCAAAGTAACATCATGTTTGTTCAGCTAAAACCTATTTATGGTATTACTATAGCAGCTGACAGCGGTTGGAAGAGTTACGTCCTTGAATTAGACACCTACAAGCTCACTTGTTGCATGAAGTTGAAATATAAATGACAACACACTCTCTACTTTTAAGAGTAGGCTTAAAACTTTCCTTTTTGATAAAGCTTATAATTAAGGCTGGCTTAGGCTAGCCTTTAGCTATGTTGCTATAGGCCTAGACTGCCCCCCCCCCCTTTGCACACTCATGTCTCATTAATTCATGTCACTAACCTGACTTCTTCTCCGGAGTCTTTGTGCTCCCTCATCCTGCAGGTCACTGTAGACCAATCTACTGCTGGGACCATGGTTGACACTCCCTGACATCATCATCATTATCATGATTATTATTAGTAGTATTATTAGTCTTACTATAACTATCAACATCAGTATCAATATTATCATTATTATCAGTGTTGTTATTGTAGTAGTTATTATAAATACTACTATAATCCCTCTATTATTATAGCTGTTATTATCATTGTGGTTGAATATGTCTGTGTCCCTGTCCCCTTTCTTGTGTAAAGTAGGAAAATCTTACAAGTTGAAATCTATTTTTAATGTTCAAAAGTTATGTGCTGTTGAAAACTAGTTTTAAGCAATTTGCTGTAAATCATGATTGCAGTACTGCTATTCCAGTGCCAATGAAATAAATGTGGCCACCTCCACAACAAAATAATTTAAACGTCATCATAGTCAAACCGTTGAGAAAACTAAAGCGATCATTCATCTCAGGCAGACGGACAAACTTTAAAAGGACAAGGTCTGTCTAAATGGAAATAAATCATAAAGGTAGACTTTACTGAAATTAACTTTGCAAGAATGACACGTAAAGCACAAATTGATTTGTTCCACCAAAGCAAAGACAATCTAGTTCCTTTAATCAGGTTGAAATCTTTATTGATTTGAGTCTCTTCTTAATATTGCACCTGCTTATCTCTGTGAACACAAAAATATCAGGTGTTTGTTTTCATTATGATCGGTGACATCTTAATCTAGACAACAACATCCTGTCAATGATTTGCTTTTATTGTGGATTCTAATTAGGATGTTGTTTGACTTTTCCCCCTGTAATCTGTGTCATTATAATAAGCCATCTGGCGGCAAAATAATAAGGGTCCTGTCGCTCTCAGAGATCACACTGGCTGTGATAAGAGATCACACGGGACTCGTTGAATGGTTTTTGACATGAGAAGTAGAATAGGTGAAGTGATTGCCCTTAAAGTGGACACTTTGTTGATCCCGTCAGGCACTCATCTGGACTCATTAAGACTACAATCATGGCTCCATTTAAAGGCACCATCAGTGAAGATAAAAATAAAAAAAATGGCACCAAGCACAACTGAGTCATCATAGTCAGACAAACAGCACATTAAAACTGTGCAAAACAAGGGAAAGCAAAGTGATAATAATGATAATAATAGCTTTATTTATATAGCACTTTTCAAAACAAGTTACAAAGCACTTAACAACCAATAAGACATTATGGTAACAATATGAAAGCAATCAAACAGTGAAAATAAATTAAATTAATGAAACAATGACAAAATCAATAGAAAGAAAGTGGGTTTTTAAATAAGTCTAAAGATGTTTTTTAAATGCATCAGCTGTTCTGGTCTCCTCTGGAAGGTCGTCCCACAACCAGGGGGCCATAACAGAGAAGGTCCGGTCATAGTTTGCATACAGTAAGCCCCATTTCCTCTGAGTAGTACCGAGTAGTACTACTTGCCTTTTTTTTTTGCGTTTCCATTGGATAAAAAGTATGTGGTAGCTGGTTCTACTTTTTTAGTACCACCTCTGTTGCGGTTCCAAATGAGCCGAGCAGGTGCTAAAAGGTCATATGAAACATTACAGATCACTGATCTGAAAAAGGTATCCTGTTATGGAACATGACCTCCAGAAAAGTACCAGATAACGAGGCGAGTCGAGTAGAGCTGATACTACACAGTGGAAATACGGCTAAAGTATCATCTCCCCTTGAGTCTTATCAGATACCTATTAACTGCCTCTAATACAAATGATCCGAAAAAGGTATTTAGGTTGTTCATTTGTCAGTGAACAGTGAATTAATTTATTTGGTCTCAAAACATATGAACAACACTTATTGATGTGTTATTTATATAATATTCCACCATGACTCCCGTCCCTAAAATGTTCCCACACGCTTTTGAAGCTCAAAGTGACTTCGGTTACAAACACAACAATCAAATAAAATCTGTTTTTCTGCACAGCTTGACACTGTTTGCAGTTTGTCACCTTGTTTTCATGTTACACCTCAGTGAATTTCACCGCGGAGAACCTTTTCCTTTCCCTCTTGCCGCTAAATGAATTCACAGCGGAGACATCCCCGAGGGGGAGGAAAGCCTTCGATTTCATTGGACACAAACTGAGGAGATGTGAGTTCTTGCACCTCAAGAACATCATCGATGAATTAGCCTTTGCACCGTCACAGCAAATCAAATCTATCTCGCATCTCCCACCTTTCCAGCTTGTTTGAGTCACAAAGACTGAATAAAACCTTTGATCCTATTCAGTAAACACCGGCTGGACTGGGCTGGCTCTGGATCAGGTTTCTGGCTCTGGGTCAGGTTTCTGGCTCTGGGTCAGGTCCCAGAGTACGGAGGAGCCAGATTTACAGTTGAAAATTAGGGCAGAGACATTCTGCAGAATCCTCACTAATATAATCTTACAACTTTCCCTGTGCAGCTGCATTACATCCTACTTTGGGAACTGCATCATCTCGGATCGCAGGACCCTGCAGCCGATAGTAGTGACACCTGAGAGGATCATCGGAGTCTCTTTTCCATCTATCATAGACATTCATATGCTGCATCTGTAAAGCCAAGAACATTGTGGTTGATGTGATACACCCCTTACAAAAACTTCTCACCCTACCAAAGCATTCTGCCCTCACAACCAGACCGTGCAGCAGTTTTTTTCTCCCGAACTGTCTCATCTCAACACAGTGACTGGACTTGACAGCCAAAATGTTGTCCTGTTTTTTCCCTCTCTTGCACCGTTTGCACGTTTGTTTTAAAAACTGTGCACTTAATATACAGGTATAGTCCTGTTTCTATATGCAGCAGCATGGTCCCGGAGAAACGTTGTTTTATCTCACTGTGTACTTATATACGGTTGAAATGCTACTCGACTTGGCAATGAGGGGTTGGCAGGTCACACACAGACAAACGGATGAGCTGCCTAGTTTATAGATAGGCAGAATGAGAACAAGATAAAATGCAATTCTAGAAACAGAAAACAGACTGGTAAACAGATCACTTCCTCCCAGACAAGCCAGGGAATTTAATTCCTACATTTAAATAATCTCTGACAACATGGATATTTATATGTTCCCACAGCAGAGACATTTCCAAAACAAAACAGAATAAATGTTGTTTTTTTTGGCTTATGCATTAATGGCCACCTAAATGCATAAAAATCCATCAGCACATGACGGATAATTCTAAACAATTTAATTAACCACAGCAGTCAGACATGAGGAGGCATTTATAATGAGACGAGAATGTGCATATGCTCAAAGTAGATTGATCATTTTGAACAACACGCTCACTAATGGCGACGCAACGGTGTTGTAAGATGTGGCCTTTTCATAAATTAAAGAGGAATGATTTTTAAAAAATTTTTTTTTTTTTAATGTAAAACTCATCTACAATGTGTCTCGAAGTTCAGACCCTTGGCCTGATCAGTAATGTGAGAACCTATGTGTGGTGCATGGTTGGCCTTATGCCATGACATTATCCAAACCCATCAGTTAACAGCAGATCATTATCATGTAAGCAGGGTGGAGGTGTTTCAGGGCAGTGAGTCAAAAGGGGAAACTGACTGATGGAAGAGCATTAGTACTTGGAATGCTTCAGGGTATGACTGGTTTATATTTTGCATTAGAGAAGGTGCTAGAAGCAACATTTTTTTTAAGGGGGGCATTAAAATACTTTCGTTTAAGGTGAGTTGGCACTAAATATTCATGGAAAGACGAGTTGAAAATGACAAATACTTTCTACGAATGTTGTCTGCGACAGCCTAAAACGTGTAGTTTACAGCAGACAACCAGAGCAGATAATGTATCGCTTTACTTCAGCGCTTCTTCCAGCTGTATGTGCCGCTGTCATGCAGCCTTCACTGGTAAGAGACGTTAGAAAAGAATTCACCATCATGGTGTTTACTGTGTCACTCTAGGAAAATGGATGCTCTCTTCCTGGCTGTTCCCGTTGGAGAAAATTAATAGTTGCTTCCTATTGAACTAGTTGAATTCTTGCATGCTCACACTGTGTTATTACCATAGCTACAGATTTACAAGAGCGATATTCTGCTGTAAGACTTCCAGTGAAATCAACTTAGATATACACACACTATGACACTATTGTAGCAACGTCGGTCCTGTTTCGTTTAACTTTCGGAACATAACTTGAAAACTTTTTGAGATTTTCTCATGCAACTTTGGACACACATCAAAAAGAATTTTTGTCTTTATTATTTAGTTAGTTTTTTTTTGTTTCCACGGTTGGACTTACGCTCATTCTGGGAGTGGCTTTTTTTTTTCCGTAGCAAATCACAAACACAATGAAATATTTTCTCACAAAACTTTCTGTTGCCTGTTGTGGTGCCTTTTGCTATTTGGAGACTTTTTTTCTCCTTAATTTTTTTCCATTTCCATGGTTGCATGTTGTTGTAGGTTCATTCTGGTTGTTGGTTTCTTTTCCGGAGCAGTTCTCAAATACTATCTAGTATGTTTCAACAAAACATTCTACACACAGCAAACAAATACAGATGTGGTGCTTTTTACTCTTTGGGAACTTTTATCATGAATAACGTTTTTCTAACGGTCTTTCTTCAATCAAATGCTCCGTGACGAGGATCCTGAGTCATGCTTGTTTTTTCCATTAGCCTCAGATGTTTTAACAAGACCTAATTAAAGTTTGAATGTTAAATCTCTTGCATGTGTTTAACACTCATTAATATACTTTATATTCACATGACTTCTGGGGAAACTGATGATAATGATATTCCAACTGTCTTATTTAATCAAATCAGTTATTTAGCATTCAATTAAATGCTTTTTAATGACACAGCAGAGAATAATATTCAACATTAATATTCAGGAAGAACAACATTTTATTTCATTTTATGATGGAGGCAGTTCGGGACTGGGATAATAGCTAGTGGGGCGCTGGACCAAAACTGGTGGAGAGCCACTGCATCACAGCCTAACACACCCGATCAGCAGTCAGTAGTTATAGCTTAGGCATATCAAGAAACATTTAACATTCCCTGGAAAACTGTTTCTTTAGTTCCAAGTCATTGCTGTAGAAAGCCTAGCAATAAAATGTCAATATGCAGCTAAATAGGAGGTTCCTAACAAAGCAGTGTTGGCTTATGACACCTGGTCACTTATGGCATTTCTATCATTTCATACCAGTTCAACCAAAGGTAGATTTTTCTTGCCTTCTTTCAATGAATAATTTTTAAAAGGCATGAAAAACCTGAAATTATTGCAGCCCTTTATGACTGTCCTGGCTTGCAGGTTTGGAAGCCCTGGATTAAATTCACTCAAATTGAAACCAGTGTGTGAAATTTAGGGGATTTAGGGGGCAGAAGTGGAATATAATATTTTCATTAGTGTATAATCACCTGAAACTAAGTGTTTTGTTAGCTTATAATGAACCTTTCATATTAACGGGGAACATGTCCTCTTTTATGATGATTTCATTTTCTACAGTCGACCAAACACTCGCTCTACATGCAGAGGGCCTATCTTTTGTTCACGTTTTTGGTGGCCACTGCAGGGGAGGGTGAGACAGGAGTGTTTAGTTGCAATCTGCAACCTCACCGCAACATGCAACTCAGTCCTACACCTTTAATTTGTTACTCAGGAAGTTTAAAAAAATGCACAAGTTTATTTTTGTTATCATTTCACTGGTGAGTGGCCTTAGTAAAAGTCTTTCCAACCATAACAAGGTGAAGTATGGAATAAAACTGGTTGGATTGGCACCACTAAGCTTTGGATTAACAAAACTCACAATTTGTATGTTTGACTCTTGCAAATTGTAGTTGAATTGCTTTTGAAGAAGCAGCGTTGAGGTCAGAGACATGATTACATCTTTGTCACAAAGCCACGCTGATGCCAAAGTTAAACAATGACTTGACAGAACACTGACTGGCTCTACTAAGCTTGGCACAGTGACAACTGAAGGTGCCTCTGGTGGACCAACTAATACCTCCTGTCTATTCAATACAAAGATAACAACAGTGCTAGAATTCTCACATGGCTCAAATGGCATGCTCAAGTCCCACAGGTGTTGGTTTTCTTGTCAATACAACAACCTTTTTCAAATTCCATCAAAGGTGAAGAATATTGTGGATCACGGATTTAAATTCTAAATAATTTAGGGATAAGGAGAAGTAGTCAGAAGGCAGATAGTGTCATGGTTCTGTATTTTGTGTTCCATGTTATGTGCTTTTGCTTTGCATTTCCTCCCTTCTCTTCATTTTCCCTCCTTTGTGTTTGTCTGAGTGTTTACACCTGTGTCTCCTCCCTGTGCCACCTGTGTGTCATTGTCTCATTACTCCTGGTATTTCTGTCTGTTTGGTTCTGTCCTCTGTGTCAGTTCGTCACTATGCTTCATCAATGTCGGATCAGTTCTTCATTAAGGCTTCGTCATGTTTCGTTCCACATCCCAGTGCTCCCATTGTTTCTTCCCCCGTGCTCTTCTGTAAGTTTGCTTTCTGTTTGGATTCTGGTTTTTTCCTGTGTTCCTGCTTTTGCCTTTGTTAGATTGGATTATGGAATTTGGACAGTGAGGTTATTGTTTGGACTTTTGTATTTGTGTTAAATAAATCCTTTAACTGCACTCTCTGCTCCGGTGTCGTCTGCGCTTGGGTCCTATGTTTTGAACTGCACTGTAACAGATAGATGGTCATATAAACAGATGTAGGAGGCATAAGACAATAAACTAGGCAGCTCATATGCTTGTATGTGTGTGACCTGTGATTATGATTCACAATCGCCATGGAAAAGTCTGCTCAGTCTTAAAGATTCACCAACTTCATCATTCATCAGCTTCAACAGGTCCATCAGCCACCACCACCACCACCAGTGTCTGGACACAAGGGGGATATATATCTTGTTGCTGCTCAGGACAGACACCCTTCGATTTCAATCTCCCTGAAGAGTCCCAACACTAAAGACTTTCTGACACTAAAGACTTTCCAACACTAAAGACTTTCCGACACGAAAGACTTTCCGACACAAAGACTTTCTGACACCAAAGACTTTCCGACATACTAATTACGTTAACTGTAATGGTGGCATAAAATGAGCAGAAGAAGACAATTTTTATGACAATTAATAGCCAGCTAAAATTCCTTGATGGTGACAGCCCTATCTGGGCACTTTCTCTATTTGAATGACCTCTTTACTTATTGTAAATCGCTCTGGCTCAGCTAAATGTAAATTTGTAATATGTTAGAGCCTTGAGTAAAACATTGATTATTAGAGTTCAGACAGCCAATATCCAGTAGACTTAGCTGTCAGGGCTTTAATGCCAGCCATGTCATTTTTAACTCAACATTAGTGAGTGATGTGGATCCACAGCAGCTACCTTGGAGAGCTAAGGATGATACAGGCTCATGACAGAGTTTACAGCAGGCCCCATGCGTCATTCTGGGATGACAACCACTATCCATCATTCGACCCAGGGAAGGAGGCACATTGAGCATTTCATGCGCCAGTAAAAGACAAACTACATCACAACAGTATAATGCACAATTCTTGACTTCTGTAAAGATTCACAAATCAAAATGTGACAATTCCAAGCAACACACCAGCCAATAGGATGTGTAGCATTTTACTTATCTCCGCTTCACCTTGGAAATTGAATTATAAAGGAGTCATAAATGCGACCCCCAAAAACGATAGTCCATTTGTCCCTATTATTGCTTTTACAAAGAGGACTCTGGATTCACTTGGTTGGCTTTCTCTCTTTCTCAAAAGTCAATATTGTCTGTTGTTATATTAGTGGGTATTTGTCTGGACTTGCAGGGATCAGGGACCCATCTCTGAAAACATCTGGCAAGGCTATAAATAATGATAAAACCTCATTATAAAAACAGAATGCTCTTAAATAAAATTAAAATAAATAATAAAATAAATAGCATGTTCTCTATGACTTAGGCAAGCTAGTACTGCAGATGATGGAGTGATGCAGAATACAGTTATAACCTTACAAAAGAACATCACCAGCACTTACAAATGTAATGTATTACCATGTCCATAAATAAATAGCTAAAATGAATTTTCTTTGCATGAAATGAAATGACCGATGTCACTATTTCTGTTGCTCAGTGACTAAAAGAGGAGGGAGGAAAAAAATCTATTTACATTTTTTCTGTGCTTCTGAATTGATTCACAGATTCCAAAAAAACAGATTCTTTTCATTCATAACTTATGTTGACAGAACAAAGAGGGAGGAACTTTGTCACAAGGGCAGTAGAATACATTACATCATTACATATATTATTACACTGTAAGTCACCCTTCAAGAGGGAACTTGGTACTAGCTTTGCAAGACCAAGGTGAGGTATTTGGGAATACTTCATACACATCATCTAAAAACTAACACTAGCAAAGTGGAGCACCAAATGCCATCATTAACACTGCCAAAAAACCCCAATGAAACCAACGCTTACTGCCCCAGTTACTCAGACAATCATTACACAAGCATCTAAGCAGGAGACCATAACAACCCAACTGCTGTGTCACTCCTTCACACTTTTCTCTGCTTTCTTTTTTGTTTTTTGTTTGTTTGTTTGTTTGGTTGGTCAGACATTGAAATTAATTAAGACCAGTTAGCTTAACCACCAGTGATGTTTCTTTATACAATTCAGTTAATAATAATAATAATAATAAAAATAATAATAATAATAATGCATCACCTTCAGCTTTAATCTTTTTCTATATGTTCATAAAAATCCCAAAACACGTTATGCATGCAAAATGCATTCTGTGTATTACTAATGTAAAATGTACAGTATAGCTGCATTGCATGACTGTCATACACGTTGACATATGCAACTGGTTGGTGGCGAGAATGTCTGACGACAGAGTAAAGTGAGCAAGAGCTAGCTGACGGCTTATCCACAAAAATGCCTGTTTAGTGTGCGCTCAATAACGTTTGGCTTTCAAATAAATGATTTGACAAATATAATACACAGCTCAGGAGGGGCAGGCCCTGACTGCACTCGATGTAGGGCACTCGATGATCTGCCATCGACTGAATTGATGTGTGCACGTACAGCTTGTATGCGAACATAAAAAAAAGGAATGCCTCTCTTTTCTATTTTCGAGCTCCAAACTAGGTTTACCACTGTGACCAAAGACAAACTGTACAACACCAAAGTTGAGCCGTCTTACACAGACCTTTTTTCCACAGTGTCAGCTTTGTGATTGTGGGTAGTTTGTTAGAGTCTGCTGACCAACTCAAAATTTTGCTTTCTGAAGCCGAGCAGACAGGTTGTGGTTTGCTTCCTCCCTTCAACGGCCTTGTGAATCCTCATTTTAAGTTTTTGTTCTTTGGAAGAGAGCGTGTCCTTGTTTGCAGAGCATCTTATCCTCAATTGCACTACACTCACTAAGCCGTTCAGCGCCAGGATTATCCGGCATGGTAGTGACATTTGTCTGGCTAGACTCCTGTGGGTATCGCTCACATTTAGAAAGCTGCTTACTCAATCTGACAGCACGGTAGATTTTAAGCCAAAGAACACCACACCAACCTTCAAAATCGGTCAACGTTGAAATGAAATTAAATGAAAGATACAGAACAGAACAAAGATTTCCGACTGGCTGGTGAAGGAAGTTGGTTAAATAAAAGTGTTCCTGTCTGAACCGGTGACAGTGGCGCCAAGACAGACAGGACGGCAGATAGATGCAGTAAACAACATAATTATATGCCTATTTTATTTGGCGCTCGCATGTAGTGTTTGTATTGTAAGGTCATCTTTGGTAAAAGGTGGGAGGCTTGATGAACAAGGAGCAGCAGAGTGATTTGAATCGATGGCAATTTTTGGGTTGATCTTTTTTCTTGTATCACAGTAAATGATATGTTCACATCATCAGGCTTAAGTGGCTCGATTCCAATTTTTTTTTTCCAGCCCTAATGTGACACAATGTTTTTGGTGGGAACACAAAAATCTTTTCAAATCAGATCTGAGTTACTTTCACATTTGATCTTAGAGCCGATACATGTCCGATTCATGGCCATGTGACAATGAATGTGAACGGTTGGACCAGAATTCATGTGCTTTTGGCATCTACGCATACACTGAGTGTTGTCTTTAAAAAGACTCGACCAAAGAGGAGAGGCATCAACAGCAATGTAGAATGTCAGCTGTTCACAGTCTCGTGAACAGCTGACAAAATGTTTGCTGAATGTTGCTCCTATGACGTCCATTTCAGTTTAAAAACCATGAGTTGTCTCACATATATGACTTTTTTGTGTGTGTATGTGATGCAGATGCTCATGGCTTTGGAGGACAGGTGTGTTCACATTAGAACTAGATTAATAAAAATAAAAAAATCACTTTTTTTCACAAATGATCTTATATCTCATGTACTACTGTGAGGACATAGTGACAGTTTTAGAAAATATAACAAAAAGCTATTTTTATACAGGCAAAAAGAAAAACAGAATTGAGTCTGGTAGTGTGAACAAAGCCCAGATCTCCACAATTAACTGTCTAAAGGCAAAAATATCCTGGAAAAACAAGGTATTAAGGGTAAGGTAGACAGATAGAAAAAGCTATTGCAAGACTGACAGTGAGTGTGTTCACATGCTCACTATTTTCCCTATAATGTAAACATCGTATCCTGTTTGCGGAAACCTGCTTAAAGCTTTAATCCCAGTTTGTTTGTTTTTTAACTTGGATGTGCTACCAGGAGTAGAAATCAAGATTATGAGGCATGCAAACACTAATAAAATGGGCAAAATAACTTTACGAGCAGATAACAGAGACCTAAAACATAAGGAGATGTTTTTGAGAAATAATGAACGAGGTTGGAAAAGTTTTGGGAGATATAAATGAACCCAGAATTCAAATGAGCATTTTTTATTTTCCCTCTCTTTTAATGAGCTAATTATGAGAGGGACAGATAAAGAGAGAGCTGGGAAAACAGATTAAAATCACTGATGTCAAAGATTTATAATACTACAATACTCAATTTGCACTCAACACAGAGTACAGTATGAGAGCCAGATAAATGCTGAACATTTCTATGTAAATCTGGACTTGAGGTCTCCGAGTCGCACGTACTGTATATGAAATGACTTGCTCAAGGGTATCTGCCACTTTCCAAGCAGCCATCATTTTCTGTTCTTAAATAGCCTTGTAGCCTCAGTTGGCAAGGACATCTGTTTCCATTTATGAATGTCAAAGAAGCTTTCTTGCCACAGTATCGCCGTAATGTTGGTCATATTTCCCGTTCCTTTAAAACCAGAATGGGCTCAGTAATCCCACCTTGTGCAAATCAATCACATCTGAGCACTAAGTCTAGTCACTAAGTCAGCTGTGTCATACGTTTAGGGTTAAAGAGATAAGACATGATGAATTGCCTGCATAGACAATTTATCCTCAAACGTCTGATAAAGGTTTTATTTATTTTTTTAAATCACAAACAAAACATCCAGGGCATAAATAAATAAGAAATGTGTTTATGTCATTTTCTAGACTATTCACCAGATTACAGGACAAACAGATTCCACTGACATTTAAAGTTATACCTGCATAAACTGATCCTTACATCATTGTGTTTAAAGGTACAGAACAGTTGCTGCACCACTAGGAAAAAAAAATAGATTTTGCTAAATTGGCCCAGAATCCAGCTGTGTAAAATATCTATTTTGTATGTTAGAGGTATACAACATCTAACAAACAACACATGCTACATGGAACAAAGGGGGGAATCCCACATGGGTTTGTGATTAGCTGCTTGTGTAAAACAAGCAAATTCAAGCAACATTTCACGTGGAGCTTAATGATTGAAAGCAGCCATCTGAAGAAATATGTGTTTTCTGTCTCTTTTGCTATTTCGGAATGTTTCTATGTTTTCATTTCCATTTGTAACACAAGTTGATTTTAGGCTGAATTTGTTTGTGCGGGATTTGTCTCAGATGAGGATTTTCGGAGCATAACTCAAAAACTCAAATAATTTTTCATGAAAATGTATGTACACATCTCCCATGTCCTGCTGAGGTGTTTGTTTGTTTGTTTGTTTGTTTGTTTTTATTTATTTATTTATTTATTTATTTATTTATTTATTTATTTTTCTTTCTTTCTTTCTTTTATTTCTTTTATTTCTTTTATCTATTTATTTCTTTTATTTCTTTTATTTATTTGTTTATTTGTTTATTTATCTATGTGTTTGTTTGTTTGTTTGCTGAAAATGTAACTTTTTTCCCCCTCAGATATGTAATGAAGCTGTGATCAGCTGCTTGTGTAAAACAAGCAAATACAACCAACCTTCCATGCAGAGTTTACTGATTGGAAGCAGCCGTCTGATGAAATATGTGGGGTTTTTTTCTATATCCAAACTCAGATTCATCTTTCTCTCCTTATTTGACCCAGAAATCCTCTACAGCCCTGTGACAAATTTCTGGACTGCACCAGTGACCAAAATAGTTTGGCAGAAATTGGCAAAGGTAGTAACAGGTTGGCAGGGGTAACTTGCCAGACTTTTAAAAATTATTATTATTATAATTCATGATTCCAGGGCGCTGTCTCCTCTCCCCGGATGGAAGGTTAAAACTCAGATAAGATGTGACAGGCTGATCACTGCTCGCCGTATCTGCTTTGGAAAGCAAGATGGGCTCAGTTTGTCTGATGAGAAATGCTCTGTAGTAAGACAGATGGAGCTGGAAGATAGTGAGGGGGGAGAGAAAGAGAGAAAACACGGCAGGAGAGAAGGAGGGCTACAAAATGAAAATAAAACAGCACAGTGTTGGACTGTTGGTGTGTCTGTTGTGACCTTTTGCAAATAGATTTTACTAACTTGCTCCCTGTCCTTGTGAAATGAAGGGTAATGACCATGGCGTTCTGATTACATTTTGTTTTATTTGTGGAGATGGAGTACATTCATATCCACATAAATATGCACTGAAACATGCACACTCCGAAACTCAACAGTATGTGCCGTGCATGTGGGCCAATTTTCAAAGAAAAGGTCAGGGCTGACAATGATTTGAAACCCTTTTTGTGATCTGCCAACCATGAAAAATCACAAAGGGATGAAGGAGGAAAAAAAGCAGGGAAGGAAGACCGAAAGATTCATGCATCAGGTTGGAGCATAAATGACTGAGGCGTGAAGCAAAATCTGTACTCCGTCAGTATTTTATTACTTTTATGCTTACATAAGGTTGGTTTTACATTCATGTCGGTCATACATTTAGGCACAAACCTCATCTTCCTTCATCCTGAGCTTTGGAGGAGGGAGTAAGGGAGTTAAGGCGGGCAGAGATGGAGAAAAGAGAAGAGCTCATGGGAGTGAGAGTCTAGTAGCAGTCAGAAAAAGTGGCAGTGAAATTGGGAGTACAAGATTTAGCTGACATGAGATAGACAGCAACTGGCTAAAAGCAGCGTTGAGATGCAAATAAACCTGACATTACATGGGAGACGGCTGCCAATCCATCCGACGCATCCTGCCTCTGTATGACAGATGATCCATAATTACCACTTTCTGCACCTACAGGGGCAATTATGAATTAATCCATAACGCTCCACAGAATTGATGACAGTAAGTACCCTCAGGTATTTACTTGTCAAATCGTACTTTTTGTCAGGTGGCAGTGTGAAATCACTGATGCACTTTTTTTTTTTTTTTTTTTTTTTTTTCCACATGTATAATATTATTTGCTTTTCAGACTCCAAAGTCAACTTTTTCATGCCAGTAAGTTTCAGCATTTTTTTTTTCAGCTCCACTGGAGCAGCTTCCCAGCCAAATGACCAAACACTCAAGAACATGATTGGTTCTCATCCAGAGCAACTTATTGCTAAACATGTGTTGTCTACTTTTAATTTTTTTCCCCTCGCCACAAAGTGAGGAACGAGGATTTCCAGAGCATAACTCAAAAATTGTTACATATTTTTTTCACAAAACATAAACAAAAGTTCTGACGTGGTGCCTTTTGTTATTTAGGGATTTTGATCATTTTTTTGTTTTTTTTTAAGTCTCCACGGTTACAAATTGGACTTACTGTCCAATTTACGCTCCTCTTTCCGGAGCATAAGACAATAATTGTTTTATGTTTTTTCACAAAATTACCCATGTGCCATCAGTAAAACAGTAGCACTGGATTAAACACTGGACTGAGTGTAATATTTATTACTGACTTTTATTTTGTATTACTTGACTATTTATTATTGTTCTGTGTGATCGTGTGTTGTCATTTTTAACCATATCTTGTGTTTTCCTTGCCACCACTGAAAGAGATGCACTGAATTTTGTTGCACATGTTGTGCAATGACATTCTATTCTGTTCTATTCTATGTGGTGTCTTTTGAAATTTAGGAATTTTTATCATTTCTATTTTTTCGTTTCCATGGTTACAAGTTGATTTTAGGCTCCTTTTGTTAGTGGGACTTGTTTCATATGAGGATTTCCGGGGCATAACTCAAAAAACTCTTCAATACTTTTTCATGAAAATGTATGTACATATTTCCCATGTCCCATTCAGGTACCTTTAGCTATTTTGGGAATTTCAAGCATTTAATTTATTTTATTCTAATAGTGAGAAGGTAACTTTTGGACCATTTCATGCTTGTTGAAATAATAATCAAAACAGTTTCCTGATTTTTCCCGATCAAGCAACCAAATGTTGCATCTCTAGTCAAATCAAACTTATGCTGAAACCCTATTTGAGTGAGTGAAATCAACAACACTGACTGTGTGGAGGCCATGCTGCACCAAAACAACTCCCTGTATCATCTTTAAAATAAGTCAGATCTCTTTGTGAGTCACAGGCCGTGTCATTTAGCTGAATGCTAGGTTGCAGACAGTTGAAGTCCTACACGTTAACGTCTCATTATTTGATTGACATGTTTATTCCTCAGTATCTCAGACATGAGAAGCTGCGTTGATCTCTGCTGTTAGTGGTCTAAGATATCAAAGTCATGTCGAGCTGGAACATCCCTGCTGTTTCATATCCGAGAGGCAGTGAGTCAGCCTGACACAGTCAAACGTGTCTTGTTTTATTTTTGAGGGCGATAAAATACAGAAACAACAGATGTTTCAACCAGAGCAAAATGGAAAATAAATGATTGTCATCAGAGTGACTTAGTGTGTCATTGTGTGCGTTTTTGTGCCACACTGAATATGAAAGAGCTGAGACGGCAGAGCTCAAACTGCTCGAGAGGCACTGCCATCAGTAGGCTGCACTGACTTTTTTTCCCCCTCTCATACCTACCAATCATTAGGCTCATGGTGAATAATTCATCTAAGGGCTAGTTTGGTGTGTGTCCTTGTTAGCATTTGCTTTGCTGACACCTGCTGGTGCATCCGTAGCAAAAGCAATTGGATGCACGGTCCTCCGAGGAAACTCTGGCACTCTTTCATCTCCAATCAAACACATTTGCTGTTCACTCGCTCCAACTCTTCTCTCCTCTCTTGGAGTTCCAAGACCGTAATTTCCTGCAGACAGTATTCCCCATGCCGTGCTGCATTTTGTTGTTATCTGATTAGCTGGAGCGAGAGACCAACCAGGGTTCATTTCACTTCTGTGTCTCCTAATTTCATACCAGGCTGTTTCCCAAACAACACCTAGAATCTCAATAAATGATATGCAGTATCTGTATGCTCACCATAGGCTTAGGGCTCTGAGTCAGACACGCAGCTACAACTGACAGTGTATTTTACTTATACCAGTGCAGGTATGGTGATTGCCATCACTTTTTATACATGTCTCCTTTTTGTGCTAACTTATTTGTTTTCAGCTTGTTTGTCATATAAATCATTAATTAATCTAAACTTGGGATGGGCAAAAAATAAATTGCACTTTCAGTCAATACACTCACAGTCCAATTGATGTTAATGTTAAAGTTAGCCTTAAGCTTGAAATGAAATAATATGTCAACTTAAAAAAGAAAAAAAGAAACAAAAATAAGTAAATATGAGTATAAATACGCCTACAAGTAAATAATAATTCAATCTTCTTATTATGAATTTGTACAAATCTTACAGAGTGAAATGCTTGAAGCTGAAAGTTTCATATCTTGGGGCAGTTATGTGAATTGTTTTAAAATAATTGTTCACCTAAAAATAAAAAGTTAGTCAGTTGTCTACATACCCCCAGTGAAAGTCAGATCAAGTCTGTTAGTCCACAAAACATTTCTGGACCTTCAGAGCAAAACTGTGTTACATGATTCAGCCAAACATCTGAAGATGATGGTGACTTGTTTCATGAAACAACCTAAAACAAACATAAGATGACTCCATACATCTAGTAGGGTGTGATCCAAGTCTCCAGAAGGCCTGACATCCCTAATTAATTTGTTATTTTACATTCTGAAGTTGAAAGCTTCACTTTAGCCTCTAAGCTAAAGGTGTGTCCATGCACCGCTGCAACGCTGCTTAGCTGTGAAGCTTCATAAAAGTTTTGTGGACAAAGTAACTTCAACCTGACTTTCCATTGGCACGAGGGCGAGAATATAAAGAATGAATTTTCTTTTCTGGGTGAACTGTTACTTTTAATCTCTCATTTAAATCATGCCTCATTCCTATTGTAAAAAAAAAAAAAAAAAAAAGCATAAATTGTAGTGCCTACTTTCAGACAGCTCACTAATATTATTGTTTGTTGAGGGAATGTTTCTTTTATTCTCATGCTGCTTGTCTTATTTCCAATCTTTATTAGCACAGGGTTTTGCAGAGTTGACAATATCTGTGTCACGTCGAGTGATTTTTAGTTTCATTTGGCACAGTATAATTTGGCTTGTGACCAACACGGGCCAAAATATCGCCACACCTCCAACTTCTTGTTAACTTTCTTAATTCTTATAACAGCTCTTTACAGTTAAACTTTTTTATTACTTTTGATTTGCCTCTTTTCTGTGCTGACATGTAACGTTTCCCCAGAGGCATAATTTGTCTCTGCAGTCTGTATTTTTGATCAAAACAACAACATGTGCTTTATTTTACTACTATAACCAAACCTGCTGTGCCTGTATTGGGAAGTATGCTGTCAGCTCCTAAAATGTTTGCTTTGCTTTTGCGATGTGTTTGATTGACTGTGGAACAATATGTTAAGCAGTATATCATAATTTCTAATTTTGCAATTGAAAGGAAAGACATATTTCTATTGTAATAGCTGTATTGTTTTGTATCACACTACCCTGGCTACAAAAGGAGAAAAAAAAAGGCACAGATTTTCAGGCTAAGGTGGTGTGATGAGTAAGTTAACAGTCCTTTTGAGAGCTGTCTTCAACTCATATGATGACTGTTAATTCAGCGATGGTGACAAGTGTGTACTGTTAATATGATATGACATTTCAAATATCAAAATAACAAAGCTGAGCCAATGTGTCTGCTCTAATAGAAAACAACTGTCAACATCTGAAACGACTGAGGAACCTCAAGTGCATCTAAATTTCCTAAATCAAGCTGATGATGAGATCAGTCAGCTGTAGTCCCCGTAGGGCCATAAACACGGCTTATTTTCTTGGAATAATTGGCCCAGAAACAATTCTTACAAACCCCTTCTGACCAAAGATAAACCCCATGGCTGGAAATCAGCTCTTGTGTAAGTCACAAAGGCCTTTGAAGAGTCTTTTTTGAGCTCTAATAATTTGGCCCAATAGGGATGCCTGCTGATGGATTCAGTGGTATGCCTCACACTTAGCCAGGGCCTATATAAGGCTCCGGAGTGATATCTCAGAATTATGCTAATAAGGCTCTCCAGCTAAAACCATGTGTGTGTGTGTGTGTGAGAGAGAGAGAGAGAGACTGAGCTCTCATCTAACCCTTGATGTATTCTTTTTCATTCACTTTAGCAGAATTTCCATTAGTGTATCAGGATGGAGGCATAATCATCTAAAAAAGAATCACAAAAAAACAAAACAAAAGGAAGGAAGAAGAGAACCACAGAAGCATCATCAACCAAACAGCGGTGCACCTTGTACTTACTCTGATTCTTCGACGGGATTCAACACATGTCGAGTGGGTCTGATGGCTCAATCAGTGCAAGTTAATTACGGTCTCAGCTGGGATGAGGCGCAGACAGAGGAGATCACCTCAGCTTAAATTATTGAGCACACTTTTAGGGTCTCCTCAAGAGCACATTATGTGAGCCGAGAGAAGGAAGAAGGAATGAGGCTGTGTGGCAGTGATGAGGCGCAAACAAAGCCCATCATTAGCTATTTACAACTGTGGCTGGAAAGCCTCAAAAAGTGATTAACGCAATCAAAAGCGCATAGAATAGGGAACATGAATAAACAAGCCCTCTGTGTTACCATTGATGATATAATTGAATTGTGTTGACAAAGTCTGCCTGGTCAAAGAGACAGACTGACTGAGGCCAGCAAAGTCCCCTATTGTCTGTATGGTGTCAGTTAAGAGAAGAACAGGAAATATGGTTAATTAGTTCCTCTTTGGCAAAAAAAAAACCCCAAAAACAAAAAGGTTCTGAAAAAAAGGTCTTTGATTCTCCTCTTGTATTCGTGCTCAGTTTGGTCGCGTCTCAAAGGACCAGGAACCTTCTCATGAGAGAGAATTAAAGAGCTGAAACAATACAAAGGGTTAGATAAACGATATGAAATAGTGCCTGAATGCATAAAAGGCTGGGGCCATTTATAGACTCCCCCTTGGGTGAAGGGAAGGCTTTAAATAGCTTCTAACTGGCCGTGCTACGCTACGATGAAGAGTATGGTGTCTTCCTCCTGTCGCTGTACAAGCCCTACTGTGATATATTTTGGATGGGCTTCATAAAGTCTGGCATTAATATGAGCTTGATGATATCTGATACAGCCAATCTTGGCCTGAAGGAGTGCTAGTATCAGCAAATGGAAAGGGGAGCACCAGATGGTTCAATAATTTGATTAAGAGCCTGTCAAAGCTCCCCTCAGTTTACGATTTCAAAGGGAGATTGTTCAGTTGTATTGGCAGAGGAGGTCCAGTGATCGGTTTTGTCTGTCTGTCTGTTTGCAGGATTACACAAAAACCTCTTGGTGGGTTTTCATGAAACTTGGCGGGATGGTTGGGGATGTGGTAGAGAAGATCCCATGAAATTTTGGAGTGAATTTGGATAAAGGGGCGGATCCAGGAATGTTTACCTCCACCAAAGGGGGTTATGTTTTTGCTGGAGTTGGTTCATCTGTTAGCTTAAGTAAACACATTACTTAAAGCACTTAGCTTTTGAGTTCACCAGTGACATACTTAATGCTATATTTGAGTAGTATTCAGAGAACATTTATTAGATCTGTTGTATCACTTGAAGAAGTGGAAAATGTGTCACTTTAAATCATTTTTGTGATGCAGATGTCTATGCAAAAACCAAGTTATTTGGAAAGTTTGCAATAAAACTGGATTCAAAAGCCAGACCTTACATAAGAACCATAAAAAGAAGAACAGGGGGCTTCTGAACTACATTGTGTTCTCTATAACTAAATTCATAGAGCATGAAATCCCTGTTGGCTCTCCAAGCCTGAAGAACAGCACCAGAGTGCTTTGTCAGAGCCCAATTTAGGGAAAGCTCTGCCTGCTCAAAGTCCTCCATCATAAGGAGGATTTCTCCGCCATCAATACACTCGGAATCAGCAGCTGGGCCTGCTACTATGTCAAGATGACACTCGAAGCACTGCAGGGCACAACATGAACAACATGCAGTATTGATCTTTTTGCCTCAGACTGTGAGATAAAGTAGTTCGACCAGACTTGGAGCAGCAAACTGTCTCCAAAAGTGCATCCTCGCCCCGCCATCATTACCCCGGCTCGGAGTCTTATCAGATGTCCTTGTGGAAATAAGTTTTTGAGAGGAAGAAACTTTGCTCAATTATGGAGAGTTTGGGATAATGTGCCTGAGATCTTTGAAGGGTTAATGAAAAGCTGAACAGCGCGCCCTGCTAATTACAGATGGTTAACTAAGATAGCAACGCTATTAAAGCCCGCTGCTCAGTCAGTCATGTGCGAGTGTTTTCTGTCACGGTGAATTTCCTTCATCATTTTTGAAGCAATTATGATTAGAACTCTAAGACTAATGATGTACAGTATATGGACACACAGAGAGTGTACATACACAGTAGGTGTGTATGTGTAGAGAGTGGTGGGGTTTGTATGCACGTCATGCAGGGCCTCACTTGAACTTCCTGTATGTGGCGCGCTTCTTTGCTTCTATGAGGCTACTAGCTCATGCTGGGGTTTCAATAACCAGTGCCGATAACTGGGTGTGAGCTTTGCAATTGGTTGGCACCAACAGGGCTCATTGTTCAGACCTCATTAAATCCCCCAGATGGTGGGGGCACAGGTGCAGTGCGCCGAGTAGCATTATTACCCAGCAGGGTGAACCATGGACCAAATGTTGTCCTGATCTGGATTGGGACCACCAAACCACATCAACTATTTCTAGCTGTGAGCTCATCTGCCAAATGGTTTATCTCGCTGGATAACCTCTTTACTGCCACGAGGAGACAAAAACTACATTTTTCACACGTGTGGAGAACACAATGACAAAAAAACAAATGCAGTGTGGGAACAGCTACTCCTAACAAACACCTGAGTAGTGGATTGAGGTCTCTTAATGGGGATTCATATTGTGCATTCAAGTGTTATGATGTAGCTTTGGAGCCCATAAAAAAAACATAACAACGTGTCGGGGCTATGGCACTCTGAAGAAACCACATGGAAGCAGGTACACTGTAAAAAATAAATAAAAAAATCCTGATTTTTATGGAAAATAACTTAATTTTTACAGTCATTTTCTGTTTGTTTTACTTCATACAACACTGTGTAAAATTACGGATATTGTCCGTAAATCAATAAGCCAACTGTTTTTATTTGAAAGAGTAATGCCAATAACCACAAATTACATTGTCCCTATGAAGGTCTAAACGGGTACTTCAGGCTGTTGAACAACTATTTTTCATCTTGGCAACATCAGCATATGCAGCTGCTTGATTAATTAAAGCAATAAATAAATCTTCACAAATTGGCTCGGCAACGTATGACTTAAGCATAAACCATAAAGTCCCATCCTCATGTGGAGGATCCAACATACTAACCATTATGTCTTACTGATGTTGTCACCTTGAAAGTGTGAAACTAAAAATGGTCCTTGCAAGGTTAGTACACACACACACACACACACACACACACATGCACATACAAAGTGTGTTGTGTCAACAGTGTGAGAGTTCACAAGTAGATGTCACGACCAATCCGACTGCTTAAAGAAGAGAGATCTTCCAGCAGTGCAGATGGCCTTGGCAGGGACAAAATATCATCCAGAAACCCTGCTGTTTCTCACAGCACACCTCACCTCCCACTTAACACCACCCTCACAGGGAATAAATAATAGAGATGGTCTCAATAAATGGACAATAGACTATGTACACTACAATATTCTCTCTCATTTCAAAATTTAATCTACCCACTAGTGAGAAATAATTTTGCATGTTTGTCCTCCCCTCTGAGCAAAAGCTTGTTAGCAAGGTCCTGTTTATCGAATGTATCCTGCTCATTACAATTCCACACCCAAATGACAATCGGAGCGCTTTTTGGAAGGAGACGTCTGAAAAACAGCATCATCCTCGGTTAGAGGAGAGACTCAAAGTGAGAGAAGAGACTCATAAAGAGAGAAAAATGTTTAGCTTCCTTATTATCTGTGGAAAGCAGACAGCTGGGGGTAACTGAGAGGTTTACGAGTAATAGGATGAAGAATAGAGCTGTGGGCCGTGCCTCTGTAATTAGTTTATATTTGCCAGGCTTTAGATGTGCCAGTGCGTCATCTCACTATATCATCATTTCACATGGACACTATGGCAGCTTTAATGGATACAGATGCCCAGAGGAAATTAGTTTCTTATGGACAAATTAAATTCATCACATAAAAATACAGGGTCTTCTCCTTTGTGCATTACTGAAGGCTTATCAGTCTCCCACTAGCGTAACTATCAATGCTGCCGGTTGTGCAAATGCATTAAGGCCTCCTGGTCTCTGGGGGGCACAAATACAAGCATGAACTAATCCTCATCAGTCCAAAGATGTAAAATTAAATTATATATTGTGTGTATATATAAAAGCATATGCAGGATAATTTACCTCGGTTTTTTGAGTGAATTTACAGTAACCATAGGAATTGGTTGTGTTTAAACAACAAACTGTTGAACTTTAATAAATGCAGAAAGGCTGTGCGATGGGATGAGCATAAAGATGCAAAATGTTTTTGAATTTTGTATTTCATATGTTCTCTCCCCCCCTTAAACACACAGTTATATCTGACTCTCAGGGTCTCTCAATCAAAAGAGTTACTAGTTGCTACGAATAGGATTTATACCTTCGTAGATGAAAAATTCAAACATGTAAGCATACACCACATATCAATATGCATTAATTATAGAAACATCCATTACGGCTTTAATGCATATAAATAATTCCTGGATACATAAAGCATTACTGCAGTTTCACTGAGATCTTATTCCAATTATATCCAATCGCTGCTCCATCCTCCTTTTGTAAGTAACGTGTAACAAAATGAGTCACTTACATCAGCAGGTTTTCCTGGGAACATAGAAATAGTATGTCTATTCTTTTGGCCTTGACTTCTTTGGAGAATTTTGTCAATGCTTTTGAGATGAAACACTGGGACAAAGGATCCTGACACTGCAATGTGCTGGATGATGGTAGAGGAGGTAGTAGAAGAGTCCGCTTATTCTTATTCAGTTTTACTTCAGCTACCGTAACTGAAAGTGTCAGAATCAGTGAAGAATCACAGCAGCCTGTTCCTCCACCCACCTCCCTATTTAACAGGTAGAACATTCCGAAAGGACAATGATCCCAAGCATTCGAATCTCAGTCAGGGCAAGTCTCCAGAGGAAGACACAAGCAGACAAGACAAAGCAATCACCCAAGACTCTAAGGGTGCTTTCACACCTACCTCATTTGGTCCAGACTTTCAGAATTTTCAGTTTGATCTGGACCAAAATTGCAGGCGTAAAAACCTCCACCGGACCAAGGTCTCAATCAAAGACTTGGTCTTTGGTCCGACAAAAAGAGGTCGTCTCAGTCCGGATCAAACTAAGCCATGGTTCGGTTTGTTTACAGAGTGAAAGCACTTTTTTGTATGGTTCGGACTTCTGGACCAATTACAGGAAGTTACAGCAGGCTACCATTGCCAATCAACAAAAGAAGAAGAAAATCAAAGGATAGAATTTAAAAACGAGCTCTGGTAACACAAAAGAAAGAGGAAAAGGAATGGAAAGGAAGAGATGACGTATTTAATAGTGATCCAGTCCAATGAAGAAATGAAAAGTCAACTGGAAAAAACATATTTTCTGCGAGGATGAGAGAGAGAGAGAGAGAGAGAGAGAGGACAGGACAGCAATGACACCTGAATGTAAAGAAACTGCGGCACCTTGGTTCGGACCTTGGTCCAGACTTTCAGGTGTGAAAGCAGCCTAAGACTCTAGCAGGAACACCAGGATGCATGTATCACCTTGGGACGTATCACTGGCAGATAGAGGCAGTGGCTTACATAAAGAAATTGTATCCAGACAGCTGAAGGATCATGTTGGAGCAGATGTGGAAGGTGAAAGCCAAAAAAGTGTCAGTGGTGATAAGACACTAGGACTTGTGACCACGAAACTGGAAGCGTGACAAAACCCTCAAACTCCCAGGACTTTAGTTGAGGACCTGAGCTTGAGGAAGACTTATACCACCCTCATGTGGGGGTGAGGGTGACATTGGCTGATACTTAATTAATAACCATTAAACAATTAGAAAATAATATTACACAATACTTAGTAATGAATAATAACACTCAGTTATAATAATATTAACCTTGGTCAGGGAGGGCAAGGACAGTTTTCCTTTCATATTCATGAGTTCATGCCAAGAGGATTGAGATGGTCTGTTTTGCCAACAGAGACTCTATGAAGAGTCAGGGATTTTTCTTTTTTTTTTAGCATGAACTTGCATGAAAGACTGTGAATAACCTTTGAAGCCACAGATAATGCAAAGGAGCTCTGCAGGCACTACTGGCATCATTCTTTACCTTTCTAATTGGTGGGAAAAACAAAGGTATTTGCTCGAAGAACTTTTTATCTCCAGAGGTTATCTTTATGTGTGTTTTTGTGCATGTGCAAACACATCGTGTGTGAATTCATGTATGAGCCTGTCACGGAGTCGTGAGGAAAACCATTCATGTGAAAAGCGATTAAACAACGTGCTGCATCTCCTGTATCTCCGGCGTGAATAATGAACTCACCTCTGACATTTGCATTCAAACAGAACTTCAGCTCCATACAGACAGGCTCAGACACGGTAAAGCTATAACATTCAGTGATATTATGCAGGTAATATGTCATGTTTTATAAAAATTAGTGTAAACGAATAACATAGTAATACAAATTATGATAAATTCCACAATCTCTCCAATTAACGTCCGTAATTAATATCTTTATTGATTTCAGCCATTTTACCCCGCCTTTTATTCCTCACTTCTCCAACTTGAATGTCCTCCTCCCTCCTCCAAGCTCCAGTAAGAGATCTGAAATTACCTAAATGATGGAAGACCTCAATTGATTTCCAGGTCACACGAGACCGGAGGTTGTGGGAGATATGACATAAGAGAAATGAGATGCACCGATGATAGATCCATCTCTTTGGATCGCTGAAAGTACTTCGGGGAAACACAGTTAATCACTAACTGGCAGAGATGCAGCAAGTCTGACTGAGAAAAAATGGGTTCACCAAGAAAGAAAATTACAACACTTTATTATGAATACACTCCTGGAGTTTTTCAAATATCCCAGATTGATCATGTCTTTTTATTTTCAGCCATTAAGTGACTAGTGCTTATTGCGAGATGGGTAACTACTGTGCAGCTGTTACATATGATGCTTCAGGTTGCTGCTGAAGCGATTAGTCTATTAATCAATCAGTTGTTAAAGTAATTTATCAGGAAAAATCCCAAACATTCTTAGGATTCAGTTTATCAAATGTGACAATTAACAGTGATTTAAACATAGGAAGGCAGCCAATTAAGTACCTTTGCATTTACCCAAGAAGTAAGGTATTAATTTTACACTATTTTTATTAGACTAAATGACTGATGTAGGGCTGTTAATTATCAGAATTATTGATTAAAAAATGGTAATAAAAATGTGCTTATCTTGATAAATATATATATATATATATATATATATATATATATATATATATACACATCTCAAATAATCATTACATTACATTACATTCACTAATGTTTCAGCAACCAATCAGATACAGTCTAACATAATTTATTTTATTTCATGACAGTGTGAAGAACTGAGCCAGTGACTGAGATAAGTTCTCGAAAAGATCATTAAGTCCTGTGGAGTGTGTCAAATTGATGTCAGGGCATCACTAATAGTGACTGCACCACTCCACACTAATGTTTCATTCAACTCCTAATTGGAAGGAATGCAGTTTTTAATCCGACAAGTTGTCCTATGTTGAGATGTCGGTGCTAATTGTCTATGCTTTAAATTTTGAATGACACTGCAAATACCAGGTGACAGGCTGTATAATGGAAGCTAGCAGCTCATCTGCAGCTTCCCAATCACTCACTGCTGAAGTGCAGCTGCTGCACTACTGTCACAGGCCGAATGAAACAGTGGCTATTTTGAAAAGGAGACAAGTTTGTACTGATTATCAAAGACAATTGACTGAACTTTGTCAAATTGATATATAGAAATGCTCCCTTTTTTTATTCTAATTGATGGTTTTGTGACAAAGTTGCAAGTTTCCCCTGTGAAGCTTACTTTTTAATGCAATTTATGGAACGTACTTCAATCTCCCTGTGGGACACCTTTCTTTTCTAAACATCTTTAAGGGAGCTCACCTCCACAGGAACCTGGTGCCCTCTCCTGGTAGGAGAACTGCAGAGGCAGCTCATCACTCCTCATCTTGAACTGGCAGTGAATCATGAATTGTGCATTGTGGGCCTATAATGATCAGGATCACCACCAAAGGTCTGATGGATTTTTCCTTGGGCCATATCCTGCCTCCAAAAAAGTTTCATCAGAATTTGTTGATAAGTTTTTGAGCAGAGTCAGACAAACTAATACTGGCAATAACACAATCTCCTTGGAGGAGGTGACAAACATTAACCATTGGAGGACACAGTTTCTGGTACGCATTCACAATCCATTTTTAAGGACAGCTTGCTTTGCTAATTACACTGCAGCCTATTGCATTTCAATGACATTGTGACCATTCTTCTAAGGCATTTTAATCAGAAAAGTGGTTGCTGCTTTACTCATTAGCATTTGACTACTTCATTGTCATGCAAGGTGTTATTATTTGCCTCAAACAGCAATGCTGAAACTGCACAGATATCAGCAGTAGATAGTTATCAACATACAATAATCTGGAATACTTTAGACTCATATAGATTCAGAATAAACTCACATTTTCTTCACCTCAGTTTTAAATTTCTGTTGATGTTATACACTAGGCTATGCATTCGTGCCATTTCTGAAATCCACCTCGTGTCGTCTTTAAATGTCAATTATCTAAGTGCGTAGGTATAGAAGCAGTATTGACAGTGAAAGCCTACCTTCCTTCAAAGAAGAGATTATAATGTCACCTCAGTTGAATCCAAGATTTTGGTTTATATGCCACTTAGAGCTGCAACAATTATTATATTAATTAATCTGTCAGTCAACAGAAAATGAAAAACTAATTTAAGAAGCAAAATGGTGATTCCAGCTTCCCAAATGTGAGGACTTGTCACTTTTCTTTGTCTTACATCTAACTAAGAATGAAGGAATTGCTGTCTGTCTGTCTGTTATTATGTCTGACAGTCTTTCTCTCTGTGTTATTCTGATTATATGTCTTTATGCCCTTTAGGTATCTCTAAAAATGTTTACCTGATCTACCTCACATTTTCCAAGTGTATTGCTAGGGACCCAAAAACACGTAATGTCGCATTTTGTGCAATTTGGACACACAACCTTTGCACTATTTAAGTACTGCACACTTAAAATGTATTTTTTTGACCTGTTAACTAAATTACATGTCCTTGATGACACAAATCAGTGCTGATATTAACATTGACATTTTGATGTTTCTTATAATGTATTCATAAAGATCATCATTTCATGGGTTAAAGTGGTTCAACATGCCAACCATTGTTTCACATCAGCCTGAACCTTCCAAGGCCTCTACTGATATAGAGTCAAGCATTTCGCACTTATCTAAGTAATGAAATTCATTTAAGAAAAGAAAGTAGACACTCTATAATCAGCGGTGAGCATCCCACTTTGCCAACCCTGGCTCTGGAATGGGAGACTGTGAAACTGCTCATTTTCAAATCTGACCGAGACTCATCACTCAAAAGAGTTCATGCTCTTTTATGCTAATGCTTTCCTATAATTTTTCAATTTTGGTTCAGTCATTCTTGTTGGACTTGTGCTTTTATGGATGTAGATGCAGCATGGGACAACTGTCTTTGCCTTCATGTTGATCCCGTGATAAACAGCAGGGGTATGGCTGAATACTGATCCTCCCCTACAAACACACAGACCAGAGGCAGCCTCTCTGAGCCATACCACAGCTAAGCTACATCACAGATAGCATGAATGTGTCTCTTGTGACATTCAAAGCTCCAGTGGACAGTTTGTGTTTTAACACGGCGAGTCAGACAGTGGCAAGGACATGGCTGATTGGTTGTAACGACCAGGTGGCTGTCCCTGCTGCACTGAGCAGCGGTGAGTCAGTCACACTGTCAAAGTCACTCTGGTTCAGCCACGAAGCCACATCCCCTACAGTTGGTTGTCCCTTGTGGTCCTTTGCTGCATTTTTTTTTCAAATCTGCATTTCCCTCACATATTACCCTCATGTTTTCAGTTGATGGGGTGGAGCTGGTGTGAAAATGTCCAAACCACTTGACTCTGCAGCTGTACCCACTGAGGCCATGAATGGGAGTGGAGCTGCACCACAATCCATCAGGACAAGTGTGACACATCATGTTTTTACTTATCAAAACAACCACTCTTCTATTTACTCCTCTAAAGTTTAGCATCAAAATAATGAGTATAATTAGGCTTCACCCTGGTGCAACTTAAGAGAAATAGCTACATTTTAAGTGCACGTAGAAACCGTGCAAGATTTTCCACAACACCTTCCTTCCTTCCTTCCAACACCAGTTTCTACAACGATTAATCATTTATTAATCAAAAATATGATGAGCAACTACCCTAAAAATTCATTAGTTGCACCCCAAGAGGCAGCAACCAAAAAACCAACCAACCAACCAACCAAACAACCAACCAACCGACCAAATCAATAAATGAACCACAAATATCCAAAACAATCAAACAAACAATGCAAAACAGGCAATTTTTTAGAAAACATTCATTGAATTATGTCGCCAGTATTGCTCTTCTCACATTTTTATGAATCATAAATCAAAACTATTTCCTCACTTGGCTTCTTTCTATGATCAGTTGTGGGAGGAATTCTCATAAATTCTAAGGAACCACTTACAGATAAGCTACCCAGTTACTCAAACACCCACATGGGACAAATGAGGGAAATAAGAGGAGTGATTAAGGAAAGGAAATAGGAGAGACAAGAGGAAGGAGATTAATTAAGGAATGCACCAAGGGAGGAAATCCAGTCTACCTGAATTTGACACTAATGTTTCCAAACAACACCATTAATCATCATTTCATCATTACACAGACCTGTGGGGGTTGAAATATTGATCCTCGCAGTGAAGGTAAACATCCTTTGGGATGATTGCAGTGTGGGTGTGTAGACTCTTTTTTTCATCTTAAGACTCTATCTTTATTGTGATGAAGGATTGTTGTTGTTGTCGTCACTCTTTCTTCTGAGCCAATGCTCTCACACACCAACAATCTCCACAGTATCACACGTGATCGATGACATGCCAAGATTAAAACTGCCATCAATCTGGAACAGCCAAGAAGAAAATGATCCCAACACGAACATTAACCTTCAACTCAGTTGCCCTATCATACCTTCAAATGTTCAGACAGGACTTTTAACAAGCTAGAGTAGGCAAATAAATGGAAATTAAAAACTTGTTATTCATTCTTAGACAATTATGCTGTATATAATGTTCCTGCAGGGCCATGGGCAGGTCTCCTCCATGTTACCTACAGTGTTAGCAGGATTCCTTAAGTGCATCTCCTTCCTCTGTTTCAATGCACATAGAAATTTGCCAAAAAACATAACAAAAACAAAAAACCATGAATGGAAAGCAAATGGGAGAAGGAGTTCTAAAGATTTTTTTGTTTTTTGGAAAAAAGTTGGTTCTTATATATAAAAAAAATAAAAATAAATCAGTGAAAGTGCAAAGTGCAAATTTAAATAAATTGTCAATAAATACATTGTGCATTTAACATTGGATATTAGACAAACACACACACACACAACAAAAACACCAGACCTGTGTGCTGTCACATCGATACACTTTTGACCCTTGTGATTCATGGGAATGGGAAAAGTAATTACCTATCGATTATTTCAACACATTATTATTTGCTATATAACTGACTTCGTTTTATATTCTCATACATGTTGGCACATTGCATGTTTCTTCAGTGAGTGCTTATCATCAGGAAACATTAGAATTAGATTTTTTTTATCAAGATATAATTAAATGTCTCTTGTCTCAAGGCATCTCACCGAAAATAAAACCTCCATGTCATGCATCTTAAGCTCAATTAGGCAGCTAGCAGCGTCATGTCATGAAACCAAAGAGACCCCATCAAAACCCCAGCCCACCAAGAGAACCGCAACACAATTGTGCACGCTGTACTGTAATGTAATGTCAAAGTTTTAAGACCACAAACTAGATAATACGACAGCAGTAGGTGTAAGTGGAGAAATAATTTATCAAGCCATAGAAGTGCAGCAGAAACATAAAATCCAGGACACTGTGTAAAATGTTAATTAAATAAACGTGATAATTTGCTAATCCTCTTGACATTCACTCCATAGAAAACAGTACAAAAACAATGTATTTACCTTATCAACATCAATATACTATCTGAGTAGCCTATACTTGCCAGCAAAATTTGGGACAGGGTCTAAAAAAGACTGGGAACATTGTGGAATATTCAAAATCACCTGTTTGGGTCACTTCACAGGTCAAGAGGTTCATAATCTTTTAATATCAAGGAGCCCAAAAACCACTGATTCTTCCATACAAGTTAATTGTAATTCTTCTTAATTTAAGAGTAAATTCACTGACTATTGCACACATAACAGTGTTTTTTAATGTAATTGTGTAATCACACCACATCCCAGATTTTTCTTAATTTCAGTCCTTTTCAAAGGTTTTCTTCAGTCTGAAGAAGTTGAACTTGAAACTTATTGAACTTTGTAATATTGAGAATCAAACATTATGAAGATTAGAGAGACAGAGTGGCTACTGAGGCAGAAAACAGTGGGGTACATTATGGTCTGCAGACAAATGGAGCATATAATTGCTTAACTGACTCTGCTAAATATCATCTTTGAGACTGTCCAGATCAAGTCAAACTACAGACAGTATGTTTGGTACATCTGTGCTAATGCTAAGTAGTGGTGTATGTACATGACAGCCTTCAGCTTTTCCAATGTGAAATTTGGTTTTGCTGTTAAGTGGACATCTGCAGAATATTAGCATATTTGTCTGAGCTAATATTATATTGCAATAATATTATGCAATAATAATAAGCAAATATTGTCTAATATTTGTCTGTCATTTGATATCCAACACTTTCAACAAGGCAGCAGCCAGTGTCTTTTTGTGTGACAGCGACTTAGAAGACTAGAAGAGAAAGGAGAAAATGTAAATACAGAGCTAGTAGCGTTTGGCCAATTAACAGTTTCCCATAGATAGCCAATTAGCTCAGTGCCACAGCATGGCACTCCCCTGTCTTTGTGCTTACTAGAGCTGAGAGTTGTGTGCACATTGCTGATGTACTCCACAAGAGAGAACTTTTATCAGCAATGACTTTGTGCAGGTTAATGTCATGATATATGCTACAATATTCTAGTCTAAAGCTTGTTTTGTATCATAGTTATGTTCATGAATTGCAGGGCTGCTACACTCCTATTCATGGACTCAAGGGGAAAAGTTTGCCCAATCTGTTGTTTGACCTATCACCAAGTTACAAATGAAACTTAAAATTGTGCATCTTACTAAATGCTAATGTCAGCATGCTAAGATATTTATCAGGTTCAATGTATGTCATTATGTTTGGGTGCAAATGAAAATTTTGATCTGATGATGGCGCTTGAAGAAAAAGGATCCCTAAAGTAATTACAACTCATTGCGATGTTTGTCTCATCCATATTTAACGATAATTACCCAATAGTTGCTGTTATATTTCACACACAAAAAAACACACACGTCAGCCTCGTGGAGAAACAGGAATGTCATCATCATACAGTCTGGGAACCAGGAACATCTGTTCAATTTTTTTCTCTCCAATCCATTCTGTAGATATTGAGATTTTTCATTGCATCAGTAAAAGAATGACCTGATGATAACCCTAGAGGAAAAGTCAGGACATCACTATAGTAAGTAGGCTTCATTATCTGAAGGCCATGAATGTCTTTTACAACTTCTAGAGCAATTTGTCAAATAATTAATCAGATATTTCAGTATGGACCAAAGAGGAGTATTAAAAGTCCAGCGCTGACAACATGTCGAGAATAAAAATCTTGATGTTTATCATAATAAAATAATCATATTTTACCTGTTGAAAGGATAAGGTGTGCTATGAGCTGCAGGATTGCACTTCACTTGCTTTTGTGGTGGAGTGTTCCAATATGAGCCCCGCAAGTGCCATTACTCAAAGTCGCTGCGCTCATTTGATTACTCCTGTGTGACAGATGGGACCTCTGTAATAAACAGGAGATATTATTTATGGAAATGGCTTCATGGGCAATTAGCTTGATGTGAGTGTAGGCTGATCGTGATCACTATAATTTTATTTTCTGATTCAGAGTAAACAATGATGTTTCTGCCTCCCTCTAAGAGAGACATGAACTTGGAGTGTCATTGCAGGCTCTGCAGACAACATGGATAATGAGACTTCAATAATGATGTGACAAACTTCTGTGTAGGCATTATGTCCAACTGCACATCCATTTCTAACCTACAGGCCTGGAATAGTAATGAAGTGCTTCACAGAAAATCAATTAAAAAAAAGTGTGGGAAATTCAACAGATGACAAGAAAATTGACAATGGAACCATAATAAAGAACTAAAAGGTATTATTCTATATCAACTTAAGTACACAAAACATTATAAAATACATAAAACAGCTATATATTTTGAGCTATTGTCATTTAATCCAACCGGTTATATGGGAAATAAATGCTCATAATGACTCAGCTGATGATTCAACAGTTGCCTGAGGGATAAAAAGAATGATTTGCTCCATTAGACCTGACCTTTTGGAGACTTGCAAGACCTTTCTTGGAAAACACAATGACTCATGTCTTTGAATCCTACATGATGTCATTGTTCCAGTAGCAGAGCCAAAAGACAGCAAATTGCACTTAAGTAATATTGAACAAATGACAGACATCATCTACCAAACAGTAATGTACTGCAATTTAATGCACCATTATGAGGGCTAAAGGGCTGTTTAAGATCAAGGATTCCCAAACTGCTGGGTCGGGACCCCCCGTGGGGTCATGAGACACCAATGGAGGGGTCGGGAGATGATTTCCAGAAATCAAATAAAATTGAAAAATTATAAGAAATAGTCTATTTCAACCACAATTACTACAAAGGACAAATAGTGGTTGAATTTGTAGTCTAAAGTCCCAAAAAAATACTGCGTTAGATTCTGTAGAAAACCATTAGTGAATATCATTTTCTTGAATGACTGATAATGATCCCAAAAGTGATCCATAGTCAGAGTCATGAACCTTGTTTTTGATGGAAACGTTTGTTTTGAGAGACACACCCAGCTGGTTGCCTTCAGTCTAAATGAGAAACAAACTTTTAAACATACAGATGACTTCATGTGATGGCTCACAGAGCCAAGCCGTCAGTCAACTGCAGTCGGATAATCACCACCTGCTTTGGCAAAAGTATCTTGACAAAGATCAGAATATGACTTCAATCTTAAATGTCTGTTTACAATTCACTGCCTGCTTTGAAGCTTTGTTTGACATGCCCTCCTACATAATGTAGCAATACTTTTTTAAAATTTTTTTTAAAGGATTTATATTGTATTTTCCCTTTTGGTCATCTTAAATTCAGTCAGGTTGTCGAGTGCAGATGTGGGGTGCACACCAAGCGAATGGCACCAAGTGAATGGCACAGGCCTGAATGTGTGACCCTACAGTGAGGGAATATCTATTATGCTCTAGGGAACATTTTGCTAACCCTTTAGGAACAAGGGTTTGTATATATATTACCTCTATACACATGTACATTACTTAGTCATTTCATTTTGCACTTGTACTCTGTGCAATCACAATAAAGTTGTCGTTATCAAAATAGTTGGTGAATCATTTTCATGATTGACCAATCATCTAGTTAAAAACATGCATTGCAATTCTTGCCAATACACCAAAAAACATTGATATTTAATGGTTCCTAAAATGTAAAGCTCAATATGTGAGCTGTCTGCTACAGCCTTATAAATCCAAAGGTCAACCACAATTAAATAATTGAACAATATTAAACTGTAGCTGTAATTTCAGATCTGAGGTAGGATAAACTCCCTGTTACACACAGGATGCTATTATAATGATCAAGTGATTAAACCAACATTGAAAACCAATAGTGCCTGCTTGCACAATAGAAGTTCATTGTGTAGGTGTATCTCATAATTCTCATGGTTCCTTTGAGAATCCCCAGCTCACCGTATCAGCGTTAATTAATACATGTTCATTGCTGAAACTACAAAGCAGAAAAAAAATAATCTAATTTAAAAATGTTACAGCTGGACTGTGAAAAGGAAACAATTACAAACTACAAACAATTACATACTATTTTCAGTAATACAGCTGTGAACATCCTTCACAGAGCTGCACGCTGTGATTCACAGGGATAAAAGGATAATTCAGCCAAATGAATGGTTTGGCAGTGAACTGATAACTGAGCTATCGTTTAAGTCATTTTAAAATCCACTGTGTCAAACGTTTGATGGTTGCAGCCTCTTAAATTATTAAATTCGGTATGATGTTGAATTATTAAACAGAATATTTTTGGCTTTGGACTGCTGGTTGGACAAAACAAGCTATTTCAATATATCGCTTTGGCCTCTGGGAAATTATGATGGGCCTTAATGTAATGTTTTTCTATCAATTTAATGGACAAAGTTAGTTAAAGTCATTATCATTTTTACAGGCCTGCAGTATCCCTGCTGCTACTGCTGCTGTAGTTAACTATTAAAGCTGGGCTGGCATTTTGAGTTCCCTTTGTCCTTTTGTGACTGAAACACATCATCAGTTGTTGCTCTTCTGGGAAGAGCAACCTACTTAAAGCCACAAGCTTTAAAATAGCTCTTGTTGAATGTGTTCCGCTCACAGAAACCTACAGTACGCCTAATTAGCGATGTCTTGGGTGCTTTTTGATGGGGAGAGGAACAACAGGAAGGGAGAGTCCTTGGAGAAGCATGGCGACCTGATTTATGTAAATGTATTTCTTTCATCATACTGCCACAGCAGTCAGGGAGCGCAGACAGCCTGGTGGATTAGCGTGGGCGTGATGCCCGTTGTCTGTGTCCCACACTGGGCATACCCACTCCGGTCCTGGCACCGCCAACCAGGCCTCACAGCTCCTGGAGGAATTTGGGCTCCTTGTTGTATTGAGACTTGCAGAGGAAAAGGGGCAGACATGATGATGTTCCCCTCTACAAAACGCGTCTTTAAAAATTGAGATGCATTGTTTGTGTGCCTTTATGAACCACCGCTGGGGATGCAGCTGTTCCAGGAGACGCGCTTAGTGCCCAGCTGTAAAATAAGCTTTGAGCGGCTCGCAGATGTGAATTAATCTGACTGTAAAGTAAAGTAATTAAAAAATATATTGAATCAGCTATTGGATCTATAAATCTATATAAAAGTAAGCTGGGGGGAAAACAAACAGATTATAGAGGATGAGACAGCATTTGGAAGAGGCTGAGAAGACTTGGCAGAGATCACACTCTTGAATTTGTCAGTTTCAGTGGCTGAAGAAGAGTTCAGTTTTTGGAGCATAAATGATGGATGAATTGCTTTGGGAACTTTCCGACGTGACTTTTTGTTTGTGCTCTGATTTATTGCCTGAGTGGACTCATATCTACGCTAGATTGTGGGGTTTACTGGCTCTGTTGCTGTCTGTGTATTTTTCTCTGTCCCACATGAGTGTATTTGAGCATCTTTGATCCTTGAACCTGGAAGCAGTAACATGTTATCTGTAATAACAAAGGTTTTTTTATTCGTCACATACAGTCAAACACGTAAAACTTGCGATGAAATGCTTCTACTTCCTGAGAGAGTAGAGGTGCTGTCTCGCCCTGCTGATGAGGAAGACGGTATGAGTGTTCCAGTATTATAATATTTATGGAAAAAAAAAAAGTCACACTAAAAAAGAGTCAGTCAGTTCATTCACAATTTGATTGAGCTCAAAAGATGCCGCCTCATTATTTAAATTGAACAATAAACCTAAAAGGCACTCAGTAGAGCCCATACCTCCACCAAGGCCCAATAGTCAAGACGTGTGCTCCAGGATCCACCCCCTCATCCGGTTGTACTCCAGATTTCATTGGTTGCTTCTTTGGGATAATGTCTACAATTCCACCCAGATTCATTGTAATCTGCCAAGTAGTTTTAGTGTAATTGACAAAAACGGTCAAAAAAGCCCAGACTTGCAATGTTTAAAAAAGTGTGGGGGGAAAATTCCTGACTGTGCCCCTTTATCCTGATCCACTCCAAAATTTAATGAGTTCTTGCCACATGCCTCACCCTCCGAAAAAGTTTCATGAAAGTCTGTCAAGACAAAAAAAACAAACTTAACCTCCCTGGTGGAGGAAGCAAAATGAGGACAGCTGGAAACTTCGATCTTTGTCAACACTGTCTGGAAAAAACGACCGTCTAAGTAAGCTTGAATAAATTATCCCGTAAACAGCTTCTGTAGTCCTGACAGCAGCAAATGATGAGGATCTCCGTCTCTTGGGTATCAAAACACACGAGATGCAGTCAGGATGATCAATGCAGGTCTCCGAACAACAGATTGGACTTACTTCAAAAGCGCAATTCAGCAGCCATCCCTCAGCCTCCAGAACGTGATTAAAGCAAAGACAATAACTGCACACCTGTGTGGGAGCGTGAGCCAATATGCCATTTCTACAATAGTAAATCATAGTTATGAAACTTTGTTTGCTCAAACTTTATCGACAGACACCTATTTTACAACCTTTATTACTACATCCTGAAATAGCATGTTAGCAGGGATGTAAAATATGAATCAATCAGCACGATTCTGACGTTGGCATGCAGAACGCCTACAGTAGAAATGTGTTTGTATTCAAGTATGGGTAAGTAACTCCAAATGTTTCTTTATGAGGTTACAGGAATCACAAAAAATTACCCCGAGTGGTATCAAGCCTTGCAGACAGTTTTGTTTTTTTATTGTCAGACGTTTTGAGATTTCTGCCTCTGAGATTCACTCCAATACAGTTGAGAGGAATAGCATTTCGTTCACTGCTGCTCAATAGATCAAAAAGTCGAATTTAAGTGCCTTTGTGTCTGTACTATGTACGAGTTACTCCGAGTAATCCAGAGACCTAACCTCCACTGCAAAGACATCTGTAAATATGACTGCATAGGATTGGTCAAACCCACTATAAAAGCAAGGTTAATTAATGCGCTTAAGTTAATGCAGTATCTCAATAATATTATGAATGTCTGAATATTTCACACACTATACGAGAAAACTACATCCAACAAATGTTGGCATCTTCCGTGCTGTGAATCTCTGCAGACAGGTGGTGTCACACAGATGCTACAACGTCTTGACAAATGCATATTTATGACAGAGGGAGCCATAACAATTAGCATTAGCTTTCATCAGGATTCTGGGTTAAATCACTTCACTCATGAGGCTCTTCAAAGTCTTTGAACAGTAAAACACTTAACCGACAAGGAGGATGGGCCACAGCAGAACAATCACGATGTAGAGGTGGAAAAATCTGCATGGCTTCTTTAAAATACAGGTATTTATCACTGAGTATCACATGGATTTATCACTGAGTATCACATGGATTGTGAAGTATTAATGTCATACACCTGTCATTTTACTTCAAATGATAACAGTTTACATAAATACTTCATACTTATTTTAATCCAATGTCTTTATAGTACCAACAAACTCATATCACAGTTAAATACTCTCTCTAACTTGCTCCTCTGTTTATGCATGCCTTGCTGTCAAGTTAATATTCAATTTAGATATTTCTTTAGTGCTATTAAGGAGAATCAATGAGCCAATCGTCTACAGTTGCTTGTGAATAAACTGTCACCCCTAATGTCTTGAGCAAGGCTATGACTGCTTCTTAGCCTGCGTAAATAATTTAGGATAAAAGAGAAAATCTTGTTTATACGTCTATTGTTGCAGCATGAATTTGTGATTGTGACTAATATACATTTCATCCCAAGCAGTTAAAAAAAATAAATTAAAAAAATGTATGTCTGTGGGTCGGTTGGTCCAGGCTGACATATCTACAAAATATAAATATGAACAACTATTGGATATATTTGGTACACATTCATGGTACCAAAAGGATTGCTGATTCCCTGACTTCTCAAAGAGTTTCACCAACAGGTCACGATTTTCACTTTTTCTTATCCTTTCCATCTCATCATCTTTAGGATGGACCTGGTATTGATATTGCTGCTTTGCCACCAAAACCTGCTATACTAATGACATTTTCTTTAGCCTCAGCTATTCTTTCTATTTAGCACTAATTTACAGATTTTCTAAGCTAACATTTAAACATGTTAACATCCTGATGTTTAGCTGCTATAATGTTTACTATTGTCTGCTCATAGCAAGTACAGCCTCACAGAGTCCGGCTTGAACGTAAACCTTTCATTGAAACCAATCATCTAATGCAGCTCCATCAACTCTTGCCTGTTTCATATAGAAACCTCTGGCGTGACCTTCATGAAAAAAAGCCTCAAGCATGGAGCTGCAACAAACCAACATTACAGTATGATGTGTTTATGGAGTACTGCATGCTGTCCACCCGTGAATTCTCAGCCCTCCTACTTCTGACCCCAGAGCTGACTGTGTTATTTTTAGAAATAATAGCAGCTGATTATGCAGTTGTGCTCCCTTCTGGGTGCTAATAAGGTGTTGGGGCAGCAGATGAGGCCGACCTGACGTACCTTCAGCCATACCTGACAACCATACCTTGTATGGTTTGGGAAAGAGATGTTTTCTTTTATAACTTTGTAACCTTGCAGGATTGACATACTGAACTGATTTGCATGAAAATTTGAGGAGGGGTGGGCCATGTGCCATGCAAGCTTAACAGACGTGTGTGACTGTTTGGCCTTGTACATAAATATGCACTCTAGAGCCATTCTAATGATTTAATTAAAACAAATAACAAAGTAATGTATTTGCTTTATCCAGGTTGAGAAATGTGAGGATTTGCTGCTTTAATTTCTGTTCTGTAATTTGAAGATCTTTGGTTTGAAATTGTTACTTAAAAAATCCCCAGTAAATTGGAAATAGTGATTAAGGTTTTATGGATAGAACAATCAATACCAAAATTAGAATGGCAATCAGTAGAACATGCATCTCCACAAAGGCCCCAACAGTCCCCTTTATTCAATCAAGCCTTATTCAAAATCAAACTCATAACCATTAGTGGTAATTGCAGGTTTCTGACCCTATTTATCACAATACAACAGCTGGGAAAAGACTACCCCTATGAAAACGTATTTAAATCTGGTGGATCTGTATTTTTATTTGGATCTGCACCACATTGCACACGGTCATAGAAGATCCATATAATCCATATAATATCCGTATAATACAATGTTAAAGAAGTGAAAAAAACAAAAAAAACCTCCTTGATATGCCCTTTTATCTAGATCCACATCAAAATTTCCTTGTGTCTATTCTGGCCCATCCTCCCACCAAGTTTCATGGAAATATGTTCAGCAATTTTTGTGTAATCCTGCTGACAAACTTTGACAACCAACCTACAAACCAACATAACCACTTTAGCAGAGATATTTTTAAAAAAGTAATTAGAAAAAAAAGATTTGATAATGAAAATAATAATCTCTGACATTTCTCATTTTTTACCTAAATCTAATATTTGTCAATTAGGAGCAGGGCTCAGATGTCAATCATGTTTTATAAGTACCTACAAAAATACCATCTTTGGGGAAATCCATCATCCATTTTTATATACAGTTAATTATATGGTGCAAAAGTGAGAAGCCAGTTATCTTAGCTTATCATCAAGACTTAAAACAGACAGATGGAAACTAAATCTGTTCACGCAATAAAAAAAAATCTCAGTGTTTGTTTCTTCCCAATCTAAACTGACCATAAAAGCTGCACCTTTTTCTATGACGTATTTTTATGTGCACTATCACAGCCGGGTACCTCACAGAGGCAAGAGCTAACAAGACAAGGACTATCCTGCAGATCCTTCCATATTGTCTACGTTTCCTTCCTTATTACTATCAAGCCTGGGAGAAAATAGCTCTGTTTAACAAACCATGACAGTGTTCAGACAAGACCTGGGAGAGAGGACACAGGGAGGGGGTAACAGGGGTTTAAAATTAAGCCTTAATTTCAAGGGGTTCTTCTCACAAAATGAGATGTTCAGCATTTTTAATAAATGCGACAAAACTGCCGCATGCATGAGATGTCCAAGTCAGTAAAATTATTTCTCACATTATTCTCTTAAACTTAAAACTTGTCAGATTGTGACATCTTGGGTGTGATGTGCTTGTTTTGATTATTTGAGAACTGCGGGAGATGTCACTGTTGTCCCAGAATACATCTAAGAAACTCTGATTTCATCCAGAGGAGGTGTTAGGAGGGTGGAGGACAGGAGGTGCGGAGCCTGAACCTGTCACTTCACTGGTTTTGTCATTGTAGAAGACAAAGAAAAGTTGTCTTGTCTCTTTACTATCTTATATTTTTGAGATGGCATTTCCATTTCCTAATGTCAGATATGATGGTACGTTGCAGAAAATAACATTTGTAAGGAACATTTACCCACATCCTGTGTTTAGACAGTTAGTTGCTACTGGAAGGTAGAGGTACTGAGTTGTTTAAGTGTGGTTGTGCACTTGGGCTTGTTGTTGGTAATGTACAATTGAAAATAACATAGCATTAACATTTTGAATGAGTGAATGAATAATAGTGTGTGTGTGTGTGTGTGTATATATATATATATATATATATATATATATATATATATATATATATATATAAACTCTTAACTCTTTTTTTCCCCTTTTTTCCTTTTTTTTGTAAAGGTATTTTGAGTTTTCCTTGAGTATAATAATTACAAGGGATTTATTTCTATGTATTGAATAAAGAGTATAAAATGATTAAAAAAAGAACTTCAACTCTTCCGCTCACTGTGACCAGTTGGAATTCCATTTGAAATGTAAGCCATTGTTGTAAGAAAAAAGAAAGTGGATATTTTATGAAATAAGTAATAGTTGTCTTTTGTCTTTGGCATCTCTGCCATCAACAGTAGCCTGTAATTAACACAAATCATAGTCACATTTTCTCAGTGTACCTACCACACTGTGAATGACAGTACATAGTACTTTGAAAACACAAGTGATATTTGAACCACATCTCCATGACATGTCAGCTACTCCCTATAAAATTGCTGCCCCGGTTGTGACAGCCGTAGGATGAGTGTGGCGGAGAGATAGTGACGGCTCTTCCCCCCCTTCGTTACACATCGATGCGAGGTCCTGCCAAGTCAGACAGCAGCGCTGACATTTCTGTCTCTGCTGTCCTGCTCGGCTGGAGACTTCTGGAGCAGCAAAAAGGAAAAAGGAAAAAAAAAAAAAAAAAAAAAAAAAGAACGAGAGAGGAGGGGAGTATCTGTGTTTGTCCCTCACTATCAGTGTCAGGTACGTTCAAATGGACAGTGATCCTCCCATTTATGTCCCAGGGAGAGATCAGGCTCACATACAAATTGTATACCCTTCAGTTTTGCCCTTCTTTTCAATATCATGCCTTAGCTGAAGGGAATAAATGTTCCTGTATTGTAGCAGACTGCTGCAGGCCTCAGCTGAGATAACATTTACACACACACCTCTGGATCAGTTCTTTTGTAAAGTGACGGTAAGATTAATGTCACTACATCAATGACATTTAAGCGCCATCTTTTATGTTACTATTAAATGTCAATCATGTCAATAATTTGTGCCGATTCAATTGAAAGCCAGTGGGAAAAAAAATCACTTCAAGTCATCTCAGTGGAATTAGGATTCAGATGACATCAGGTGGAGGTGGAGGAACCATTAGAGGAGGATGGTATTAAATCTTGCTTTGTCTGCCTGACTCTGTGAGAGAGGTGCAGTGACTAAATCTCATTAGCCGTCTTCTGGTCGTGTTTGCAGGAAGTTTCCATAACTCTGAGACAATTAAATGTGTGATGAGCTAAACGAAAGAAGCTCTGCTCTGCCTTTTTTTTTGTTTTGTTTCCTTCACATTGGTTGTAGGAATCTAATTTATGTGAAACATTTGTTTTTAGGCATTGTAAAGAAGTAAACAGACGAGCCCAACAAAAACCACACAATAACGGTTATTGGTTTAAATGTACAAAGTTGCACAGATTGTTTTTTATCAGATTTGAAAAATATTCAAGAATTGAAGATAAATCAATCAGTAAGAATAAGTAATAACAATAATTGGTATCATTAACTAGACTTAAAATCAGAACTGTTTAGTTTTTTTTTTTTTTTTACTGAAACACCTGAGGGAAGCAAATAAAAAGAGAAAATATAACCACTGAAGATTTCTTTTTTTTAAAAGAAAAAAAAAAAAGATCAGAAATTAAAGTCAAGAAAAGCTCGTACAGGGATCACTCATCAGCTTCATCTGTATGTACAGCACACTCGCTCCACCACATGTGCAGGACAGCGATGACAAAAGTAAACAGTGAAATTGAAAACTTTGCAGTCGGCCCTTGGTTACAGCCTTTAACATCGGTATTGGCAGCTGCGTGGATTCACATGTCACGGCAGGGTGAAGCTGAAAAAACTACAACAGAAACAGGAAAACACGTTTGGAGCTGGCTAGCAAATGCTTTCTTTTGCCCTTATGCATATAATTGAACCACAGAACCGGCAGTCCATTTGTTCCTTTGATTTGAATGACTGAGAGGACTGAGAAAGCATTGTCCTGTTCACAAAATAACCCAAGCACACAATGGAAACACATCCCGACATCAGTCTTTTTAATAAATGGTCCCTGGATGCATAAGACACTTTCCTGACACTCCTAACTAAAAAAAAAAGAAATAAAAAAAAAAGTCATTCAAGCTTGTTTCAGTAAGAAACATGACATCAACATTAGTTTGGAGGCGGATTTGAGGATCACATTTCATGTTTGTTTGTACATTAATCAATATTCATTACAATTCAGTTCTTATAGTAAATTTTTTTACTTTCTGTCAAATCTCACCAAAAAAAAACACATTACTGGAAAAGAAGGAAAAGAAACCTTTGGTCAAACAGTCAACTCACAAAGGAAGAAAAAAAATGTAATGACGAAAAAATAAGGAAATCATTCATCACTTAAGATTAACGACAAAATCAAAGAGTAAAAAAAATCAAGTGGTTTTCTAGACGATTTCTCTCTAACAATATGGCCCGTAGTTCAACCTTCCTCCCATACATTTGGGTCTGCAAGTTATACTGGTTTCCTCACAGAGGAAAGAAGGAAAGAAAAAGGTGCTCTTTTCATGAAAGTCATGTGTTTTTTTTTTTTGTTGTTTTTTTTTGATTGTCCACAAAAAAAGAAGCGCCAGCAGGAATTTAGCCCGGCAAAAGGATATACAATCACAGCGTAAAACAACATCCTTTACTAGAAAGGAAGTGAGAGTTCATACCACGCTCCCGAAAAGACCCCGAAAAAGACTCTGAACCTGCATTGCATTGGTGTTTGAGATAACTGCGTGACTCTGTGTGTGTCTGTTACTGTCCCAGTCGTCGGTCGTGTTCGGTCTCATTCAGAGGCCGTCTTGTCCTCTGTTGCTTCGTCCTGCAGGCAGCTCTTGCGGATGATGGGCAGCGGATGGGCTTCCGTGTTGAAGACCCAGTCCTCCAGAGGGAGGAGGTCGTCATCAGAGAAAAGCAGGTAGAGATACCTGTGCAAAAAAAAAAGGAACAGCACCCTTTTGATTTAATCGCTTACATTAAGCGTAATCATCTACACTGTATTGATTGGAACCGAGACAGGACAAATTTATAGAATGCTCAGCAGGACAGGCAGTTTTATGATTCGTAGTCACAACACAACCTAGCAGCTCCGGTAATATTCCAAGAGAGGTCCCCAAATCTTTTTGAATGTTGTGCTCGAGTTAATGACGGGACATGATGTCCCTCAGCCACTCAGCATGGATGGGCTTGGCAGCACCGCTCCATCTCAGTAAAACTGCACGCCTGGCCGGTAAAGATGCGAAAGGTAGCAAACGACGCCTGTGACCAGATGGGGTTGGGTTCTCGTTCGAAATTTAGAATTGCAGACGGGGTTCGGAAAACTGCCCTCCAGGATTTCTCCAGGCTGGGACACAGCTTATGCGTCAATATTTTTGGAAATAAGTTCCACTGTCCAGTCTCATATCTGTGAGACTAATGTGAAGTTTCAGCACAGTGGCTGGTTAGCGTAGCTTAGCATGGAGACTGGAAACGGGTTCAAACAGCTAGCCTGCCTCTTTCAAAAAGCAGATGATGTCCCCAGTGATCTTGGGCGTATTTCAATGGATCTGTATCTGCTAAAAAAAACAAACTATAGCGTCACGTTTATTAACTCCCCCTACATATGTCAGTATGTCCGTCCGTCTGTGATCATCTTGCAAACTATATATTAACACAGGTTTTGGGTTTTCTCATTCTTTTTTTCCCTTTTTTTTTTACATAAACCCAATCCAACATCATACCAGTCTTACTTTGAACCACTTAAGCCAAGCATCCTCTAAACATGGGCCACATTTAATATTCTCCAAGTCAAGCAAGAATGCTTTGCAAGCTCAATCTAATAGTACTAAATAATTCACAAGCAATTTTTTTCCCCTCGTCATAATTAGTCATTTCAGTTTTAAAGTGGATGCACATTAGGGATGCTGTAACACTGGGTCAGCATAGACTGCTGACCTGAATACAATGCCTGACGCCCACGTCTTGGCAGAACCAACTTTTTTCCAGCTGAATATTTTGTGCTCCTTAATGACCTAAGAATGAGGTGAGGTAAAATTGAGGCATCTAACCGCACACTTTCTATTCTCCATCCCTATTTATTTTACAATCAAAATTCACAATGAGACTGGAATCACTCAGTCTGTGTCTCCTTTACATCTCGAGTGTGCCTCGTGGAAAGAACAGGTAATAAGCACAGACGGATCCACAGCTATTCAGCATTGGATGCTGTATTGCTTTCCCTATCTATTATGGATTATGTAGTTCAAGAAAATGCCACGTGGGTGTGATTAGCAAACGGGACTTACTTGAGTGTCTCAGAGAGGAAGAAGCTCTGCTGCATGTTGTCGTGGGTCTCTGTTGTGGTGTAAACGTCCCGGATCCCGGAGAAGCCAGAGTCGACTCTGCAGTGTTGTTCCAGCGCCTGACAGGAGACAGACAGCATGTGCGAATGTCTAAATGTAGCTTCAAACGTCTCATTTTTGGACAAAGCAAAGACTGCTTCTTGCAGCTTGAACGAATGACATGTCATTCACTGATTCATGTATATTTATCAGCCCAGACAGAGTGACCTTCTCACTTCTGCACTTTTTGTAAAAACAACTGCAGAGGAAAGAGATGATGAGTAAAAGACTTTTTTCCTACTGCTCTGATATGTTACAGTGTACAAAGAGGGAATCCTTTTCTCAACGACAGTGTGCCCATGCACACATAAAAGAAAACGTAAATGATGGGACATGTCAAGCCCTTGGAACGGCTACACAACTGAAGCCAAAGCAATGCTAAATCTGACAAGGGCTAATGGAGAGTGGCTGAGCTAGCCAAGCGGATTAACACATTATTACCCCTGCTACAAAGGCCTGTTTTTATACGTGCTAATTAACAAAGACCCCGCCATGTTCGTGAAGAGAAGCGTTGTGCACCGCCTCCAACCTTTGTGACCGGTAATTAAAGGCCTGTCAAACTCGTCAGCCTGATCTCTCCACTTCTGTGCGCACTGAATTAATGCTAAATCTATCATGCCAGCTCTCCACAGTTTACTACAGCTAATGTCCTGCCTATTAATAATGCTGCTCCCTATGCAACCTTCACCTCCTACAGGTGGGATTACTTGATCTGCAAGGTAATGTATAGTGCCACATATTATCAAGGAAGCTGGTTGAGGGTAATTGAGGGTGCTAGAGGGCCTTGGAGTAGTAGGTCCAAGCTACTACTGTGAGATAGGTTGCTAAATTACAATGCTCTTTCACTCCTGTTTGAATTATTTAATTCTACCACACTGGCGTGAATTTAAGACAACCCTGATTATAAGACGACCTCCTCTTTAAAAAAAATGTAAAAAAAAAGGTTTAGAAGAAAGATTTGTTAAGGCATTAAAGGCTAACCCTCATCTCTGAAGCCTTTTCTCCCACAAAAGATGTAATAAATAGCTTGTTTATCAGTCAAACACTCTCCTGTCAGGCTGTTGTAGTGGTTTAAATGATTTTCTCCGGATGTTCCCATTTTCAAACAGTTTGAAATAAATGTAATGCTTGGCTGCTTGACATATTCTCCGCTGTTTATGCAGTAAAAACGATGGGAGACACTTTTCACTTGTTTTCACTCATCAGGAAGTCATTTTAAGCCACTTTTAGGCGACATTGATTTGACTCTAAGAACTGGGTTATGCTATAAAACGAGTTGTTCGTAAGAGGTGTCTTTTCCCACAAGCAGTTTGAAAAGAAGGGTGTTAACCCTCCTGTTGTGTGTTCCCATTTTTACTGATTATAAAGCCATAATAATACATATCTTATTACCTAATGTTGTGTTTTATCTTTTTATTAACTCAAGTTCTTGTGAACATTCAGAGTTTTGAACCTCCATTTGCTATTCATGGCCTGAGCTCATATCTCTTGGCCATCATGTTGCCACAGAATGAACTGTGGGCAAGGCCTCAAAAAAGCTTTATATACCAGAGCTGTGAGAAAGTTGTTTATATCATTGAAACTATGTTGTAGTTGTTTTTGACAATTGCTAACAGATGTGGTTCCCATGGGGTAAAAAGTCTAGGCGGATAGGTTCCCATGGGGGTTCCATGGAAGCCAAAAAGGGGCATTTCTAATGACAAATTCTCAAAATGTATTTCGTGTGTTCAGATGCCATGTGTGAACAAAGTCATGTAACCTCACGATAATCAGATGAAACTGACTAAATATTTTTGACAGAAAATCGGCCAGATTTGTCCGGAACACAACAGAACACAACAGAAGGGTTCGCATTGTACAAATCATCACCGTATTGGTTTATCTCACCTCCACAGCCTCCCAACCCCACTCTCTGTATTTGGGGTCGTGAGTCAGTCTCCACATGTACATGTAGCTCTCGATGACTTCTGGTCTCAGGATGTAATATCTTTCGCTAAGCCTGGTTGCTGTGGCTTCACCTCCGCCGTCAAATCTGAACGCCTCCGGTCCCAGTTTGGTGGCTTATGGAGAGGGGAAAAAAAAAAAAAAGATCGGAACATTAGATAAAATCAAACACTGATTTTTGTTTTCTCTCTACAGTCGGATTCAAAATCCAAAATCTTTTTCAAAGAAGTTTTTCCTTTCTCCATTTCTGCATCACGGTCTTAGTTGTCCCAGTGGTTTGTCAGTGTCTCCTTTTCTCTCTTTCTTCTTACTTTTCCTCCCTTCTTCTGCCACAATTCAAGCCTACATGGCGAAGAGATTCTATTCATGATAAAGTAGAAAGGAGTCTATTCTGACCAAGGTCAGGAGAGAGGCATTGGCATAGCAACGGGTTACATGTAGAAACAGCGGAAGATGTATCATGCCATCAAAATGATTCTGAAATTTTGTTTCTACCTCCTGTGCTCAATTAGCTTTTACTTCTTTTTTTTTTCTTTCTCTTATCATCGGTGGGTTTGGTCAACCCACGGTGTAGCTGCCTGGAAATTGGATTGCACTGGAGGAAGCAGACACTTCAGGGTCATTGAGGGTTTTGTGAACGGCTGCATTTAATCCGACCAGACAGTCATCTTGAAATAAGAAGTCAGTGTGACAGACAGCAGGATCACCTGGTCAGAGAGTCCATTACAGTGTTTGTGTGTGTGTGAGAGAGAGCAAGCAACATAAGACAAGTTTACCTGTACAGTACATTTAAACAAGGCAATTCAAAGTGCTTCATATAAAATATAAAGGGCATTAAGACGAAACAGAAAGGCTACATAAGACAATATAAAATGCCTTTGAATAGAAATTAAAGAGTCAAATACCGCCTTAGTGACCGCCTTAAAAAAACAACTACTCCATGGTGCTACTAAAGATCAAAACCTTGACAGAGTAACTTTAATAAATACCTGAATCCATTCAGCACTATTTACACCTCCATAGTAACAGCATAACCAGCCGAAGAACATAACATTTTTCATTTGCACGTTATTCTATTCATGTCTATGAGCAATAGAGCAAGAGCCGTTGTTGACCCCACCATGTTCACTACACACAGAGCTGGAGGCTGAGAGTGATTCTGTTCAGACAGAGCTATTATGAAACATCATATTTATGGATGAGTTTTGCTTTTGGCCTCAGCAGACGAGTAAATTTCACCAATCGATATCAAGTCTAACTGTGATGATTACAGATTTTTTATTTTTTATTTTTTGCCTAAATTTGAGCGGTAGTTAGAATAAGACGTCACAGCCCTGAGTCATGCATGATGTCAGTCTGGCTCAAGTTGTTCCATTGCATTTACACTCGTATATCTCAATAGCAGAAATGCACAAAGCTAAGCATAAAATGTCTATAACCACTGTTTCCCTTAAGCCAATCACCTTCTCCTCGCCCTTCCGACTGACCCTTCAGTCTGTTGCCGTGATGGCGGCAGAGATCCAGAGGAGCAGCAGAGGTGGAGTTTTCACGGTATCACTATTCAGGGCTAAATGGAAACCACTTCACACACGTGTAAGAGCAAAATCTCAGCATCCCCCTCTTTCTGTCTCTTTCCTGCATGCAGACGGCCAATCTAAGAGCCGCTAAGCACCATCCATTCCTTTCAATCGTAAAGAGAAACCTGGTGGAGTGTGAGTGTGGAAGAGTAAGACAAGATAAGCCTTTTTGGGCCTGCAGATCTAAAGTATTCCAAGCATATTAAGGAACCTGTTATGTGACGAGTCACATTAGATTACTGGAGAAGTGAAGGGAACACTTGGAGGATGAATCTACAGGCCATTCAACAGAGGACTGGGGGGAAAAAAAGCTTAAAATGAGCAGAAGAGATGATTGTCATTCGACTGAACCCGATTCCTGAAGATCTGGTTCCTGTGACAGGTCACGTGTCTCTTTCCATACAGCTTCAAGTTCATTATTCTTGATATAATCTAATTTAAAAAATTCTCTTTCCAGCTGAGTAGACAATGCATTGCATTAGTCTGAGGAGCTGCTCAGTAATCGATAATAGAAAACAAAAGCATGAAAAAGAAGAGCCTCCTAAAATACCAAATAATTGGAGGAAGGCCACCGCGTTGTGGAAACATCATGAAGATAAAAACCTCTAACCTTCCTTCACAACTCCTACATGATCTTTCAGATCTATATGGAAGCCCAAAACGCAGCAGCAGCATCACTTGCCCTTCGATAAAAAGATGTAAGACATTCGAGTCTCCTGACCTGCTGTTCTTCTCAGGAGAGAAAGAGAAACACACCAAAGAGCCTCTTCACACTCTTTGGCATCCTTGACATTTCCTCTCACCTGAGCGAGTGTAGCTCTCGTGGCATGTGTGTGTGATCTCAGCAGCCAGGTCCAGGTAATGCTGCCTCTTCTCTGGTGCTCCATCATCAGCCCCGATGCCGATCATGCCCCCAGAGAAGCAGGCCAGGTGACCCATCTTGTGATCCAGGATTCCTCCCCTCCACTCAGCCATGTAGGTGAGACCACCAGGCGACTTTTGGACCAGATTAGCTTCAATTGCCTGCAGCAACACACACACACGGCCAGGAATAATCAAACCTACTGTCCATTAATTACCTGTGATGCCTCAGGGGTAAGTTTGATGCCTTCTTCTGCTTTCTGCTTCAATATAATCTCCAAACCATGTTAGTCTCTAAACCAGTTGGTCTCCAAACCTTGGCCTCTCTTTGTTCCACCACTTAAAGTATGTCTCATAATTGTTCTCATTATTTAGCAGCCTAATTATTATGTATTAATGTTACATATCACATGTGAATCCATACAGACAATCTACACTTGGTTAGGTCATGCTACACAAATTAGCTTTGTTCAAGGTCTGCTAACCTCATTCATTTCTTTAGAACGACTCTTTCATTCTGTATGCATCATTGAGATTTAAACATTATGAAAATTAAATATAAATGTGACAGGATGGCATTTTCATGACACAGCAGTGCGAGCTGCAGCTAACCTCACCAATAACTGCCATCTACATGTGGTGGAATTTAATAAATATTTACTCAAATTCTATTCTTAATTAAACAAAATTATCTCAGAATTGTTCTTAAGTATTTCCAATGTATGGCACTTTGTACTTGTACTTTACTATGTTTATTTGACAGCAATAGTTACTAGTTACTTTGAAAATTCAGATTGTTATTACAAAATGCAGATCCCCTGATAAATTATGCATTATTTTAGGTTAAGCGACCTGTCAGTTTATAACATATAATCAATTTAACTTGTAACAGTATTTTTGGACTGTGGTATAATTACTTAAGGAAAAGATCTGAGTATTTCTACCACTGCCACCTAACAAGACGTAACCATTCTGCAGTGAAGCCAGTTAATACACACACTAGACTGATCAAAATTGATTTGAGATCTTGAATGTCAGACATCGACTAAAAATGGCTCGAGCAGTCGGGCAGACATGAGAGTTGAAACACCACTACGTGTTTCTATATATGTATTTATATTATTTATATGTTAAATTATGTATGCATTTTATAACAGGATGCAAACCTCTGAGGGATTCCATCTGAAAAACAGATGAGAAAAACAAGATCTTTTCATAAAGGGTCAAAAAACCAAAGATGGATATAAGAGACAGCGAAAGGCAGCCTTCATCTCATCGAATGCATCTCTGCCTCTTTGCAGCTGTGGTTTCCTGCCAATGCTTTGCGTTTTATAAGTCAAAATAAAATAGAAGGCTATCTCATGAGACTGTTTCCGAATGACTCATCATACTCGCTCTCTTTTGCAGAATCAGTTTTTTTTCTTCTTCTCCCCGTCACCCATTCTGTCTGGATTGCTGCACATATAGCATTTCAATTCACATTCAGCAACAACACCGCATAACGTGCTGAGAATTAAGAATATAAAGTTCTTCTTCAATCTCACAACCATCCATTTTTTTTGGTGGTCATTTTTAACAGAGTTTGATACTTTAATTCCAAATGACTTGGTAAATGAGGGAGACAACCAGGACTGTACTTGTTGGATGTACAGTATGGCGTGGAAGCTCATGATTACCATGCACTCAGAAAAAAAACATATATGAATATTCTTCTTGTGGGCTGTAGCTGATAATTTCCTGCTAATTAGCTGTTCTTAGCAGAAATTATGGTCTAGGATGATTGGAAAATGTTTAGAGGCGGTTCTACGTCAGATCTCTGTATAAACATACAGTGTATAACTGCGCGGGGGTCCTTGGCCATTTAAATACCAGGTCACAGGGGAGAAGGAGAGTCTGCAATTAGTAGCTATGTCTTTGGCTTGACCCTCTGATGAGAGCTGAGGAACTCTCAAAGGAGACGTTATTGTCAGTGATGCTGTAATTTTAGCCTGAGAGAACATGCTTTATTCTGACATCTCCATTAGAGAGAGAAAAAGATGGCTTCAGAGGTATTTCTATGCATATTGTGTTCAGACTTTTCTCTTCACTGAGAACAGCTGTCACAATAATACTACTATATGTGACGGTCATGGTTTGCTGCTTCGAATAAAAGCATCCATTATTGCTCTATGCCTGTTTCTGAATAAGATCCTATGAATTCCAGTGGAAGACAGAAACTATACCTCTATGCATAAAAGCCCTGACATTCCATTCTTTTTATTTTTTGTGCTGCATAGCCACATTAAGACATGCACCACATGTTTTCATGCAATGTGATGAAGTAGTTGTAGTTCAGCACATCTTTTTAAGGTTTCCAGGTGCCTGAGTAACTTTAAAATAAAGGCCACATTACTGCTACCTCATTCCATATCTGTAAATATGTTTAATATGTAAATATTTAATTGATCATTCTGTACAGTAATGCACACACTCACTTAACCAAGCAACTGATATTTAACTTGCACTGATTGTTTTTTTGCACTATTTTCCATTTTTACTGCCGTTATCTGTTCTGTTCATTAATCTGCACTAGAGAGAAGCCACGCGAAATTTTATTGTACTTGTGGATAATGACAATGAATTTCAATCTGATTCTGATTAATATATAGAGATCATATAATAATATAATAGATTATATATAAACGGAGATTAAATGCATGTTGCTTTTTTAAAAAATTTTTCCCCTCAATGTGAGGGGAGAGAAGTAAAAAAACAACAACTAGAAAAACAAAAACATCCACAGTAGTAATCAGATCAGCTCTAACTCTATATTCTCAAATTTAATATATGCAAATGCAATAGACGAATAGACATTCAGCAAAACCCTTTACATACAGCATTTGAGCAAACAGGACAATCATCCCAACTTCTAGGCTTCTGCAATGTCAGACTTTTTAAATCGTTTAAAATAAAAACAGGCAGAAAAGTTTAGTTTTTTTGGGATTTGTCAAATGATGAAATGCATGGGTAATTTTATTTGGAGATTCAATATGAGGAAAAAACAAACAAGATCCTCATTCCTCAGTCACACATACTACCATTAATTAAGCTTTCAGCTGCAAAATACTTGTATAACACCTGCCTCTAAAGCAGCCAGAGACCGCTCTTCTGTTCTTCCTTGTCATTATTTATTCCTTTAAATCAAATCCCCTCTCGCACACTGACTGACAAACCTCGCTTGAGGTTTTGCGACTCCATAGAGGTGCTAACATGTCTTAATAAAGCAATGAGGAATGTTTAAGTAACTGGCACCTATGTCTGAATAAGAAAAAAACCAATCACTCAGATACATGACGCCAGCATTGCATCCTTCACACAACCTTCAACCGTCCCCTAAAACAGGAAGCCATGTAACCAGCTGTCCTCTCGTCGCTCACGTCTGACGCTGTTTGTCTTCCATTTGTTTTCGGTGTAAAGAACTTACAATACTTTGTTTTTAATTATATCTATTATATATATTATAAGGTATGTATGCAAATGACAGTAATTATTTGCTCTAACAGCTGTGCCTCTGAGCGGAACCGTCACTCAGTGTGAAACGTAGGATTAAAATTTCCATACCTCCAGCGCATTGTAGTACATCTTCTTAGCATCATCGTCTGTCTTGTCTGACATCAGGAATGATTTGATAAGATACTCGTAGAAACTATCCCCGAGGCCACCGATGGAAACGTGATCTGAGACAGGGAAAGAGGGGGGGGGGAACAAGGTCACACACACACACACACACACACACACACAAACATGTCTTTATTCAGGGTTTCTGTAGCCTTAAAACACATTTCCTTAAATAAGCCATATATCTATTTTTTTTTCTTACCTGCTCTAGACAATAATGTTTGTTGTAAAATAGGTTGATATCTGATTTTATGTTGTTAGGACACATTTTTAAACTAAATCTGTGATTGTTCTCTATATGAGATCTGTAGCAAACACTGTCATTACCGCTAGAATGTCAATCGAAGCAAAACTCGACAATAATTGATCATAATTTGGCCCAATATAATCATGAAACATGTCATGAAACATGTCTTCCATGCATTCTGTGTCATTCAAAAGGTCTTAAATGCCTTAAGTTTCCTGTTCAGAAACCTTTTTATTCACAAATCAAGTCTTACAAGTCTCCACATTTGGTTTGCTGAAAGGTAGCTGAACTTTCAAAGCATGCAGCTCTAGTCTTCCTGCTGTCCATTCACTCATGGTAGGGAATAAAGTCAAACCTAAATTATGAAGCCTGAATTATGTAACACACTTCACGCTTTTGTGGGTGGAAACTGAAACAAGTGGCTGATTTTCCTCCTGCTCTCTCTTCAGTCCACATTCAGATATATGTATATATATATATATAAAGAGGAATATTATTGCAGTGGATATTTGCTGACTCTTCTGTAAGGTGATCACAGCTTTGTGTGTTTGTCCTTGATACTGACAGCTGAGCGAAGGCTGTGAAGCCAATATTTATTTTTATTTCGAGCGAAATATAAAAAAAATAATATTTAATAGATAGACTATATGTATATAAAATTTGCTTCTTGTCATGCTCACCCACAACAATTAGCCTCTGTAATCATCCAGGCTTCCACATTTCCAGTCACAGTGTCATCTTATCCAGTGTTTTTTTTTTTCCTCTTCTTCTTCTTCACCTCCTTTCAGGTGAATCGGAAAGATCCAATTTCATAAGGTAATTGAATTCATTATCATTTTAATAACCCAGAGCAATGGGAGTCATCTAGCCACCGCTATGAGCCCGGTATTAAAAAAAATGAAAGCAAATAGACGGATGGGCGGAAGACAGCTGCTGCAAGAGCTGCGATACGTGAGGTGACTCGACGTCTGTCGAGACTTCTTAAAGGCCAAAATGAGAAATAACATCTGATCTTGGAAAAAGCATGTAACAAGAATGACTTTCTCAGAGAAGCTCAGAGACGAACGCCCCACTGAGGTCACATTAAAAAAAAAAAAATGTTTCTAATAATGTAAAAGAGTCTTTGGCCTTGAGGGTCCTGTAATACAGCTAGGATGGTACTTACGTTGGACCCAGTTGCCGCTGACTGGACTGAGGAAGTTGGGGTACAGGCCGTGGGGTTTTTCAATCTTGTTCAGCACTTTTCTGATATTCATCACCTGCAAAGACACCAGGGTGCATAAGAATATCATCTGGATACTCATTTCACACATTCAACTTGTACTACATCATCACTCCAAGGCTGGAAAACATGCAAGAAATGGCACTGAAAGGAAATTGGAATTCAAAGGAAGTCAAAGGAATTGTCCTGTGAGGCAGAACTGGAAGTGCGATCTGTATACGTCACCTTCTCTGCGTAGATGGGATTCCTGGAGAGCTCCGTCAGATGGACGAACTCAAGGTGAAGGGTCCCGAACTCGGCCAGGATGCTGCTCCCTGCTGAGGCCCAGCCCCAGCTCCAACTGGTGCCACTGCAACAGACACACACCCACACAAGTAAATATCACGGCTGTCACTCACACACATCTACAGGGACAAGAGCTGTCATACAATTACTGTAAATGTAGTGTAACCAAAGTAAATCAGGAAGGCATCAGAGCATTGAAATCAGGGACTCTTTTCACTGTATTACTGAGCCAGTATTTTATTGGCTAAGTATGTGTAAACACATACAAGGAATCTGACTCTGGTTTTTGCATTGCACTCAAGGTATTTACACACAGAAATATTAATTTAATTTAAAGGAGAAAAGAGGCTATGATGGTCAAAGAGCCAGTTAGTCAAGGTCACATCTGCTCATGAATTTAAGGTGCCTCCTTGTTATGAACAGTTGGTTGTTCCAGATTTATTATTGCAACTTTTTTATTTATTCAATTTATTTGTTTTGTTTTTTTACTGTTCAATGAATCATGGTTATTGTTTGATAGCTAACTATGATCACCCATTAAAACCAGTAAAACTTTACTGTAGGGTGACTAATGTCGAGTTAAAAATGAAAAATGGATGAATGAATGAGGGCCAGAGGAGTAGTAGTAGTTAAAATAGTAGTTAAAATATGGCAACAACTAAAACAAAGTTCCTTCTCTCCTCTTTGTAATACTGACGACAGTGACAGCTGGTATATGACGACGTTTCCCAACAATAAAATAAATATTTCAAAGAAAACTATTAGTGTTATATGGATTGTCTTTTACTGTGGATGTAAACTATTCATCTCAGAAGGAAATCCTCTAAATTTCCCTCTGTTCCGATGTGAAATATAAAGTTTTACAAGCTTCCAGCTTGTGATCTGTCTGTATTAGCAGCACCATTATCAGTCGCCTCCAGCCAACCCACACAGTTGTACAAAGTAACAGCACCATCCGAGTGGACTTCCTGATCCTGTACACCTAAACTCTGCTTTATGCTTTACAACAGACAGACTTGACGTTTTTATTTTTCATCCCCTTTTCAGAAGGAAAAATCAATAACCGTCCACTGTGTGTCTCTGGAGATCAGTATAATGCATGCCATCCAAAGTGCATCGACCTCCTTGAAGATTTAGCTGTTGCCATTTGTGGTTTCAGAGTTGCCCCATGTATTATTGTTCTTAATCTACTCTTCCAACTACTGTATGAAGCAACAGCAAAGCTGAAGAAGTTGGAGGATTAATCAGATATCATGGGCCTTTTTCAGTGTTTTCTGATGGCAAAAAATGAGTTTATCAAGAAAATAATCTTGTTACAGTACTGTCAACGCTGCATGAGGTGAATTTAGTTAGAATTTGCTCTAATATGCAGCCAAATGACGCAGTGTGATAAAAACAAAGGTATTAAAGACAATCGTGTGATTTTATGTTTCATATATTTTTTCAATGACAAAAATATTGCACACGTCAAGGTTTGTAGCTTAATTGTAAATAAATTGTATCATAATTCTGGTAAAATTACAACATTCAAACAAAACAAGAAAAAGCAGCTGTTTCAGGCTTATGTTTGCATTTTGGCATTTTTTTCACACTTCTATGATAAATGTGGGTAAAAGTTTATCAAATAAATTGGGTGTTTGCAGATGTTTGGATGTGAAATATATAAAGTTATGTAAAAAACATTAAGTTACCTTGGCAGATGTCATTAGCTGGCACATAATAAACAACAATTACAACATGTCAGATGACGTAGATTTGCCTGCTAAAATAAAATCAGCAGATTTATATGAAATAACTTGAAATAACATGAAAAAAGTTCATTTTGCCTGCGTATTAATGTTTGTTTAAATCCGCATTAACCTCAACTTGAAACTCACCACAGCAGACAACTCACCTGTTTAATAAAGCCTTTACTCTAGCACTCCATTGTATTGTGTTCATGTCCTTTATTATTGCTCTTTACATTACTATTTACCTTTATTGTTGGGAGGGGGGCTATTCCATTTTACTTCATTTCTTACGGTTTGTCTTTTTTATTCTGGTTTTATCATGTAAAGCACTTTGTAACTTTGTTTTTGTAAAGTACTATATAAAACTCAATAATAATGATAATAATAATATTATCATTATTATTATCATCATCATCATTATTATTATTATTATTATTATTATTATTATTATTATTATTATTATGTGTTCACTGTGTAATGAGAGCTTAAAAAAGTTAACGAGAGACTAACATCAAGGTCAGAAACACCATTCCGTTTTATTTCATCTAGGTGGTGTGGGTAATATCACTCTGCAGTGGTTTCAAAGAGTGTGCACTAATGGCCCCTTATGATAACTAAAGACAGGGTGGACCACTACAATGATGTTTCATATCCTTTAAAGGATTCAAGAGAGACATTAGACATCCGGTAATGAATGGAACTGAATTTGTAAGAAACGGAACAAATGGAGAGACAGAAACCAGAGTGTTTCCCATGCTGATGTATGCATCCCTGAAAAGTTAGGGAGCTTCATCATTTGAAGCTCGTATCTGATTCATCTTATGAGAGGATTCAACTGAGAAATCAAAGTGGAGGAGCAGGGCGGTGGGTGGCGACTGTGGAGGAGGTATCAGACACTCATTCATTCATCTTTTGACTCCCATTAACAAACACAGCCTCACGCTCGTCCACAGCGACCAGAAATATAATCAGGTGGACATGTATTTGTTGAGGTTTTCAGTTTTATTAGGACCATGTTTTAAACTTCAGAAGTATTCTTTGCTAAAGGAAACATTACAGTGATTGGATTTTATTTTGTTAAGGGATTGTGTATGATATTAAATATGAAATAGGTTTCTCCCATAAGGTACTGGTAGAGTGTAAAACAAATGAAGGAAGTGGATGTGACAAATGTCATATGCTGCATAAAAAAATATTAATAATAAATAAAATATATTATTAAATATATATACTGTATATTAAAATAATATTATTTTTGATTAAGCGGCTATTTATTGGCTCAATACATTTTGGCATGTTTTTCCAATGTTTGTTATGTTTAACCAAAAAGTCCCAAACCTTAATGTATTCAGATTACTGTGCCATGAGAAATAAAAAAAGAAACAGGAAATCATAACTGAGCAGCAGAGGTAAAAAAAAATTTTGATCAAATGATGAAATGCTGGTGCAACGTTTGAAAAAACAAATCACTTTATTCACTTAGTCCAAAAAGAAGAACTCTGATGCATTGTACAAGAGTTAGCTTGAAGCTAAATATCATCTGCATAATATACACATAATAAAATAACATTAAACGTGGAGGAAAGGACTCGTATCGCCGAGTGCATCACGAACAGCATGTAAGAAAATACATCCCACAGCCTGTCAGGGCCAGAGGCTGAGCAGCAGAGCTGAATCCCTGTGTGCAGAGAGCTCACTGCCTGTTTACGTCCTGCTCCACGCTGCATGCTGCAGGTTCTCTTCTGGAGAGAAGTAGTGTGGATGGGATTGCTCGTGTGCCTCTACACACCCCACGTGACCACATTAAAAGCAGCCTGGATCTTCCTGCCCATCTGTACCACAGAGCCAGGCTGGTGCCGTAGCAGGAATTAGCCGTAGAATAAGGTAATTAAATCTGCCAGCAGCTGTCCAGCTTGGATGGAGGGTTAATTGGAAGCAGGTGGATGACAGACTCGCCAAGAAGTTTCTTATCAGATTAGGAAATGAGAGGAAGAGGAGGGTATGATGGTGGATTTACCAAAAAACAGTCATGACAGGAGTTTGACATTTAAATGTGAATTCCAGTATTCTCAAACCCAGGCCCTATATTTACTGATTTTGGTGTGTTAATGGTTTATTGAGCGCCTCAGCTGCAATGGCTGCAATCTTTAGGGGCAACTTCAACCATAAAGGACACATCAACTGAAAACTACATGACAGGATCGACTCCTATAGACAAACTTTTAGTTAAAGAGTCAAATGTCGTGTTTCTGTATTTTGTTTATCATTTCCGGTTTTAGTTTGAGCGTTTATTTTCCTTTATTCCTTATGTTTTTGCTCTACACTTCCTGCCGCATGTCTACCCCCTCACTCTTTCTCCCCATTTCCTGTCTCAAATCTTTGGCTTTCCTATCTAACAAAGGCAAAAAAATAACACAAAAATTAAAAAATAACATAACACTTTTGAATACACACAATTGTATTCTTTGGACTTTTGCTACCGCCTGCGTTCCCTTCCATTTTCTCTTTGTTGTGGATTTTGCCCAGGCCTTTCATATTGGACTGTTATGTTGTGTTTGGACTATTATTTTTTCATTAATCCTCTGAACTGCACACTATGCTTCCTGTATTTTCTGCACTTGGGCCCAGTATGTGAACTAAACCATAACATAAAATCCCTTTCGTTTAACCAGAAAGTCTCACTCCAGGAGAAGCCTAAGGCTTGTGAGAGGTGAGTTGTTGCAGGAAGACAACAGGTGGAAATGTGAGTCTGAGTTGGAGACAGGACAGAACTGAGTGGAACCTTGAGCCAGAATTTATTTATTTCCACGCGCCAAGCTGGTCCGAGGCATCGCGAACTGAAGTTAAAATGAAGTGAAAGTTGAAGTTCAGTGTTGTAACTTAACTTCGCACGAGACGAGGGCTCAATACATTTAGCATATTTCCTATTTGTTGACGACATGCATGTCTGCTTACATTTTGGAACCTCATAGGCGCTCAATAATTCAAGACGGAGTGATAATAACTTAATATGGTCTTTAATCAGGGGGGACAGCCGAAGGAGGAGGTTGGCACTGAGACTCACCTCCCCAGGTTGATGACTCCTCGGGGGATTCCTGTTGGCGTGTTGAAGGCAGGCAGCAGCTTCTCTCCCAGGTCTATGACTTTCGTCTTGTACATCTGTAAAGAAAAGATGGCAACTTGCTAAATAGACCGAAAAAATTTTTTTTTTGTTGACTGTATATCTAAAACAAATAATTAGAAATATTTTTCAAAGAGAAAAAAAACCTCCTGCCATCTAATTCAAGCCAGGAGTCACATTTCCCTGCAGTTTTCCACCAAAGCTAATTATGTGAAACATAAGGCTCCAAACATGACTCCAGGGATTAAAGCAATCACATCGATGTGATGTCTATTTAAAACCGCGCGTCCTCCCCGTCTCCACCGGCCACTCTCTGAGGCCACGGCTGCGCCAGACCTAATGTATCATTTAAAATCTCCATTAGTGAGTGGGAACAAAGTTAAGAAGGAAATACAAGAGGATGGGAGTAAGATATTGACACCATGACAAAGAGAGAGACATCTGAGGAGAGAAGGGGAAAAAAAGGGTTGAGGTAGCAGAGCGGAGGTGAGAGGGAAAAGGGGAGATTCATACGAGAGACAGAAAGCCCTGGAGACAAAAGAGTAGGGGAAAGGATTGAAAAAGAGACAGACTTGGTGGACGGAGGGAAAAATGAGTCGAGACAAAGACAAAGCACAGTCGGAGAGAGAGAGAGAGTTCGAGAGCATTGCAGGGTTGGGAGCAGTGATTCAGCAGAAACATAAGGAAGATGAAGAGAAAACGGGGAAACCAAATTGCAGTCGGGCTGGTAGAAATGACTGGCCTTCACTAATGGGATTGTTGTTGGATCTATGCTGGAGGGACCTCAAACAGGTGGGGGACCACACCCACATTTCCTGGGATTGCCCTAAATTGATATCTTATTGATAAGGAATTCATACACAAATGCGGCCAATCTGGAACACTGACTTACCCTTGAACCCACTGTATTATATTATAGGAGCTACCTCTGAGGGAGTGATGGGGAGAAAGAAAGAAAATGAGCTTTTGCATGAGACACTCATGCATGTTACTGTGGTGTGGTGGGAGACCGTGGGATTTTACAGCTTTACCAAAAAAACGAAAAACAAAAGAAAAATCACAGACTGACTGTCAAGAACAAGGGTTGCAAATAGGCAGAGAGTAAATACATGAACAGATACAGTAAATGATTCAATGAATGGAGAGACAAGCTGTTGAACTGACAAATGCAATTTCCAAACATTCTATGAGCCTGACATTTTTCATTTGCCTCATGCGTGAATTGCCTCTGGTGAATACGATGCTGTCAGGTGATGCTTTCTGTATACTCCATGTGACCCGCAGATAAAGCAGCACATAAAGATCATACATTACGTTCTGTTTATTCACAGCTACTCAAAATCATAGTTAAAAATTTGTTTTTAGTTATCATGTAATGTTCTTCATCAGGACTGTGTGGGTGTGTTTTGATCAGATTTTAATAAACAATAATCGTGTCTGAAATGACTCTTAATCTATTATTTAGAGTGTTTTATTTACTGTCCACTATTTTATTTGAGTGAGAAATGTATCCCCTCTGTGGTTACCTCCAAATTTCCAGAATGAAACAAATGAAATAGCGCCAATGGTATGTACTTGTATGCCATATTCTGGTACCCTTTCAATGAGTGTTTACTGGGTGTATAATAATAATAATAATAATAATAATAATAATAATAATAATAATTGTATTTATATTGCACCTTTAAAAAAGTTAAGTGGTGCTTTACAATAAAAAAGCAATTAAAACTAATAGTATAACAGTGAAAGTCTATGCTGTATCTACGCAGTATTTGTCCCAGAGGAGACCCAAAATAGACCCCTGGGGCACCCCACAAGAAAGAGGAGGCATCTCCAATCATTACAGAAAAGACCTGACGGATAGGAAATGAACCAGTCCAGTACCACACCACTAATGCCAACACTGTATGAGGAGTCATGAGTGAATAGACAAGACTTTGGACAACAAGCAAATGAACATAAAGCCCTCCATCTGTCATTATATTCTCATTGTTAAAATCCTGACTGGTACACAAATCCCGTTATCCAACTGAGTGCCACTCCTTTTGAACCAATGAGACGAGCAAAGAGATGAACAAATACACAATCTCTGAAGTGCAATCACGCAAATTGATTTCATTGCAATATTTAAGAAAATATATTTGTTCTTTTTAAATTAAGTAAAAAGTAATACATTAGTAGGTGTCAGATTATATTAAGAAATTAGAAATGTGTGCATCTTGTCTATGCGTCTTTCAAAAAGCACTGGAATGGGAACAGAGGGGCGTCACAAAGTCAGTCTCTGACAGAATAATACAGAACCGCCTCGGCCCATTGTGTCTGTTTGTGCTCCACTCCCCCTCGAGTCCCATGGCTCTCTATTTTATCAAAGAGATCATTAATGACCCTCCGCCTGCTCCCATCTCTCCTCATCGGTCCTTTCTACCACCACCGCTGTTGCTCTAGGCCCCCCCCCCCCCCCCCCCCCCACACACACACACACACACACAATCCTGCTCTCAATTACGTATTGCACTTGCATCTTTGTGAGTTTCACTGCAGAAATATGCTTTAGGTCCTGTAATCATGCAAAGTAAATACATACACATGCACACAGAACAGCATTTCTTTGTTGAATATGCAACACTTCAACACACAGACACACACACACACACACACACACACACACAGACACACACCTACACACAAACTCTTCAAATAACAGGCAGACGTGAAGCAGGCTCAGCGGATTATATTGCAGTCATTTATTCTTGTCTGCTTGTTTATAAATTACTTGATTAATTATAGTAAAACCCCTTAGGCTGGCATCTGCGTTCTCTGTGATTTAACTGTACGCAGCACACTTCAAATTAAAGGCCATGTTCATAAATCCGTCTTCCCTGACACACTGCTGGTCTCCTGTGCCACGCCAAAAAGCCTCCTCTTCGCACGTGAGCTTCATAATTGAAGTGCTACTCTAATTTGTGTTTGTTCGCACCACCTTCCATCCATCCAATAATGCAAAGCTATCCAAAAAAAGAATGGTTATGGTCACAATTTCTACTACTTATCACGTCTCTGTCTATCTGATGAGATGGCAGAGAATGGTGGAGCTCAGCAAAGACCCACACTGATCCGATGTGACAGCCGACAGGTGGCTTTCTCCTCTTTCAGTTGGAGTTGCTGGTAAGAAAGCTGGAGGCTGGAGAGAGATGGCTTTTCTATCAGCTCGTAACCAGTGAAGATACAGATCAGGCATGCAGCAAACATTGTCAGAGCCCAGTGAAGAGACTCTTTCCCATGTCTGTCACTTCTGTTTACCAGTGAAACCTTTCAGTCCTCACTTCAGGGAACAAGGGATACGGGAAAACGAGCCTCTGCACTCTTTCATACCAGCTACTGTATATGTTAATTCTAGCTCTCCATTTGTCCGACTGTCTGTGTAAAATGTTATTCTAAAAGATCTCGTGCAACAACTAGGAAAAAGGCATTGTTTGTGTATTGCGGGGAGCATGTTGACCTTCTCGATTAAATTATAAGACTGGCAAGGTTCAGTGGCTTTTTGTCAACGAATACATGAAAAGGCCAAAAGCAAAGAAAAATGTGTTAATCCATCTCTAAACACTTTACGACTTCCCTGCCCTACATTCCCCCATGAGCAACAGTGGCGAGAAAACGCATATAACAGGAAGAACCCTGGAGCAGATCCCCGGCTCTGGATGGGGTGGCGATGGGTGCCTTGACCGGTTGGATGTAGAGAAAGAACAATAATAACAGCTTTAATAACAGAAATAACAGTATCTACTCTACATCTATTAAATAAAGCAGTAAAGTGACTAGCTGTGACTGGTTGCTGATGTTATTCAGCAGCCAGCAGGGAGCTTCATCAGCAGCACGTATCCCTAAATCAGTGTCTCTGGTTCTGACAAAAAATGGGCTGTTAATGCAAGAACAAAGCTTTTTCTCTCCTCCACCTTCCATCACCTCCACTTTATTCATATTACTGACATGCAGGAGACAAAGCGGGCCAAAAATCCAATCCTCTGAAGATGAGACGTGGATGGTAAGCAGCAGTGTCTTGGAAAAACATGTGTGCAAATTTCATCTCAGCTTCAAAGGACTGCTAGTGGTTTCTTTGATTCTGTCCTCTAAAGCTAAAACAGGTCCGGCCCAGACACAGTTATTTCCATGCAACCGGTTGCTGCTGTGAGGGGTGACATCAGGTTCCCATCCTTCAAAATTAACAACATCTAAAAAAAAAAAAAAAAAAATTAAGTGGGTGACATTTTGACAATCTTCTGATGTCGCCTGGTTGAGGAAAAAGAAAAGAAAAAAAAAGCGCTTTCTTCAGAGCATAAATGAATAATTCCTGTTTGGCAGCTTAAGAACACAGATCTGCAAAACTTACCTCTTCTGTCTCCGTCACTAAGTATGTTTTTCATCTTATCCGTTTGTCCTGGACGTCAGAGAGAAGCTTTTACTCTTGATCAAAAACAAATCTGCAAGTCCGTCCGCCATAGAAAAAAAACAACATCTTATGACAAGCTGCCCCGAATGACACATCACTCCTAGAACCACAGAAGGCCCGTGATGACAGCAACCGTACATGGATGAGCCAGAGAAAGGCGTCAATTCATATTTGTGTCATCACATTTTGGGCACAGGATCACATCTTCAGTCATTTGTTTGCTGCGTGGCTTAATTCTAGAGCTGCAGTTGCAGCTGATTTTCAGAACCGATGAATCTGCCGACTCTTATTTGCATTAACGGTTTATTCTACAAAATGTGACATCTCTCTATAACTCCTCACGTGCTAAAACAAGATGAACCGTCAGATCTCACCATGGTGTAACAAGTGTCAGAGAGAGACTGGAACCTTTTACCATTATTTTTGGCAATGCAAATTGATTAAAAGATTCTGGCGCACAGTTTCTCAAGAACTGAGTGACATCTTCTGATAAAGGGTTGAGAGAGACTCAATGCTTTTTCATTCTTGGTCTTCCTTCAAAGGACGTGACTCTAACCCATTTACAGTTCAAACTGTGTGACAAATTACTGCTGTTGGCCCGAAAATGCTTTCTGATTAACTGGATTAAGGATAACAGGGAGATATTCAGGGTCCTCCCTCATGAGAGAATTGGTGCAGCTCTGAAGGGCAATGAGAGGTTCTTTACCGAGATGTGGTCTCCTCTGCTTTACTACTTGCCTGGGGAATGTTTTGTTGTTGTTGTTGTTGTTCCTTTTCTCCCCTTTGTCTTGCTAACCTTGTAATGTCAAGGTTGGGAGGGGGCCACAGTCAGCTGGGAGACTTATATGTATATGATAAGTACATTATTTATTTATATGATGGCAAAATGTAAAACACTTGGTTCTGTTGAAAATCAATAAAATTCTGTGTAAAAAAAATGCTCCAAATGCTCCTAAAACAACAAAGCATTTTACAAATGTTTTAAAAAGTAACAAGACATTCTTCAAACTGAATGCCATTTAATTTCCCCGTCTTTTCTCACTGACCCTCGTCTTCTTGACATAAATAAGGCCTAAAACAAATAAACAAAAAGTTCCACTGAATCATTTACAAGGACATAAAAAATTCCTTATAATAAGAACACAATGTGAACAGCATGATCCTGGTGTCGGACATTATTCTTCTCTGTGCTTCTTTGACTTTGAGAAGTTGAGTCTCACTCATCTGATTTGTGGCTCTATTCTACACCCCTAGCGATGCCGATGTGATGAATAACTGGTGCTCAAGTTAGGGAAGAAATTTAACACTGACTTGACTTTCATCATAGATTTGACTCGCGCTAAAACAAAACTGGCAAACTCCCAAACAGAAATAAAACTGGAGTATGTCTGCGGTATGCTGTGTGTGGGTGTAATAGAATAACTATTAGAAGTATTTTTGTTCATGGAAATATTATTTCAGCGATTAAAAATGTGCTTCCCACATGAACACATCCATGCTTCAGTGCATCTACATCTACGGCTCAGTTTGAGGTCACTGGAACAAAAAGTCGACTTCTCTAACTGAACTGGTGCTCAAGTTTGGGAGAAAATTTAACAATGACTAAACTTTTACGATGGATTCGACTCCTACTGCAAACTCTCAAACAGAAATGAAACTTTTTTTTTTTTCATTAGAAGTTAAACTTTTCACCTGTGGGGAAATATCTGTAGTCTGCTATGTGTGGGAATAAGACAGCAACACTTTTCACAGCATAATTACTTCTACAAAATACTATTTCAGAGGTTTAAAAAAATCTGCGTCCACACCAACACACATTCATATCAAAGCCCGGTTCAATGGCTGCTGCTTGTTGAACAATATCTGAAGTTTAATTCTGCTGAGGCCCTTTTACAGTAAGGCGCTCAGTGCAAGGTAAATGGAACAAAAAGTGGACTCTTTATAAGCAGCAGCTGCACCTGCTTGTTGTTGTTGTTTCTCTCCCAGTGGCCAGTGGCATAGATCATTATTAAGGATCCTTTTCTTTTCTCTATCTCCAAGCGCCTGGCCAAAAGAACATAGGGAAATTATTCAAAAAGAACAGAAAAAGGTATCTCAGACACGAGGTGTAATCACCAGCGATTGAAAGAAATAGAAGCCTTGGCTTCAATCGGCCTCCTCAACAGTTATGTGCCATCTCAGCCGCGTCTGACAGGAGGAGAGCTTTTTCTTTTTTTTTTTTTTGCACATTGATTTTCTTCTTCGTTTCACAAAATGCTGGTGCCAGCTGACTGAAGCAGAAGAGTCCACAGGTCACAGCACCTTCACTCGACTGTGGTTCAACAAGTCTGAATCTGGTGCGATCAACATTGCTGCCTTAGAGCAAGATGTGCCCGGCTTCAAACATTCTGCTACAGATGGTTGCTGTGTAGAACAGCTTTTGTGGAGTGTAAAATCTACATTAAATATTCAAGGTTAGTAAAAAAAAAAAAAAAAAAAAAAAATGCCTGTGGTGTCAGGGGGGTTCTCTGCAAACTATCCAATTTTTATTATTTTTTTATTATTATTGTTTAACATTTCTATAATTTTTTTCAATAATCATTATTATCATTATTATTATTATCATCATTGTTGTTGTTGTTGTTGCCATTGTTGTTTGTGTTGTTATTAGGAAGTCCAATGAGTCCAAATAATCTACAATTTTATTACATCCATGCCAGTTTTTTCTCCACCGTTCTATCTTATTCAACAAAGCAGTAATTTTGTATCTACAACATCGTCTCAGATGTCTTAGACGCTGTCTGCAAACTCGGAGGACGCAGTCCCACAACAGCCGCTCAGACCTGCTGTCGGAAAACTACAAGCGATTTGCATAATTCATGCAGCATAGCATCGGCTGAGAGATAGTGGGCGAACACGCTAAAGCAGATCCAATATATTAGACATGAGGACTTCTCAGAAAACAAATGCAGCGTTAAAAATGGAAGCATCCACCAAAGCCCAAACTGGAAAACAAACAAATTGGTGGCTGCTTGATGAAGCCCCCCCCCCCCCAGGAAAGGAGCATCTTGAAATGAGTCCATGTTACAGCTATATTTTTCAACAGCTTAAACGTTCCTCTCTCATGTGCATGATCCGCCCACCTATTTTCTACCCCTCCCTTTGACCCACTAAACTGGGCTTCTACAAATCGTTTCACAGTTTGCTGAATGCCGCTACAGTTTCATGCAATAATAACAGTTGCTGTTATTTCTCTCAATTCAATGATGCATTTACTCTGCATATATGCTCTCTGCCCTCTGCCTCAGCTCTGGATGTTACCCACAGCCTAATTACTGTGAGTGCCAGGAAAAGAGAGAGAAAAAAACAAACACTTTCTAATGCACAGGATTATGGGTCTTTGTGAAGGTGTGGTTTTTGACTGTTGGTTGTAAACATGACTTCTCATTATGGGGATGTTTTGACTTCAAAACGATCATTCCATGTTACATGTTAGCCACCGAGGGGCACTGCATGCTTCGGTTTTTCTCTGGGAATCTAAAGCTGATTGTTGTGTGCAATGTTATTGCAATACCATGTCGGCATGAAATGAAAGATGGGGGAAATCCAGAGGATGAACTTAATCCCATCCGCACTCCACGGTTAGAAAAATACACGAAGACTCGGAGAAATCCTGTTAGATTTGTGGAGTTACATCTAAGCTACCTGTCACAACCGATCACTGCGGGCCACCGTCTTCAAACGCAGGAAGATAATAATGTTGGACCTCATCAGCCACCCCTGTGCCAAAGTCAACACTCCATGCAGAAAAAATACGAGGTTTCCTGTCACATAGCAACGCTCTTATACCTGTTTACGCATTGGTGAATGTCATACAAGATCAACCCCACCCGTAGCAACAGACCAGACAGACACAGTGACCCATCAATAATTCAACCTACAATTTTCCTGATGGCAGAACCTCTCTGCCATCATTACTGGGGCAGAAGAGCAGGAAGACGTGGGTGCTGATGGGATGGAGAGAGGAGCAGTGGTTGGAGCGGATGTCAGGTCTGCTTCTCATTAGGGCCATGATAGTCTCCAAGGAAGAAGGCACTTACCGGCCAACTCAGCCAGAGGAGCTAACAGGTACATTCCTGTGTGGGCGCCGACCGACAATACTACCCGGGAAACTGCAGGAAAGCTGAGAGATCTTATTAAAGTCTAAGAGGGAAAAACGGTCTGATACTGTCTGTCAGCTACACGCAAATGGATGACACATTGCAAGACAGTGGATTTAAGTTTTTTACGTTCACTTTTTTTATATCTGTCAGCAACTTGCAATCAGACACAAAATCTTTAACTTAAAAAGACTCACCCAGAGGCTTCACTGCTCATTATATAATATATTAAATATATAATATATATAAGTAGTGCATTATAAAACTTGATGGAGGTGCTATGGAGGACAGGTCACGCTGTCATTTAAATCTGATCATCTTCAGAAAATGGAAGCACTCACGGCAAATTTGATCACAATCTGTCCATTGGATTAGAAGACTGACATTTTGGCCTGAAAGTGGTTCAAGTGGGAAGCTTATTGGAATGTTTAAAATGGAAAAGTTTATTAACAGTTATGGGAAATGTGTTGTTTTTTTTCCCTCTTAAGGTGTTATGGCTTGACTGTGGAGCTGCAGGAAAAGTGAAGGGGGTCAGGAAGAGAGATTGTCTTGGATTTAATTGAAATATTACGGTGTACAGTAGGGGACCCAGGTGGGCTTATGGTTAAGGCAAAGATAACTGGTTTGACTCCAGAATGGGATCTTCATTACATTTGGTACCCCTCTCCCTCCCTTTAGCCACATTTCCACAGCGTAGTACCGGCTCTACTCGACTCGACTCCCTTGGTATTGGGTACTTTTCTGCATGTTGTTTTCCATTGCGGGATAGTACCTCCTCAGGGTAGGCATAGTCTTCAACGCGACACACACCTCTCATCCATCTCTCATGATCCTCTCACCTGCTGTTTAAGACAGGAACGTCTGCACCTCCTCAGTATAGCGGCTGCAATTAAAAAAAAGTTACGGTCGTTGAAGTACCTTGGCTCTTTGAGTGTGTCGGCCATTGATTTGGGCTGTGCAGGATACTTGCATTGACCAATCAGAGGTCTGTAAAGTTTCACGTGACCTTTTAGTACCTTTTCGGGCTCGCTTGGAACCGCAACGGAAGTGGCACTAAAATAGTAGTACCAGGTATCAGGTACTTTTTACCTAATGGAAACACAAAAAAGGCGAGTCGAGTCGAGTCGGTACTACGCAGTGGAAATGGGGCTTTTGTTTCCTGTCTATCAATCCATCTATCCATCTATCTATCCATCCATCTATCATCTATCCATCCATCTGTCCATCTATCCATCCATCCATCCTTTGGAGGCAAAAATACCACAATCAATCAAAGACTAATCATATAAGGCCATAGTAGCTCTGTGAGCCTGAAAGAAAAGTGGACAAGAAAGTGAACCGTGCTTTTAATCTAAATGCTAATATCAGCATGCTAATATGGTGATATTTTGAAAATAATATGTTTACCACGCTCCCAATCGCAAGTACATCTGAGGCTGATGGGAAAATAAATAATACAGTCTTGCAGGTCAAAAAAACAAGTATGGGAAAATTTAAATTTCAACCTGATGATGACTCAGAAAAGTTATTAGGATTCATCTACCAAGAACGATGAAAATCTGCACCGGTCTGTATCACAAGTACATGTGGAGATATTTTACTGAACTGAAACTGGACCTGCTGGTGGTCAAACAGAAAAGAAGAGGAAACACCACCAAAGTGAAATTCATCCTCTGGGTACCATGACAGTAATCCTTCCAGTACTTGTGGTATTTAATTCTGAACCAAAGTGGGGGACAAACGAGCAGACTGACATGCTAGCGGCATGGCTAAAAATTCAGATGCAAAACATGTGGCTCTAAACCAAAGGCCGAACATGATCCTTCACAGGCAGCTTGTAGCAGAGGAGGAACCAGAGACAATGCTATTCTTCAATGCAAATGGTTGCCAAGATGCGACCAACAAATCTGTACAGAAAAAGAATGCCTGTGAATCTATCTCTGCAAGAAAAGGTCCACGCCTCCTCCTCCATGATATCTCTGAATTCCTTACAAGAAACACCCTGCATGTACCTGTTGTTCATTCTCCAACAGCGATCAACACAATCTGGGGGAGGCAGCGGATTGCACGCGAGCGGTAATGAGATTGGAGGAACACACAATGTGATGAGGGGGTGAGGATGAAGTGTAGCGGATAGAGCCGTCACAGGCTCAGTGGGGGAGACAGAGAGAGAGAGGGCGGGGTGGTGTGTATGAATCTTTGACTGGAATGAGAGAAAGCAAGATGGGGAAGATCAGATTTGTGTTATCTGTGTGACCTACTGGTATCTGTGGTTCAGCTGGTGATGTGAACCAGTTGTTTTGGGAGTGATAGAGAAGGAAGAGACACAGAGAGAGAGCTTTTTTTCTTCTTTTTTTAAGGCTCCCGATGGCAGAGCTGGGTTTCAAAGACGATCACCTGCCTCATCAAAGACTCGGCTCAGAGGAGGCTACGGCCACTGTGATGCCATCCCTGCAGGGGAGCAACTTTATGCAGAAGTGAGAGAGACACATGCTTTCCAGAGCACGTGTTTCTATCCTCTTTATGTGTATGTCGCCACTGTAAGACGCCATGTGACGTGCTTTGAGAGATTAACTTTTATGGCACAAATCCTTCGTTTGAGCGTCTGCAGGCGGCCATTGTGTTGTCAAATGAACGGAAAGGTGTCGAGAGGCAGAGTGGTGTTCCTGCTGCCAGACTTCTCAGCCTTAGCATTCAGTAAAGTTGCCTCTCTGAGTGACAAGCAAATCTAGCCTACATAATCACCAAGCCTCCATGCAGTCTGTTAAGAAAAGGCACTTCACCATGATTTCAGTTCACATGCAGGGTCGCATAAATAATTACCGTTCAGACCCACATCATTACACTGCCATTAATACAAAATTATAACGTGTGACACTCCAAAAACTCAATTTCACACGTTCTTCTCAAAAGGGATGAGAGTAAAGGCAGTAATTTACTGGTTGTAATCATAGACATTTCATGTAATGTCATATATCTTGAACGGAAAAGAAAGAAAAAGCCTTGCTACAAGGTCAATCTGGGTTCTCCTCGGTTAAAAATGAGGATAAAGTGAAGAAGTAAAGTCATAAACTCTGGGAAAACTTTTTGAGATGACGATTTCTACAATGATAATGTAAATGTCACCTCTAGCTTGAGCTTATAAATCCATAATAATACATATATTATCGCCTAATGTTGTGTTTCATCTTTCTATCAACTCAAGTGCTTATGAACATTACTAGTTTTGAACTTCCATTTTTGCTATTTATGGCCTGTAGGCCTCATTTGACCTGAGCTCATATCTCTTGGCCATCATGTTGCCACAGAATGAACTGTGAGCAAGGCCTCAAAAAAGCTTTATATAGCAGAGCTGTGAGAAAGTTATAGATATCATTGAAACAATGTTGCCATTGTTGTTAACAATTGCCAACAGATGTGGTTCCCATGGAGTAAAACTTATATTGGTGATAGTTTCCTGTGGGGGTTGCCATGGAAGCCAAAAAGGGGCGTTTTTCTAATGACCGGCCATTTTTGACGGGGAACACCAAGGTTCAATAAAAGTTCAATAAAACACCCAAAATTGAATACAAACCCTCACATTTTATTTTGTGTGTTAAGTTGCCATGTGTGAACAAAGCCGTGGAACCTCATGACAAACAGATGAAATTCACTACATTTTTGAGAGAAAACTTTGGTTAAAATTGGTCAGATTTGACCTGAACACAACAGAAGGGTTAACTGTTGTTCTTGCGACGTGAAAACGAAGTTCTGCCTGAACTCTCGCAGACAAGAGTGGCAGATAGTGTGGCAGACAGGACTGATTTGAAAGTTTTATGAAGGGGTCAGGTGCGGGTCACAATCTGCTTTTATATCAAGTAGTTATTCCATGAACCTAATAGAAAAAGTGAGGCAATTTTTTTTTAAAAACCAACAAATTCCGTTGAAGTTTTGATGACCACTCTTAAAAAACTCTTAGAAAATATTTCATGACCTTTTCCTTGGCCTCTCGCATTGCATCACACGCCTTCCCATGTGCAGCGCATGCTGTAGCAATGCTGTGAGGGTTTTCACCACGGCAGAAAAAAAAAAAGTGAATTTTCTACGCTGAGAATGTTTTACATCAATCATCTGACGCTGCAAATCTTTAAGTAAATTGAGATAAATCTTTTTACTGAATATACCTTTGAACAACAAGCTGAAAAGTGGACTTTTACTGAGTGTGGGTAACTTTCATAGTGCCCTTGATGGAGATTCTGAATCTCCAGCATCTGTAAGGTTGCTGTGGTGCAACTGATTTCAGACTGAAATAAATTCCCTGCAGGCAAACAGTACAGAGATACAATAAGGTGGATTCAGATTGTGGAGAGGTAGCCCCAAACTCTCAGAAAACACATCAACCATAGACATGCCTTGAACTTTCAGTCAGCTTCTGTTTAACAGAGGAATTGCAGATGACGTGCCATTTAGCCTGTGATTGAAAATGCCAGTTGTTGTAGCCTATATCAAATCCCCTTAGGATACTGTATGAAGCATATGGCGTTATATTTTACTGGAGTTATGATGGATCCTCTTGATTCTTTCATCACCAACCTTCTTCCATTAGACCGTTCTCCCCGTCTACCTCAGGGACCCACTTAGATGGCAATGCATTCTCCTCTCTGATTGGCCTGGCAGCCTTCTTGTGGCAGCTTACACACTGTTGCCATGGTTTTGGCTGGGGCTGCGCTGCAGTGTTCGTGAGCTCCATCTGTCTTGGATGTCAGCTGGGTGGAAAATGCAGTGATTCTGCTCATTTTCTCGTTGGGGGGTAGCATCCATCCTACTGCCACTCCCCTCTGTCTTAGCACTGGTACACATCATCACAATACCGGCATCAAGTGCAGACACTCAACTCGACAGTAAAGAGGATTGTCATTTGGGGCCGGACATGCTTCATCAATTTGAAGGCTAAATAATGTTAGGAAAGCTGAACAGATTTGCTTAGCTCCTGCCAAAAGATCCAGGTGCAGGATTCAGGCACAAGGAGTGGGAATAAAATAAATGCAGCTGGCTGTATATACACAAATTTCATAATTAAACTAATATGCAAAGCTGCTGCATATTCTACATTCCAATTTCCTTACATCCGCGTGGAAATTCCCAATATTTTTCCAGACTGGAGACTTTCTACAGCACCTTCATTTGTTAAATTGGGAAGTCTGTGCATGCAGTGTGTGAATAATTTAAGTTTGCCTCCATCAGAAGGTATTAACTGTGTGGCCACTGAGGCTACACATGCAGTGCCATGCTTGACGGCATCTGGCTTGAGGGTTTCCACCTGAGATTAGCTCCAGTGACAGAGCGGTCACTGGCTATTTCTCCTGGCCAATAAGGTCGAGTCCAGTTTTATCCTCTGTGCCTTGTTGATTTTGTACAAACATAACATGTGTTGCATTGGAATTCACACTTTGAACACAGCGGAAGAAATGGATATGCCTGGACCACTAATTAGAACAGGAAGTGAGTTGCAAAAAAAGACAAAAGACAGATACAGGCATGACCAACAACGTAATTAACAGTGACTCATTCTGACACTCCTCTTCGTAAGCAGAGCGCTTAGAGGTTTGACCTATCACAAGCCTGAAAGATCTTTGGGCTAAAGATGCTGGGCTGAATATTCTTACAAGATTGTGAGTAATGGTATCTGGCAACAGCTCATAGATGGAGCTTTTGATGCTAATTATATGCTGCTGCTCACCAAGCATCACATTACTGAAGAAGTGAAGGAGCAGGGAGAAAGGAGGACGGAAATGTTAAGAGAATTATTTTGTATGATAGAGAAAGAGAAAGGACCAGATGTATAAATTATGGTATATGCACTAAAACCATGCACATATTATACGGTTAGTGAACTTGATAATGACAATGTGACACAATTCACAGGTTACATGTCAATTGGAAATACTGGAATGACTTTCAGTGTAAAATAAACCTGCCAGCGCTCTCTGGTAAACAAAATATCTAATAATAATGCTGTCTTTAAATCAACTCAAACCTAGTTTAGCATGTCTGTATTACAATTTCACCTACTTACCAACTGGCATATGCAACGATACAACACATTAGCGAGATGCTGAGATCAACTGCGTCAATCTAGGTCTAATGCAAACAGTTAATTAGGGTCGCAAATCCACCATAATTGAGAATTACAAACCTGAACCATGCTTATACGCTTCTCAACAAATGCAAGGCTGCTGTCTAGAAAGTCAGATGTGAGTGTGATGCACTGAATCTCCCTCTTGAAAAGAACATATCTGTCAATTTAAAAAAAAACAAAAAAACAAAAACAAACAAACCTTAAACCCATAAACTATGTGAACTGCGGTCATTGGAACTGGCACAGAGAAGAGCGTGCGACCATTTACAAGCAGCCCTTCGTCTGCAAGGATCATTGCTGTTACTCAGGTCAGTGTAGAAATGCGCACATGAAAGGGGATTGCTGACGGGCAACACTGACAGGGCAACAGGAGGACACCAGGCGGCTGTCGGTCGTCCACGTGTCTGAGGGACAGCAGGTCCTCAATCGATGAACCAGCAGAACAGCAGTGAGCTGCAGAAGGGGTTTGACTTTAGACCTCATACAGTAAATGTGTGCGTATGTGCGTGTACATTTGCTTTGTGATGGTGCTTCGGCTGGATTTGTCACAACGGAGTGCCACCGTTGTCATGGAAATCAGTAGCCTCTTTCAGACAGGCATTGAGCAAAACAAATACCCTTCTCTGTGACCCCTTTGGTTTGTTCACACCGGACCAACCCAAGGCGTCACAACGCCACCTCGGCGTGTGCGGTCACATCGCGTGCCGGCGTTCCGCAACGTTAAGAGGTGTGACGACAACAGCGAGCACAAAAGCTGATATATTTCACTATTTCCCCAGTTTAGCGGTCATCTTCTGCGCTTGTTCTTCTAATAACGGACTTCCTGTTGCTATCGTATATTTAAATCGCCCGGTGTAGGTGTAGGTCGCACACCTAAGTTAGACACTAAGCGTCAGGATAATACATGCTTACGTGTTTAGAAGTACTTGTATTCTTTAAAAAAAAGACACTAAGTGATTTAAGTAGACAAGTCTGTGCTTTGTGAAAGTCACCTTGGTGTGGTCATTTCATTTATCCAAGCCAAAGTCAGAGGTAATCAAGTGAGTGCTTCATGCAGGGTGGCATTTTTTTAATGTCCCAGCGCAGTCAGGACACCCAGGGTTTGTTGGGACAAGTCACAGGTTCTGTCACGCTTAATAAGTCTGCTGTCCACATCGAGGCCGAGGGAGCAGGATGGTGGTCAGCTTGTGTTAATATCAAAGGGTTAGGGGGATTTGCTGTGTCCATCGTGGTGACAAGAGCAGAGCCAAGGTGTCTCCTGGGAAGGCATGCTGTCACTCCTGTCACAGTCATGTTCACACCGGAGCCTGAACATTTTCCTTTCCCTCTCTTTTCAGCAACTCCTGGCACTGCTGTGAATTATTTCAAACAGCGGTGGCATGTGAGAGGAGCTCACCTGCCTTTGTCGGTGAAGAAGCAGGAGCGGTGGTAGTTGGCAGCTCCTGTATGCTCCCAGTCTGAGGTGGCAGACGTGTCACATTGTGAGGGCAGCGACAAACTGGGAAGCTGCAAACAGCCACATCCCGGCTCTGTTTGTCACTTGGCTTTTCTCTCTCTGTATTCCCTGTCTGTGTGACTTCTTACACCACTGATCTACCAATTTACGAGTGGCTCAAGCATCCCAATTAGCCAACAGACACAAAAACAGCATAAGTGCTTCCTCAAATTTAAAATGTCTGAGGATTAAAACATTGGAGAGGTTTGAATGCGGTCGAGTGTGCAGACAGGAGAAGGTGTTTTATCCGGTAGGTGGCAATTAAAGTAGCCTGAATGTCTGAAGCAATTGTACCAGAGTGCAAAGCTTAATTACATTAAAAGAAAGCTTTTTCTCTTTTTCTTATTCTAATTTTATTACACTTGAATTCTCTTTCACTTTCTCTTTTTTTTTCTTCCACATGTTGTGATTGGTTGGTTACGAACAACTCAGCCAATCTTCTATTCAATTTCTCATGCTGCTCTGAGCAGGATTAAGTTACATTTATGAGAACTATTGGAACTTTAATTCCATCAGGCCAAAGCTATTGTATCACCAATAACTGCTGACGATCAGAGGTGAAAAGTAACTAAGTATGTTGTCTAAAATACTTACAATTTTGATACCGCTAATGATTTTTCATTCTGTATACTCTGTATTTCCATCTTATCAGGACAGCTTTGTACATTTTTTAATTAAAAAAAAAACAACTTTCTTTTTGAAAGAAGAATTTTGTTGATTTGTTTTGCCTTTAAAGATAATGACACTGAATTTTTGAAGTAAATATGACTGCTTGACAAAATTTAAAATGAAGGCCCACAATTTTCATCAACTTAATTACAATTTACTAATTACTTCCCATGATGGACATTTGATCATTTTATAATACATTGTTATGGATGGAACGACTCAAAAGTGCATTTAATGTGTTAAAATGAGATCAAACCTCAATGAGTTCAAACGTCCAAATGAATGACTGTTCATACATAGATAATAGTAATCCAATAGTATAATTAATATATAACTAGAAGTGCATTTAGTAGAGAGCATGCCTCCACCAATGCCCAACAGTCCCTTTTAATTAAACCCTCATCCATATTCCAACAAGACCATGTGTGCCATCACAATGGTTCCGTTAAAGAGAGAGGTGAAGAAAAAATAAATAAATCATGGACTCAATAATTCCATTTTTGGCACATGCCCCACTCTTCTACCAAGAAAACATGAAGATCTGTCAAGTAGTCTACTCAAGTACAAATTCACACACATGAATACAAATTCATGGATCCATTCCTTTATCCAGATTCCACTCCAAAATTTGATGATTTATTCCCCATCCTTCCACCCAGTTTCACAGTAATCCGTCAAGTCCTTCAGTGTAATTAACAAACAATCCCAAAAAAAAAAAACAATAATCATGCAATGTTCATGCAATGTGTAAATTTCCCCACTGTGGGACTAATAAAGGGATATCTTATCTTATCTTATCTTCAAACGAGTGGAAAATTCCCTGACTCTGTCCCTTTATCAGGATCTTACTTGCTATATGACCAACCCTTTTCACTAAGTTTCAACAAAATCCACAAAAAAGTTTTTTTTTAAATTGCTCGATCCGCACCTTTACCCGGATCCACTCCAAAATGTAATGTGTTCTTCTCTGCCATAAGCCCAACCCTCCCATCAAGTTTCAGGAAAATCCACAGCATGCAGCACATGCATGTTTAAGTTTATTCTGGTGATAAAATGTGAACTTTTACTCTAGTACGATTCTGACTGCAGGACTTCTCTTGTAGAATTCCAACTTGTGGCCATGTTACTTTGACCTGAGAACATGATCTGAATTCCACTGCCAGCTCACTACAGCTGAGAAAGCTACAGGAGGGTCAAAAGTTTTGAACTGGACAAGGATGAAATAGCTTCTTTTTTTTTTTGAGTAGCACCTTGAATGAATGCCAGAATCTGTGTCCGTGATCTGTGGGCAGAATATGAGGATATGGACAGCGCTAAAATACTGTTTGGTACAAAAAGAAAGCACTTCCCAGCCCCACTACGCTGGCATTCTGCCCAGTCACTGCTAGCCGTTGCCAGTTTGAGCCAGCTTCTCCACTTTGAGGCTGCGAGAACATTTTCTCCACATGAATGTCTGACATGCAAATCAAGACACATCCCCCTACTGAGTTACAACAGGTTAACTTGTGATCAATGCAATCAATGCAATCACAAAGTTGGCAACAAAATGATACTAGAATGGAGTTCATCAAGGCCCAAATTAGCACGCAACTTCAAAACGGAGCACCCTGATTGATACCATTATGAGGGCAGTGACCACCGCTCTTAGTCAGTCGGCTGTAAAAAAAATAAATAAATAAAAAAAATAAAAAAAACGACATCTTTTTCTCAGGAAGGGAAAGTAAGCCTTGACCTCATATTGGAGCTGGAAGCTGAGCGGAGGTCACCATGTGTTCAATTCTTGGCGGTAATGAAATGTCGTGCTACAGGGAATTGGCCCAATCTAAGCCTCCAAAAACAGTTTGGTATGATAGAAGGGGAATTGGTGGTGAATGAGCTCAGGGGGAGCAGAAACAGACCCAGTTGCAGAGAATTGACATGTTATGGATTCACTCTGAGGCAATGATGTGTAGGAGGTGGAGTCCAGCAGAACAGCGATGGTTCCTTTTGACTCCTGGTATGTAATTACAGGTTAATGAATTCTAACGTCCGAGGCGATGCTCACACGTGTCACTTTTGATTTTGAACACGACTCACTGAGCGGTGCTCATGCAGCCTTGGGGGTTGAGGAGACCACAGGTGGTCCTGAGATAAATCTGAGGGGTCACAATAAGACCGAATGGATACGACAGAAAATAATATCCCTATTCCACAAAATTATGATGATTGTTTTATGACTTTGGTTTCATTTTGGCGTCTTTTTTTTTGTAAAAATTTCAACAAAGTTCACTGTAACACTTACTACAGATCTGAATAGTCAAAAACCCTTGTTTACAGCTGAAACTATTAGTCGATAAATTGGTCAACATGAAATTAGTTGACATTGATTATTTCACTGATGTGAATTCAAGTTTAAATAACAAACATTTGTTGGCTCCAGCTTCTCAAATGGACAAATTTGTTGCTTGTTTTCGATGATAGAGCATCAAATACATTTTGGTCCTGGAATATTTGAATATCCACTTAATTATGAAACATTATGTTGGGTAATTTTCACATAATCTTGAAATCATCTTATATACTTAAACTGATCTTAATAACAGAGTTTTGGCCCTCAGACCTTTATCAGTTAAACTTCATGTAAATATCATGATCAACAGGGTGCAGAATGTGTGATGAGGAGTTACGAACTAGCTGTAACCAGGTTCTTATAGTGTTTCTGGAGTTTAATAACTTCAGTCCTGTAATTCATACGTAAAAATTTAAAATAGAAATTGAAACAGCATAAAGCAAACATAGAGAAGCAGAAATCTATTTTTCTGCTTCCTGCTCCTATTAATCATCTCTCAGATTAATCCTGTGACTACTTGTGGGGGTTTGGAGCAGCTTTAAAAAAAAAAGAAAAAAAAAAGAGTGATTTTTCATTCTTGACTCCAGTTCTTCACTTCTTTATTCCCTAGAACTGTCTACTGTTTAATCATTCCTCCAGCGGAACAACGGATTTCACTTTTTTTTTGCCATCAAGATAACGATCACACAAAACCATTTTTCTACACATCGCTGTGGGATTCTGCTGACTGAATCCATCTACAGACGTCATCCTCTTTTTAAGAAGCTGGCAAATTTCACATGAGAGGGGATTACAAAAACAAAGCATGACATCAAAGAGCTGGAAGAATCTGATCTGGAATGAAGAGATGAAGAGGATGCATTCTCATTTCAACGTGTTTGACGTTCTTTGAAAATTCCCCAAAGCGGAGAGAGAAGGGACAGCGAAGTGACCCCTGGCCTTGAGCTGCCTCTGAGCATCATGGGTAGACACATTCAATGTCTGCCACCTGCTTTTATGAGATGCGAAGACGTCAAAACAAATATGCTCTGTCCCTCTGCTTCCAGTTGCCTTAAGGGCTGTTTACACGACAACCGTTCTTGAATAAGACGGGAAACCTTTGTGGCGTTTTGGCCGTTCGTTTACATGACAACAGTATTTTGACAACAGTTTCATGACAACATGAAAACTGGTGCAATATGCATGCAAAATGTGCAATATGTTGAAAACGCTATCACTTACCGTCACCGTGTAAACTTGCAAATTGCAACTCTTCCGAAAACGATGATGACACGGCCCCAGTTTGTGCATAGCTATTACGTTTTTAGCCTAATATCCATTCATGGACAGAAGAACAATAAAAACAAAGGCTGACTATGCGTTTTTTGAGGTGCAGACTTTGCTGAGTTTATTGAAGCTCCTCCAATGTACAATTGCTGCACCATTCTGGGACAACCCCATGCTGACCATAATGCAGAACTTTTTTTAAATGCAAAGAAAAAACTTTTCAGTTATTAGCAATTTTATTATATGCTGCTCGACCATGTGCTGCGCCATGCTTAACTTTGAAATCCACTTTTTTACCTCTTTGATTATCAGCCAGGATTCTGCTGATAACAGTGAAGCACTGCTCCTCCTGCCCCGCATTTCTTATCCCCAAACAGGCAGGAGAATGTTAGATTGCTTTTTGAGTAATTAAACCATTAATGAAAGCCGTTAACCTTTTAAAATGTAAACAATGCAGACTGTTTATCTTATCTGGCAGTTATGTTTCATATCGTATTCCAGTGTACTAATTACTCTAGTAAATGGTTTGACACACAGTGCACTACATTTAATCATTCAATAGACAATCAATTCTGAATTGAATCCGCACCCAAGCATCATGATTGTATTGCATCGGGAGATAAGAATGTGACCCAGGCCTAATTTTAAAGCTGTTTTATAACCTATAGTTACTGTGGGACGGCTCATAATAGTTGGAAAGCTCACCAACAACATATTTAGGTAAAGGGTGAGCCAAGCCCACATCAAAAGGGCACCAACACAAGTAAAAAGATACTTGCCAAAGGCCCCAACAACTTTTTCTGGGGGAAACTCCATCAGATTGTGCACAGTTAAAGACAAATACAGTACTTTTAGGAATGATAACTGATGACAGAAATTATGATTTTGCTGGAGAAATCATGAAAATGTAGACAGTCATAGTGGAGATATAATTGGGTTTTTTTCTGCAGCTGCACAAACAAATTATGCAATCATGGCTTAGAAACAGAAGATTACATAAATGCATCGTCCAGTCTGACTAAATCTCAAAAAGATTCATCTAAAAGATGAATCAGGTGTTTGCTGTGGAATGATGTGGGTTGTTTACCGAGCTGTTGACCCAGCTTCTGTCCAGTCAAACACGTCTGCATGTTTAGCGAATTCATCATTTCCATCTTAATGGGAACATTTGAATGACACCATACAGAGTTGGAGGCTCGTGTCAGAAAAAGCCACAGCGTTAATCGTCTGTGTCAGTGATTAAGAGGCAGAGAGATGATGGAAAAAAAATTGTACAGAGTTAATTCTATGAATTCTAATTCTAAAGAACATTTTAAATGTTATATTAAATGACTCCTTTGTTACTAGTGTCTGTTTTTAGCTTACTTTATTCTCATTGAAGAGCTGTGGTGTAATTACTTTCATTGACGGTTAATCTGCATATTATTCTCTCATATAATTGTTAGATCATATGTAAGTTAATAGTAAAAAGATGATGATATCAGATTATTTGCTTTGTCTGCATTTAATATCACAGGAAGCAAAAAAAAGCAGCAAATTAAAAACAAAAACAAAAATTTCCTTAAAAATTACTTTCAAGATAATTACTCATTTAAGTATCCATTCCCTAATTTTGTATTGTTGGTCTACGTCGTTTTAATATATATTATTTTTATAAATAAGATAACAATTATCACTGTTTTACATCAGTTTAAAAGGAGCACCTTTGGGTCTGGGACTGTTGGTTAGACAATTGATCTTGGGCTATGGGGAACTGTGATGGCATTTTTCACTATTGGCTATTATTTAGAGTAAATAATTCATTGAAAATCAATATTGGAAATAAACATTAGCTGTAGATCCGTACGAGTATTTCTGTAAATCAGAGACAGAGGATGGTGCTGCAGGATGGTGAAAAGCTTCAGAGAGGCCAATCAACTTTTCTTTTTTTTCCCAACAATACAGTGATTTTGTGTGGAGCATGCAGAAAATGGGAGTATCACATGTCGACATGTAATGGATGGGTGGCCATCATCGGCAGCCCTTCTGTCTGCATCCGATACAGTGATATATGAGCCAGTGTCTGTATTAATCAGACCCACATCAGCTGGAAACCAAAGCCATCGCGAGTCGGCCCATTATAACCGATGTTGCTCTACAACAGAACGGAGGAGGAAAGGACGAATAAGACGTGGTTATTGTAGATTTTCATCGATTTTGATGTTACAGATCGTATGTGAGAGACGGGAAGAAAATTATGTTGAATGAAAACATTAGCTTTATTTTCAGCAGACTTGGTTTACCATGATGAGAAGATAACCAAAAAAGGGAGAACTGCTAAGCAGATTTCTAAACAGCATCCTGGTTCTTACAAATATGGAACTCTAGCTGGATAAACAGAGGGAAAAGCAAGAATGTAAAGTGTATCGTTACCAGTGTTTTTTTGTTAATTTATTGACTTGTGTCACTTTTGCATGCATGCATCTAAATCGGAGCCCACACACATTGAGGTACAGTTAGTGTCTTCAATATTTGTGCCTACAATGTGTGACACATACCACCTGGCTACTGTCACTTAGTGATACAATACCTTCCTGCAAAGATGCAACTTGCCCTACTTTCCAGAAAAGTCCAGTTCTGGGCTTTCTGCAAAGTTAATTCATGATCCACACACCTCTCCACTTGGGAACAGGCTCAGGACTGCTGGCTTAAGCCTGTGTACATATTAACCAATATATCAAACTCCTTTTCACCCTGAAATTCAGAATGCACTATAATCCTATTTCCTCCTATTTCTAACCGACTCAGAGTGATGGGTTCACTAGCCCAGAGCCAAGGGCGAGTGTGAATACAAAATCCTTTTTGTAAAGTCAGCATGTACATTACCATGGATAGAAGGAGGCAGAACATAAATTGATGTGAATGTCGAGCTGCACTGTTCTACTAAATATGCAGAGGAGGGTTTCCAAGCATGGCTTAAATGTAGTATATGTTATTTATAGGTAACACAGTACAGGAAAGTGAATTGATTGCAGACCCTGATGAAGACCTGTGATGGTTGCAACGCGTTGCTCGATTTAACCATTTCTGCCATGTAAAATAAAGGTGTTTTAATACTTATATAAATCCTACAGTGTGTCTTGGAGTATTTTTGAAAAGACACATGCATGTTTTACTTCTTTGAGACCGTTTCACCCATGTACTGAGGCCTTCAGAGGAGGAATGAACATGGCTTAAAGAGAGTCTGAGCTTGGAGAGTTAATGACTATAACTGAGCAAATAAAAAGAAAAAAAAAAACAGCTTCATGTGCAAGGATCATAACTCCCAGTTGTATAAAGCAGGTTATACTGGGAGGCTCCCAGGGGTAGAGCATCCAACTAATGACCCATATGGGGAAATTAAGACACCTGAAAATCAAGTAATAAAGAAGTACTCTGCAAAGAATAACAATGAAAAGGACAAATGCTGCGGTTTAAACGTAAAATGAGGAGAAACAAGAAGTTACCGAATACTATAGACATGTAAGAATGTAATAAAATAAAGGTTTGTATTGGTGCATCAAGTGGGTTTGAAGTACCAGCAGTTGCAGTAAATCTTAAAATGTGAATAATGACTAAATGACACAGTATCATAACACTTGTACGTAATGCAATCCACCATGACAGCCCTGCAATATATAATAGCTACAGTAAATAAGGGCCGCATTGTCTAATTGTGGCTGAGCTTGTGTCAGAGAGGCTGTAGGCTGGGTTGTGTATTGGCTTCCACTATGTTCCTGCTCAAACACACACACTCATACACACACGCTAAAATTAGGGCTGCAACTAACAATAGCTCCTGTTGTTGGATAATAGGTCTAGTATAAACTGCTGTTGATACCATTTGGCTTCTTTGTGAGGTAGAAATGCTCTTTTCATAATCAGCGGGTAGAGCGATACTTTGCATTGAGTTAATTAACTTCATTAACCAAGAACTATTTTGCATCCTATAATTCAATTCAGTCTTTGCTTTTGGCTTGTGCCTCAACATTTGCTCATCTATTGACATTTATTATGTTAGGGTTGTAAAGGAAATTATTAATTTAAAGGTCATAACAACAGCAACAACAACAACAACAACAACCATATATGCAATCTTTTCTGAGATGCTTATTCTACCATGAAATTCTCATACTGCTCCAACCCAAAGCCCCATTTCTGTACTACATGATAAACGGATATGGATACAGACGGAGCCTTCTGTACTTCTTCTGCCCCACTGCGGTTGTATCGATGTCGACAAAGAGGACGTACAGAAGTGTTAAGCCTAGAACTCCAGAAGGTTGCAACAACACCACTCTGACATTATTAGCTTTACAGTTTGCACACTCTGGCTTCTCTGTATATGTATTTAAGACTGATTTCGACACAATGTACTTGTGTTTTTCCCTTATTCACGCCTGTGTGTGCAGCATGTCCGACATCTCGAGCTCCAGCTGGTGTAAATACGTGTAACTGTGAAATGCATATTTCGACTACAAATTGTTTTAGAAGAACAAACATCACAGTCCTTCCCTGAAATTACAAAGAACACAGCGAGAACACACAGATATTGCATTTCCTGCATGACTAGGCAGACAGAGTGTAAGCCCAGACTGTGGGCTGTGAGTGATAGATGAATGGATTTTAAAACCCCGGCTCTGACGGTTGGAGGGTACAGTTGTAAAACAGGATTGATTTTTGTAGGAGCTTTGTTTTTCCAAGAGCAGGCTTTTTTTTTCAGGCTTTTCTTTGCAACCATCTAAATGTGACTTCAGTAAGACCACATACAGCGAAGATTCCAGCTGTGGAGCAGTAAAACGGGCTGATCGAGAGCCGTACGTCACCTTCAGTAAACTGTTGGCTATCCTGGGGTTGCTGCTTTTTAAGACACTAATTGCAGAAGGGGATTATGGGTATTAATAGCATCTCATGCGTAGAATCAAATCACGTGGATGAATTCGCCGCAAGAATCATAATTCCAATCAATCATGGGAAAACGTCAGCAGAAAAGTTTTTAATTTCATCCCTTTAGGTGAAAAAACACTAATGACATTCATAATAGCAGATTAAAAAGTAAGTTGGAGGGTAACAGACTTTTATTTACATACTGGAAACAGGATTATAATTTAATTTAAATGTACAGATGGAAGTTTTCTTTGAAAAAGCCCCTGGAGAATTTCTGTGTGGTTCTACAAGGAACCAAGATCTCAGAATCAAGAGAGAACGGTCACTGAAGAGACTGGAAGGGAGAGGAAAAACTGAGAGAGGGCGCACATTTATCCCGCTCGGTTCATCAGACAGGGTGACGGATAGTGTTTTGGTTGGTGCTGTACTGTATGCTATCTTCAGTTGCCTGCAGAGGCAGAGAACAGTGAGAGATCAAGAGAGAGAAGTCTGTCACCCAACACTACGATGCATGAAGTCCCCGAGCCGAAGGCATGCTGGGAACACAGATTGTCCCGCAGGCCTGAGGGGATGCTGTTTGCGTTTCCTTAGATACACAGCGAGGCGTCCACTTCAGGTGGACCTTGTGAGCTGGACTCCTTTAACCCAGAGCAAGTTCACTTTGTGTGCAGCTTAAGAGTGTCACCAATCCAGGAGAAGTCAAAGAGAGAGAAGCCAGGCATTCAACTGGCAGGGAGATAGAGTAACGCCAAAACCGAGATAGGGACGATACAGCTGATGAGAGAAAAGGCAAAACAAAAAAGTTGACTAGGATCAAGCCTAATCGAAAATCAAACTCATAAGCATGTAACTATAATTTACAGAACAGACTAACCCGTATGAAAAAAAGAAAAATCTAATCTGGTGGATCCAAATCTTTATTTGGATCTCTACCAAATTGCACACACTCATAGATACCAACTTCCAAATATTTTTTTTCTTTTAATTAAAGACAATGTTGAAAGAGAAAGTGAAAAAACAAATCCTGGAAACCACCCTTTTATGCAGATCGACTCCAAAATTAATTAGTTCCTCCTTTCAGACAAACAAGAAAGGGAAAGAATCAGAGGCAAGGATAGAGTTTGAGCAAAGACGACTTCATATTGCAAGTGCCGACGGTAACTTTGGAACAAACTTTTATACATTCATCCATTCTCTGTAACCGCTTATCCTGCGTAGGGTCGCGGTGGGGCTGGAGCCTATGCCTACGGTCAATTTAGAGTCACCAATTCACCTCTACGGCATGTTTTTGGTGGTGGGAGGAAGCCGGAGAACCCGGAGCAGACACAGGGAGAACTTGCAAACTCCACACAGAAAAGTTCCAGGTTTGAACCCAGGACCTTCTTGCTGTGAGGTAACAGCGCTACCTACTGCGCCAACGCCACGTCCTATGGATTGACGGCTGAAGGACCTCTGAGGAGCTGCGAGGCGGGGCTTCATTACCCACGCGGCGAGCAAACAGCCATAATGGTACATTTATCATGAAGAGGCTTTATGTTTGTGAGGAAGAGCGAGGAGCGATCGGCCCGGCGCCGATGGACTAATCATTGGCTTCTAAATCTCTGCTAAGAGGCCTGGCCCATTAGCAGGTTGTGTTGTACTGATTGTGAAGAGACAAATCAATTACTGCTTCCACCTGAGATCGAGATTCTTTTTTTTTTTTTTGGTGGGTGTGTGCACATGGGTGTGATGTATGCATCAATGTGTGCATCGTGACTGCGGGTTTGTCGATGCGCACACAAACCTGCTGTTATCTGTGGTGACGACGGGCCAATAATTTACCTGAACTGTGACACAGATGCGGAGGTCCCTCCAGGGAAAACGCGAGGATGATAAATTATTGAATTTCCCGAGGCTGCAATTTCATTCATTGTTTATCATCTAATTGATTACTTCAAGTAGGCTTTCTAGCTTGTCCCGCAATTAATGCGCTGCTTTTTATGTGCTTAATTAATGGCCAATGCAGCTTCATGAAAAACACACACTCAATTACATCTGGAATTGAGAAGCCACGGCAGCTTGTGCTGTATCGCTACGCTGGAGATGGCTTGGAGACATTAATCAGCCAAAATGGAATTCAATAAGACTGACATAGTCCTCTGGACCAAATTGGACTATTTTTCATATTTTTGACATGCTGCCTCAGTAGCAATAGTGCAGCTCAAGTTTTCCTCTCAGGGTTTCCCCATATATTCATTTATTTATGGCAGCTGGCCACAAAATCAACACTGGCCACCACATACACCACTCCCTCATCTTTCTCACATAAACACGCGATGTGTTTCCATGGTTTCCGCCAGTATAATGTGGCGCCCTGGACCTACAGTGACCCCCCCTGCTGGGCCTAGACATCTGGAATTTTGAAAAAAAATCCATTTTCAGAAATGGAGCCGCTGCGAGCTACTTCAGGCAGACAACTCGAGCTGCAACTGCTGCAAACGCACATACGCACATGACACATTCTCCTCGAACGTCATCAACACACCTTTCCAATTTGGCGGTCTATTTAAGGTGCAACAATTTCCCATCGCTCCCTCTGCCTGTCAATGCTGCTGCTGCTGCTGCTGCTCCACATCCATTTACTGCTGCACTTTCAGCCCCACCACCACCACCACCACCCCAGCATCCACCTGTAGGCTCCGATTTGAGTTAATGACCCAATAATTACCTTTGCAGAGATGGTGGAGACGTATATGGTGAACTTCCTACGCCTCAAAACCATTCATTCAAATGAGAATCAACTCTCAATCCAAAAAAAAAAAAAAAATCTATCATGACCGCAATGATTTGGGAAACAAGCATCTTTTTTTTCTCATTAAAACGTTTTCTTCAGGCTCTTAATGGTTGTAAATATTACCCCTAAGTAACCCCCACCCACACCCACACCTCCACTGCCCCCTTGACCCAAAATTCCCTTCGGATCATCTTAGCTGTCAACAGTCTTCGCTGCTCTGCTCTGGCTTGTTTGCTCTGAAGCTGAGACTGTCCTGTCTTCTCTTTGTGACAATGTGTTGATGTTTCTGGAGTGCGGTGCATCATATTCAATGTACTGCACCTTTCATATTTGGTGAAAAAGCTATTGTTTTGTACACACGGACAGACAGACACACACACACACACAAAGATGTACAAACTCACACTGGTACATGTTTATCTTTCTCAAGCTCACCCAAACTGATTCCATGGGGTCTTTTTTAGCATAGAAATTGGTTCCGGCCAACACTGCCTGAATTCAAAAAACCCTCTTGGCAGGAGGAGCGTTTAGGAATGAAAAACAAATAGTATCAATTCAAATTCCATGTTTCTTTATTTCTTTCGAGCTTAAAAAAAACAAAAGAAAAAAAAAAACCAAAAAAAAAAAAACAGGCAAAACTTCTGCCAAAAACACTAAATCCTCTCTTCAATTTCTAAACAACTCATCAACCTCGCTGTGAATTGGAATATTAAAACATGTTTTGGAAGCAAGCAGTGTTTGGTTCAACACAGTCAGATGCTGCAGTCTTCAAATCTATTTAATTCTACTGTTAAAAAGGGAGAGTCTTTTATTTGTCTGTCTATATTTTAAGCTGCAAAACTACATGATATATATGCAGTCTTTCAACCTCTCCAGAGACAAATAAGCCACCAGTCGCCCAACACACACAAACTCAATTTCCAGGAAGATATTGATCGAAGCCGAAGCCATCAGGATCGATTCTTACACTGTAAGAACCAGCTCGTTGGCCCCTTATATAACGCTGTGTCGTGTTTAATAATGGTTCCCTTTTTTTCCAAATCAAATTCTTGTGCCTTTTGACAGCTGAAACTTGACTCGGGTGAACGAGTATAGTTTTCTAAGCTAAAAACTCATTTCACTCTACATATGATTGTTTTTGTGGTCAATCAAAGGTTTCTATTGAATACTTGCTGCATTTTGTTGAAATGTCTCCTCGACCTCAGAGGCACCGAGAGGCTCTTTCTCTCCTTTAATAAGCTGATGGACAGTGAGGAGCACTGAAGCTTATAAATAAGGCCCTGTGGCAAAGTCTGAATGAAAAGACCTGGATGCCACGCAGCTAACATCTTTAAGAACAACCTAATGGCCCCTTTGGATTTGACTTGTGTCACATCGGTAATGATGAGCACAACTTGTGAAAAAAAAATAAAAATAAATAAAAAACAGGGCTTCTATTGAGGCTTGGGCTCGTTGGGAACTGTGCCAAAGCCTTTCCAGGCTGAGTCCAATTTTTTTTTAGCTGTAAGGATGCAGCAAAAAAAAACAACTAAGACTAATTGAAGGGTTTTTATAAGAGGGGAACTAATAGACTGATGAGGAGAAGAGAGGATGGGGACACATCAAGGGCGACAATTTACAGTAAAGCTCCTGTGTCTGTCTCGCAGCATAAGAACACTATTGCATGGTTAATCGTGTAATAATTCAATCAGCCGCAGAAATGTATGCCGAGAAGATCAGCCCGGCTGCAGCTCCGCCACACGAGCGGCTAGCTTATTGTTGAGTGACAGATTTATTCAATGAGTGAGTTATTATTAACAAAATGTACAAGCCCCAAACAGCTATTAAACGAGCCGCACGCTTTGATGCGAATAACGTTTGAACAAGCTATAAAGCAGGACGCGTGAGCCGCTGGTTATGAGATGCTGTTTTTATCCGGAGCCACTTAATTCTATAATAAAACTGAAAGGTCCAAGAGTGTGTCGGAGCACGGTCACTTCAACTCTGCACAAATGGGATTAGATGTTTGTACACGGTGCAGAATGAGGGTTCTGGACCGGGAGCTTTCCTTTCATAGGTAAGCCTGCGGCGAGGACCACGGAACACGGCAGGTTACCGTGCGGTTATTATCATCCAGTTTGATCTGAGGAAATGAAATTTCCTCCAGGACGTCTATTTGGCTCTTCAGCGAGAGGAGACACTGCTCACACACAGGCACGGCGGTGTGGTGAGTTCAGGCTCATTTATACACTCAGTGTATAAATTAATAACTCCAGTGTTAAAGCTATTGCAATGCCAGAATTATAGTATGCACTACCAGACTTGTAAATTAGATTCCAGTTTTTGCTTTGCAAGGCAAAAAAAAAAAAAAAATGCCTTAATTAGTTCATGTATTTAAAGACGCATTAGTTATGATGACATGCACACCAGTGGCAATTAAAAGGAAATGCCTGTTCCTGTATGTCATGAAACCTGTGAATGATTAATTAACACATAATACATCAACGACTCGTGGAAACCAAGATGAAACAGGACTTCAGATACAGCCATGTTAGCGGCTCTATGAGGCCGTGCCACACACGGCAGTGCTTTAAGTTTAATGCTAATGTCAGTTCGTATGCTGGTGCTTAGCAGGCGTGTTTTCCATGTTCACCACCTTTGTTTAGAAAATATTAACTATGTTAACATTTAATTATCTATTTATATTTCCAACATGGAATAAAAAAACAACAACAACAACATATAGATAAGGAGAACACACAAAACAAGATTAACAGTGTTTGAAAAGGAGTAGAAAGAAGTGTTAACTTATAAATTCCTAGCCTTTTCTCACTGAAAGAGAAGCTGATGGGACTGCCATTAATTTTTCAGTTTTGACCCGATAGTGTTGATAGCGGAGAAGTCAGATAATCATCCTGTGGGACAATTGTCTTTTCTTTTTTCTTTTTTTATTTGACTAAAGTGGTGCACCAACAAACAATCTAAATATGGTATTGAAAAATACGTCACCATCCACATTTTTTAATATTTAAACATCATCACCAAGACAATACATTATCTCCACGTTGTACCGCCTAACCATCTTCTACATCGACCTATTCATTCATGCTCCCATTTCCCCTGCCTCTCAGCGTGGCTTATGTAAGAGGGAGCCAGTGTAACGTGGGGGATGGGCTGTCAGAAAAGTTAGTGTAACCTTCAACTGGCAGGGAGTGTATCCCCGTCTCGCCCTGAAGGATGGCGGAAAGAACGATCCTCTCCTTGCACGTTCTGATGAACATCATCACCCGCTGAACCGCTGAGGCTCAAATTTATTCGATTGGCTCCCCGTGTATCTCCACTAAAACCCAACCCTTTCTGCTGGGATGATCGGACAATATAGTTTCTCTGTTGCTGGTTGGTGGCTGATGGGTGGGGGGAGGAAGATGAACAGGGCTGTCAATCATGCTTCAGCTCAAACACATTGAAAGTCATATTAGACTGTTGAACTTCATTTCAGGGCCACAGATTAAGAAAAAAAAAGTTGCTTTGATGATTTTGAACAATAATACATTAAATGTCAAATTAATGTGAGATCAACCCACAAAGGAAACCTGCTACAAGTACACAATAAAGAACATGAAACAAATCCTAGAATATAGATGATTGCACCAAGTTGCTTGTGTAGGAGAATTAATATGACGTTCCTATATTTGAACAGAGTATGCACAGTCAATGCTGCATGGTCCAGGTGCCTATGGCAGCTGACATTTGGATAATATTACTACCAGGGGAGAATGGTGCATCTGCAGCAAGGTCAAATTTAGAGGAAACATTTCCAGAAGATGCGACAGGGCTTGGCATCAGTCCTGACTTTTTTCTGTTCCTTTATAAGCAGAGTGCTCTGTGTCACCATGATGTCCCCGACTGGGACGAGCAGAATCACCGATGGGGGCCATAAATTAAAATGAGCTTCAAGGAGATGTTTGATCTTGTTCTGGTACAAAGTTTAATGTATGATTAAGGAACAGCACATCGCAGCATGTGCATACAATGAGGAACTCATCTCCAAGTCAAATTGGCCAACATATCCTTTATGCACATACTGTTTAATCTATGAAAATTTGATGGTTGGGCCAATGCATGTGTATAAAATCTAGTAATCTCTGTCTGCAAAACAGGATAGTAAGTCTCTCTGGCATGGGCAAGAAAAAAAGCTTTGGTGTGCCCAAGAGAAATAAAATTCAGCGCAGAGGGTTGAATATTTCTTTCAAAATTTGAATGTATCAATTTCAGAAATGTTTAAAAGACCGTGTAATAAAAACATAGGAATATTCAGATAAAATCGCAAAAAGCCAATTTTTAATTCAGCTGCTGAAAAGAAGGAATGAGAGACGCAGCAAGAGAAACAGACAAAATCAGACATGCAGGCCCATGTAGAGAGGCAGATCATTTCCATATCCTTCCTGCTCAACAGGTTGTGATTGAGTCTTAGTACATACTGGTTATTAGCTGTGTTATGAATATCAATTTGCTTTGCACCCTCTTCTCACTCAGGCGAGTAAAGGTCAGATCATTCAGTCCAAGAACAAACTTTGTTTCTCCATTAATGCATGCCAGCACTCACTGCAAAATAACAGGACTAGTGAGTTTCCCATGCAGTGACACGACTTAATGATGCTGTGCCAGAGACAAAAACATCCAAATAGACATAGGTTAAGATGCTGTCACCACATTTTTCACAATGTTATATGTGTATTATTTGCACTGCATGCCAGTGCACTCCTGTGTTGTGACTCAAAATAAAACCATATTTGGAGACAGAGGTGGGTCACCCAAATTAAAAGGAAAGCAAGGACTAGTGCATGCGTGTTAACTTCACCCACCAACATCTACACCATAATATTTATATGATACCAACAGGTCGTAAAATGAGACCCACAGGCCATAAACAAAGATTCAAGTGTATGAACTTGTCTCAGCGCTTTGGTGTTCAGCCGTGGTGCTTCAAAGTAGTAAAAAGGTTTTATTTATGGCTTTTGTCTTTTCATCAAACGCTCGCAAACAGCTAGTCCCTCATCCCAGAGACATGCAGAAGAGGCAGACTGAAAAACACCAACCAGTTATAGGCCCTAATACGTGTGACTGACGCGAAATATAAATTACTTTTCATCCCAAGGAGAAACGCAGCAGCATTTCAGTTCAGAAAACAGAAACTTTAATATGTCTGAAAGTTTATTTTTAGATTGCTCCGGCCTTTTATTTGTTGACAAGATTTTGCAGAGAAAATGAGGTCCATGAAGTTCGCTGCTGCCAGTGATCGTAACGAGTCCGGGAAAACATAGCCCTCTCTCCAGAGCATCTCTCTCTACACTGTAGCTCATTCCTGCATTTTCCTCTCCTTTCATTCATGCCATCATTATCAATTTATCCCACTCTCCCCCTCCGCCATTGCATTTTTCTTTCTTCTCCTTACTTTGTCTCGCTTGCTGTCCCTCTACGACTATTTGCCTTTCTGCTTTCTTCTCTGTACGAGCTCTCCTCCCCATCTGTCTTCCTTCTTCTCTGCCTCTGTGCATCTTTCATGGGCAGAAACAGTCCGTCACACATGGAAAGAGGAACAATTACACAAAGAGTCTAGGGGCCCATCCCCAGGAAAATTAGATTTTTCTTTAAAACATACCAGTGTTTCCCCAAGGTTTATTGGTTAGGGGGGTGGGGTGCTGTGGGGGTATTGTGTGCTTCAAGATGTATGGTGGAATTAATTGTACATTTTTTATTTACTTTTACACCAAACCTTACCTACAGTATATCTGTCTTGTTGAGTATTTCCTCTCTGACAGCTAAGACGGGTCAAAGCCTGTCTTCTGCATGTCACTGGGTGCAGTTGTGTCAGTGCTCTGGGCAGGACTAGCCTCCCTCCCCTCAGCAGCGGAGGAGCTATTAGCATCCTCGACACTGGTATGCCCACCAGGTTCAGGTTGGGTAGCGGCAGGTGGCGTAGAGACGTGCTTGAAAAATGCAGATATTTTGGCCTGGTTTGTACTTTGGGGTCGACTTTTGTCGATCTGGTTTTCGGAAAGTGCATACAGTTCTGTGAAGAAAGTACTGAACCCGCTCCCCTTATTTTTGTCTGCAAGAATGTACGATTTTAAATGATTTGCTGAGCTAATTTGTTCTTTTTTTAAAAAATTGACAGTTAAATGAAACTCGCTCGAATAATATAAACAAACCAAAAACTAGCTAAATATTCCATATCCTTCTTGAGATGGAATCAGTGTCAGACTGTTTATAGGTATAAATAAAACATGTGCACCCTCCAGTCTGCTATATTCGAGCGGAATGACAGCTGTCTATCATCGTCTGCTGCAGGACTAACTCTTCTAAACAACAGGAGAACTGCACTTGACTCCGTGAGCTGTAGTGAAAAATATATTCAGAATTGTACCTCGCCGATGGGTTGTCACTGGGCACACAACCAGCAGCCACTACCTGGGAACTCTGCCATTACGAAAGGATAAACGTCTTCGGACAAAGTTTGAGATAAATCCTGCAACTTTTTTAAATGGACTGGATTTATTCCTCCAAAGTTGCCACCCATTTACAAACACAATCTCACACCAATGACTGCGAGATATAATTCAAGATACTGGTCCAACCATATGGAGGGATTCTTACACAAGGACACAGCAGGACATCAAACCATCAATACTGCCATTCACAGACGACTGGCTTCAACCACTCTACCTGCTGAGCTGCAGCTGCCCCATGTTATTAAAGTTGTTGGCTAAATAACTATTTTCACGGCCACGCTACACGCTGATGGATGTTTGTGCAATAAGACCAGCAAAAACGTGGCGTGTTTGACAAGAGTGATTTCTTTCTAGAGAACAAGCAGAGCGAACCGAGGAGGCGGTGCAGAGACTGCAGGCTGACCGGCTGCATCGCTCAACAACACAATAATACTTCTGCACATTCTTAATAATGAAAAAATATTATACTGTGCAAACACAAAACGTCATAGCTGTATTCTTGCAAAACAAAAAGGGAAAACAAACTTTGTGTTCAAGTTTATCTGATCACCTTTACTACTTCACTACTGAAAGTGCAATAACTACTATCACTTTTTTTGACTCGTCTTTAACAATTAAAGTATCAGTGAACATATAACAGTTTCACACAATACAGATTGTTTCACTTTCCCTAAATTAAGCCGATGAATCATTTACTGGGTGACATTCTGTCGTTTTTACAGTTGAAATAAATGTGAATCTATTGGGAAAGTATTATATTAGTATAAATATATATATATATGTTTTCATTTAACAGATATGTTTGTCTGTGCTATAAAACTCTGAAGCTCTGTATTTCCAATAATACCATTCCCTGGATTGTCATACTGTTTATTTGTGTTGTTTTTTGTTTTTTTTGGGGGGGGGGTTAAGAGCACACTAATAAAGGGGGTTTATTAGTTTTCTTCACACACTCTGTTCCCTCCCTAGCAATCCTATTTATGGCATGCTGCTTTTCGTTCTATTTTCTATACTAGCCCTCCTCCTCCTCCTCCTCCTCCTCCTCCTCCTCCACTGCCTCCCTGTATCACCTTCTCATGCACTTCTCTGATCAGCATATGAACACACTTTTTCTGTCCTCCTCACTTCTCCTGAAGCCCTTCTCTCTCACTCCCCATCTCCTCTTTCCTCTTACTGATGAGCACATGAACACATGTCTCTCTTCTGCTTTGCTGGCTGCTGCCTCCCTCTCTCCTTGCTGCTTCAGTTCAGCCTGCAGGCAATTTTCACACAAGGCTGATTGAATTCCCCACCGTCACCCCCCCCATCCCCACCCACCCACACACACACACACACACAACACACACACACACACACACACACACACACACACACACACACACACACACACACACACACACACACACACACACACACACACACACACCATTTTTCCTTTACGTTAAAGCAAAGGGATAGAACAGGAAGGTCTACCACCACACACACTCATAGGCATGCATGTGTAAATGGACAATGACAAATGAAACACACTCCACTGAGAAATTGAGGTCGAGCTGACGTACAAACACGCAACTTCTTATATGTAGGCGAAGAGAGGGGCGCATAGAATATGCACAAGCACCTGAAATAAGACACATACTGATGCAAATGTACTGTATGCATGGAGACAAACAGTGAACTGCATACAAACTGATTCAAGAATATAAGAGATGTTCCTACGATAAACACACAGGAGCTAAAGTGTTTAGAGGTGAGGAAGATTAATAGGAAACCGCCTTAATGCATGGTATACTACATTTGATGAGAGCCGATCTGGAGGATGGGTCTGTGGGTGAGGTGGTGGATCCGGAGATGTTCTTACATGCAATTTAAACTTCAGCAAAATCAAAGATGGACAAACGCTGACCCCAAAGTGCAAACCAGGCCAAAATATCGCTACGCCACCTGCCGCCGCCGCTGCTGACCAGTCCAACCGTCCCCCTAACCAACAAACCTACGGGAAACACTGCTGTAGTATATAGCTTCACCGCTAAATGATCCGTGATGTTCTCATCAATAGATGTCCATCGAAAAGTTAAGCAGTCAGTGCTGTTAAAGGATAATCTAATTCTGCACTTAAAGCAAAATACAAGTAACCAGATGACATCATTAATAAGCGCCCGTCAAAAATCAAACAGTGGGAAACATCTTGGAAATAGTGATGGAAATATGACATCTCTGTCCTCCAGCTGAGAGACGAATAGGATGGAGGGATTATGTAATAATTGTGACAGGCCTTTTTATGATGTCTTTACAACTTCCTGCTGCGATCAAACCATAAATTTACCTTATTTGATTTGCTTGAATTACACACCAGCAGAGAACAGAGAGACCGATAAAGAGAAACATTATTCGAGCAACATGAGCTTTAAGGTCCGATTATCTCTCCGAGGACAGTAAACAACATGTATGATACAAGCAAGCAAAACCTCCATAGTCATTTCATCATATTGCCATCCAAAAAAAATCAACACACTTGAAACAGCAAACTTGAGGTATAGACAAACTATCATGCAAGAAGCCTCCACATAGAAGGACATGCACATCTAACACCTGTTGTACTGTTATTCTCACTTTGGCTGACGTTAAATGATGAAACGGTGTCAAAAGGAGAAAGGCTAACAGACCCATTTAAACAAGACGTTTCATATGGGACTGCTTACATAAAGACTAGCCATGATCCTTCTGGGGTCTCAGGAAAACGCACATATAAACACCACACACACACACACACAGTCAAAAACAACAGGAGGTTATTAATGGTTAGGTGTTGCTCCTGTTCTGCTCCAAGCACTTCACCAGCAAACCGCATCCCGCAAGGAGCCGTAATCATCACCTGCTCCCAAGCAATCATTTACAGTGGCACCAGGTGCCCAATGTCCTCTGGTCAAACTAGATCCACAATCTGGTAATAGTCTCCCACACTGTATCTTGAGTGATTTAAGACTCGGCAGCAGCGACAAACCTTAAATCTGTCGGTTTTATCATTCGGATGGAGCAGCAGACTCCTAAAAAAAAAAGGCCCTAATGGGGGAATCCAGGGGAGGGGGATCAGGTAGCTATAAATCTCGCTTCTTAGGGACCCTTAACAGAAAGCACATAACTGAGCCATGTGATGTATAAATAACTGCACCAGGGTAAATGGTATTGATATGTCCGTCAGGAAACTGGACTGGGGTGCTCCATCTCTAAAGAAAGATCGTGTGCTATAAATGGTAAGAAAGTCCAAACGAAAGAAATGAATATTGGGAAAGGACTGCAGTCTGAAGAAAACTTAATGAGAAACAAAGATGGGTGGAAATGCTAATCACAATGACAAAAATGCCATGAGCGTGGCGAGAGGGGGAAATATATCAGACAATGGTCTTAGTGCTGCATTTGATACTATTGATCATTGCATTCTATTACAAAAGGTTGAAACATTTAGATTGCATGAGAGGAACGCATTACTAATAAATTAATGATGAATCGTCCGTAAACATTAAGGTCAGTTGTGGAGTTCCACAAGGTTCTGTGCTTGGACCAATACTATTTACCTTATATATGGGTTTTTTTTAGGTAACAGAAAGAAATAATTTAATTATGTCCTTGTGAGAGGGAGAAGAACAAACTCAAGGATAATGCATTCTTCACATACTCCCAGCAAACATGCACTCCTATTAGAAAATATCATTATCAAATGCCATATGCAGAAATGTCCATGGACCAGTGAATAGAATAACATTTACATCATGGCATTAATGACATATACATGTGGAATAATAGATTCAAGAATACTTTCTTATCTGGCATTGCATTCACATTTCACTCATCAAGCAGTTGTAGACAATTTTATGCTGCTCTACCCTGAAATCGCTCGGCGTTCAAATCGATGTCCGTTAAACCGATTTGAGTGTTCATATGCTCGTGAATCCTCTCCACTAATGCTGCCCCTGCACAGATTGGAGCCTCTTGGATTAGGAGCACTGTTCAAAACAGTACACCTGCAGTGCATGGTGAGTGTATGCTCCAGGAGGCTGCTACAGGCGGATCCTCATTACGGTGACACGCTAACCTCCTGTGACTTCACAATTCACTGATAATGAACTGGACAATTTGTGCTGTGTGGTTGTCCTAGGTCATTTTTAAAACCTTTATTTATCCAGCCAAGGTTTATAGACCACTTATACTACCTTCCGGCAAGGCCGTGCTTCACACTCATACAGTTTCACACCTGGTATCTGTCAATCATAACTACAGGCCGTTACACAAAGTAACTGAGCAGCTTTACTGGCGGCGACTTCCTCAAGGACACAACCGTGATAGTTCTTCAAGCATAAGAAAGTAATTGTCATTCCGTCTGCCTCCCAAATTTAACCAAATGACCGTTTAGTTCCGATCATTTTTCTCTACCCTGAGAGCTGTCAAATTAATACTGCCGAACAATAAAGCAACGGGAGCAGATTTGACCCAACAAATAATTAGCGCTCATTACTTTTTTATTAGATTTTTTAACTTTTATGGGATGGAACAAATAGCAAAAAGGCTGGAAGAGCTAAATGACAACGAACTAAACAGAAAAAAAATGATGGAGCATTCCAACATGATTTGATGCTGCAGATTTGAACAGTCAATTGTATTATCTGTTTTCTAAACTGTGTAATCTGCAGCTTTCATCCACCTTAGGCAAAGCATGTACTAGAACGATTGAGTTACGTGATTTATTTAGTTTTTGCATGACTTTTTATTCTGTTTCCTATATTAAGAAAAATTAAGGGTGAAAGTGTACAGCCCTGTTTAAGATGCTGAAATCAAAATGATCATATATACAGCCAAAACAGGATTCTCTTTAATGTTAACAGCAGCAAACACAACAACATCTTAATGTGTGGAAACATTAAGAGATAATACCGATAGGCTTCATAAAAAAGAGTTTTCTATCTATTTTCCAGTGAAAATAATTCAAATCCATGACAATGACGATGTTTAGTGCAGTGTTGCCGCTGTGGCGACACACATTGACAAACACAAATGCAGTCAAAGTCAGAGGCAGCCTGTTCATAATTCAAACTGCAGGGCTGATTGGGGATAAAGGAAGCAGCAGATCTCACTAGAGTGGAGTGATATCAGACATCCATTAATCTTACCTCCTCTCCTGTCAGGTAGTACGCCGACAGCAACCCGCCGACGTAACGGATGTTCACCTCAAAGAGTGACGCTTCACCGTTCTGTGAACCAAGAGAGAGATCAAATTGTCAAATGTCATATTCAGCCAAGGACTCAGAGAGCGCTTAAGCAGCGCGGCGATGTTTACGGGAAATAATAATACACTGCAGTCATAGCATAACAACCGTTTATTACTTAGGTTGTGGGTTTTTCAATGTCAATGCTGTGTTTACCCTTTATGCATTTCCACGTTAGCACAGCACCACTGTTATATAAAAACCTCCCCAAAACGCAATAAAACTCTACATAACACCGCATTAAACAGCTTAGATCATAAATCAAACATCCTCAGATGTTACCAGCCTAGAGCAGTTTGTTATTGATTATTGACCATTTAAAAGGACAGCTGGCAGAACTGAAGGCTCTGCTGCCCTAGTTCAGCGACATCGTAGAGAAAATGCAGAACAGTTCAGAAGTTGGACAGTATTCTTTATCAAAAGGAGTGCCCTCTTTGTCTTTAAGGAAAGTCTATTATTTAGCACGATGTCAGTTTGGTTAGCCAGCAGCTGATTGTCAGTCTGGAACTGGAAGCCCCACAGGACCTTGGCTCTGTTCTTCTCAACCACTTTTGATGGTTGACTAGTCCATACTCAGCACAGATGTCCCTGACCACTATCCCAGCCACTCAGTGCATAGATTTTCTTTTGCAGCCTTCTTGCTACATGATGGTCACTCTGCTTCTAAGCCTCTATCCAGGTGCTCAGCTGGGTCTGCCTATCTTAGAGTCTTAGGGCGATTGCTCTGTTGAGGTCTTTGACCTGTGGTGTTGTTTCCAATGCCCTTCTGAGCTCAGCCGTTTGTGCTGTTGTGGTCTTCTTGTCTCAGGTCTTTCCCTACTTTTTTTTTTGGTTGATTTTATCATGTCTTTTGTATATCTGTGTGCTTTCTCTATCTGTGCATGAGGGCCCCTAGTAAAGGGGCCATCCAGCTGCTCTATCTACATAGATTTTCCTTTAACAAACACTGTTGTCTGTTCCTCTATAAACCTAGTAATGACAGCAGAGGTGATGTACAACCAAAGTAGTGTCTTCATTCCCGAATTTGAGATCCAAAGCGTCTGGCAGGGTGACTGAGCCCACCCTGAAATGAGCAGCCCATTCAGTAATGGCACTACGATGGCAGTGGTAAGGAATCGTGAGGATTGGGAGCGTCTATTTATCACCGGTGATGATAGGTAGCCTCCTACAGTGAGTGAGGACATGCAATGCTGACAAAGACTTTGCAAAATTAATTTTATTTCCCAGCAGAGGCCCAACAACGTACTCAGAAAACTTTGAATGACATTTCCCTTCATACCAATGCAGTAATTGATGACCGAACATCGTGTATTCGGATATAAAACAAGGATCTAATTTATAGTAAAAAGGATTTTATTGAATTTGAAATTGAATCCGACATATTTTTCAGGAGTAACTAACACATTGTTCCAGTGCAAATGGGGCAACAGCTCAGATTTGCATCTCCATTAAATCAACAAAAAAAAACAACTGAGCCCGAGGGTTCTACGAAAGCACTCAAAACAACACAACTTAAACTCACACTGACATAAATCAATGTAATGATCACATCATAAGCAAGATATCAAGACAGAGGATTAAAAGCAATGTCAACGTCCCCTCAGAGGCTGCTTTCAGATGAGTAAATACAAATGTTTGTGTTAATTTTAACTACGCTAAAGGTTAAGTGGAAAAACTGCTCAGCAGAGAGGACCCGCCTGACTAAATCTCACTGTAGAACTCATTAAATGTTTAATTTGATGATGTAATTAATTTTTATTCATTGCCCAAGTTTGACTTTTCATTAAAACAGCTGCACAGCTGTTAACTGTATGAAAACATCAGATTCATGAGGGTCAACTGAATATCTTCACTTTCTTTACTTAATTCTAAGGGAAAAACTCAAATGCATCATTTTTTTTTTCAGTTTCAATGCATGGAGTTCCTTAATATGTACCATGAAATAATGGTTCTCTGAAGCACACGCTGACAAGTATTTAACCCTCCTGTTGTGTTCCGGTCAGACCTGACCAATTTAAAAGTTTTCTCTCTGAAAGAAATGCAGTTAATTTAATCTGTTTGTTATAAGGTTCCAGGACTTTGTTCAAACGTGGAATCTGAACACACAAAATACATTTTAAGAATGATGATGATCTCAGATCAGTGAGGCCTACAGACCATAATTAGCAAATGGATGTTCAAAACTTGTAATGTTCACAAGAACTTGTTTGATAAAAAAAAAAAAGATGAAACACAACATTAGGTGATAATATATGTATTATTATGGATTTGTAATCAACTGAAAGGGAGCGGTCATTTTAGACCGGGAACATCAAACTAGTTAACAAGAAACAAACACAACAGGAGGGTTGATATATGCATGACACTAACAGAAACATTAGCATGTTAATAATTCTAAATGATGCAATTGTTGTGCAGGGGGAGCCACGGCAGGGAAAAATAATTAATGTGTGTAATGACTCACTGGGCACATTCTTGTTGTACCTTGTTGGTGTTCTGCTTCACCAGCAACGTGCAATGTTGCCGACTGTGTTTGATGCTGGTTTCTCTGTTAATGTCTATTCAACAGACATGGCAAAGTCTGCCATCGGACTCGGCCCACATTTTGCTTGGGACACGATCCTGATTGGCTTGGCTGCCGTGCTGCTGTGTGCCAAGGAGCTGACTAGACTGTTGCCCAGTGATGTGTCCTGCTCAGACACTAATGTAATGATTTAACACGAATAAAGAGGCATCATTGTCATGGGCAGATGGTTCTCAGCGTTGCCTCAGTCCAGGATTTCAACTGGTTCCTACATTTCAAAGTCAGATTCGACTAACGTGACAGACAAAATGACCGGATGAGCCAAGGATGAAAATTAAGCAGATGATTGCCTCTCCTACCAGAGCCAGTGATTCACACTCGCTGCCTGTGATTTTACTTCACATTGCTAATTAACATGGAGAAATCATAAAAGGGATCAATTAGATCCAACTACTCTAATCTCTCTCAGTCTAGCATGCTGCCCACCCCGAGCTGCTGCCTCTGCTGAAAGGCCTCTCGTCTACACCCAGCTACTTTCAGGGCAGGAAGGTGTGGTTGCTTCTTTTTATTTTGAACATTTATGATGGTCTTGATTATTGTCCAAGCTGTGAGAGCAGCCTCTGACATTCGCATTGATGACCGCTAACCTCTGGAGCATGCTAAAAAGCCTTTCTTTGGTGGAAAAGGGAGCTTTTTTTCTTCCTGCCAATAAAAAGAAGACTTAACAAATGATGAGCCAACACAGCTGTCATCAAATTAGCTGTAAAGAGTGAGCGATAAGAACATTATAAAATAGTTTGATCAAAGTTTAGAGAGAATGGCTAACAAAGCTACAGAGGGTGGTACAAAATGTTCAGTACTTGACAAGATTTCAAGTTTTAGATAATATGGAAACATGAGATTAATTATCTTGTTTTAAAAGTCATTAAGTTATTTAATAGTTTTTAGGTTATCTAGCCCGCCTATTACTTGACTGGAGGCAACTTTTTAAAGATTTCTTGACAAGTAAAATTATCTTGCTGCATGAACGGATAATTTCACTAGTATTAAGCCATTTTCTCCTCAAATTCAGTGTTTATTTATTGTATTTTAGCGACTACATAATTTTGTTTATGGATATTTACATTTTCAAGATCGGTCTGAGAATTATACAATTGTTGTAAAAGAGGCTTGTATGATTTTTCAATTACAGTCACTGTTGGAGAGTAGTGAACTTTAATTGAACTATTAGTTAAACTACATTTTGCAGTCCCTTGCCAGGAGTTCAACTACATTCATATTTGCACAATAGCTGGAGAAGTTAAATTATTTTCTGCAATTTTTGTGTAGTCAAGTACTGAAACTACAAAGCACATCGAAATAAAGGTGATTTATTTTTTAATTCTATTATTGTTTCTTGACTACAAATGAAGCCCCTTTTACCGGCCCAGACCTCCTTTTTTTTTCCATCCTCACTTTTGAAGTCCGGCATCACAAATTACAAAATTGAGAAGAAAACAAGTCCATTATTTCAGACAGTGCTGTGTTACAGTCGTTCACATTGTCTGAAAAGGTGCGAGTTGAATAATTTATTCTTCACTGTTGCAGTTATACTCAGATAATAGAAAATCTGTTCCTCGTCTTGTCGGTTTTGTCCATGAGAAAAGCCCAGATGGAATTGTTTTGTTGAGGACAGGTTTAGATCTCTGCTGTATTCCAGGAAGCCAGATGGTCAGATCACCTGCAGTTTGCCGGGGTTTGGATCTGAATTTGTGAAAATAATCTAAAATTTATTAGGTGCCAATTAGTCAAAAGTATTGATTATTGCTATTTATCAAAAATGTTAAGAAAAGTTATTCCATGCTATTTTAGATGTTAAATGGTTGAGTAATTCTGATTGGTGCATTTCCACCACCTGTATATGATGGACATTCTAAAGGGAACATCTTGCTATAAAAGGGCACATCTTGCTATAAACTCATATGAGTGGCATATTTCTAGGTCATATTAGTTTGATATGAATGCTATTTTGGAATCATTTCATATCACATATACGCTGTTAATTTGATCATTTTCTTTTCGAAGCAGTTTGAGGGTTTTTTTCTTTCTTCTACTGTGAAGTAATTGGTTTGCTAAATTAGCTTGCAAAGCTAAAAGGAGACTCTGCAACATTTTCATTTCATTGGCATTTTCCGAGAGACTAACGATCCCATTTCAATGACACGTTAAATAAATAATTTACTAATGGAAGAGTTTGTGTTGCCTTCAGTGAGAAACTGCGTTTAATTTTTCAGAAACAATCAACACATCAGGGAGTCGTGTCTCTTTTTTTTCTTCTCCAAGGCCTTTATTCATTGCACTAGTTTGAAATGTGAAGTGACTCTTTATGATTTTTCAAATAGCTTTTTAATCGACAGACAATACGTGGTAATGGCTACCAGTCATGATACATTAAGTTCTTTTTCTTACACTTGAGTGCTTCACTATTGTTGCATTCCCATGTTGCATCCGTACAAATAGGGGTTAGCTGCCTATTCCCATCACACCAATAAATGCTGATTAAATGGTCCGAACTGAGAGGCATTAATTGTTGGCTAATGGTTTGAATCTCATCAGGTATGATTTACATTTATTTGATGACACTTATCTTTTAAAATCTGGTGGTTAATCAGCGACAAACGTCTTCTTAAACATCAAACAGAGACATCCGCAGGAGACAGAGGAAGTGCTACATATCATAAATATTTCCTCTGAATGCATGACATTACTGGTGAATAATTAATCAAATATGCCCGGTGATAAATTATAGCTGAATTACAAGCCGAATCGCCATGCCTTCATCTTTTCCACTTACATGCTCTTCATCCCGCAATGTTTGAATCTCTATCAGTCTATTTTCAGAGCCCTCCTCCATCTTTTGATGCTCTCTCTATGCATAGATACACACAAATGCAGGTAATGCAAAAGCAGCATTCTGTATACAGGTCCCAGCTCTCTCAAGGCAGATGCAGCAGCTCCCCACCGAGTCCTTCTATGATGATGGAATCCCGGGAGTCTTTGCTATGCTCTCACACTGACATTATTATTTAACTGCTACGGTCCATCTTCCCTCCCCCTGACACAGTGTGTAACCGTCTGCCTCTGTTTCCCATCATATGCCTCCCGTTGCGTTTGGCTTTGCTGACTGAGCCACATCCTTTACTTTGTATCAGTGGCACCTGAGGCCACTCGCTCCCAAACTGCCGACAAGAAAAAAGAGGCACCTGAGCAGCCTGATGTTCCACTGTGTCGATGTTAATATATTAAAAGCTGGAGTGCGTACAAGAGGTCAAAAGGGTGAGCTAATTGGTGCATCAATCATAAACATTTCTGTTTCAGTATTCCTGTCGTCATATGATTTCAGTGGAGAATAAAGCTTAATAATAGATCATACTGTGTCCTGATTTCAAGTAACCCTGTTTGGGCTGTATCTATTCCCATTATAAATTAATCTCTAGCTATTTTTCCCCGTTGGTCAAATAATAATTTAAAGCTATCACTCATTTTAGAGTGTCCAAGGTGAGGTTTCCAAATAGTTTTTTTTCTCAAGCAAAAACTCAAAAAATATTTCCATTACAATAATAACTTAAAATCTTGCTGAGCAATTATCTGCCAATTAACAATTATGTCAGCATTAATGTGTTTCTGTGAAATGATCCACCCACACAGGCATCACCGTGACAACATAGCCAATGGTCTCACACATCCTTCAGACACGGAGCAAAATTGGCATTTATCATGGGTCATGTTTCTTGCCACTTGATCAATGAACATCCTCCGTCAACTCCTCTGTTAGAGCTAGAAGGAGAGTCTGGACAGAGGAAAATATCTGCTAAATGCTCCTCTCTGTTCAATCACTGATCTCTGACTGCTGTGCAGGGAGTGTGTGGTCAGAGCCTTTTTCCTTAAAACAGCTGCATGTCGCCTGGCTAGAAAAGTGAAGTGAATCAGTACCGTAAAGTTGTGCCATGAAACCAACACAAACAACATAAAGTCATTAAAATGTCCCGTATACCTGAGGGGAACTACGGAGTCAGGAAATCATTCTCTGCAGGTTCATCCATACGAGTTACTGTTTTGAAAGTAAACATTTGATCAATAAAACATCGTTTATAGCAGCTTTATGTACACTTTATCAGCTGATTCTGTCCATTTACGATATTTTATCAGATTTTATGGTGCAACTCTGTAGCTTGTCATTAATATCTTAGCCTCAAGGTCAACAAACTATATTGAGGGCATTTTTTACACAAACACATGAAGTCATTCGTTGATATTTCAGATTTGTGTTTACTTGTAGAGGAACTCGGCAGCTCTCTGTCTGCTAATCATGTCCACATTGTAGTAGTAATACTGTCAGGTCTGCATTTGTGTGCACTAATGAGTACACAGGGTCAAAGTTCACGAATGATTGAAAACTTGTTAGTAAACGTCTATAATGATGAACCAACCACACAATGTATTTTTTTGGTCTCCACATCCGGAGACAGAATGTCAGTTCAGCTTGACCTAAAGTCAGGGGCACGGCGACTTCACTGAAGCATCTCCCGGGATCGTGAATGACACCATTTTTCCTTAGACTCCTGCATGACCGGGAGCGGGTTGGGTCTCGTTTACCATGGACACGAGGTCATTCGGAGTCAACAAAACAGCTCTGCAGAGATAAACAACAAACTCGCTCCAGGTCTTTCTTGTCATGAACTGATGTCACTTTAGCTTGTCCTCAATGTGAGCCTACATTTAGAAAACAGCTTATTAACAAGCGCTTAAAAACAGGCCCATCTCAAAGCTTTATGATAATAAATATAGATGAGAATGGCCAAACACTGTATATATGCTTCAGCCATTTAAAAAAAGTATCCCAGTCAAAAACCAAGCTGGCTTTGGAGACTCCTGGCTCAGCGAAAACATGGCGTCATCGCATGTGAAGGAGGTGCAGAGTTCGTCTTTCTGTTCATTTTGTACACTTTATGTTACTCTCACTTATAACCGCTTCAGTCCGAAAGTCATTAAATGCCGCCAAAGATCAATACAGGAGGAAATGCTTACTAGCCACCTCTGTGACCTGCTAAACACAATGTCTCCCAAACACACAGAGGCTCTGCTCCACCATCAGCTTCTCTCTGCTCTTTGTGATCATATTTAAAGGGGAGCTTCAAGAAGTTTTCAGCAACACTCTTCTGTAGCATGTCTGAAGGCTCCCTGTATTTCTCTCTCGCTTAGGAAAATCACTAAATAGATTATTGTAATTCTCAGTGTAGAATGCTTTGGGATGCTAAATTAAATTCCATAGACTAATTCCTTACTATCTCTGTCCCCTGACTAACACTCCCCTTTTGATTTTCTCCTCTTGTTATCCCCCTTTCCCATTTCTAATTTTATCATCTCAAATAAATTTACTTTCACTTCTATCTATTTCCAACTTTTTGGAAGCTCATATAGTTGGAATATTTGGAAACACATTATGTAGATTATGGCTATACTTTATTTATACGATTTATTTATATTTCAAGATTCACCAACTTCATCCCTCATCAACTTCAGCAGGGTCATCAGCCACCACCACCACCAGTGTCTGGACATCAAGGGGGGATATATATCTTGCTGCTGCTCAGGACCTTTGATCTCAATCTCCCTGAAGAGTCTAAGCGCCAAAGACCTTCTGACAGCAAAGACTTTCTGACATACTAATTATCACATATCATTTGGTGTAATAAACATTCTTATTTACTTCATCTCTCCTGATTGAACTGTTGTTTTCGCTGTCCCTGCTTTTCATCAAAAAATGTGATTTGCATGTATTTTTACACTTTATATATCGACTATATCCAAACAAAGAGATTAAACAAATAAAAATAATAAGCTGCCATCGTGAAAATAAGTAAAATATTCTGAAAGTTTGGTTGCTCACAATATTTTGGGATAAAAACATAAGCATGAACTTTATATTTGCCAAAGGCACATGCGAAGTTGAACTCAAGTTGAACAATTTGCATGCAGAAAATAGTTACCAATACATTTCCCTACATTGCCATAGGTGTTATGCATGTGTGTCAAGGTTCGCCACACACAGTGTATTGTTAGATACTGCTGTCTATCTCCTCTCCCAAGTCTACTTTCACCAGACTTCGACTCCTCTGTGAAAGGAGTGTGTCTAGTGTGTATCTGCACACTTTCTGTCCTCTGGGCGCAGCATCCTGTTGAGATTGTGCAGAGTAACAGCAGTAGGAAAAAGCAAAAGAACGTCTGCTTTTTATGCATTTCTTCTGTTATGGTCAAACTAGACAGGACAATTTGCTAGAATCATTTTTTTTTTGCTTGTTTTTTCTTCAAAGATGGGGTTTAGGAGAACGGACAAGGTCAGAATTCAGTAATATCCAAATCAGAAGATGATTTATTTCTGGCAAGATAAAGAAAAGATTAATGTGAGCAGCCTCTGAGAAATGTATCTGCACTCATTCTACCAAGAAGTCATCTGGATTATAACAGCATATTCTCAATCAGATGCTTTGGTCTGTACATAGAAAGCAGACAGAATTGCTGCTCTTTTTGTTCTGCGATGTTGCAGGGAGATATGTGCTCCTGACAATTTTTGACTTCCACCACAGTTTCAAGAAAATCCAACATTATTCTGCTACTGACAGGCCTCCTACTGAGCTTTGCTTCATATATCAACACTGTCAAGCTCACTGCCAGCGACCACAGCACCAGTAAGTGCAGGGAAAAAACCCATAACAAAAAAAAAACAAAAAAGTCAGCCTGTGCGCCTGGATTTAGTCATAGCTGTGCTTTGAGCTGAATACTAAAACATACAACATCTAACTACAAGTCTAATGCTAATGCTCAAAATGACACAGTGCAAGTTTAATACTGATATTTAGCACATACAATGTTGACCATGTTCTAGCATGTTAGCATTCTAACATTAGCTAATTAGTATTAACACAAGGTAAAGCTAAGGATGATGGGATGTAATTGGATGTTTAAGTATTTGGTCATAAACAAAGGAATCAGACAAATTAAAGTCTGTACAAAATTCCATTGCAATCCAGGCAATATTTGTTGCTACATTTAACTCAAAACCACAAATGTGAAGCTCATCATAGAGAGAAAGTCAGATGATCAACAATGTAATTAGGATCTATCCTAAAAACCTCACGGCAATACATGCAATAATGGTTTAGATCAGTCCTGACCAAAGTTGTGCACCAACCAACAGCTGCTAATGTGACAAAAACTGTGTACAACTGACACAAAAAAAAATGTTTTTACTGCACTAACATAAATGCAGAGGTCAGTATCTTCCATGACTCAATGAATAGCCGTACCCGGTTCTGTGAGATTGCTTTCTGGTCTGAACTGACAACACGTTTCACGTCACTGTCTCCATCTTCGCCTCCCTAACCCGATGCTTCAGAAAGCATATGAAATCCATTCATTCCCACTCCGTCTCTCTGTTTACTGACATTTTGCTTACACATGCCAACATCAGCATTCGCAAAAGGCTCCAATGTCACCCACAAGACTTCACGCCCAGCTAAGTGTCATCTGAGATGTGGAATTATAGGCCTGATTGTGCTAATTATCCAGTCACTCTGTCGTTCTGGTTTGGCTCTGGAGATTTTCACAGTGGTGCATCTGGATTTATTTCCAGTGCATCCTGCTAGTTATGCTGAAGAGGCTTCATGGGAACCATCAACAAATGCGCAGGGGTTCAATTTAATCTCTGAACAGCAACGCTTTTAAAAGTCGCAATAGATGAGATACACTGAGAAAGATGTGCAAGCTTCTGTACAACATCCCTCAGTCTGACAGGACTACACAAGAACCCACAGGATGCAGCCACGTTACCTGCACTTCTATTATTGTCTCTGTAGGGTAGCATCACATAGTAGACTGAAAACTCAAATTAAACTACATGGTTAGATTTTTCTACTGAAAATGCAACAAAAGCAAAGCCTCTGAGTCCCATGATGCACCTGGGCTCTATAGCCTCCATGCTAAACCATTCTGTGTCATCAAGATGAAAAAACTTAACCCATAAATTATGCTAAAACCAGTAAAGGCTGCAACCAACTATTATCTTCATAGACTAATTTGTCTATCTGCACAATTAAAAAGTTTGATCGGTTCATTTTTAAAAATACAACAAATACAATCTCTTGTCTATCATCTGTTTATTCTACACAGTGATTAACCCATAAGCCTTGTTGAGTGACTGCCTGTCAGCAGCTAAACTGCTGCAATTTCAATCTTTAAATGAAGTGTTCACCGCCTTGAACTCTCAAGCAGCCCGTAATTGCAGTCTGTAATGTTGTGCAATAGTAATAATGGTCTGAATGGTAATGTATTTTATGTATTTCCTCATTCTTATAATAAGTTGCTGGATTAGTCCTCCAAGGACCCTTGAGTGAATCATCCCCAAAGGTATATGATCTCACCCTCAGTGGATGTTCTCTACTGGGTTTTTTCCTCTTCAAAACCAATAAAACCTCCATGACATGAATTTGGAGAGCAAATACCGACATTGAATGAATGCAAAATAACACTCAAACCTTATAACCCCTTTGTGTAACCCCACCATCAATACACCTATCACACCCCTCTTTTCTTTTTGATATTTCAGTAAGATAACTCGCGAGTTTTAAACATGTATTATCACAACAAAACATACAATACTTTGGGTTTGGTGTCTTGGCTCCAACCTTAATCACTCCCTGCAGATATGAGGCATTGGGGAGTGATGAGCAAACGTCATGATCCCCCTATAACCCTATAACTGGAGCCCACAGGTGGATGCTGGGGGTGTGGTGGTGGTGGTGGTAGGGCTGAAAGTGCAGACAGCAGAATTGACAAGCAGAGGGAGGGATGGGAAACTGTTGCAGCTTAAATAGTCCGCCAATTGGGAGGGTGTGTTAGATGAGGTTTGAGGAGAATGAGGCCTGTCGTGTGAATATTGTGTGTACGCAGTGCAGCTCGAGTCGTCTTCCTGGACTAGCTCCCAGGCTTCGCTTCACTTTAAACCCCGACAGGCAATCTGACCGCACTTAGCATTTAAAATACGAGAGAATGATTAAAAATACATGAGAGCCTGAAAAGACAGAAGTTTTTAATGACACCGTAATCTAGCAAATGTCCTGCTGATGGGAGAAAAGTGCTAAACCAGACACCAACTGATGTGGACGGAGTCGAAATAACAGTTACCGAAAGAGGAGAGGAGGAGGGGGGAGGTCACAGGAGTAATAAAAGGCGGGTGGCAACATGAGGGACTTTAATCCAATATTAAAGTCCTCATTAATCCTTCTTCATTTGTCTCTCCTAAATGAGAAAAAGGTCTGATGTACTGCCTGATGAGCAGCTCTTGGCCACAACTTAAAGACATAGAGTATTGACTAAACGGTTAATGAAAGATCCTTATAGTAGAGGAATATATGGAACCTTGAGTCGTCTACACAAAACTACTGGAGAGATATTTTAGCCAAATCCCCGTCAGACTTGAGAGCCTCCATTATGCTAACTGCACCAATGCCACTTACATATTCAAGCTTCAAGCTGGAACAACAGCTTGTGGGAAAATATGGCCGAAGCTACCATTGGCAGAATCATTCCAATGATTCCCACGGATGGACAGTGAAGGAATGCATTACCTGATTTGGAGGATATAGATTATTTATTATTCCAACAATTCATTTCTACTTAATCTTCCAGCATATTTTGAGGTTTACAGGCAAACTACTTTAATCTTCAGACATTGTTTTTATCTTCAGTTTTCTTTTCCCATTAAGGCCCATTTATGCTCTACGCTAACAATGGATACGGAGAAGGATGTAATCGGACCCGTTTTCCTAGAGCTTACGGATACGGACGAGATGGACGAAACGGAGAAAAATGGTCGAGGGCTACAGCTCAAGCAAGGCACGAACAAACATGAATTCAGAATCCAGCAATGTGTGAAAACTGATCGCTGTGAGCAGCGGCCGATGTCTGAGCTTCCTGGAGACAAAACCGAAACCTGCAGCGAACACTGTCACATCTGTACCACAGCAGTGCAAGTCTTTGTGTTTCACTGTTAACAGAGCACATGACCGGCTGTCATTATGTGTCGAGTTCTGGATGTCACACCTGAAAGGGTGAATTTCACAAGCTGCTTTTCGGTGTGACTGCATCTGGTGACACTGTAGGATGTGTGCATGACAATCCATGGGTGTCCATGCGCTTCTCCCTTTTTCTTGTGTCTTTCTATACAACAGACAGGATGTGTGATATAAACACAACACCAGACTACAAAACAAAACCAAGACATTCTGAGAAAGTTTTCTTTTTTATTATTTTTTTTTTATTCTTACTTTACTAAGAGGTATTTTCAGCTGATTGTGATTCTTTGAAGCACACTGCAGTCAAGTGGATTAGAGTGAGAATCATGACTTGCATTAAAAGATCAAACAAAGTTGTAAATAAATGAAGATTATTATTAACTGTTTTTGTAGTTTTACTGTTGCGCACCTTATCCACTACCTCTTGAGTATATTGATAAAAATACTTTAAAATTCCCAGAAGACTTGAAGAAAAATTAAGGAAACAAGGGATTGTCTGATGGGATTTCTTGTGCACAACTATGGGTAAACACTGACCCAAACACAAACAGTATTTAGCATCCTACCTGAAGACATTAGAAAAGCAATGATTCATGAATAGTGTTGTACTCAAGAAGTAAAAGTACTGCAATAATAGAAAATGAAGCTTTGCTGGTGGAGTAGCTCTACAAACTACACTGTGCATATAAAACTTATTTTAATCGTCCAATTATAATATAAACTTTAAAATACTATGTACGCTCTACATAATTAGAACACTATTGACTCCATTGTTCCATTACTTGCTCTTAAATTGCATGCATTTCCTTAAGTGGTATTATGATAAAATTAGGGCATCAGAAAATGTCCTTAGGCTCTTGGCAAGGCTAGTGAATCAGTCCCAAGAGCGTCTGACAGTCTGTGTGATGAGAAACTGAGTTATGTTTTCTGAGGCAGACATGTTCAGTGCTGTAGATGCACAAACTGCACCAGTCACCGACCCCTCGTCTCTCTCCCCTTTTCAACCGGATCAGTCACGATTCTTATTTACCAAGCTGGCAAAAAAAAAAGCTGCCATATCAAATTCAGAAATGTGCCTGTATAAGTATGCTTGTCTAACTGGCTCATTCAGATAAGATGACAGGAGCTCACTCTTACCCACAGCCCAGAGATGAGGTCATTAGATTTTAAAACGATCTGGCGTCTAATCACATCTCTCTAGACGGAAAACCGCCGCTCCACCAGAACATGCAGATCATTTGCCCTGGAAGTATTTGGAAAATCAACCTGAATTGTCACCCATGACAAAGAGTGTTTGTTGTCTTTATGACTGGTGACAGTGCGACTGGCTGCTGCCATTACTGGATGTCTTCGCTTACATTATAAAGGCTATCACAGCCAGCAGCTACGGCTCCTCTCAAAGTTGCCATTCATCTGCATCCACTGGGAGAGACTATAGGCCACAGGGAGACAGATTAAAAAAAAACTGTGTGTGTGTGTGTGTGTGTGTGTGTGTGTGTGTGTGTGTGTGTGTGTCATGCCTCTCTCCCTTTGCCTTTCACAATGCATATGAATTTGTGGGAATAGGAGCACTGATTGTTTCATTTGATGCGTAGGTCAAATTGATGCTCACTGATCATTCATTTATGACCTTAAAACTGTCAGTGATTACGATGTGCTGGGATCCACAAGATGAAAACACATGACAAACACACTTGGTGTGTTTAAGGCCCAACTGTAAAATTCTGTCTGCTTCCTAGTAGAGTAAATACTGTAATATTGGCTTGATAGCATCTATCTCTCACACAAGCGTGAGCTGTTTGTTTGACACACGTGTTAAATGAAAAATGTGTTTTCTTAGAGAGGAACCTGACAAAAACTACGATTTTTAAATGCTAATTAAGACCCATTTTGTCAGCAGTGAAATATTTTCAGTTGAGACATCTGACACCCTGTCATTGCCGTCGTGGAATGGTGTAATTAATGCCTACAGTGTAGTAGTCAATATGACACAGTCGTGATTCTAAGCATTTTATTAAGTATTAAGTATAAGTGATGGAAAACACGACTGTGAGATGTCCCAGAAATTACCTCTACCTCTTATTAAACGTACAAAACCACAGACAAACTGGCCTATAGACTCCTCTGTTAGCTGCAAACCGCACACAAAAAAAGCTGTCCTGGTGTTCTCTCTCAGGCTTCCCCTCAGTACCAACATGATATCAGCACTGGCAATGCTCAGTCCTGACCCCTCCCTGCTTCTTGTTCTTTTATTTATCACATTTTCTGCCCCAGAGAGAAGCAGAGAATCCCATCAGTCTGTAACATGCCGTGGCTGGTGGCCACACAGGAAGCTTTTGATTCCCGCTGGAGTGTCCCAGGCTTTGGAAAAGTGTCAAACTGGTGGACACAATGCTGGTGTAAAAGCACAATAATGCTGCTTTAAATCCATCCAGCACGCGAGGCTGCTGGGACCTTTTTGTTGACGTAATGGTTGCCCATGAGTTGAACTGAGACTTCAAAGTATCTCCAACCTAAAGAGACAATCATAAAAGTAAAAACTATCCGACTAGAATGAGAATAAAAATGAGATTCTTACAGAGTTCAGCTCCAGGTTGGTCTTCACCCACTCCTTGGCGTCGTTATATTCGTCCATCAGTCCCATAATGTATAGCGTGTCCAGGGAGTCAATGATGGAGGCTCCTCTCAGGCCACCTGCAAAATGCATAAGAGAACTGAGTTACAGCTTATTCCAACAGAGTCAAGTCGCTCAGGAAAATTTTTTTTTTAAACTCCAAAAATAATTTATTTCAACTCGCCCGATTAAGTATTCATAACACCTAAAAGATGGTTTATTGCCAACAATCTCTGGAGATGAAAAATGAAGCCACACACACACACACACACACACACACACACACACACACACACACACACACACACACACACACACACACACACACACACACACACACACACACACACACACACACACACACTGCAGCTCCTCAAGTGGCCACTAAAGGCTTTCTCAAAGAGCGAGCTTATCCCTCCGATAGACCTTACAGAGGAAATAAACATGTTTACACCCTGGTCCAAAAACAGTTCTGGTCTCAAAAGCTAATTTCTCCTTTAACTTGCTTTGGTTTTAGTGTCTGGTTGTGTAGCTTGAGAATTTTTATGGGTTCTCATTCTTTTTTATTACATATTTAACATTTTGGTTAGCACTGGAGCAGAGAATGTTTCCCTTTTGTCATGTTTTGTCCTGCATGGTCTGTTGTCTGTGTCAACGGATGCTTTGGACTCTTAAAATGCAAACCAAATCCAACCTGAAACTACGGATGGTGGATTTGTATGTAACTCACGTGTTTGAATTATATTAAGATCGAAAGTTATGCTCAATTAAGGTTTTTGCCACTTTGAGTGACAAGCAACCAATGAATGACAAGGAATCAGGAGAAACTGCTAAGTGTCTAATTAGTCTTAAAATGACTTAAGGCTGTTTTGTCAAATTTGCAAACTGATTAAGAGCAAACACCTTGTTTTTTTTATGTTAAAAGTGATGCTCAGCTAAGGTATAAAGAAGCAGTTAAAGAGCCCACCCAGATGGTGTTTCCTTTGTAGAAAATGTTCCTAACAGACCAGATTTAGATTATATATGTCAAACTTTGGAGAATCTTTGACTTATAAAAGGAAAGAAAGCAATAAGTACAGTAAATAGCTGATATTCCATTAGACGCTTGACTGTTTTGTTATTCAAAGGTAGATAAGTGCTCAGATTTAACCCCAAACCTTTAATTTTGAAATCAGCAACAGTGACTAGAAAGCATCTGTGATTAAAAAAAAAAAAGAAGTAAAACATTAAAGCCCCTCACAGGCTGATCTTCTCTAATTGCTGCAGTGATACTGAATGATAAAACTGAGACGGCTTTGTGTTGACCAGATAAAAAGCATCTCCTCGGGGAGATTAAAAGCATCAGCCACAAAGCATCAGTCACTGTAAGATGAAAGTGAAGCCATTCAGGAATCAACCACCGGAGCAAAAGTGATATGTTGCATTTAGCAGCTGCTCCTCCATTAAAATCTGTCTATGTTCCCTTTGTTAACTCACTATTTAAAATCTGTCTTTGTGTGTGCACTTACTCCGTGTGCATGAGTGTCTCTCTTTATGAATCTCATTTAAAGCTATTCATTTCTTTTCACAAACTAAATGAGAAATGCTAAGGGCTGTTTACTCCATCCTGGTGGCTTTATGAGAAATTGCATTGGCTGTTTTCATTCTCATTTGATCAGATATTATGCAAATGCAGCTGTACCTCACAGACAGTTTGGCACAAAGGAAAACATAAATATTATCCTTAATGAATTACTTTTAAACAGGGTTGAAAGGCAAATTGTCGTTTGGAAGTTTAATATCAAGAAACTGTGACTAAAGAGACTGTGAATCAAATGGCTTGGGAGATTATATTTGGTTTAAAAGAGAGAGGCGATGAAAAAACGTGACGTTCATTCCTGAGAACCACCTAGTTTACAGTAGATTAGACTAGACAGAGTTATTGTCAGTATATGCAAATGGGAACTGAACCACACAAGTCTCTTTTGCAGTATCTTCAGGGGTATTTTACTAGAGCTGCAGCTGAGTAAAGTAACGAAATAAAACTTTATTTATATAGCTCTTTTTAAAAGACGCAGTTATAAAGTGCGGTACACATTTAAGAGTAGAGGGAAACAAATCAGTGCATAAATAAATTATAACAACGACAAATAAGCAACACTGAGACAAAAAAAATGTTAACACACAAAGAAACACAGGATAAAATGTACAACCCCCAGGGATACAGCACACACACACAAAAACATCCATTCATTCATTTTCTGTAACCGCTTATCCTGTGTAGGGTCTCGGGGGGGGGGGGGTATGCATACATACACACCCACATATGCACTCATACAGTACATATACACACACTGCCTATTATTGAGCTATAAAAAAATGCTCGCCTAGAGATGAGATTTTAAAAGCCATTTAAAAAAAGTACAGATTTTCAAGTGCTTCTGACAGATAGGGGAAGACTGGGGCGAAAACAGCAAAGGCACGGCCACCTTTTGTTGTGAAATTAGTGCAGGGAACGAGTAAGAGTCCAAGATTTGAAGAAAGTAGTGGCGGAGAATTCCAATGAGGAACCAGAAGGTCATGAAATGCAACTGGGGGCGAGGTTGTGCAATGCTTTAAATATAATAACCAGGACTTATAATTGAATTCTGAATTTTATCAGAAGCCAATGTAAGTACAAGGGTAATGTGGGAATGACTATATTTCTGGTTAGTAACCTGGCAGCTGAATTTTGAGCTAACTTTACAATGGGTTCAGCCTCTGAGGACTTTAACTCTTCATTCCATATCCACGGCTGTTTGTATAGGACTTATAGCTGCCTTTACGTGAAATTAAAACTCTCACCACCACTGACCTTTCACCTCATCGTCACGGCTTTATGGATTAGCAAATGAGGTCAGCCAGGATGCCAAAGTGCAGCAGCGATCAATGACTTGACTGGCTTGACTGAATGATGGACGCCAGACGCTTCGGCCATAAATCCGGTCGAATTAATAGCATCAGAGGCAGAGAAACACTGTTTGAAGCTTATTTATGACACCTGGCAAATCACTTGTGAAGCCACGTTGTTACTAGAAAGTCATTCCTGTCATTAGCTTATTATCAGCTTGATACAGTGCCAAGCTTATAGTCCTAACTAAGATGCTGCCCCATGGCTTTGAATATTTACCACACATCCACACCCTTTGAACACTTAAATGCCGTGGTTTGCCTTCTGCCAGTTCATCTCATACTGTCAACAAGAGGGCAGCGCTAGCCTTTAGCAAGTCACACAAAGTCGACACAACTCCAGAGGACCATATGCCGAGGCTGTGGACCGTGTCCTAGAATGTACTGTATGTATCAGACGTATGCTGGTGCATCATATCAACAAGATTTTCCCGCTTCTGCTTAAAGTACAAAGGAAGTTAATCGTGTAACTTAAACTTTGGATCTATTGTTATGCGAAAGGCTTTTTTTAAAGTTTGCTTTTTGAGCAACTTGATCGTTATTCAGTAACAAATAGTGTTGGCAACAATTGAGAGAAGGGGTGTAGTAAGTAGTCATCTAAAGCAATTTGCTAGTCCAACCCCTGATGTGGCTCTCTGTGGCTGCAGGCAAAGCAGCCATGTGTGGAAAATTCCTATTGAAAACATTATCAAAGCTAAGATGATTGATTGACTGCGAGGAAGGATGGAGCAGATCAATCCATCATGGTGTTCTCCTTGAGCTTCTAAGGTCTAAGACCTTATTTATGTGGTCTGTTGAAGGAGGCCTGAGGGATCCTCTGAAGACAGGAGCAAAAGGTGTGTTTTGGTGTATTTATAGATACTGGTTAACATGAACATACTGCCATGCTTTAGGCTATTTCTCAATTTGCATTGTTATATATTCCAATATCCTTTCAAATGCATCTAGTGTAATATTTCATTCAAAACATGCACCATACGCAATCTTTATTTGCACACTGGAGTTGCATCAGATAAAGACTTAACCAATAAAATGAAATAGAAGACCCACGATTTATTGCAAAAACAATGCATCAGTGTTGGATTTGTTAAACATTTTCTCAGCTTACAGCCTTTTAATAAAGCTACTTATTAAAGATGTAGGAATTAGAAAGTAAATGGATATGTCTCAAATACTGCACAGGTAGCATCTGGCTATAAATAATGACAAACCATCCACAGAACTGGGCAAAGCAAAAAGCAAGATCCCATAGGAGCCCAGGCTCACAGCATGGCAAAAGGTTTGGATCATTCAAATACTTGTAAATATAATAGGAAATTTGCAGCATTATATCAGCAGAGGCAGGTCCTGCATGATTAAATAACTGATGATTAACCAGACACTTTTTATTCCATTCATCACCTCCAAAGTTTCAAAAGTAAACTTGATGAGCGAAGGTTAAGCAGTTGGAGCAAGTATGGAGAGTTGAGCTGTGCTCCCCACAGTCCCATGCACAGCATTTGTGTATGTGGAGCATGAAATGACTGCACTGCAAACTATTCAGTACTTGCCGAGGTTTAAAATCTCTGATCTGGAAACATGAGATTAATTATCTTCTTTCATCTTCCTGTTTTCTTAAATCTAGCCTTATTTCTAGACTAACCAACTTATATTAAGATTTCTTGACAAGTAAAATTACCCTGCTGCATGGACGGATAATTTCATAAATAATTATTTCCTCAAATTCAGTGTTTATTTCTTGTATTTTAGCCACTCCTGTTTGCAGTGTGTACTCAGCTCGCATAAAATGTGCCTGGTTTTGAGGCTAACTGAATAGCGCACAAGAATGAGTAGTGTGTGTGTGTGTGTGTGAGAGAGAGAAAGAGCATGCACAGTACAAGGAGAACCATTAGTGAGACATTGGCCGTTGAATGTTCATTTATCATGGCTGTCACCGGCCAGTCACTGTTGGTCAGGGGGTTACATTAGACAGCCAGAGTCCATATGATCAATCAGTTGTATCAGCCTGTTTGTGCGCTGTGATATTACTGGCCTTGCCCTCTCTCCCTCTCTAAACAAACACATACATATTCACAGTACTGATAAATACGCATCAGGATAAACTAGTCGTTTATTTTATCCCCCAGGGACAGTTCAGAGGCAGCATTTCTGCTATAATTCCATTTAACCAGCAAACTGAACTATGCAAATGCGAACTGTATGCTGATATTCCTGAAAATGCAATTTCATGTTCATTGTAAATTCCAATGACAAACTACATTAAAAGTGAAATATACTTAAGTTGATAGGAATAATTAGATTTCAGAGATTGACTGTTTTAATATACCCGTGGGAAACATTAAACCAGAGCAACACATTTCTCATGTTAGCTTGTGACTCATGGCGCCAACAGATAAAGGCATAAAATATTAAATATGTGGTGAATAAGTCACCCTGTTAACGTCATCAAAGTGAATCTAATTGATGCAGATGCTGGATTCACAATAATTACACTGCCCTGTTAGCTGTGGTTGCCAGTATCCAATTATCAATCGCCAGGGCAATGAGCGTCTTGTTAGTGTTAATGCTACCCGGCACCATAGAGACAGGGTTAGCGGGCGAGTGTGTCTGTGTGATGTTAACGATATCAAGCTGTTTGCTATTCAAGGCACACGGTTAGCGCCGAAGAGAAAGCACTAAGGAGATGGCTCCATTGGTGAGTGGACTTTTGATGTAGAGTGTCAACGGAGCAAAGGTGAGGAAGAAGAAAGTGAGCTCAGATGGAGTGGGATTAAGTAGAGTTAGCAGGCAGACCATAATAAAGACAGTATAGTGAAACTGATAGTGAGAAATGTCATGTCAATCAATCAAGATGGACTTTCTGAAAATGTCTGAATGATAACGGAGCGATTTAGTCTCCTAAAAGAACAGACGCCACATAAGTCAAGGAATATCAATGCTATAAGGAGGGAGGATCAACTGGATGTACTGTAATGAGTGCATATGAAAAACTTGGTTTCTAGTAGCCATGACAACATTTATCCCCTAATATTAACTATGCATTTAACCATAACAGCTCCTTACCTTTACAAAGTACTAACGTTGACCCAAAACTCAATATTTCAATAAATCTACAGACAGTGGTCTTTTTTTGACTAAACCTAACGTGACCTCATACATTTAAAAAAAAATGGGAGTCTTTTGAAAAGTGATTTGTTGCAGCTGGTTTCGGAAAAGCCAAAGTGGGAATCAGATGAGAGACACACCTCTTAATATTGAGGAGGGATAAGGGTTGTTTTTAAGGGGTTGAGCTGGACCCCTTAGTTCCAGTAAAGGGATCTTAAAGCTTCAGCGTACCAAGACATTTTGGACAATTTTACACTTCCAACTTTGTGGGACCAGTTTGGGGAAGCCCTTGTCTGTTCCAATATGACTGTGCCCCAGTTTACAAACTGAGGTCCATATAGACATGGTTTGGTGAGTTTGGTGTGAAAGAACTTGACCGGCCTGCACTGAGCCCTGACCTCACCTTTGGGTGGAGCTGGAACACAGATTGCAAGCCAGGCCTTTTCGTCCAACATCAATGCCTGACCTCACAAATGTTCTTCTGGATGAATGGTCAAAAGTTCCCACAGATATACTCCAAAAATCCCAGAAGAGTGGAATCTGCTGTAGCTGCAAAGGGGGGGGGGAAACCAACTCCAGTCCAGTGAGTCTATACTGCATTTTATTGTCATTTCTTTCCTCTCTTGGAGCACAAGAGGGACAAGCGAAGATACAGTTACATTACTTTAAATGTAATAAAAGCCAAAACAAGTTGTTTTTTTCACGTAAACAATCTAAAACCAAAGATGGAGAGATGTTGACTCCAAACCTATGAAACTCAACCTGGATTTGTCTCAGTACCATTTTCAGCTGCTTATGTTTTGAGACCTTCCTGCAAACCTTTTTGACGAGGCCCAAAGAGTTTCCACAACCATTCGAAGATGAGTCAGTAGAAATTGACGGTGCTGCTTTCAAAGGGAACTTGCACTTAGATCTTCTTCTGTAGCTGCAAATGTAAGATCCTTACTCCCAGATCCTGTCCTATCCTTGCGGCAAGATGTAAGTGGGGGAAACTAATCCCACTGATTACCAATGTAAAAACTGTTGTACAAGTCTCTTCACAGAGCAAGGGTGCATAGATGGGTCTCATTAGACGTATTCAGTTGAATCCTCATGTTTACTCAAGACAATTTGTTCTCTTTACACAGGACAAATTGTGCCTGCAACACATTTCACATTCTGCAATCGACCTCTAGGGAAGATATAGTCTTAAGTAATACTGCAGAGTAAGAGATGCATATTGAAAGAGAACCTGGAGGGGCAGGTGACAGCCAAAGAGACAACCCTGTTTGGAGAGGTCTGGGCACTGATTCTCACTATTTAAATCATAAGGCTAAGGAAAGCTGACCCTGGTTCGAGGAATGTGCATAGCTCTGTTGTGAGCGAGACATTGATGAAGCACCCCTGTCCGGACAAGAGCAGTGGAAGATTAAGAAGGGACAGACCAGAAAACAGCCCATGTCTCAGTGAAGTGACAAAAAAACAGGCTGCTGCATGTACCATGACATACTGCCTGTTTAAAAACTCATAGTGTATGTATGTATGTTTGTCAGCGAGTCTCTATTTACCATCCCCATCTTCATGACTATAAATTGTAATCTGTCCTGTTCTAGTTCCAGTTAAACCGACCACAAGTTCCATTAAGTTCACTGGTATTGGTGTAACTTAAAACCTAATTTGTTTTTCATTTTAACATATTTTTCAGCTATACATACTTCGATTTGAAAAACAATGTTTTGTTTATGGACTCACTGTGTATCCAAGAAAATCAGTAGATTCCTTGTTCTGTGGATGATTCATAAACTCTGACGCTCACGAGTTCTTTTCAAAAGACATGTTAACGTTGTTCTAACGCAGCAATTTCCCTTTCCAGAGACTCAATATGATTTTTCCTAACTTTGTTAAGATTTGATGCAAAGTTATTGTTTTATTTCGGATGTAACCTTTGACTGCATCCCATAATACCCCGGGGTCATCAACGGATGCACCATTTATATTGATAAATTCGTTCAGTTCAGACACAGGTTCTTGTTTGAAAGTATCATTCTGGAGTAGCGTAGTGTTACATCGCAAACAGGAAGCCTGAGATTGACCAGCTTTTAGTAAAATAGTACATTGGGTTTGGGATCATATCAGTGTTGAGGATGTTACTGAAAAGTGTTTTTGAAGAGAAGACATAATCAATTCTTGAAAAAGGTTTTATGTCTAGCAGAATAAAAGGAAAATTCCTTAGCCGAAGGATTCATCGTGCACCAGGTATTGATTACTCGGCGTAGCGAGCTGGATGCAGATTGTTGATCTCTGCTCTCCGTTGCTCCTGTTCGATCCAGATCATGAAGCCATACGGTATTAAAATCACCCCTATCAGAATCTGATATTCTGAAAGATCTAATAATATGGAGATCAGAGAGTCATAAAAAATGTTGGTCAAAAGAATTCAGGGCATAAGCACATAACAGATTTTCGTCGTGCAGCTATGAGAACACTTTTGCTCTTTTTGGAGTAACAGGAGGAGGAAATCTGAAATCTGTATACATCAGCCTGTGGATACATCCTTATAGGTACCCTTGCTGCCTTAGCTACCAGTGCTGTGCATATACAGTCGTATATTCTACTACTTCCACTAAACAGTCCTGAAAGCACCCCATTCCGTCCCCTCCCTGCCCTGCACAAAGACTTGAATTGAATTGTGCTCTGTGCCCTCCAGTGTAATAGCACTTCCTTGGGAATACAGAGGAAGGGACGGAGAATTGATAAATCAAGGCGCATTAGGGCCTGATAATAAATCTGGTCCATTATGAGGCCTGCAGAGGAGGAGGCCAGAGGCTTCAGCTATGGACAGCAGGAGTGCGGAAGCATATCTGTATTTAATCTGTTCAGTCTCCTCATGTTTCACCTACAGGCTGATGAATGCTGATGATTTTCAGAGGGAGATGGTATCAGTCTCTCATGAGCCATGTTTGTATGTAATACAAACTGCATGAGGAGCCATGTTTGTATGTAATACAACCTGTAAATATGTAATAACTTATTACAAAATGCAGCAAAGTTTATTACATATTGTGTTCAGGATTTATATTACGAAATGTGGCAGGTTATTACAAAATGTGGAGTTATTACATAATGAAGTGAAAATTTATGACATTATTACATAATGCGGTGTTATTAAATAAAGTGGAGTTACAAGGTGACCTGGTTTAAAAGATCACTGCACCCATTACATGATGATTTTACAGTATTGGAATGGGCTTAAAGATACAATTATGTAACATTTCTACACTAAATTGTCAATAAATGAATCAATCTTTTTTATATATATTTTTGTATTTACTTATTATTGTATTTAATCACTAAATCGCTTTCCTATGATTGAATTCAGAGGAATATGTAATTAAATTCATGGTAACTCTGTGTTTCCTTTTGTCGTTGTGTAGTAGGTCGTTTGTTGCTACCCCTTTCAGACGTCAGAGGGTGCGAAAGGAAGTCGGCAAACCTAACTTAAATAAAACTTTAAAACATTACCTCATCTGCAAACTTTTCTGTCACCTCTGACAGATTTTCATAAGCAACGGTCACATGTTGAGGTCGCGTGAATTGAGCTACCCTCAACATGTCACCAGGCTAAGTCTTTTGTTTTCACTGTTTTGACCGAGAGACTCCTAGTGGCAGGAATTACATACTGCGTGTTTCAATGCGGGGTGACTGGCTTTTACAGGGGTTATCGACAAACTATAGAAGTGTCAGAAACTAACAAGACAATCAAAACACCTTGGAACACATTAATCTAATCAATCAAATATAAAATGCAGACTGTCCAGACATGATTACAGAGACTTGGAGCGGCGCACACATCAATCTAATGCTGCAATCTAATTTGCCACTCTGAGAGAGCGCAGTGTGTCAGTGCAGCAGCCCTGTCTGATACAACAGCCTCCGAGATGAAATTACACACGTCACACAGTGTAAGTGTTATCGAACCCCTCATCTCCTCCCTCCCCCCGAATGCCTCTCTTGCATTAATGAACAGACATGTAGCTCAGTATGAGACGGGGGGGGGTGGAATCATACATCTGATGCTCTGTCAACCCACAAGACCTGATTGGAGATGACAGCTTAAGCTAGAGGCTCTCATTAAGCAGTTGATAAAGACACTCAAGCCAAGTTAAATCCAGAAAGTAAACGAATGGAAAATGAAGTCTGGAATATTGTCAGTGATCAATAAAGCTTTCTTAGCAGGACGGGTCAGGAGGGCGAAGAATGCAGCGGTGACCTTGAGAGAAATCCTCTTTTTAAGCTTAAAGGTTAGGGAGAACGCTTTGGATTGGTGGACGTCGAATACAGAATGGAACACTCCACCTTTAAATCTGTGATCTCTTCTCTATGTGAAATGAGGCAGCACCGCCCATCCTGCCCACCAGACTTTATCTCATCTGAATGGGCCTTTCTAGCTCACTAGTTACACACAGGAAAAATGTGCAGCCCAACCAATTTAGGAGAGCTGCAATAACCTGTTGACAAAGAGCAACTGTCAGCCGGAGAAATTAAATCGACCACCTAAAAAAGAGCGGCTGCTTCGCATCATTTGTGCAGCCCTGCAGGCTTTACAAGACAGAGGAAGAACCTGGAGTTAGGAAGCTACGTGCACCAACGGTGTATGTGTACATCTACAGCTTACGTTTATATGCATGTGCTCTTGTGCACATCTATATAGGTTTATAATAGGCAGTAAAGAAATAATTAAAGCCTCTGACATTTCTGGTTAAATGAAACTGCAGGATAATTTTTTTTTTTTTTAAAGGAGATTTTAATTAAGGAAAAGTTGAACTATTCCACTTTTCTAATCAATCTGTGGACAACTTCATTTCTACATTAAAATATGCTGCTGCTTGGTTGGCTGCAATTTCACACTCAATTACAGTGGCAACGCAAACTTCTTAATAACATTTCCTAAAGGAACGCCAGTTGGGCACTTGTAACACTTATCCACATTACTCAATATCACTTCCTGTTTCAGTGCTTTACCTGTTCCTCTGTTTATTTCAGTGTGACTTTCTTCTATTTCCAAGATGCCAGAGGCTGTGAGCACCACTCACAACCCCCTCACCACCGCTGAAGTGTGGCCCAGAGTCAAGCTCACTGAGAAAGGCCTTCCAACCCACACCACAAGAAGGATTTCACTACAAATTTACTCATTTGTTGTCGTGCCAACTTCCTATACTTGCCCCCACTCACCACAGAGAACCTAAGCCCCACCTCGCAAAAACACGCTATGGATTCGTAGCGATCAGACAGGAGAGAAGTGTTTTCTGCAGACACAGAATAGGAGCAGGATGGTACAGAGAAAGACGGAGGGTGGAAGTTTCTGCGCATATGTGCATGAGCAGAATCTGCAGGCTGCAGAGGTCTTTGCTACACCCCCAGAGCCAGTTCTACTCATGATACAATGCTCATTAGAGGAAAAATGAAGATTTCTGCTGCGTGTGTGGCAGCAGAAATCAACTGTTTTCTTGGAACTCAAAAGGCAAAATCAGAGGAGCTCCTGGTGATTGATAAATGAGCATGAGACAAAGAATTAATGTTCCTTTACACCTGGATGACAAGGGTGTGGGAGAGTTTCAAAGATGCTGGATGAAAAGATGGGCTGGATGCCTCGGCATTTAGGACAAGTTGCTTTGAGACTCTTCAACTGGTGTGTCCCAATTTGTGACATGTTCAGGCTTTGCAATGAGGCAAAGCTAAAAAAAAAGAAGGGAAAAAGTACTGTATATAAATAGTCCTTAAAATACGTGAATGAAGCAAAATCTGCTCCCTTATACCGCCGGGAGCTTAAGGGCTTGGCAGGAACCGCTTGTGATTAAAACTGCTAAACACTGATTACAACCCATCGAACAGCATGTCTCAGATTGTGGAGACGTCATCATCGCAGTGACTGCGGCGAAACGTCACATCCAGACTCATCAGTGATGTAAGAAACACAAAGTTTAAGGATCCCAGAGTGCACCAGGAGGGAACAACTTGACAGAGATCAGGGATTTATCAGAACGCAACACATTTCATCCTCATCCTGCTATCCATCAGCCAGTGATTGAATCGTTAACAGTAGAACAGAATAAAATCCCTCTTAATCCTCCTGCGTCATCATACATTTTGCAACCAGTTTTTCATCATCTTGGCTATAATCCCAGCGCCATGGCTTGAACTCGTATTCAAAGCAGAAATTTGCTGGTGATGATAATGAAAGATGGCTTCGCCATATCCTGGCATCCTTTACTGGGTCATGATTGTTTAGATGAAGAGAATGAAGATCCTGTCAATACCTCTGACATATAAAACCTCGACATCAAACGACAGGATTAGCATGAGATACAACTGAAGCATGAAATAAAATGTGAATTAGTCACGTTCATGCATTCTGCATCCTTAGCTGGTTATCTGTTTTTCTATGAGCATTTATGTCGCCTGGCTTTGTATTCAGCAATTTATCTTTATGAAATCCCTCATGATCGCGGCAAAATGCATGCTTTTAGAATCCCTTTGCTACCTACGCTTGTTAGCTCTTGATACAAGTGAGGCACTGTGTTCAGTTTGTGTCTGCTGTGATCTATAAGGCGGTTTTTACTGTTGCATCGTCACCAGGTGCAGAGCTGGGCAGCTAGCTGACCATCGTTACACTCAGCAGGACGAAACCTGCTCTGACAACACGTTTGGGCCAAGAGTGCACAATCAGAGGCACGCTGACAAATTCCTCATCTGCTCGCAGGCTTAATGCTCCAGAATGAGCCTTTAGTCACTGTGGGGTGAATTACTTCTCACCTTCTTCTGATCTGCAAGTTTCACCGAGTTCACTGCGCCCACTAAACCGACGAAACATGAATCGCTACTGTTCCAGTATACGGTATATGTTTGCAGCAGTTCATTTACTTCTTGCAAAATCAAGAGAATAATAATTTTAAAAAACATGGCAGGTTGTCCTTAAAGTCGATTACAGCATTTCCGCTACGTAGCACCAGCTCTACTCTGCTTTTTTTGTTTTCCATTAGGTAAAAGGTGCCTGGTACTTTTTTATATTGTCACTGGTTTTGATAGTTTGGTCAGTTACCAGAACTGGACTCATGACAGAAAGACAGCTCCTGCTCCTTTCTATGATCCTGGATATGTGTGCCCAATGAACACCAACAAACAGTATTATCTAATGGGAACGGAAAAGAAAAATCATGATTTCTCCGACCCTAACGATGAATGATTCATCTATTTTTTTTGTCCATACATTATGAAGTTCTCCAGCAGTTGTCAGTTAATTGATGGAAATCACTCACCCAGAGAGGCGGAGCAGTTTCCAAAAATATGTCCAAATACAATTTTATGCTCCTAAATAATTGAAAACTATGTAAATTATTTGCAGCATCATTATAATTTAGATTATGTGGCGACTCCCCCGCTTATCACTAGGCTCTGATGCTCATTTTTCGCTCTCTCTCGTTCTCTCGACAGACACCCTTCCTGGTGATGTGGTAGCCGTACTTTCCAAGAATCAGATTCAGAAGCAGATTCATTCTCACTTCCATAATATACTAAAGCATACATGGAAGTGAAATGCCATTCTCCGGAGATCACTCTACATTACAGATCCTACTGACCAACACATCTCATTCCTTTGATATTGTGTTATATTTACATTTGCACTTCCTTCTGTTCAATAAATTATTTTGTTTCAACTGTGGGAAATGGTGCATCTCTCATATTGGTCATGGCCAAAGAGCCAGGATGCGACAATTTCATTTCACAGTGAAGGCAGAGACATTTATGAGGCATGAGATTTACTCAAATGAGATGCTATTAATGGGCGTATAGCGTATTGACGATACGATATTATCAGCTGATATCAGGTGATCATAATGTGTTATTATAGATGCGCATGGTGGCAGACATGCCGAAGGAATCACAGAGCAGTAAACTGCAGCAATAAATGTTTTGTTTTATGACCTCTACTCAGATAATGTTTTGATCTCAAAATGTTTGTTGAACTTGTGCGTTCATGTAAGAAAAAAAAAATATTGATATATAGTCAAGACATTAGTATCCGTCTGAGAAATCCAGTATCGGCTGAGCTCCACCATGACACACTCTCACATAGCTTAAAGACATTTTAGTGTGTATAAATTATTCCCATCCCCAACCGCTTCCGTTTAGCACCATGATCATAAAAATATTGCAAGTCTAACAATTATGATGATATGTGACGTGTCCAGCAGGCAGTTTCAGTTTGAGGCCTTATTGGCTCAAGAACAAATAGACAATATTGAGTGGAGGGTTGGAATGTGCTCTCCAGAGGAGTGATCAGATCCTGATTTGTCACCTGGGCGCTGGTTGCTATGGAGACAGATGATTTCTACTCCACCACGATGGAGCCCATGGGATATAGAAATGGATGGGCTAGAAATGGAAAGTGGGTGGCTGGTGACAACCGTTCAGTCTATGTGACTTTAATGTGACAGGCGGTGATAGGCACCATTTGTGTAGTCCTTCGTTTAAGCCTAATGACAAAGGAGGTTGCCACTCCTTTACTGTCCCCCCCTTCAAGATGAGGCCTGCTGGGAGGTAATTGCGAAACCAGGCAAAAAAAACAAAAAACTGACTGTCTACTCCGCCTAATATGTGAGTAGAGACGGGAGCAGGTTGGTGGATGTGGTTGCCGGTTGAATGATTTAATAAAATGTTCCTTTAACGACACAAAAGAGGAGGAGTTTGCAGATGAGCTGCTCAAGATTTTATGTCGCTCAGTCCTAAAAGCAATTTGCATTTGTATATACCATTTAAGCAAATGTGCCATCTCAGCAGAAATCATCTGAAGCTCTGCAAGTGCTTTGTTTGCTGTACAAGATCATAGTTATAATGCTGGATGACAGCGAACATTGATGGAAGTTCTGCACCACTTTGAGGCGTTCCAAGGACCGTGAGGACCCTAAATGCTCTATAAAACATGTATTTTGACTTTCAATTGCACCTCCAGTCAGAGACGACCAAATAATAAATAACCTACAGTAGGTTTCATCACGTGGCCCATCGATCCGCGTTCTCACACCACCTCCTCTGTTTTCCATCACCTGACAGTAGAAGAGCCCCTGGGATCGTCTAATAAAACGCCACTGGTTTTAAATGATCTCTAGGCATGCCATTGCTAGAAGTAGCTCATTTTGCATTCCAGGAAATTCTCTGGTCACGTAATGGTGACCTTGTGCTCTTTAATTGCACCTCTTGGGATGAGGAGGGAAGACGAAAAACCAGGGCAAAGCGGGAGATGGGAGGGAAAAAGTTTTTTTTTTTAAACAGTTATGTAATCCTGAGATAAAGGCAGAAAAGATGAGAGAAACCATTTCTCCGTGCTTGCAAAGAGGTCCGTGCTCTTTCAGTTGTTGTCGAGGGGCCGAGAGATGGAGAGCAATTGTGAATAGCAGCATGTGGCCAATCCCCTTAACAGCCATAGGACATCTATTGTTGATGAAATACTCTGGAGCAAGGAAGGGGGGAGCTGTGACACCTCATGTAATGCTCTCTCTGTTTGTTTTTTCAGCACAATCACAAGGCTTGTCCCGGCATCTATTAAGACTGTGGTTTGGGCATGGCATTTAATGTGTTATGTTCTGCAGTTAGTGACCCACATACGCAGGCACGGGGGTAATGGCGTCATTCAGAGAGGCACGGACATCTTTTTAATCCACCATTCATTCTCTGGGAGCGGTTGGCTTCTTACTTCATAGTGAATGGATAAAGGGAAATAGTATATGACAGCCCTACTAAGAATGAATTAGTCTTGTGAAAAGAGGGAAGAAAGGCACCACTGAAGAGGGGATAATGAGTATGAGATGCCTGAGAGCTTTTACTGTATCCAGTATCTGATAATAGGATTTCATACAATATCTGACAACGATCCACAAAGTTGCATTCTTTTTTTTCTTTTTTCTTTTTTTAATGATCACATTCCTGTAAAGCATGTGATTGATCAAAAAGTGATGATGGGCATCACACAGGCTGAAATGAGAAACGTGTCAAGTAAAGAGCCAAAGGGTGGCCCCAGTGGTCTCCATGGATTTGTAATCTTGTTAAAGGAACAGTTGGGCTGATTCATCTTCTGGCTGAGAATTATTACGGAGTGAATATTGATACCGCTTCCATATCTGTTAGCTAAATGTGAAGGTACAGCGAGAAGACAATTAGCTATGTCCAAATGTGACATGAACTGCCAACCAGCTCCTCTATAGCTCACTAATTAACCAATGCATAATTGCGGCTGAACAGGATGCTGTTGGCCAAGCACAGCGACCATCTGCTGCCATAAGCAATTGCACCAGCAGAAACTGCAAAAGTCAAACCAGATTTTGTCATTTCGACACTTAGATTTTTGTACAAATTATAAAACAAGACACATCTATATTTGTGAGTTTTTTTGTTTGTTTTTTGTTATGTTCAGTAGGGCACAGGCTACTGTAGCCGTTTCTACTTTCCAGGCTTTGTCGTGAGCTGAGATTACCTTCTGCTTTTATAAGCTTATTATAAAAGAACGTCTGAACTATCAGATATGTTTTCATTTGTGAATCTCCCGTTGGTAAAGTTGTTGAAAAGTTGAGTGAGTTAAGCTTCCAGGTCCCTCCTCCTCCTCCCTCCACGATGGGCTCCTGCCCTGCCTCCAAAGCCCCTCCCCACAGAAGGAGGTTACTGAGTGATTGACACTTCATCACGCCTCCTGGCTCTGATTGGTGGTTTAGAGTCAGGCATGGTGGCTTTTTGCAAATGGCATCAGGAGCACTATCTCTCTCATCTACTGTGAGGGCGTAGTGACAGTTTTAGAAAATATGACATTATCATTATACAGGTTACCTATAGTGCAGCTTTATTTCTAAAATCACTCTTTAAAATTATCCTCTGATGTCACAAAATTGCCAAACCACAGACCCAACATGCAGGGTGATTTATCTGACAAACACATAGAAAAGGGACCTTGGCCATCATTTCACCTTATTTACCTAAAATGCAGTGGAACAACAAACAAAGAAGGGCTTTGACTTTGGGGCCTGTGACCGTTTGTGAGCAGCATTTGTGCCACGGCTTCTGAAAGCCTCATGCCTAACTCTCTATCTCGGAAGAGGTTAGCACAGAAGGCCAATTAATCTCCCTCCCACATCTAGCCAAAAGGGACTGAAAAATACGACTACGGTTTCAAGGACACTGGATGGGTAAACAAAATTGATGTGAGGGACCCATTCTGGAGCTTTTTCCCAGACCGGCAACAAAGGGAAAAGAAGAAGAACACATCCATGAGACTGTTCAAGAGCCACAGACACTCTTACTTCACAACAGGGCTCTACTGAATCACCTTTCATTACAGATCACAGAAAATGCTACCAATTATATTAAAATACTATAGCTTGGTTTAGTTGATGAAAGGCTAAGCATCCGATTAAATTAAAAGAAAGATCCAACATGATTCAGAGCAAAGAGATTAAAAAGATATTTTTGATTGACTTTTCTTACTTTCATTATAAGATCAACATTTTATTTGGCAAATCTTAATCGTGCATCATCTCTATTTATGATAAATAACCTCTTAAAGGATAGTGTCCTGTTTGTGTTTAGCATCGTTTAAATTCAGGCTGAAGGCTTAATTCAGTCTTGCTCTGAGCTGAGGTGAAAATATAGAAGCATCACTTCTTATACGTTTAGTTAATGCTCTCCACCATAAAAGTAGGGCAGAAGAGCTCTGGGAGCCAAACGTTGAAAATAATTTACTGCACTGAGGCCTTTGGCTTGCAAGACTTGCAGTGTCCCAAAATGACTTTTCATCGCTTTCCCACACTCTTTAAAATCTGATCTTGCTTTCACATGGGAGTGGAGTCTTTCCAAATAGCCTGAAGTCTTAAAAGCCCCTAACATCTTAACGTCTTTCCTTTGCTCCGAGCTACCAGGCTTTTTCTTCACGGGAGTGTCTTTCCTGCTGCAGTTATAACTTCCTTCCAATCGGCTGTCTCTATGTGACATGATCGATGACGGCCAAAGCCCACCTCTCTTGATCTCGCTGACAGAAAACATTTCAGGAAATAAACAAAAGAAGGGAAAACAATGACAAGAAGAGGAATCAAACGAGGGACATGACAGACTGAAACCCGGACGGAAACAGGAAAAAGACAAGGTGCAGTAAATGCTGTCATTCCAGTGGCTACCAGAAGCAATGAAAGAAGCTATTAAATAACAAAAAATCGTCTAGATTTACTCTCATTTCTGCCCTAGAAGCCCAACTTTCATTCTTAAAGCTGCTATAATTGACATGTTCATAGCAGTGAGCCCTACAGAGAATTGTCAGCAGAATTCAAAGCCCCCCCATGGCTTTACTGAGCTTATTAGTCAGTTTCAGCTCATTTGTTCACCCTACAACTTTACTGTTTTGGTTCAATCTCAAAGTTTAGTCACAGCAGATGCTGCTTTCACCGTCAAAGCTTTAATAACTGACTATATTCTACCTGCAGAACCAAACAGCCAATGGATTTTAGCAAGTAGCTGGTGAACATAGTGGAGGATTTAGCAGCTAAAGAGAGAGATATTTCACTCAGGAGTTGGTAGAGACCAAAAACGGCACTAAATTAAAGCCAATATTGATCTTAAATTTGCCAGATGATCAGAAACATGGATGCCATTATTGCTCTGATACTGCTAAACAGCCAAAAAACAAAACAAAGATGATGATGGGCCAGTTTTATGTTTACGACATTTTTTTTCCTGCTAACCCCAAGCAACCAAAACAAATTCAGTAAATGCAGGTTTAAGGAATGCAATGTAAAACCGACCACTCTGTAGAAAAATCAGACTGAAATCTCAAGCTGCACATTCAGCCCTGAAGTTACAGCGATTCGACAAAACCATTTCAGTTTTAGTACCAATGAGCACCTCCTGCTCACAGATGTATTACTACCGAAAGTCAACAGCGACATCGCATGACATCCAACTGACCTTTTGATTTATGCCAGTCACGGTGGAAACTGCCAATGATTTAATAATGAAAATATTACATGGAAAATGCAAAGACAGAATGAATTTATAGAATTTATTAATGGAAAACAAGACTAACCCGGCACAAAGTCATTTACAGTATGTGCATTCTTCAAAATCAAATTAGCCCTAACATCTTATTCAATAACAGCCTCCTCTTTCACATCATGCAGTACTTATGCTATGCACTGAGAATACTTATTACGATAGCCACAGATATTCACCCAGAGCATTAGGTACTCATCATCATACTCACAATCATAAGCATAGCATAGCATTTCTGAAGCTGAAGACAAAGTGAATAGAACAAATGTCATCAATAGTGACATTTAAGTAAAATCTAATCTTGATCTCATCGCTTTGTTCTCCTTAATTTAAAAATGATGCAGGAGATGTGATATTTGACATGATTACCCCGACACGCTACTGCATGTCTAAAGGAATCAAAGACGAAAAGGAAACATGATTTATTTTAAATAAAAAATGGGCTAATTAGCTGTTTTTCTAGGGCAATTTTTTTCACACTGAATAAAAAATTATTATTCAAAAGGTACAAGTTTTTCTTGGGGGGAAAAAAAGAACATGAATGTGCATATTTTAACTTTCCCATCAGTTTCTATTCCGTCCTATGTGGGAACTCCCACACAGACTAAATGTACTGTAAAATGCCCGTTTTTCTTTGTTGTAACTGCCCTCGGCAAAAGAAACTTTTTATAAGCTCTAACAGACATACTGCGTTTTAAATGACAAAAGAGAAATGAGAGAAAAGGTTTATGGGGGAGGAATAAAGACGGTTTTCAGCCTTGAGGGTCACGACAAAGGAAAGAAAAAAGGGATTACAGTAAAAATAGAATTGAATGGTGGGGGGTTGACAAATGACTCCAAGGAAGATTATAGTAAAGAGAAAGAATGCCAAGGAAGGAGTGAGGTGTAGCTCTCGCCGCCTTCCTGTGGTTTGTGTTGTTGGTCTTCGAATGGAGAGCATGAGGAATGTTCTGATGACTCAGCATATTGACAAGAGCCAGATACGAACGCTAACTGTAGATCCAATCTCGCCACATGTCTGTTTACTCCGGGGATTAAATTAAAGAACACAGCATCCAATTTCATACCTGGCTTCCCGCTCCACCATTCACAATGTGACATATACTCACTAACATGATGCCCTTTCTCTCTCTCTCTCTCTCTCTCTCCCTTGGACTCCCTCTCTCGCACCAGATAGATAATAAACTGTGCAGCAAACAAGGATGGTTATGAGCAAAAATGATATCAGCTATTCATAGAAATGAAACACACGCGCTTATAGGATTAACCATTAAGTCGTTCCCCCTCCCCCACACCTTCTCTTTATTCTTCTGCTACAGACAATAGGTTATTCTGTCCCTGCTTTTATTGTTTGCATTATCGGGTGGATCTGCATTAAAGGTGCACTGCTTGGGGGACGGCTGTGCTGCACAGATAAAGATGGCCGTTAGCTGCCAGATGTTGAGGACTGCACTCTACATTATGATAAAGCTTTGGCTCCAACCAAAAAGTGTGGCTTCAATGTGAAAAAATTAAGACTAAATACATTGCAAATGAATTCATGACTCAAAACGCCTGCACAAAAAAGCTTTAGAGAATCTATAGATGGCCAAGCAACATCCAGAAAAAAAAAGAACCTTTTTGGGGTGGTTTTGTGTTGGAAAGCTTAGATAAAGCAACATTTTTAATATTTACAGTGAGTTTAATACGCCATTAATGTGAAATGTGTGCTCATACGTTTGATCCTTATGAGAATCAACGCTCTACTTTGCATCTTACTTCGTATTTTTGCTGCTTCCACTTCACCCAATGTTTCAAATTGTTGAGGTGGAGGGCTGAACAACAGCCAAAGCTAAACTTTCATCCACATTGTCCATATAAAACTAGACAGCAATCAGAGAGTGCAAAGCTCCTCCAAGGCAGCTCAGTTTTCCCATTATGTCTTTGCACCTAAAAGCATCGGTCCCATGATAGCCTGACCCTCATAATATGACTCCGTAACCATGAAAACCTCCTCCTAGAATTTCTAATTACATTGGTATCATTCTGAGCGTGATTTTATTAAAGAAAAACAATATTTTAATAATGGTGGATAAAGCTCAGTAACTTTTGAAGATGCATCAAATTTACCTCCAAACTGAATCAACACAAGCTATAATTAGATCTTAGCTGGAAGTCTGCAGTATTATTATTCGTCATCTCACAGTAGCCCTAAAAAACTAAGCATTCTGGATCACCAGATCCTGAATATTTGGATCTGATCATGTTTTGATGTCTGGTACATCTTATCAGTATGTCATCGTGTCACTTATTTTTTTTGACTCTGTAGCAGAAGCCCTCATCCACTCTTTCATCACCTCCCATTTGGACTATACTGCAGCAATGGAGTCCTGTCCGGGGTACCCAGCAGGGTCCTGGACAGGCTACGGTATGTCCAAAACTCAGCTGCCAGGTTTCTCACCCGCACCACAAGCCCTGGCACCACATCACCCCAATCCTCATCCCGCTTCACTGGCTGCCAGTTAAGTCCCGCATCCAGTATAAAATCCTCCTCCTCACCTACCAATCCCTCCATACCCTTGCACCGCAGTATCTGACTGACCTTCTCCAATCCTACACCCCATCCCGAAACCTATGGTCCTCAGACACAGGCTTGCTTTTCCTCCCTCACACCAACCTATAAGAACCTACGGCGACAGGGCTTTCAAGTGTGGCAGCCCCCAACCTCTGGAACTCACCTCCAACTGAGATTCACAATGTCCCATCTCTGGGCACTTTAAAAAAAAAACTCCTTAAAACCCACCTGTTCTCAAAAGCTTTTTGACTACGTCACCTTTTCTTCAGCCAACATCATAATTCTAGTTTATATTCTTACGCTCCTTACTCTGTAAAGCAGCCTTGGATACCTTGAAGGGCAAAATACAAATTCAAGTTATTATCATTATTGCTATCTTTCTTTTTCAAGCTTTGTAGGCATTATCCATGAAGTTAGAAGCAAAAATCTTGAAATTGCCCCTTTCTCACAATGCTAAAGAATCCAATTCTGTATCCAGTTGATGATCCAATGGATTGTTCCTTTGGCCATAAGATACCTCTCTAAAAAAAAAAATGTGATCAAAACCCGTTCATGACTTTTTCACTGCAAAGTTGACACAATTACTGTAAGAAAAATAATAACTGTAGATGATAGATCCTCAAAATGTACAATACAGCCATGTAATGCTGTAGTGATGACATCAATTTGTAAGCAGCTGAGCTGTAAAATAAAAACCTAGTGTAAATGGGATGCTGATTTTATTTTTGCTTGTCCTGGATCTGTAAGTAATACATAAAGCTCATTGCAGTGAGTGGGTTTGGAGTCGACTCTGCCCTTCAGCAGACATTTCTTAATGTAACTTTAATAGAAACAAATGACAGCGACCGACTCCATCATCGCCTCCGTCATTCCTATACTTTAGTATTGACAAAAGTTCAGTCCATTAGCTTTCATTGTCCTTAGCTCCTTAATGCCTAATGACGCTTTTCATCACAAGGGGTCTAAGTACAAGATTCACTGTGAGACATTACCTGAAGGAAGCCTCACAGTTTCTGTTCAGAACATTAAAAAAGACTCTTCAAAAAAAGAACATTTTCTTCCACAAAATGTCAACCGATTAAAGTGGAAAAGCCAGTTTGTAGTCAACAAAATATTCCCACAAGATTGAAAATCAATTCAACTTTTTTCAATTCAACTGTATTTTAACCAAAAATAATCATGTGCGAAAATACAAAAAGGAAAATGGGCTATGGGATGAATTTGATTCATTAAAATGTGATAAACAGAAAATTTTTCACAGAATACCATCTGATTAATACAACACAATACAATACACTGATTCGAGGAGTGGACAGGCTGTGTGTAGAAGGGCTGTGGCATGTGCTCTTATCAGTTGTGTACATCTACCTGACCATAAGGGATGAGAGAACAAATATTTGGATTTAGAAATAATTTTAGCAACCCTTTCGACAAAAACATGCACTGAACACAGCTTACATATATCTAGGCGTCATGAACTTTCAAAAAGCTATTACATCAGGAAAGTTCAAAAAGTTCAGCAACTTCAGAAACAATCCAAAACAGAGTTTGTATAACTGTCTTGGTAGATTTCATCAGAAAATATGTCTGAATCAGTTGTTTAAAATAGAGCACCTGAGACATGTTTTAAGGACAGTACTTAAAAGGAACTCGTCTTAACTAGGAACCTGGCAACCGTTTGGGGGGGATGAGTAAAGACATCAGAGTTTTCAAGAGGGTTTGCATCATCGCCTTAATAATCCAGAATCCAGTCAGAGACGTGACAGAGGAAGACGGTACCCTTCCAAGCCTTATTAGGAGTTCAGCTGCCTTTTATCGGCCTCTTTATGGGATTTCTCAGCAGCATGAACACACTGATATGCTCCAGTGCAGAGGACCCGACGACCCCTCTGGCTTCAATTAGAGGCTGTTGGAGACAGTGATGCCACCGGGACTTTGTGACGTTTCACGTGATGAGAGAACGGTGAGGAAGATGTGGTGACCACAGCTAACAGAGGTGAGTCATTTAAGACAGAAATTATCCAAAAATTATTCTAAATGTATTAATCTGACATTTATTGTTTGATTCATCAACCATCATTTGAAAAAAGAAAAAGAGAAAAGCCAATCGCAATCTCCACAAGCAAATGTTGATATCTGACCTACACTTTATAACCCAAAGAAACAAAAAGAAAGACAGAAAGACAAAAAAAGACTAAAAAACAAAAAGAAAGACAGAAAGATTAAAAGACAGACAGGTGAAAAAGAAAGAAAAAAGAAGGAAAGACAGAAAGAAAGATGAAGAAAAAGACGAAAGAAAGATGAAAAGAAAGACAGAAAGATGAACAAATAAAGAAATATGAAAATGACAGAAAAAAAGGAAGCTGCTTGCTTGGTTGGATTCATTTCTTTGTTTTGTGTTGCAGATTGTAAATGTTGTCCTTTAAAATGTCCATTTTTGTTTTGCCTTTGGTTAAATGCGCATATTTATATCCCTAAGTGACCAGGAGACAAATTAAATTACATTCCACTTGAGGGAAGCAGTTTCTTGAACGGCAACTTAACCATCATCATTTTCCATTTTAAATATGTAATTTCAGCTGAAACAATTCAGATGTTTAAAATCTACCCATTTAGTTTATATCTTAGGGTTTGAACCTTTGTCAGAAAAAAAGGTCAATAGTTATTGGAAAAACATGCTAAATGACCTTTCTGGCCTTTTGAGCCTGAAGCAAAACACTGACACTCACCAAACATGTTGCCAATATGGCCGTTTCTTGTCAAAGGCCGCAGCTCATTCTTTCCCCAGGCGTAGAGCTTGTAGTTATCCCAGGCAAACTTCATCATCTGCAACACACAGGGCAGAAAATACCAGTCATTAGACTGATAGCAAAGCAACGCACCTCCAAACCCAGATGTAATTAAACTGGTATAGCTCAAGGCAAAGGGAATGATAGCGTATTGATCAGACTGGATTAAAGACAAGCATGCAATTAACAGATGCGCACAACATTGTTAAACAATGAGACTGACATTTTCCTTGCAGACACTCCTAAATTACAGATTGAATGATGCCAGTAGATGGAAAGCAAATGTAATACATAAGAGTGCATCTTGGAGAGGAGAGTATTTTTTTTTTTTAAATTGATGCAGTCGGTCTAGATGTGACCTGATGAGGAGAAGGAAACTGTGTCTGATGCAGTAAAACAAAGAGAAAATAAGCGATATGAATGTAAACCAAAAGCTGAGTGATGCATCTCTGCCTGCAGCGACACGGAGCTGCAGTTAGCTTGGAAGAATGTGAGGGGAAGGCGGTTTTTATTAATCAAACAATTTCATGAGTACAGTAAAAAGTACAACAAATAGCAATGCTAGACTGTGTAGAGCGCGCACATCAAAATAAAGAAAGAAATAGATAGATACAGGATATGCACATCATTGCGATAGCTCCCAGCAAATTAAATTTTATCCAACAGAGTCGTTTTCATCAGTGTTTGAGATCCTCGTCAGGCATCGTCAAATACACATCTCAAAGCAGAACAAGCGCAGACAACAGGTTTGTGTTTCACGGGTGCAATGTTTACCGTGAACACGACCTGAATCTAGTGTGTGAGCACCAATGGTGCGTTCCATTTACCTCGGAGCTCGGATCTCGGCGCTGAGGAATGACGTCACACTCGAGTTAATCGAGTTCACAGTTAAACAAGTCGGAAAACAAGACGGACGCCTCCAAGAAAACACTGGTTGTGTTTGCCCTTTCGGAATATAAACAAGTAGTTTTTTTCCGACTTCCCAGTACAAGTGGAACGCACCGTAAATACCACGTACAGCTAAGGCCTATGGGATGGCCATTATGGTTTGAAGTATTTTGTCTTCATCAGTCTTCATATATCCCACCAAATTAACGCACTTCTTGGTTCTATCTCTTGTAGTTTGCATTGATATCTCTCTTCTTACTGTGTAACAATAGAGCAGTACCCATATGACCCATACGTTTCCTAATGATTCATCTGCTATTGTTGCTTTTACCCACAGAAGAGGCCTGATCGTCTTTTTTAAAAGACACGGATGCTTTCATTATGATGAATGCACATGTGAACAATGCAAACAGAGTCTTGAAACGGAGCTAATTCAAGCTGCGCCTGGTACAAGTGTACTTGCCCATAAGTGCTTGTGACGATGACACGCTCACGGAATTCAATCACCCTCAACACAATAAAACAAACATGAAGAAAGCGTGTTCCCTCCAATGCGATCCGTCAAACGATGGACAGATTGTGAAGGATTGGATTCTCCCCCCCCCCCCCCCCCTCTTTGGATTTCACAGCAACACGATGTCATCTCTATCATCAATACTGCATGAGACTCCTCTCCCTCCAAAGGTAGACTCACACAAGCCGGCGGGAAACAGACAACATGAATCCGATTACCTCCGACAAGGCCTCCAGCAGGAAATCCTCTCACCCTATAAAAAAGCTCATTATAGACCCCTGGAAGAATGTTGAGCTCCAACTCTCCCCCCCCCCCCCCCCCCCCCCCACTAAAACAGCAGCAGTTTGCAACACAGATGTACTGTTTAAATAAATGTTAAATATCCTTCATATTAAGGACAACTGTGATTTAACCATTTAACTATTATTTCTTTATTTAAGGTAAGGCATTTGTGCCACAAAACCTTCACTGCTCTGAAGAATCTGCATCAACTTTGTTTTCTTGTGTTGCTTATCAAGAACACGGCAATGCTGCGTCCATTTATAAAAAATAAATAAATAAATACCAATAGTCCATGCAGCAGCAATCTCACAGGATGTTAAAAACAAGCACATGATGTGATTAAAGGGAATAGAACCGTAAATTGCATGGCAACCTGCTCACAAAGGTAATCATTTTGTTCAGAAACTGTTGAAACGACAAACTTCAAATCCGATTGTGTCGGGACAAGATGTTCAGAGAGAGAAGCAGCAAATTGTCTCAAGTTTTATTTGAAAGTCACTCCATCTCTTAGAACGCCAGCCTGTCGATGCTTCAGCGGCCATGAAAGCAAAAGAACAAACGTAATAGAAAAAAGTGTTGCTTTTCAAAAACATGCCATTTCATCACATTACTCTGTCTCCCTCTCTAGTTTTTTTTTTGTGTTTTTTTTGAAGGGATGCTACAGACTGTATGTCAGACTGCCTCTGTAGAAATGATACGATGGAACTTGCGATGATACGATGGAACTTGCGAGAGAAGCAGGACTTTATGACCATCATCAAACAAATGTCGGGGAAAGTAGAAAACAGGCAGATGGTTTGCTTAAGCTGCATGACTATATGCATAGAAAATGCTAAACTGCAGCATTAATCAGCAGTGGCAGGACTCTGAAAATGCTGAAAGAAAGGACTTGATGCCGATCTGGTGCCGCAACTATATTAACTTTCACTCAAGATTAATCTGTCCTTTATTTTATTTCTTAATGTAGGAAATTTCATTAAGACAGAAAAAAAAAGAAAAGCTTATCGTTACTTTCCAGAGGCTGGGGCGACATTTTACACTTACACTTGTCCTATTAATGATCTAAAACCCCAAAACTTTCAGTTTATAAAGGTAAACAACAGAGAAACACATCTAATCATGACATTTGAGAAGATGAAACCATATATTGCTCATTAAATGACTGAAATTATTAGTAAAGTTACTGTGTGATCAAAAGTGTTGATTGCTAATGTTTGTTTTTCTCAGTCAAAAAAAATTATTTTTACTCTTGATTGTCCCAAATAAAAGATAGTTTGAAGTGAATTGTACCAAAAACTGAACAATAAGCCAATCAATCAATTAGCTAACTGGCATATATTTTTATTACAAATTAATAATGTAAGGCCTTTATTGAGGGAAAATGCTAAATAATAGCATTTTCCAGCCTCTTGACTGAGACGATTTGCAATTTCTTGTTTTATATTTTGGTTAATTGAAAATCTTTAGTTTTCACCAAGTCATGCAAAAAGAGCATTTTGAATTGAGGCATTGAGTAATCATGAGGGCCATTTGTCACTATTTTATAACTTTAATAAATGATTTATCAAATTTTTTCAAATCATCTTTAAAAAACAGAACTTTTGCTCAATAAGTTGTAAAAAAAAAAAAAGAATATAATAACTGAGAGATTAAAGGCCTTTTTCACTCTAAATTGATTGCAATTTAATAAGTATATTACCATCATGTCTGCCAAAGCGTGAAAACATCAATAATGAGATTACTAGAATATGTATCATTAAGCTATGTTTATTTCAGTGCTTCCCAGCAGGATATAACAATACCTTCAGATGAAATAATAGAATTAAAGTCACCTGAGAGCCATAAAATGGATGAATTGATTAATTGCAAATTGTCTCATTTAAGCTATTGCTAAAATCAACCCTTGCTCATCATTATGGCATGATGAGCGTCTTAGCCACAGTAGTGGCTGCAGTGGTGTCAGCGTTAGCTACAGATCTGACTCAAACTATAAAGGCCTTAATGTCCTCAATTAGATACAAAAACTTTCTTGTGACTAACTGATACTGAAGACTTTGGAAAAGAAATACTTTTTTAATTCCTTCAAGTGAAAACTAGATTTGCTTTCAAGGCCTTCAGATAGACTCGAGGAAAACCTTTGTCTTGGCACTGCAGTGTGAAGACAACGAAACTCACACTCTGCATACGGATAATCATCGCAGCTTTCTGCTGCAACACGATGAAGCTCTTCCAGTCAGCTGAAGGGAAACATATCTGGCCTTGTGTGTTTCACATCCATGCTGTTGTGCGCTGCAGAGGGTCAATGTGTGGGAGGACCAGGTTCACACAGCCGTAAGATTGCTGATGTAACGACCCAACATCAGAACACACAACACACACAGAGCTAATCCATAGCTGCAGCCGAGCACGCCGGCCTCGATGCTGCACTGTGACGTGTGAACGATTAAATTTCTAAAGGCACAAAAAGGCAACGCAGACAGACATCTGACAGGACACAGACTGGTCTTTGGTTAAACTAATCGGCTGGTAGTTGAGCAGAGGTGGATCAATAACTGGACAAAGAGCTATAGATTCAAATGAATCAGGGATTGACTGGGGATACAATGCGCCACTACCAAGACTCCAGGTCAGAAGCCATGCACTGCTGATGGTGCCTTCAAAGATCACACATCAACCAGATCATGAAAGACATGAGCAGTTGCACAAGTGATTAAATTCCATCACCGTCATCTTCATCCTTGAGACAGAGATGCAGTATCACATTTCTCATCATATCCATGACAACCAGAGGCAGAAAATCCTGACACTGCTACAACATTCATGTCTTTTCCTCAGGTTGAAATGCACTGACTGATTTTGCTAATATGAATTTAAGGTCAGCTATTTTTTTTTAAATCACCCAGAAATATTAGTAAAGTGTCTCCACATGAACATCTGTGTACGCTTTGCTACACGTTGGTCATCTGTGTTTCCTGTGTAGGTTGTAAACTCTCAAGAGGAAATGACACACAGGAGAGAACAATCATCTCAGCGTTGGTCCTGTCCATCCTAGAAAAGCCCAGCATGGACCCCAAACTGGTCTGCAGGGCTTCCTGAGAATCATTCAGAAGAATAGTAAAGCTCTCTGGATAGAAAACTAGAAAAAAGTGCAGACGTAAAACGGAGAGAAGATAAAATATGAAAAATCTCCTTGATAAATTCCTGTGTCAACAGTTAACGAATGAGAACCATGAAGTTTCTTAATCACAAAGTACAAATGCACGAATAAAAAAAATTCTACATGCGTATCAGACTTGGTCCATAGCACAATCACAACCAGAGAATTATGAACCGAGCTTGCATGAATAATTAAGCCTTAGTTATTTAACTTGAATCCGTTTTGTTTGAGTGAATGCATAGAAATGCATTCTGTACACTCGAAGGGGAAGGTTCTTTTCTCTTTGATAGATGTGTGTTTTTACAGTCAACCTCTCTTTGTTTTCCTCTGATCCACATTTGCTCCCTCCATCTGTATGACTAGAAGAGAGGCTCCTGAATGAAAAGTCATGAAAGAATGAAGGGGAAAGTATGCAACAAGTTCCATAGAGGTGATAAGAACCATCTGGTGCACAGAAGAGACAAACTGAACTCAGGTTTCCTTTGGGCCATGATGGAAAAAAAAAAAAGATAACTGTTAAACTAAAGGTATGGATGCATAGGAAAAAACGGTATAATGAGGTGTTGCCAGAGGGAGAGGAGAGTTTAGATAAGGAGGTAAGTCTTCTGAATGGCTGCGCTAACTGTCACTTTTTACCCAGCCATCCAATCACAGCGGAGGAGGGGCGGGACCCACATAGACCTGTGGGTCCGTCTTCTCTCCCTACTTCTTTCAGCCTTCCCTTGATCCAGAGTCGGGGCCAGAGCAAGTCCTCTACCTTGTGCTGCCATTTTTACACTCAGTATTTGTGAATAAAATGAACTATCTAATTATTTCTGCAGATATTCCGTATCATAGCCACCAGCTGGGCATTTTCAGAAGAGCTCCTGGGATTTTCTGCTGGGGAAGAAATGCTTTGGACACAGGCCCTTATTCCAGCGGTACCAGTCTCATCTGTCACTGGATCGTCACCAAAATTTAATCACCTCTAGGATATGCTAGGGTCAATCTCTGGTGAAAATTTCATGCAAATCTGTCGATTAGGTTTTGCGTAATCCTGCTAATGAACAGACAGACAAACAAACCGAACTGATGACATAACCTCCTTGGCGGAGGTAACTGCAGCCACAATTACAGCCATCAGCATGAGAGGGGGGTCCACATGGGATTAATCCTTCAGAGTATATCTATGTGGTTCTCCCTCATGACTTGCTGTTTAGATTTGGAGCTGTGTATCTGCCAGTTCCACTCTCTGGTCTTGCATAAAAAAACATCCCATCACTAGGATTGGCATCCTAGGATGACAAACTTTGATTTCAGCTCAAATCTGCTCTGTAAAGGAGTTGTGGTGTGTTTTTAGAAGCGGCAGCACGATAACGCTGGTGAAATGTGCAGATAAGTCACTTCCGAGCTTCTTTCCACACAGGCAGAATATAAAGTAGAGGGAAAAAAAAACTGTTCAAATGTGTAGCCGCAGTAGGCTGCCTTGAGAGGAATTCACATCCACTGTGGTTAAAGCTAATTGGCTAACTGTGTGGGCTGAAATGGGCTGCACCACCAGTGAAGATCACTACACTGTGTTCACTGTAAATATGGAAGTGGCTTCTAGGCCTGGACTCTGGGCTCCTGCATGGTCCAGGAAAGGAAGGTACACAGAGATTAACTTGTGAGCTGAATCATGGACAACTAATTAGAGCAGATCTTCTGCTTAAGGCACAGCAACAGTCCTCATCCCCCCCACCAGATATCACCATGTTCTGCAGCTGCGTGGGTTTCTTCAAAGAACACTGATGTGGGAACTCGTAGCAGGCTACAATTTCCATTTAATGAAAGAAAACGTTGTCCACGGGAAAAGATACACATCAGACGCGAGTCAAAATATAGTGTTTTTATAGAGCGCAAAAGTCTGAAATGCAACGAAAGCCTAATTAAGTGCTCAAAAGTTGTTTGCATTCGGCTATTTGTGTATGCCGACAGAAAAGGATGCAAATTAAAATCACACATTCTCAACATTATGCACGCCTGCACCATTAATATTGCTGTCTCCTCCACAATACACCGTATTTTAGCATGCACTTACTTTTGCATATGTTCAATGGAAAACTATAGGAAACAATAGCAAAACCAAACAAGATGAGAATCTGCATTGAGGAGGGAGGAAAAGAAAAAATGCTGAATGGGAGATAAAGAGATAAATGAACCTTTTAGGAAATATTTCAGCCTCTTTGGTTTCTGATGGCTTTAAAGCAGCCTCATTGCAGTGTACTGGTCACACAACATGGTAATATTTTTCCAGTGCAAGCAGTAGAACTCCCACTGGGATCAGATCATCCATGATGAAAATGTACACACTTGTGGTACCGTCCAGCACTTTGGGTGAGAGCATCCATCAAAGGGTACGCAGAAGCCGCCCTGTGTAGGAGAGTTTCCAAGTGACCTAAACTGGTCACGCTTCCACTCTGATGTCAACAGTCCACCCTGGAAAGATCTGATATGCAGCTCCTGCATGTAAGCATGCTGCGTCTTAGTGGAGACAAAATGAGCAGATAAAACAAGACCTACTTGATCGATATCTGCTTTGAGCAGCATGATTTATCATCAATCCTAAGAGCAATGGAAAGGCGTCCGGATGAGGACAGAAAACACAAATCGATCATTTGAGAAATCAAAGAAAGTAGAGATTACAATATGTGATGTTGGGGTTTGTTGTTGTCTGAACAAAACTAAACTACCAGGAGGCAAAAGTAGTGGTTTAGAAACCATTTGTCTTTATCAGACTACAGCCCAGAACTGACAGCAGTCGCTTCAAACTCTGCTGATGGAGTTAAATAAAAGTCTCTACCGTCAATCTGTCATCTTTTTGAATAATTTTCCATGATTTCAAATTGAAACACTTTGGGTGATTAGTTTGTTTTTTGGTTGTTTTTTTTAATTTACTGGATGGAGAAACCCAAACAGTAAGAATAGTATTGTCTCCTAGCAACTGGACCTGTAAAGCCTTGTTATCAGGTACTTTTCTGCAGGTCGTTTTCCATTACAGGATAGTACCTCTTCAGGGTAGATGGATGTCTGCACCTCCTCAATATAGCAGCCGCACTAAATGAAAAAAAAGTTACGGTCGCTAAAGTAGCTTCCCTGTTTGAGTGTGGCGGCCATTGATTTGTGCTGTGCAGCATACTCCGTGCATGACGGCATTGACCAATCAGTGGTCTGCAACGTTTCATGCAACTATTTCGTCTCTGCTATATATATATAGTCAAGATAGTACATGAAGCCAATACAGTGGCAGTAGCACAATCTATACAGAGTAAGAACAAACTGAAAAGAATATATAAGCAAAGACAGGAAGGAATAAGCAGGAGTTCACCTGTTTTTATGAATGAAAGAAAGTTTATAGTGACTCCATCCTTTTTTTTTTTTGCTATGAGCAAGTTAACCCAAGCTATGACCTCATTTCATACCACATGAACGAGAGACCTGGAAATATACATAAAGCATGCCTCGATGCATACTGGACACTTTCCCAATTTGTAATGCGGTTGCTACGTTTGGTTCCACGAGTGAGGCATCCCTTTAATCTGAAGATTCTTTGGGTGGATCGGGGGTAATAAATCACCCCACCACCCCTGTGTGGCAGCCCCAAGATGCTGCTGCATTTATGAGTTGCTGTGTCATCACCTGAAACTGAGGGGACCTTTGACTTAGAAGACACAGAATCAGCTTTCCTCCGCCGTTCCGCCCTGAACTTTTCACCTTAATCACACATCACTTCCAAGAGCTTCCAATATTAGATCAGTTCTAGAACACAGCTATTTGCTGCCTATTAAAACCACATTTAGGGCGAGTGGTGACAGAGCTTTGTGGGTCTCTGCAGGCCAGTGAGGTCTCATCCTGAATCAGCGAACACTGTGATCAATGTAAAGCAAGTCCCAGCGCAAGACCCAAAGCAGGACAACCAATCCAGCACAGAGTTGCAGATCATTGGTACATGGGATTCATGAATGTGTGAAATGAATGAAAAAATCAGCTGACCATGAATGTAAAAGGTGTTTCCATAGTAATGTTAGCATGAGAAAATCAGCAGTGCTAATGCACTTACCCTATTTTAAATCTACAGTGATTGGTCCAGACATAATTGTATTGAAAAATCCATATCATTAGTTAGCTGTGTAAACAGCAGCGTTTAATGATGTCAAATGTCAAATTGTTGTTAAATATCACACAGAAGTGATGTTGCCATAACAACCACCAGCTTCACTTCAGCAGTCATATTGGCAATGTGAAAAAAAAATAATCCCTTGAAGGTACTTAGTTCTTGGGGGAGCTGCTCAATGGGCAAATTAAATGTAAATTAAAACAGATTACGTTATATAGATTTCTTTTATAAGATATAAGGTGTTGGGAGTTGTAGTTTACTGTGGCAGCTGGACAGTGAGAAAACTAATGAAAATATAAAAGTGCAGGGGACAAAAATAGGATTCTGAAAAATGAGAGCGACGTTCCCGTTTCCTTTTTTTCCATTAGTGAGTTGTACTGAAGAGAATAAAAACTTTCCACAACTCATACTCTTGCATAACACTGCAATACTATATATGCAAAGGAATTTTTTAAAAAGTCCAATAACAGGGTTTCTGCAGGTTTCAAAAAGTTAAAATTAAGACCTTTTCAAGACTAATATGAATTACATTTTAGACCTATTTCCCATCAATACTGGCAAATAAGTATGAAAGTAAATTTATTTATTCACAGAACTGTGAGCGCACAACAGCGTATACTGTGTTCAATTACGTGTATGTTTTTATGCGCGACAGAAGCGTTTACATGAGCATAGTCGAAGTGTCGTCAAATGAAAGTTAATTTAAGACTGAATAATTGAGAAACCCTTCAGAGAGACTTGGCAGGCTGAAACCCGCTGCTGCAAGACACACAATTTGAGCGAATCAGTGTTACAACTGATGAAGACACCTGCCGTGAGCTGGAAGTCTCTGATTTGGTTTTGCTGATATTTCCTGGAGAATTAGCTGCTATGGTGTTAATCAATTCTGAGTTTATGATGTATTATTTTGAAGCAAAACATTTGGTGTCCATTAGTTGAAATAATTTTATTACATACAGAACATTTCAACTAATATAATTTAAATCAATGGCGGTCTTTACAATATAAATACACTCTGATTTAATTCACATACGTGTTTGCCTGAATCTCTCTCTCTCTCTGGCAGGTGTCTTCAGTGCTCCCTCCAAAATGGATTATTAGGAGAGATATGTGGCCTGTGCCAAGTCGTCTCCTGAGCGTCTCCCACTGGTGGGTTGAGTTCCAAAGCGCCATGAAAGATGATGCCAAGACAGGGACAATTGCCAAAAGGAGCCTATTAAAATGTCTCGACTCCAGTATTGAATTGTAAGGGACTTGGAGTTTTAACGTGCCTAAATGGCCATAGCATAAAGCCGGATGAGGACAAGTGATGAAGACAAAGGGAGAGATGACGATAGAGTTGTGAATAGACCTTACTATGACTTTAAAACTGTATTATTATTATTAGACTCTTATTGAAATTATTGACCTTTGCCTTAAGGTGGTCAGACACATTTGAATCTGCCTTTCTGCATCATAGCAGATCGATCGCACAGCTACGTAAGACTGATCCCCTTGTCCCTTTGGTCTACAAACAATTCAATAAAGTTTATTCAAACAAGAACAAAAACACCGGTGTTTGGAGAGCTTGAAGAGGCGGACAATAAATCACGTCTGTTCCGCGGCATTAATTTCAAGTTCAGTCTCACATCACGGCAGAGTCAAGATGACATTTTTTCTGCAGCCGTTTGACAGCAGCCACATGGGAAATTGAACGTTTCAAGTGCTCAGTAGACCAAAATCTCTGACACGCCAGAAATCCATTTGGCCGTCCACAACCCCCAACTGTTGATAGTTCAGGCATATTTTTGTCCACCTCCAGGGCTTAAAGCTAAGGGGTACACAAAGAGATTTAGGAGCAGAGTTAACTTATTCCATTAATACACTGTGTGTAGGTTAATTATGTGGTTTAATGTCTGATCATAGTCTCAAACATACACAAAACAAGCCTTTCCTGTTCAGCTTCCACCCTGTTATCAGGAAGGGGGGATGTTTGTTTTCATCCAGTGCCAAAGACGCTGAACCACAATAATTTTTTTTAAGTGGTTGGAGAAACATTTGAGATTTTCTTGGTCCTTATAGCCATTGTACCAATAAATCTTTTAAGTTTTGTACATTTTTCTCTCACCTTTCACTGACTGCCTCACAGAAAACTCCACCGTGGAATGTGGAATAGTTTTGAGCAATTAACAAAAATTAGTGGTGGGTTGTAAATCGCAAATTGTGCTTGTTAATTATTTCTCTGGGTTAAATCTATCTATTTTTAGGGACAAATGAGAGTAAAATATTCGCACCACTGTGCCCTGCCCTTAAACTGCATGTCGTACAACAATAGACATGGCAAGAATTCATCAGAGTAGCCTCGGGGCAACCACTTCAGGGCTAATTATAAAAATGTCCTGGCAGCTTCAGTGATAATAGTGCAGAGAATTATCCACCGACATGGTTCACAGCAAAGAGAACTGCCTGTTTCTTCTCACCATGCTGGACGTGTGAGCCCACAGGTGACCTTTAGCTCCTCACTGTCAGGTTTACAAAGCAGAGGAGGCCAAAAGCAACAGAACATGGTTAAGTCGACCAGACAGCCAGAGCTGAGAAACACCTGGTTTAAAAGAGAGGAGGACGGGAAGCTAGCAGTGAGTCATAATATTCATAATATTGACTAAACAAGCTAATGGACAACATGTACTACTATAAGAATGGACGTAGCATCTGGACGTAGCATCTCAGCATTTGGCGACTGTTGTCCTGTAAGTCTAACACACTTATAGTGACAACAAACTTTAAGTCTAAACCAAAATAGAATCAGAAAAAACAACAACAATCGGTTCAAATGTTTTCAAGCGATTGAAAGTGATGTCAAAAAGGATATAAAAATACAATTCAAAATTTTGTTTATAGATTTTTAGCTACAAATGCCAAATGAAAATGAATTATTGGTTCTAGTAATAACTCAATAATCAATAATAAGCTGTGCCTAAGCAAAATAACAGCAATCAGACCTTCACGTGGACAAATGATGGCACTACTTTGGGACACACTGCTTCAAAAACCCACCCTCTGATTAACACGACCGATTCCTTCAGACACAATAAAGCTGGACGTTTAAATGCTGACTCATCTTTGACGTAGTTTGTGTGAACACACTCCGGTCAGGATGCAGGCAGACTTTTCATTTTTCAACTTTTTCTTGCTTTTCTTGGTGGCTAACGTTAGCATACTGGGCTCTGTGTTGTATTCCTTTGGCACTGCCACCGCCTCGCCTCAAACAAGACTTACAGGTGTGTCTCAACTAAGCAAACACACATACTGCTATACCTACTCACTATTACTACATGACATTGAGACACTGTCTAGGGTATACAGAAATCTGCTTACAGTGTGCGGATTACAAAATGAGGATGCATTCTAAGACATGCAGGCTATGCAAACATCAATAAGGTGTGGTGCATGAACTGGGGCGCAGTCCTCGAGTTTGAAGGGTTTCAGAGTGACAACAACCCGACTGAAACACTGGATTAACACAAACCGAGCTGCTCTTCCTTTCAAGCATTCAGTGTGTTACATTCCAAGGTAGTGTATTTCTGCACAAGAGCTCTCAATACTCTTGTCAAACTGTTTTCCCTCCTTTCAGTTTCCTTGGATCACCGAACAAGTCCGATCAATAGACCTTAGCAGAGAGTTGATGGAATCTGGAGGGGCTTAAATCTGAGCGGTCTTTACTCTTAGCGGAGAGTGAGAGGAACTTCCGCGAGAAACATCGCACAGCCAGTAATTCTCCAGCAAGCCTTTGAGTTGCTGCCTCTCGCTCGTCACGCTGACAGCAGCTCCCTCCTCAAAGAAATAGGCTAGAAATGAAAATGTAGGGATGCTGCAGAAAATGAGGACTTATTAAAAGTATACACAAGCGATTACGGAGCTTTTACAGTATTAGAAAGAGTGAGGCAGAAGGGGAGACGGGGCAGTAAAAGAAGAACATAGAGATGAGTGGGAAGTCATTTGTCTATGAGAGAGTGCCAATTTTAGGAGGGTTGCCTGAGGATAGGGTTCCACTCGGGGAACCGCACAGTGTCTTATAAGAATCATGATGGCGAGCCCAACATGCATATTAGAGATGAATACACAATGCCCCCTTCCCCTTGGAGACAACTTCAAACAATGGCCCACCGCCAATCTGTCGGAGTTTTCACTGATTCCACCCGAAGAGGAATCTTGGGGGTTATTTTGAGAGGAAAGCCCACAAATAGATCAGCTCCAGCTCCAATACACCAGGGAGAGAAAACGAGTTTTTCCAATCAAATAATCACAAAAGTGCCAAACATTTGCTGGTTTAATATTCTCAAAAGTGAGTAAACACATCTTTTCCTTGTCACACGACCGGTACAGTAACCCAACATGACTTTTTTCAGTACTTTACTCTGAGTAACTTACTTGTAAAAAGTAGGGCACCAAATATTTTTGCAACACCTGCATTGCTTAAAAGGAGGGAAGCTGTTCACAGACCTGAGAGCAGCTGGATTAACAGTTTCTACTCTGCACACTTTACTCAACCTGGATAACTGGACTAAAATCAAGAAAGTGATAGAAATATCAATATTGCACTATCTATAGGGCAGCATTACGTCATTGCAGCATATAGTCTGCCTTACCCAAAGAGCATATTTAGAATTCTCAAAGTGCTGCGGGGGAATTGGATTTCAGGCTATCAAACGTGGCTCACTTTTCATGCAGCTTTTAGATACATTTTACGTTTGGCCTCCTCAGGTTACACATGTTGCCCTGGTCAGCTTTGCATTTGCATTACAGATAAGGGAGCAAGTATTGCCTGGGTTGAGTTTTGAAAAGCGTAGCGGCTTTTTCAAAGGTGCCGTGGTTTCTAATGTTGTACTCTAAGTTACTCTCTCATCCGAAAACATTGTTTTTACATTGAACAGAAAAAGGAATCCTTTCCTATTGAGATGATCCAAAAACACAGAATACTCTTCAAGACGTTCAAAGAAAAGTTGGCAGTGCATTCAGTAGAAGTTTAATTGCTATAATTCACACTGGCTGACACGAGTGTCGCCACAGTCACTGATGGCGTATCACATTGGCAGAGCCTCAGACCACGTTTCGATTTCTCCTCATCCCTTCTCATACAGACTCTGAAACACCTTCGTTTCCCCGCATCGCTCTTCAAACGCAGGAACAAGCCTTTGAACTCAAATATGATCGACCTCACCACCGCTTTTTATCTTAAATTCAGACTTCTCCTGAGTGGAAAAATAATTTGGATTACGAATGTTATCAGTGATGAACTGGTTGTGCATGTTTTCCCCACAAAATGTCATTTCACCAAATAGCAACGAAACCAATTCATTTGTTACATTTCCGTTGATAAAACTCAATTTGTATGGCAACAAATTTGTGTTGCTGCTTAATTTGATTGCAGCAGCAGGCCTACGAGATAAAAGTAATGAGAAATGAGACGTTGTGGTGTTGCAGTGCATTATTTCCCAAATACAATAAAAATGTGTTGTAGGTGAGCAAAAACAAATCACCACCAATGCCTTACTGTTGGCATAAATCATAAATCATGAAAGAAAAGCTCTTGAGAAATGGATAAAACGGTGAAGATTAGCAAGCATGGAACCAACAGAGCTCCTAAATTCTAATTTAATAACTAAACACACAGACTCCACATGTACAGATAAGCAGAATAACCTCTCAGAGGAACCATTCTTTAATTTATCATCACTTTCAGACACCAGCAGTTTAAAATGCAGGATGCGTTTCTGCTGAGCCATGAATGCAGGTTGAAGAAAGTTATATATTCCCTTTCTTTGCCATTTCAAATAGCAGGAAGACATAAGTCACCTTGCCAGAACTGTTTGACAGCCCTATTCAGTGACTTTAATGAAATCCCAACTCAGAAAAGAGCCAATTTCAAACACTCCGACAATAAAGCCTCCACCTCCTTATCCTCTGCTACATTCATAGCAAAGCATATCAGTGCCTACGCCCACATCCTGGAAATCCCAAAAATATCATCTTCAATTAAAAGCAATGGGAGACTGAGCTTTTGAGTGGATCACGTCTATATTATTACGTAAATGGTTCTCTTTGGAATTTTTAGGAACCATGCAGAGATGTGTGGTCTGCTGACATCCGACTCTAGAAACAATTCAGCGAATGTGTTATTAGAAATTAAGAAATCAGAGAGTTGAAGACTAAAGTTAATAGAGTAATTGTGGGTTTTCCAGGTCCGTAGCATCCTTTATGGTACACTAACCGCCACAGACAAGTCGGGACTGTCTTCATCGCGGCTCACTGTTCTATATAAACGTTACAAAGGCTTAATGGGGGTCATTGTTGTTCCGCCTCTGAGCTGGCAGTGAACGCAGTAACAGCGCCAAATCGATGCCGCGTAAAAAGAGAAACCCGGCGAGGCGATAGGACGGGACAAAAGCAGCTGGTAGCAATTAGCAGCTAACTCAAAAAAGAAGAAAATCAACTGAAAATTTCTTTCACTTGGGGAAACAGCACAAGGTCCAAGAGCTCCTTACCCTCCGAGCAGAGGACGAGATCAAATGTCATGTAACAGACTTAGACACAACACTGCTGTATTAAAGCCCATTTGTGCTCAAGGTGAAATACGTATACAGATACAGACAGAGCCCCAGATCCATACTGTGCCTTCATTTTGTACCTATTTGTGGACGTTTTCGGAGAGTTTACGGATACGGACAAGACGGACGAATTGGAGCAATAGCCAGCGGGAATAGTCGGGGGCTTGTGTAGCTACAATTCAAGCAAGGCACGACAAATGTGTAGTGAAAAAACTCACCGTCCTCGCGTCTCGATGTACTTGACGGCCTCACAGACCAAAGCTGAATACATCTTTACCTTCGCTATTTTACTGCATTGTAACAATGTTAAAGTAACAATGTTAAACGATGTTAAGGCATGACAAAGAAGAAAATCAAATAAAAAAAAGAAATCAAATGGAAATCACTGTCCAGAAGGCGATGAAAAAACTTTCATGAGTCGATTTTGAAAATAGATTAGATATATTCACACTGCCTGTAGCTTTGAAGTTTGAACTCCTGCATGAAAAATTGATAGGTTCAGTTCAATACTTTTATTTTCAATGAAAACAAAACATCTACTCCTGCTTTTGAACCACGGCAGCACATAACAATACGACCACATACGTTTTTAGCAGAGCACAACAAATTCTATCATTGCTGTGATGTAAACACAATGAGCCCCATTGTAAAGCCTGCAGGGGATTATTGATCACTTTACGTCTGCAGTATTATTGTTTTTAAACAAAAACCTGAAGGAGGTAAGAGATTTACCGCATCAGACTATACTGTCTGAAAAGTAATGTGATCCGCTACTACAGCAGCGGCCAAGAGTTCCCTCAGACATCTAGCCGAGGCACCGTGATGCCGCGAGCTATAGGGCATGTTATTGGTGTGACAGAAACACTTATTTACCAGGCAGCTGATCCACTGTAAATTGATTAGCGCTCATGCGAGCTCTGCTGTTCTATCATGCTACAAACACAGGATTGTACCCAGAGGTCTTCAGGTGGGGAGAGAGCTTATAACCAGCGGCCAAACATTCAATCGCAAATCCAGAATAAAAACAGCAACCGCAACAGCTAAAGGTGACCCTGTGGTCTCTCATGAATGCAGCTTTCGAACCGCGGGGATTAGTCCTACTTCCTTACGTTACAGTAAACCCCACACCCTCAGAATCACCACTCGCATCGCCTCCCGGCCCCTCAGGTACAGTATTACACAGCCGCAGACGACGCCGAGACGCGATCAAGAGATGAGGTGACGAAGGTTGCGGGGGGAGCAGGTTTCTAATAAGTGCTGCTGTCTGATTCTTGAGTGCTGTGATGTGATGTGATGTGCTCTGGTCACCTCGCAGTAAAATTCTATTTGTACATGGAGGGCGAGTACACAGGTGTAGTATTCAGAGACGGGGAAAGAGCTCACACCTCAACACAGACAGAGAGGAGTGGAACCAAGTGAAGATGGAAATATAAACCCATCAAGGCCAGTCGTGAAATGTTTGAACAGGGGATTACCGGTGCTTCACTGTGACATGCTGTCATGCAACCCTTTCACACTGGACTAAAAACCCACTGTAACTTCTGTGTCATCAGTGGGAAATGTTTCTTTCATTCCCTGGTCACATAACCCTGCAGCATGCAGGCACAGGTCTCTGTCAGCTCCACGACTGATCGATCTGGATGGACGTGGTTATATTTAACAATTTTCCGATGCAGATTGAAGTTAAGGATGTTTGTGTGTTAATACTTTTCAAATTGCTCAGTCGGCGTCGAGTTTGAAAGAGAGACTTAAGTAAAAGATATCAAAAAGCAACCACCATTACATTTTAACTGAACTCAACACACATGAGAGGGAAACGAGTCTATTAACGAATTATTGATTTAGATGTTTTTTGGGTTTTTTTTTAAGTAAATTCTTCAACCGGTTCTTCTTCCTGTTGTTAATTTTATTATTTTTTTGGTGTTTTTCTGTTAGACATTCATTATCTTATTCAAATACTACCTTTGTGCCTATTTCATCATTTGAGCCTCAATGGAGACTGAAGAAAATGCATTTTTATTATTTAGTTGTTATTTGAGTGAAATGACCCGCATTTCAACACAAAAGTTGAAATTAGAGTATAAGCATGTCAGGATCTCTTTTACCTAATAGTCTTATAACAATGGTAACAAAGCCTCTCCACAGCCTCCCTGTCCAATGAGGTGGGGCTAAACTAGAATCTATAGGGTGAGAGGGTTATTCTCCCCTAAAGGTACCATTACAGCACCTCAGTCAGGCCAAGTAACTGCCATGAAAACAAATAGGGCTATCAAAGAACAAGGACAAAGTTAAATATACAGTGTTAGAGAAAAGATAAGTGTGGAAACAGTTGAGGAGAACAGAGAACAGCTATAAAAGGTTCAAAGAGAAAAGTTTCAAACTTCTAAAAAGTTCAGAACCTACAAAAAATTAAATATTTACATCACTGCAACAGGAAAAAAAAATTTCATTTATTTTTCATCAAGAAGCAATGCAGTGTATTTTGAAAACCACTTCACAATCATATGTAACTTCTTACTGGTGTTTTAAGATTGTATAAAGGAAGCAAATTCTTTATAAAAGCAATATGAGCATGAAAAAAAATTAACAAATGAGTAAATATACTTCATTCTTTCATTTAAAAATCTACAATAAGCATTTCAAACAAATTTACATGTAGAATGACTGAATACACAAATGTTTTATTTACTTTAAATGCAATAAAGTGATACTAGAACACACAATACTAACACTGAATTAGCAATAAAAAATAATGTGTAATAAATTGCACCATCGTGATGAAGCTGCATTCTTGCATAATCTAATTTCATTTCAGCAGAAGAGATTAATTTTTATCAAATTTGATCCAAAAAAAAAGCTCATAAAGACATCAAAAATCTCCTTAATCATAATCTTTGAAACCTCCTGCTGTGCTTTTTACTCCTGCTCATTTCCTGGAGGGTTGCAGTCGTGGAGTTTCCTCATGGTTGTTTGTGCAGATCAACGGCAAAGAAGCACTCCACTTCTAATAAATATAGAAACACTCGAACCGGATGCAGGTAAATAACTTATGGTGGCATAATGTGGCAGAAATGGTGCATAAATATTGAATATGAAAGTCTGCTTGTGTATAAAGCAGCTCCATTTCCACAAAAGCAGCACAGGCCAAAGATTTATGCAGCTATGACAGAGTGCGGACCTTGGATTAAAGCTTGTCGAAGAAGGCAAATGTTCCTGCGTCTAGGAAAATGGCTTTAGTACACTTAATGCGATTTAAATTATTACGCATATTCCCATACAAGAATCACAAGTAGAATCGCCCTCGTCTTTATGTGGAGCTATAGTGCAGGGGAGTTCACACCGCATTCAGAGGTTGTCGTCCCCCCCCCCCCCCCCCCCCCCCGAGCTCTCAAACAGCCACAGAATGGGAACATGGTGTTAAAGCGGTTCTGTGTCTGGGAAAAGCTTTCTGTCCTCGAGTTTCAACCCATTTCAGCTGCTAAAATGTGCCCAGGGAGCGGGAGAAAATGAGTTAAAGTCTGAGCAATGCCTTGGTTTTCTGAGCATGGCCATTAGAGAGGATCTGCTGAGACAGAGTGAGAAACTTGAACGAGCTAAGAGGTCCATCTTGGCTGTTTTGTGCAGGATTATTGTTTCACCCCGTGATCCTCTCTATCTTTATTGCTTTCCGTTTTTTGTTTTTTTAAAGCTTGTTTTTTTTTCTCCTCCTTGCCCATGCTTCCCTCTGCTTAGCTCTCTTGTCTTTTATTCTCTTTTCTTATTATTTTCCCATGCCTATTTTTCCCCATCTCCTCTTATTCTGCTCTCATCTCATCCCCATGCTCCTCCTTATATTTTAGTTTATCTGATGAGCTGCTGAAGCGGTGCAGTGTTTAGAAAATGGAAAATAAATTTCAATTCATTTGGCAGGTAATATTTGTCTGTATAAACTGGCCTGCAACTTACCACTAGATGGACTTGGCAAGTCAAAAAGCTAAATGTGGCCACTGTATGGTCATTCAATAGTTTAAGATTGGCCTTGAGAGTACAGCTGGCACAATGACACCCTCTCAAATTAAAACTACCTTCTTTAATCAACAGATACTGTTGATTCGGATACTTTTAAGTGCAGGCAGTCTCATTCTTTGTGCTGGATTCAAATGCTTTTGTCCTCCTGTGTCTGTGTTTGCAAAGATGCTGATAAGTCCCGGAAAGACTCACATTACATCCACCCTTCTTTCTCTCTCCCCGTTTCGTGAGCATACCCCGGGGTATTTAGCTATCACTATAGAGTCTGTGTGTTTGTATGCGAGAAGCAGAGAGAAAACAAAGAGATGGATAGAAAGTGCCAGTCTGACTGGAAATGAAAGAAAAAGGCACTAAGGCAAATGGAAGAGAGGCGGGGGGAGTGATTGTTATTAATCTGCTCGGCGGAGGTTCGAGGCAGGTGTCTGCGTCTCCGCTTGCATTATTTACTCAGCAGGCTGAGTGAGGCATTGAAATCTGCAGGTAGCTGACTCTAAAGCAGCGTAGTTTATCAAGAGATTGTAAATATAAGCCTGATAAATATGTACTCAGTCATGTCCCCTGTATGTATGTCACGGAAATGATGAAGTGCAATCTGCATTAGCTGCTGGGGGGGGATAATGAATAATCAGAAACGCCTGAGAGTCGGGTCCTAAAATGAAGTTTGAAGCTGATGATGGCAGGATGGTGCAGGCAAATATGTAGAGCTATTAACACACACATATACACGTTCAATTCTATTTGTAGCTAAATTCACACATATTCCCCTCCGAGTTCACTTCCTGCAGCAATCCTGCCCCAGATCAATCAATGGCCACGGGTGCCAAATCTAGACCTATACCAAAATACTCTGATCGAGATATTGATTAGAGATAAAAAAATCCTATCCTGACCTGATCCTGACCTCGTCAATATGTGGTTTTAGCCTGAAGGCCACAGCAGCACAGAGTTCTTTTTGCAGCACTGTTAAAAAGCGTAAACCCCTTCAGTTGCAGCAGCTATATAAAGCTGCAGTACCTTTCAAACATGGGGGGGGTTGAAGAGATTCTCGACCACTTCTGCTCTTTATCAGCAGCATCTACCTTACTCTAAGAGTCACGACATAAATGAGAGCTGAGCAGAAGGGCCAAATTAACACACCAGGGGGCAGTCAGGGCAATAACGAGCTGTGGGCCCCTCTTTGCTCTCTGTCCATTATTATCCTGCCATCTGTCAAGTTCCCAACAGATACAGCACACACTACAGACTTCAGACACCAACCAGCACTCCTATGACGAAATAATACCACATCCATGGTTTGCATGTCACAGTTTGTAATTTAATTAAAACACAATTCATTCAATTTTTGGTGAATATGCACAACAGCAGCACGAAACGACAGCATCTAAAAAAACTATTAAAGAACTGACTTGAGCGAGTGAAAAACATGAGTTTTGTTTTACCAGAATTTGAGAACAAGCTGCATGACTAAGCCGTTCTTGCACTCTGTCAAAAGCACACTGAAGACACTCAAGAGCCTTTGCAGCAGTAGACGCAAAGCAATACATTACAGTATCATCAGCATAGAAATGGAAAGCTGTGTTTGGAATATTTAGACCGAGACAGAAAACGAATTACCGCTTTACATCTCATTTGTTTAATCTGTACAAAAGGAGAATTATAGATGTATAGATTATTTGTTTGACTAAAGGTTATCTGTAGAGTTTCTGTAGCTTGGAGCAGAGAACATTGGTTAGCACCAATGCAGCACTAGATGTGTTGTATGAAATCACGTTGTATTTATTACATTTCAAATGAAGAATGCTAAATTGCAGCGTTTCATTCACTTTGTAAGACAAGACAATTGTTACATAGAATTAAACAGTAGGCGTAGCAGTGCGTACATATAGGCTCTATAGCTACACAAAGACCCACGAAGACCTACAAATCACCTTTAACATAAATGCCTCCAACAGGGTCTAAATGGCTTTAATGCCTTGTTCAAGAGTATGTTTGCCATCGTGATTGAAAAACACATTCAGTGTCACTGACCCCACCGAGATGTTTTCCAGCGAGTTAAGAGAAGTGCACCAGCCAATTTTAACCTCTGGCTACAGCTCCTCCTGCTCCTTTTCTCCTACCCCTCCCTTCATTCAAGTGAGAGCTGCAAGACTCCCATCAGGCCCTCTTTGGCAGGGAGTGCAGATGAATTTAGCATTGATCCCACCCTGTGAAAAGCCAAGTGACTAATGTCTGACACAAGCTCATACTGGTTCGCTTGTCCTGGTGCAAAGTCATCCCTCGCTCATTTTACCCAGGGTCCATGGAGAGGAGCAGCAAAATGATTCTTGTTACTTCCTAATCTAAGATTTTTTTTTTTTTTTTTTACACGAGCAAACGGATAGCCTCAACTGGAACAAGAGACAGAGAAAGAAAGAAGAAAGAGGGAAGGATGAACCCAAAAGGATATCATGGATATCAAGGGAAAATGGAGGAGAGCGCAGAGGATAGGGAGAATTAAAAAGGACAAAAGAGGTAATAAGAGAGGCAGGAGAGAGAGAAACAGAAAACCTCTGGGGTCTGAACTGCTTTGAATGTGATGGAGTCTTTCTCCTGGTTAGCTTCTAGCATTTAGACCTCAGAGGAAGACGCTGTGAGGAACTTTTAGTCTGCTTTTATCCGCCTTTTCTTTACAAACCTGGCAGAATCATCAACCTTTTTTTTTATTTGTTTGGCAAAGAATGAGGATCATGAAAGTGTTATGAAAGGAGATATGGACATTAAGCTGCTAAAGCTGTTGGGCTGTTCTTAGAAGGGGAAGTAGGAGAGAAAAGTGGTACTACTGTGTGAAGAACAACAAAAGGCTGATTATGAAGGAAAAACACTAAACAATAAAAGGCCAACATGAGAGGCAGAGAACCTGTGAGGCTGAAGCTGATATGGAAATGTGTAATGTGGTATGAAAATGTGAAGAGAAGAGCCTGCATGCCGAGAAAACGCATTTGGTTCCATTGGAATCACTTTAGCTCAATTAGCATGTGGTAAGTCTCAGTTGTAGAGCTGTTCACACATAATATACAGTTTGCACACATAAAAAGTCATCCTTGATCGCATAAGTGCCCAATACCATTTTATGTCTACAGCGCTAATTTTACTAATGTATTGGGTAATGTATGCGCTTGAGGAAGCTGAAAGGGATCAAATTCGAATTAGAAACACCTGAATGGAGAGAGAAGCTGAAAATGTGTGTGAACAGTATGAATTCTGTATAAAATAAAAAAAGATGGTGTCAGCAAAGTTGCAAGGAGTTAAACGGAGAACCTTTAGGGGGGAGGTGTCTCACCTGTCTGCTTCCTGGGCACTAATCTAAAGGGAGGGTTGAGTGAAATTGTGGGGGAGGCAAATTAAATAGTTCCCTGTGGACCTCCCTCTGTTAAAAAAAAAGTAAAGAAAGTCAGTGAAAGGCATATTTAATGGACTAAAGGCATTTTTAATTGGCTGTGGAGTTCAGACACAGAGCTGTGTTTTTAAATTCCAGCCTGGAAGAAGGAACAGAGATGAGAAAAGATGGTGTTTCGCAGACAGACTTACAGGTTAAAGAGATAAGTGTGTTTGTATGGCCGATATAAGGGCACTTCGAAGACCCATAAATACACCCATACATACAAACATCCCTCCGCTTTCATCCTGAAGCAAACAAACAACTCAGGCGGAGACGTCGATCCCTACAGTCTCATAAAGGCAGCAAAATAAATACCTGAATCAACAGCACAGTTCATCTTTACTGCTGAAGGCGGTCAGCGCTCTGGCCTCCTGCACCCGTCCAGCCAGTCCCGGCCTCAGCGCCATGACTTACAGCCCTGTGGACTGACGAGCGTGTGCGTGCACACGTGTGTTTTTTGAGTTTATGTGTGTTCTTTATGGCTGGCAGGAGACCACAGGCTGAGGGTTTCGTAAGGCATGAAAAGACCTCTATCACAGCGGGGTCACCCGAGACACTTTACATGGCCTAGAGGGGGGAACATAAAGTGACAAGCAATGGAAAAGCTCGAGTGGCTTTACTGGTTGTAAAAATAAAAATTAAAAAAAAGGAGTAAAAAAATCCTCCATGAAGGCTATAAATTAGAAACCTAAGACCAAAATCCAGTAGAGGGCAGGTCTATGAGAGTCCACACCTCAAAACACACAAGAAGCAATGTCTGTTTGCAAATTCAGGGGGATTATATCTTGCATAATATCAGCAAGTCCCGTAAGGCAAACTAACCTAAACATATCACGCTACAGCTTTTTGCTTATCGATGCAAAAGTCGTCATCTATTAGTTTGTGCAGCGCTGGTATTTGATTGTGTATAATTCACTCGTAACTTGCTTTATCGTTTTTGTTTGCTTTGATTAAGCTGTTTTATTTGTGGGGGGTTTTCATTATTTTTTTTTCAGACGCGTCTCAGACTGGCAGCCCTCTTCATCTAAAAGTTTCAAACCCACGGCAAAAAAAAAGTTGGAGAACGATGAATTCCTTTTGAAGTTATTTGACGATCGTTTCTGTATATTTTAATGTTTCAATATATCGCAAAAAAGACAAACATTGCAATGTTTTCGTTTTTTTCCAGTGTCATGCAGCAAGCGCTGGTTATACTGTGTTAGGCTTACAGGAGGATCATTTCTTATAAGGTTATTGACATTTAAATAAGTTTGGTATTTGTTTTCTTGACTAGTGTGGAACACAGAGAGACAGAATGAAACTATACTGTATCTATGTGTTGATGTACCGAAGCAGAAAAACAACAAACACTCGAGCTTCTCTGATGTTTGCCAGCTTGTCTTTTTTCCAAAATACATTCCAACTACACATCTGTTTGTGTCTCTTCCTTGTAAGCTGCGTCTCAAACAAAGACATTTAATCTTTTTATCAGGCCAGATTGCCTAATGTTCACAGCATGAAAGCAGAAAGTTTGTTTTTTTTTGTTGCTGAATTTGGTTTCTGCAACAAATACCTGCTGTACTCCTTCCAAACAAATGCCTATTACCCATGTCTCATTCAAGGCCTCTAAATCCTTTGGGTGCTGCCCATTTACTGGGAAGCATGACCCTCATCTCCTCTTAGCTCCAGATCACCCCGCCTGGTGAAGTCAATGGAAGGAACATCAGAGAACATCACGCCTGTCTGAGCAAAAAGCCCACACACGCCTGCTGCTACCCGTGACTCATCCAGCAGCACATGGAGGCAGTGACTGACACAGATGATACTCGTCAAATATCACAATGCAGGATCAGCGGTGTACCATACGCTCAGTGACTGTCAGTGTGTGAGAGTATATGTCAATTATTCAATCAAGGCCGAACAAAAATATTTCTTCTCCGCTGACGCTCGACTCTGATCTCTTTGCTAACGCTGTCGTTTCTGCGTTCACCTACTTTCTTTGCACAAAGTGAAAGGGCTGCAGATCCTATTGATTCCGCTCCTCCATCCATCTCTTAAGCAAAAACGCATTAGCTCCATCTATCATTCCACTCAGGCCCTGTCGTGACAGAGCTCTATGAATAAATATGCAGTAATGTAATGTAAATGTAAATGTGATGGCTGCAGGTTTAGTATCAGCCGCGCAACACAATCAGATTTACCTCTGATTATCAGCGTGTCTCCAACTTAATCCAAAGTCAAGAGGTACAAGAGGTTTTCACCCTCCTGCCGAGGACTGGGCATCGTTACAGAAACAGACGGCGTGTTATATGAACACACTATTCATGGATCTCTCGAGTTTTTGCTGTTTTTATGCTCCTTAGTCTAGGAGAGGAAAAATCTAATGAAAGACATCGCAAAGCTTTTGTGCTTTGTGTCCTTGTTTTTATATATGTTGTCTCTCTCCTTTACACTCCTTTTCTCTTTTTTCATCAGACAAAAACTGTTTCACTTCTATTTTGGACTGGGTTCACTTCATTGTTTCTTATTAGAGGTCACTGAACAACAATAAGCTCCTTTTTTCAAAGACTACGGAGACTCTGAACTCTTTATTTTATTGTTTGTTTCTATAAACCCAAGAACAATATCCAGAGATGGGATCTTTTTGGCTCCAGCATTAATAAAAGGGCAGAACTGACTTTTTTTCTTGAAGAAATGAAGAAATAACCTAGCTGTTCTCATATCACAAAAAGCAAAACAATATTATAATAATCTTATCATTACTAACACATTTTGTCCTTCCTGAAATGGTAAAATAGATGCTCAAACTGCAGCTTTTGGCCATTTTTGACCACAGAAAAATGCCAGATAGCTATTATAAAAAACAAAACAAAACCATATTAATGAATAAAGGAAAAAAATTGCATTCGGTACTTTTGAATTTTAAAATCATATTTCTCCAGTAATCACTTGAATCTGACTTACTTACAGTGTAATGAATCTATGGAAAATATGCCAAGAGGTAGAACAGGATGGGCGATGTTGTAATGCTCAAACACATGCATTCATTACAGTGAATTTAGTGTGCAGAACTGCAATGAAAGAGTGCATTAATGTGCAAGTATCTGCAAAAAAAACAAAAAACAAACACATTTATATGTAAATTACATATGCAGGAAGGTTTTTGACAATGTCAAAATGTCCACAAGTCCATGTATTAAGTCAGGGGAAATGAGCCACTCAGATTGTCTTTATAACCTCAGTGAGCTCTGAAGTAGCCTGTGACACTTCCTTCAACAGCTGCTGAATATTGATCATAAACAAGAGAGGAGAGAGAGAAGCTGGGAAGAAGAGAGCAGCACTTAATTTGGGATAAGGAGGTAGAGTGAGTGAGGTAAAGGATGCAGTAGCCAAAGACAATGGGGCCGCCTCATCTTAGCCACTTGCTGATACCAAAGCAGCCAGTCACAATGAGAGCACACTCTGATTTAAATGCACCAAGTACTAAACAAACAGTAGAGACAGGAATCAGAGAGGACCCTCTGACAGGATGACTTTGGCGGCTTGAAGAAATAGAAGCTATGTTGACTTGAAAAAATATACACAGTATATATATATCCAACACTGACGTGAAAGAATCAGTGAATTAAAAGCAAATCCAAATTCTTTCTTGGTTAGCAACCTCATCACCCAGCAGCTATAGCTATCATTTAAGTATGAAAGCACCAGGTACCGTATCTCCTTTATTCAGGGCTCTGTGCTAACCTGCTCACCTGTAGTTCCTTCAAGCTCTGCATATTGTAAAAAGCAAACAAACAAAAAAAAACTACAAACAGACCGACTCCATGCTCTCTAAAAATGTAAAATGGTGAGGAAGAAAAGGAAATGATTCAAAACTTTTCCAGTCCCAACGAGGATGAAGCAGTTAGCACCGCCTTTCTTATAGATGCAGAGGTGTTCAATACACTCATCTGTTGTCCCAGGTGTAAATGCAACAGACTGTTTTACGTTGTATTCATCAGGCTTAATTATAATTTCCATTCAGCTGCAGACATTATTTTCATTTGATATTCATTTGCAGGATTGGATATGAAAAGATGGATTAATCACAATATTAATCTTTGCAGCATTAAGGCTTGAGCATGAAAATAAGACTGCATATAAAGGTAAGATCAGTGCATACCTCAAATGAAAAATAAATCATATTCATGACTTTATGCATTAAGCGGACTCTATCATCCAAAGCGGTTTATAGCTAATTCATCAGGAGCACAAAAACACGAGCGATAAGCACAAATCATGCTTAATGAGGATACTGCATGTGCTAGAGCGCATTGTTATTCCTGCATGATAGGGGAACATCAAACCTGAGCATACAGGTTTAATCGACCAAACGGCAGTCGTACACATGAACCTGAAACAGGATTTAAAGTAGAAGTTGGGTCTGAACTGCGGCTCCAACTCAGCAGAGATGCTCCAGTGGCCTTGGACACTATCCCTGTCACCAGGCAGCGAGATTGGAATTTATAACCTGTAGAAACGTGGCTATTCCACCTCAGTAATTACACCTCAGGAGGGACAGAAGGGGATGACAGTCAGTCAGTCAATCACTGCATTGATTCTTCCACAGCAAACCCTCAGTGTGTACGCCACAGCCTTCCCTGTCATCATCTTTCACCAAGACACACACACACACACACACACACAGCACAGGTACATCATTCTGTTTTTTCAATCACTTTGTGATGTACTGTAAGCACACGGGTATACGCATGCACACACACACGCACACGCACACACACACGCACACACGTGCGTGTGTGTGTGCGTGTGTTCACCCAAATACCTATTACTGACTGAAGCTCATTGGTTCTGAACCCTGAAACCTCCATAAACCAAAGATGACAATAGTGTCAAATCCTGCTCTCCATTACAGAAACATGAAACCACCTCCTTGCACTGTTTTCTTTCAGGGCAATGGTGCATCGCTGTTTAGAGGAGGGTTCTTATTTTGTTAGTGTTTTTGTAATTATTTCCTTTGAATACTGAACATCGAAGATTTGCCATATAGGCTATACCCTATGTCATACTGCAAATCAATTAGTTCAATAAGAATCTTAAATTGTATTAAATATAAAAGGATGAAACTCTGTAGTTGATGCCCAGATGGCTGGGTTTGATTTGTAAAGCTTTGCCTTCTACAAACCTGGAGCCTATCCCAGCTGACATTGGACTAGGGGCAGGGTATATCCTGGACAAGTCGCCAGTTCATCACAGGGCCACATAGAAAGGCAAACAAGCATTCTCACTTTCTCTCTCACATTCACGCCTATACGGACAATTTATAGAAACAATTACATGTTTTTGGACTGTGGGACGAAGCCGGAGTACCTGGAGGGAACCCACAGAGGCACGGGGAGAACGTGCTCAGGTGGATTTGAACCCATGGACCATCATGCTGTGATGCAACGGTGCTGCCAACTACGCCACTGTGCCACCCCTGCTGCTTTTCTCCATTTTAAAAAACTCTGAGAATAGAATATTTTTTTGGGCTTTTCGACTGTTGGTCGGATGAAATCGTGTCACACAGTGATTGTTTCATTAGATTGAGGGGAAAATGACATTTGGTGCTATTGTGTGACATTTTACAGACTAAACGATTTTTCAAGAACGACTGGCAGAATAATCTATAATGAGCAGAATCGGCAGCTGCAGCCTTAAAAGGGAACAGGCGTGTATAAATAACAGATAATATGGTGCCATAGAAACCTTTTCAAAACAGGATGACATGAGTGTGACTCCAGCTCAGGTACAGATTCCTACAGCAGTTACTTATTACTTATTTTTTCACCTCTGCTGAAACTCCAATGAAACACTGGAGAGGGGATCCTACCCACATCTCCCTGGTAACACACACACTCAGATAACAGTTTCTCTTCATTAAATGTGACACACAGTCTCCCTTCTCCTAATCAAGCATGGCTGAGAACAGCCACACTGTACAAAGCACTCACACCTCCAGCTATGAATCTGCAGAAGATGAAAATAACTTTTTAAGGAAAGGATCTTAGGCAAAGGAGGAGGACTGTGCTGTTCATTGAGAGAGAGGAGCCCTCGAGATAAGACTTATCAGATCGACGAGGAGGATGAGGAGGCAGGGCAAAGGCGGAGGGATACGAGCCTCTAAATAACCTGCTATTGTTGCCGCCAAACAATATTGAGACTCAAAAAAAGGAGAGACTCATTAAGTGAGAGGAGTTCTTTGAAAGTCCTCAGATGGGAAGAAAGATGAGTAAAGAGGAGAGCATTCTGAAAAGGATTAGTTGAGAATGTGCTGGAAAGTATGGAGGCCCTAAAGAGACATGGGCAAAAAAAAGAACCTTGAAGTTTCTGGTGCGCACAAGAAACTATCCCGTACGCACAAGAACGTTTCCCGTGCTCACGGGAAAACTCCGTAGGAAAGGACTGTTTTGAGAAAAGCCACTAACTCAGATTCAAGTATCTTGTTAACATAGTTTCAACGGCAATGAAATCATCTTAAGGTCCGTCTGTATGCGGTCTATCCTAAGTCTAGGTACATCGCGACTTGAGGATAGAGAGTTTTCTCAATTTTTCACTTCACCTTTCCGTACACATTTGTCGTGCCTTGCTTGAATTGTACTGTAGCTACACTGGCCTCAACCATTCCCGGTGGTATTGCTCCGTTTCGTCCATCTCATCCGTATCCGTAAGCTCTACGAAAACCCGTCCAATTACATACGGAATGAACGCAGTAGACGTATGGAAGGTTCCGTCCGTCTCCGTATCCGTCTTTAACATAAGTGGGTCATAAATGGTTCTTCGGCTGTAAGTATTTGCTTACTTGTGCAGCACTAAGTCACTGAAATAGAGGCAACATCAAGTTATTCCCCAGGCAATAAACCTCAGAATAAATCTCTATACAAAGGGACAGAAAATTGTAGACTGAAGAAATTGCAGGTGGGCACAGAAAAAGAGGTGACGCGCCTCCTTACCGACAGAACCGGTTGTTCTGTTTGGAAAGAGAGACACCTGGGAAATTTAGTCCACACCTTCCTCCCCCAACCAGCTGTTGGGTGTCCACAGCTTCCAAGAAATATGCTGAGCTCTACGACTGCGTGCCACCATTTCTTTTCTCGACTCTGGCACACACTTTTATACCGCATACCTGCTGGGACCACTGTACGAGGGACAAAAGGTGTGACCTGTTGAGAGATTTGCAGTAATTGGGTGACACAGCTGGCCCGCTTTCTCACCTGAGACACCCAAGGTGGTTTGTTGCTTTATGAAGTGAAAAGGGCTTTATGAATGTGAGGAGACACATGCCTCATTGAGCCTTAAGGGTATTCGTCGCTACCTATGGGTGGAATAGAGTACAGTCAATATAATAAATCTTTAAAAGGTGAACCTGCAAAGGCGTACACTGTGGATTTCAAGCAGTCCTCCCATGAAGCGATAGATTGCTTCAAATTCTTTGGCCCCAGGGTGTGCTTGCATGGGTCAGCTGCAGAGAGATGTGTTATCACATGACACACACTTGAGATTATTTTTTTCCCCTGCACACACAAACACACACACACACACACTCACTGCTGCATGAACAAAAATAAAGAAAGAAAATTAAAGAACTACACCCCCCCCACACACAAACAGACATGCACAGAAACGCACAGACACAAATTAAACCGCCCACATGCATCGTAAAAATACATGCAGGCATTTTAACACAAACCACCCACCCATTGATGATATCCTCTATCCCCCATACAACACACACACACACACACACACACACACACACACACACACACACACACACACACACACACACTACAGCACAGCAAACACCACAGGGAGGAAACCATCTCAACCATCAGACACCCATTTAGCTTTATAGCTTCATGTCTGCAGAGGATGTCAGCAGTCTGCGTTTGCTTATTGACACTCACCAATCTAATAGTAAGAGTACATTAATCAAGGCGCCTCCTTGTTGTGTAATCAAGCCTGAAGCTGAAAGTCAGGACAGCACACAGGGCAACCTCTGTCCTCTTTGATTGATGATAGTGTAATTTATGAACCCCGAGTTCATTGTGGTTAGCTGGAGACGACATGAGTCTGGCCTCTTAGAACTTTGTTTCAAGTTCTCCACAGCCACCGTCAAATGCTAAAATAACTATGAGACACGATGTTTTTGTGCAGAAAACACATGAGATGCTCGTGAGTTCCGTGAGCAAAGTAAAATTGGTGCAAAATTCAAAATATCCAAAGGCTGCATCCTTTCTTTAATCAGCTCCAAGACGATAAAACATTGTTATTGCCTTAGAAAAACAGTCCTGCCCATAAATGTTTAACTGTGTTGCTTGCAAACTTCACAAACACCTGGTGATACGTGACATTTTTTGTTGCGCTTGTCACGTCTTCTGCTGAGTTGTAAAAAGAAAGCAGCCCAATTATTCCCCAAATAAACAACAGCCGGGGAACTGATGGCGCTGCCATCTAGTGGCCTGGTGTCCCAGCCCCCTCCTGCTCCACTGCAGGGTTCCCCTAATACGACATCACACGTCAATGTGATGGAAATCAGCGTCGATGGAAAGCGGATTGCCACCCATAGGCTGCTTTATTCCCTCCATTAAGTCTGGATAATCCCAGATGCTTAGCTCGTTGCCATCGCCTCCCCTTTGGCCCGCCGAAATCTTCCCTTAATCTCCACCTTCCATCTAAACGCTCCATCACTAGGACGGGATGATGTTTGTTTGTTTAGACAATGGAGTCACACACATAAACATCAGCACATCATCCAAAAACGAATAAATATTGTATAATGCATAAGAGACTGCCACTAGATAGTTATTTTGGGCCACAGGGTCTGCCACGTTATGATATTTGGTGTGCATTAACAGCCTCCTGAGGGAATTCATGATGCAATAGCGATGAAAACATGAGCAAAAGAGATGAAAGGGGGTGAGAAATAATGGAGATACAGTTTTTTGCAGAGAGGAACAAAAATAATAAAACTATGGGTGAAAATGTAAATGAGCTGTATCCTCGAAATAACTATAAGTACAGTGAGAGAGACACCATCAGTCACTGAACAGCTGACAAAGGATGGGCAAAACATCAACACACGCATGCAAACACACACACAAAACAGACGGACAGGAAGTCTTAACGGCAGCTGCTCGGTGGTATCATCTGCCCTTGTGTTTATATGTCATCATGTCACACCTTTTAACACAGCTACATCCCGCATTCCTCACACATCACATGACAGACAGATGTTTTCAATCATTATCTCTGACTCTTTCATCTTCAATTCAATCATTAAATCATTCATTCAATCAGGGGTGGTGGGGGTGGGGGCAAGAGCAGGTAAAATGAAAATGAAAGAGGACACGGTGAAGTTGGCAAAGGATGGTAAAGAGGGAAACAGGGCGGAGAGAGATGAGTGTAAATGGAGGAGGGTGGCTTACAATAGTGCCGGCTTAGAACAACGAAATGGGCGGATTGTAAAATGTCAAGGGAGGAGGGGGGGGAGGGAGGAGAGCATTAAACAACAACAACACTGGGGATGGGCAGCAGGGGCGGGCCAGAGAGGAGGGCTGCCAGGGGATTTGAAATATGGACGGCTGCGAATGAGGGCAGTGTGGCATTGACGTGCGCACACACACTCGTGCGGATACACACACACCAGATGGACCGCCGAGGATTAATGTCAGGTCATTCGTTCTCACTGAGCTCTTCTGCAACTCAAAGCAACCGCTGGATTCTGCTGGGGTCACATGCTTTGGGCCTTTTATTTGCATTCAGAAAGGTAAGTCCAAAAAATACGACGCCTCAGTGATGCTCCGAAAATTCCTGCAGCCAAGCTTAGAACTCTTGAGAGTCACCGGGGTCACATTTTTTGTTGCAACCCCAGCCTGCCCAGATATAAACAACCAAACAGGAAGCATGCATTTTTATCCACATTCACTTTCTCTGCTTGCACCTTGAGATAATTTACCTGCAACCCTGCAGCAGCAGTTTAAGTGGAATAATATATGTATTTTTCAAGGCCCATAGATGTCACATCTATTAAACAACTAAGAGAACTGATGTCTTTGACGCTGATAAATGTGGGTCAGGACCTTACACAATAAATGGATGAGGCTGGTGGAAGAGGAGAAAAAGAAAAGAAAAAAATCACATTACCTGTTGAAAAGACACCGCAAGGAGAGCAATCACCGCAGCAGCAAATAGGGGAGAACAGATAAAAAAAAGCACAGGTTAGCATTTTTTTTCACACTCTTGCACTTGAATCTAAAGTTGCACATTTCCATTTCTGCAGAGATGCATTGTTGGGTAGGTGAACAGCTCCAAGGCTTTTCTTTAGTAACAGGTTGATATATCGCTTCATTACACAGCGGCATGCATTCGAAACATCACAGGGGCACAGCTGATGTGTTCATATAACATTAATTAGCATATCATTGATTTTTCAGTTTAACATTTTTTTTTTTATTGGCGGATACTTACAGCAGTGTGAAATCATATTGACATGGATTAATATGGAAGCACTATCTTGATTAAGCCAGTCAATGTGATGTAACACAAATGATACCTTTCTCCTTCTCTGCTAGTTTTTATTCCTTTCAGGGACTTTTATCTGCAGATTTGGCTTCATGAATTTAAAAAGTTCCACGTCAAGGTTAATTTACCACACATTCGACTATCTGCATCTTCCTCTGCTATAAAGGGCCACTGACACAATTAAAAAACATTTCTATGACAATGATTTACTGTATTTTCTTACTTTTAATCCTGTTTTTTTTTTCTTTTGTGGCCACAGAAACACGCTGTCCTTTGTTTTGGGCACTGTCTTCTTATAAACCTTATTAGAACTCTGTGTTTTTTATGGAACATAGAGTCAAGCATGGGCCGGGCTGTTTGTAGGCTCAGATCACAAGTAAATAACCAAAGAACCAAGGCAGAATGCATTCGTCAGTTCCTCTGCTCTAAAAGCCTCCACTGATTTGCAGACAGTCCATTAATGTGTTGCTTACTTAAAGAAAGGCAAGGCATAATAGGATATTAGCAGAACATCAAGAAAAGATCTGTCAAAGTCAAATGACTGTAAACACCAACACCAAAACAAAATATTCATAGTATGCATGTGTAGAACTGAACCACAAACATGGAAACTAGTGGCCTCTCTGTGGCTCTCGGTGGATGTTTGTTTGTGCAGGATTTTAGGGCCTGAAGACGAGCCTGATGAGGGTTGAGCATGCATGATTGCCCTCATCCCTTCTTCTCCACTGCTCGCCCTTGTTAGCCGAAATGTCAGAGCACTGGTGCCTTCACGGAGGGCTGGACTTACTTCTGCATCACAAATCTTCTGCCTGAGCCACAAGAGCCCCCTCAAACTAACAAACTTTAAACGGCCGGAAACTGTCTGTCCCTCTCAAACCCTCTCTCTCTGATTTGAGAGCGATTTGGCTGATCGCAGTGGGATGTAAGCTTTCTGAATCATAGACGCAGACATGGACATATTGCCAACATTTGGAGAGTAAGATAGGGTGTAAAAGGCAGAATGGGAATAAGCTCGGAGGAATGGGAATAACAATGAGTGCTGGAGAGTAACGCTCTGACATCACTGTCTAATCCTTCCGTGGTTTCTGTGCAGAGAAATTACACGTCTACTTTCTTTTAATTACTTCCTGTAAAAAGGAAAATGATAACATAAATATCCACATTACGCCTGGGTGTCTGACCCTTGAATTCAACAGTCAGCAATATCCGGGACCGCTTCGAAGATCCCGGTAAATATGGTCTTTATGCACTCAAACAAAACGTGTGTTAATTCCCAACCCACTTATTTCGCTCAAAATGGATATGAAAAGCCTGCATTGCCATGGGGTGCGGGGGAGGCAGTGGGAGTTTACACCATATAAACAAGCTCTTTTTGAATTGGCTTAATCTCATTTGGCCCACTAATGCACAGCGTGAGCGCCAGCAAACCAGCGTTTCAAAGATTCAGAAACTCTGAGCTTCTCCATGTAGACACAACAATGGATTATTTGCCTGATTCAACCAAAATAAGCATCTCCTCGCCTCCTGCTGCTGCACTGACTCATGCCTCTGGCCTCTGGCCTCACTTTCCCCTGACTGAACTGCAGACTTATTGACAAAGAGACATGTACAAGATCGTTTCCTTTAAATGGGCTTTTTGTCTGGTCAAGGGCTTATGTAAAAGTCACAAATGTTTTTCTTGTCTTATGGCAGGGGTGGATCCAGCTGAAACGTGATTGGCCCCTGAAGTGCCCTATCCTGATTTCATGGCTTCCTATTGGATGTCGATGCTGTCAATCTGGCACTGTGTATTGCTATTGTCTGGGGGCCAAATTTCCCTCTGTGAATATTCTAATTCAACAATGTCTTGTGTGTAGTTTATGAATTCACAACACAACTGTACACCTGTAAATCTTTTTTTTTAAACTACAGTAGCCATAATGCAAGCAGACTATGGACATAACATCACCATATATGGGTAACACCACAGGAATGTTTCACAACTATCAAGACTTTTTGACATACACAAAGTGCTTGAACAAGGCAAAAAAAGGGCAAAATATTCAATTATGTATTACAAAGCTATAGATCCAACACTATACATGGAATAATGGGTAAAATGTATATATGTCTTACTGAATTAGGAAGAGTGCATTGATGTTGGACATATATACTTGGCCCCTCTGTGTAAAATGTGGCCCCTGATTTATAAAAATCCTAGATCCACCTCTGTCTTATGGACTGAATCGGCCACAGTCAATCTTTGATGTCGGCTGAACTATTAGAGGTTCAGATGACAGCCAGTCAGGAAGTGAAGATGTGATTAACACAAGGGGTTGGGCGGCTTGTGTGATTTCTCACTGATGCATAAACTACCCAGGAAAGCTGTCCAAATACGCCTCTTAGAATATCTGGGTTTTCTTCACTGCAGGAACCATCAGGGCCGAGGCTGATAGTAGGCCTGTCATTGAATATCCGCCAAATTCCAGATGATACTTTTAGTATTGAATGATAAGATAAACACGGCTTCAAGAAGTGACAGTTATTGCTACCAAGTACCGTACTCCTGAAGCTAAAGCAAAGGAGAATCTTATCAAGGTGTCTGAGCTGCCTGATGTCTTTCATTAGATGACAATTTTCAACAAAGGCACCGAAACGCCCGTTTCAATTTCCGCGATTTTATGTAAAAAGCAAGGAGAGTACGGTACTTAATTTCTAACTGTGGGCTCACATCAAATGATTCCGAAGCCACAAAAGCACCCAGAAGCCATTTGTTCTCAGGCAGAAGGAAACCACTGCAGGGGGATCTGATGGGTTGAAGTTGAAATTCAGGCTTTCTTTCAGTTTGTGCTTATAGGAAGTAAAATGTATGCAAATAAATGAAGACAAAATGAGTGATTGCAGACAAGATTAGATTTTCTCCACACTGTAACATATAAATAATTAGAAGGCAGCATCTGTTCCTTACTGGCAATTAATGTTAATTATGCTATTCGAATGTCTTCTGTTTCTGTCATATTTAATCAACATTATCCCGTTTCTTCCCAGTCAAGTATTAGTTGACTACGGATCTGGACATTTTAGTCTTATTTTAGTCAAAGAAAGTATTTTTGTCTAGTTTTACTTAGTTAAAACTGTTGACATCATGTTATTATTGACACGTCACGCTTTGTTTGTGCCTCCTGGTCATTTACAGAAACCAAACCAAAGTAAAACGATAGAAAAGAGCAAGGCGCCACGTGGGACGATATTCCGAACAGTAAGACATTCTGCATGCGATGCACAGAGGAGATTGCTTCATGCTCTGTTTCTTTTCCAAGTGTGTGAGCATATGCAGTGTGCGGCATACTGTATGTGAGTCCCAGGCTCTTTCATGTCTGTTTGTAGTTACATCTGTGGAGTTTACATCTGAGCCCTCAAGAGCTGCAGGCACGATTCTTTTCACAGCAGGTGGGTGACGCAAGACGCAAACTACAGTCACATTCTAAAAAAATACATAAATAATGCAGCTTTATGTTTATCTGCTGAGCACATGCAATGCAACAATATCTACTCTGTGTGTAATGGAATCATGGAGACATGATTTCATGTACTTTTGTTAACAACAGAAACAATAAAGTAGCCAAAATTGCAGAAACCATCACAAATGAACTAAATAGATTTCCGTTTTTCCATCACAGCGCTTTCAGGCAAATGTTTCCTTCTTTTTCCAACTTTGTGTGTGAGGTTGATTTCACAAACCCAAAATGCCAATAAGATAAGTAGCAGAAAAGATAAGAAATGTCACACTTAATCCCGACACACACTCGGAGACTAAGCCTATTAACAACCCCAATAAGCTAATGAAGGCTGGCTAAATCATGAGTTACTGAGCGCCTCTATAGAAAGGGCTACTGATCTAAAAAAAACTGATCCAATAAGGCCATTAAGAGTTGGGAGATGAGAAAACAAAAGCTAATGCTATTTAAGACTGCAGCTACTTACCCTGCCTTCATCAATAACCTGTGCAAAGGAGGCACAATGGAATTCGGACAAATGCATAGTCACTGCCCATATTAGAGCAGAGGCCTCTGATAGCACCAGTGTGGGACAATTTTTTCAAGAGTTTAAAAACTTTTCTTTTGCAAGACCTCCTGAAGCCCCACAGACACAGTCAACACAACGCCGTCTGCCGTTTCATCTATTTTCGCCGATTATATTTCAGAGGAGACGGCAGGGTGTGGCGGCTGGAAAACTAACACAAGCTAAAGCCTGAAACAAGGCGATAGTCGGCGATTAAAGTTTTAAATTGTTACCATAAAAGCACCATTTTAAATTGATGACAGAGAAACACAAGGCGCTGGCTGAAAGTATACAGACTAGCATGCATAAATTAGTATTACTCAGTGCCCAAGGGAACCATTAAAGTTTCATCTTGTCTTCTTTCATCTCCATACGACTTCAGAGATTTCTTTTTTTTTAAGTCAGAGATGTATAAAGAACAACTCGATGAGATGTGTGATTTGTTTCCTGGTTTATTTTCCAACTAAGCAGATGAAACCCAGATTTTTTTTTTTTTTTTTTGCACTGGGTTCTCTCCTCTCTAAGCTTCAGCATTATAAAACATCCTCCCACAGACAAGAGGAGAGAGTTATCGATACGAGAGTTAATCCATCCTCCTCAGCTAACTCCCTCCAAATGCAGGAAACCAACCGTGTCAGCCCCTTGCAGATGGAGAAACTGCCCATAAAGTCAATAGCATATCCATCAGCTAAATAGACTGCCAGAGTCATGGTTGTTTATGGTGGTGGGCGGAGACCTACCACCATAAACAATCATGACAATGTGAATGCATGTGTATTTAGTCCGTGCATAAGACTGAAGTTGTGCAAAGGTGCTTTGCAGAAAGGACGATAACGCTTCGGATAGGTGCAGCTTTACAGCTTCATGGTTCATCACTTGGGCTTAGAGCTGGCTGGGGTTAAATAGGTAAAGACTTACGTAGCATGCTAAGGTGACTAAAGAGGGCAACTCAGTTCCATTAACAAAAATCAGTTAATTCAGACCTGCCAACAGATAATAGGTCCTCTGACAGGATTTTAAATATGAGAAGAAACCTTAGTGTGGGGCACAATAGGGTAATCATCCTCATTTTAGCCGATAACCTCAGAGTAGCTCTCTCTCCCACCTTCTCCTCCTTCATCTCCTCAATAATATGCCAGTAAAATTTGACACGTCCAACCCTCCACCTCCACATCGTCTTCTGCTGACAGGCCAGCTCTCAAGGGAGGAGACCCCGAGGAGGAAATGGCAGCCATGTGACAGTCTGAGTGGCAGAGTGGAAAACTATATCTATCCTCTGCCAGAAGGGTGCTTTAAAAGCAGAAACACTTGCCACAGTTGGAAAAGTATGTGACAGCATTTCCGCTCAGATCGACGGAGAGGAATAGATTGAAATGAGGAGTCTAGATATTTTCATATGCTTTATTCTTTCATATGTCTTTGAGCGATGCACTGACAGCACATTACACATGCAGAATTCTGAGCTGAAAGTTTCAGACAGCGAGACGTCCTTGGAGCATCGATAGCTCACTCAAGGAAAGTTGAGTCAGGATTGGGAGGACCACGGATGAATTAACAACCAGTGAGAGTCCTCCAGATATCATCCTGAATCTTTATCTCTCAGCGAACTGACTGATGGGACACACCAGGGCATAGACTTAGGATGTCTGCAAAAGACGTCTTTTCCTTTTTCAAAGCAGAAAAGCACTCAGTAGAGTGCATACCTCCACCATGACCCAACAGTCAAGACATGTGTGCCAAAACGGCTGGTCTCAGTGTTCTCGCAATGTTTCACCCCTTCATATTGAACCATGTCAAAATTCAGTGGTTCCGTCTTTGGGATAATGCCCTCTTCCACCCAGTTTCATGGTAATTTGTCAAGTAGATTAAGCCCAATTGACAAAAACGGTCCAAAAAACCTCATCTTGCAATGTTCAAAAAGTGGAAAAGGTTCCTGAACCCTCCTCTTTATCCAGATCCACTCCAAAATTTAATGGGTTCTTCCTTGCTACATGCCCAACCCTTCTAGAAAGTACTATTAAAATCTCTCAAGTAGTTTAATAGATGGAAATGGTGAAAAAAAACCAAATAATTGTGATGTTAACCCCTGTGTTGCCTTAACATTCTGTATACGCCCCCTGTCCTAAGGGTAAAAAAAATGACCCGCCTTCACTAAACCCCTAAAATAAAGCACCTCGATTGAATTTAAAACCCCAAATGAATTTGCATGAAGAAGAAATTCATCATTCATCACAAACTTTGTGAATATCTGGGTTTTCCCTCCTCACAGAGCAGAAAGACTGCATTTATTTAGTGGACACCACTCGTTTTTATTACAACACACCTGTCATAATTGTTTGCTTTACTAAAGTAGAGGTTTACTATTAAAGAATGTGAGAAACAATTCCTGGATCCACTCCAAAATGTAATGGGTTTAATGGGTTCTTCCTGGTCACATGCTCTCCCTCCAAGTCTCACAAACACCTGTCATGTAGACAAACAGGCAGACAAATTTTTAAAAAAAGAAGTGATCACTAAACCTCCTTGGCAGATAATTAGACCTACTTCGCTGTTTATAATCTGTTTTTTTAACTGTCTTTGGTAGAAAACATTGAGATCTAATTTCACAGCTGTGTGATAATCCAGCACATTGGCAACACCCTGGAGAAGGTTGCAATCTGCAAATACCTTCTGTTCACTTCCTGTATGTGATAATATTAGATAAGAATATTTCTAAAGAAAGGTTGAAGTCTTATTCTGATATTAATAATTATTAATAGCAGTATAACTGAGATTCATAGACTACATGCTATGGTTGGGTCAGTGAAACCTGTAGTAACATAATAATTAGTAGTAGTAGTGCTCGGATCAATCAAGGATAATATGCATGTTGAAAGTAAGACAAGAAAAAAATTTGATAAAAAATAATATTAATTTTGAAGAGGGCTCATTTAAGATAAACAATTTGCTCTGACTTCAAGAGTCAACTATAACACAAGAAAACAAGTTAACATTAAAATCTCCTATAATCACAAATAATTACAACCATTACTACTAGAGCTAGATTAAATTTTCCAAGCCAGTCAGCAGATATTAGGTGATGATATTAGTCTAAAATGTCACAATCTTTAAAAGAGAGGTTAACAAAAAAATGTGTGAAAATCACCTTGTGTCTTATTTATCCCAGTCAATGATCCCCAAAAAAGACTTTCCCTGTTATCTTCGTACAGAAACAATCTACCGCCCCACGCAAAAATTTACCCCCAACCATGACCTCGATTATACTATCAGTGCTGCTGCATGAGAGGCAGGTCCGCTGGCCAACCGGAGCTAATGGTGGAGGAGCAACAGGGAGCAGCAGAGCGCTGCCCCGGGGTCGGACTGAGGCTGGTCGCACAGACAGCGGAACTTCAACTGTCATCCCTGACTCATCGCTGGGAATCATATGACCAACCTCAGCAAGCTGGTCTCAGATACCATAGCAAACAGATGAGACACACACACACACACAAACACACACACACACACACACACACAAACATACACACACACACACACACACACACACACACACACACACACACACACACACACACACACACACACACACACACACACACACACACACACACACTTACATCCCCTCAGGGGAACAGAGGAAAGGGAGAGGACGAAAGGTGGAGCAGAGTCACAGGGAACGGGAGCTCCAGAAACACTGATGCAAAGTCAGACAGAGGCAGGAAGCTATGCACGCACGCACACACACACACACACACACACACACACACACACACACACACACACACACACGTAAACAAATCTATATTCAAATTATAAGGCAGCCAGCCTCTGTCTCTACAGCTCTGCAGAAAGACACATGCAAAGGCCTCCAGTCGTTCCGGCTCCTCTTTCACACAGCCTGTGTAGAAAGTCTGAAAGTTTGAATGTTGGTTACCCGCAGGCTACAAGAGCCCCTCATTGGGCAGAGGCCTTGGTATAAGGTATTTACTGTAAGACTGCTGTACTGGAGTGAATTATATATTACACAGATGCTCGTGTTATTGTGTCTTTAAGCAGAGCCTTCCAGCTAAAAGGCCCTGCCTGCACACATCACATTTTGTAAGGAATGAGACTGCATGGTTGTTGTTTTTTAAGATGGCAGAGATGGTTTTGTTTGTTTTGGAGTGTGTGCAAGTTTTTAAGATTTCTCTGCTGATGTAATCTTTGCACCGAAATATCTGATCCGGACAAGATCCCAGCCACAACAAGGTCCTGGCAGGCAGCGGAGAGGGAATTAAGTTGACTTCTTGGATCTAAATTGTATGGCAAGGCTTGGAAAAGCTTGCCTTAAGGCAACATTTAAGGAATAGCTCATGTCACGTCTCCACCACACTGTTTCCCATCTAGTGTCACGACAGAAGCACCAAATGATCCGTTCGCTAGGCTAACAGTTAGCTGGGCTGCAACAGGCTAATAGCTGCTTTGCTGGCCGTGTTTTAAATGATTTGACTCTAAAGGGCGACAGGCAGCCCATTGGATGCCTCAAGGACACAAACAGCCCACGCTATAAGGTCAGCCTAACAAGCGCCTGACAGAAATGATAATGATTAACTCAGGAGAGGTTGCTCTGGGTGGCCTCAAATGCTCCCACAGGATGCAAATTTGCGGCGATGTGGCCGTAATTTGAACCTCGGCGGGGGACACAGCCAATTTATTCCAATGAGAAACTTGCAAATTAGAGTTAACATTTGTTTATCTTTCAGCCACGGGGGCTCGGGTCTTCACTGAGGTGCAAATGCGAGTAAGTGTTAGGTTTTTCCGCCTCCCACGTAAATCAGTGAGCCATGTGATGTTAGTCAGTCTCTCCAGGTTTGTGACAGTGGGATGTAAAGACGTACGTCAGCTATTAATTAATGGCAAATGCCTCTGGGTCATCAGAGACGAATGGCGGATATGGAAGGATAATGAAAGCAGTCCTACTGAGGGCGCTGGAGTGTGGCTCCATTTTAGGCTTGTTTATAGAGCGGTTGCTGGGTACTTCATCTTCTAGCCTGGCCGTTATCTGTCAGCGTGTTGTTTGCTCTTTTGTCCTTCACTGTTCTATCAGTCCATCTCCTAGTCTCTGTCCATTTCTTACCATACATCTGTTTTTACATCCATCTTTAAGACCAGCTTCTGACAGTCCTAATGACGACTAATGCCTAACTTACACTAGGAGACTTTTAAAAGACTCAAGCTTTACACCCACTCACATCTAAAGACAGTTTGTCATCAGTCATCACACACTGTATAGGTCTGGTGTAAGGTCAGCATAAGTAAGGCACGGTTCTGGTAACAGTGAGAGTGAGAGTAAGGGGGATTTCTTCTGTCACAGACTTTAAGTGCTGCCGTCCAGTCATGTAGAGCGTGTGCAAAGCAATTTACACTAAGTCTTTATCAAAGAGAGCAGACAGCAGAGGATACCCGGGATATAAAACACAACTAGGGCAAATGGATGGCTGAAGTTTCAAGGGAATTGCATATCAATGCAAATATGCAAATCTACATCCTTTCTAGGCATTTCCATATTAAATATTCACAAAGGAAAGAGATATATTCTAGCAATGAACTACGAGAGACCTGTTGAGGGTCTTGTTCAATTATACAGAGCGGAGGCAAAAGCTGCAAGGTTAAGCTTGATGCATATGAACAGTGACCAGAATCAGTTAAACTTCACAACTCCTTCATCGGGTAATGGCATAAATTAGTTGAAGTGGGTAATGTGCAATTAGAATTGATCATGTCTCATTTCAGTGAGCACTAGAACGTGAACCGACAATGGAGATGAACAGAATGGGTGAATCCGTCTCCACAACCTGGCTGCATTAAATCAGTTGTTGACATTCCTGATCTCCTGCCTTTTTCTCCTGTCATACATGTTTAGCCTCACAAGAGGGGGAGAAGAAGTAAAAGCAGCCTCTAAAGCACTGAAACGGAGTCAGGAGATAACTACAATGTCAAAGTCTGGAGCTGTCCTCCCTTTGCTGGGAGAAAAAAAAATCTGGAAAATCTTGAGCCACAGCTTGAACTCACGGTCATCTATTTCCAACTCTGTGTTGTTTCTGACAAGCACCATGCATCATCACTGGGGGAAAACAAAAAACAAAACAAAAACAGGGGATGGAAAGAAATACAAAATAACTAAAGAAGCCAAAAATGTGTTTTTTTCCGCAAAAACAAGACAATGAATAATAAAGTCAATGAAATAGCCAAACGGTGTGCAGGCTGTTCCAATCACCCCTCCAAAGAAGACTCTAAGGCTTAGAGAGATCCTCTCAAACAATCCAACTCGCTAAGCATGAAGATTCATTTTTATGAGACACCCATAAGGGGAAGGCGAAGGGGAAGCAACAGCGGTGGGGTTCAGGGGAGTAACAGCTTCCAGCTCCGTGTTTGGCTGCAGACTCTCCACCTACATCTGGGTCAAATTATGCAATGCGGCCTGCCGACCACATCTGTCTGTCTGACTAATCGCTGTAACAGGACGAGCCTCCAACCAGCACCGCTCAATTCCTATGCCTGTGAGCAAACTAGGCCACACTCATGTGCATAGAAAACCATGCGTTCACCTCTGATACACAACACAGAAGGAAGTCAACTAAGGTAAAGCCGTGCACCTATTATTATGCAGCGTGCTGTTTTACGATGTTGCTGACACAGCCTCCAACTGAAAGACCTTCAAAAGGGCACATCATTGCACCGCTAATTAGAGTATTTACCCGACAAATACAGTGAGATTATGACTCTCTTTTTTTTAATTATAACCACAGAGAGTTCAGTCATAACTGCTCCATTCAGACTCCATTCAGTCTACTCTCTTTCTGCCAAATCATGCTATGCATTGTTCAACCTACTGAGGCTGCTCAAACAGACCTGCAGGAGAGCAGAGGGCACAAGCCGACAACACGAGTGAGCCAAGCCCACAACAGCCTCCTCAGCGGTGCTCTTATCTCACTCAAGCCTGAGGCTCCCCTTGGGAGATGGGCTGGAAAGGCGGGGCAGACCCCTCGCTATGAATTGGCACCATCGACTCAAAAGTCACTTTCACCATGCTAGCCATGCAGCCTGCCAGCTACTGTGAGACAAACCTGATAGACGACTACAGAATGAGAGTGTAGATGGAGAAGTTGTGCACACAGCATTCATTTGCATGAGTATGAAAATGACTGTGGGCTGGTCTTTTCCGAGGCCACCTGAATACCAACCAATCCAGTTTGCGAAAATCAAACATCACCAAAAGGTCAAAAGAGCAGCAATCAATCGCATTTGTTCCATTTCACCACACCTGTACAGACGGCGCAGATTGTCGATCTGGACTGCTAATGTTGTCAATAGCTGAGTATGCATTGTGACAGTTATCTTATCGGCCGACATAGTGATTACAGCTCAGGTAATGAGGGAGAGGCCTCGCTCATTTGTCATGCTTTGTGTGCAGAGCTGAGGCCAAGCAAGACTGATAGAGCTGTCTGGTGGACACAATACCACTGAAGCTGCAGGCCACAGTTAATTGGCATAATAGAATGATAAAGGATGGCCACAATGTCTGTGAGTTTGGCTATGGTGGAGGTCTACTACATCCACGCATGTAAGAGTAAAAGCATAAACCAAGGACAGGACTCTATAGCGATAGTAAAAAAAAAAAAAAAATTGCTTGAGGGAAAATCCTTTCAATTTTAACCTTCAGGAAAATAAGCACTAGAAGGGTTTGCTACCCTCTAATTTAAGTAATCTAGCAGTAAATTAAACTATACAAAATTCAAAACCTTTATTCGAAGAACCTCGTGTTTTATAGAGGTTACATGGGAAAATCTTTGGACTGAAAGTATTCGTTTGTAGAAAGAACTCATTGGAGCTAAAAAAATTTTAAAAAACTATGGTTTTCAATATTATTCATCTGCCATGTTTTTTCTTTATTAAGGTTAATTCTGGTCCAAAAAAAGACAGAGAATAGAGAAAAGAAACCATGATCATGTTCCAAGTCAAACACAGTGAAATATTCAAATTGATTCTTTTGTACAAACTACAGCATAAAAACTAAGATATTCAGTTTACTGTTGTAGAAGACAAGGAAAACCTGCTAATCCTCATATCTAAGAAGCTTTATTCATGAAAACGTATTAAAAATATCTACTGATTATCAAAATTGTTGCTGACTAATTCACCAGTGAGTAATCGTCTCAGCAATGGAACTGATAAGTTACTATTTGCAGCAATGGGTACAAAGGTTGAAGAGTAAAGAAGGACCTACGCAATTCAGTTCCACAGAAAAACAGCTGAAGAGATGAATCACTAAATGATTCGAGGGAAATACTTTGGAACTCAGTGGTGGCTGAGCAACAAATATAGCAACAGCAAGAGAAGTAGACCTGCAGTAACTTCAGCGGTTTATTATCTATTTCATATGAAACAACAAACAGAAGGAAACACTGAGGATTGGAGATTACAAGTCCTATTTCAACCAGACAGCTTCTATATCTGGTTCAGTAGCACAGAGAAACCAGGCTGACATCCTCCTCCATTGCTTTCTCAGTAATACTAATACGTACATTCACGCACACAACAGCACACCCACATGCACGGGCCAACGTACACATTCATGCCCTGCAGGAGAACATCCACTTTTTAATTAGGGCCTCGAGTTGGGGTGTAGGAGATACGCCGGCAGAGTAAGAAGAGGCTGAATTACACAGCTGTGAGAGCAGGAGCTGAGGGAGAGCAGCTAAACCAGAAAACACAACTGTTATCACACACTCTGCAGAATAAGCCGTGGAGAACCACCAATGGATTAACAACTATGGGAGTACCCTTTCTCCTCAAAGAGGGAGTTTTAGCTTAGCGGACTGGCAAAGTGAAAAATGTCTCATTGCTATAAACATGTCGGAATAAAGGGGAACTTCACTGATTACACACAAGACTATTTATTAACAGGTCTTAGGGAGTACTACTGCATTTATATAATATTCGATGTTGAGTACTTGTGCTGGGCAATGACAATAAAGTTGAATCTAATCTAATCTAATCTATAGCTTCTGCAGCCTGACCCTCATCTCTTGCTTGAGGCTAGCAGCTCGAGGATGCATCAGCCACTACACAAACATAACCTATCAGAAATCTCAGACGAATATGCTGGCAGTCACACTGCATTAAGGGTAATGAAGGCATCAGGTATCGACAAGGACAAAAAAGAAATCGATTTGTGTCCAGTAAATGTGGTGGAGTTACATTCTTAAGACATCATGCATCGGTGTGTAATGCTGAGTGGTGTCATCTTTGACCTTTACCTTGGCCCCAACCAGCCCAATACCTTGTCTCTACATTGCTCTGCCTCTTCAGCACTTTGACAAAGGATGTCAAACCCAATGCTCATGCTCAACATGCAACAAATTAATCCTGAGGCAGTGCAGGGACTTCTGTCATATAATCACCTTCTCAATCCCCTGATAGGGCCATGAACGTGAAGGCCCTATAATAAGACGTCAATCAGCAGTCCACTTTGACTCACTGAGGGAACGCACCGCCACCACACAGGAGATCATCGCCGACAAGACAAAACAGTGTGTGACGCAGCAGCACATTGGTATGTGTGTGCATTAGCAAAGTGCTACTGCCGACAATGTGACATGAGGGGAAGAGTGAAGTAAAATTTAAGAGTCTAAGTAGAGGCACTAAACTTCATGTTTAGTCTAGCCTGAAGACAGTAAGCAAAGCCATCCAAGACCACCTGAGATACGTGACTGGTTCAAAATGGAGCATCAGATCAGAAATGTATTTTGGTCCTCAGCCATTTGGTGCTTTATAAACCAATAAAAGTATTTAGTAGTATACATTTATAGTAGTAGTAGTAGTAGTAGTAGTGTTAGTAGTAGTAGATAGTATAATTAAGGTATTTGACAAACAGAAAAATGTAAAGATCTGAGAGCTCCTGTAAAGAGATGTGATCCAGAATCCTGCTTTTAGATTAGATTAGATTAGATTAGATTAGCCTACATTGTCTCCCTTAGGATGCATTCGTCTTGGGCATTCCAGATAACACAGTAAACATATACGCTAAAAATATTACATGATGGATTACAACATACTAAAATGTTGCACAGATGCTCCTCACAAAGGTACTGCATGCCCGCCATAGACCAAAATATTAAATGCCCTACACCATTAATATTGCATAGCTGCCCTACATTAGAATATTGCACAGATGTTACCAGCTAAAATCTCTCCCCATTGATTAAAACTGGGACCTGGGATCAAACTGTTGATCCCAGGTCAAGGGATCTGGGGCAGCATACACAGCCTTGAGGAGCTTCAGGTTGTCTTACTATGGGAAATGCGTGCATCTCATTGTATATAGGGGTTCACCTACATCTGTTTCATCTTGTTTAACAGGGTCTGAGGGAGTATATCATTAAATGATGAGCTAAATAGACTGGACCGTGGACAGTGGACTTAAAACAACTTCATGGTTTCATGGCATAAACATCAAAATTTGCTGCCATGGCAACACCTTTCAAGTTATGAGAAAACCTTTGACAGCTTTTCATCCATAAGGTGTAAAAATTGTCCTGACAAATTTTAAAGTCAATTGATTCAAATCTCTGGTAGGAATTGGTTAAAGTACACCACCTATGAATTAGGAAAATAATACGCTAAATTTAAAATAGCTGAGAATAGCAGATCTTGACATGATACAAATGGGTACTAAATTCCATACTTCTAGGTGAAGCGCATGGCTGGAGCTGCTTTTTTTTATTATTTCCAGGGGTTGCTGTGGAGCTTTTTTTCTACATCCAATCTTAAGACCCATATCAGATCGCAATGTACGAAAGTTTTGACAAGTGTACAAATTGTTATTATCCTATCTTAAACATTTTTGCAAAAACGTGTTCAGTTTGCAACAATATCCAGCAACACTATGCAGCTTGTAAAAATCTTGTATTAGGGGCCATAAATCTGCAAAAGATAATTGTTCAACAAGTGCTTTCAAACCCATTCAAGACGCTGGTCGTTAGTGACTACAAATAAGGTTAACTTATCTAAGTGTAATAGATTTCAAGAAAACCTTTCCCCGTTGAAGTGTGATGGATGGACAGATGGACTCGATTGCTATATCCCCCAGCCCACTTCGTGACGGGGGATAATAAACAAAAATGGAGTAAAAAAGGATCTTTGTTGCGGGCCAAGGGCCAAGGATTCACACTTGCCAAGGGTCGGAGCACCACAAAGGCAATGAACCTGAATTACAGCGCAGTTACCAAAGCCACATAAAGGTAGCCAATTACAACACAGCAGAATGAGATAGTCACTCAGCTAAATGGTGTCCTCTTTGTCCACAGTAGGGGGAACATTCTATGTCAATGAAACTACGCTGAAAAAGAGATAAAGAAGCAAAAACGTGATGTTGTCCCTGAGACTGCATGACTGAAAACATGTGTCAGGGTCCAAAGACTGCAGAGGCCAAAGGGGGACACTTGTATCACCAAACAAACGCCACCTACGGCTCCCTCCTGCCGCCAAAGCAGGACGTGACTGGAGCTGGATCAACATCTCCAGCCGACCCCATTCAGCCGTGTCCTCTCACATCCTTCATATTCCTGCCATTGTCAGTGCACTTTGAAGGAGTCACTGTCAATCCCCAGATTAGACAAAGTCAGATATGACTAGAAGGTGCAATGGGGGATAAGAATCTCGTGCAAACACATGCTGTGCTGCACCTGCACTTCATTGTGGCTATAAACGGAATGCTAAACATTTCATTTCCTGCCTGTAAACTCATTCGGTTTTGTGTTTGTGAGCTTTCCATTTCCATCCACCTTTAATTCCATCTTTGCAGATTTATACATTGCATGTTGGCATGCTCTTAGGTAAAAGTATTGGGTAATTTTAACTGGTTCTGTTCAGCTATTAATGTACTTAATTCTCCTGGTATGCAGCCGGAAATCTGTCTCTCTTTAAAACTGTTAAAAATCAAAAGTGCAACCTTTTCTCACTCACAAAGGCCTAAACATGTTTTATGTAATCTTGTCTTCGAGTGCATCCACACCTCACAACTTGTACAAGCATGGTTGAACAGGTTGAGTGATAAATGATCAGACCTAAAAAAAAATTCAACATGTCAGCATTTAAAACAAATTTTACAAATCGGAAAGTTTAGAAAAAATTAATATTAGGATACAAAAGTGTATTTTCAAGAACACGTATTTGAATAATATAATATTACCTTTATTTAATGAATGAATTAATGAAATGTTTTTATTTCGAACATGGAAAAATGATAAATAAGGAAAGAAATACAAGAATGACAATGTTCAAAAAGTAGTAAAAAGAAGTATATACTTATATATTCCTACTCCTTCCTCACTATTCCTCCATTAAATCATATAGAATTTGTATAAACAATTATCCTCAATATATTTACCACCCAAAATATTCACCCAGTATCAAAAAATAAGTGAAACCAGTCTATTAACACAACCCTTCGTCATCCATATACATTTTTAAAATGTCACTTGATATAATGCCAACTGAACAGTTGAATGTTCAGTATGTGGCAGCTTACGCGTGTTATCACTTTCTACCACGACCTCCGGTTTCCTGACTGGCTGACATGTAGAGTAAACCCACAACCCACTAAAAAAAATTTTTTTTTTTTTAAATAACACTGCTGCTCGACTGTGGAGCACAAAAGCTTTCTTTCCTGCAGCAGGCATGGATGGGCTAATTGGTGCTCAGCAGGGGTAGAAACAAAAGTGGCAGTGATGTCATTCCTATAGGCCATGGGGGACTCCATGGGGGGGGGGGGGGGGGGGGGGGACGCCTCTGCCAACCCTGGAGCAGCTTGCAGCCCCACCTTTTCTGCCCCTTTCCACCCATTCACAACCAACAACTCCACTGCTAACACCATGTCTGAGAGGCAACTAAAATACTGAATGCGTATGACTTCAGCGATGACAAAGAACCATACTGTTCCCCGTTTAAGAGGCTCTCTGGTCCAGACGGCCTATGAATAGCCCTCCTTTCCCATTTCCCAGAATCCCTTGCTATAATAACTGGGTTGTCACTCACCCCATTAGGTGTCAGGGCAGTGCAGAGGCCTCCCTCTGATTCTTGTTTTTGAGGTATATGCCGTGCTGGGCATCCTCCCTCCACCCCCACCCCCACCCAAGCTGGATGAAACAACAGCCGTCTTTGTCTCTCTTCCCACTTTTCATCAACAGGGGGTTGGGTGATTCGCTCTCAGCGTCAAGCAGAAACAAGTGCAGCCTCTCCTCATTCACGTCTGTGCCGGTTAGAGATGTCTGTAAGAGTGGCGTAAAGGAAGCGATGCAGTCTTTGGTGAAAGACAGAGACAGGCTGCGTATCGCTGGCCGAGTTTCCCTCCCCTGACCGCCGAAGTCTTGTGTTGATTCACAAATGCTGCCTCATCCACTCGAGTCACTTTCATTACTCAATCTCTCGATACGTGTGAACTCATCTTCCTCTATGAGACTTCCTTTATTAAAATAAATGTCATATTCTGGTACTGCGGCTGTTGCTTTTAGCAGGCTATACAGACAGCTTCAGACGCCTCATGCACAAAACACAAACATCGGTGTGAACAAATTCCATGCAGAAAATTCACCTGGTCCAAGCTGTCCGTAACATACAGTTGAGAGCAGATGCTGTGTATTTGGTGGACGTCTGAATTCTGATTTTGCTCTTGGAGCAGTGAAATGAGGAGCTGGATCTACTAACAAAACAAATCTAAATTAACAAGGGTGAACAGAATGATACTAATATATACCAAATATACCAAAGGTGATTAATTTCTGGCTTTTCTTTTACTTCAATACAACCAGCCAATTACATAAAGACAACAACTACAAGGCGTTTAGAAGGAAAATCACAAAATCATAGGACCAACGCTATAAAAAAAATAATCCTAGGTCTGTCTAATGGGAAGACAAACAATTACAATATTGAGTCAACCCTGGCAACATAAGCACCAAATAGCAGTAGAGATAAGTGGCAGAATTAACAGTCTGATGGTAGGGGATCCAATATAAATTTATCTCGATATTGATGACAGGTTTTAGAAATTGGACCTCATGGGTGGATCTAACAGCCCATCAGTCAGCAGGAGGGAGGGATGCTCTCACACAAACGGTAAACAGCACAGGGAATATTTTACTGGAGTCCAAAAGGACAAGGCTCATCATCCATAGCTTCCAAAAGTGGATCACTTTAGCAAACCTGTTGAACAGGTAGAAACGTAAAGTTACACTCTGCCCAGTGTAAAGTGGCTCCTCCTCTTGATTCAGCTATCCTGAAAATGAACCCGGTTTTCCTCAAGTTGTTGACCATACAGGTATGATGACATTAATTATAAGGAGGCGGTTTGGATATTAAGACGGTTGGCAAAAATGCCATCAGTAGGCACCAACCTAGACAGGGAACGAAACAAATCTTTTCCAGGAAACACCTGAAAAGGCTCCATCCCTTTGACCGCACCACTGTTTTAGTTAGTTACAAGACAAGCTAATCTGTATTGTTTTATTAATCAAGCATGTTAGCAAAGTTACATGTTTAATAGATAGTGAACCTACTTTACTTATCCATAAAAGATGTATCTGGTATAATGTATTTAGGTAGACAGTATATATAGGTTGCTCTGAGTCAAATGGTTTTAAAAATCCAGATGTAGAAATTGAGGTAAAGAAAGGGGGGGAAAAAAGCAGTAGAAAAACCCCTATCAATAACTAAAGTTGGCTTCTCCAGTATTTTGCTTTAGCACCCAGGGGTAATATTGAATATTGTTTTTACACACACACACACAAAAAAGGGAACTATAAATTCCTGTAACTCTGTTTGACAGACACATACAATTAAATCCACTAAGAGACGCACAACTTTTGTTTGGGTAGGCACAGTCTCACAAAAAAAAAAAAGAAAAAATCACCAAAGGCAGGCATTATTAAGAAACAAACAACAAATCACTAATCATCAGACGTTCTAATTACCGTTTGAAATGTGACTTTTATCATTGTGCTTTTTAGTGGCAAAATAGCAGAGGGGATTAAGAAGCCTTGTGCGTGCAGATAGGAACCAAGGCATGAAAAAAAAAACAGAAACAAAACAAAGAGACAAACATAAATATATAAATAAGACATTTTACACCTCAGTGCATGTATGCCTCTGCAAATTCCCATCCTCACCGGCTATTTTTAGACTCTCAGTGAGACAGAGCTCTGTTTAATATTTCTCTCAACAGACTCTGCAACGGTTAAGAATTGATAACTTCGTGACGCTGACAGAAACCGAGACTGACAGCATCTATTAGTGAATTTAACTGTGCTCTCCATGTAACCAGATAGGGAATCTGCATCGATGTAAACCCCTCCTTCCTCGTCCTCGCCCTCGGTGCCAGTCACACCAGTTAGCCGAGCGTGCCCTGTGTGCCTCGACAAGCAAATGGGCCACTTCACCGGTGCAGCTGCTGTAATTGGAAAGAAAATGGGCTCCTGCTCTGAGAATAGTTCACCTGGGCATGAGCAGTCAAATCGGACGGCTCAGAGATAGATCCGATGCATATTCTGCAGGGTATTTAGTTAACCCCCTTCTCTTTTGACACAGCAGGCCATGGCCTCCATCCTTCCAAGTGGCATCGGGTACCTGAACCCTCACTGAGACGCTCTCAATTCATCTGAACTCCCAAACCATTAGCCTTGAGAGAGAAATAGAGCCTGACAGGGTGAATAGTTATGGTAATTACTGTAGCATGGACCATTATGAAAAATTAAATGGTAGTATATTGAAAAATGCATTTGGCAAAGGTCAGAGTACAGTTTACATTAAGATTAAAGAGAACTGTCGTAACGCACCGCAAACACATTTATTTAGCATATTCATTTAAATGATCATCTAAATGTTTGAATGGGTTACTTATCATGCAGAAAAAAACATTAATGTCTCTCTCCAGTGTTTCCCCTACCATTCATTCACACATAAGGCTCTCTGTATGTGCATACGCATGTGACTTGTTGATGACATCACATTTGAGCAAATGGTCATGAAGCGTCACTTTCCTCACGCTGGGAAAATCTCCACTGATGCCACTAGAAAGGATTCATTCTTCTGAGCATCTCAGGGTTCAGTTTACCCTGAATGACAACCCGTAATGTAGCATAAATCATCTGTTTAGTCTGAAATCTTAATAATGAGCCTCATTTGCATCGAGATCTATTTGTGTGAATTCAGATCTTTCTGTTTCACCGCAGACCTCTGTGATAGAGATCCTTTACAGCTGTTAAGGCTCAGTGAATCCAATCTTAGGTTCTGTAAATATAGGCTCTATATGCATAAATCTTCTTCTACGCTGCTCCCATGGGATTTCTGTTATTCCACAGGCAACAAGACAGGGGGGGGGGCGGGGTGTGTGAACATAATCCACAGCGCTGCACTTACTCATTAGCAAAATCCAGGAAGTGAAAAAGGCATAGTTTTCCTCACCGAGGCTGAAGGCACTTCTGTGATCTTCAGTTAGTTTGCTCAATTCCGTGACATCTATGGCTTTTTCTCAAAGAATAAAAAAGAAACGTCACACAGGGGAATTTTCTGTTTCGGTTTGTGTTTCCTCTTATCAACCCCTGCTCTTGTACTAACTGTCTCTGACTGCTTACAGCTGCTGTAAGTATAATTTCATGATGTGTGCCTGCTCTCATAGGGGAGAAAAATAGAAATCTCTGTTCAAATCTAAACCAGGGCAAATGGATAAACTGAGAATGTCGCACATATGATGGTAGAAATGATGCAAAAAAAACAAAAGTAAAAAATAAGAAGAAGAATCAAAAATGCAATCCACAGAGCACAAAAAATATTACATATGACAAAAATAAAAATTATATAAAATGTAAAGGAACAGCATTAGCCAGCACATGGGACACTATTAGGATTGCAACTAGGTGTGAGGTGCATTTTATTTAGCAAAAATCCCACACCTTTGCAAATACAGTCAAACCTGGTTAAGCGACCTCTATAAGGTGACCCCCTGGTCACAACGACCGCTTAACATACGCTTTAAGTTTCCTGTAAAAGACGCCCATCCAACGCAACCGCGACCAGCACGGCTGGAGACCCGCAAGCAGCCAATCACTGACTATAAGGACTGCATGCAGGTAGTTTTCTTGTTCAGCCTTGTAAACAGTGTAGCAAGCGGTATAAAGTGCGACTTTTCCGGGCAACAAGGAGAGAAGTACCTGGACATCTACAAAAACAATGCTCCAAGCAGCAGGAACAGAAACGCCGGACTGACAGGAAACCAGGAAATCAACCGACTCTGCTGGGAGTTTTTCTAGGACACAACATCACGACTTGTGCCGTGAACCGGACCAAAGTTACAGGAAGAATGCCTCGAAGTGCAGCAGCAGCTGCACGTGGTAATACGATGTCATGGGACGTTCTAAAATCTTCTTGGAGTTACTTTCAAACCAAAACTGTCTCTTTAGGATCTTGAAACATCCCTGTTTAGACACTTAACCAAATAAATAACCTCAAATACATTCAGGGACCCATTCAAAATATCACCCTTCATCTGTAAATACATAAAAGTAAATCACAGGAAATGGAAATTTGTTTTATCTGCCCGGTGCGAGGGGACAGATGAATGAAAGCGTGGTGGAGGTGTTTCTCCTTTGTCATGGTCAAAGTCTTCAGAGAGAGATTAAGTAAGCAAAGCAATATGTCTACCAACATACGCCTCTTGCCCGTCCTCGGCCCCTCAGAGTAAATAACCTGAGTGTCAACCGCTGACCCGACAGAAAATTACCTTATTGATCCCCATAGTGATTTTTCAGCGTGGCCTTTTCTCTTCAGGACTCACAGCAGCGGTTTTGTCAGAGGCACTGTCGGGAAAACTCGACCGGAATAAATATTTGTAAGGGGTTGTTTGCGTTAGCAAAAAGTTGTATTGGGAACTGGGATATGAGTCATTTTTCCTTGGACTATGGTGAGGAACATGGGAAATTGCTTTTGCACATATTAAGCTACCATAGAAGTGAAAGTTAGAAGGAAGCACATATGGCTGAGCTGTCTCAGGGAAATGTATTCCTCTACCAACTCAAATGCCTACAAAACAAAAGGAGGCACGCACTTTCTTCCTTTTCTGTTCTGTCTCGGCTGTAATTTACCGGAAAACCCCGGAGTGTGACTCATTCCTAAGCAGAGAGGCAAAATGAGGCCAGTCGTCTCTTGGAGTATTCAGCCTGAGGGCACTGTTCAACACACCTCAGAGGAACGCTAACGCATACAAACACCGATCCGCGCCTGAACTTCTTTGCTCTGCAATTTCCCACAACTGTGCTTCTCATTAAAAAGCCTTTTCTTCACATCGTTTTCAACCGTTGCATTCAGGCTGCATGAGCTCTTGCTTATGAACCGTAAGCATCACAATGAGAAGTGGGATGGGGGAGGCTAGTTTGCTACCCGTGTGCCTGCTAAAAAAAAAAAAAAAGATTGTCAACAAAAGCTCCAAACTGTCTCCTTACTCTAAATGTTTAAACAAAGTGTAAAAGAGTTCACAGTTGTTAATTCCGGTCTGCTCAAGGTGCTCGTCGGCGAGAAAAAGGAGCTAAAGAGATTTAGCTTGGCAGAAAAGAATTAAGAAAGAATTTGAATTAAGGGGCCGATTAAGGGGAGGGGTTATCTACCCTCATAAGAATGTGAAGGGTCATAGAGGGTCTTTGCAATATGGAAAGAATAATTAAAAAAACTGATTTAATTTGGTACACTGATTTCTTTAACACGTCTTTAGGTTGGGCTGAATTCTATGCTGATTATGGTAATAATTGCATTTAATTCTCACTCAAAAAATAAACAGCAGTGATGATGATGTGGCTTTTGTTGGGGTCTTTATCAGACCACGATATTCCCTTATGTCTGGAGAATATGATTTGTAGGCCGGAGCGTCTCTGTAGTGCCACAATGCTTCATTTATTATATGTTGTGATATATTTTATTTGAATAAAAAAAACAGCAGCTCCTCTCATTTGGATATTGCAAGTAGCCGTATTGCGATTTTGACAACATTTCAATTAATTGTTCAGCCCCCATCTTTGAGTGACAAGAACTAAATTAAAGCCACATGTCTCGATGAGTTATGACTCCCCTGCGTCATCTGTGGCTGGATAAGACCTCCAACATAATTCAAAATGCTAAGAGGAGAGAGAAGAAGAGGCAAACAGGGGGATTGAAGGAGAAGGCTGCAGGATTATGAGGTAAGGGTGGATGATGAAGGAGGAAGGATCCTGACCTTAGGATAAGAAATTAGAATGTTTGTGCACACAACCACATGACTCATGAATCTTAATTGTTGTCTTTATGTTGTCCAATAAAATAAGGCAGTAGACTGGAGGCGGGCGACTATGAAGTGCTGAGAGGGCACTTTTCATGTGCCGCTCTCATGAACCTTTGCAGTGTCAATAACAGGCTGCAGGAAATTCCCATTCCTGATTCCTGCACTGTTATTTTTGTGTGGATGAGTGTGAGGTGACCTCTGACCCCGATGTATCCGAATGGCCTGAGGATGTCAGTAAGACGACAGAAATGTAGCGACCTGTCACTGATAAGGCTGATCACAGAGAAAAACATCACTTCTGCTGAGCCCACTTCCCATTTCCTGCTTCAGACCGGGAGGGGGAAAAAAAAAAACGTCAACCAATGTTTCCATCTGGTTTCAGCTTGATCTGTCACTGAGGGTAGTTGGAGGCGACAGACTGTCTGCTATGAAACAAGCATGACATGCTCAGGATCCTCTACTATGGATGCATTTCATTGAAGAAACACAGTTAAGGCCCATTTATGCTTATGCTCTACGTCAAACAAGTTATTTAAGTCGTCCCCGTTAGTTGCAATTTTTGTTAATTGCATATCTGAGAAGAAGTTTAATTTGAAAATGTAAAAAAAAATTAAAAAAAAAATTCTTAAAATTCCCTTAATACATTTTTGAGTTATGCCTCGGAAACTCTTGCCTAAGAAAAATCTTGTAACCTGGGGAATTAACAAAATATTAACGATAAAAGTTGCTAAATAGCTAAAGGCGCCACTTCAGGACTTAGTTGTTGTGTGTAAAAAGTTTAATTAAAAAAAATAACTGAACAGTATTTGAGTTATACTCCAGAAACTAAATGTGACTAACATGTGAAAATGTGACTTATGGGACAGACAGACGGGATGGAAGGAACTGAATCCTGTACTGTCCCCCTCCTCGCTTTCTTTGTGGAAGGTGATAAAAAGAATGACGGAATTAGATCTGAGCTTAGATGTAGTGGGGTGCATATATCTGCTCTGGACCAACTTTTAATTACCCAAAGGGAGATTGTTGACCAATGCGTCAAATATGGTAAAGAGAAAACATCGAAAGAGGATATACTGTAAATTAACACAGATAGGGCAAAAATGACATGGCATGAGAGCATGCATCTATGCATTAGTAAGGGCTAGGTGGGTGTTAATGAAGAGGCCAAACTCATTGAAACTAGCCGTGTGCTACCGCCTGCATACCAAATTGATATAGACAATTCACATGAGAGATGAACTCATGGAAGAACTGCAAAAAGCGCAGTTGTCCGGGGTGTTAGGAGCATTTAGATGCCGTACTCTTTATGCTAATGCGTGTCAGGAGGCTGCAGGTAATCAAGGGGATGACACATTAGCATTCATGTTCAAATGATAAATGGATGGGGGGGGGGGGCTGATTCAACACTAACGTTAGTGAAGGAGCGAAAGCAAAGACGAGATAGAACAGCCCTTAAAGCAAGAGGGATTAGAAGCGGGAGAGTTTTCAGAAAAGCTGAGAAGTTCAACCTCACCCACAACAAGGCAGAGCTCAATTATAAACAGTAGATGAAAAATAAATGTCATTGTAACCGCTGCACCATCCTCCAGTTCATCTGATTAATTACCGTGTTGTGACTACACCGCTAGCCCTTGTCGTCGTTCCAGGCCCACTGATTTGCACATTCCCAGCAGCCACCGGTGTTAAATTTCCCCACATCCACTCATCACCCGAACCAGTCATCTGCCCACTCAGCTGCTCCTCATTCCTAACGAAGCATATAGTATATATAGAGCATAGCTATCAGTTACACCATGTCAGATCATCACAGTGGCCTTAGGGGTCCGGTGTTTAGTCTGCTTTGCCTGCCTGTACGTTGATGCCTTTATGGCTTATTATCGCCTTCCACAAAACATGTGGGGGGATATTGGATGCAAAAGAACCAACAAAACGATAAAGATACACAAAGACAGCTGCCGTTCCACTTTCAACGTTATCGTGATCGTGACAAAAGTTCATTTGTGAAGATTTCAAAGGAATCCTGAAGCCTAAGGAATGTGTCTAAACCTCTGTGCATCACATGGGGAGTGCTGTGGTACAAGGTTACTATTCAGACTCTACATCAGATATGTTTTGATTAAGAGGAACTCGATGGCAACACCACCTCGATGTGAGTCTTTGTTCCGATTGAGTGAAGTACATCTCGGTGTCCAGTGGTGTGGGGGTCGAGGCGTTTATCAATCAGCAGCCAGCTCCCCTCCTTGAGTTGTCGCGCAGCTTCCTACGCTTTGGAACAGGATTAGAGAAGGAGACTGAATTTTGGATTGAGGCTGTTACTGTATGCTAGTGGCAGACATAAAGCGTCATTTCAGTGCAAGACAGATTCACAGAGCTGCTGCAGCTGAGAGTGGCGACGCAAAAATATTCCCAGTAGATATGCTGGATAAACTTTAGCCCATTTAGGTCATTCATTCATTCATTCATTCCATCATGCGGCCCACTGCATGATGGTCACAGCTTTCCTGGGTCCGCGGTTCTCTCCAGACACAAAACAGAACATTTTGTTGTTTAGTCGAATATTTTAAGCTTTCTTGATTCCAGCAAACAATCAAAAGTGAAACTCTGACGATGTCGACATCTTCTGCAGAACAGAAATGGAGCACCACCACTGCCAAAACGATGTCATCAAACAGCACCAGCAGGGGCACTGTGGTCTGTTTGTGCTGTTATTGGTTCCAGCCCCTCACTTCCTCCTTAATGGGAGACAAATAACGAATAAACTGATTTGGCTGCTAGGAGTTTCAAAAGCTCGCCTCTGTAGACTTTTTCTGTTTACCTCGCGGGAGGTCAAGAGAGGAAGTGACATCGTCTTTCCCGATGTGTGCGAGGGACAATGAACTTTTAGTCGTTGCTGGTATTTGATGATCACTATTAATTAGAACTTGTATGGCGGAAAGTAAAACTTACTTCTGGCAATTAGATTTCTGATCAACTTGCTCGACTGAACAATTAAAAACAAAATGAGCACTGAACCCTGACACACAAACACACACACACTTCTCAAGTCCATCTCATGATGCATTTGAACTGAGGCTAGTTGGTTATAATTATGTTCATAATTGTGGCTTCCACAGTTAATTAAGCTTGATGGCTAATACTGACACGATGCATTCACAGCCCGGCTGCCTGTTATGAGCACCCAATGTTGACATGAACAAATGTTTTCAGCATTAAAGATGAACCCAGTGCCTTTCTGTCCATGCCCATAAGATATGCAGGACAAAAAAACTACCCAGATCATTCCAGCTGCCTCAGTGACTGAATTGATGCAAGTAATTAAACTCTTGTATGCATATTTAGCTTCATCATGCCTGAACATGTTGTAACACGCAGCCTCACAGCGTGCCTAACCTTTCGCAGCAACTTCCTCATCTATTCTACAATTACTCTGACATACAATCACAGTTTGTGCCACTTTCACAGTTGGAAATCTAGCTGACAACCGCCACAATTTGAGCAAGCTATATGATTACGGTGCAGATTATAATGTTAGCGAATGAATCATCAAGGCCGCTATAACCTGCAACGCTAAAAGCGTAGCCTAACATCAGCCCCGTTTGCCAGGGGATCCATCTGTTTCAGCGGGCAGGATGATGGGAGTCAGGCAGGCGTGAAAGAACATTTAATCTCTCTTTACAGGGAAAGTACGGCAGCACAGCATGTCCAAAAAACAGAAGGGCAGCCTGAGTGATAAGAAGGAGCAGCAGCAGAGTGAGATGGAGAAAAGACAGAGGGAGTGAGGGAGACTGACGACGAGCCCTAAAAACAGAAAGCTGAGACTCGCCTTCGCTCAAACTCGCTGTAAATTATTAATGTGAGCTCTGAACAAATGACTTCACTGCACAGGTATAGGCGCAGATGAACCGTGGAGTGAGAGTCCCAAAATGGACAAGTCCTAAGTGCCCGGAAGTGACAACAGCGCACACGTGCATGAACACTAAGATATTAGCTGCAAGTCACGGATTCTGAAAATCGGTGTCTTCTTCTGGGCGTCTTCACACACGTCCTAATTCTGCACTTGTAATCAAGCTAATCCTTTAAAACTGGTGAAATGGTGTGAAAGTAAAAGGGCACAGAGCATACCGTAAAATGACCCGGATTGTAGCGCAGAGGATGCAAACCAGACAAGTTCCATATTCCATACACTGTAATTAATAATAGTCCTTATAGTCTGGAGTCGACCACATTTGAAATATTTTCTCAAAGGGACGTGTGCAGCTAAACAAACGATTAATTTCTTTAATTACAGCAAAAGTAATGAGTGAAATTATATCAATCACACAACAGTGAATGTCCTTCAGTTGCTTTGACTCACATTCAATTAAGGTCAAAAAAAGAAAAAACCGGCTCTGATATTATTCATTTTTTTGCCTTTCCTTAGTCCAGCCTCTCAGGATATACTGCTTGACTTTGTCTTATGTAAAGAGCAGCAAACTGAATTGTTTGCATTTGTACAGCCAGCAGTCAACAATGCTAACCGATGACATCACCTTCCACTTAAGGGACTTATGATCACCACTATTTTCTGAGATTTAACGAACCAACTCATCAAGAAAGTTTGATTAATGGATAAAGACGTTACTTGAGGTCCTTATCTGAACTTATTTGAACTTATCTGAGTACTTTCCGATCTCCCGATGAGATATTCATACGAATGGTGCCATTTGTCCCTGTGCCAAATCCTCCTCTGTCAGCTCGGTCTGCCTGTGGAGGCCTGCGCCTCACAACAGCCTTTTGTTTGTTTTGGTTTGGGCTTTTTCTGCTCTGTTAGCTCCTTTAGCTCTGTTAGCATTGTAAGTTCACTCATGTGTCGACTTGCCTGCTAACAAAGAAAAAAAAAGAAAAAAGTCTGTTCCCTCTGGCCAACAGACCCCTGCGTGTGTGATAGCGCGGCTGTTGCAGGCATTGTTTCAGAACCAAACAGGAAAAACACCCGCATCCAAATCTTGGACAGCTGCCTCGAGGAATGCAAAACAGAGATGAGTCGCTTATGCACAAAGGAAAGCTCCTCTCTTGGTAAATTTGATATCACTTATGAATCCAGCATTTTTGAGATGAGTACTTTTCATCGCAGTGCAGACTACATTTGAAAGAATGTCTTTAGATAGTTTTGCATGCAACAGAAGAGCTCCTTTACCTCACTGTTTGTTATCATGTTTCACTGGCAACTCAACCAATACATAAAAAAATCATTCTGGTTTTAAGACTTGCACCAATTTACCTCCATATAGTGTCTGTTGTAGTTTGCACATAAGGAGCTTAACACAAAAATAAACTGTTGCTAAGCTACGAGCCCGTGTTTAGCTTGATAGCAGGCATGCAGGCACATGAATGCAAAGAAAAACAAAATGACATCACATGCCGGCTCTTGAGATCCTGGCACGTACCCGATCTCCAAGAAAGACTAATTGGCAAAAGCGTTTTTGTTTCTGTCATTCATGTCGATCCAGAGAGAATTTCATTAAAACCTCACAGCTTAGACGTGGTGTCCTTTGTCGTAAGTGTCATAATACGCTGCATTTTTCCGCCGATATTACTCTAATAAAGTATAAGTGTCAAAATATGTGGCATGTATGTTTAATTTTGCTGACAAAATCCATTATTGATAGTAATATCCAGCTATCCATCAGTTATCTGAAACCACTTATCCTGTGCTGGGTCAAAGGGGCCCATCCCAGTGGACATTGGGAGAGAGGTGGGGTACTTGTTGCCTTGCTGGTGGAGGCCACAGTCTTCGGCCTGGGTCATCCAGAGATGTCATTATAACAGTCATGTCACGGTCGTCTTCTTTGCTCCCATTGTGTCCAGAAGGCCACAGCAGAAATCATTAGGAGAGAGATGATGACCACGCTCACATCCTCGTGGGGAGGTTTGGTTAGCAGCAGGTTTTCCACTCTAATTGTGGACCAAATTAACTCCGAGACGGATCGAGCTCGCAATACAGCGTGCACATAAAAAGTCTAATTAGATCATTAGCTTGACTCGGAAGAACCCTCGTTTGAACACAGGGGACAAAGGTAGAAGCTGATTTGTCTTTGAAATGGTGCTAATTCCTCTACTTTGTGCTGACTGACTGACAGGCTGCTTGATTTTGTGACACTTCTGTCGGGACTACAAATTCCACTCTTGTCCCTGTCGATATCAAGGCTGCATACTAAATATCAATTATTCTCTATTTATGAGTAATCAAGCTGGCTGAAGACTTCATTACTTCAACATCTGATGAAAACAAAATTAATTGGCAAGCATTAATCTGATAATCCATTAATCTGTTATGTTATTTTTTTTAAGAGGAGATGACAAAAATTCACCGGCTTTAGATTTTCCAATGTGGGAATTTGCTGCTTTCTCTACTTTACATCACCATAAATTGAATACATCTGGGCTTCAGCTGCTGGACAGATTTTAGAAGATGTCATCTTGGGAAATTGGGATGGTCATTTTTCTATATTTTCTGACACTAAATCAATTGATCAAGGACATAATTGTCAGATTAATATCAATAATGTCAATACGTGTTAGCTGCAGTTTTCCTTTTTGCTGAAAAGGCTTGCATGAAGCCATTAGACTGGAGTTAGTGGTGAGAAATGAAAATATATTACAGCCCTAAATGTTCTAAACAGGCTTTGTTGAGGTAATAAAGCAGTAAAAGCACCCAGGCTGTAAAATAAATACTACAAATGACTCCTCATATTAAGATAAGCAGAGAAATCACCCCCCAATTTAATAGGTCTCATATCAGCACAGAATGACATCAGTAATGGTTAAATATTAGCTGGAATTTCTCATCAATCAGAGTATTTTTCTATGGAATATAGTCATCACATAAGCACCGACTCATATGTCACAGTTTTGATCCTACAGTGAAACTTGACGCCCTGCATCTACAAGCTGCAACAAATCTTAACTGAGACAGCACATGTGACATTCTCCGAAAACCGTTAACCGCAGTCACATCTGAAACTGGGCAGCAAGTTCCACCCATTTCCTGTTATTGAAAGCCGCTGTATCATCATCCACGCTCCACTTTCCTCTTCGAAAAGTGAGAAAATGTCATCCTTAAAAAAAAAAAGAACACCATGATGTCACACAAATGGGTTCTGACATGAAAGTATAGCAGACACATTAAGTTAAGACATGATTCTTTGACAAAAGAAGCTGTTTTTAGGATAATAAAGGTTTCGAATGATCATATTGCCTCCATTCAAACACTATAACCCTTCAAGATTTCAATGATAATTGAAATGATTAGTTTTTTTAATGTGAAGGTTCGAGCAAATGTTTCCTGTCAGTGGTGTTTTAGAGCAGCTCTTAAACGCTCACACTATGACAGCTGCTTTCCTGAATAGGGGAATTTTGAATGCTATTTTACTGAGAACTGATATTTCATTTTGCACCATCTTGGTTCTCTTTCCTCACGATAAATATCCTGGACTTTTTGAAGGGTTTATTTATTGCAAACAGGCATCACATGTAACCATCTCCTCCGTACCCAGTGGCCTCCGTCCAGTGTAATGTTAGTCCTCAAGGGATATGCTCAAGAGCGTGTTGCTGACACTTCTCATCCAATTAACGATCAGCGAACCGGTTGTTCTCACACACACAAAAATTCATTAGCAGGTTACTGAATCCGTTTATTTGCTGTTTGTCTGCCTTTCCATCAACTGCGGATGGATGAAAATTGCAATTATCTTGCAGGCCCATCATCCGACCTTGATGGAAACAAGAGAAATCTATATGGCTCCCTAATGAGCACTGAGCACTGTTGCTGCCATTTGATTAGGTGCTTAATTGTGATAATAATGAACAAATACACCCAGCTCCTGCTAAAACGGTCTTGTAAGCATTCAGCTAATTAATGGCTATTTGCCCACTGATGCTGATGAAGAAGAAAATAAGCGAGGAGACACATTTTGCTTTCAATCCCACTCAAAGCCAGACAAACACTGCATTGACCACATGAAAACGGTCTGGTGAGCTTTCCGTAAGACGCTCTTGTCGTCACTGAGAGGGGAAATGCATTCCGGGCCAACAGAGGCCACAGCGTGAAAGATTATGTTGTCCTCTGGGGGATACGCCTAAACCGCGGGTCAAAGGCTCGTGAGCATTATTCTGCCATCTTTAAAGTAGGCTGGAATCATGTCACAACACAATAACAGCAAGGCGGTGAGGTCAGTCTGCAACAACAGCTCAGGCTGGCTCTCCAGTGATGCAGAGGACGGGAACGTTGGCAGAGCAGAGGTGGTAAACATGCCTGGGGCCGCGCATCACCAAGAAGCAGGAAGGAGACAAAGAAGGGAAAGAGGAAGGGGCAACAGAACAACAACAAACAAACAAAAAAAAAGACACACACCACTAGCACTAAATAAAGATGAGCAATGAGTGCGAAGAGGAGGAAGATGTGTGGGGACAAGCCGTGTCTTCCTAACGTCTTCCATTACCCCGTGAACACAGCCACGCTTGTTGTTTCTGACCAATTAGGCAGGCATAAAGGCAAGGGGCTGAAACTCTGCTGGGGGCTCAGACAGTCTGCTTCGTACATCCAGGCCACTCTCTCTCTCTCTCTCTCTCGCTCTCTCTCTCATTCTGTTTCTCTCCATTTCCTTCCTATTTCTTGAATCAGCCCGGAGCAGGAAGGCCAACGGGAGAAGAGTGCAGAACAGGTGGAGGCCATTTCACTCGGCACCTGGCAAAGGATGTCAAGAGGAACCGGCAGCAAACCGAACCATCCCTGGACCTTTCATCTTCTCCACTTCTTTCATCTCCAAACCAACACACACACACACACACACACACACACACACACACACACACACACACACACACACACACACACACACACACACACACACACACACACACACACACACACACACACACACACACACACACACACACACACACACACACACACACAGCTAAAAACATGGCTGAAGGTTGCAGAAACACAACCGGGCTGGAAGCATGTGCGCCATTGTGGCCAGACTGTTGCAGCGTGCAGGCAGCCGGTCACAAAGGATGCTTCCTATACCCTCTTTCTTTGTTATTACAGAGCTAATAATGTCAGCAGGAGTGCTGAAAGAGGGTAGATGATGTTAGGAAAGTGTGGCCATTAACCTCCATTAATTATCCTGACAATGACGAGCACAGAGGAAGAAAAAGTTATGGCTAAGGCACACACCATGATTAGGGGTGATTTGGGCCTTATCAAAAAGTGATTTCCAAAGAAGGGAACACTGAGACTCTTGACAGCATCAGGTCCGGGATGACTGTGTGTTTTTCCAGTATTCATGTGCCTTCAGAAAGCAGGATTAAGAGGTAAACTTTCACTGACCCCATTATGTCAGCAGTACCGTCAACTCAAGATAAATATGCTTCCAAGGAACAGCACCGCTAGGAAGGACTGATGTTGTAAAAACGTCTTTTTAGAGTGGGGCTGATGAAATCTGAGAAAAGTGCAAATTTACTTTACTACAGCCAAAGACGTGTCCACTGCTCTTTGCACTCCTCTGTTGGCGAAGGCGGTCAAAATGTGCACAAATTCTAGTCCGGGATTTCTGCTTTTTCTGGCAACTGATGCGGCACCCGCAGGCTTTACTAAACAGAGACACGGGGGCCTTTGACAAGTACAGCAAGCAAATAGACTGGTGAGGCCTGATTTAAAGACTGTGCAAATATGGAAGTGCAGAGGCAAAGAACAAGGGGGCAGTTTCAGGGAAAACATCTGCAAACTGTTGACTGGGCCACGTCATCGAGAGGAGAAAACCATTCAAGCTGTGTGAGACTGAAAACATTCACTGTGCTCATGTGCAGCATCTCTTCATGCAAAAGACACATAGTACCAAAGATGTTAATCATTAAACGATTGATTGCCGATAAGAATTTCTGCAACTGAAAATGTATGTTCTGTGCAGCAGAAGGGGACTAATTCACCTCTGCAGTTCAGAAAAACTCAGAAGACGAAACGGTCAGTGGACAAAGTCCAGCATGGGAGCACTAATCTGGAAAAGAGGACATTGCACAATGTAAATATTGCAGCATCATCTAAAATTACGGCTCAAGTACAAAATCAATGTTGTAGCACCGGAAAAAAGTCAGCACCCAACAGCTGCAGCCCAAATTGGAAGATCATCCTCGGTGTTAGCTACAAGTGTCAGCAAGTGAGGATGATCCACGTCTTGCAACTAAAGACGTATACGGATGTCAGCTCACAAATCGTTTAAGCAACCATTAAGATATCATCGTACCGCCAAGATGGTTTAAATATAACTTAAACTGAGAAAGAGGACACATATCTTATAGATTGTGGACATGTTGAACTGTCGATTAAGTCAAATACAGAACATTTTCCAACCTGCAAACATACAATACTCACATCATCAAGGTATTTATTAGTCCTTGTAAAATTCCAGAGGAATAGGAGGACCTTCCAGGCCCAGTAAGAGGGAACGGCTGTTAAAGAACTTTATTCTTTCAAGATGTGATTTAATCCTCCAGTTCAGCCGCTGGCCCATATCAACACACACACACACACACACACACACACACACACACACAAACACACATACACAGAGTGAGAGAGTACACCGAAAACACACCACATACAAACAAATATGGCCGTACAAAGCAGCCTATGTGCATCTTGGAACTATCTACAAAGAGACGTATATCAATGCACTTGCACTAGAGTTATGTGCACACACACATGCACACATGCACACATGCACACATGCACACATGCACACACACCTCTAGAAAAGTGTGCCTAAACAGAAATACTTGCCCTCAAGCTAATGCCCCCACCACAAAGGAAAAACAGCCATGAAAACTGCCATGAATGCAAAAAGGATGTTAGCTATCTCCCCTGTTTTCCTCACATCCTTCCTTTTTCCTCTCTGAACCTCACCTGATCACTGACTTCCTGCAGTGATTGCCTGCGGGGAAAAGACCCAGTACTGTATGGCGTAATCAGCTTTTATCGCCGACTGGTTAAAAAAAAACAGCTTCTCTGCTGGGCTCTGATGTTTTTACCTGACATTTCTCTGCTTCTTTCTTACTGGTGTTATTCTGTGAAACAAAGGATTCGCTGGATGCAGCTGCTTTGACCTTTCGGGTCGTCTGTCCAACATGGTTTTTGATTGTGCAAGCGCGGGTGTGTGTATTGGCTTGAGGTAGTCAAACTGGAGGGCAGGTCGCCTTGGGGGGACACACAGCCACTGCAGGGGGGGGTTAGCGGATGACTAAAGGGAAAATACAGAGCGGAACAAGAGCGTTCAGAGATGACAAACCTCTGCCAAGGCTGAGCATTCCTACAAAAAATTCCATTCTACCCACAAGTTACATTCCTATTTATATCCAACACCTGGATTTAGATTCTTTCACCGTGAAAACAAGCACCCAGAACATGGATCTGTCCAGAACCTTTGCTGTTTGAGTTCTCAGAATCTTAAACAAAGCAAACAAAAAGTCATGGATTCAATGGTTCCTTCTTTTGGACAAAGACCAAGCCTTCAACCAAGTTTCATCAAAATATAGACAGACATGCAGGAAAAAGCTGTATCTTGCAATGTTAATTTAAGTTCTGGATCCACCCCTTTATCCAGATGCAAAAATTAATGAGTTCTCTGCAGCCCGAACCCTCCCACCAAGTTTCATGACCATCCATCCAGTAGTTTTTTATGTAATGGTAGTGGAGGTAATGAACTTAAAGGAATATATATGTAGACGAAATACACAGGGGATGCTAATTGTGCTGAATTATACTCTAATCATTTTTAATTCCTTGCTTCCCCGATCATTATTTATGAGTAACAAATCTGTATGGTGAGGGGCGCGAACATTTCTCGGCTTCTGAAGGGAGACATGCCACCAGGATACGGGGGACAGACAACTGGAAATGACTGTGAAGAAGCCAAACATTATTATGGGCACCAATAAGCAAGATTTGCAATGGTCAACACAAGCGTCACTCAGGTGCTGCAGCAGGATGTCTTACAGGTGGAGGTGGAGCAAACCCCACACTGGCATTTTCTGCTTTAAGCTGCAAGCATCAAACATATGTATTGTTTTTAAGTAGGGAGAAAAGAGAAGGAAATAGTCAATGACATAAAGAGGGTAGCCTATGACAGGTGTCAATCACACATAAGGACTATTCTGCTACCATAACGTGCTACTTCCACTAACAGAGTCATCATCAACTGTGACTATGTCCGAATTTGACGGATCAAAGTAAACTGATTACCATAAACAGCCTTAAAGCTTCACATGTTTTCTATGACAGTGTGGGTTATGAACTGTAAGCCAGCGTCTTTTATATAAGCTTGCAATTACTGTGGTTTGAAGCACCTCTAAGCAGATTTAGTCATTTTGGAGTATTTTGTTTTCAAACATAATTGCAGTGACTAATGAGCAGCTCAAAACAGCTCAACTTTTTTTTTTTTCTTCCCCATGCAATCTTTTGCTCTTTTAACATAGCAGGGAGTTCAATGGCAGGTACATAAAAATCAATCCTCCGTAACTGATCAACGATCAAGATGAGTACTTTTCAGGTCGGATGTAAAGTTAATTATAAATCAAATATGAAATGAAACCAATCAAAATGAAAACACCAAGGCATGGGCGACTCATGATGTTTCACCATAAGGTGCAACTGGATCCAGATCTGGATCATAATCCGGATTGGGAGAGAGGGGTAGAGACACGGTGCTGCCAACGATAAGGTGGAGGTCTAAGCTTGCCGAGTGCTTTCTATTTTCATATGTGCTAAACTTACATTTTCTCAAGTTTACCTCCAGGTAAAGATGATTCTTTGCTGGTGGCACAACATAAATGTAAAATTAGCACAAACAGAAATAGATTGAAGGCTTATTTATTTTTTGTGTGTCGTTCTAAAGCCCTGCATCGATATCTGGCAGCAGTGACGGGCTGATAATATCCTTCTCCCAGCGGCTCACTCCCTCGCAGGCCAAAGACAATGACGGGGTCGTATTCCAAACACCGGCCGCAGACGTCGGCACAGCATCCACAGCGGAGAGGGAAAGCACACAGCTCTGTGGGAGAGCTGGGAGAGCGTCAACCTTTTCTTAAGACTTTGTTCATCTTCTGTTTCTTTCTTCTGACTCAGCAGGCGGCCATTTTCCTGACTCAGACTGAAGGTTGTTTGGCACACCTGGTTCATAGCAGGAGACAGCAGGGGAACGAAGGGTGGAACGAGGTCACGGCGCTCGGAGCCGGCCAAGTGGCGTCGGTTTAACAACGGCATTTTATTAAGACACCCAGCTCAGTGATCATTACTGCTATAAGGGGATTTCAGGTCTGGATACAGGCTTACCTATTTCTGGAGCTTTACGTTTGGTTTGTGTGCCTGTGTGTTTGTATGTTATTCAGTTATTATAGTGAGCCAAATCTGCTTGACAGCTCCCTCAGTTACTGATGCTCCTTAGACTGTAAAAGGAATGCTGTGTAGCAGGGGCGATCCTAGGATCAGACCTTTAGGGGGGCTGAGCCCCTGATGAGAATGTCACATTCATACAGTGTCTAAGTGTCAAACCCCCCAGTTAAATCTCTCATTTTACTGGATAACAATTAAACATTAATACTTTATTTTACCCATACAATCATTTTAATATTTTACGGGTAAGGGACATGAGTTTTACCCCACAAATTTTTAAAAAAAATGAAAAATGGAACATGCTGCTTGCAGAAGTATTCAATTTCTTTCACTCCTGCAAAACTCAATTCAATTAGGTACAAAATCTTACCTTGAGAGGCAAACTAATTAGTGTGATGGTCTATTGTAGAGTACAATAATAATGGATCAGAGACAACAATCACAGATTTAAATATAATACACCTGTTTTAGAGATTGAATGAAATCTGGGGCAAAGACTCAATCATAACAAACAGGATTTTCCAAAGTAAAAGTTCTTATAGCAAAGAAGATATGAGGAGAATCTACAAAACATATTTCAGTCTCTGACCCACATGATGACAGTCCACCATATCATCAGACAATGAAAGAAGCAAATCAATACGTTCCTCCAATCTGTGCACCTGGGCAAGAAACAGTTTGGTAAGAGATTCCAATCTGAGAGCACAAACAACTTGAAAACATTCAGTGGCTGCAATAATAGAGAGAATGCATGAGTCGCATTTTCTGAATGCTGTAGAAGTATGGCCAGTATATATCACGGTGGAAAGAAAGAAACCATCACCTTTCCTTAAAAAAGGGGGGGAGGGGGACTCATCACAGGTCTGAGGTCAGAAATTATATTAAAGTTTTCAACTTAATAGAATGAGGCAACCTCTTTTCATCATATTTCGTACCATTACTCTTTGTTTTATTGAAAAGAGGCAAAATATGTGACATTAAAAGACAAAACCATGTGATACTGTATGTGTGTAAGCATGAAAATAATTTTTAAAAAATAAGACAATTTCATCTGTCATGTCTAACTGCTCTAAACTTTATCAGATTCTTATTTGCTCTTACTGAAAATTTAGTTTCATATTAGACCTGTATTAGACCTATCAGGCGAACAATTCAACCCAGAATTCCTCTCCACCACTGAGACACACGGAGGAGACGGCAAGCTGGAGAAAAGCGAGAAGTCCATTAATGTGAAGGAGCACCAGAAAATATTACGAAAGGGTCGGTTCCCAGCCTGAACAAGTTGTGAAGTGGAAATAAAAGACGAGAGGCCATTTTTCAACAACATAATGCTCCAGCACACACTACAAAAATAATGAAGTCTTGGTTTGAGCAGCAATGCATCGGTCAGTCACCAGATCTTAGCCCCATATAGAAAATATATGGGCACATATCAGGGTCAAACTGCTTGGAAGAATGTTTGGGGGCGCTGACCAGTTGTGGGAAGCAGTCAGAGATGAATGGGACAGCATTAATGCAGCAAACTGTAAAAGGCTTTCAGACAGCAAACGGCTGAAAAACAAGGGAAAAGCTGTCTCATACTAAAATGGACCCTGAACACAGACAATGTATAGAATAATGTGTGACGCTGTCACTTTTTTTTCATGTGAATTTGTTAAAATAAAACAGTAATTATAAAAATAAAAAATACCTTGTTTTTTTGCCCAGGAGTGAAGACGGTAATATATTCATCCAGCTCATATTGATGAAAGTTAGATCGTAGCTCATTGTCTACCTTACTACTGTTTGAAAGAGACGTGGTTTCTGTTTAGATGTTTGGCGAATGAGTTATTGATCCAGGAAGTTCTAATCTGAGAATATCTTTCCAACTTTAGTGAAGCTGACGACACCCTGTGCCCCAAAAGTTCACCCTTTTCTTCTCCTTGGCGTGGTGCTGACCTACGTTAAAGATTCACGCCGAACATGGCGCCACCTATTAAACTGGAGAATGTAACATCATGATTTAACCCTGTTCAAATAAAGCCATTTGAACCTGTAATTATTTGTCTCGTCTCTATGGACACATTCGCAAAATCTAACATTAAAGGGTTAAAATTATTTCAGAAAATAATAATAATAATAATAATAATAATAATAATAATAATAATAATGATAATAAATAATTGCTATTATTATTTTGAGGGATGCTGAGATGGAATTAAGCTGTGCTTGAGGGTCTAAAGGGTCTAAAATGACTTATGCTTTATAGGACAGACAGGAAACAGACAGTTTCTCACAGTTTAAAAGTAAATTAAAAAAAGATTTAACATCTGTAATATATTATTTTTTTATTAAATATGTAAATTTATGACAATGGGGACCATCCTAACTGGAAGCAGACGTAAATTCAGCTACTTTGAGCGACGCACAACTGTTCCATGGTTGCCGTTCTTCAGCTGAACCTGACCTCTGACCTCCTTGACGATTTGGCCTACATACGTCAGAAATGATCCAACATAAATATCTGATAGTCCATAAGCAATAATCTATTTAATCAATCCAGACCAGCTGGGTTTCCTTTAATGAAAGCTAACAACTCCAAACTAAAACCAAGATTAAAAAAAAACGAGAAATGGGAAATTTGAATATGTTTTAAACAAAAAGAAAAAAAGGAAAATTCCCCTTCAGCTGTTTACTGAGCTCCGAGTTGAAGTCAGCTGATGAGGTGTGTGTTCATGCTGTTAGTCAGCAAAGTGAACCAATAAACGGTCGTAACGCTTTGTGTTAAATTGTGCAGACATTGTGGATTAAATTGCTGTGTGTTTCCTAAACCTCTGTTCAGACATTTCTCCTCTAACCGGGGGTTTCCATTTCTCCAACACACTGCTTATTATTCTGGATTGCTTGCACGCACGCACATCTGGGTGACCATTAAAAACACGTTTTGCTCCCAAACGGAGCAGAAACAGATGCAGCTCGTTTGATTGTAGTTAGCCTGCACTGTGATGCAGGTGGGCTTCAGTGCTGGATGGATGAACACATTGACAACCCTTCCAACTGAAACTGTCAAACTCCAGATTCATCCCAAAGCACCTTGATAATCATCTAGGGGAGCCATAGACTGTGCCAACACACACACACAGGACAAGGAAGCCCTGAAGACTGTTACTGCTCCACTGGAGGAGTCTGTGCCAGGAGAGGCTGCAGCGTCTCTGTCCTCTCACTGCAGCACTCCGTCAGCTCCATCTCCTCCCTGTGCTAACTTCGACCATGTATGAATGCGTCGTGTGTCAGAGGCCACATTATACAGCGTGTTCCCTCGAGCAAAGGCCCGCGTCTGATTGTACGTGCATATCAAATCCAGCTGAAGTGGGATACGGCAAACCTTTACAGAGGCTGCCTTTTAATGCTCACTTCTCCACTGATGCACACGGTGTGTGTGATAATGTGGAGTGCAGCAGAGGAGAGAGGTGTGGAGGTTTCTGTATCAGATCAGTACAGAGCATTCATCCTCTGGTACCCTCTTTGCTCTGCAGACGCATGTGTTGGATATGCTTGCGACCGTTCGAACCCCAGAGAATGTTAAGGACATATTTGTGCATGCGAATATGGACGCCGGCCATGTTGCCCCAGGCGCACATTTCTGTGGTGCGATCGCTGCCATCCAACCTCTTCTGTCGGGGCAAATGAGGAAACGGCATAGCCGTGCAAGCGTGGCGACTCAGTCGGCCATGACATCACAGAATTGCAAATAGGAGGCAGTCGAACAGCTCCTCTTATCTTCAACCTGCTCTGAATTTCTCAGGAAAATGAACCATCTATTAGCAGAGTATACCTGGAATAGGTAGAGAGCACCTTGGTGACTTTGGCAATATTTGGCAAGGGGTGGGCTGCCTTCAAAATTGGGCGTTGTGTGATCGGACTGTCATTATGCCTTGTTTCACCCTCAGTTGGCAGTGGGTGCACGGAACACACGGAGGGAGAAGGTGGGGAGTCTGCTTTCTAGTTGTTGGCACTTGAGAAAAACAATGTCCATTCACAGTGTGGGCATTGAGGCACTCAGGAGGCTGGACTGGACCCTTTTTGTTGGTTTTGGAAGAGGGGGATACCCTCTGTCTGCATTCTTATACGCTGAACAAAAACACAGATTTTTTGAAAAGCTGCTCTTTTTGTACACAACAACGCGAGCTGAGGGGCGGACAACTAAAAATCCAATTCCATACATGTCATGCTTCACAAAAGTATACATCAAAACAGCTACAGAAAAGAAAAAAAAATCTAAACATGTTTTGTGTTGCCAGTTTTGTTGTTACAGTCACTCCCTGGAGTTACATCTGTGAAGCTGGACAAAAGCACAGGCTGGGAGTGTGTCAGTCCGTGCCGGCAGCATGAATGTGAGCCTCCGGGAAAGATAGAGGGCGTCTGGAATGCTGACAGCCCGGCTGGAGACAATGCAAGCTGTAGCAGCAGCAATAGCAAACCACATAAACACGACGCCAGGCCGAGGACATGGACACAGAAACGTGTCAGCGAGCATCAAACGCCTTAATAAGAGGTCTTCATGCAAAGAAATGCAATTAATATTCTGCAAGTTGAACAAAGAGGGAGTGTTGGGGAAAATAATTTCCTCAGACGTCCATGACACTGAGACAAGAACCGAGCCGAGCTCATAGCTGAGACCAAACACGGCCACACTGACATGAACTTCTAAGAGCATCGATGTGAAACCTCTGAGTCAGAGTTAGGTTAGAACTGCAGGCTGTGTTACCCTCTGCATCCTCTGACGCCTCAGTCGTCATGTGTCACTTCACCTCTAGCTATGAAAGGCATGTGAGCAGTGTGAGAGGATGGCTGCAGGCTGGCAGCGAGAGTGACGACGGAACTTATCCGATTCACATGCCAAGGCTGAAACCCATCTGCACACACTGGCCGATGGCGACCATGCTGCATCCCATCCCATCCCATCCCCTCCTATCTCTCTCTCTCTCTCTCTCCCCCCCTCCTCCTCCCCGATTAGCCTCACTTGCCTTGAGTGGGTACAGATGTGTGATCCACAGACGCTCCCACTCTGGAGCCCTTATTGGAGCCACAGGGCTCAACAAAGGCTGGCACACAGCTCCAAGAGCTCCTGGCCAAAGTGTCACTGAGCACAAGTCACACGGTTTGCGAGCTGCTGAGTGAGGCGTGATGGAGGTGATGCAGCTACATGCAGGACATGACACTTCACATGCCACACATATGCACACAACACAAATCATCAGAATTTAAAATCATGTTCTAAGAAGAAAAACGTGAATTATCGTGCAGCTATCCCCCCCCCCCCAGATTATTCACATGTTTGTTGTTGGGTTTTTTCTTGTGGACACGTGTTATCTCAGCTACAGACGTCAGAAAACATTCAGCTTTTCTTTAATCCCGTCTCTCACTGGGTAAATATTAACACTGATATGACTGCGAGGGGTTTTGTTTGTCTGTTTGACGGCAGTTTGGTAAACAAATACGCGTCTGCTGTTGGAGAGGGAGCGTCTGTATACCGTCAGACAAATTCAGCAGCAGAAATGTAACTGCTTCTTCCACGTGTGCACGTATGCTTTTTAAAATTCTGTGAAGAGAGCAAAGCCCTACGTTATTTTAATCAACGTGATAAATAAGGCGTGATTCATGCTGCCAACCATGTCAGGGATTCACCATAAATATACTGTACTTCCTGTTTCTCTCTTGAAGATCAACCTTTACTTCTCTGAGCACCAGCCGCCCCTTATTGCACTTAATCCTACTATAATCCCACTATATGTCAGATGTCCATCTCCTACACAACATTTCACTTAATAACCCCCCTTCCCTCCTGCAGGGTCACATCCTCACCTCTTTGACTTTCTCCCGGCGCTCGTTGGTCTTGGGGTCGCTCGGCTTGCCCCTGACTCTCCCCAGCGGGGATTTGAGTTGACACCTTTTGAATTTGGCGTAACTGAAAGTATCCGAGTTGGCACCGTAGTCAGAAGCGGTCGCTTTCTCCGAGACGGACTCGGGTTTCGACCTGAGCAGAGTCAAATCCTCCTGCGCTTTGCCCCCGGCGAGCCGCTCCTCGGTCCCCTCGCGAGACACGGAAGGTTTGCGGCTCAAACTTTTCAGCCTGGTGCTGGTCTCTCCTTTGGCGGAGGTCATGCCCCGCGGGGGCTCCGGGTCCTTGGGTCTTTTTAAGTGCTCCCTGGCATCGTTCTCGGACCCAACGGTGACAGGCTGGGTTTCTGTCTTGGACAGAAAAATGCGTTTTAGTCGGACAGAGTCGGGCAAAAAGAAAAGGGCCCCGAAACATAGCGTTACCAAACCGGAGAGAAAGAGCAGAAAGACGAATTTCTGGGACAGGCGCAGACCCATGCCCGATGCCGACACACCGGGCAACTTTCGGAAAACCATTGAAACTTTTCTTGAGACGTTGCCTTCACTTCCAGTATTTTTCTGACAGTCCTCACCCTCTAATGAGTCGCCTCTCTGCCGCTATGAGGCATGAGTAAAAACTGGATATGTGGGACTTTAAACACACCCCCTTGATACTTAACATGAACAGTCTGCCAGGGCTGTCTTTATCTCGCTTTCGATTAGATCTGCATAGGCCTGCCTACATCAACAATGTACCGATCGTCTGGCAACTTCTCAACCGAACGCGACCACTGCCACCGACAGACTGCAGGATTTAAACATTGCACGTCAGAAAGCAGCGCGGGGGCTGCGAGATAAACGGCGCACAGGCGTTCACTGAGCTGTGTGTTCAAGAATAACAGGATCCCTGTAGCAAAACGTCGGGATAACAAATAAACGCACTTTTACGTGAGATGATCAGACGCCTCGCAAAGTTGCGCCTCTATGCATTATTCCACGCCGTTCAGATTTTCAATAACACATCGCCCTACGGTGCAAAAAAACCTCACCGCGCGGCAGAGCATCTCTTCCTCGCCTCAGAATACCGACCCACGTCGCGGCTTCGCAAGCTCCTGAAATCACATAGACAATCTCAAGCCGTTTCGCCTACATCTATCCCGCACAGCTGAGCTGGTGGACGTGTATACTCATGTCGCTGCCAATTCAGCTGGTCCAGAAAAGCATTTTAAACTGGCGTCAACACGCCGGGCGAAACAATTCGTTTGGGAGGCATGAAAGAAGGCGGGTTTTTGTCCCGTGCGAAGTTATCCGAGCCCTTGATCCAAATCCATAGGGGGAAAAAAATCCACCATCCAGTCCGACGGTTTCCAACAAAGACGTACAGACCGCCGCGTCGTCCCCTCGGAAGCGATTCGTCGTCCGTCCGTCCGTGTGTGCCGTGCCGCGCCGCGCCGTGCCGTTGCCTCGCTCGCCTGTAGCGCGCACTGGTGTCGCTCTGCTGTGGACGTCTTGCGTAAAGGCAGCAGCAGGAGGAGAGGGCTGGAAATGTAACATATAGTGCGGGCAGGGCGAGGAGGGGGAGAGACGAAACGGTCTGCTGCTCGGCAATCCTGTGGGCTGGTCGGGTTTCTTGATGGATATTCACCGCGGCTTATCAAAACACAGTAAAAAAAAAAAAAAAAAAAAAAAAAAAAACGCTCGGACAAAAGGAGTGAGGTCAATGGCTCTATTCGGTGGAAAATGAGCTTGTTTAATCCTGGAGAAGCTTTCAAAAAGGGTAGATATTTGTCACAGATATCTGAACACTCCTCAGAAATAAATTGTTGTTTTTTTTTAAAAAGCTGTACATTTAGCTAAATAAAGAATATTTTTCCCCCATGACCACTATTGACCAGATTAGGTCTATTGATGAAACCCAGCATGAGAAATCCATCCAATGAAAAGTGAAATTTAATCTCTACATATATTGACATCATTTCTGGGGATTAAGTAATCAGATTTCTCTTTTGTTAGCATCTGAAGCACCTGTTTGTGACTCACATAAGCTAATCAACATTGAGGCTAATGCTACATTTAAGGACACTAATGTGAGAAATCCACCAAATATAATAAGTTATGGATGGATGGATTGCAAATTGTTCTGTACTTGCCAAGATTTAAAATCTTAGATCTGGAAACGAGGTTAATTATGTTGTTTATGTTGTTATTTAGTTTTTTTTTTATCTGGCCTACTTATTTCTAGACTTCAACCAGCAAATTTTAAGATTTCTTGACAAGTAAAATTTTCTTGCTGCATGGACAGATAATTTCACTATAGTATTAAACCATTTTCTCCTCAAATTCAATGTTTATTTCTTGTTTTTTAGCGACATTTTTTTGCAGATGGATGGATGGAATAGTTTCTAAGCAATCTAAACTGAAGCTAGATACATATGCAAGACCACAGAGGAAGATGGATGGATGGATGGATGGATGGCACATGTGAATAGCATAATGCATACTGTATTTCCTTATATGATGGAGTCATTCATCCATTCATTTTCAGTAACCACTTATCCTGCAGGGTCACGGAGGGGCTGGAGCCTATCCCAGCTGACTTTGGGCGGGAGGCAGGGTTCACCCTGGACGAGTCTGTGACGGAGTCATTTTTAGCATTTGGCTTCAGACTGATTCCACTTCATCTCTGTTATGGCTGGAGTCATATAGGATGTTGGACTAAAAGAAGACAGGACAGAATGTGGTCTTTACTTGGCTAAAAGAGGTTCGGTACACAGGTGAGAGGACAGGTTTCAGGCAAACATTCCAGAGAAGGAGGCAGAGTCCACAAAACCTGAACAATCTCTCAGAAACACTAGGAATAAAGACTGGAATGTGAGCCAGAGAGCTACAACAACAAACTTGCACCAAAGGGAAGGAGGACACCGTCTTCATAAGCAGATGGACTTTGCTCAATTGTCATGGCAATGGATTTTCTGACTGGCAATCTCAGCATCTGACTTCAGATCCACCTTCATGACTGATCAAAGTCTATCCACTTGTACAGACCGGTGAAAGGTCTGGAAGAACAGGTCCATCTCAAGAGTTTTGCTCAACTCTAAAATGCTGAATCATGGCGATATCACATGTCTCAGGTGTGTCGGTGCGCATGGAGTTTAGAAAAGTGCATTTGCATAATGTTGACACAAGCAAGATAGAAAGTAAATTGTAAACACAGTGTTTGCTCAGGATTAAATAAGATAGATTGGCCCATGAGTGGGCCATTACTGAAGCGCCTGCACAGCACTATTCAACTAATGCACCTGGAGGCAGGAATTAGAAAATAAAGGCCTGATTAGTTTCAATATTGGTCTTTAATTACAGGACACCCCCCACATAAGGCCTCTCTGCTGGTCCTGGGAGAGCAGCTGGGTTATTGTCATCCTGCTATCCTAAAGTTACCTCAGGATGTTCTTACAATCATTGATTTCAATGCAGACCATCAGGGTCATTGACATTCCTGACAAAGTCTGCGATGTCTGATGAACTCTAAGCACAGAACTTCCTCTCTCCGTCCCTCTGTCTTCTTCTTCTTCTTCTCTGTTTTAATTTCACTGTAGAAGTGGATGTTTTTCTCCCTTCTGGACAAAAAAAAGTTGAAGGAAATCTTAAAGCTTATTCCTGCAAGAGCACGAAGCGCTTATTAACATTTGACACATGAAGCTCCTTAGGCTCTTTTTACGACTCTCCCAGCACATGCATATGGTGGGATTGCTAATTTTAAAGTAATTTGTACTGCGTTTGACCCCACGTTCTCACCGTCAAACCTTTTCCCTCTGCAGCCCTAATTGAGTCAGACAAGCTTTCTGCAATTTACCCAACAGACGGGGCAAAGAAGACTTTTTGATTCGGCCTTTTTATTTTGTGATCCGAGAGCGGTTCCTCTGAGAGCAGGTGAATCCAGCAAACATTTTGTGGGTTTTATCGTTGACATAAGGACAGTTTGTAGTCAGAGAGAGGGGGGCTTTGTGATGGCTCAGCGCCTGCGTATAACAAGGATTGAATCTGATGCCTTCTAACACTTCTATGCACTGCAACATACAGTCAGAGGCAAGTTTATTAACTACACCTACAATCTAATGCAATCCATGACGAATGATCTGCAATAAAGTCATTATCCCCGTAATCCACAGGGGTTTTCACACTGTCAGAGAGGTGTTTGTTTAATTATTGTGCATATAGGTCATACAGTAGTTAGTGATGGTGATGCTCTTGGACTCAATTATATTAAGAGGAGGCTCTAATATCTGCTCCTCTTATGAAACAACATTCATGCAAATACACTCATTTTCATTTTGCGGGGGCCAGGGAGATCCAACAAACTAAAATACCAACTGCTGGATTTGAAAAAAAAACAACAACTTAATAGACATATCAAGTCACTGTTTCTCAAAAGGCCAAGTTATACACAAGTCCAGTCGTTGAGCTTCCGTGAAGCTGCGCCAGCCATCGACAACCCAGTTTATCACAAGGACAGATGAGCGAGGCGATGCAGTCCCACCGCTACAGTACCAACAGGCGAGGGTGAAACCAAAGCAGAGGCATTGTTCACTGAAAATAAATGTATCTCATGATTAAACACCTCACACAAGGCCATTTCTTGTGTCCTTTGCTTTCACTCTCATGATATATGAATATGAGACCTGTCATCTGGAGGCAGTAGTTGCAGAAATGTCATTAACGTGACTGTTGGCTCTTCACAATGCAGCACACGCAGGGCATCCTCATCAGCCCAGTGCTGAACATACTGGCATCCTCCACGTTCAAACATAATTCATAAGCATGGAGAGGCAGATCTGGTGCTGCATGTGAAGTCATCTGCATGTGGTTCATCAAGATGCTTCCCTCGGTCGGGCTTTGTTATCATGTTATCATAGTTTATCAGTTGTGCAAACAGAATATATTATGGGATAGAAGCAATGGTACTCTGCCCTCTTTTCTACTCTTAATTTGCATGCGATAACGACCAAGGAGTACATCTAGAGGATCTCAAAGAACATGAGTTTATTTACAGTCTACAGGATCATCACAGAGATCCCCCATCTTTCAAACATTTTCTCCAGAGGGTCAGACGCTGAAAATGTGTCCTGCATTTCTGCCCTCACAAACATTCATTCCCCAACCTGCACTGATGTTTTATTCATCAAACAAGATGCCAATGAAAAAGTCCATCTCTGTGTTCGGCTCATTCGATGCATCAAACAGTAGGCAGAGATGTATTGGTCTGTGCCACTGTGTCTGGATTAATAATGTCACCATGCCAGCTATTTGTTTCTCTAAGCGCTGCTGCAAAGCATTCCCTGACATTGGGAATCATGGCCCGGCAGGATGCTCGATGTCGAGCCATAAATATCACGGATGGCGTTTTGGGATGGGATGCTGACCTTGGTGCATGATGGGAGAGTGGAGTCCTGACGAAGCAGTCTGTATATGGGGACTCCATTGGAACCCTCACCTGACAAGATGTGACACACTCAATCCTGATGCATATGATGTTGGAACGTCCCATCTCATGTACTGTGCATGAATCATATTATATCATATATTACAGTGGCTGGTTTGTGGAAGCTGTGTATCTCCTGAGGCAATGAAATAAAGTAGTGATAACTTTTATCCATGCACTTTCTATAACCGATCCTTTATATTGGTCACAGAGTGCTGCAGCCTATGCCAGCTGACATTGGGTGAGAGGTGAGGTACATCCTGGAAAAGGTCACCAGTTCAACACAGTGCTGACATAAAGAGAGATAAACAGCTATTCACATTCACATTTTTAGACAATGTAGAGTCACCAGTTTACCTATATTGCATGTTTTTGGCCTGTGAGGGGAAGTCGGAGCGCCTGCATTGCAAATTTTTATATGAAATCTTAGATCTGGAAACATGAGATTAATTATCTTGTTTATCTTGATATGTATTTCCTTTATCTAGCCTACTTATTTCTAGACTGCAACCAACAGATTTTAAGATTTTAAGTTTATCTTGCTGCATGGACAGATAATTTCACTTCTATAAAGCCATTTTCTCCTCAAATTCAATGTTTAGTTCTTGTATTTTAGCTACAATTGTTTTTGCAATATGGAGGGAAACCACACAGACACTGGGAGAGTATGCAATCTCCACAGGTCTGGATTCAAACCCAGAACCTTCATGCTTGTGAGGCAACGTGGAGAAAAAAATGTGAAAACATGCTATACTGCCCTACAAAGACAAAGTGCAGTATCTTGCAAAAAATGCCAATCTGTGAAAAACAGCTTTTTGTGCTTATCTTTCAATAAGTGTAAACATCAAAAAGCACATTAAAATCCAAATGTGTCTGGAGAATGCGGCAGTAGAACTTCAATACTCCAACAGACTGAAAGGAAGATACTTTAATTGGGGCAAAAAAGCGAAATTTGCTAGTGCATGTCCTGGAAAAAAAAGTATATTTGAATCCTGTTAGAGCTGCACTGAATTTGAAGTTTGAATTAGGTTTGAATCCTTGTGCTGCATGTTGCACAATATACTCTCCCTATTGTTGGCCTATGCCTTATTTTTCTTCTTAGAAGTGGATCTATATTACATTACATTCCTCTCTCCTCTACGTAAATTGAATCAGATCGACCGTCGGTGCAAACAGTATCAGCAGAACAATAAGCTCAGCATTGTTGTCCAGCTGAAGTTATATCTCTGCGTGTGTGCGGCCTTCGACTGACCCATCTCCACCAGACCCATGATCAACACATTTCCTGTTGTGTAACAAAATATTTTCAAAGCACATTAGTCAGCACTGAATTTAAATATTCACTTGCGAGGAGCATCGATGCAATGGTTTACAGTTTTTATTGTCGAAGCACAACAATTAGCCATACATTAGAAGGGGTATATGGGCCATGTACGTGAGACTGAATGCAATAGCAAACACTCCATTAAGTTGATGGAATGGGGGCAGAGAAAGCTCGACTCCCTCCCCAACACACCGATTAAACATGCCAGTATGCTTTCAGTGCATCAACCAGTCCTCCTGTCAAATTACAGCTGAAAAAGTAGAAGCTTGTTCATAAATGACACTTCCTGTTTGAGGAGCTGTGTTAGTTTGTGGCTACACAGTGCCACCTGCTGGCTTCCCTTTGTATTGCAAGCAGGGTCCTGAGGTTATAACCAGTTGGTGTAAATCCGACCTTTCAGTCATTTCTACCAACATTAGAAATTATGTTATTTTAGATTGACTACCAGAAAAGCTAAACACTCAATTAAACCATGTATTTCTGGTTTACTGAGGTTCTGACTGCTCCAATATTTAAAACAAACCGCAGCATCACACACACACACACACATACAGGGCAGCCACTCTAAACATTAAAGAGTAATCAGGAGAAAATAAACAGAAGAGCCTTCGTGGAAACAAGACAAATTTAACCTCCACTCAATGAGAAGCCGAACAAACCAATGAGATTTAACTACAGGGAAATAGAAATTTTTAAAAAAAAACACTTGGACCATTTGAAAAGCTTTCAAGATCATTTCACACTCCACATGTAAATTTGCAGCACCAGGGAAGGCTATTAAATTTTAGCATGAGTTTATTGTGCGTTTATCCTACCGTTAAAAGCCTATTACAGAACACGCTTGTGCTTTTTTTTTTTTTTCCCCCATGTCTTATACTAAATTCTGTTTGCAGCTTTAGATTAATTTTCCAGAGTAGCAGATACACTGCAATATTTCACACTGCAAAATGAGATTTGAGACTGATTGCGGGGATAGATGAGGTCATATTATATTCCTTGTTTCTTTGTAAAAGTATTTGTTGTAGTGCTTTTATATTGGGTTGGGTTCAGTACATTGTGCAGGTGATTTTTTTTTTGTATATTAAGACCGTCCTCAGTTATATAGACTGTTAAGACGGCTACCTGATATAAGCTTTTCCTCTTCTGAATTACTGGACAACATTACAGTCGGTGTTACAGATCCTTTAAAACTATTCAAACAAAATAATCAATATTTGGTTGAGCTCCTTACATCCGGTAGATTGTGAACCATTGTCATAAAGCCACAGCCAGCATAAAGGAATAGTTCAACATTTTGGGAAGCACAATTCTTCAGCAGCCAGTTAGCTTAGCTTAGCATAAAGGCTGAAAACAGGGGGAAACATTTGGTTTGGCTCTCTCCAAAGGTTAAAAATACATTTACTAGCACCTCGAAAGCTCTAATTAATGAATAATAATAATAACAACAATAATAATAATAACTTTATTTATATAGCACCTTTCAAAATCAAAGTTACAAAGTGCTTCACATAATAAAATCATACATCTAAACAATATAAAAATAAATAAAAACAGATACCATTAGTTACAGAAAACCCATACGATAAGTTTTGTGAATTCATTATGATTTTATCCTATAGAAATAGAAGCTTAATTAGCAAAACCCACCACGGTTTTAAGCTCTTCATTCTTCTAGGTTTATTAGACTCAACACAACACTGACCTTATTATAATTATATTGTGGAGTGCTCCCCCTTCTGGCCAAAAAAGGTTATTGCAACTAATTGAAACAACTTGGTTATTGTATGCATTTCCCCCCATCCTCCAGGATACATCAGCTGGGGAGGATACTGGCTTGTGTTTTGTACTTAAGTACAATTTTGATTTACATCGAAAGATATTTTAATTTTATGCTACTTTAAACATCTATCCTCTACAGTTATCTCACAGATGTGGTTATAAATTGTAGATTAAGATGTTAAAAACCAAGAAGTACATAAAACACAATGCACTGGTTACACATTTTTTTTTTTTAAATCACCAGCTTAGTTAAAAGTCTGGATGTCCCGGCAAATCACATTTTGTTTTTATTTGTAAAGTATGAAGGTTGACATGTTTTAATGTGTGATTTGCAAATGTGTCCCTTATAAGGGATGCCATGCAGGAGGTTGAATAATATTGGGACTGCAGTGGCCATGAAAAGCAGCATTTTGTTTTGAATGATGAAAAATACCTGTTGTACCGAGTTATTCAAACCATTCTCATTTGTTTGGTTTCCTGCAGAAAAACAGCTGATGAATAGTATATATTTGCCAATAAACCTAATAATTCTGCTTCCAGCTGTAAGTAAAGGATCTAAATACTTCTTACAACTTGGAATAAGTCCACTTCATTAATAGTTATTAAGTCATACGAAAAGATCAAATCACGAGACACGAACACAGCATTGCTATAAAGTAAAACTTTAATTTGGTATATAGTATCTGACATAGTTTCATCTCTGGTTCTTAGTTTCACTAGTCATTACAGGAATGGAATGCTGAAAGGTAAAGACGAACCAAGAAGAAAGTGCACACTTTTTCTCTTTCAGATTCTGCACATTAATAAATTTCTAATGTTTTTTTTTTCTCTTTTTCTATATAGTCCCATATTTGTTTATATAAAATAAAATAAAAACCTCTTGATTATTGCAAAATGTAAATTTGCAAACGGCTGACTGACACAAATTCATCGAACACATGAAAAAAACAAAGTATGGATAAAGGGAAATATAATCCAGTTTCATCGAGTCATAGCTTTGGGACTAAAGACACTAACCTCATCCATGTTTATAAGGCCCGTCAGAAAGTACATTCCTTTTCCCAATGATGAGTCACCTGATAATCATGCACGATGTGTAGACTACATTAAAGCCACTTATTGCTCTCTAGCATGGTGTTTTTTGAGACAGAAGTCCAGCTTAGATAAAGTGCTCGGTGTGATGCAACATGATGGGGTTGAAGAGGAGGCAGATGAGGAGAGCGATGAGGTAAACGAGGGTGGAAAACAGTCTTTGGGTAGCGGAGAAATGACACTGGGTCATTATGTTGATGACACTAGTGTGTGCGTCATTGTGTGATTACTGCCTTTATAATTAGCATTTGTCTGATGCTCATCCACAATGTAGCCGTTAGCCTTGCCCTGATAGGCTGGTCAAATCTTACACTACTGAAAGGAAGATACCAAATGTTTTTGTACATTTTAGCCCATGAAGAAGAAACCATGCAAATAACTAAATGACAGTTTTTCCAAAGTAAACTCTACTGTCTAGGATTTTGTTAGGATGTTTTTCCTACTTTTCTGGTAACCATTTATTTCCATTCATTTCATTGTTGCAGTTTTATCCTCTGAGATTTGTTCTGCTCCAGTGAGTGAATGGAAACCAATGGCTGCCTGGACACCAGGAAAGAAAACGTAATGCAAAACCCTCATTCTGGCTTTAAGGTAATGAGCGTGGTCTGCACATGTACAGTAGTTGATTGTAGCTGATGACTTCATTGTACTTTTCCCAGTGGAACAATCTAAACACAGGGACACTGAATTTTGAGTAAAAAGCTTATTTGCAGTTCCGATTGTAGTTTATAGTTGTAAAATTCAGCTTCTTTCGACTGAAGCCTGAACTCCATAATTTAAAGTTTGGGTGATGCCTCTGGAGTTTGTGAAAAGGTAACTCAGTGTAAAACACAAAATGCACTGCACATGAATCGAGATAAAGCACACGACAATAAAAGCAAGGGATTTAATTATCCCTGTAAAGCCATTCAAAATGTAGTTGTACAATAAGGCAGCTAAATAAGACAGTTTGCAAACAGTTGCAAAGAAATGGCTGATGTAAACGCTGGTGAAGCAACAGTGCTGACGCATTTCTGTCCAAACATCCAGCGTGGAGATTTTAAATGAACAGCAGCGCGCTTTCATTTGAAGACACATGCAATGTAGATTTACATGAGGTTTACTTTAGGCTACCTTTGTACATTAAACAAAACAAAGGAAATATGATGTATGTAGGAAATGGTAATATATGACTATGATGAAATAAGTTCTTCTATAGGCTTCATGGCTTCAGATTGAAGTTTTCTCCACTAAACATCTCCCTCCAAAGGGCGAGAGAATGTTTGCCCCTAAAGATGTGTTTGGTATGAAAAGGAAACGTATGAAAATAGTGTTTTTCTTTGGAGTGATGTGATTTCATGTCATGAGGGATGTGACGTCTTCCGGTTTTTGAATTCAATCAGTAGGTTTTTGGTGTCCCTCTATTTAACCACGTCACCAAGTTATGCCGACTCAACACATCCATTTAGATATGAAAAATACAACATCTGTGCAGAGTATGATGCGTATGTGAGATACCCTGCTTTGCATTCACATAGTTACACGTAATCACATGGAAAGAGTACGTTAAGAAATACATTACTTGCTGCAGCCTTCCTGGAAGCTACTCGTGTGTCTCTGCAGAGCACTAAAAGGGTGGAAACAGTAGCAAACTGCTGAATGGAGGTCAAATCACAGAGCATCTGGGATGATTATACAGAAGTGGTCCCAAAAGTGCTGCACCATTCACAGATGGAGAGAAAGCGTTCTGAGGGCCTCTGCGGTGGAAGTTAATAAAACACTTAGGAAACCTCACGAGTTCAACGCTGCATGAAAATATCATTAAAGCAACGATAAAAGGAGCATTTGAGGATGTGGAAAGTGACGCATGTCTGACCCTGTCCTTGTTGACATTTTCAGCACACTCCCCCCCCCCCCCCCTCCGACAATCCATCAAACGCACTCTGACATTTCAGAGAATTCAATTTGGCCCGGTGAGAAAAATGAGTGTTGACTTTATGGTGTTGAATCAAGGGTAAGAAGAAAAGAAAAAAAAGGACTTCGACAGGAGTGTAAGTATGCTCATATTTGCACACGCATACACCCGGATTTACAGGAGTGCATGTGCGCAAAGACAACATATCCCCTGCTCTGGCTGAAATGACCTTTAAAAAAAACATTTACATAAGCTTTCGAGAAGCCTTGAGGAAATTTAAGAGCCTGTCAGGTTCCTCTGCTTGTTACCCTTTGCTGTAATGTGAGCCTTCTGGATGTAAGAGGATCAGGAAGGATTCGACACCTAGAAGAGAGCCAGAGAACTGGAGCAGCGACTCAGTCGGCCTCCGTCAGAGAAGGACTGCGTTTCAACGCTAAAATCTGCTTTCAAAAACAAATTTCTTTGGATGGTCTGTGTGGAGAAACGACACTCTTACAGTGATAATAGACTTTGGTTGAAAGAATACTTCTATCTTTATAAACTTAATCGTTGTGGCACTTTGTTTGTTTGTTTTCTGTACACAAACACCGACAATATGATGGATTTTTCCAAACGGATATGAATCTGCGAGTCATAATGACTAAAATAATTTATATCCTTCTCCGATTTACTGAGCAGCAGTGTTAAAAAAAAAAAGAAGAAGCTGTGCAGTGTATTTTATACTAGCTATCAAACACACCATAGATTAAAACAGAGAATGACTGACAGTATTGACAGAATATGAGACGACATTTTCCTGCCTGCTGATAGATCTTCAGTCTGTTTTTCTGACTAATGCCCATGTGTGATTTTTAGCTTGGACTTTCAGAACGGTTCCTTTAGATGTGTTGCACGTTTACAAGATTGCAAGAGTTTTAAAGGGTATTTGTAAATATACGATATTAGAAATAATTTACATATTTTACACATATATATACTGCATAGAATTACATTATTTGCCATGACATGCCTACAGTCTTCGATATGGGGGTGAAGAAATGTGGATGGATTCCTGCACAAACTAGCCTTCACTTACAGAGATATAGGACAGATACGCTTCTTCCCAAGGCCATAAAAAAAAACGAACAATGCAAATACGCATGGGAGAGATAGCGATCATTGATTTTGATATAGTAAAATCTGCTCATGTGACGTGTGATAAGGTGACTGCTAGATGGGCACTTGTTCATTACGTTAATAGAGATGCATCTACCCCTGCTTAAAGGAGTTTTAAAGGGGGGGTTAAAATTGAGGTAAAACATAGAACATCTGCACAGAAACGCGACAACATGGGGTTTAACTTCAGAAGACTTGGATGGGGAATCAAGCTTCATCACTGACATCAGAACATCTGTGCTGCACCACCGTCTCACCAGCTTCCCCAAACAACTCCCTCCGCAGCCACGACACAGGGCCGCAAGTCTGGAAGAACTGTGGTTCTCGAACGCAGTGGCGAAATACACCCAGTTTTTCACCTACATCCCACAAAACACTGGAAGAAACTCTACCTGCAAACAGATGTTAGCACTCCCTGAAATTAAAATATGCTCTTACAATTGATAAAGATATATAAATGCACAAAGTGAAAAGGTTTGACTTAAAATAAGGCCAAATATTTTAAAGTAGCTACACTCTCAAAGTTTGAATATCCAGCAGATTCAAGTGACAGAGTGAAAAAAAAAAACAGAGCGATAATGGGTTCAACGCCTTAGAGTCAATGTTAGGAAATTTAAAAACTGGATTGAGTTAGTTTGCTTTGTTGATTACATTTAGGACTATGAGACCCAGCAATGTCTCACAGAATGGAGACAGAAAGTTTGTAAAATCATGAACATTCATAAAACCAACCATAAAATGATTAAAGGTGAAGTCAGTGATTCTGGATAGAGATTGTTTAGCCATCCTTTTGATGTTCCCTCAGAATAGATAGCCTCAATAAGTAACGCTACACAGATGAAAACGTGTAATTAAAGGGTTAAGATGTGGAAGTAAAATGTCTGTTTTTTTTAACCACGTTTGCAAGGTAACATCTCTGATGTTACATTTCATTACATTACAATCATGGTGTAGCTTTACCTCCTCGTGGGCGAGGATTTGGAGGAGAAGAGTAGCTGACAGACGCAGAGGAAGAGGCAGAGACAGTTAAAGTGTAATGATCAGAACCACTGACTTCACCTTGAAGAGAGAGAAATAGTCTGACACTGAAGTAAAAATTACAGTCTAACACTAAAACAGTCCAAACCTTTGGTAATGCATAGTTCTCTCCTGAATGTCTCAGACTGTGGAGCATAAACTCCAACATCTCCTCCTTAACAGCGACTGCTGACTCTGATCCTGTCTGAAAAATTTAAGAGAAATGACGAGAAACTAATGGCTCTTATTTTCCTTCTCCTTCTCCTTTTGCTTTCTCTTTCTGGTTTGTAAAGCATTAGCAGTTTTGGCTTGTTTGGTTTCTGAACCACAGAGATTCTTTAGAGCAGAGCAGTGAAGCAGCTCTCTCTGCTCTGACCAGTAAAGGTGGGAACCCAGTCTGACCCCCTCCACCTTCCGCCAAGGCATCAAGGCAGGAAGGGTTCGTCTTCTTCCTCTTCCTCGTCTGGACTGGGACCGGGGTCGCTCAAGCACCTCGTCAGCTTCTGCTGATCTCTGGGTGCGTCTGCCTCGCCCGGCTTGTCGGGTCCACTTGGCCCAGTGGGAGGCTTCATCATCAGGCCCTGGTCCTCCTCCTTGTGCTGCTGGCCGGCCCGTCTGAACTCATCCATCAGGTTGACGGAGTCTGGAGACTGAGGAGAGGCCAGGTCTACGTGGATGGTTGGAACGCTGTCCGACTCGTGCTTCAGGTTGTAGGCTTGGGGGTCTGCAGGCAGGAGGAAGTGTACAATATCAGGGAATAGGCGCCACAAAAGGAGAAAACGTCACTCTGTGATTCCATCTGCGTGCATGAATGATGAACAAGGGGAGCAGAATCGATCGACAAATATTGAGATCGACAAAGCTACTTCACAAACTCAACGACGGCAGGCTTCAACCTTTCCAAATATTTTACAACGCAACAAAAGTAATGCAAAATACGTTAGGATTATTTAAAAAGCAACACATGCTGGATAAATCCACTCTTATTTCACACTTACTATTAAAATCCAACAGAAAGTCATGCTTGACTCAAATCTGGATATGGACCTGGTCAATCGTGTCATGAGATGCCCTCATTAGTCATGAATAATCAATGAATGTTAACAAAAAAGAAAAAAAAAACACAACTGATGCATGCATGTGAGGTTTGCTGCTGAGTCTTCTCTGCTCTCACCACATACCTGAACAGACTGTGAGCCCTTTCTGCTGTTCAGCAGGTTTGAAATCAGTTTCTTTGCCTAAAATAAAACCACACACTGGTTTACATGCAGTCTGGCACATATTTCCATCAGAGGGGAAACATACAATGCTGCAGCTGTGAAAAGTAACTTAACCGCTTAGAGAAAGCCGCCTTGCGAGCATAATAAAACACAACGTCTGATCCTTTGAGTGTCATCATGGTGAATTCTTTCCCATCGTTTCACGCGGCACCTCTCAGTGAAATGTCGGTAGTTATGGAGCATTTTGGGTGGAGCTAAGATGGATGTGTTTACCTGAGGCCAGCCTGGCTCTGCACATGGTCGGGGAGTCAGGAGGAGCCGCCGGCACCGTCAGGTAGTTGTTCATATGTTTGATCTAAAAAAACAGATGTTTGTTTATGGGATATTTTAGCCTTCTTACCTGTTAAACTGAGCCACTTTTAAAACATTCACTGTCAGTAATGAGCTTAAAAAATCACAAGAAATACACCCTCATTTAATTGTTCAAAAAACTATTAAAATAAAGTAGTGATCACCGTTGATCAGTATCTTAGAGAAACTTCATTAACATGATTTGCTGCTTTGTTAGTCTATGCAGAAATCCTCCTGAGTTTACGGTGGCTTATAGCGCTTTTGATTAACCCAAAACAGGAGTCTATTTTGATGATGTAATTGCAGGCTGATGAAATGGAACGGGCCACTCAACCATCTAAATAAATCAGTCTCCCGTCTGTGTTGAGAAAATGAATTTAGGAAGCTGAATGTGGATTAGAATAATTTAATTAGAACACACATCATAATTTGGACTGAATCATTTAACTGCTGGTGGCCGAGTAGAAAACGCTGCTCTTCATCTAGTGTTTACTAGTAGTTTACTGTATTCCTACAGATTTTAAATTCTGTTTTGTTACTACACAAAAAAAAAGTTGTTGTTTTTTTTAGCACTAACTAATCAACAACATGTGTTCTTCTAAACATACCTTCTTCTCCAGCGCAATCATCTTCTGCTTCTTGAGAAGAAGCTCGCCGAAGCCATCCTCGTACGGATCGGCAACCAGAGTGTGTCTGTTGTAGGAGCGCAGCTGAGAAAGAAAAAAAAAAGGGCATAGTTTAGTTAAGAAGACAATTTAATGGTTCAGCAAATCAAGGAAATGGATTTTTTTTTAAAGGTTTTGGGTAAATGTTTATTTACAAACATTTACCTCTTAACCTGTGTTAATCAAAGATAAATGTTTTTCTGTGTCTCTACAAATCGAAGCCAGTATTAGTTAATAAAGGAGTAAAGCTGATCTAATTAAACAATCAATGCACTATAATCTAATACTGCAGAGGCACTGGTTGTTTCATGCAGGTGAATATAAAAAGTGATGATCTCTGAGCTCCTAGTGACACAATATAATTCATCTTGAACAGATTTTTTCTAATTTATTTTTTTCATAAAGCAGCGTCACCCTCTGTCGCGTCCTCTGAAGGTTACTCCTGAGGATATTCCTGATCTCCTCCTCTCGGCCTTTAGGCAGCTGAGGCAGAGCTCTTTCCACAGGCTTGGCAGGAGGAGGCTTCTTGGGCTGGATGTTCCTGAGAAAAAAGTTAAGGCTGTCAAGAGTTTGTGGACAAACAGACAGACACACCGACACGTCAAATGTCTGTCATGAGTGCTTTTGTCAAAACACATGACAATCTGTTGTGTTCAAACCACCGAAATCCCATTTCCCTTAATTATGTCCTCCTGGTTTTGAATGTGGGCCATCAGTAACAGCGTGTTTTTAGCAAAGACACACGGACAAATACGTTACCTGGAAATGTTAGCGCTACCTCAACTTAAACTTAAACGAGTGATGGATCTGATCTCGTCTATATGTGGTTGAAAGAGGTAGAGTGAAAAAAGAAAGTGTCATTTCCACTGTCTGGTCCTGCCAGTGTATCTAAGTGTTCACAGCGTTTAGTAAAAGATGAATCAAGCACTTACACTGATAGTGAGACATACTTAGGCTGCTTATTTTAGCGATAGAGAAATACTGAGGAGCTACTTACAGTAGTTTTTTTTTAAAAAAGCTTATAAGATACAAACATACTGGGAAAACTAAATAAAAAAAAATTAATGTAAATATTACTTTTCCTGCAAACATCGTGACTCACATCACTTTATCTGACAATATAAAAGCAATATGATTTTTTTGTTAGTCTAACCAACTATAAAAAAGGAAACTGGTGTAGTCATTAAAGTAGTCCTTATATTACACATGAAAAGACTGTAAGTTTAGTGTATTACATGTGAAACAATATATAAAAATGAAACCGTTACTTCCTGATAAATTTACATCTTTGACAGAAGTTACTGGGGTTCATGGGGTCTTATTGAATTGTGTTGACCTAAACATGACTTCTGTAGGACTATAATTACAGCGTCTTAAATGAAAATGTGAAAGGGCTGCTTGCAGTAATATAAGTAATAACATCTCTTGGCTGTATGGAGGTTCATAAGGAGTTCAAGCTGATCGTTTTTCTCTCCCACCTGCATTTTTACTGCTTTCATTCAATTCTCACTGCTCTAATAGAGTTTGGGCTCAGCGACTAGCTGTTTTCAGCAGCAACAAAAAAAGCTCTAATTACCCCCTGTGTACTGCCTCCTCAGCACCAAACATCGGGCAGACACAGTTAGTGACAGGCATAGTGGAGCTTTTAGCAGCTATAGAGCCAGAGGCTTCCCTCAGGAGCCGGTAGAGACCGAAAAAAACAGAGTTAAAAGAGACTGAATATTAGCTTTAGACTCAGTAGGTGGTCAGAAACAGGGCTTCAGATGAATGTTAATGTGGCTCCGTTAACTGCTGGATGTATAAGTAGGCGAGTGTTTGCTAACAAGTTAACTTAAAAGGACCAAACAGCCAAAAGAAGATCTGTTATTGCAGGTTTAAGGACAGTTTGGTATGGAGTGTGTTCTCTGTACTTACTGCATAGAAACAGCGGAGGGCATTGAAGGAGGCAGTTTGACTCCCCCTCCACTCTCCACCAGCTCAATGGCATGTTTCATTTCCATCTTGTGGTAGAAGGCGATGAGCTGTGGCTCCTTGGAGCGTTCGCCTGCAATCAGGCACTTCTTCACATACTTCTTGTTGAAGCGGTTCAGCCTGGGAGGAGGACAGGAGCGACAGATGAAAAACAGAGACAAGGGACAAAAGACAGGCGCTGGGGTAAGCAGGACAGTGACACAGATGTCCACCCAAAAAAACTCAATTTGTGCTGATGTGGATAGACCATAACCTCCATCATTAGTAAATGTGAGCAAACTGACATAAAGGTAATATGCCTAAAAATGTCAAAATAAGCAAATTGACCAATTATGAGATGCACAAAGCATCTGTGAAATTTCATCGAATTGTGTCCGGAGGTTTTTGAGGAGATGTGGGTTGATTTACTTTTCTTAATTTCTAATCAGACAACTTGCGATGAGCGCTTGTCATCATGTTTGACGTTTCACAGTGAGATGGTGTTGTTCTCTGATGACGACAAATCTTAATGTCAGATAACTGTTAAGTCCATACTTGTCCTTCCAGTGGTGGTGTCCATAGTGTCCACAGATGTCTTCAATTCCAGTCAGCAGGTGATCGAGGAACTTTGGATAGAAGAGTCAGAAAATTATATCAAATTTTAAGAAAAGGCAAACTCCAGATCTAATCACTCTCAACCCAACCCTCCACCATCTCTGTGGGGGATGTTCATTACTTATAAAACAGAATTGGTCTAAAAATGTCTTATACCTCTGGGGAAAAAAAAAACTACATCTAATTTTCATGTCTGTCCAGAGTTCCTTGTTACATCTGCTGCAGCATAACAACATTTAGAGCGACTTCATTAAATCACTGTAGCCTGTATATACAGTCTAACACTTGGAGGCAAGATGAGAAATGTGTTTGTTTTGGTGCATAAACTATAACTGATGATTAACAAAGATCCCCATGTGGCACCACAGACGACCCTCATCATTCCTCACAGTTCAAACACGTTTCTACACAAAACTGCTTACATCCTTATAAAGAAACGCAGGTGACAAGCTTTAAAGAAGGAAATCATTGAGAGAAAATCATCAGCACCAGTCAGGTGACTGACTGGACGGTGTTTGTTAATGCTGGTAGAAGGCCAGTTCAGAGAACCGGAGAAATGTACCGATGCAAATGTTCCCCAGAGTGCAGCCGGTCTCCAGGTCGCCCTGCTGTTTAACTAAGCCTGCACATGACAGTCTGACAGCCAGCGTCGCTATGGGAACAAGTCATAAAGCAGAGCTGTGGAATTTACATCTGCCTCGTTGGAAGAGGCTGATTTATATGACGACTGCCCAGTGCTGCAGAGGTTGGGGGCGACAAAGTGGCAGCAGAATGAAATGCCTCACCAGAGTGTCTTTGCTGGGAGATGAAGAGTTACACAACACAGCTATGATATATTGTGGTGCTTCTGGTTATGCTGACACTGGGTGAGAGATATATTCGTGTTGTACTACAAGCATCCTGACTCCGAAGCTCGTCCTTTCACCAGTTTGCTGTGCGTCCATTTGTTATTTAAATAATGGCTCAGGCAGACATGCTGCTGTATGTGTGGGCAGAAAAAAAACCTCGGACTCAATTTTAAAATTTAAGCTAAAGCATCAATTTATCTGTAGGCATCTATAAAAATTATACGAATCAAAAAAAATCCATCAATAAACAAATAGTTTAAGTCAAAAATGATTTGTGTATCTTAATGTTGTTTTTCTTTACAGCGGCACAAATGATCACTGTTATACAGTGCAACTGCATATAGTAGTATATCACCTACATCGTGACTCTATCATCATCATAAGGAACAGCTCTGCAGCGGGTGATTAAAATCACCCATAGGATAAATTCACAGCCTCCATACTGGACAATAGGTAGCACTGTGTGTAGTCCAGTACAACTGTGTCCTCAGGCAAATGTGCTGACTCTTACCACCGGTGTTTTAGAGTGGAGAAGAAGCCGTAAGGATTGCCTGAAGCACTGGTGACTTACCACAAAGCCCCACACAGCACAGTACAACATTTGAGGTGAAGTACCACCACATGGCCAGCAGCTGGAAGCAGCGATCAACATTTGCTAACAGACTCGATGACCTCAGGGGCTTGTTATTGAGAAGGATGTCACGTTACAAAACTACAACTGAAAGGAACGTGTAATGCAATTGTCATTTGTGTGCATTCCACAAACTATAATATTGTTACACAACAGGAAGTATGAACGCATCGCTATGGCTCAACGGAGTAGGTTGGTGGAAAGTGGAAGTTGATGAATTTTTCCGTATTTTCCACACGCATCACATTCAGCACATTCATGGTCGTGGTTGAAAACATGTCAAACCATTTGAACCATTCACTCATCATCTGCATACTGAACGGTAATGATCAGATTCGGACCGTGAAGGCTGCGGATGGGGGAAGGGGAAAAGGTGGGTACCTGGGTGTGGATTTCCTCATTAATCGAGCGCTTGGCTTCCTGTTTCTTCTTCACTGCCAGCAGCTCCACCAGGGGTTTAATGGTCATGCCCTGTGAGGAAGAGGAGAGGAAACAGAACATCATTCACTGTGAACACCTCCTGCTCCAGCTGAAGATGGCTCTCATCACCCACTGTAGGCCCAGAGAGAAACGAGAAGGTTGCATGTGGATTTGCATGAGTGCTTAAAAGCTGGTATCTGTCAAGAGTAACGTAGAACGCTGACGCTTGTCCATTATCTGATGCTGACATCTATGGCACCTGTCTGGGTTTAGAATATAATTAAAGATAACAAGAATAAGCTCAGTAGTATTACACTTCACCATCTGGTACATTATCCAAAACCTAGCAACAAAAACAAAGACACCTCTCTCATGATCAATAATACAAAACATTACAATCCAAACAATATAAACATGGCTGTATGAACGTGGGTAGGGGATGCAAAGAGATGGTTATTGCATTACGGGACTTTTAAACACTCTTCTCATGGTGATACGCAAAGAATTCAAGAATGCAAACTGAACAAATAAAAAAAAAAAGTATCTTATTTTAAATAGCTGAAAATGTGCCTCATTGGTCTATTTCTGGTCAGTTATCAACAGAATACAGAAAAATACTTTGTCACAAGGAATCAATCTGATGTTTGGCTGCTATTGGATTATAATCAGACGTGTGTGTGTGTGTGTGTGAGATTCTGCTTCTTAACGAGATTAACCCAGCCCTCTGGTTGACTATGACGGTGGACGACTGGGGGTTCCTGTTCTTTAATCATACCCAGGCCTGCTACTAGGCATCCATGTAGAGGAACCTACACTTTAACCACTTTATGCACATTTTAACTACACAAAGCAAAAAAAAACCAACAACAACAACAAAAAAAAAAGACAAGGATATTCAATGACTAAATTCAGTCCTTCACTCTAAACAAGGGCAGAGTTCATATTTCATGGTCAGCCAGAATGTTTGAGTCCCATTTCAGGGCAATAACTTAAATGAACAGAATCATCCACCGGCCGTACATCTGTTTTACTATCGTGGGACTAAAGTCTCTTACAGAGTCCAGACTTAAAATCAGTGATTCCTTTATAGGAACGAAAGGCATACATGTCAACTGTGTCGACGAGGAGTTCAGCTAGCTTTCTCATGCTGCTAACAACAAGCAAGTGAAAATTACCCACATTTCCCTTTTCTGCTCCGAGCATTATGGGTAATGAAGTCCCAACATACAAATAAAGCTTTTAAACTCTGAATTGTCTTTATCCTTTTCACTTAACAATCAAATATCCAAATGAAATGCATTTTTAACCTTTAACTCAATATTTATCATATTAGCCGTTTTAACTTAACTTATTAACACCCTTTTTAGGTTAAACATCAGCTTCCTTAAATAAATCATAACATCCACACTGCAGGTGAAAGGGGCCTCTGCCCTCTCCCTCCTGGTCTGCATCCGTCTCTGCATCTGATTGCCAACGCTAAATCCAGCGGCATGAATAATACATGTTTCCAGTGTGGCCTCCCATCTCCAGGGTTTTATTTTAGCTGCTTCCATTCTGAGTCAGATTCACATCCAAGAATCTTCCTGCAGTCTCACTAGGAGGCAGGTTTATGGGACAGTGCGGGGTCGACGCAGTTCACAGAGCATGAAAATGGACATCACATAAAATGTGTTACATTCTTTTACTGTTGTTCTATGTTATCCTGAGGTCCCCTCTAAAGGCATGTGTCTCTCCATAATGAATGGGTTAGTTCACCTGCCTATATGTGTGTGTATTTCAAAGTTGTAGCTGAAATTGCATTGTACTAAACAAAACGGAGCAGTTTAATTCAAGACAAAAAAAAGACAGAGAAAAGCTGCCCACATCAGGTTTTAGAGCTGAAGTGACATAATTGGCCCTTTTTCAAGACGGATCTCTTCCTGGAAACACATGAGCGTTCCTGTGATGTTTAATCCTTTGCATGACCAGCACGGCCATGATTAACAAAGTTTAAACATATACTGCAAATTTTGTGATATTAATAGATAGATTTTGTAAGTGTACCTGTCAGAGTGCATATAAATATCATTAAAGTAAAATTAGACCAGAAACTAGACTTACTAGTCAAATATGCTACACAAAAAAACAAATTTTTTAGCAAACAAATACAGATGGTGATGATTGATGCCAATGGGAGAAAATCATGCCTTCTTTTTGTGAACAGTCCAATTTGTGATATTTCCATTCTGAATAAAGAGTCAAACTGCAGGAATCCCTTAAAGTAGCTTAAAAATGCATTAATTTAAGAAAAACAGAAGTCATGCACTGATTTTGGTCATAATCATTTGGCTATGATATAATAAATCAAGCTAAACTAAAAGTTTTCTTCCTCTAAAGTCTGTTTAGATGAAAACAGGATAAACTGGGCACTTGTACCTGAACAAAGACAGTGAAGAAGACAACAGTGATGATGGCAGTAAGGAACATCTCCCTCAAGGGAAAGTGGTCCTTCTTCAACAGGAAGCCAAGGGAGAAGGCAATGGCACCTCGCAGGCCACCGTAGGCAATAATGAACTGGTCCTTAGTGGTCAGTTTGACGATGCGGAAATTGTTGATCACAAAGGTCAGACCAACCACACCTGGGGAGGACATGGACATGTTTGTCAGTGTGTGTTTGTGACTGTGTGTGTTTGTGTGTGTGTTACAGACTGTTAAAGGTCAAACAGCTTAGCTTGTCTTTCAAACCTTTTAAGATTCCAGTGCATGTCAAACAAGAAAAGTATATGGAAGTCAAACAGTATATTTTCTGTCACGTAAGGGTCGGGACTTTTCAAGTGTACTTTTCCTCATCTTTTGCTGTCATTGCTTTCATTTCATTTAATTACAGTTATGAAAACTAGCTTACGAAAACGTGACACTTGCTTAGCAATGCAAGGTCATGCAATCTTTAATTTTAAAATAAATCTGTACTGGCAGACACGGTGTTATTCTATTCAATACATTGGAACAAGTTGAATTGTTTTCCATCAAAAGATCTTACATTATGTAAATGTTTAAGAAATATTTGCTTGATGATCGATGGGAAAAATCCAGTTGCTGGGAGCGTATTTACTTTGGTAAGTTCGCTCAAAGTTTGCTCAGCCCCTAAGGAGGAAAATGTTTAATAATGATGAGAACTCCGTATTGGTTTGACTGAGAACGTAATCATTCTTTCACTTTCTCTCTACATCACTAACAACTCCAGTATAACAAATCCTCAACAGAAGGCCTTGTGACAGCCTGAAGTCAGTGTGGAAAGCCTCGACGGAGCTTCCTCTCATGCACTGACAACTGTGTGATGAAACATGATGGCAGCATTTATTCCCATCAGTGTTCCCAGTTCCCTTTTTGAGAACTGCAAATCGGTTTTGTGTGAATCCAAGTTTACTTCAAAGTGTGCTATGATGTATTCATCTCCTTTGAAAAAAAAAAAAAAACAACCACGCAACTTCACTTTTGTGTTTTTCGATTTGCATTCAAGAGATGTTCCATGAATTAACCCCAAAACCGACGCTTTAACAAATTAAAAACATGTCCTCTGTTGGACGCTAACAGCTGTCTGCCCTTTTTACAGTATTGCTACACACCACAGCATGACACCATTACATCGTGAGGAAATACTGCCGTGGAGCTAACCCATGATGCGTGCCACCAGACAGAGGATGACAGTGACGGTGACAAAGGTCCAGTTCCAGTGGTGGTCGCCGTCCACTGTTGCGACACCCAGAAAGATGAAGATGAGAGTCTCGCTGACGCTGCTCCACATTTTCAGGAAGTACTTGATGGTGGTGTGGGACTTGTGGGATATGTTGGCCTCCACATAGGGTCGCATCACCGCTCCACATGCTATTAACCTGGAAGGACGAGAAGGAAAATCCTTCATCACTTTAAGGATGTGTGGGAGTAGTAGAGATGCATATACATGTTAGAGAGCATATTTTCATAGATCGCATGTTTGCAATTTGTTGGTTGTCATGCAAAAATAACCATTGTTAAAAAAATGAAGCCAAGATTAATCTATAAATGTAAAATAAAGAAGGTCTTTTAGAAGAAGCTGGTTTGACTTGAGTCGGTGACATCAGAGGTTTCCAATATTAGAGGAAGTTCCACACTGATTGTGGAAACATGATCTCTCTCCCTGTCTGGTGACCACTTCTCAATTCTGTTATGGTGACAAACAATGTTTCTATGTGAAAAATGTGATGTCACAGCAGCGACTACACTTTCACCCCCTTTCCCCATCCATGTTCTTATTGGATTGGCCCTCAAGGAAATGATGAAAACAATTCACACCGGTAAGCCGGTAGCATTTTATCTTTCTAAACAGATGATGATGACTCAATGGAACCCATTCCTCCTAGGCTGAGGACAAATGCAGTTTTTGATGCGAGGTGCGTACGTTACAGGCTCTGAAGAGATTGTCCTTGAAGCTATGCATCCTTTGGCCCTGACTCAGAGGGGATACTCTGTGTATCATCAGCTCCTGTCTGCAGCATCAATAACTCCTGGCACTATAAACAGAAAATGGATTTAAACGGAGGTGATGAGAAATGACACCTCTGAGAATGTTGGGACGCCAATTTTACCCGGCTTGTTTTAGATACTGTTAGGTAAGTTTAATTCATTCTACCACTGGTTATACTGAGATGTACGGCTGATTTATTGTCACAGTGGAATACCTGAAATAGATTTTCCCTACAGTGGCAAGGATGTATACAGAACATGGTATCTAATGACTGAGGGAAGATCTACATATTAAAAGCATGTGATACAAGAGGGACGTCCCTGAGACAGCTGGACCATTTAACATGTACCAGAGAGCAGACAAACACCACATACTCACTTTGGGAAAGCTGAACCTGTATGAAGGAGCTCACAGGCTAGAGAAACAGATGTGGGATTCTATGTAACATATAACATGCAAAAAAAGTTTTATTTCACGAAAATCATGTCATTTTTAGTTTTTTTGGATTGAATATTAAGAAAATAACTAAATCTGGTTTAACAAGACTTAAGGTTGGCACATTACCACTAAACAGTTCAACAAACTATGGAACAACAGGAACTGAAAGGAATTAACTGGAACTAAAAAGCTTATTTTATGTATGAATGTTTGCATTTTCAGCAAGCCTAAAGAAACAAAGATTGGCAAATTTAAATGGATGATGGATTGAAAAATATAATAAATTTAAAAAGTGTTTATCATGTTAGCATGCTGACATTTCTGCAGGTGGCTGGTGGGATCGTCAGTTTTGGGGTATTTGGTCTTAAACCAAAGTGTTAGATAAAATAAAAATCTGTATCAAATTTATTGGCAATCAATCTAAACCAAAAATGCTAAGTTCAAGTCAGGTGATCACCACAGTAATTAGGCTTTGTACTCTGGTGACCATGCATGCGCATCACTTCATTTCAATCCTTATGTTATTCTGTTGATAACCAATCCCCAAACTTACGCCATGATTCCAGAGAGGCGGAACATCTCAGCCGACAGGTAGGCCATGTAGCTGTACACAAACACAAAAAGTGGCTCGATGACACGGGTGTGGGAGGTGAAGCGTGAGGTGAAGGCGGCCAGGATCCCATAGATGGCTCCCACTAGCACCCCACCAATCGCGACAACCAGGAAGGAAATGATCCCCAGGAAACCGTCCATCACTGTCACGGTGCCGACAGCTGAATACTCCTCAAACAGGTGGTATAACACCTAGGAGAGGAAAGAGGGAGAAAGAGAAAATATTTCAAAAATTAGGAACAAGGTATTGATTAAGATACGTGACACAGACAAATAGAATGTTTACAACAGATCACAACTACAGCCAACAAAAAAAGTCTCTTGAGAAAACATGAAAACGGCAACTGCTAGGAAGAGAGAAGGAGTCATAATGGAAGGTTAGTTAATGAAACTAATGTCACCACAGCAACACTATCAACATTATCAAGAAGTTAAAGCCACATGCCAAATTATTATATTGTGTAGTTCTCTGCAACCAGGATGTTTTTAAGGATACATATTGTGGTAAAATACATTCTAAAACATTATTTTGCCTGGAAATTTAAAGGTTTTCACGACATCAACACAAACTTAACAAGCATACATTCTATAAGTGAGCAAGGAAAAAAAAATACAACTCTAAAATGGTGCAAGTGGAAAAAGTTCTGTGCTAAGCCTTTGCTAAATATCTCCCATTAGGGGTATAAAGTCTCCTGCAGTGCCAGACAGGCTAACAATGCAGATTGACTGCCAAGACTGATCAGCTCTGCTCCGGCTCACTGGAGCTTATGCTCAATGATTGCAGTGTCATCCGGCTTCAAAACGCGTTGCTGAATATACTGTATGATGTCAAGATAATGATCCGTATGAACCAGGCCAAAGAGGATTTGAGGAATATGCTGGGGAATAATTATCCAAATATTTAGTGCAGTATTGACTTCAGCAAGAGTTAGCTGATCTAAAGACACTGATTGTTTCAAGTTAAGTTGGTGCCTTGGATAGCTATGGTGCTAGCGATGTCGGCACATTTATACTGCACTGGTGCAACAATGAAACACTAAAATAGCTAACGAAAGAAAAAGATTCTCACCACAGTGACGGCATCGTTGAGCAGTGATTCGCCAAACACCAAGATGTGCAGCAGCTCATTGATGTGGATCTCCTCAAACACAGCTAGCACAGCAACAGGATCAACAGCGGAGATGATGGAGCCGAACAGCAGGCAAGGCAAGAGCTCCAGCTGGTGGAGAATGGATGGATTGGCCGACTGGATCTGACAGACAGCATACAACAGGCCCCCGATGAAGAAGGCATTCCACAAGGTCCCTACAACAGCAAACATCAGGATCGTGCCCAGGTTTTCCATGAAGGGACGGATGGGCAGGAAGTAGCCGGCATCCAGGATGATGGGAGGCAGCAGGCAGAGGAAGAACAGTCTGGAGTCCAGCACCGGGGGGACATCTTCTCCAGCTAGTTTGATAAGGCCCCCGACTAGCAGGCCCACCACTATCAACAGGCAGCTCTCTGGCACAATGCTGGACAGCCGAGGAATCAGGTGGAACCCTGGGAAAATGGACAGAAAAAAAAAGATTAGATGTAATGGAATGGAGAGATAAAAAAAATTTTTTTAAAACAAGGTAGAGGCTTATCTGGAAATTCATTGCTGGCTTTGTTACTTTAGGCCTTAACCGTATTTGTGAATGTGTATGTCTCTGAGTGAAGCTTAACTGGAATTATTCCCGTCGGTTTTCTCAATTTGTGGAAGGTACCACTGCAAATGCACACTGAATGCTCACTAACACAACACTGAAAGAGCAATCAGCTGTGAAATAACACACTTCCGTGAGAACTAGTGCCAAACTGACAACAAATTCTTATTTCTGCTTTAGATTTTGCAGCAAATGTGATGGTGAAGAGCCCACTCAGGTAAAAAAGATAAATAAAAATGCTTTATGCAGAGTTTGTGAACATCAATCCTAATGTCGGCGTAAAAATCAGTATTCAGTAAAGTTCAGGTTTTTAGGTAAGGAAGGGGAAAACACTGCAGACATGTCATATCTTGCCTGTCTTCATTTGCTCATTTTGACAAACACACACTTCATCTATAGCATAACACTTTTAAAGGACTGATATTCTCAGCATACAGTATGTGTTTGACATGCGATTTAAGTGATGCCTCCGGCCTTTAAACTGTAGGTTTCGGGAAAAACATGAGGGGTGTACTACCTGGTGTGAAACGAGCCTATACCGTGGCTTTGTGAATTCTCAGAGGCCAAAATGGAAATGATATGCAAAACACTTGTGTGGACAGATCTCACATGACAGTTCAACCAGTTAAGCTTAAATACATTTGCAATGGGCCCACTTTAAGAAGAAGAAGAGGAAGAAAGCAGAATCACCTTCTATTTGTCGTCTTGTTTGAGTAACAATCCAATTTTAGAGCTCCACATAATTGAAATAACCTTTTAACAATTATCTGCAATTGCTTGAGGCTTCATGAGTTGCATGTCAGAAGCAGAAGCAGCTCTAGGGGGTGGGGGGAGAGAGTCCTCAGAAACAGTTCATGTTTAAATCTTCACAAGCAGTACTGGACAGGACTTAGTGCCTCGTAAATGGCAAAAAGCTACTTGACTTTTAAAGGCCGTCTTTTTGACTCCACTTGTTGACCCAACGAGGAAAGCGAAGGTGCTATGGGACCATAAATATCACAGCACTGGGAGTCGCATAGAGACAAAGCCACACACACACACACACACACACACACACACACACACACACACACACACACACACACACACACACACACACACACACACACACACACACACACACACACACACACACACACACACACACACACACAGTGAGGTGAGGTGACGACTGTAGCCTGAGGTGAAAATAAAAACTTCAAAGAGACGGCAGCAGGAGCACCATAGTGAGAATACTTTCCCCAGCTATATTTACTGTACACTAGAGCAGCAGAGAGATGTGTCGTTCTCCAGCTCACAGTGTACCCACTGACAACACGGTGCATTAACACCGACACACAAACACAAAGAAATATGAACCAGATAAGGCTACAGGCTTGCATGGAGGCTGAACTATATACAAGATAACATACAATATGAACTGATGTCATCATGGGGAAACATAAAGCTGGCAGCACTGCAAATAATGAGTCTCTGTGATTTCTTTATATTCCACACAGAAACAGAGGGAGTGACGTGTTAACTGAGCCATGTCAAACAAGTTGCTTTGTAAATCCGCCTTGAGCTAAAGTTGTTACATGGAAATATGCTGTTTGTTCACCCCGCCAATTTCAGATCCAAATGGCAACATGCAAACAGAATTGGTAGTGCTAGAAGCTTGGATAAAACTTTTTTTTTATTCTTTTTTTTTTTTTAAATCGCCCACAGTAGCACATGTTAAACTACCAATAAACACCACCTCTGCAAAGTACTGTATAACCTGTTCGTAACAGGGATGGACGGTGCAGGGACGGTTTGGCAGTAGTGGCCACGGGGTGTGTTCCCTCCTGGGTAGGTAGGGCAGGCGAAAACGCTCAGGCCTGCTCCAGTTTGAGGAATGTGAAGCAGCAGATACATATTCGCTCATAAGCACATGTCATTACTCGTGTCATGGCCAGGCCTTCTACGCGTGCCGCCAGTAAATGACAATTAAACAATTGAATCTCTTCACAGAGAAGGGAATTCGTTTCTGCGCTGTTGCGCAATGTACAGTACCAGTCAAAAATTTGGACAGTTTCCCATTCAAGTGGATGGGAAGGTATGTCCAAACTATTGACTGGCACTGTATGTCTGAAAGTGGCAACTACTTATGTCTAGCCAACAGCAGCCACACACACCCTGCCTCGGCCGCCATGTTGGGGTATGGGGTAGATAACAGCGAGCGATATAGAGAGATGGCAGCTGTCAAAAAACTTCGAAGAAGAAGAAGATTAATAGAACTAAACACGCTGCTTAATTACGTCATGATCCAACCAGCATTTAAGATACCTGACAGGGCAGCATAGTTCTAGCTGTGTTTACCCTGTGCACAGGCTGATCAGACCTGGTTTTAATGATGTATCTTTTGACTAATTTCAATGTATGTGTAGTTTTCTCCCTCTCTACCAATCCCTCTTAACTTGTAGTTTTAAGCTTGTTGACCTATTGTTTTTATGCCCCACTGATGGACCGCAGTAAGAACAAAATCCATACTGCCACAGCCCGAGGGAGGGGTGTGTCTACTCAGGTAACATAAGTAACACACTATTAGTGTATCAGTACACAAGCTCAACAAGTACATGTCTGTTGATTGCACAGCCTCCTGCAGCCGGAGCTCTGAGGGAGGAGAACTGGGGAAGCCTTTATCCTAAATGGTCTAAGGGGACCGAACTGGCCCACGACGAGATGTCTGACGCTGAGCGTTCTCTTCTCTTTCTAGTGCACTTCAACAGAAAACAGGCACCACCCACAACTCGGCAGAGGCTTAGTAGCTCGGTGGCTTAACAAAGACATTCTGTGGTAACTGCTTGAAACACAGGATGTTTTCCACAACCAGTTATATCCAAAGTATAATGTCTCCTCAGAGGGAAGCATCAATCTGTTGGTCTACAGGAGGCCTCGAAATTAAAGTAATAAATTAAATTAGCACTAAAAAAATTTAAAAAAAATTTAAAAAGTAATCTGTTATCACCTTGCTTTAAAACAAAACCAATTATAATAATAATAATATCACAATGTGTTAAGAACTGTAAAAGAGATTCCCTTTATCAGCTTGTGTATATAAATAAAGTACGCCTTCAATGGAACACAGAAAATTTGAATGGCAGGTAAGAGTCTCCATATTTGGCAGGTAGGAGTCTCCATATTTTCAGCAGTCTCTTGCCTCCATGCAGACCATCTATTTTATTGTGAAACTTCCCTAATTTGACAAAGGGCAGAGCTATTCTCACCACAAATCTTCTTTAACTGTTCTGTTCTGTTTCTGTAATTAAAAGCTTAGTAACTTTGCATTAGAGCGAGTAAATGTCTCGCAGTACGGGGCCCATGCGATCAGCTGCCTTGCCTGCCTGTGGGCAGCACACTGAATGTGCACAACGGAATCCCAGAATGCCACCATCAAACGCAATTTGGGAACGACCCCGCTATAAACTCCTCAGGTTTTATGTTGCTGCAGATCATTTGACCGGAGGTAGACCTTGTGGTCACACGCACAGTTCTCTAACACTACCCATACTTCAGAGGTCTACTAAAAGAAACGAGTATGAATGAATCCAGAGGGCGATATCTGAAACCAAGCAGGTTTATTATTAGAGGACAAGGTCTCAAATTGTGTTAACTGTTCTTTCGAGTGACATTAAGTATGAACCTTAGCCTTAGCTCACAGTTATCACTCCCTAAATTATGATCCATAAATAGGACAAGATTTGCAGAAATGACAAGCATATGAAGAGAGCCTTAGATTTTTTTCAAAAACAATAACCCTGAATATTCACACATAAGCTCAACTTCTGTGTTGTTCCGTGGCAAATTCAACACACTTATTTTGTCTTGCACGCTATGTCCCAAAATTAATCTGTTCAGCTGTATCTAATTTAGTCATAGCATGCGATCTTGCATTCTTAAGACTGTGTGCTTTGAAAAAGAAAATGCTATATTTTAGTCTTGTAAAACATTGAAAACATGGTTATAGCAAATAAATGTTTGTGAATATCATGACGTACCAGTCCAAGTCCATATTGTTCACACTTGCGGAAGCTGTGGAATAATATGCAGCCGACCACAGGAATGTTTTTTTTTTTCTTCAATTTCCAAGGAAAGAAACGCCCTAGTCTGTTTGAATGACAAAGCCACTTGCACAAAAGCCTCAACAAAAAAAGATGGCGCATATAGTCCTTGAGGAAAGGGCAAACAGCTCATGACTTGATGGACTAAACGTATTACTGCTGGTGCCTCGAGCAGTGGCACGCTCAACACTGGATCCAACAGTGACACTCTAAATGACCCATTATCATTCATGGCTGACCAGGAGGGACAAGTGAAGACTGTGCTTGCTGGACGAGGGAGTAAATAAGACAGAGAGCCTTCTCAATGCAAAGATTCTCAAGATATCCAGAATCTGGACAAGAGACTCAGTCGGAGAAGCATGAAATGTCCAAGCTTGGCTGAGTGGTGACAGTTAACACATTCTTAAGTCTCTCCAGCATGACTCCAATTTCTGCTTCAGTGATCCTCAAGAGAATGAGATAAGATAGTGAAAAGGAGGGCAATGGACTTGAAAGTAACACACAAGCACACAACTGCAGTGCTGTCATGACATATGCTGAAGGACACTGTATGAAAGAATAACAGTATTTAAAAGGCTTTTTTTTTATGCCAGATTCTTTTAACTCTAACATCAAGCGGTTCATCCTGGCTGCTTGTCAAAAAAAAATGTCAGAAGAGCTCCGCTCTTTATGCAGCAAGTTTATTGAAAACCAGCAAAGGGTAACAGCTCTTTCACTCCTGCATGTGTACCCAGTGTGAGCACAGCCTTGGCACTCGCTTCACACTATCATTTACAAAGCAAGAGATAGTGTCCTGTTGCCAGGTGACTAATTGTACACTGCTGGCAACCAGATACACACGATCAGGCGAGCACAAAACTTTTAAATGAGGGATTTCCTAGAAAATCAAGATGTTAAACTTGCTGGCAAACACTTCAACAGTGTATTCTATTGAGGTTCACAGGAAGGTCAAGAAGCCCTTTTATTTCAGTGTGACCGAGGCGTTCTTCCTGACAACCGTGCTATGTAAAGACAAGCCTTTGAATCATTGTTTGATTGTGCGATGCAGATCATTGTGCTCCTCATGTTGCTTGAGCAAGACCGGCGTTGGGTTTACATTATTAATAATGGCCTTTACAACGGCCTGCAGATGGTTTATTCCAGTATGATCCCTGACGTCACAATTGCACAATACTACCAGCTCAGACATGTGATTCCCCTTGAGGTTGGACGTTAACAGGACTCTGTTTACTACACTTTACAAGCACATCATCCACTGTAACTACTGATTACGACACTCAGTGACGGTATCAAATGTCTGTTAAAAGCAGTACTGTACGGCCGTGTCGTGATGTTTAAAATGGGAGAAAAGGAAACAGATAGAAGGATTTGGGATACAAATCCAGGAAACAAACGACAAGTTCACATTAGTGCAAACACTATAGATACCTTCCTCTTTGAGGTTGCCTTGTGACTGATAAGAGTATCTTGTTTCATAGAGACAGAAATATGGTAGCCACTCATTTACCAGAGGTCATTTTGAAAATCAAACATAAAATTGTCAATTGCAACCACTTATGGCCAAGATATCTTTCCCATACGACACCTAAAAATGATAACCATGAAACCAGCTGAAATTCTTTATTGCATTAAAGACTATTTAATTGAACCTATCGGATATCAACTATATAGGGAGTAATCTTATAAATGGAGAAGGAAAGATATCCATTTCTAAGATTAGGGACGTGATTTTTTTTTAATACATGAAAACTTAATGTGCTGTGTCATAATCTAAGTAACAAGTTTAAGATGTGTACAGCTTGTTACACATTGACTTAAGCTTTACCAAGGGTGTGGTTTCTAATGACACACCTGTAATCTTTCCCTCACAGCAATCCTAGATAAGGACAACATTAAGGGTTTTAAGGTTTGCCAAATCCTGCAACTCTGTGGTCCAAAAAGACAAATATATTAATGATACTTTGATCATAGACAGTTGTCTGGCCACACATTGACGAGACATATGACTGAGTCTTGCATGCAAGGTCAACCCTTGGTTGATTCTGGCACCCTGCTTCAAATTTCTATTTCAGTGAGAGGGTTTTTTTTTTAAATAGAGAAACAGTGGTAAGAGGTTCAAGGAGGGACATTTACTGTTCAAGAATGATTATACAGGCGGTATTAGGGTCAGCCCAGTGATACTGATAATGTCTCCAACCTTACTTATCTTCCTTTGTTTACTATAGATAATGCAATCCTTACATGAATGGGTAGGACTACGGGAATGATTTACTTGGCAAGCAAGTGAACCAACAACTCCAGCATTCTTGAAAAAGTGTTAATCAAGACATGCTGGATCTTAGAAACTTAAAATTGCACACAGTGAAACCAGCTTTAAGATCATAGAAAAAGCATGTTACAGCTAAGTTTAACATTGATGGTGGATTAACATTCTATGCTTGCTGAAGTTGCAACTCTGGGTGACAGTTATTACTTTACAACAATGACAAAGTTACACAATTTGTTAGTTCATACTTTCAAAACCTGCACGAATACGCCCTGCTCATGGTGGAGTATGGTTCAGTCCAAAAACCGTGGATCCAAACGTACGCAGGCTCCTAATAATGAAAGAGTGTAGTCGTCCTGCTTCATAAAAAACAACAAAAACACAAAATAAAGAATAACTCAACTATTTTAAAAATATCTGTGCTTTTAGGTCATTCCACAAGACGATGTAGTGAGAATAGTGTATACATGTGGTTTAATAACTGTCATTTGCTCCTTGCAAATAGGAGTCCAAAAGTCAAAAATAATAAACAAAGCTTTCATTGTTAACAACCTGTGAAAATCTTTATTTCAGCTACCTATGGTAATAAAGGCTGAAACATTGCTAAGAACATGGTCATGACTGTACTGACTGCAAGCATAGAATGGTTCACCATGATGCTCTCTACAAATGAACATCTTTTTTATTTTACCCCATTTTACATTCTTGTATCAAAGACTAGCTACCGACTTAAACCAGATATTGTTCATTTGACTTTGACTCTGTTGAGTAGCTGATGTTCAATCCATCTTCTTCACTCTTACCTCAGGAATTGAGATTTAAGTTACCATCTCTCATACTGGCACTACATCAAAAACTACTCGCATAGCAGCATCTCTGTATGTAATGGTGTGAGGATTTTGATGGCGCGTCACACTCAAGTAACACACACGTTCCATTCAAAATGTTTGACCGGTTACAGATTATAAATGGAAGCGAGACTAACCGGGCTTGTCCAAAATACAAGGAAGTTTCTGAGGAACTTGGCTGGAAACAGGGGAACACTGTAATCAAGCGGCTTCACGGCCACCAAGGTTATTACCACAAGGTGTGTCCCATTTCTCACTCATGTACGACGAGTGAGTATTATCAGATCTAAAGCTGTAAACCGGTGTACTTATTGTTCTTTATAACAGGAGGTGAAGTCTTGTTTATGAGTGCCTCGTTACATATTACACACAAAAAACTCATGTGAAACAGTGTCATTTCGATAGTGTGTTATCACCAGTTCTTTGTGATGATAACTAAACAGATTCTTTAAAAACACACCTGTCTTATAAACGGAATACATAGTAGGCTTCAAGTATCAATTATCGGTTTGCCACATAGGTTGAAAAGTTATTTCCGTGCAATACTGGTCTGCAGCTTAATTACAGAAGCCAAAATATGAAACATAAATATGAAGACTATGAGACCTACTTTAACACTGTTAGGGTAAAAATCTGAGAAAATTACATTCCCTGGGTTTTGGTTTATATGAAAAAGTTTTGCACTGGGTAGAATCAATTCTAGGAGTACTCGTGTGAATAATAAGGACAGAGTAGAGTTTCTTGAGATGAATGGACTGAGGCTGTGCTTTTGGGCCTGTAAGATAGCAGATCCATGAACATGAATCAATCGCTGGACCAAGGCTGAGCAGCTACACTAAATTACCCACAGCCCATTTTCAGCCAATCTGAGGCTTTAAGTCACCACTGTCTCACTGTGAACTGCATACCAGCTGAGTGTCACCTCGCTAGGTAGTCCCCGTCTGCCTGCCCTCCCCCAGAGAGACACTGGGCTGCTTGCCCAGACAGTGCGGCAGTATCCTCCCTTGGCTACAAACTGCTGCTCACTCTGGCCCCTGATGTCATAGGCAACTAAGAAGCTGCTTGCTCTCAGAAACAAGTAGCAGGGGACAGTGCAGTGTTCCGTGGAAAACACAGTGGGAGGAGGGCTTGATGACAGAGGGAGAGAGGGAAGAAAGGAGAGCGCAGAGGAGTAAAGACGTTAGGGGCAACAAAAGGGGGGGGGGGGGCAGAAAATGATTAAGAGGAAGGTGACTGGGGAATAAAAGGAGGCGGACAGAGGTATTTCACTGTGCATCACAGTTTGGAACCAACACTAAAGAAATCATGAAGTTGTTAAGCTCATCACTACATGACAAAGTCCTAAATCCAGATTGATGCATCAAGCTGCTTAGTCATCACCGTGGCAAGGAGACAGTACAACAAAAAGGCCCTCTCTACATGAGGCTGACAGATCTGATGAGCAATCAGCGTAATCAGCACTATGGATTGATCCTTTGAGTTGCCCTTTTTGGTCAAAGTTGTTAGGTCAGCATGCCAGTGGACTCTTTAATTGGTGTGCAGAATACAAGGTGCCACAGTGGCCTTGAGGTCAGAGATCACTCTGTAACAGTGAAGTGATAGGTTTGATTTTTCTGTCAATCATTAGGAGGCCATCAGTGCCTACATCTGCAGGCTCGTGATCTGAATTAAGGCTTATGCTACGAATCAATAGATTTATCTACACTAACTCTGATGAAGTCAGTTATCTGTACACCAGGCATGGTGTAGGCTGAGCCGGTCTTCTCTTCAATGTGTGCTTTTGAGTCAGGCTGATAAATCAAATGAACTTTGTTTGGTTTGAAATGCTACCGAGCCCCTTAAGTTCCATGAGGGGAATTTGTTTCATCTTGTGCGCACAAGTTATTATCTCGTGGGAACAAGATAATTATCTTGTGCGCACAATATAATTTACTGTCAGTTCATATACGTATCTTGATGAACAAAGCATCCATATAATGAAAAAATACTGTCTGAGTGTCTTAGGATCAAATTCTAACTGCTCTTGAATGCAGATAAGGGATTATCACTAGTAAGAATCATTTGCTGTCCATAAAGAAGGACAAAGGGTTCAGTCGATGAAAGGACTATACGCACATTTAGGCCGTGTCATTGACTTCATTAGGAACAATTACAGGGTCGGGGGAAAATGAATGGGTATGGATGGATGTCTACCAGGTGCCAAGAGAATGGCATTGAGGCATGAAGGAGGAAGTTAGAATCATATTAGCTGAGTTAGATCCTGAGACATAGCTCTATGTCCTGAGGGTTTAGCTCACAGACAACAATGGACACGCCACTGACCTGTAGTGCATAGCATTATGGGTAGTGTGGTTCTTCCAGGTATGTATACTGCCATGCACAGGTTGATGTTCGCTTACCAAGGCACTTAAAACATCTCATTATTCCTGCAAGCATCCAACAAGTGCCTCTCACATGGCACATCGCTTTGTATGAATAAGTTAAAACCTTTTGACGTGCGTATTAACGGCTGTATGGGTAGCTTCTTTCGGAAAACGTCTTGTGCGCACAAGATATTTAACTTGTTCCCACAAGATAGTAACTTGTGCGCACGTGTGAAGGCCACAAGCCGAAACGCATTGGTCAAGCAATAAAGCTGTTCCTAATACTGCAAGTGTAGCTGGAGTTTTTGCCCTTTTACACTTTGTGTAGGCAAATGTGTTAATGTTAGCTGTTAATTTGGCTCATCAGCTCTCAGTAAGCTTACTGTTCTAATTAATAACAGCTTGTGGCAACATCTCTTACTCTCTTGTTTTCTATTCAGTTGACAAGTGGTATTTACCATTTGCAAAATGACACACAGATGTAAGTTATGAAAAAAGTAGTCACAAGTAAATTTAGGTATTAACAGCATCCTAGTGATGTTCAATCTACTAGCAAGCTACTTATGGTATTGTTAGCTAGCTGCTTACCACAAGCTATCCAGCTAGCTAGTAAACAAAACATTTTAAAAGTTAACTAGCAATTCTGTTGTTATTTGTTAAGTTGACATTTGGGTACAAAATTCAAATAGTTGATAAATATATTTAATAAATGTCTGTATAAATGTAATGAGGTTTTACTGGGGCACATCAGATCAATACATGGGTTCCTGCCCCAGTAAAATGGCTCTGGCGACGCTCCTGTCCAAAGAGTTACTACCTGCAGTATCTGCTACCTGCTGCCACAACATTACGCTAACTAGCATTTCCTGGAGGGGCTGAACTCAAACGCAGGACGTCAGGCAACATTATCATAAATGTCACCGACGTGATACTCACCTAATTTCATTAAAGATGCGAGCAGCACCCATAGGGAGACCTCAAAGGGAACCTTAATGTGTCCGTAGTCGAAGATGAGCACAGGGAAAGCCTTCTTAGTTGAGTTAGCTGCGTTGTGGTTGTCCAAATGTGTAGGTTGGCTGGTTTCCGGAAAGCTAGCAGCTCCGAACGGAAGGACGGAGCTCTGCAGGAACGTCAAAACTATCAGCAGGAGCAGTCCCCGCTCCGGCAAACTCTGACCGGCCGGGCTGTGTGAAGCTCTCCTCGAAGGCATGATGTTGAATTTTTTTTAATTTATTTTTTTTTTATAGATTTTTTTTTTTTTTTTAAAGGCCAGGCAGTTTTTTTCACAAGAAATGAGTTGATAAAAGTCCGCTTGAAAACTAGGAAGTTCAAGGAAGTTGGATAAACTTCGTGACGCTACGTTAGTAAAACAACTCTTCACAGGTCTAACATTTTTAGTTCACGGACTTAAAGTCAGTTTAGCTTAAACACAACCAGCCCATTGTATATATATATATATCAGTCTACGTTAGCCGTCTTGACTTTTGCTTGTGGCACAGGTGAACGTTCGCACCGACACAGGCCGTGTGAAGAAAGCAGGAAATGTCAAGATGCTTAATTTATTCACAACAGGGCAGACACTGATGCTACGAAAAGCAAACGTCTCCGGATCGTTTTTGACAACGGTGTATTTCACAAGTTTGTCAGTGTCCGTGTCAGTAACTATCCTCGTCGGGGAAAGATGTCATTGTTGATGCTGGAGACAAGCGTCACTCGGCGGCATCCCCTCCACGCCTCTTCTTCTTCTCCCCTCTGACTTGCCCAAGAAAAACTCGTCCGTGAGGCGGTGGTGCTCTGATACTGACCTTGAGGAGAAGCCACACAGCTGCCACATTGCATTTTGCCGCGTACCTTATGTATTTCAACTTTTTGATATTAATGTCCGTGTATGCGGTATTCCCATCGGGCTCCCTGGAGGACAGCACCTTGGCAGGGGTAGAGGGGGGTCTCAGCTCAGAGGGAGGATGGGGAGCGCTCTTCGCCCTGTCATCGGAGGCTTGTCACGGGTATCAAGCCAAGTGGCCGGCTGCTCCTCTCTGTGGTGGTGTTTTGCTCCATGCAACCTTCAAAACGCACACCCTTTCGCGGAGGTTTGGTTGGTGGAAGGAGGAGCAGTGTATTGAAAAGGGAGGGGGGGAGGATGGCCGATTATAGTGACACCTATAGGAATGGAGGTTTAAGATGTCCTAATAGCATCTCCAAGACTTGCTTCTGAAACAAATGTCTCCTTTACACATCTGTTACTAAATGTTAAAATTCTTGATCTGTGTTGATAATGTTTATTATTTCGTAGGGATGCTGTTTGTCAACTTTCAGGGTCAACTACACATCACAGTCCAGAGAGCATAGTATTTTGTCCCCCGAGACACTTAGCTTAGCAGAATAGCCTCCTGTAGCTGCAGCATTTGTCACCTTAAATCACCACACCAAGGTAAAGGTAAACTTTATTATCCCCAAGGAGCAATTTGTTGCGCAGTCAGCAGTAAATACAAGGCCGATCAACAGCACAACACCTAAATATTTAATAGAAAGCAGAGTTTTATCAAGTTCTTTAGAAGTCCAGTGGCAGCAGGAGCAAATGAGTTATTGGATTATATCTACGACCAGATGGAAGCAACCTGAACTCACTGAACAAGTGGTGACTGGGGTCGGCAAGATTTCACAGGGCATCCTTAGCCTGTTTCTACAATTTTGTTGCACATCATAACAATGCCTTCCAACCTCTTCCTGTTTTTTAAGGAAAGGGACCTAAACCAACAGATAAAATGAAGAACTTTTGTCTACACGGCTCACAGCAAACTAAAAGTAAAGCAGCTCCAGGTTATGATCTTTGAACAATGGACAATGGACACTTAGCTTACTTAGCTGGATCATCATCGAGCCCTTAGCTAGCCACAATCAAATGAATATAATCATGCAAGTACTGAATACCATCGCCTTTATCTCAGATGATAGAAATTACGCCCAAGGACACCATTTGGTTCAGTGATCTGAATTCTTATGAAGTATAGTGTGACCTTGCATTATGAGCAGTGATATTTACAATGACTGACTACATTTGCAGGACTTTAATTTAGTTGTAATAAGAAGTTGGCTGTAAAGGACATCATGTTTGCTTAAGAGGTCAGTTTCACTTAAGAGCCCCTGCCTGGAGCAAGTAGGGCACTCAGTGTATTCCTCACACTCCCTCAAGTAGACGCATGTTCTATTGAACCAAGATACTTATTTTAAAGAGAGTCAGACTAACCAGTATAGCATACTCTTTTTTTGTTTGTTTTTTTCTTTTTTGTTCCTGGTGTGTAGATGTAGGAGTGGCCCTGAAAACGACTCACTTTGTTCGTTCAAAAATTATGACTCAACATACTAGTGCAAGTGCACCTTCCAGATTTAGAAATGTAATAACAAAAGCAATGACGTGAATCAGGTCTGCTGATTTTGAAGAGTTCACTTGTCAGGCTAATAATGTTTTTGCTCGTAATTACCCATGATGCAGCACAAAGGCATACCAAAGTGTATAAAGTGGAGCTGCAATGATAATGTAAATTATTAATTATTCAGCTTTTGCACCGCTAATTCACTCCATTGAGTTTTAACAATCCCAAAAACCCCTGATTACGGTTATAACCAGAAGTGGTTTCTCTTACTGTATGTACTCTAAACTACACAGAGTTACTTTGGGTCAGTAAGACTAGAAATGATGACAGACCTGTGTTGATTATATAGTTTTGAGCTTAAACTGCTGCTTTCTGGGCTTTCAGACACTGACTGGTGAAAATAAGACTAAAGATGTTATTTGTTCTGAGGCAAAAGTGTTAAACAAATAATTAGATATTATCTAGTCTGTCAGAATGATCCAAAGTGAAGCATTAATAAGGTATGGTCAGAGGTGATAATAGTCCACATGCTTAAACACTGCAGCAGTCAGAGTTCAGGAGACTAAGTGTCTTATTAGTCATTTCTGTCTGTCTTTATTAGTCTTCATGACTTCAATATGTTTCATGTTTTACAGCCTCCTGTTGCCGCTACATTAAGATATTGCAGTGTGATTAGGGTAATCACAGCAGAAAGGGAATACCCAACACTGCTGTATGTGGTCAGTGCCAACTTCTGCGGTGGTTGTAGACAATCCGATGTGCCTCCTCTCATAGAGAAGTTCTGATTTAATTTCATAAATTAACAGTATACAGTACATAGTGAGCTTTATAATATACTGTTTATCCATTAGTATAGAAGAAATCAGCATATTTTATTATAATATATATCATTTATATTATTCATGTAGTAATCCAGCAGCCAATCAGAGACTTCTGGATGCTTCTGCAAATTAAACCTCATAAAGAGAAAGCGATATGTCACTTTAATGATTTAGCTCTAATTACTGGGTTGTTGTTTTTTTTAAATTTCTTTCTACGTCCATTTCCTCAACAGAACAGATCATTTCAAGGGTTTTTAGTATTCATATTGACCGGTATGTCCCTTGTAAATGTCACTTTGTTAAAGTGGGTTTGTTGAAGTTGAAGTTAAAGTATCTTTGATGCTTTGTTCTTGTTCCTGTGTGCTCAATGCAAATGACAATAGAATATACACTTCAGTCTTTCCTGTTCAGGTCCAGCGTTGTGGGCTGGAGGGTGCTGAGCCTCTTAATCTGTTAGCTGTATTCATGATAATAGCTGCAGCATGCCTCAGGGTTCGCATGCATTCAAGATGAATTAGTGCTGTTTTATCTGCAGGATCAGCAGCAGTTTACGCTGTTTGAGAAGATGACCCCCTACAAATGGCATGGGGGTGATGTTAGTTATTCTGATGGTGGAACTGATATCATATATCATGTCATTGTCTGTGTTTTGGCACAAGTGTCTGCCTTGCCTGTGTTTATACTCTGTTTAGGATAATGGTTTAATAATAAATGAGTATCAAATGTCTCTCCCTCTCTTGAGCAGCTGCAGAACAACTGTTTGAGATTTGCATCTACTTTAATTTCTATGTATTTATATGGAGATTTACTGCCGTACTTATCACAATTGCTCTCTTTGCAACAATACACTTATAGGCTACCATACATAGCGCCAATTTGTGAATTAAACCCCCATACAAATCAACTGGCAGAAGTAGGTTATGCAGCTCTGCTGGAATGCATGAACACATAAGCTACATCTTCCCTCTCTGCATTGTTGTGGTGAGTTTGTGATGCTCCACAAACTTAGATCTCTAAAACGTGATGGCGGACTTTATCAAATCCTTGGAGAATATAATAGGAGGCATGGGGCTGTAGAGTAGAGGGACATTGCTCAGCAGTACAGAGCTAAAGAAATGCCTGGCTAATCGTTTTGATGCTAAGACTTCTTATAGCATAATAGAAGATATGCTTTCAGGTCACATAAAGAGGCCCTGTGGGTTCAGTGCTACAGTCAGGGCCCGTCTGCTCCCTGCAGCTGAAGCTGGAAATTCAGATAAATTGTACTTTACTAAAATAAATCCCCAGTCTGAGGAAAATGGAGTTGCATGTTGAAAACATCTGGCGAAAACAACTTTATTGAACCCTGGTGGCCAAGCCTGTACAACTGTTCTTTTGTTTTTGTTTTTTGGGAGTCTTTCTGTTGTATTCTGACATTGAAAAGTCAATTTTCTCCTTTGATTGTGGAACAACAGCTAACCCTGGCCCCAAAGGCTTTTTTTTTATGCAATGAAGTTTCAATTTCCTTCACTTACCTGTCATGTTTCCTCCCAAAACCAAGCAAAGTTGTGCAAAGTCTGTGCTAGGCAGCATTTGACTCTACAAGGGGGGGGGGGGGGAGCTGGCTGTATTATTTCCACTGGATTTGAAAACAAGGCAATTATGTTTTAAAGCTGTTGTATTTGTTTGTTTGCCTTTATGGTTGTTTCATTTGGAAAAATGATTCCAATTAAATTAAAATGTTGTAGAGCGTACAGAATCACATTTATTTAGATAAACACAAAAAGTTAACATCAGGCTAAATGGGACCTGAAGTCCTGCTTTACACAAACATGCTGCTCACTAAGGGTCATACGTAATCAATAAATCATACAAAAAATTTACAGTTTATTTGCCTTTTTTCAATCCCCTGCTCATAAACTATCTGCATCACTGTTGGGTTCCTGGTTGTACCATCAGCATGGCTTTTTGTTTGAGGCTCGCCTAAGGATCTAGCACTGTCACCACCTGGATTTGTGATGAGGACCCAGCAGGAATCTAGCATGAGACTTGGATGAGTCATAACAAATGGTGACATGACGCCACCTGGGATAAGCTCTGTAAATGATGACAAGCTCTGACAGCATGTCTGTAAGCGAGGACATAAGCAAAATATTTTGATGGTTTAATTGTGTGCTCTTGGAAAGTGTTGGTTGGTTTGAGGATTTGCTGGGCAAACAGTCACTTCTGACAGAGAGCTGAAGCATCTGGATAATGTCCAGCTCTCTCTCTCTCTCTTTGTCTGTCTTTCTCATAGTTTTCTCTGCTGCAAACCCCTTCATTGCCATTTCCTCTAAGCCACTGCAAATATCACTGCTCTAACAAATGCCAGATCACATTATGGCTAATAAGTATAAATGTCTCCTGCAGATGACTACTATCCTTAGGGTATAATTTCCATCATCTTAGATTAAGGCAAAGGCATATATTCATAATTATGGCCATGTGGCACGTAAGGGTCAGACAGTGATCCATATAATGTCTCTGGTGTAATACGGTGGTAGCTAAGAATCGATATGACCAGTGTGACGCAAATGTTTTCAGCAGCTTACTGCAGCTGACATATACTGTGACCAGTCATTGTTAAATGACCAAAAATGATTAGGTTATGGAGCATGGAAATGCCACATGCAGCAGGATGTCTGCTCTGTCTATATGTGTGTGCAGAGATGTGCTGTACTATCTACTATCTATCTACTATCTTAACTGCAAGGGTACCACCAAGTAAAAAATACTTGCTGCTAAAATGCAAAGTGAAATCAAGGACAAGACTTTCTTAAAATGATTTCACTGATCAAGAGTATTTTCATAATTGTTTTTAAATTGCCTCCCCTGGAAGTCAACTGTGACATTTATGTTCTACTATAGATAATTTTTCTGGAAGAATTGGCAGCATATTTAAAGCATTTGTGAACCAGTTCTGTAACTCTGTGGACCGACATATGAAGAATATTATGAGAGTGCAGACCTTATTGATTTTAGTTTTGACAAACACATAAATAAGAGGCGAAACAGCCCAAGGCGAGATTTTAACAGACTGTAAAAAAACAAATCAGTCAGATAATCTGAGGACGTGCATTAATGGCCTTTTAGCAGCAATGAACAGAGTGCAGTCGTGTGCAAGATCTCCATAGCAAGTAATAAAAGGTAAAGCACAATGGCATACAGTGTCAAAGGTCCTTACACATGAGTCAAGAGCAGACCATGATAATCCAGTAGTGGTATATGATTTGTCAAAATTAAGTGTTTCCTTGCTTGGAGGGAGACATCATTCAATATGTGAATGGAGTGGGACATCCTGATGAATAATAGTATAACCAAAATATTTATATGTTATTACTATTTCAATTTCACCTTCTTCTTTGTTGAGCTCAAGGGGAGACTTGATGGAAACTTTTTTACCATTGAAAATAAGATGACTTTGGGTTTCTCTGTATCAAACAACTGGTTAAGATAAGTAAAATGGTATTTTGTACAACATTAAAAGGGAGACTGCAGCGATTCTAGGGTCTACGCTAGAAGTGGACGAGCAACAGATAAGTGTATCATCTCCATAGAAAGCAGCATTTGATTAACCCAGATAATGCCTTTTGAAAGAAGTGGGAAGGAAGGAAGGTGAAAGACCAAGCAAACTGGACTCACTGTGTTACATCAGACAAGTAATTTGAAAACCAACTTAAAGCATAGCTAGACAAACCAACATTGTGGAGTCTATCCATCAAAATGACACGATCAACTTTGTCAAATGTCTTGGACGAATCAATAAAAAGAGCTGACCAATATTTCTTTTTGCAGTCTAATGCAAGTCCCTCAGTACTGTCATTACCCACTGTAAAAGCAGCAATTATTGTGCTGTGCTGTTTTCAAAAGCTGGACTGATGTGGTGATAGAAAACTGTTTGTTCTAAAAAAAATAAAAAAAATCTTTAAAGTGTTCAATAACAATCTTTTCAGGGACTCTAGCTAATTTAGACCAAAGGCCTGTATTTTTTAACACCTGAGGGATCCAATCTGTTCAGCAAATGGAGGAGATTGGCAGATTTTCACAACGTAGGATCTCATTCATAGAAAGTAAGATAAAAAAAAATGTTATTCAGATATTCTGCTATAAAGTCTGCATCTGATCTAAGGAAGTAAAGATCAATCTTGTCTGGACCTTAGGGTTGTTATTGCTTTGAGGCCCTGGACCTCTATCACTTCAAATAGAATAAGACTGTTTGATGTTTTGAATCTGGGCGTAAAGACTCTAATGAGGACAAAGAAGCAAAAATGTAACTTAAAACAGTTATGATAGGTTAATTCTTTAGTTAGAGCACAAGTCTTCAACAACGCCAACAATGCCAAATCATTACATTCCCATACGAAGATTTTATTACTTTCCAAATCTTGTATAATTTAAGTTATTAATTATTTTAGAAAGGTAGAACCAACTAAATTAAAGTGGTTGATGTGATTTAATGATTTCTGGTCTTAATCTGTCATGGATCAACACCCACCATTTCTCCACTGCAGCATGATATCCTTTAAGTAGATAAACTTTCCTCCTCCTCTGTTCTCCTTCGGCTGTTTCTCTCTAACTCCTTCTTGTTTTCTCTTTTGAGACCTGGTAAGATCATTCTTTCTATTTGAATGCAGAATACATTTCAGCTGACATACATGATGCATAAAGAGTGTCAAATCAAACTGCCTTCTGGTGATGCAGCAGCACCTCCCAAAGTCAACAACGAGGCAGTGCTTGTGCAAGTGTACACATATACGCCTCTGCCTGAGGGTGGTGCCATCATTCCAGAAATGTGAGACAACACATACAAGTCAAACTCTGCACATGACATTAAGGTAAACACTGGACAAAATGCCTGTACAATAACAGCCATTCAGTATATTACAATGCACAATCATAGAGAAATGATACAGTGAGGTCTTTTCAGGGTCTAGAGAAAGTGTCTGACAGGAACAGAAGCAAAATACATAAGAATTGTCATTATATATAATAGCAGTGTTAAAGAACGACTTGAATTCCGAGGACAGGCTTGAGTCCCTGAGCAAAGATTCACCTCACATCCAAGGGGTGTCAATCAAATTCAGATGCGAGCCATGTGGCGTTACCCAAAACAAAACATCACAAGTTGTTTTCCTCGCACGCACACACTGTTATAATAAAAGTGTTCAATGCATCAGAGCCAGACTTTCCTCTGCGCTGTCACATCCAGGTTTCCAGGGTGTTCTTCTCTATTTGATCCAGGCAGACCTTTTTGGCTCCGGGGGGCGAACCATAACTCTTACCTCATTACCATGAAAGGTGTGCTCGCTCAGCGATTCTGCCCAGGTCACATCTGGCACCGTCCAGAATAGAAGTAAGAGGGGGGGTGAGGGGGTGGAACCCACTTTGAACTTAAAAGCAAGCTGTAAAAATGTTCTTGGAGTTATTCCACTGTATACAGACATGACACTTCTTCAGCATAGCCCAAAATCTAGAGCCCTACATTTTTAGACCATACCAGAAAAAGAAGATGACCTAAGAGGACATGGATTATTTTAATCAGTGAATTTGTTTTCTGCCACAATTTGTCAAATGGAGTTTTTTTTTATAGCTAACCTGTAGAGGGCTCTGTTAGCTGCAAAGTGATGTTTGCTAGAGAACATCTGCAAGAGTTATGACTTCATCCTAAAGGCCAAGGATGAGAGGGAGGCAGTGAAAGACTTATCTCAGGGTCTGCCAGCGAAGGCCAGCTGTGATATGAGCTATATATCAGTACCTCTATCGGATGAGAAAGAGCAAATTCAGTCATAAAGATAAAAAAAAAAAAGAGAGCATCCTTTCTCTCTCTTTTAACCAAAGGCATGCACATTTAGTCTCTCTGCATTGGCTGCCTGTCAAGAGCAGAATTGATTTAAGATTCTTTTAATCACTTATAAGGTACTTCATGGCTTAGGTCCTGTCTAAATCTCTGAGCTACACACACACACACACACACACACACACACACACACCACTGACCAGAACCTTATATCATCCAATCAGAACCTTCTCTCTGTTACTGGACCAAACCCTCTTTTTTAATTGGCCTTACATATATATAATATAATAATATATAATAATCTATATATTTATTTTATGTAAAATACTTTGAAACCTGGGTTTAGAAAGGTGCTACATAAATAAAGTTTTACTTACTGACTTACTTACTTATCTTCTCTACTTTCCACTCACAAACACACACATTACGCCACTCGCAAAGTTGTTGGTGTAACTATGCTCTGACTCAGCCCTCACAATCTATGTGCATGAGCACAAATCATCCTCTCAGATAGGTGCAGCCAGCCACGAGGAGATGTTCCAGCATGTACCTCGACATTGCAGCTCTGGAATTCACTACCACGGTTTTCATGTACAATTTACCACCGCAAGAAATTCCTCCTTCATGTATTATTAAACGTAATAAACTGTCGTTTGGACTGAACTGTTTTCACTGTAGAAATACATCCGTACAGCACTGACTGTGAGAGTTTCTGTACCACTGAATAAATACACTAATAGCCAGATGTTATAGTCTCAGAGGTCCGAATGTAGAATTATAATAAAATGTATTTGTTGGTTATATAGAATATTTATCAGATTACAATATGTTTATTCATGTGGTTCTTAGGATCTTGGATGTCCGATGCAGTATGATGGAATACATGATTAAATCTGACACTTATAATAGAATCTATATACAGTTTACACTAATGGGTACAAAACTGATGCAGCTACAGATGCATTAAGAGGACCCCAGCTGCCTCTGAGGTATCTGGACCTTGGTAACTTTTATCATGGGTCACTTTTTCTTTTCTTTTTTATAAATGAAAGTGATTTCTTTAGCATAAGCACTAATATAAGTCTCCATGTAAATGTCAAGTTTTGGGACGGCAGTAAAATGGGCAAATAAAAGTGAGCGAGTCCAAATCTGTCTGGATCTCTCTCTAAGGATAAGAAGTGCACACCTCCCCTGATGCTGTGAGTGACACAGGAAGCTTGGAAGAGAAGCGATAACATCAATCTGATTGAGTAATGCAAGGAATTTATTCAATTATAGACACATCAAGAATCGTTTGTTACGAAATGCCACAGCTAGATTTGGCAGAAAAGGGCTGTGCTGTTTGGTAAGCTGTGATGGGGATCCTGTTGAGAAAGCTCATCGCCCCCTTATAAACACATACATGAACATTAACATCAACATTGGGTAATACTGCATGAAGAGGAGCTTTGGTATGTTGATCAGTCAGTACAAGTGTAGCTTCAGTGATCTGCTGGAACAAAATGCTGTGCTTCATGTGTTGATTTGTTGAGTGTTGATTTTATTATCATGATATACATGTCAAAAGCAAGGTTTGGCCACAACCTGTAAATATAACACTGACATAATATAGCTTTTATGTTGATGCATCAGATGTGTTAGCAGCTGCCTGCATGTTTGCATTCATTAGGACTTGTGCTTATGACCCCTGCTGATTAGCTCTGTTTTGGTCTCCACCAACTCCTTATAGTATATCTGGCCCTACAGCTGCTTAATAATCAACTATGATCACCTGCAAGTAGATTTTTTAAGATACTTTATTAATCCCACGGGGAGAAAGTCTTTCCCATGCATTTGGCCCATCCCTGAGGAGCAGCGGGCTGCCATTATGGCACCTGGGGAGCAAACCTGGGGTTCAGATCTGCTGCTGAAAACAACACTGAGTGAGATGGGAGCTGGAAGGCCCAAACAATTAGCGGAAAGATGCTAAAACATTCCATAGAGGTGAACCTTTAAATATATTACACCATCCAGACCCTCCTCCTGAGAGATAAGCTGACTGACATGAGGATGGACTCCCACCTGGTGACCTGGATCACGGGCGACCTCACAGGCGGATCGCAGTATATGGGACTGCACCTCAGAGACTGTGTTCAGTAGCAGTGGTGCAACACAGTGGAGTTTTCTCTCCTTTCCGGTTTACCCGTGATGTGTGTCAGGGGGTGGATGGGAGAGAGGAGGAGTACAGGAGCTAGGTGGAGGACTTTGCAACATCGTGCAGGTCGAGCCATCTGCAGCTGAACACCTCCAAGACCAAAAAGATGGGGGTATAGTTCCAGAGAACCAGGCAATATCTGCAACCGGTCTCTATTGAGGGGGTCGACATGGAAATGGTCAGGACCAGCAAGTACCTAGGGCTGCAGCTGGATGATCTCTGGGCTGGTCAGTAAACACTGTCACTCTTCATAGGAAGGGGCAGAACATTATTTATCATGCACAATTACAGTCACCCGTCTGTATTATATTCTATTATATTGCATTGCTCACTCTGCCACTTTACACCTGCCTCAAACTGCTGGACTGACAGTTACAGTCTACATTAGCCCTGAGCACAATTGCTGTTTCTCTTATTTTATCTTTATTTCTTTGTATTCTATATATGTTGTAGATTAGAATATATTCTCACTGGTGGTTTGGTGTGTGTACATTAGTCATATATGGAACCGGATACACAAATTTCCCTCGGGATCATGAAGTATGGATCCATGTATCCATTTATACATTTATACATCCATCCATCCATCCGTCTAGTCAACTACAATGCATATTCAGAATGTACAGCATATACTCAGGATATTCTGCCATCTCCTGGTTAGTAACTGTAAATAGTATAAAGCACATAAGCTAAACAATGACCTTAATGACAATGAAGACATGAAGAGCTTAATGCAACTCATTTCTCAAACATTAGCTTGTGGTGGATACTGGATTTTGATTGGATACTAGTTACTGACTACTGACTGGGACACATGTCAACCAAACCCTAAAACCTTCTCCTTCTTCGTCTTATTGTTGTTATTATTATATTGCACTACTACTTTCATTATCAGGTGCAATATTACTCTTTATTACTCTTTATTACTTCCATATCAACGCCAATATTACTTTAAATGTCTTTCTCATTCCTACTTTGCCTTTTCCATTTTGCTTTATTTTTTTAGTTTCTACTCTCACTTAACTTATCTTTTTTTATTGTTATTCTGTTAGGCACTATTTTTATTTTCACTTATATTTATTACTGTTTTTTTAAATCCTGTATTGTATTGTATTGTTATCCTTCGGGATTAATACATTTCTATCTTATCTTACATTATCTCTTATAATTATTATTATTATTATTATTATTATTATTATTATTATTTTTATTATACACTTTAAAATGGATCGTCTTTATATTTGAATTAGATTTTATTAGATTTTTTTAAAAATTTTGTTTATGGTAGAGCATAAATCAGCCTGCATGTATGGCTGTTCACAATTAGCTGCCACAAAAGCGTCATGCTTTGGCTTCAGTCAGTTCCCAGCGCTACTCAGTTTTCATCTTGCCAAACATAAGATGCCTTCTGGGCAACGAAGCTGTAATTTCCATGGTGATGAGAATTCCTCTGACTGAATGTGAGTCTTATCCATACACAAACTGTCTTGGTTCACTGTGTCCTGATGATATTTCTCTCTAAACCCTCTCACTCATTAGTAAACTGTCATTTACCTTAGCTTTGCTAAATATGTCACCATTCTCTGTCACCCCCTTTAATCAGTCTAGCAGTTCTCAGTCTTTGTCACATAACCACTGCCACTGTGTCAGCTCAGGGTGAAAAGTCAATTCCAGAGTTGAATCCCACTGTGCCTCTTAGTGAAACCACATGAGAGAAACACAGAGACCACTGAGTCTAAAAAAGGAGCAGCCTGTTGCAGAGAAAACAACCACAAAACTCCATCTTCGCCCCATTTTTAGCACAGTAAAAACAAAAATACAGGTCCTCGTAATATATGCAGGGTGCTATTTCTGGGAGACACCACGTTTATACTGAATAGACATGCCAAAAACGGTTTTATAGAATCCCAGTTACGATGTGATGACTTGTTATATGAGTTAGAGAGAATATGAACCCTGCCTGTATGGACAGTATATACTGTAGTACATTGACAGAGGCAAGAAGAGTGAGCCAGAACAGCCCAGAATAGGACAGGTCACATCCCTCCTGGCACTCACTGTATCTCTGTCCACCATACTGTACATCTGAATTATGCCATTCCCTAGTAATTTTATGGGAGAAGCTACAGAGCATTAATGCACACTGAACAGTCATTTCAGGTGAGACAGTGGCAAAGGAGAAGGCTCTGAAAAGCTGCTGTACTGCAACAAGAACTAGGAACTCAATCAACAGCATCAAGGAGAGGACAAAAAGCAGCAATGGAAAACAAATTCAGATATTCTAATTGATTTACAAATGCAACATCACACATTAAAATGTGATGTGGGATGTGGGAGCCTAGAAACTGGTGGCGGTGAAGAGGAATGAAGCTTGATGTTGGGATGACTTCATGAAAGGAAAACCTCTGATCGAGTTGGAAATGCGCTGCAAATCTTCGCGGGACTGAAATGACAGATGAATGACAGCAGAAAGGGAGACAGTATTTAAAGTCTGACAGCTCACAGATGATTGGCTAAAGGAGAAAGCGACATGATGTGACTGGATGAAGAGCAGAGCCTCAAGATAGCTGGAAACTGCTTGCACTATAGAGGGTCTCCTGACTTCACTTTTGCCAAGCAAAATGAAAGTTAGCAATGTATTGACATTATGCCTTGGCAGTCAAGTATGCCTTGATATTGTCAGCATGCTATGGTGGACAAAGTTTATTAATGATAACATTGTGTCTGAATCACATCAAACATTCCTTCTGTGGGATGTCTCTATTGACATTTACCTGATTTCTGGAATGCTAAGTTGGGACAGGGGCAACAAAATCCTGTTAAAGTTGTGGAGTGCTTAAAAAAACTTTTTATATCAATATGTCAAAAGCTGATCACAGGTCCCACATATAAAATCTTAATCAGCAAATATATGTAGGTCAATGTCAGATAAATGTTGGGCTGTTGAATTTGTGAAATGGGAAATAGAATCATTAAATACAATTTAAGTAAGTAAAACAAAATGGAAAAGTGCAAGAAAAGTACAATAAATACTTCAAATTTGTATTTTAGCTCAGTACTTGAGTACATTTACTTAATTACTTTCTTCACAAGAGTCTTCATGTGGGAGGTTTTCTTTTATGTCCAATGTCATTTCACTCCAATTAGAAGCATATATATGTATATTAAACCATTATTGTATATCTTCATCAAACAGGATTCATGTGTTCAGACTCACTCGGGTTGCTATAATTAAGATGCTGAAGCGAATCTGTTTGTTTGTGCTGCATAAAGCATGCGCTTGCTCACTTTTCTTACAGCGCATGTATGCACCCATTAAGGTTTCTCCATGCCCCTGCATGTGCGTTCAGCCCCGCAGCCCTCGAGCACTAGAGAGAATGTCGAAAAAGCCGTGGAGGCAGCAAGGAGGGGTGTGGAGCGTGACTCAGCGTGGACGGTGATGAAACAGGACAGCTTTACAGCAGTGGGGCACGCTGCAGCATCAGACACAGGCTGGATTTGAATATTGCATTAGAGCACTGGCACTGTCTCCCTGTATCCCCAAGGCTCTGTGGAGCTCTAACCCAGAACCCCTCTCACCACAGAACCTCAGCCTCAGTTGAACTGAAAGCTCTGGAGAGACCTGTTTTTCAAGGTTGAGTGTGTTTGTCTGTCTGTGAGAATGTGATGACATGTTAGGTAGGTGCTGCTGTGAGAGGAGGGAAACTGAGGTCCTGTCTCATTCAGCCTGTATAAGTAGTGGCTGACCACAGAGTTGCATTCTGGACCAAACCCAAAACCACAAATCTCCATGTGTATAGAGTGGAGGAGAGCGGGGGCATACAGGCATGGGCTGGGCTGAACTCTGCAGGATTGCAGACAAGAGATAAGGATCTTTGTGCCAAAATCAAGAAGATGCTATGAATTCCTAAGGGAAACAAATTCAGTATATGATATTCAGAACTGGAAACAAGTGAATCTAAAGGTAAAATTCAACATTATATACCTACATCCTATACCTCATATTTTTCACAGTATGGCAGCACTTCTGAATTGGTAAAAGAGAGACGCTGAAGGCACATGTGGCAGCTCAGTTCACCGTCATCCAACAAGACTATAAAGGCCACAGAATATGAGTACAAAGCCCAAAGTGCAGCAGATTCAACCATTAACCACAAGAAGCATTGCAAAGTGCAGTGCAGACATACGTCACAGCCTTTTAAAACAACATCGTGCTGAGTGTTTATTCGAGTCACAGCCGATGACAATGCCCACTGAACAGCCAGACATGTTGGCATCCAAGGGAAACAATACAATGGACAAACACTGATTTGTAATCGGCTCTGCCTACTGATGGATTCCAAATGAAGATGTCATCATGCTGCACAAGTCTGAGGCAAACAATAATGTTGTCGGGAACAAAATGGAGGAAATGTTAGCTGAAAGTTAGGAGAAACAGATTTCTGACTCAATCTGGAGAGGGAGAGTACATGATTAACAATCTGTTACCTGTACAGCCTAAGTCAAGGTGCTTTTCTGCAGCATTTGATCCCATAACTGTGTGGGAAAGTTATTTTACAAGGGAAAAGAACAGGCTTGTCTAAAAAAAAAAAAAAAGGTTAATTGTTAAGTAAAAGCTTCTTAGAGGGGGACAGATGTCATCCAGATGTGTTCAATCTCCGCCGCAGCAATGCAGGAACCTTCCTTTTTGTATTGACCAAACCAACAACGTCTTGTACACCAAGACGTTCTGAATAAGCCATTGTCTTGAGACTGTGGGTCCACAGCAACAACAGCTCCAAAGGAAGATGACAGACACAAATAACAATTGTGCTGCCGTTTTTGGAAGAGCAGGAAAAAAGTGTGCATCTGTCGGGTTTCTCCACGTCAGCGATCATAAGGGAGAGGAGGGCAGAGACACAAAGGAGCATGTCATGGTGCTCCTTTAGAACTTGAACCGCAGTCCCGAAGACTGAAGTGAGAAAGGGGACTGTGTGATGTGGTCTGAGCATGTGTGTAGTCTAAGTGAGTGGAGTGGTGTGTGTGTGTGTGTGTGTGTTAACAGTTAACACATAAATATATGAGACAAACAAACACAAACAAATACAAAACCCTGGGCAATAATACATTTTAATGGGCCTGTGTTTGTTCTACACAATAGAGCAACTGACAGAGATGGAAAATGTACCGTGCACACATATGTAACTCAAGTCTCTATGACACACAGCTCAGCTTTCCAATTTGACATGATTGCATACTGTATAGCATGCATATGCTGGGCTCTGGCTAAGACTGAAGCTCTCTCTACACTATTATTTATTCATAGGGACTAACTTAGACTCTTTGGCTAATGTAAGAACACATTATACATGCACACATATTAAAATGCTAACTAAAAAAACGCTACGTGCAGTGCTTGAATATCCCAAATGTAGCCCTGTGGGACAAAAACAAACTATCAAATTATCAAATTTGCCTCATGCTATTTCCCATAGCATGAATGACATGGTTGGAGTAAAAATTATGACATATATGTACATATCTGCACCAACGCCATTATCGCTAAAACCCAAACAATCTGACAACAATTTCAAGGCTATGTCAAAATAAAATCCTGCACTCATTGTTTAGAGATGATTATCCTTGGAATCAGTCTAAAACTACAGCACACCATGTCATTTATGTTGGCCTAGTTCTCCGTGAAATTCTAAAAAGAAAAAAATCCCTAAAGAATAGAAAGAGCAACATAACCCTTTCCATAGTCAGACTCTATCAGAAGAGCTATGAGTCATCATTCCACAGCTTACTGATGCCTGACAGCCCTGCTCACATCAGACCACAGGGGCCTGTCAGTTAGAGGCATTTGATCATGCAGCATTATCAGTCCCATTAGCACCAACCTGCAAACGCTGACTCACTCAGAATATGGTGCAGGTACACAGAGGAAGACATATAAGGACTAAATCATACACCAACAACCTTAAACACACTGAGCAGAGACACACGACATGCAAACCTGTATTTACACATGTATGTGAAGTAAAATTCCAGGGGCCGAAGGAAGAGGCGTGCCAACATAAACACGCGCACTTCTATTCTACTCCCTCCCTTATCTCCTCTCATCTCTCTCCTTTCTTCTCTCTCTTGTGTTTTTCTTCTCCTGGATTTCCCCCCCCCCCCCAGCTCCTGCTGATACAGCTGCGACTCAGTCAGGTTGGACTCCCACTCTGAGGATCCTCATCTGTATGTGGGTGTGTGTGTTTGTCCAAGTGATAGAAGCCGAAGAGGTAGAGTTCGTTAGAGAGACAAAATTATTCTTGATAGTGACAGGTGTTCAATCTGCCATTTGCAGTCATTCAATGGAAGGTTTCCAAAGAAAATAGTCAGACAATGTGTGTTAGTAGCACCTGTAAGAACATTGGGGTTTCCCATTATTTTAACCCTTCTGTTGTGTTCTGGTTTTCTCTCTAAAAAAATGTAGGTAATTTTGTCTGTTTGACTTTGTTCACACGTGGCATCTGAACACACAAAATACATTTTGAGAATTTATATTAAATTTTGGGTGTTTTATTGAACTTGTGTACATCTTGGTGTCATTAGAAACGCCCTTTTTTGCTTGTGTACTGAACTTGTGTACATCCTTGGTGTCATTAGAAACGCCCTTTTTTGTTTTCCATAGCAACCCTTATGGGAACCTATCCCAAATAGAATTTTTACCCCATGGGAACCACACCTGTGTTTTCAATGATATAAACAACTTTCTCACAGCTCTGGTATAAAGAGCTTTTTTGAGGCCTTGCTCAAAGTTCATTCTGTGGCAGCACGATGGCAAAGTGATATGAGCTCATGTCAATGATGCCTACAGGCCAGAAATAGCAAATGGAAGTTCAAAACTTGTAATTTTCACAAGGCCTTGAGTTGATAAAAAAGATTAAACACAACATTAGGCAATAAAATATGTATTATTATGGATTTATAATCAGCTAGATCGGAGCAGTCATTTTGGATGCGGAACACCAAACTAGTTAACAGGAAATGAACACAACAGGAAGGTTAAACATAAAAGAACTTCAAAACGTCAATCTTTGTAAATGAAGCAAATGTTTTCCACTGATTCATAGGTATTGTTCAAGATGGAGGTTATTGTCATTTGACCAACCTATCAGTTCCACAGAATCAAAAGAAAACAAACTAAGGTTAACAAGGAAGTGGTGAAATAACAGAACGCCATTGTTTCAGCATTAATGAATCACATTTCCTCTATAAATTCAACTCTTTCATATTGAATAAGTCATGACATACAGTAAGTTTGTCTTACATCCGTGTTCATCTCTCTTGACTTTTGAATTCTTGGACCTTTTCAGGCTGAATCAATGTTCACAGGGCCGTGAATCTAAAACGAGGTACGTTTCCAATCACTGTGTTGACAAGTGGGAGGATTAAGGTGTCAAGTTGGGAAAATTTAGCCTGATACTTGATAGATGCTGAGGATTTTGTGTTTGTGTGTGTGTGTGCTCTGGTTTGTGTCACTCACTGAAATGGGTCTGTCTCTTCCTGGGAGCAAAGAGCCGAAACCAGAGAGGGGCTCTGCTTCCTGTTTATAGCGTCTTCCTTGTTAATGCTTTGTCTCTTGAGACAACACAGAAGCCTCTAGCTGATAAACAGCAGTTGGAGGGTTAAGAATAACAAGAAGACAAACAGAATTGAAGTTAGGATGGTGTTTTTTGGCCGTAGCTAATCTCTTATTACTGATACCAGAACAGTAATCTTGTTCCATTATCTGTCAACATGGTGCTACTTGCCTAATACTAACCTTTCCAGCCTAGTCAGCATATTTTAGGCTTCATTATCTTTATTTTTCACCTTACAGCACAACAAATCAATGAAAGAATGGATGGGGGAAGATCAGAACAGAAAACTAGTCAAATCTTACTATATCAGATTGTTTGTTGTTTGTCCAACAAAATGAGGAACATATTTACTTCCAACATTCTTGTATAATAGGTTGAGCAGGAACAGATACATATGCAGCAAGGAAAAGAGGGTTCTCCGTGACCCATAATGCAGCAAGGGTCAAACAGGACAAAGTTCTTACACAGAATGACAGATGATACTGACCAAAGCAGACTCGTGACCTTTGAAAACAACCTGTCAGTGGGAGGTCTGAGACAAAAGGCAAAGATGCAGGTCAAGCTCCATTTGACACAGCCTGTTCAAGATGGGACTGTTGAGCCTTTATTGCATCTTGTTGTTCCGTATAAAAGTTGAGAAGGCGAATGCAGGGCCGGTGTTGAGTTGTCTGCTTCTGAGGTGGCACCGGAGGTAGTAACAACACCATAATGAAGTCTGTGCGAAAGGAGTGAGCCGGTGAGGTGCCAGAACAATATTGGTGTGACCCACTGGCTACACCGGCTAATGTAGAGCATAAATGGGCTTTAAAAGAACCCAGACAACAATGTTGACAAGACAGGAGGTAGACCTGAAAACTCCTGAAACGAGTCAAGTCATGTAACTGGAATCCCCTATACGTTTGGTAAATAAGCAAACATAGAGAAGGTATTCGCTGTTGTGTTGTTATTGTGCAATCACTGTGTAAGAAGGTGCTATAGATTTGATGGCATTAAGGTTTAACCAGAACTGTCTGGTCAACCTGTTCTTATCCCAGGATGTCAGATCCCAGCGTTTTGTCATAAGCCACTCGCGTCTCACCCAGACGCACAAAGTACCCTTTCGCGTAACTTTTGAAAGTGGTGAGTGTGACCCATCACTCAACCCTGATCTCCACTGCTCCTAGGACTTTCTCAATTCTGTATGTCGCATTGTGCAGTTGCTCTGATCCTCTCATATCGACGTGGGTGTGTTTCCACCGAAGGTACATTAGGGTACTTTCTACATCTGGATGACATGCCGAGGTCTATGGCAAAACGGTGGTATGTGACACCCTGGGAATGAGACCAGGTTTTTCTGCCCCCGGTGAACCTCTGAAGGATGCTTTATCGATGGGCAGATACAGGCTTCTGGGTATTGGCAAAAAAGTTAATACTTGAACCTCATAATCCTAGTGTACAAGTACCAGTGGTAATCAAACGCTCAACCTTTTGTGTTAGCGCCAGAATCAACTCAATGAACAAAACCAGACTCCTGGAGACACATGACCACGTACTCACACAGCTTATCCAAATAGGTTATTTTGAATGGATTCAAGTTTAGATGTTGCCACAGCTGAAAAATACCTTTGTATGGAAGGGTGTTATGGGTAACTTTAGGTCAGAGAGTTGCGGAGAAGCAGGCGTGTACACATCCCAAATCTCAACAATGCATCGTGCAGACCTGCACTTCAAACAAACTGAGAGCTACTGTGAGTTAATTTTTTTCTTTAACAGAAATCGGTGGATGTAAAAAGTCATAATACCTCAAGTCACATACGACCTCTAGAATCTTTCCTCACAACCCCGGAAAGAAGATTTCTAACCTGGAATCATTGCGCTAGATACAAAACAATATGCTACTCAATTAAGCCATTGGTCAAGCTAAGTGTTTTGTGGATTTACTGCTGCCCTCAAGCATGGCCAAACTACCCATTAATGTCAACAGCTCTGCACTGGGCAATGGTCCCCGTAATGGTCACATAAAGGGTGTGAGTTTGTCAGACCCTGGCGTCAAAAACAGTTGTGTCCAATTTAATGAAGGCTCCTCAATTTAATGGCCATGTGGCATCAGGCATGGGAGTACCCTGAGGTTATCCATGGCTGGAGCCAGACTGTGCGTCTGCCAATGTGGCCCTGTCTCACCCCTTAATGGTCACGCTGTGGGTCCGTATTCTCTACGCAGCCCTCAGGGAAGCTTAGACTGGTCCACAAACTGCTGATTAGGGGTTACTAAAGCCTCCTGCAAGAACTCTAGCAGATCAAAGACCAGAGACTCAATCTAAGGATCCAGGCTAATCAAAGTTAAAGTTAGGGTTAGCCTCTAAGTTTAGTTGTACACAATGTGATTTTGATTAAGGCTGATAGTACTGGGAAAATCCATTCTCTTTGAAACCCCACAGGGTTCAAAGCTCAGACCACCTCTATGACTGACAGCCATGAAACATGGGAGCTCACACACTGCTAGCATCAGGCCAACATTTGGCAAAGAGCACAATCAAAGTTCTGCAAGCTGTGTGTGATCCTGCAAGGCTGCACACAGCACTGATAAATGTCCTACGGGACACATTATGAAAAGCCCTCCTGTCTGTACCCACATGTTTGAGCTGAACAATTTAACATGAAACATTTGTTCGAATGCAGGCACATATTTCAAGTGAATTAAAGTTTTTTTCCCCCGAGGCCACAAACTCATTAGAGACAGACATTCTCCCCATAGATTTGGCATCATATAAAGTTGTAAATTCAAATGTAGTGTTTGATAAATGGCTGTCAAATAAAGCCTTATCAAAGAAGAGTAGTACTTGCTTACAAGCAGCCTTGGCTTTGATTTACAACTTGTGGCCTCAGAGTAATTTGGACACTGGTTGAATTTTAATTACTGGCACAGATGCTGGATGCTCGTAAGTGTCCTTGCCAAAAAGGCAACAAACACTTTGGCACCTGGGTGTGAAGCCTTTGGCCCGGCAACAAGCTGCCACACTAAAACCCTCATTACCAAGAGCACTGTTTGGTGAATGGCTGATCTAAACAATTGCAAGGCCCCATTGATTAAAATCTGAACCATGTTTGACAAAACATGCTTCAATTATATGACAATGCTTGCTTGCTGTCTTCAATAAATGTGCATTTTTGTATGAGGGTGCAGGGTTCTGTTCCAAGAGATCTGTTCAACTTTAATTAAAGATCCATGTGAAGCCTAATCAGGAGCAAACAAGTTAACTGCACCCTGTCACCACTTCTTGCGTCCCTACAACATATGTCCACTTAGTCTTATGTTTTGGGACAAGATAGGTGTTGACAAGCATCACTTCACTCACATCCGACCACCCTGCTGTTCAAAAAAGCTGCTACATAAGCTAAACGTGAACTTATGCATGTCTCCACAGGCTGAGACTCCCATATGTTTGAAGACCTGTGTCTCCTGTTGAGGGGACAAGCACAAAGGAAGGCTAAGCTTGCATCCCTGAGGGGACAATAGGGCCTGTCACAAGGCCACTTAACCTGCTCAACACCTCTGGCACAGGAAAGGTGATGAGACTTTTGTCTTCCTGCAGGAGTTCAGAATAAATCAGAGAGAGCTAACGGACCACAGAGAGAGATCCGCTCTTTCAGTGGACTTCATCTGAGGGTGAATTTCAACAGGAAAAGCTGCTGGAGCATGACTCTCCATAGATGAGGCTTTGTTTAGTTTAACTGTGGGATTTAGGCTCAATCTGCAAACGATCTCTCCAAGAAGACGCCTAATGCTTGTTGTAGCCCCTTACCGAGCATACAGGAGCCATACATCACAAGGCATTCAGAGTACATGTGGAAACCATTTTGATTTCACCTGGTCCCTCTGCAGAATGGGGTACAGTTGAGTATGACCTGTTTAGCATGTGCAGTTCTCCATAATGATGCTAATTGGCGGTGTAGATGCAGAGTAAGGCCAGGTTTATAGGTTTTAGCTGCTATGTTTTTGGAGGAAGGCTTTATGTTTTGCAGACTGAGGCGATTAGCCTGGATCGAGATCCGCATCTGCTCTGTTCCAGGGCTCTCCCTCCATTACAGTACCCGCTATTTTTGCAGTTCTGTCTAAAAGTTTACAGCCTGAAAAAGTGAAACAAAATTGCAAAGTGAAATCTAATTCAGTTCCATCAACAGAAAGATCATAAGATGAGAAAACATGCTATGATTATTTGTATGCAATCAAAAGTCACTGGTTTATCTTTTCTACGCAAAACTGGTTTTAGCAAAGGTTCTATCAGGAAGATAATCTCTTTTCATAGTTAGGCCCTATTTTATTTCTTATACCATCCTGTCATTCACACTACTCATGCATGTGCAGTCTGACTCTCATCAGCCGGTCACATCTATCCAATAGCACAACGATGCATCTTCATTGTTAGCCAATCATCTTGCTGCTGTCATTTTAAATGTGAGGTTTTTTTTGTAAAAAAAATCATCACTACCCAGTCTTCACAGATTCACCAACTTCATCATTTCATCAGCCTCATCAGTCTCATCAGAGTCATCAGCCACCACCACCACCAGTGTCTGAACTCCATGGGGAGGATCTATCTTGCTGCTGCTTAGGACAGATTTCTTTGAGATCTGTGTCATCAGGTGTGTTTTTGTGAAACAAGGACTATTAAGACAGTTACATTTCTTCATTTCCCCTCAATATTTTGGCGCTTTTTCTGCTGGGAAAAAGAATCAGGACTTTAATAAGACAACACAGAAAGGTTCTTATCCCAAAATTCCAGCTCCCCCATTTTTGTCTTGTTCCAACAAACAGCACAACTTTAACAGTGTTCAATATTATTGCAGGTGCTATCTAGACATGACAGCCTCCAGACATCCAGATGACAAACACTGACCCACATACAAAAATGAATCCCTACTTTCCAGTGTTTGTTTTTGTAGAACCCCTGAATGGTGGAGGAACCTACCGGCCGACTGACCTCTAAGTCTGTCTGCAGCACACTGTTCATAAAGCCAGTTCCTTCTCTGACTAGACCCTTCAACGTCCAGTATTGTTTCAGCTCAGGAAAGATGTTCAGCCAACGGCTATGAATCCCTAAGCCAAGTTAAAGCACCCAAGAAACTGTCTCCCTATGTGTGAGATGAGCTGCTTTCCTCTGGACTCACACAAATATTGATCTTTAATATTCAGAAATATTACACACTGCATTCCTGCCATTCCCGTCGTACTTTTTGACTTCCTCAGCAAACAGTATGAGCTATGAACCATCCAGACACATGTCCGAAGATGGCTCCAATCTGCAACACAGACCTTCATATTTTGCCAGGATTCGGCAGCAACCCAGGCATCAATCAGAGCTATGGCATGTTCAAAACAAAACAGTTATTCATGTACATCCAAACAACTGTGGTGCTCAGCATTGGTGCCTGAGCAATGGAGCAAATGGAGCAAACGCTTCCAAATATTTCACCTTGAGGGAGCAAAGTTATGGTATTGCTACTCTTATCCTGAAATTAGGTCATTATATTGAAGCAGCCTATATATTTTTTTTTATTTTTCTTATTATTATTTTGGAGTAAAGCAGCCAACCACCTGATAAATCCTCAGCTCCTCTGTCTGCCACAGTTTTTGCACGTGGAAAAGTTTGCAATGACCGACAGCATGACAAAAACATTCATACATTAATACAATAAAGAAATCACCTAGAACACTTGCACTGCTCAACATGATTTAAAGGCGTACAGGGACCAGTAGAGGTGCAGTTAAATGTCCATGTGAGTGTGGGGTCTCTAAATCAGAGGAAATAATTTGTTCTGGTGGGTGGAGGGTGGATTTATGCTTAGACCTTTTATGACTTTACCATTACTTAACATTACATTAATGTAACCTCGTACCAGTGACTCTTTCTTGACTTACTTCAGGAGGTTAGGGTGTGTAGAAATGCAAGAAATCTGTTTTAAAATACAGTTTTTTTTCCTTTCATGGAAGACTCCAGATATCGATTACGTATCTTCCCTTGTTTGCTCCCGCAATTCAAAACATAACCGAGTGCCCGTGGCGACATATTCAGGAGCATGCAAACACCTTCCTCCCTCTCTTTTTCCCTTTTCTACTCTGTGCATGATTGTGAGGCAAAACAGTGTAGTGTCATGCTATTCCTCCACCAGATGTAAACAGCAAACAAAAGGCATCGTAACTGACTGGATTGGGGTGGGGGGAGGGTAAAGGTCAGCACAAAGGGTAAAATAAACAGAGGACACGTTGGTGGGGGTAAGTTTCTTAGATCTGGGCCTTAAGTCCATACAATTGTGTAAAAATAAGAAAAGATGAAAAAGATCGCTGTGTGAGATCTTGAAGTGGTTAAAAGTTTCTGAATCCACAGGTAACATTAAAGGTGACATGGAGAAGAACAGGAAGTCAAAAACTTGTAGCCACCTGGTTAATTTACATCCAAGTCACTTTCCTTTGTGCTCTGCTTTAGTCTCCAACTCCACTGGGAAATATTTGGCTCTTCACCTTTTCACTGCTGCACCTTTTTCACCAGCTAGTTGCAAACTGTGTCTGCCTGACTATTGGTCCTGGGCATGTGGCATCCTTTGGGCTTTTAGAGTTTGTTCTCATAATGAACCAACAGGGTTAAACCCAAATACTCAGTTGAAAGATGTTAAACTCTCCATGGAGCTGATGACAGCAGTAGAATCATTCACATAATCATCTAATCCATTGTTGGTGTGATGCTCGTTCTCATGCCAGGTCATCACATACCGCCGCTTTGTCCCGCTCCCCTCTGCATCATGCATGTGCATGATGCACGCAATGCCTTCCCTTTAGGGACTGTGTGCAACATGCAAAGACTGTCCTGCTGTCATTAACAGCCCTTTGACTAAGTTTAGGCGCACACACTATTTGTTAATATCCAAGAAAAGATCTGTGACCATTGGGTTAGCTTGCATCAAAGAAAGTGCTTGGTTGGGTTTAAATGGTGTAGTTTTTTGGTTTTGGTGCATGTCATACAAACCCAAAAGAGTTCTTACAAAATTGTGGTAGGCCTTGGGAATGAGGTCAGGAACACTATTTAAACAGGTGCTTTAATAGCCTAAACCTGGTAATATTTGCCACTCCTTGTGTAGCCAAACATCCACTTAACCACTTCCTTGCTATGACTTCATACATAGGTCTCACATCCTGGACTGGAAAGACATTTTGCCAGATAATCTAATTATGGTAACAGTTTCATCAGCTACTGGGCAAGACTAAGAAGACAGAGGCAGACATTAAACGTTTGCCTCTGAGTGACTATGATGCATATCCAGGAGAAAAGACAGAAAATAATTCCTACTGAGAAAAGAACATAAACAAATGGGCTTCATCAACTTTGTGCAATACCTCTTGTTGAACTTAAGGACAAAGTTTTAGGACGTGACTGGGTGCTGCAGACGATTACCTCTCTGCCTACAAATAGGCACCACATGGCTCACAAGGCTGTCATCATCTATGAGATGCCAGCAAATGGTCCAAGATGGTCCAAGGGTGTGTGTGTGCTTCTTTTTTTAAAGACAAATTGGAGTTTGATATCTTGAGACTGAGGATATTTAACTGGTCACCATTATCCCCCAAGGACTGTTGCTATATTCTGGTTTTCTCATCAAATCTCATGAAAAAGCCAAAACTAACAATACATCAGTGGATCTTTTAACACTTTCTGACTTTTCTACCCCATCTGTGGCTGTCAGTCCCTTGGTTACTACTGCAGAGAAGTTTAATTTTTTTTATTTATTTTCGGTTTACTTAAAATACACATATTTACATTATGCATATTTACATTACACATATGCAATTACAAGGCTAACATGCTAGTGTTTAGAAGGTTTATATCAACCTTATATGACTTCAGCATGTTAACATTAGTAACTAATTGTCCTATAAAGTTAATATAAACCAAAGTACTGGACAAATACTTTGAACAACATCTCATCAAACCGGCACATTGCTTCTATTATAATTTTTATCAAATTTTATTTTAGAACTAATTACTAAATGAATTACTTTCTAAATCTATTGAGTAATTGAAAGTAGTTTCATTCATTGGTCGTACAACTTGTTAACTATGGTCAATCTAGCATTGATTGATTGATTGATTGTGCTCTAATCAGTTCCTATTGTTCTCCCATTGTTTACTCATTGAATCTTAACAGTGCACTTCACACATTATCTTTGCAGACTTTAAGATTGTCACTCATGATCTGAGCATCTTAACATGTTACACCCTTTGATGCTATCAGTCACATGCGATGCAGATAGATGAAGCAGTATTGTATGATTATCTGTAGCTATGAACGGATTTTTGATTAAATTACTTGGAGAGGTAGGGTATGGCACAAGGAGCAATCCTGTAGACTTTGATGGATATCTGGCTCATAAGTGACATCATAATATCACCACGCTGTTGCCTTTAGAACACAAAATAAAGATTTTGAAGCTACTGTGTGTGCTGCTGAAATCATCCCCTCTTCTCTGCTCGCCTCCCTTCATCCCCTTCGTCATAAAACACTGTCTCATCGACGTCGGGGGGAGGAGGGGGGGCTGTGACAAGGATAAAGCAGTGATCCACACATTTCATACACACCTGCTTCTCATTCCCAAACCCATCACTCTTGGCAGGGCAGACAGGCACGTGAGGAAGCACAGCACACATAGAGCCACTGGAAATAGTTCACCGACAATATAAACATGCTCCAAAACACAGCAATGCTAAGGTTCACATGATCCACACATAGTGCACATGTCACACACATACACACATGCTCCTTCCCTTCTTCTTCTGTGGTGCCCCTGTGGAACATTTCACACTTAACGTGAACTGTTCCTGTGAAGTATAGCTCTATAGCTCACAGGAAACATGTGAAACTGATGAATAGTGTGCGAATGTGAAGTTTAAAAATAGCGAGCATACTCAGCGAAGCCTGAAAGAATGGAGGTTTTAAAAAAAGAGATCAATACAATCCTGCATTATAGAGGAATGGCATCTCTCAAAATAGAAGTTCCTGTTTCTGGCCGTCACGCTTCATTTGGGGCACCTACAGACTGGAGCCAGGGCCGTCTTATGCCACATCTGGGTGCAGTAACACGATCTGCTGATCCCATACCCTGACCTCTGCCCTCGCTGCCACGACTCAAGGAAGCTACACTTCCTGCTGAGCCCTGTGTGCGAGGTGGCGAGCGACCTCAACCTTGTTTGACGCCATATTTGCCCCCGGGAGGACGCTTTCACTGTGCGAGGAGTCCTCACTACTGACATGTGCTAGTGGATGGGCTGATGCAGCAGGTGGCTAAATCCTAGCACAATTCCTGGTGCCAGTCAGCTGTTTAAGACCCTGTTAGCTCAGGGGTGATAATCCGGTAAAAGCTGTGAAAGATCACGTACTGAGAGACTACGGGAGACAACGGGGTTAAATCCAGCGTCTGAAAGGATCTGTCATGTTTCTACTGTGAAGGATCGGACTGGTAGTTGCTGAGAGAACCCGAAGCATGACCAATCAATCAGTCTTTTTCCATGACCAATCAACATTTTCAAGAATATCCTAATGTATAATGATGATTAAAGCATCCACATTCGCCAATTTCTGCAATTGATGCGGTAAGATTTAGGTCCTGTTTCTGGACAGGACCAAATAAATTGACCCCAATAAAAACCTAAATAAATTAATATTACACAGATTTTCCTATGCTATACAATACATCATTCGATATCTTTATGTTGTGTGCATCGATCTCCATGTGTTGGACTTAGTTTGAGAATTTAAGGTGACAGAAGAAAATATAAAAATAATGAAAAACAAGCTTGTTTATATTGCTGACAAGTTTAAAACATCAATACCTTTAAGGACCAATGGTAAAAAAAAAAAAAATAATAATGATAATAAATAATTCGATAAGATGCTAAATTTTGCAGTGTACTTTAATGTTTGGCGTAAGTATTCTCCATTTGTATTACGCAGATGGTTTTACATTGGAGGTAACTTTAAGCCGCCGTCCTCAGTGACAGGGATGAAGATACTGTCTACATGAGTTATAATCAAAAAGGAAGCTACCTGAAAATGCTACATTATCCAACAAACTTGTGTTGAAATACCACATAATGAACCACACTTTCTTATAGACTGGATCTGGAGTATTCTTGCATTCGTATCTGTGACAAATCATTTCAGCAAAAGAAAACGGTCTGTAACGTCCAGCTGGGAGAAAACCAGTAGCCAAGATCCAAAAAAGTCACACTGACGTGACTTGAAAGTTGACTGGAAATTATTTAATTGTACGGCCATGTGGCCGACAGATGGGGCTTCTGGAATACTCCAATACATCAACACGCAATGGTAGGGAGAACAGGAGTAACTGTGGAAACTCTATCACTCTGTTTTTATTCAAACCTCCTTATTAATACACAGCGCTGAGATCATAGTTTCTAGTTTAAATTGGGATTCATTTCGATAATCGATCGATCGAAAATACCAGCAAAATAAATTTTTTTCCTAATCCACTAGGTCAAAGCAAAGTAGCCTTACTCAAAATACAAGGTCTGAGGCGCGCACCTTTAGGTCAAGGTCTGAACGCCAAAGAGTGCAAGGCCATTCACTGCAGTGTGCATGTCTGCACACACTCAGCAATTAATATATCAGAGGAAAACAAGACTCAGGATTGAGGTATTACAACAAGATATAGGACTAAAGTAGTTTTAAATAATACAGATTATCTTAATTTGGAGATAAAACAAGATAGCTAGTCCAGCTAACCTGTTTGCAGGTCTTTCAAATGTGATCAAAGGCTGTAAACTCAAAAATGTTGGGTTTTTAGCCCAATGTCACTAATATAGTGACATCAGCTCTGTTCGAGGCTAAGCCTTAACAAAAATAAATGTTCCTCTAAGGGCCTGTCTGTGCTGGATTTTTTTTAAAGGTTAAAAGTATAAGGAAAGCTTTATTTATAATAAATATTTACACCATAAAAACATGTTGAAAATGCTCATAATATGTTGAAATAAATATTTTCACAAAGATTCATATATCTATATAAATTTTTTTACCTTACAGTTGTTGTCAGCACTCTTGTATGGAAGTGGTACAAATAGAGGTCTAAGCAAGGATTGTTCATATCCTGCATTGTTCATACACACAGTAGACGTCCTAGGACAATAGAGAAATTGAGATTTGAGAAAAGGGGGCCTGGGCCCCAGTAGCTTTATGTCTAGCAACGCCCCTGTGCCTGTGTCTACTCTCAGCTACTTTTAACTCGCCAGCATTTCTCTAGATTTGACAAGACTAACACCACCAATAGCCTCCAATGATAATATTTGTGAATGTAAATGACTTATTATGATGTTAGACTACATTTGACACTGTAGCCCTCCCACCAAATCCACGTCCCTCCCCCCTCCACTCAGCTCCCTGCAGGCTGCAGGAGTCAGTTTACACGGCTCATACCTGCCCACCCCCCTCCGCTGCGGAGAGGTCGGGACTCCCTCTTTATTTTCCTGCTGCCATGCAGCTGTGCGTCAGTGTGCCAGCAGTCAGCGCAGAGCGCACAGCGTAGCGCCACGCTGAAGCAGACCGTCTGTCACGGAGACGTTCTGAATACCTCTACAGGATCTGTAAAGAACCAAGAGTGGATAAACTGGACAAGCAAGGTGAGACAGGAACTTACTGTCATTCTTAATGGTCCCGTTAGACGGAGGTGTGTGTGGAAAGTTGTCCGGTGCTTATCGGGAGGGATTCGGGTATGAATTGATTCATCCGATCAGTGATCTTGGGTAATTATTTTGGACTTCTCCTTCATTTTTGGATATCTTTGCACGAATTAAAGTTTGTCACGGACTGATGGAATCGACCGAAATTTACAGCTGAGATGATTTTTTGCAGAATTTCATAATAATTAATAGTTTGCAGACTAAAAAAGACCATTTAATGCTGTGGTACTGAGCATTTGAGCATTTACTGGTTGACTTTACTTGGAATAAAATCACATTACTATTATAAAAAAAACAAATTACATCATAAATTCGTTAAGAATACTGTGTGTCTGTCCTTTTAAAATTTACTACAGGTTTACTTCTGTTTGTCTTCTTGAGCGTCATGTCTGAGATGTTTATGGTGTGTTTATGGCCCGTGCCCTGTAAGGTAAATTCTCCTGTGATGGATGTTGGGTTTTCTGTATCTTTAAAACACCAGATCGGGTTCATGTATAGATCCAGTTTTATTTTTTAGAAGTTGGCAAGTGCAGCAATTCATCATCTGCCATTGAAATATGTTTGTTTAACTGAACCTTGAAGTCCAGTCAGTAAAAGCTGCATGGTAAGAGACCCATGAGGGAGAGATGGCTGACCCCTGTGCTCTGATTAAAGCAGATGCAATTGACCCGGAGCAGCAGGTTTATACCTTTTACGTGAAATATTCACATCTGGATGGAATTAGGGGAACGGCTCAAATGATTCTCTGGCTTCCAAACGTCTAATCAGTGAAGAAATGTTTTGTGATCTTAAACTAATTAAGCATTTTCCAACCAATCAGGTCATAAATGAGAAATATACGCCTTATTTTTAACTTAAGCATAAAACCCGAGAAAGTGTTACCTGATGACTCAAAAGTTGGAGACCTGAAGGGTCATTATGCAACACACCTACTCGAACACTGAAAAGGCCTTAATGACACCTCTGAGTAAGTAGATGCCCTCAGGGTCAACTCCACCTTGACCCACCTCCTCCTAACCCCTCCCCTCATTCTTCACTGATATGTTTAAGGCTCATGCATCAGTTGATCAGTGTGGGGTCAGGAGCATAAACAGCTCAGGAGCCAGACTAAACAGACCACACGTGTCCTCTAAACACATTCACCCTGAGATTCATAGGTGTTGGTTTGGCCTGTGTGCAGCAGCAGCAGGTTTAATTCATGCTTTCTGATGCAGAACTGGCAGCGATGAAGCTTAACTGTTACTCAGCAGAGGGAATAGAAAAAAGAAGGGAAAAAAAGGACAAACTAACAAATGCATCACAGCACAAAGTGCATTTAATTTACATTTGTCTGCACTTTATGGCATAAATTTATTGCTTTCAGCACAGTTAATGTGTAATCGCCCTCAATGCATTTGTTGAAATGAACGCAGGTCATACATGATATAGCCTACAATGAATTCTTAGGAGGATTCAGGCTCTTGCCTGCCTTTTTTCTTTTTTTTAGATTAAACTTTTGTTTTTCTTGAAAATTCACAGCCACAAATATAACCTGGCACTGAGTCATAGATCACAAACACCTCCAGCCAGCATCAATCCTTCATATCGCGCACATTTAAAAGCAGGATGCAAACGTCTCTCAGACTGAATACCCACCTGCAAAATTACAGTGCGGAGCGGTCGTAAACAGTCCTCCTCTTCTCCCCGGATTCATGTGGCGGTGCGCTCATTTTCCAGCTGTAATGTGGCTACAACTGTATCAGACGACAATACATCCTCCTCTTACAACGTAGAGAGCCTAGGGGTACCGAGCTCGCTGCAGTCTCCATCTGGGGTGTTGACAGGAGGCCTGACATCATTAACATGACTAAATGAAATGTAATTTAGGTCTTTTTCCCCTCCTGCTTAGCTCAGAGCATCAGCAGCAATATTGATGATGATGGCCTCATCATAGACAGCATGCACATGTTGATTTTATGAGTTTAGAGAAACCTGCTTACAAATGCACTTCCTGTAGCGGCTTTAACAGGAACCAATGAATGCATTGGACATAGCCGTGAACCAGGATTTTTCTTCTCGCCCTATCTTTTGGATCTTGAAGTGTATAATCGGATCGGTTCGTACAACAGGCGGAAACCGCAGGATATTTGCTGGTTTTAGTTCACAATGGGCCACTCATGTGTTTCTTATCACTTGAAATTCAGCCATACCACAGCCACGTTCAGGTCATGGTTTTGCTTTCCGGTTGAGCACAGCCTTAAAAACATCACATCTGAAGAGGGATGTCAAACATTTGTTCTGTGTAATATCCGTTTTGTTGCCTGGTTGCATGTAAAGACCTCAAGTTATGGCGGGAAGCTTGAGTTTCTAATTAGAGGGGAAAACGTACCCTACTAATGACATCATCTGCCCCCTGGCACTGTGTTAAAGGAGTGTGTGTGTTTCTATGAACAGCAGCTGGTTTTAGACATTCGACGTTCACGGCGCTGTGAGACATCAAACACTCACAACCGTCAGGCTTCTAATTTAGCTTTATTGCTCCTTCGTTTGGACCGTTGCGCCAACGGTCTCTGGGAACTTCCTCGCTGACCGTTTTCAGGAAGAACTGTTTGAAAAAGAGGGAGAATTTGCCAAAAAAAAGTCAGAGCTTCTCAGTTACATCCAGCAGCAGGGCAACATATTCAGGCAGACACCCTATGATAAAGTAAAACCCACTCCTGCAAGAGATTGCTGGGTGAACCGAGAAGTAAAACCTACCATCTATGCGCCAAGCTAGCATTTCTTCTGCTTTGTAAACACCGGAGTGTTGAATCATATTCATTTAAGTCACTTCTTGAGCAAAGACATACTTTTCTAAATGGATAAGCCTTTCGTCAGTGAAACCTTTACTTATTGGCTTATCTCTTGAAGGGTTGTGATGCTTTAGTCTCGAGAAATGTCATGTAGTGCGTTTTAACTCGCTATCAGATACTTAACTTTGCACCAAATGTTTGTGTCTAATTTTGGAACCACAACTGATATGTGATTATCATAATCAGTCTTGCTATTCTCTATGGCCAGAAGTCAGTTTCTGCTTTTACATCACTGCCATCTCCATGGGCTCATAACTCAATCCATAATTTATTGCAGGCAATGAAATCATGAAACCTCATATGACAGATCTCCATCTCCTGACAGTCCCCTGTGTGTTGGTGACAGCTGTGAGAGCAGCCCTCGTCTCCTCTGCTCTCACATCCCCATAATTGTTCACAGTCCGACCGGGCGCCTCTGCAGCTCTGCCACATCGCATCACACTCAACCATTGTGCGCCGCGTCCGCTCAACCGTGAGGAAGACGACAAGGGCCTGGACGTTCCCTCCGACACCGGAGGGGACCGTCGATGCAGCTCCGGTAAACCCTCGCGGCTCCCCCAGATGTTTTCTGATTCTGACAGGAGCAAGGGAGGAGAGGCAGAGAGGAGGAGAAAGAAGGAGGGTCTCTTTTCGTGGCACTCGGGTTGGGGGTGTTTGCGGGAAAGCAGGTCGGTTGATCAGTAATGAGAGAGGACAACTGGCAGGTGTAGGGGAGGTTAACAGCTAAGCATAGATGGCAGCGAGGAAAAACAGAATAGCTCAGTCAAGGGTCTTTGTGTCAGAGATCTTTGTTGATTCTTGTCTTGTAGTCAGAAGTTATGCTTTTTAGGCAGTTTGCTTTGGGAAGGCTGCAAAAGATTATTGTGTATTTAAGGCCCTAAAAACCTACTTCATTAATTAGATTTTTACTATGAGCGATGGGATGCCACATTAACATTTCTGTTACAACGTTTTGGTTATTTTACATGAGAGATTCGTGCATCTCCGATTTTGAAACCAATTTTTAACATTTGAATAGTAGTGTTTTTTAGCAGAAAAATCATTTGATTTCATCAAGAGATGTTCTACATGAACCTGATCAAACTTTGTTCAGCTGTGTAGATGCAAAAATCAATGGCGACACATTTAAAGTGGTGGAGAGGATGTAGCAACAGGGTGGGTGGAGAGGATGTAGCAACAGGGTGGGGGTGGTGGTGTTCATGGGATTCGGCACTTCACACACATGATGACTCACTGTTTGGGGACACAGCACAGCTGGAGCAGCTCTTTAGCTGTAACCAACGCCAAACAGCCCTGTCACAAGTCTTCACAAGTTAGTGTTAACCCTTTACAGCTAACTATCAGCTATTTGTTTACTAAAAAGTTACAAATGTTGTGTGAATGTCCCTTTGACAACCTTTTGACAACAGATATTAGACTCATGTTCTTTCTTTTTTGTCTTTCTGGTAGTCCTGTATTCGGTCCTTTTCTGCTCACATGTGACCCCTGCTTTCCGAGTCTTAAATATCTGGTGTCCAGCTTGTCATTCATCATTCTGAATCTTAAAAAACATTATAGACGAAACCCCTTTTTATGCAGAGAATGTGCAATAGTGCCACAACGAAGACCCTTCTCTACAATGCCATGAAACAAACTAATAGAAGAAACAATAGAGGCAAAAGAGGTGTGATGTAAAGCACAGCATCGTCTGCGTCTAGTGTGATATTTTACATCCACGTTGAACAGCGCTTTGTACCATCCCTGCTACGTGGTGGTTGATCTCGTCCTCTGCTCAGAGTGAGCTCCTAGACCTCGTGCTGTCTCCCCAAGTTGAAAACCATTTTTTTGTTTATCTCCCATTTGTGGGTCGCACACTTAATAGGCTGTCAAAACGTGACACCCCCGTCCTGTCATACCACCTCGCTGGCTTGCTTTGTTCATTCTGAGGTCGATTCGACATCGATTGCTACCTCCGATACTGTCTCAGAGGTGTAAGAACCGGGGATTTAAGTGGGCCAAAACGGTCCGGCACCATTCGATAGATGAGTTGCACTAAGCACCTTCCAGGTATGAATTTGTGGAACTTTGTGAGTGTGAACAGGTTGTCCCTGCTCTCGGAGGAACTTCCCTGATTGAATTAACGTTAAAAGGGAACAATATTGCGTGATTTATCACCACCACTAACTGTGTTTTGACATTGTAGTCGCTCATTGCAAGTCTAACAGCCATCATCCAATGAGGCATCTTTTATCATGTTGTTGAAGCAGACATATGTCTGGCAGAGTGAAAAATGCGTCAAAAGAAAACATCTGGCAACCCGCCAGACAGTGGTTTCTTTCAGAGCATTCTCACCAGCTGAGAGCTTAATGAGGGTTCACAGTGTGAGAACAGGCCTTCGTAATTTAAGGCTCTGGGAGACAGAGGGATGTGCCCAGATTTCTGCCTATGCACTCTGCTGTATAAATGGCCTCAGGACAGGCTTTCTTTGGGGAGAGCTGTGTTACCCTGAGTTGCAAAGTGCATTCCCAGTCAAGGGCAGTGTTGCCCACATACAGTAGGTCAGCAGGGTTTGTACTGGTAGTCACATAACCCAGGCTGGCCTGTGGCGGGAGCAGCAGTGGAGGTGCTGTCCAGAACTGGGATGTTTACCTGATGTACCTCAGATATGGGCACTTGGTGTGGAACACTCCACTGCACACACCGTCTGTTTCTCTGCTACTGTATTCTCCCACACAAAAATTCATGAGACACTTTGGCTGCACTTCACCCATATATATTTTATATATATTCACAGTTTTGATCAATCAATCGATCTTTTACTACCATTGTCCTCTATAAAGTTCAGGGAACAGCACAGGACATTGTTGTTTTTTTTCCAACTCAGTGGCCAATGTTGGAACTGCAGGTCACATGACATAATGGGGTTGAGAAAAGATTTGGGTAAATACATCGGTTTCAAAAGAAACAGCTGTAAAATCATCATCTTCCTGATTAACTGATTAACCATTTATTGTAAACTCTAAGCATTATTTTTTGTGTTATTTTTTTATCTGTAATCAGTCGGGCAGAATTAGCCAGAAGGGGCACTAATGGACATTTAGTATGGGTGCCTGAGTGGTGGAAACATTTTTGGCATATTTTTTATTGGGAGATGCCACTAGGACACATTTTTCTATTGTTTAATTGATGTATGCTCCATAAATGAGTTGGACAAAGAGATCTATAAAAGTTTAGATGTTATTAAGGCATATTGCACAATTTTATTTTGATATGTTTAACTACTAATCAATTCATTCTCTACTGAAAGACCACAGACTAATCATCCAAGCAGCAAAATGACAGATAAGACTTTAAGGTCATTTATTTCAAACTTTGTTCTCAAAATGGAATTCTTATTAGAAGTATAGTCTTCTTATGACTCTCATGATCAAAAACTGAATTTGATATATATATCAAAGTACATATATCTCAAATGATAGGCACATTTTGGCAGCATGAGTTCAAACTTTAATATCTTGGGTACACTCACAGGTGAAAAAGTAAATAGTGACTCATGAAGGTTTATAGGTCAGAGTTGTTTAATTATCGACAGTAACAGCAGTCTTCCTGGGCCCTTAGTGGAGAAGAAGGAACTTACCCAGTCTGTTGATACAAGCAGGAATAAATGTGTTATCTGTGTTAGCACTGTATGGGCGTTACAGTGTTGATAAAAGGCCTGACTTACAGTGCTATAGGTTGACTGTATCACACATTGAAGCAGTTATAGAAACCTCATGGTGATAATTGTTTTAACAAGGCTATTACCACCACTTAGTGGAACACAGCCAACTAACAATTTTTGCTTTCCCTTCACATACCAGACTCTTACATGAAAGCTTACTTTGTTTTTTCTTAGCTTCAATAAGTCCAAATGTTTGTTTTTTTTCTTTTACTGACATGAAGCAAAATTTTATCCAGTTTTACAAATCAGCTCAAATGTTTTTAAAAAAGGAACTCATTAGCTTATTATTTGCCACCTGACAAGCCAGTTGGCTAAGCTAATTAGCTTGTCAGCTGATTTATTAATTAGCTGTTACATTTAAAGGGTTTTGGTTATTGTTCGCAGAACATGCTGGCTTGCGTTGGCAGATTTACTCTTGACCATCATCGTTAGCCAACTGATGCGTACTACATAGGCCACATGCTCCCTAGTGGCACATATCTTATCAGTGCCATCTCTAAGTGTGCACAGACCTGGCTTCTTTAGTTTGTGGCTCCACAGCTCAGCTGTCTCTGCAGTGGTTCGCTTTGAATGACAAAAGAGCTGAGACAGTGAGTTAGGAGCCTAGCTTGTCCACTTTTACGATTTGGGAGGAGGTCTATTCGGGTTGGGGTCCCTTAAATCTTCCCAGGTGTCCCACTGCTGCTCCACATGAATGTGGAGAAACCCCTAGGTAGCCTCAAACCGTAGATCAAGCGACTAATGGCACTCGAGGCCTCACAGTGGTGAGGATTTACAATTGGCTACCAGGCTTTGTCTTTGAGGGGAGAGTACATCTCTTGCATTTATTGTCACCATGTTGTTATTTGTCCCTTTCCCTCCCTGACTAATGAGGCTGAGCAACCAGGTCAAGACGTATCTGTAGACCTGGAGGAGGCACCATTGTTGGGGTCCATTAATAATGCAAAGAAAGAGCCGTGTGCCTCTTTGTGTGGTTAATAGAAGACTGCACCTCCTTTTCTTTGCTCTGCCTCTTAACAGACTTCTTGACGTCTGTGTCTGTAGTGTTGATTAGTGATTAGTGTTGAACTGGACAAAGTCGTGAATCGCGGCTCATTGGTGTCCGTGCAGGCGCTTTATTTATCACGCCGTAGAGAATCAATGTGCACAGATGCTGCCGCTTGACATAAAGACAACTTGGGTTAACGTTTGAGCCTTTAGACATTTCAGTCCATTAGTGACGATCGTTAACAGTAGTGGCAGGTGTTAGTATAAAGAAAATGAGAAATACAAGGCGGCAAAGAAAGAGAGGAAGGACATTAGAGATGGCCAGTTGGTTCCTTGTCAGGAGCAGATGCCTCTCATCTGTCCAAAGATTAATTTGACAGGTAAACATGCAGAATTCTTGGCCCAAGAGCTTCAAAGGTGGTCCTTGTGAATTTATTAACCTCCTATCTTATATTTACTTCTCTGAATACATCATTCACACTGGGACTTCCTTTAACCTCCTGATCCTAAGCCAGCTGTTTTTTCTTTGGCTACACCCAGCGAAGCCAGATGAAGTTACTCTGTGGACTCTCTTGAAGCAAACAAACACTTCCTGGATTTTGTTTATGTGTCGCCTCTATCGTCGACACTGCTGTCACGGCTTAGGATTAACTAAAATGTGTACTAATCAGAAAGAAAATTCAAACATGACCTCGCTCTCAATGGGCTGGATGCAAGTAGCCTAAATAATGTTGTTGATCAGAGGGAAAATTGAAGTACGCAGTCCATTCCTGTGACAGGTCTCTGTCAGGGCTCTGTCAGCATTTTCATGTAGCATGAAGCAACACATCTGGTTCCTCTTTAGCTGCATGGGGGCGTCTAGTTAAGCCTCCCCTGCAGGCCGGGCCTTCATGGAGAGGAGACAGGGGAGGGAAGAAAGGAAGGGAGAACACGGACAGACAGACAGAGTTTAATTAAAGAGCAGAGAGATGCGAGACATGAGAGAGGGGTCACATGCTTATCTTTGAATTTGTTCATAATTCTGATTATTTGCTATGCACGTCCCCAAGATCACTTTAGAATTAAGTGTTTGATATTTCTGGCATCAGAATTCCTAAGTGACATTTTTGTTCTTCACACGACGAACTCCGTCAACGGCTGGCTGTACAATCAAGAGCAGCAGAGAGATATAGAGAAGGTAGACACACAGGGCGTATACTGGAAGAGAGAGTAGGAAGGGAAATGAGGCAGTAAGGAAGCCCTGTGGCACATACAGGAGATGTGCAGGGGAACGAAAGACCATAGCTTTAGGAAGTAGAGGTTTTGGGTGGGTCACCATAGAGATGAGAAAGAAGGGAATGGTTGAGGTTAATAACAACCTGCAGTGACAGACGAAGGTGGGTGGGTAACATCAGCCTACACTTTTCACAAACGGCGAGATCAGAGGAGAAGGTGCTGGGTACTAATTTGGCTCATAATGCTCAATAGACCTAATGGTGGCTATTGTTCTCCAGCAAATCCCAGTTGAGTCACTGGTTCACTGTGTGTGTGTGTGTTTTCAAACATATAACCTATTCATCATGCAAATTTCTCCCCCTTGATGTACCAGTTTCCTTTATTTGAACATTTGAATGAATGTTTAGAAGAATTTCTCTCACACTTTTAAGTCGTTTTCTATATGTTATCCCTATTTCTTGATAAGCTATCGTTTCCCAACCAAACGTCATTTAGCATTGGGACTCAGATTTAGTCATATGATGTCCGAGATAACACTTGGAGCAAGAGATAACCTCTAAAAGTGGCTGGTTTCCTTCAAGCTTGGTGTGTCAGATTCAATGAACGTGCATTGCTATGAAAAGCAGAACCAACAACGTGCATTAGAAGTAGGACAAATATGGATATTGCCCGTATTCTTGTGGATTCCAAGGTCAGACAGGGTTGGTATGGATTATCTTTAGTATGCATCGTTATTGCCCCTTGTATTCTTTATATAATTTTGTATACTTTACCCCCACCCCCCTCTATGGAAAGCCAACATCAGGATTAATGACTTTGTTTAGGCTCCTGTGGCAATAATCCCCTTTAATGCTTCAATAGCATTACCGTTTTGAGCTCAAATGCTGCACAGACTCACTCGGAGAAAAGGTGTCCCAATAAATACCCGTACGCTGTAACCCCTATCCCAACTTCCTTCACAGTTTCTCTCCATTTTTCTTGTTTTATGTCCAGTGCCAACCCTTTTTTTTCCCTCTCCACACCTGTTGCGAGCCATTTTTTGCCGTAACTTCACATAAACAATTTCTTTCCCAAACTGTGACAGCTTGACATCTGGAAAAAAACGAGCTGGCTGTTTCCCCCCTTACCCGCTTCCGTAGTGAATTTATAGTGGCATAACATTAGACATGCTAGAGCTGCTCTGTGAGGAGCTGTAGAGACTGAATGAGGTAGGGAGTTACGTGAATGTGATCTGTCACCTTCTAATGTTGAATTAGTGGTAGACTAGATAGTATTACTAATAGTTATACTAAACCCAATGGGAAAAAAACAACTATTTATCTTTGAAATGAATATTTACTTAATCTTAGCTAATGGGCTTATTATGTAAACTAAATGAAAAGCTATGTAAACCTCCAGCTCTTGATAATTGTAATAAATGTAGCTTATTTCACAAATGAATACCCACAAATCCATTTTCTACAGATGTAAGACTACAGATTTAGACCACGCTAATAAAGACACAGATTTACTCTAGTTTATTGCATGTTATGGATGGAGGAGGAGGGATGGACTGAGGGTACGAAGGGCGGGATGAAGGAATGAGGGGAGTAGTCAGGGTCATGGACAGACGGAAGGAGGACTATAGTGGTGAACCAATGTCAGCTGGTCGTGGGAAGACAGACGAAAAGACGTTTTACATATGTGTTAAGCAATTTGAAGACATTTTCATTTATTTTCCTCTTCTTTAAGTTAGCAGCTCATTGCTACTAGTTCCTTTTTAAAAGTCCTGGTTGTGGTTCACACCCAGGTCCTTTCCTACCACCTTGCTGGCTGGTTATTGACATGTGTACTGATTTGGGTAAAGGTCCTGTTCCTGTATTCAAACAAGAGAGAGAAGGGGAAAAAAAGGGATCTGGTGGTGGATGTGAAAGTCAAAGGGTAAGCTATAGGTGTCCTTAAATACTTTTTTTTTGTGAAGAAATTTGATGGGATTGAGGCGTGGTCTGTTTTCTCAAGAGACAAGTTATGAAACTTCGTAAAATGCACCAGGATTAAGCAAAATCATCTCACAGAATAGTCATAGTTTTAAGGAAATAAGTCTTGAAGCATAAAGAGACCATTCATTTGATTGAATTGATGTTGCAACGTTGCTCGTGACCTTTATTTCATGTTATTAGGTAACACTATTATTTAGTTTCATGCATATTCCTTTAGATATAAGACTTATAAATATGTGACGGGAAGCCTGGGGTTAAGTGTTTGCTTGTATTTGCCACTGTCAGTGGTGTCACAAGGTCTGTCTTGAGGCATAGATCCGTTTTCCTGTCAACGGAGGCCGTTCATTGTTTTAGCTCATGTGCAGGAAAGGTTAAAATAACATTTGATAACACTTGAGACAGACCTGCGGGAACAATAAGCACAATAACATAACACCCTCCTGCTGTCTAACAGCACGAGCAGCATTTATCTCTCCAGATGGGCCCTAAATACAATTTAAAGGGAGTTGAATGAAAAACAGGCGCCACCATGCCTCAATATATGTTCTTTGTCTTTTTTCATTTACAGGGAATTCACTTATTCCTTCACACATGCACATGCTTATAAGCCCAGGTGCAAAACTAGAGCAGATACACAAATATACCCATGACATGCTGACATACACGCACTCATACATAGACACATGATAACAGTGCTGGGGTGTTTTCATGCTATAAATACTTTACGGGTAGAACCTATGCCATTTTAGACACGTGCAGCCTTCTTCTCCAACGTCCCCCTCCCAAATACTCTAATGGCATTAAAACATAAAAGATATGGAACATGTCTCCTCACAAAACACATCATAAATACCAAATGTGGCACCATTTCACAGAGTCATGTGTAATGTTTGGTTTAAAGTGTCTTTTAACTTTTTTAGTCGCTTGTTAATATGTACAACAAGCTGTTTAACTGTGTCTATGAAAGAGTTATTACTTCAGAAGTGTATTGGTTTCACTAAACAGCACTTTAGGGTGTTTAAATGACCAAAACCTTTTATTTTTAGTAATTTTAAGTAGAGATGTTTGTTTAAAACTTTAAAGTCAAACATTGACTTTAAGTATTTTGATGACATATAAAAGTTCCATCTAATTTCATTGCTCAATGAAGATCAATGTAAAAGGTCACATTTAATGCTAGGTTTTAATGGTATGTTGAGTAGATTTGAATACATTAAATAACTAGAGTGTTATTAATTACATGAAACAGAAAAACTTATTTAAAATCCAATCCTTTTTTTAATACTTGAATATAAAGACCTGAATATATAAATTGTTTATTTAGATGTTCCCCACATGAAGATTTGGTATAAGTTTACGTTCATTAATTCATATTAAGTTAATTAATTTCTTCACATTGACAAAATACAATTGAAAAACACTGGATTAAATGTAATGAAATTAGGTGGAAATGTGATTAAAGTCAATTTGTTGGGGCCAAATTTTTTTTTTTAATGACCAATACTCATTTATTTGAGTTACTTGACCTGGTATGTTAATGCAATATGCAATATAATGCTGTGAGAGACAGAAGTATTGGTGACACAGCAGTTTATTAAAAGTGCTGCTACACTATAGGAAAAGAAGAAGAAGAAAAGATGTTAAATGTGCTACATTAATTTTAAAAAATCCTTTTAATACTACAAAATATTCACCCAGCCTTTCTCTGCCTCCCAGATGTTCTCAATAATCAGTCACACAGAGTGTTCTATTTCCTGCCTCATTTTTGATGAAACTATGACCAATCAATCGAGAAAAAATGGATTCAGTACAATTCTGTCTGGCAAAAAATGATTCAGTACAAATTCTTTTACAGATGGCTCCAGACACGGCACCAGCACTTCTAGGATGCTGCAGTACTGTTTGGATAACAGACATATATCATTTAAAAATGAGCATAAATTACAGTTGCAGGACAGACAAAAATCACTGACAAAAGATAAAGAAATGTTTGCACAAGAATCATTACTCACATGTGCTAGCTAATAATGTGATATATGTGCTTGCATTTATGAAATTGCTTGAAAGAACAGACTGTGTCCAGTGGGTTTTTCCTCTACTTTTACAGATTCAGCAGCAACATGTTATTGTATCCTGGATTTGAACCCTTACCTGTTTACTCATGGACTCTTAAAAGTGTCTACTTGTCTAAACATAGTATTGTATTTAGTATGTAAGGTAGAAGGTTGTTAAATGATTACATTTATCTGCTCTGGATTACCGCTGGCCCCAGACATGCAACTCCCTCCAGTTTTAAATAAGCACAATCTGAGCTGAGCTTTAGGGAGCATGGTCCTTCCTGCCATCTGGTCTCTGTTGCTTACCCTAGAGAATACCACATCCAACTAAATTCACGTCTTCTCTCTCTGTGTCTCCCAGGGGCCACACATGTGAGGTGAGGACAAGGAAAAGATCTGCATCTGCCCCACCTGTCCATCAATGAACCAAGTGCCTCGGTGCCGGCCACCTTCAGGTCACCTCAACGACGAAAAAAGTCTTGACCGAGCATCCGTCAGACTGCCGGCACAAAGCAAATATTTGAGGCCATTGTATCTAATTTCTTCAGGCAACCGTCACCGAAAAGATCAACAGGGAAGGGTGTTGTTGGGAGAAGAAAAAGTGGGGGAGGAAAAAGTTACCCTTTCAAAGTGCACCCTGCCTGCTATTTCTGCAGCGCTGTGGGCAGGGAGCGTCTCATTTAGGAGTGCTCTTGGCCGACAAAGAAAAGGATTTCCCTGTGCTCTGCCTGCCCATCCAAATGCCTGTGTAAATACTGGATAGAGATATCAATTTGTCTGGGCTTAACATTGCCCAACAAAGAGACTGTAAGCTATCTATAGAAAACGTTACAACAAACTTTGACTCTGTGGTCTCCTGAATTGCTACCTATCTATTACCCCTCAAGGAGGATTCAAGAGCTGTGAGAACAGGGATGAGAGCTGCTACGGTTTTCTACACTTAGAAACACTCTCACTCGGTCTTACATTTCCACAGGATCAACAACTGTACTTCTGCGGGACATCAGAAGCTGTCAGCCAGCTGTAGTTTTGATGTCTTTCCCAGCTCAGTGAATCAACATGAAGCCGCTAACGCCAATCGGATCGCCCTCTCCTCTGAGGCTTCTCAACAAGGGTCCAGACTACCTGCGCAGGCAGATAGATGGTGGAGGCCATGGCCGCTCAATCAGCGCTGTGGAGAGGCTCGAGGCAGACAAAGCTAAATATGTTAAGAGCCAGCAGGTGATCAACACCAAACAGGAGCCTGTACTGGTGCCCTGTACTACCCCACCGCCACAGCCCCGGAGAGCTGTTTCCATTCCCGGTAGCCTGTCGCCTCGTCTTCCCTCACGACATTCATCCAACACTCCCTTCTCTACACTCTCTGGCTCCTTCACCTCCAGAGATGAAAACGAAAATGATGACTCCAGGAAGGAGAACAGACGGACTTCTGTCAATGTTGAGGCGCATAACAGGAGCAATGTGAACAACGTAATGCCTCCCAACCCCAGGACTCCTGGAAATAACAGCTTGGTTGCGCCACACAGTGCCCCAGTACTCAGAAGAAGCACAGGCAAACGCATGCTGAGGCCGGACTCCCTTGTCATTTACAGGCAGAAGAAAGAGTGCAAGAGCCCCAGTGGTGTCGCAATGGGAGATAACAATAACATGGAAGTGAAGGGCTACAGTTTTGTCCGCCGTCTCTTCCAGGGCTCCATGAGGGAGAAGAGTAGCGGAGGTGAAGGTAGAATCCATAAGATGGTGATCAGTGAAGAGAAAGCGCAATCGCGGGATGGAGACTCCCGCATGTCTTGGACCAATGACAAAGACACTACGGATGGTGGACCAGGGAGCAGGAGGTCCAGTAAAACCGACCAAGAACGCAGCACAGGGTCTATCCCCAGCCCTGGGTTTAGCTGCACACTTGAACTGACTAAGAGTGGATTTACAAATGGTACCACTGAGGGAGTTAACAATAGTATCACTAGTGGAAATCACTCAAGTAACCATGACAATGAGAATGACCCATGGAAGAGGGCATCGCCCGCACCAGTACCCAGAAGACAGTTCGGGGAATTGCAGCGCTCTAAGTCAGACTTACGGCTGCGTTACTCTGTAGCGTTATCAGAGCAGGAGCATTTCTTTGACTTCTGTGGGCTGGACATGGACATGATTGAGCGTCTGGGTCGAGCGAACTTTCTCTCTGGTGCCAGCTCCATAGACACACTGTCATTGGCCCTCCGCAGTGTCAGCGGGGACGGCTGCGGCGGCTCAGAGCCCAGCGAGTTCTCCCGGCACTCGGGAGATGGGCTGTTTCAGGAGGAGCTGGCTGAGCAGCTTCCCACTGGTGTTTCAATCATTGAGAGAAACGCTCGTGTCATCAAGTGGCTTTACGGATGTAAGAACGCAATTCGAGAGGGACCTAAAGAGTCTACTGTTTAATATAGGGACAAGGACCCATGTGCCATGGACTGCAGAGAATCTGAAGTTTTCTTTTCTGAGATCAACCAGGGGATTCGTATTTACCGGAGAGAAGGAACTAATCAGTGAAATCAGAGTGGAATCAGGGCAGACATTTACCCTTTGTTTGTAAATCAGTCACTGTTCCACGACACATGATTACCTTCAGTTCCTTGCTCTCCCCGACTCCAAAGACATTGATTCTGCAAATGAGCAGAGAACAACTGCTACTAGTTATCCCTTGCCAAATCTATATTTTGTATTTATAGAATTCTGGTGAATGAAACTATTTCCCCCGGCAAAATATTTTTATGTGTGTGACTGGGTTTAGAGTGGGCAGTGTTGTCCTCTCAATTTTGTAGCTTCTTTTCAGTGATTGACCGAACTGGATTCAGAACTGATCTGAAATCAGCCCCTCTGAAACCGCACAAGGCACATAAGTGTATGTTAGTCATGACACAGTGGACACAGTTTAGGTCCTTGACACGGACACTCTCCCTTAACGACTAAAATGGAAAACCACTAAGCTATGGTTGTTTCAAACTGGAAAACTGTTGTGTGTGAGTGTGAAGTGAACCATGAGTACCTCATTCAGATCTGTCCCAGTTTAGTTTGTGTGTTGCTCTTCTTCTTTTCTTTTTTTTTTTTACCCCCTAAACGCAGGCGTTGAAACAAACATGCGAGGCACCCCTGTGGGGTTGTTAATGCACTGAACTGGACAGAAAAAAGAGGAAATGATAGCGATATAGCTTTTACTCTTTACAGAGATTCATCTCATGTAACGTTTAACACTGAGCTTCAAAGGAGCACCAGCATCGTGGAAGACAACGAGCCATGCCTAACTAGTCATTTTCATCATTTTTATCTCATTGTCTAAACTCTAAATTCTCACACAGTGTACAATGACCAATAATCAAGTGTGACACAGTTATTGATTACCACTGCTAATGCTTTACGCTTGTTTAGTGCTCACAGGTACATAAGCTGCAGAGATGATGATGAGGGAAGGATTCCTGCGAGGGCAAAACTGAACTTTTGCAACATACATGTCAATCCTTACGGAAAGCCTGTGAAGGTCCATTTATGCTCCCTCTTCGTATGTAAATGGGTACGTCCATGAAGTACATCGTGGCACGTGGACGGAGTTTTGACACTTTATCGCGTCACTTTTTTCTACTTCGTTGTTTCCATAAATATTTGTTGTGCCTTGCCTGAATTGTAGCTACACTTCAACATTTCCGGCGGTATTGCTCTGTTTCGTCCATGTGGTCATCCGCGTTGTTAAAACAATGAAAAGGCTTATTTTAGCCTGGTAACCAAGTCGTGCATCATGATCTAGTAGTTATAGTGTTTGACTCCCATGCAGGCAACTCGGATTTGATTCTCACGGTTGTGTTTTCTTTTTGATAATTTAGTTACATTTTGCAACTTTTACTTTTAATTCAAGCTTTTCTGCGTGTTCTATTTTTCTTAAGGATTTGGAAAAATCTTGTGTTACAGGTGAGCATCCAGTGAGGTTGGCATGTATGAAGCAAACATATAACACAATGAGATTTTTTCACAAAGGGATTTCCAAATGTGAATGCAGTGTAATAAAGTAATATATTCAGCACCAAAAGTAATGCATGTAAAGTTGTCAGACCGTTGCTGAGAAATGTTTTGGGATGTCACATTTACCATCAGACAGACGTTTAACCTTCCCAGCTGGTTCAGTCAGCCTGTTTTCCATCAAAACAAGCAGGGGAGGCTGAAACTGGCCTCCTTCTTCTGATAATCAGCGATCCTACCTCACATCATCCATCCTTCAGTGATTCTCACTTTATCTCCATGAAAGGTCATTTCCATTGCTCGGCCAGAATGATGCCACTGAAATTTGAACTAGGGGTCTGCCGAGGTATGCAGAGGTTAGACTGAGAGACATTTGGGACTGAGTATTACATGACAGGGCATGACATATTTGTACATGTGAAAAATTAACACAATTACTTGCAGCCTATGTTTTTCCATGTATTTATCACCAGTGTGACACACTCCTAAAACTGCTTCTTGAATTGGACTTTTTTTTTTGCGTCTCCCTGTTCAAACCATTTGGTTTCATGTTTACAAAGTGGCTCCATTCAATTTTGAATCTCTTTTTTATTTGATTTACATGAGAGATTTGGTTTTTATTCCAAAGACGTTTGTGCCTGGTGTACACAGCAAATAAACACAAAGAAAGAAATGTTTGTGTGAGGTGTTATTTGTTGTCTTTGTTGTGTTGTAGATGTTTTTAGAAAATTCAGTGTGAAAGCATACATTGCAGTCAAAAGCTTTTGTGCATAAATTGCACTTTATAAATTCTTGCAGCATTGACTATTAATCTGTGACTTCGTGGTTTCCTCATCTTCTTGGGGGTAATGGTTGACTGAGTCAATGTTGTGATAGTGTCACAACTCTCTCTCCACCACGTCTCGTCTCATTTTTCACATTATCTCAAGTGCCTCTGCAGTAATCCTTTTAACATTCCCTGCACACTACGCTCTTGACTGAGTTACAACAGGTTGTGTTTACAGACGAGGAGGACTCTGTGGCCTGATGCGATGTCTGCACCATCCGAGAGCAGAACCTGTCGCCCCGTCTGCTGACACACTCTTTGTTTTCTCTCCCATTTTAAGACCTGAGTCAGCTGAAAATATCAGGAGACACTTTTTCACAAGTTAAACATTTTTTGTGTTTACCTCTTCACTTGTGTGTCGAAAGTTGAATGAGAAAATCATTACCACTACCACTCTCATGTCTGTCAAGTATAGAGCTAGACCAGTAGGTAATTAGCTTAGCTTAGCATAAAGACTGAAAGTAGTGGAAACAGCAACACTACCAGCCCAGACACTTTGTGTAAAGATTAAGAACCCTATTTAAACGATATATATTTAAACAAATAAAGTGCATCATCTAAATGATGTAACACAAGTTCACTAAGGGCACCTCCAACTCCCTTTGCTAGTTAAACAATACATAATGAAAGCACAAAGTGAGATGCAGGAAGTAAAGGTGTTGTATTAAGACCCCTAATTATTCATAGGTGTGCTTTGGGTGTAACATGAATCAAACCAATCAGAGTGCGTCTCCCGTTCCCTTTAAAAGGCAGGTGTGCCTGCACCTGCATGGCGAACCACTATTTAAACAGCTCCACTTGTCTTGCTGAGGGACAGGTATGTGCTCCTCGTACGATGGACCCTCCATCTCCCATTCCTCTGTCCGACGCATGTGAGCAAACACACTGATATTTCAGTGATCAGTTTATTGTTGTCTGTGCCATTTACACAGCAGCTTAAATTGTTCACTATTCAAATCTCCTATGTCGACAGGATCTAATGTTCATTAATATTCTGTGTTCTTCTACGTATCCAAAAGGTCAAACACACACACAGTTCAGGTTCACAGTGAAATTTGGAGTAAAGCAACTGTCCTGATAAATTATGAGGCATTGATCGAGTTGCAGTGATATGTCCATGAAGATGCAAGACTAAATTGGAGAAAATAAGCATAGAGCCTTGAACCAACAAGCTATAATGTGTTAATAGTGAGCTGTAAAGGTGCTGGAAGGCAGATTTCTGTATTCTCAAGACAGCCTGGGTAGGAGAAACAGCAGGCTTGACTCTGTTCACTCTGCTTAACTCTGCCTAATGCTAGCTAAAACTAGAAAATGTGATCAACAAACGTCATCCATGTCTTACTTCTTGAGCTTTTAGGCATATTTTGTGTTTGATCAGGTGTTTCCTCCAGTTAAATGTGTTCACCTGGCTCAATTAGAATTTCTCATTATAGATATTGCAACAAGCGTGCGTGTGTGTGTGTTTAGCTTTAAAACGTGTAAGTTTAAAACTCCCTTACTTTCCCTCCATACGCTAAGTCAGTCTCTCACCCAGATGCTTTATCAGGTATGGAAATCCGGCATTGAATTATACAACACGAACTGTTGTTGCGACACAATGTGGTTGGTATCTTGAGTACCCAGCCCTATCCAGCTCTTCCTGAAACAGTTAATTATTGGTTTTAGCACAGATTACGTCAAAATGTACGTAGGTGGTTCGTTTCAACCTCTTTCCAGTCTTAAAAATTGCCAGCTGGACTGGTTGAAGGACATTTGAGGATACAAGAGTCTAATGCAAACAATGCAGTGGAACTATACATGCATAAAAACACACACATACAGTTTTTTTAATGTCCTTTACCACACTTCCTTTTCCCCGTCTTTCCCAAAGCAGAACAGAACAATAGCCCTCCTGTGTGCCTGTGTCTATGTTGGTTACTTTGACCAGAGGGCCTGCTGTGACATCCTGTTTTGGGTTCATAGGACAAGGTTTAAACATATGGTCATGTTTTGGGATTGGCTCTTCTTCCCCAGTCTGCCTGGAAATAAACGGACGACAGCTGGCAGTGGGAAATTTAGATCTTATTATTCTCCAAATAATGGGTCCGTCGAGTGTTGGGCTTTTCGGTGGGTATAGCTAAGCTGGTGTCTCTGTCTGAGACATAAGTGTGCTTGCAAAAAAATGCCTGGTATTTTGAAAAGTGGACGGTAAACCGGCAGGGATCCAGCACTGCAGGCTTTGATGCTGCTGATGTGGTTTTTCACTCACATTAAAAACCACCTCAGGGGGTCCAAAGACCTCCATTTGCCCACCAGCATATCCTGTACATCAAAGTTCTGACCCAATTAGGATGTGACAAACTGGTGTTGAGTATTTACTGGTAAAGCATCTCTTGAAACCTCACAAAACTTTCCTCAGCTTTTTAATAGCCCACAGATACAAAATCAAACAGCTGATAATTCATAAAAGCAGATGCTTTTCTTTGTAAATTATGTAATAGGTCCCTTAATGTCACTAAAGAATAACAGACTTATTCCTAGGGAAACAAATTACACTCTTACTCCCTCTTTGCCTGGAGATTCAAACCCACTGTGGTCGATCAGGCGACTGTCACAAGAAGGTTTTTTCAGTGTCTTCTTTTGGGAAAACCTTCAGTGCATTTTATGTCTGAGTGGCCTAAAACTGTGATGCATTTGTAGCTGGGGATTTTTCCTCTCTGCTCTAAGAAACAATAATGTTTGTCAGGGTTGGCAGGGGTTGTGAAGTGTGTCAAATCTGCCCTAGTTCTTCTATGCGAGTAGATTCAGCAGACTGTGGATGTCTATGCTTGAGAGGAGCTCCGTTCACGACTCAGGGACAGAGACTGAACACGCACAAAACCAGCACACAGTATGAAGGATGATACACGTTAGCCAATTAGAAGCTGTTACCAAGCCACAATTTTGTCAGGGATGTGCTGAATACACAAAAATGTTAAACGCACGACGGACTTTGTAGAGGTCGTGGTGGGCTATAAGAGACAATTCTATAAGGACAAGTGCCCCTGTTGCATGGTGCTATAAATTCTGATTGCAATTAGATATTTAGTATGGAGTCCCACAACACTGACAAAAATAATTCAAAGATGCCGCTATGCATATAGTAAATTTGCTCAGTTTTTGAGTGTGCTGTTAATGGATATTAGTGTCCCTCTGCATAATAAAACTCAACTCAACCTCAAACTGTTTGTCGAAAGGCAATTGGTTGTGCAGCAAGACATAAAAACCAAGATAACAAGACATGACAACAAGATACATAAGACTCAAAGGGGTACATAAATGGGGTGTAGGGGGGGCATTGAAGTCATGGGCTCTGGGACAGTTGCAGTGGTCACAAACTGGCCTTAAGTCATGCAAGCCATATGATATTAAAGTGCTAAATGACCAGGTACTCTTTCTCAACATCATCCTCATCAACCCACCGATCGTACACAGTGAATGACTGAATACCATAAATTCTACAATTAAGTTTAAGATTAGGTTACATATGTTATGTTCAGGAGGATCAGGAGGAGGGATCTAAAGTCTGGGTGATCAGGCCAGGGTCCTAACAGGCAGAGAAAGAGTGAAACTGGGCCTGTGTAAATACTGAGAGGCTAATGACGACATGGGCTGCAGGTGAGGAGAGGGGCGGGACAACCAGGTGGAAGGAATGAGTTGATTACAGGAGTGGCAGGATCTTAAATGACAGGGGCGTCAGTGATATGGCATTAAGACAGAGCGAAATAGCGAATACGATAAGCAAGTATTTGATTTGATACAGTCGCAGATTGACTCACAACTTAGAGACTAAAATAAAATCCTCAGAACTGATTCCAGGGAATGACCGGAATGATCCAAAACAGCAGCGGTCCAGTCAGTTATGTAACGTTGTTCCAAAATCCCAACAGCTGGCTTACATCTGGGAATGGAACCTACGAGAGAATCGGTCAGAAAGAAACTAACTGTGTTGTACCTGCTCATTGTCTAACACACCACCAAACACTATTTCGGCTGCCACAGCTTCAACTCTGAATGCCAAGCTTCTCCTGCTAAACGGCTGAAATCCTAAACCAGCGTTGGCAGGAGGTGCCGGGGGAATCTGCTTTGGTGTACCCCGACCTCTGTAACAAAAAGCCATCCCTGAGATGGAGGTATCCTATAGCTGCATCAGCTCATAAATCAGAGGAGTGGCCCTTTTCATTCCCGTCTCTCATGCGTGACCTCTGCTTCCCGGGGGGGTTCAGGGAGATGGGCTGAGCCTCAGGGCCTGTGGGAAACCTGACCGGGAGCCACAGACCCTCTTCAAATAACTATCTGACGTCAGGAGAACAACGGCGGGACTGCAGGAGAGGCTCACCCCCAACTGAAACTTACATGAAGAGGAGACAAGACTTTTATGTTTCCTTTTTAGTGGTCTGTGAGGTCAGCTGACCCTCGTTGTAGAACAAGGGCAAAGATTGACTGCAGCTGGGCTGAACCGAAACTGAATACATAACAGTTGTTGTTCTGTTTTCAGTCAGGAAATGTTCCGACTATTGACAGTTTCCTGGTTTAGGTCTCACATATAGGTTGAATTGTTGACTTAAACTTTTGCTGCCCTTTTCCCACACAGATTGAAAGTTATCAAAAGGCAACACTCTAACTCTCTCTATCTGCAACTCCATATTAATGCCTATGGATTTAGAATGGGATGTCAAAAGTTTCTATAGGTATCCAAATACTTTCAGTGTATGTTTCCAGAAAAAATCTAATAATCAGCTCTTTCTGGTGGTTTTATCTCCTACGAAAATAATGAAAGAAATTGATTAGACTGACAGAAATAATCAAATTCTCAACTACCTCTTAAGGTAGTTGCATCCCTAAACTCTTATTGATCTTTAGTATATTAAGTTATCACCAAATCTGAAGTCTTTATGTCATTCTAAAAGGTTACATAAAAAGCATCTGGACCTCTTAGGGTTATCATGACCAGAACGAATGAGAATCTACTCAAACATTCTTTATGTATTTTCTCTGTTTGAATATTTTTCAACCTTTTAGCTCTTCTACATTTGATTTGAATAATGAGCCTGTCCCTTGACTGTAACATCTATAACATTAACCTAATGAAATGAGAGCTGATTTTCATCTTTTATCAATGTGTTAACTCCACCAACTCTCAGTGGCAGAGGTAAGAGAAGTTAAGAAAGTGGAGAAATAAAATCATGCAACTTTGCCCCTTTGGATGCACTCCAAAATTTGATGGTTTCTTCTTTGGAACATGCCCCTCCTTTCCACCCAGTTTCATGGTAATCCATCAAGTAGTGTCTGCATAATTGACCAAGACGGCCAAAAACAGTCCCTACAGTATATACTGGTACATACAGTATATGTAATGTTCAGACAAGTAGAAAAAATTCCTGAATCTGCCCTTTTATCTGGATCCACTCCAAACAATTTATGGGCTCTTCCTTTCTACGTGCCCAACCCTTCTAGATTCATCAAATCCCTCAGGTAGTTTATGCGTAATAGATGGAAATGATGAATAAAGCCATATCTCGAAATGTAATGAAATGAAGTTTTTTTTTTTTTTATTGTTTGATCTGCCCTTTTATCTGGAACCACTCCACAAAATTTAATGGGTTCTTTTCCCTGACACATGTCTAACCCTCCCAACAGTGTGTCATAAAAATCTGTGAAGTATTGTGTAATCCTGCTGACAGACAAACAAACCAAAACAACGCTGGAGAAGTTTGCTGTAAAAGTCTGCAAGTCACTTTGACACCAGATACTCTTAAAGCTGATGGTTCTCATAGAAGTAAACCACTTAATTTTAAACCTTTGGGGGAAAAAATTTTTTTTTTAAATCTACAGTAGCCTCATGACATCTTTGACCAGTTATATGATGATGTTTGTGAACGTGTCATGGTTCAGTATTTTTGGCCTTTTATTTTTATTTTGAAAAGCCATTTTTCCCCTCTGTCTAGGTTTCATGTTCTGTGTCTGTCTTTTTGTGCTGTCTTTTCATGCTCTTTGTGTTTATGTGTCCCTCTTAATTTTTTCCCTCCTTTGTGATCGTCTGATCATTCCCACCTGTCTCTGATTGTCTCCTCCTCCCTGCGCCACCTGTTCCCCATCTCCTCTCCTTACCTGTCAGAATATGGTCTGTGTGTCTCTTACCCTCTTTGTCAGTTTGTTGTGCCACATACATGTGAATTTTCTCCACATGTCTCAGTGCTCTCCCTGTTATTTCTGTTTGGATCTCATGAGTTTCTTTGTATCCAACCTTATTATTTGGATTTTGCCGTGTTCCTTTGAATTTGTTGGATGACTTAGTATTTGGACATTTCTGGATCCTTTTCTTGTTTTATGGACTTGGACTTGAACTGCATCCTCCTTGGTTTGCTGTCTGCATTTTGGCTCCTCAACACCTTTGCTGAAACATAACAGAACAGGGCAACAAGCAGCAATTTTTTTTTTAAAATTGGTCGAATTTCACACAGTATATTCCCTGCAAAGTATTACACTTACAGTATACATATGTGGTGCATGTCTGAAAACAAGATTTCATGACCAAAAAGCTGTTTTACGGCTAAATAACTGAGTTGAAGTTGGAGAAGTTGGTGCAGAGCAGACAGACTCTATCATTACCACCTCAGTATTCATCCAAAAACATGAGTCCAAAAACATGGGTGTGCATTTTTTTTTTTAAATGACTCTTTTCTAGTTGTTAAAGAAAAAAATATTGTAGTCAAATACTTTTCAAACCCACATTTTCCTACTTCTTTTAGGTCACATGGTTGTGAGAAAGCGGTCTAATCACTTAGATCTATATCCACAGCCATGTGGGAACAAGAAAACATCAGGTCGACAGCTGGCCCTCGTTCCCTGCCCCGATCCACCAAAACATTAATCTGCACTTCTCAGGCTCTGATATTCGACCCCAATGAGGACACAGAGTTCATCACTAAAACCCCACACGATAGTCTCGTTTTCCATTTAGTCTCTTTCACTTTCAGTTCTTGATGTTTTCCACCAAACAGGGTAAAAGCGTCTCCTGAGACCATATGTTCACAGATGGGCTGAGTACAAGCAATGACAGGCCGTTCTCGTTTTAGATGGCAGGTTCCATGTGTTACACTGTCAGCTGAACTGGTTTGAGGATGTATTATTAAAAGACACATCAACTCACACAAGCACTTCAGTGATGGAATGCAGTTATCTTTCAGTCAGCAGCATAGAGGTTTGCATTTTGCAGCAATGCTTAATAATATTTACAGGTATAGTTCACTGGAACAGGGACTGGTATAGAACACAAACACCCAATCCTACAACCCCCACAATGCCATTTTACCATATCTTTTCTAAGACAGATTTATCACCAAATATTAAATATGATTGCCTTCAATTTAGCTCATACAATTTCCTCTGTCCAATAAAACTGGTGGACTATAAAAGGAGCAATAATTTCAAATAGCATCATGTCTCCACTTTAATGTTACAGTCACCAGTTTATTAGAATGTAGTGCACAAAAATGAGCCAGTGATGTTTTAACTGAATATCTCTACACTTGTTGGAAACAGACAGTATATTACCTCACCAAATAACATGAAATAACACAATTATTTTTTTAAAGCCAACAACAGTGTCTGTAAGCCATGTTTAGGAGGAGAAAGAAGAAATAGCTTCTGTTAAACACATTTATTTCCTTTTGCTGTGTTTTTGTTGTTGTTGTTGTTGTTGTTCATTGGACAAAAGCATACAGGCCTAATTGAAAACATTTTTTGCAGCACAGATTAAATGTTCAGCTGCAGTGTAGACAGACTAAATCCAGGCTTAGACAGTTACCTTCAGGTTGTAGAGCGAGAGAAAGTTATGCAGCCTCAGCAGTGGAAACACCCAGAGAGGGAAGACTATCTTAATCTGTTTATAAATGTTAAAATTGGAGTGAACAATGACTAGCCTTTTTAACACAGCTTTTATCGCTCCTCACTTACAAACGCATAATGGGGGAGTCATCAATTTTCAGATTCTGAGCTTGTAGCAGATGCTAAATTAACATCTATGTGGAATGAGCTGGTTAGGCGGTGAAAAAGGACAAGGGTGTGACATTTTCTGTGACTACCCACAACCGGGAGATTTAAAAAGCAGCTATCAGCAGTTAGCAGCTAACTCAAAGAAGAGGAAAATCCACAGTAAATGTCTTCAAATTGGGGAGGCAGTGCCAAGTCAACGACCTCCAGCAAAGGATGAAATCAATTGTTTAATGAAGAGCCTGTCGATGCATAGGGCCATTGTCCCACATACTGGAGAACAAACAGCTAGAAAATGCTGCAAACCGTTTGCACAGGACACATGAGAATGAACGGCGACCATGGAAATACATTTAAGTGCCCAACCCAGCCGCATGAATCTCCATATGTACAGTATGCACACAGCAGGAGCAGCATTAGCGATCAGCAGCACTTGATCCATCCTCTCAAAGGCCGCCAGGCTCCAGATAAGTGTCTGTCTGCTGCGGACTCCAACCTCCACCATCATCAAAGAAGATCGTTTGACCTCGCCCTAGTCCCCACCACAGTTTGGGGTTAGCCTTTCCTAATTTAACCCCAGTCTGGTTGCCAGGGCGAGGGAAGGCCCATCACCAGGGCGCCACACAGGGCAGGCCCTCCCCTGAAGATCCGACCAAAGGCGGCCCTCAAAAACCACAGAAGATCTACACTTAATATAGCCTATCATTCTCTGTGGGATCTAATTGTGTCGCACAAAGAATAATAAGTGGTAGCAGAGGTACAACATAGTGTTTAGTAATTCTAGTCATTATGTCAAGGATAGTTTGTTTTGTGTTAACAAAGTGTCACGTTTTGGTAACTCTACATTGTCCCTATCATTGGCTTAAATTCCTCAGATAGGTTTTTGGAATTATAAATGCAAGAATAAACTCACAGAAGTGATTATTCCCAAACGTAACAACCCATAATGCTGATCAGAACCGACAGGATCCGACAACAAACGTGAAAATAAATGATATGTCAACAAATCCCATGTGAACTGTCTGTTGACCCACTAAAGTCTAATGGGATCTAGAACAGTCTGCTTCCTCTAATTACATTTTCAGTCCATCATCTTGAGCTCTCATGACTTATTGCCAAGATTCTGAATTACTGTGATAATCCAATGAGGAATGCAGCTCTTTGAGGAACATACAGCAAAATATTTGAGTTATGTAAAAAAAAAAAAAAAAACATTTCCATTTTTGTAATTTATTATTTAGCATATAAGAAATCAAAACAAACTCTGCTTGTACAGTCGAATATTTATGACAAGCTGTGGTGTTTTTGGACAGAAGACATTCTTGAAGCAGACTTACTGATTAACCGTGGTGTGAATAAGTAACAGTGGAGCGGTCAAAAGTACACATCGGTTGTGATGTACAGCGTTAAGGCAAACGAGCAGGAGAAATCAGACAATGTGGCCTGAAGTTTGGAGGAGACTTCTCACTCTTTAGAGTATTTTGCTCTAAACCACCTCAGACACAGTGCAGTGATCCATAAAGCTCTGCAACATCCTCAAACTGTATGAGTGAAGGCCACAGCTGAATCTGGATTGAACTGTCAAAAACACGATACGGGGGCTTGTGTCTGACACCAGGGTCATACCCTGTGACAGAGGTGTCTCCAAAAAAGAGGAAGTGTGATTGATCCAGTTTTCTAATTGACCAATTAGTGTGTCGTTCACACAGGTGCAAAGAATTCCTTGAGAAGAACAATAAGTCTCTGCATGAAAGACGCTCCCTTGATTCCCAGAGGAGCTGAATGAAAGGATTAAACCTCCCTTATGATAAACCCAAAGGTTTTTCCAGCTGCTCAGACACCAGACATGGTGTTTGACTGATTATAGGTTAAACATAGATTGAGTTACAATAAGAATGTTTAAAGTGGAAGTGAACATTCTTCTTCGCTTAATGAATCTCTGCAGACAAGTCTGCATCTATTTGATACTATAGAATAGCTAGAGATGCTATAAACAGGAGTTGTAGTCTCTTAACCAAGTTATATATTTGGATTTATATGTGATTATATTAAAACTGGAGAAATAAAAAGTTAATTTTTTTATTGATATTCATGTATCAATCTGTGGATCTCATTTAGCTAAATTTGATCGATCTTTTCAGGACTCATGATCAATCAGTATCATTTGATGTTAAACCCTCAGGAATGGGAGTGTATTTGATCATATTGATTGGAATTGAAGACATGAATAAATGTGTGCAGATTAGACATTAAACTATTTCAATATTAGAGAAAGATGTTGTTTTTCAAATTTATTCATGGATAATGATCAATAATTAATTCTATCCATAATTCATGGATCACCTTCAACCAGATAGAAGATGTTTGCACTTGATTTATTGTTTAACGGCATAATTAATAAAGCTACATGTGTTTTCCATGAAATATCTTGTTGGTATGTTGCTTTCTTATTTATCCAGTTATCCATTCAGTAATTTATTTTTCTTTTTGTTAAAGCTTCTCCATATAAAATATGATTTTTAGTGGAAAATGACATATATAATGTACATAATAATGTGCGTGCATGCATGTTTGTGTGTGTTTTAGTCCCACCTGCTAACAAACGTTTTTTTGTCTTATTGAGTTGAGTTGCTCGTGCCTTAATTTTCATGTTATGCATATGCTTTCACATGATTTTACAATATGAAATAATGTAATAGAACAATTTTATCATTCTTTTTTAACCACATATATCAATTAGTTGCTTTACGTCCACACAAACAAGCCTTTTTAAATGATAGCTCCCCACAAAAGCCTTGTCCCACAATAGCGCTACCTCCTGACTCCCTCCGTCAACTCCTTATCAAAAATGAGGCTGTCTCCTCCGCAACATCTCCTCACCCTCCGCCTCTGCAGCCAGACAGGTTGTGACTCTCCAGATTCCCCTGTCAGAAACAGAGATGGACAGAAGGACGACGACTCCAAAGAGAAGCAGCATGTAAAGGAACGCAGGAATTTCTGTTGTGGGGGGAGGGGGGATGGCCAGCCTAAGGAGCGACGGAGGGGCCTTAATGACATCCTGATGACAGGCTGGATGGGAGAATGCGAGGCTCCTGCAGGAGCAGAGGAAGAGAAGGGTGTAAGCCGAGCCATATGGGCTTGTATAGCCGTGAATAGATGTGTGCTCTGTTAAGCACCGACCCAGCATGTCTCCATACCTGCGCTGATCATACATGATGAGAAACAGGAGCACTGAAGTCTCCAGCTGTGCATCAATGTGTAATTTCCGACTTGGTGAACTATGTTACGGGCCACTGGTTCCTCCAGGCTCCATTTGCAGGACATGGACACATGATCAGTCTGTGGTGTTTGAGGGCTCTTACTGATGTGGAGGAAAACCCTTGAAAATAGCATTTCTTACATGTATCTTGAATTTTAACTGGTTTCATGAGCTTTTGGATAATATTTTTAAGCCCTATAGATGGTTCAACATGCTGGAAATGAACCAGGATGTATCTCCAGACTGCATCATTCTGCCCGCCCGACCTGAGCTCCTCATAAATCTTGAACAAAGTAATTCCACTGATGGGTGTGAGAGCGCAGTCTTTCAGGCAGTCTCTCCTTTATGTTGATGCTGTTGAATATTTAGAAAATCTATCTGGCAGACAGGAGAGGGTTGTTTTTTTTTATCGATCTTCCCATAACTCTCTGCACGAAAACAAATAAGCATATTTCCCAAAATGTTCCTCTCTGCAATCCAATCTGATCTTTTACTTGTATAGCAGCTTTCGTGCTGCTTACTGGAGTCAGTCAGTTCTCACGGGGAGTCTTGTGTGTGTGTGTGTGTGTGTGTGGTTGTGTGTGTGTGTGTGTGTGTGTTTGTGTGTGTGTGTTTTGGCTTAGAGGTTGCAGCTACAGGTCGGGCGTGAAAGCAAAGAACAACAACCCTTAACAGCTGTAGCAACAGTAACTCGAGCCTGACAGGGAATCTATGGAAGGCTAAAGAATCGATTAGCATTCCAGCAACCACCATACCCAAATATGCAACCTAAAGATATCACACACACACACACACACACACATACACACACACACACGCACCAGCATTTTTATTGTCCACAAGAACCACACAGCAACCTTACAATCTAGCTCTGAGAAGCGGTGTGATTGATGACGGACTGCAGCCCTCTAGCATATCGCTCCCTTAAAAATAACTCCACAAACTATAATTCTGGAGTCAGAAACATCTCAGCTGCTCGGTCATATTTTCTGTCATGTATGGAAATACCGAGGCTCATGTTCTCCAGGGTCAGCGGTCCTCTCGGTAGGTGGCCCTGGTGTGTAGAAATGATCAATGCTACCAATAAAAATCACATACTGACTGAGCAATGATTGATATATGGTGATGGGGCCATACTTTAAAGCCCTGAGCTCTTGTTAGAGCGTCGATAGCTGCAGAAGAATCAATCTATTTACAGCAGACGGACCTACATTTGGAGGTGGGTGATCACATTTCAGCAGAGATGGATGGAGATGATGGGTGTTTGTGTGCGCCTCTGTGTTTGTGTGCCTGTGCCTGTGTGAATTTGTGTTTTTAGTGGGTTGTGATTTGGTGGTTTAGCTGGGAGATTACCCCTCTGCTGGGAAACAGGAGGTGGGTTTTCTGTTAGGGGGTCCCAAATCTGTTCCTAAAGAGCCACGGGATTACGACACTAAGATTTTAGCCTGTAGATCAGAAGGATCAAACGTGTGAGAACCTCTTTAACATGAGGTGAGGGACTGACTGCACAATGCACAATAATGCACAATAAAAACACAATAAAACCTGTCAGAGAGGCTCTACATCACCATGACAGGGATATAATTGCTGCTAAATGTTCTTTTAATTAAAAAAATAAAGAGTTTGGGGTTTCTTTTAGATATTGTGTGGAAAGTTCCCGAAGGTTTTATGTGAGTAAATCAAAATTATTTTCAAATCATAGGGAGAAATCCCCCATAAACCACCTCTGTGTTGTCTGTTTTTAAGGTCTGTTACTTCAAAATAGCATGTTCCTGAATATTAACCAACAAGAATCATGTTTTTTTTTAAATCAAACCAAACTGTCAGAGGAAGCTGCATATTATTACTTGAGGATTAAAAAGGCTACAGGTCGCATAACAGAGGTCATATTAACCCATTAGACTTTAAAAAAAAATCAAGTTACGTCCTTCTTATCTCTGCAAACACTGGAGATTAACGCTGCTTTGACTACATATTTGTTTGGGGTCTTTCCTGCTTTCAGCTGATAAAACTATCAGTTTTGTCTGGTGCAAAGTTACAGCTAATCTCTCGCAGCCTTCTTGCTGGAGAATGACCTCTGTGCAGTGATTCTGAAATGCCCTGTCTGCGTTTAATAAGACTGTATTACTTTGGTCACAGTAGTGTGATTACTGTAAAAAAGAAGAAAAAAAAAGAAGAACTAGAGGAGAGACCAGCAGCCTCTGGAGCTATTTCATATTAAATACCATTTTACAAGTATAGAAATAATGGTTGGGCATTGATTTTAAATGCTTCAGGTAATGCTTCTGCTAATGACGTTGCGTTTAATCTTTGAATGAAAATCTAATAAGAAATAAGACTATTGTAAGATTAGTTTCGCGGCCACGTTAAAGGAGCCCTGTGGACATTTTTTATTCTTTGTAATTAAGAAAAGTTATGCTAACATTCACTGTTACTCGCCAACAACAGGTGTGCATCCTTAAGGCCTTTCTTTTTTTTTGGGGAAGAATTGGAAATCTACATTACATACAGACGTATGCGCTCTACTGACTGTAGTTGTTTCTGAAGTAAGGTTTGCTGGTTTGCTGGTTTAATCCAGCTCATTTAGGGGCCGTTTACACGACGACCGTTTCACCAAACGGAAACCTTTTGTTGCGTTTTGGCCGTCCGTTTATACGAGAATGGCGGTTTCGGGGACTGAAACCGCAAACTTTTGAAAACAGACTGGACCATAAACAGGTGTTTATGTCCACATCAGATGAAAAGTGCAGAGATTGTAGCCAATTTTTCTCATGTTTGGTGGAACAAAGCATAAACTTGGTCATTTAAGAACAAAACTCCTTGTTGTATCTGTTAATGTACCATCATTATCCTGGTGCATCTTCTTCATAATGGAGGGTTATATATCAGGAGGTCTACAGTGTTCGCCTAGTATGGATGGACGCCCCTGAAAGTAATTTCTTCCTGACTTTATAGACAAATCAAATTTCCTAGAGGTGGACTAAACAATTACAGTGTGTCATCCTCTTCTAGTATTTTTAGACTGTGTTTTCATTTGCTCGTGTTTTCCTCAGACTTGTTGCCTCATTCTTGCTAAGCAGGCGTGGCGGTTTGAGGAAAGTATCTGAGAAACCCCAGACAGTGTGTTTTTGTGTACAGCTTTGCACCTCCTGGTTTGTCTCCAGATGGGACTGCTGCTGGAGAGTGTGAGTCACGTCGTGTGATGAGACGCTCGCCGCAGCATCGTCACACCTGAGCGCCCCCAGACATGTCTGTCTGGTTTGGTGCATGTGTATGAGGTCTAAAGACGGCAAATATCACCTTTCCTGTTTGCTTTTACTGGTGCTCCTCCATAATGTCACCTGTAAATCTTCTGCTCGACTTACTGCTGATGTCAGATGTTACAGACAAAACAAGCTGGCGTTCCAACGACGGGGAGACGACACCTCAGGGCCAGATTTTTGTTTCCCACTGACTGATGCCATTTCATAAGATGAACAACTCTGAGACCTTGAACTGCAATCCTGAAGACCTGGCACAGCCGGATCACTTTGGCAGCATAATTTATGTCTCGAGAGAGAGAGAGAGAGAGAGAGAGAGAGAGAGAGACGCAGGAGCCTACAACTTAATCATATGGTAGTTTGACCCATATGAGTAGTTTGTCTTTCGTCAGCATGCCATTCAATGAAGCAATGAGTTTTGTGGAGAACCACGTTTCCCTCAGTGGATTAAGAAAGACATCTTTGTATAATACAAATCTAATTTTACTTTTCTTGCGCATTTCTGTTGGTATAAACTTATATTAAGCTTCCTTTTGCGTGTGGAAAAGCTCCAATCAGGCCTGTGTAGAAGTAACCTGTTGCCATAATTACCACTTATTATTGGCAACCAACATCATAATTACAATCATAATCCCACCTCAGAGGACAATCAGGGGTATAAACAGATTTAACTAAACCTTTCCAACCATCTCGTGTTCAGATGAGCCAACAGAGAGATGGCAAAGCGTTTTTCACTCAGTGCAACAATTAAAGCATGCTCAAACAACTTTGTTTGAAGTAATTACAGCGTGAGGAGAGGAGCTGCAGGCGAGATGTGAAGCCGTTTAGTCATCGCCGTTCATCAGCAGAAAAAAGAAAGTACTGCGTCTGAGTGATGTTCTTCTCGTAGGACGGGGGGGGGGAATGTTTGCGATAGACTGAGAGCCAAAAGTGAGCCAAATGGCAAAGGTCACGGGATCAGAGAGGCGGGGTAAGGCGCACACCTGTTTGAAACGACTACAATGAGAAGAGTGTGAGGCAGTGTGTCTGAGCATAAGAGGATTTATTGAGGACTTTCATTCTGAGAGGGAAAAGAAGAGTTGGTGGTTTGATCCTTGATTCCTCCTGATGTTAAAAAATGTTAGTGACACAGACTCCTACAGGGAGAATGTAAGTCACATGGCCAGTTAATGTATCAGGAGAATGTTGAAAATGTTTATTGTTACAGCAGCAGAACATTTTTGAGTTTGGCGTTTTGGCTTCGACCTCATCACTCCCCACAGACATGTTGATATGGATATATTGGGGAGTGGTGGAGTGTCTCCTTGGAATATGGATTAGGGTTTCATTTAATTAAAAGGGACTGTTGGGCCTTGGTGGAGGTTTACGCTCTACAGAGTGTAGTTGTCGTCTCTGAGGTAAAATTTGCTGGTTTAGTCCTGCACATTAAATCTGCAGTCCTGGCTGTCAGCTTTTAATTTGAGGCTGTTTATAGACGAATCAAATGAAAAGTGTAGGAATTGTGGCCAATTTGTGTGGAACAAAGCATATATGTTTGAAACTACAATGCCCGTATTGTTTAAAATTTGGAATTAAATGTCAATGCCAGTGCCTTACTGGTGCTGTGCTGCTGCCATGTTCACATCCTGCTTGCTTTGAGGAATCTTCTCATCGATCACTCATCATAAGGGAGATGTCAGTCAAGTGCAGCTTCACACAGTCCTGAGATGAGGTCGAATCAGGTAATGATGTGTGATTGGTTTGAGAGATACCTGCCTTCCCTCAAATATATTAGAATTAGAGGGCATGGTTATTGTGCTCAAAGTGCCCTAAAATATATTTGAACAACTCCACTGCAATGTCTCTTTCCAGAAATCATGACTGTTCCTCAATATAATCCACAGACGTGTCTGTTTTATGGTCTGTGACACAGAAGCTGGGCGAGCAACACAAATATCTCCAAAAAGCTGAACATGTCACTAAGTTGTGAGGAGGGAAAGATCTGCTCTGACTCAAACCGAGACAAATGTGGACGTCTGGACAAAACTACTGAGACTCACTGACTTTAACAGGAGGATCCATAATGACAGACTGAAACGCACGGAAATAATGGAGGCTGGTCAGCTAAAAAAAAGTTTGAACTTGAGCTTTGGGTACATTTGCTGACGTAATGTTCTCATTTAATTTGGGCGTGTTGTCAAATTCAAATGGAAACGTCAACAAAGGCCTCTAAATTGAGAAGGAAACAGTATTGTATATGAGGAAACGCGGCTCAGTGAGAGAGGAAATGGGTGTAGATCAGGAAAAACAGGAAATAAAAGAGGTGAAGGAAAGGAGAGATCAGAATGTAAAATTATTTCTTATTGAGAATGAATATGACTCAAGTAGACGGTGGCTTTAGTGTGTATGTGATGACAGGAGGACTTAAAACAAGGCAAGAGTTGTGGAGGTCAAACCATTTAAAAAAAAGTAAAGGGAGCCCCCTGCTGGTTAGATGAGTCACTGATTAATATCAGTCCCTGTTATTTCTGCTGATTTTGTATTAAAAAGCCAAATTACAACTCAGACTTAAGTGAAATGGAGGCTCAGAGCAAAGCAATGGACATTTTAAACACATCCCAGACCACCGATGCAAAAAAAGTAGCATAAAAAAAAGCAGGAGGGAAGCAGGTTTTACTCTCCACCTGTCCTCCTTTATAGACGGGAGAGTTCATGTAGCATCAGGCAACGTGTGTGTGATTCATGAAAAGCAATTAAAGAAGAGCTACGCCCTCGAGGACCAAGTCTTTTTACTGTCCAGAGTGATTGAGACTGTTTGTGGCACTGAAACGTCCTCACATTAGCAGCCATAACAGACCTCACTGTTTAATCACGCTCACTAATGGACTGTTAGTTAGCACAGCAGAGAATTTTTGACTTGTCACAGCAGGAAAAACACAGGTGGGCTTAATAACAGTAATAATCGCTCACTTCCATTCAAGTGTCCCAGTAACGGGGGAAGTGAACACAACACAATCACAGGACCTCCTCCTCTGAGAGGAATGCAGCAATCATTAATTCACCTGTGAGTGTCCTGCTATGACATGTCGGATTGTCTGCTGTGCAGCAGATCATTAAGTGAACTTGGTTATGCTACACCACGGTGTTAGAGCCAATCTCTAGGGGTTTCCCACCTCTCTGGCTTTTTGTGCTGCTCCTCTGATGACCTTTACCTTAAAGGTGGGCGTGGTAGAGGAGCAGTTCTTGCAGGGTATAAGCTCTCTCTCTCACTGGGCAGCATCAACACCTCCTCCGCATGGCCTCCAAATCATTTCCATTCAGTCTTCTTATATGTATTTGACAACACCCACATATTTCACACCAGTCACTCCTTCCGTTACGTTCACACCCCTCACCCATCCATCCAGTTTCATGTACAGCTTATCCTTTGCAGGGCTGCAGGGGTCTGGAGCCTATCACAGCTGACGTTGGACAAGAGGCGGGGCACATGCTGGACAGGTTCAACACACATAGAGAGATGCTCACAGGTAACACCTGTTATTGCAATTCTGAGTCACCAATTCATCCATATTGCATGTTTTTTTTAACTGTGGGAGGACGCCGGAGGACCCAGAACCTTCTTGCTGTGATGCATCAGTGGTCCCCGTCCTTTTTGCCCTCACCTCAACCCTTTATAATTAATTAAATAAACTAATTTGGCTTTGGAACTTTTGTGTGTGTTTTTGTGACAAGCCAGAGCCAAGAGGAAAGGAAAGGAAACTCGTCCCTCACATTTATTAAATGGGGCTTGTTTACGGGTTTAATCAATCAAACTTTCATATTTTTATTTTTATTAATAATTTGATAAAACCCTCAATAGTTCATTTTAACCTTAATAAACCCTCTTTAGTGGTTGGAAGAACATATCACATGGGATAAAGCTTGTATAATTCAAAAGTGTTGTGTTCAGGTTCTGTCACTGACATTGTAAGCACCTATTTGTAATTCTTTCACATACAAATTATCTGATTGCAAAAAATTATTCTATAATCTCTTCCCATCTCACCTGTCCTGAAAACCCATGTGTAAAAATATACATAGGTGCATCAGACTCGTTTCTTCCTGTTTAGTTAAAGGATTGCTTATGTTTGATTTGCTGATTGATACATAAACTAAATTGATACATTTGCTCATTCATGCTCTCTGTTCGTTTTAGTGCAGCAGTCTTTATTATAGCATCACAGAAAACAAAACAACAGAATAAAACAAGACAAAAACCAAAACCTAAAATAAAATAACATTTAAATCTGATTTTCTTCCGTGTCTCAAAATCAGGAATGTTTAAAAACTCACACATTTCAGTCTCAGTCATAATCACCAAAATTCAAGTCAGTTGAGACATCATATCGTTGCACCTGACGTTATCTCACCACACACATTTATATTTTACACATTTCGTAGAACCCTTCATTCCACCTCCTGGTGTCTGAGGAGCGAAAAGTGGTTTATAAAATGTTACGCAGTAGTTATGCTGCAACAGAAATCCCCTGCCCTCTGAACAGGTTAAGTGGGATAATCTTCTACTAATCCAGCTATCACTACCTCCAATCCTTTAATCCAGGTTTTGCTCAACTGCAGATTAGATCAAGTTTGCTGACAGATTTGGATTTGCTGACCCTTTTTTTTTTTGGTTTGTATGGACTGCATTGTGTAGCGCATGGAGGCTCATCACTGGATGAATCAGTTTTACCTCTGACGGACTGATCACATGCATGATTACAATGTTGGCTACATGTGGCATCTAAAGCTGGTAAAGAGATTATTAGCTCTGTCGACAGCCGCCACATCTCCAAGGAATAATAGGAAGAATTTCATCAATCACACTGACTCTATTTCAGGAAGAGGAATTTTAGAAGTGAAATAAACTCTTAGCAGTAAGTATTTATGTTGGAAAATGGGAGTTTTCATTTTCTGTTTTTGAAAAATGCGATAAAGCATATTCTAATACTTTAAAAATATTTAAAGTCAATCTTCTATCTGTGTCCTGAGAATATTTAGATCTTAAATTGAGTATAAAGGTAAAAGAAATACTGATTTATTGTAACTTTTTTTCATAAATTGTGCTTTTAAAGAGACGTTTATGGGAGCAGTGCATAAGTTCAGTAGTTCTGTGTGATTAAAAGTGACTTCTACAATAGCTGAATAATTACAGGACATCCTGTGTAAATATTCCCCCTCCTAACCCTTCATCACATTTTTTGTATTCCCCACATTCCTTCATGAATAGCTAGTTTGTCTTGGTCTTCAGCTCTGCCAGTTTGCTGGTGACAAAGTTCCACTTGAAGGACACTTCCTCGCTCCCTCGTCCCAGTGAGACGTATTTGGAGAAGCTGTTGTTGCTGCTCCGTCCTCCTTCTCCTCCTTCACTCTCCTCTCTCGCAGTGACCCGCCCGTCCTGGCTCTCATCCACTCCGGCACCTGTAACCCCCTCCTCACCTTGACCTGCCGCCGCCTCATTGGCTGCAGCAGCAGTGGCTGCAGCTTCCGCTTGCTTCTTGGCAGCCCAGTTGGCTGCAAAGCTATCCCAGAATCCTGAGCGCCGAGCGGGTCGAGGAGGCTCCTCCGGCTTAACTGCAAGTGGACTGAGAAAGTAGTGGGGATCATTTTAGGAGCCAAATACAGGCAGGTGCTTTTGGTTTGGAAATGACCACGTCAAATGAAGCTCTAGCGTAAGTTCAGTCAGGAAGACTAAACCTAAACCTAAACTTGAACCACACCCTCCACCTCCCCATCACCGCCAAGTCTTCACAGATTCACCAGCTTCATGATTCATCAGCTTCACCAGCTCATCAGCCACCACCACCAGTATCTGGACTCCAAGGGGGGGATATATTGCAGATTTACCCCACATTTGACCCAAATCCAAACTTCAGTCTTGCAATTTATAGTTTGTTAAATTCATCTGCTGGAGTTTAACTTAATCTACTCAATTATGTGGGTTTCCTTGAAGTGTTGTCTCATTAAAACTCCAATCTAATCACCTCCAGAATTTCATAATCATGGCATGCATCACACAGAAACTATAAAAATACACGAGAGTTCCAAGACCCTATGTAACCTACACACAAACATCCAACCAGGAAGAGAAAGATGTCCACTCACTGGTCGGGGACTGGTGGGCTCTCAGTCTCTTCTAGAAGCTGGTGTTCATCGTCTTTATTGAACAGAGATGATAGTCTGTTCCAGCCTTTAGTCCCGGCCCCCTGCATCTGGACACCATCCACACACACAGGGTCAAAGGTCAAAGTAACAGAACCTTTGGGTTCTGTTTAATGATTTTACAACTTATCGTGATACTCTTCATCACTGACACATTGGGGTCCAGTTAATAGCAGTAAGACCACATTATGATCTGTATATTTCTATGTTTACGTACTTTCCTGGCCAGCTGGGATACAGTGTTGGGCGCCTCGTCCTCCTGCACTGGACTCATAACGTCATTCTCCACCTCTGTGACCTGCTACAGCAGAGAAAATAGACTTAATGAAAGCACCTTATCTGTCCACACAGCAACCTCAAGATGTCAATTTACAGCACATTGTCTGAGGTTACACATTGCAGGGTATTTGTGCACATTAGTCGCCATCTAATGCATATTGAGGATACTACAACATGTCAAAAATCCATATATGAAACACTGTATTAATATTTTTCATTTCTCTTGTTTTTTTAGATTTTGTTTCTGGTTTATACCATGACTTAATTATTATTTCCACATCAGTGACATGAGTTTGACATGAGTTTGACGTGAGTTTGACGTGAGTTAATAGCTGTCTCCTATTTCATGCATGTGAGAATCCACGCTGACCCAAATAGCAGCAAGGACGAGTCGGCGCATCCATCTCAATGGAAACTATCTTTCCGAACACGCACCATATTCCCTGTCGCCCCTCCTTTAGATACTATGGCATTACAAGAGTTTGATCTGTATCCACCCCGAGGCCTTGGCTTTCTGTCCCGTCCCCATGTCAGCCAGTGGAATGCCAACTAATCCGTTTGTTCAGCTCCAATGCAAGATCGGGTTTCTCAGCCCTACAGATATCTGGGTCAACACAGCACTGTATCTGTTTCATTGGTACCGAAGCTTGGATGGAGCACAGGTGTTGCAGCCATGAACACCAGAAATAGTCAGATAAAGTAGCAGAGCAGCATTTAGACTATATTGCTTTTCCTTGAAATACATCAACTTAAAATCTCCTGAAATATGTACAATTTTACAAATAAATTGACTTGAATGTATTGACTTTTAATCTATATTGAAGACCATTTATTTGTTGTATATATTCAATTTTTTTTAATTATTAATTTAAATTAGTTTTTGTTCAGTTACCTTTTATGTATTATTTTTTAATTTATATGCTTTGTTTTATTAGGTTAACTATATAGTTTTGTTTTATCTGTATTTTTTTTTCCGACTCAGCACATGCTCAAATGTTAATGCGTTTTGTAATATCACTGTTAAAGTGCCTTGTTGTTCTGTAAATTGTAGATTTATATAAAAACATACCAGTACAGAAAAGTAAAATAGTCAGTTACAAGTGTAACTTTAAGTGTTCAAATTCCTTCAGAGTAAAAATTACTAGCATTGATGCAACAATGTGTATGTAGCATTTTACTGCTGTAGCTGGTGTTAATGACTTTATTGGTAGTTTAATCCAGTGATCAGGCCCTTTCCAAAGGGTGGCAAGATGAATCTGAAAGGTCGTGAGATGATGAATGGTGCAGGAAAAATGAAAAATATACATATTTGTATCAGACTTTTCTATATTTTTATATTATTTGGTGAAGTGGTGGATAAAGTTTACCAATAAGCCAAAATGACAGGAACGGATGGGTAAAGAAGCATAAAATTTAAATACTCTAAATGTTCTAACATGGTACTTATTTTTCCCCACCACTGATTAAAAAAAGTGAACATTCTTATAAATGTGCTTTGATGTACACTTCGTTTAATATATCCATTGCTGAATTTCATCTTTGACACTGGAAACAGAATCATCCCAGTTTGAACAAAGACAGTTTTGTCCGTTCGCAGACTCAAACTGCCAAAACACACAAGAGGAAGTATTTTTTAGTTTAAGTTCTGCTTTAATGTTCCCTTTGCACAGAAAACAGCTTAGTGAGATCATCTGACATGAATAAAAAATGACCAGCAAACAAACCTTGGTGACTTTATGACTTCAGTGCCAACAACCCCTTCAACGTTCTGACACTACATGCTTAAGAATCAGCAAGAGGAATGAGGATGGAGAGAATAAATTCAGTACCTCTTCAGCAGTGTCCTCCTCATACTCAGGGTTAAGGGTCTGTAGCACTTTGCTCTTATATATCTTCCACAATGGATTCATGCTGGCACTCAACTGTCAGTGCAAGACCTGTGAAGACGTCTTTATTCCTCCGCGGTCCACCCTCTCCCAAGTCTCCACTTGCAGCTTCAGGCTGGTCTCAGTTGGTCCAACTCTGACCTGCTTCCATGCGTGAAGTTCTCAGTCGCTGAGTAGTTCAGGGACCCTTCAGCACAGAGGGCCACGCTGTTTCATAGCGTTTCTGCAGGTCAGATTGACGTCTGTCCCGTCAGGCCAGCAGGGTTGACAGCAGCTTTCGTCCCTGCAGAGTGTCTAAACAGGTAATGCTAGGAAGCTGTGCTGCTCGTGCACGCGCCCACGCAGGTGCACGTGCACACACACACATGCACACACACTAAATTCAGCGTCACGGTTCAGAATCCCTGCCTTGGTTACCTGGAAACAGGTGTAGATTTCCTCTTGCATATTTCAAAGGGTCTCTCTCCCAGAGCCAGAGGTCCATTGTCAGCCAGTGTTGGTAGACAGGCTTCAGTAAACCTGATGCACACACACACACACACACACACACACACACACACACACACACACACACACACACACACACACACAAATGGAAAACTTGGGTGATTTTTATGCCACAGCAGCTCAGTGCCTTCAAAATTAGCAGCTACCATCACATTTGGATCTTCTTCCTACTTAGATAATTAAAAAAACATGAAGGCTGTTTATAGAAACATGCATTACTTAGTTGTCATAATTCTCTTCAACTCCACACACACCTTCATGCCTGCAGTTTCTTTGTGGGGGCTTAAATCTATGACTGTATCTTCCACTGTTACTGAACCACTTCCTTGCATGTCTTCCTCCTCTGCTCCCATTGGCTGCTTCAACATATCAGTTCAAACACCAATCGGATTCAGGTGCACCACAGGGTTTTCGGAGACTTGTCGCTTGGCAACCTGATGGGCCCAGTGAGTGTTGTGTAGATTTGAAGAGATGTGTAAAGCTTTTATGACTGATTGTGTTTCACTAACCACAGCCAACTACAGAGAAACACACCGTTTTAAAACACGTTTGCTAATGTGTATGCTATGCTATGCTATGTGCTAATGTCTCAATCATCTCTTTCATAGCAGCAACGAGAATCTCCATATTGACTGCAAATGTCCACTCAGCTATCCAGTGTTGCCTTGATGATAGTCTTAATTATACACCAGAGAGATTTGAACTAACTGTCCTTTGGCTTTCCTGCTCCTGGATTTGATTACCATATAGAGCTGGACAGTAAGCTGTGAGGCTGGCCATGTTCATAAGATCAGCATGCATTATGAATGCATCACTATGGACAGTGCGTCTATGCACACAGACTGATGGATGTTGGTTATTTGAAGAGCAGCCAGTTTGGTTGCAGCAGCAGCGGCTCATGTTTCCGGCTGGAAAAGACACACCCATAATACTTCACAGCGCCACACCAAGTGGATTGCTGTGGAGGCAGCAGGGCTTCTTTTATGACCTACATACTTATGTCTGATTAGAAAAACAAAAAGGATTATATATATATTAAAACCTGAAGAGAAGATATATGTAAATTCAACATGCATACTGTGAATTTATAAGGAATTATGCCATTCAGGATTTTTGCATCAGAAAGATCTGAAAGAGTGAAAACACATTAGAGTTTGTTAGATTTAACTTTATTGTCATTATATGGAATATAATAATATATATATGCTGAGGTATCACAATTTTTAAACTTCAATACAATACTTTTTTTTTCTAAAGCTGTAAAAATTTCAACACTATCAAATGCAGGCATAGTAATGCATTTTAGCATCTAACCACAGGTGCAAGTATAACAGTAAGGTGAAGAATGAACAGGGTCAGAATGAAAAGGGTCAACATAAATATGCTTTAAATTACATATCTGAACATGTGGGGCAATTACATTATGTAAAATTCGTAGTGCAGATTGGTACAAGTAATTGAAATCGTATATACTATAATAGTATATATAAATCATATGCATTTACAGCGCATGGTAATGTTGCTAAGGGATGATTTTGATTGTTTATCACAAATTACATTACATCATTTGAGAACATTCATACTGTTTAGTGTATAAAATCTTATTTTAAGCCAATATTTTCACTTGAAATGTAGTGGAGTAGATGAATAAAGTTGAAGGGAATTAAAACAGTAAATTTGTACTTAAGGACAGTACTTCATTAAATATACTTTAGAGTGTATGAATGATCATGTCAATAAATCTCTCATATGCACTCTTCTGTCCTCCATCATTTTCCTCTTCCTTTCTCTTTCATTGGTATTTACTTATTAATTAATAAGTAAATGTTAAAGACAAACATAGCATACAGTTACAGGTTGTAGCCTTAGATCACCACAAGGTGGCTCAAGAGTTCTTTTATAGTGTGGAACATCTGGTTTTTGGACACTATAAGGAAGCAGTTACGTCTAATATTGCAAAATACAGTCATTTTCAGTATGATTGTATCATCATGTAACAATCTGCCAAAGCTGATATGAAGAAGTGATAATTAACATCATACACCGATGGTAGAAGTGCCTTTGAAACAGACTTTAGGTCCTTCATCAATCACTTCAGCTTTATTGAAATACAGCTTTAAAATAGACCAACAGTTATCTACGGTGAAATTATTTTATTTTATTTGTGTGAAGGATTCGAGGTAGAAATGGTAATATAATAGTCATAATTGTGTTTTAATTTATATATAATAAATTAAATAATCTCTGTGTTTTCATTCTTACAATGAGCCTTTTATATCTACAAAGGGAATGGGTCCTCTTCCACATGCTACACTGCCATGTTTCTACAGTAGCCCTGAATGGACAAAGCAAACACTGGCTGTAAAGGGTGAGATGAGGGGTGTTCAGTTGGTTGTAATCTGCAATCCCACCGGAAGATGCCATTAATTGTTGTTTCTTAATTAACAATGTTCATTAAAACTAATTATCATTTTATTAAGATAACTGCATGGTCTACAGTCAAACGGTGTTGAAGAAAATCATTCAAGTCCAATTCAGAGATTTGCGGTAGTGGTGTGAGTTTATTGAAGTATGTCATCGAACTGCTGAATTTACAGACGGAGCAGGTCTGGGTCAGAAATGTTAGGAGGGACATTATATACTGTAATACAGCAGGTAAAGGAATATATCATAGGATAGGTATTACAGTATATTATGATCAGACGTGATGAAATCACAAAGGATGATTGCAGTCAGACCTCAGGGAGGCAGCAAAAACACATTGTCTGTGTATGACAGGATCACCAAACCAGTCAGGTCCAGATGTCACTCAGTCAGTAAATCTGCTTTGTCCAAATGAGTCTTTATTCATCAGCTGTCAAACCCTTTTAGTTTTGTCTTAGAGTATCCATCATGAATGTGTCATTGACTGAATCCTTCCCATCCGAAGGTCTCGGTGGCTGTGGTTAAATGTCTCTGTCTCACAGCCGTCTCTCCCTGCATGAGCAATCTGTTTGTGTTTGAATGTTTCCTTGTCTACTTGCATCTTTACCTTTTTGCTCCAGAAACTGAGGGACGGTTTTGATTGTAAATGGTTGAGCTGCAGGCGATGGTTCCTCTACATGAATGTGATTTTTTTTTTTTAAAGTCTGTTGGTTTCCTGGAAACCAAGAATGCTTCTTCTTTGGTCCTTATTTATGTAGAGCTGAACAAATACTTCTTTCCTTTCCACCATGAATGAGCTATAAACCAAGGGAGAAAGTCCCTATACTTACATTGTCTGTTGGTGCCTCACTCTCTACTGTACTCTCTACTGTATGTGTGTGAGCATCCTTTTTTGGTGTCACCCCACTAGGGGGTGACAGTGAAGCTTGCTCTGGTGTCATGCGTGAGAGAGATGGAACAGGCAGTACGGAACATTGTGTACAAATGCATTGCTCCATCATAAACATGCACACGTGCTGCAGTGCCAGATACATACATACCTTATCTGTTAGGTTAAGCAACCTCTAAACCCTCTCTGAGGCCAGTCCATATTAGGTCATTTGAATAAAAAGGCGCATAATATGTGTGTTTTTAAGCAGATTCTGTTGCATTTGTGTTGTAAGATCACTCCAAAGGGTGATAATCAAGATTTCGGTATAGTTAAAGCTAATCTTGAGTAGAAAAACAGAAGTGCCCACATATGACCTCACAGATATAAGACAGATTAAAGGAGTTCGTGCCAGGTCATCAAATACCGCTGTTTTGGCACGTCCATATGCGTCTCAGCCATACGCACGTTTGGAGTCAGGATGAGACGCACTGGGCTTTAATGAACCTCCAGTGTAAACACATCCGTCTCAGTGTCAGACGATCGGACCAACAGCCTAATAAGACCCAAGCGGGATGATGGAGAACAGCGTTGTCTTGTGGGCCACGGGCACGAGTTTAACCTCGCGTCCCGTGTGAAACCAAACGTCACCAATCACTTCCTAACTATAACCACGTGTAGTTTTTCTTCCTAAACTTAACCACAGTGCCGTTTGATGTCAACCACGGAGACCTTGCGCCAGAAAGACACCCAGGGTTGTCTGTGCGTCTGGAGGCGAGGGGCGCATGACAAGGCGGAGGAATCTGACTATCTGGGACGAGAATGGGTCGGATATAAGCGGAGGAATGTGGTTCGATAAACTAGGACATTAAAGTGAGTGTTTACACAGACTGTAAGCTTTGCACTGGAGCCCATGAACGGGCTGACATCAGCAAATAATCCACACGGAATGCTGAATCATTCAGACAACATGTTATAACGGATATTCTCAAAGGAACCTGCATTTCAAGAAAACTGCCCAGGGTTGCTTTGCTCTAATTCAGCTTCCTCTTGTGTAAAGTAAACAGTAGCCTGCAAAGCTGTGTTTTTCAAAGAAGCTTCCCCAACCCTCTAAATGTATTAATGTTACTGTGTGTGGTGTACGGTACAGGTGAACCAGGAGATCCTCCTCCATGCAAATGCTAATTTGGAGCTGAGGACGTTTGCAGCAGACAACAACTCACATCTGTGCTTGTCCTTCTCCTCAGCTCCCCATCAACAATATCTTGTCACCACCCCTATCCCACCTGCTCCTGTCCGTGTCCTGCTCATCCCTTTTCAAGCCCTGGAGGTGGCAGGACTTTATAAAGCTGATACATGTGTAAACCGTCACCGGAGAGAATGTTTCCTCCCCAAAATAGACCTGATTGTATAGACAGAGTATATGAGCCATGTGTTGAATGAGTATCTGGGTTTGACATGGAGCTGCTGAACTTTCCTCTATATTTACTCGGCTGTTTGTTGTTGTATTCCAGGTTATAAACATCTGACATCCACTCTCACCTAAATATTACAGTATGATGCAGTGATATATTCACATTCAAGTCATTAGCCTGCTGTTTGGCTTTCCTGTGTGTGTTCTGCTTGACATTTGTTTATGGTAACATAGCAGATTGAATGAGTAGTTTGACATTTTAACAAATGTCTCTATGGTAAATATGAAGCGAGGGCCGGTTCACTTTTCTTAGCATAAAGACTTGAAACAGGGGAAATGGGGGTTAAAGCTAACCTGTCCAAGTAAACAGCAAGTAGTATTAAGCTGAGCAGAGTGCAATAAGTGGACAGGGTTATATCACATATGTTTAAGATTATTAAATGTACAAATAACAAAAGTGGTTATTTTCCATTTTATTTCTTGACTAGGCTCATTTTGTTTTTGTTACAGATCCAAGCTTTTATCTATTTCTACTTGTTTATTAGCTTAGCACCTGTTTTCAGGCCCAGTTGCTTTTTCCAATTGTTAGCTAAGCTAAATGGATGCTAACTGTAGCCCCAAGTTTAACGGACAGTATTATAACAATGTTTTCCTTCTTTTGTGTTCTACTGATGATGTTCTGATCCCTCGGATTTGTTTCCCTTCCTCAGGTTAGGAACTACTGGCATATTGTTTGGTCTAACCAATTATTTATTTGATCCAGTGGGTGTTCCTAATAAGTGATATATTGGGGCAGTTCCACAGAGAAATATTCCCGTCTGTGAGATTAAATGTATCCCCTCAAAATCTCAGTCTAACACCATGAACACCTTGAATTTTTGCTAGTTAAAATTGTGCCATGTCTTAAAATGGATCTTGTCAAATTTGGATTATGTTCAGTTCATTTATGCAAATAAAGCCAAGGCTTAAATGTAAATGTAATTTGTCACAAGGTTTGTTGGTTGAGTTTGGTGATTGGAATCATTTCAAAGAACAAAGAATAGTCCTAAACAATAAGTATTAGTTAACTACAAACTGGCTAAAGCATTTATGATCTTGAGTCACATCAACTTCTTAAACTAAAATACATCAGATGTGTGGATTTCTTTGAACCAATATTTGACCCATTGTGGGTACTTAAACTTGATTGTGATGGAAATTGGAATAACACATAACACATGACATCTGGAAAATATCAAATTAGTAGGACCTCATGCCATCAGGTCCATCTGTGCTTGCAGGTGCTTATTTGTCTGTATATGTTTAAAAGTAAGCTATTACCCAATTTAATGTCATGCACATTGCATAACCACCTTTATTTACACACATTAAACACCTTTGTTTTTAGGAGGCCTCTGCAGGCATGTACATTTTGGTCCCAGTTCATCCTGACATGCTAACTGTTGTATAATAAAAATGTCCATTCTCAGCTCCAATTACCCCCTAAACATGGGTTTTATTATTATTATGTTTTCATCAGCATCTTGGCTTCAGACTCTCACTTTATGTAGGTTATTAGTTATTCAGGTTATTAGTCCTGTCCTAGTTTGCTGTGGTCATGCATTTTCGTATGCATGCAGCTTGTGAAAAAAAGGACATCTCTCAAGACAATACATATTTTAATTAAACATTAATATTCTCATTCCTGGAGCTCGTGACAGTTTTACTGCTTATTGTGTGATTTTGAGTGAAATTACTCTTTAAAAAAGTTTGTGCAGGTGGAAAAATGTCAGCAAGCTGCAGAGTTAAGGAAGGATTGTCTGTTTACTAGTTGTGACTTTGACAATGCATCATCAGTCACTTAAACATCAGTCACATTCCCTCATAATAACAGTAATGGACGTGTGCAAACACAATATCACGAATAACTATGTAGGGCTCTGAAATGTATTGTCCCAGTGCATACTGGGAGTCTTCCTTATATGCCTGCCCCCCAGGGCACTGCTATATATACTCTTAGTCCATGTATGCATGTGCTCAAGGTCTCATTGTCTGAGGAACACGTTTTTGTATGATTTCTCCAAGACTACTATGAAAAGTTAATCATTTTAGTTGTAGAAATGCTGCTCATTTAAAAAATCTATTTGCTTTTATTATCTAAGATGATGCAAAATAAACACCAAGCTGTCATTTCATGTTTTGTTACATGCATACATTCCTCCAGGTACTGTGAAGCATACTAAATCAACACAGCCCATCCAGCCTCACTCATGTCTATGCAATGAGCCTCAGGTTCACAGAGTTCTTTAAGCCCTGACCTCTGAGTTGTCAAACACACACACACACACACACACACACACACACACATGCACACACAAACTTCTCCTCACGCACATTATCCTCCCAAAACAGGTCGTGACGAAAAAGGTTAATCTGTCAGTAAATAGTGAAGCATTCCAGAGACTGACCAGAGACACTTATATCTAAGAAAGCAGACAAAGGAGAAAGTCTGCTGCTCAGTTCAAGCAAACCTGTTGTGTTTAAATACTGGAATATATACAATATTCTTGCTTTTCATGAAAGCATTGTAATCAATGGTGACAGTAAGACAAGAAGCTGCTCTGACATTTTACCTAATCAGCTAATAAAGATAAAGTTTTGATGACTAAGTAAAAAAAAAAATCTAAATTGATCGATGGGCTGCTTTTACTGAATCCAAGCCAAGAATTGAAAGATCATAAATCTCATCTACTGGTTTTTTCTTGAGGCTGAACATTCAACCTTAAATAAATTGACTTTTTCACAATAAGTAATGGTTTCCTGTGTAAACACCTTGAGTGCAATGCAGAAACCAGAGTCAAATTCCTTGAAGGTGTACACATACACGGCCAAAAAAGCTGTTTCTGATTCTGATCTGAATATATACAGACCTGTTGTCATGATGTGTTGAACTCACTGACATGACATAATGTAAGAGAGATGATTAAAAAACTATTAATCATTTCACATTACTTTGGCATATTTTAGTCCACGAATTCTAAATCATAGAAACATTCATAAACATCTCATAACGGCCGGTACAGCCTGCAGACTCGGATAAGAGGGGCAGTGACCTGGCCACCGCTGCCGGCCTGCCAACCACAGAGCGTTGAGGATAAAGGCCGAAACACTCGGTGAAGGTTGGGCACCTCCTGAAGACCTCGTCCCGGACCAACGAATTCAGAGGATACAACCAGCTCCAACTAGGCCCTAGCTTTCGTGCAAGCTAAGAGTGTACGTGGTAAACTTTAAAGCTGCTGATCATAAGCACGTTAGAATTATCACTGTGAGAAAGGCCTCACCAAACAGCTATCATAAACTCCAATTATTTTATTTTCTTTCTGATCAAAAGCTCTTAGTCATGACTAAGAACAGGAATGTTGTTTTCCAGGACTATTGAAGCTATATCAGAGAGCAGAAAGCAGTTGGGTGACATGCCAAGATAGTTTTGGTAGTACTTGAATCGGGGTGGTAACATTTAGCAACATGCAACGTGACACGTAAATATTTGGAAGGCGAATGGGAGATCACGTGAGTTGACAGGTAAGCCGAGACCGTTTGAAAGCTGCTTGTTAGAGCATATTTGAGACCACATTTGCATTGGCATGCTATGTTTGCGTGTTACATGTGCACAAGTTAGCATATAGTTACTCACATATACTTGTGAGTGCCTTTTCAAATCTCAACCTCTTGCTCAAAATATATGTGGGTTTTTTTTTCCCCAGGACATAGCCGGTTCAAACCGGCTGCGAGGCGGTTACAGGCAGGTTTTTATGGCATGGCTGCAGGCGTTTCCCCAGCAGTAGGCCTGCAGTGTCAGTCAGCAGGAATTAAAATTCACAAACAAACATTCAAGCGCTCCATGTACACTAAAGAATGCAAAAGAATCAAGTGGTGCACAAACATTGACTGTGGACTCATATATCCAAAGTAACCAAGGTGTGGTTTTGTTTTTACTCAAAGCAGGACCAGGTGCTACTGATCTACAGCTGTAGAGGATACATGTATGAACTCATAGAAAGAACTTATCTTCGTTGGTAAAAAATAACACAGACCTTGTGATGTTGACTTTCGTAACACCTCTCAGCGAATGTACAACAATTAAACTACACTGAGCATGCTCAGTAAGACCACACAAAGACTAAGAGCATCAGAAAAACACAAGTAGCAAACAGTCAACATGCATGCGTGTGTTAATACAGGCATGAGCCTGAGCACTCCTGTCATGTAATACATAAATGTGTTGGTATTTGTGTGCAGGAGCATCTGAGCTGTGCATGTCAGAGCCGTGAATCATGTTATGTAACCGAGCCACAGCGACATCCAATCCCCCCTCCCCATCCTGCTTTGTAGCATGAGCTGCTGCTGCCATGATGAAGCATGTACCAGTGTGCCCTCTCATCCTAACCAATCCTCAAGCTTTCATGTCAGTTTATCAGCGAACGGACCAACCAGGAGCCATGTTGGTCCAGAGCAAAGGCTACAAGCATGAAGCATGGCTGTAAATTTTCTGTCGCTGAGAGTCCTGGTGGCTCCAAGTGGATGCCGTTAAATATTTACGATCTGAATCCACATGGAGCACCTCGTGTCTCAGCAGCCACCTTCTTGCAAAAGTGAGTCTCTTAGATATCCATCCACACAAGGAGAGGGTCTGTTGCCAGGAGCTCTGGATTCAGCATCTGGTGTAAGTGGAACTTTATCAGGCGCTGGATGAGTTACAGATACAACAGTGACAGACGAGGAAATGGGATAAGGGGGTGTAGATAGAGATGCTAGTAACCTGTGAGTGAGTGTTTGGGGCACAATGAGTATGTCCAGCAGCAAACAAGACATTGATTTAATCTACGACGAGTTACAACTTGTTTTTGAATGTGCTGTGTTCATACTCTCTCACGCAAGGCCGCCGTGAAACTCCACAGAGATGCAGGGAAAAGCAGTCAACATGATGATGCAGGTTTTTGACTGCTTGCAAAATATAACGCAGTGCTGTGCTTCACTTTATCAGCGATTGAGAGGAGGACTTGGAGCCTTAGCCACAGAGCTATTCCCGGGAGAGAAGCTAGTTTCGTTAGGCCACATGTGCGAGTGATAAAAATTAAAGAGAGTTTAGTTAGTTCTCATTTAGAAACAGTTGGGCAGGTCTGTTTGATAGACTGAAGGAAAAAAATGATCTTTCAAACGAGACAGCACTCAGAGAACCTCCGCCAAGACAGCTCAGTTCCCCAATTATGTCATTACACCTGAAAGCAACAGTCCCATGAAAGTTTGAGCATCATAATATGAATCCTTGACAATGAAAACCTTCCCCTAGAATCCAGAATCGCATAGGGATCATTATTAGTTATTTAAGAAAAACATTATTTAACTAATGATGCTTTTCTTCAGGCTCTTGCTCAAGAGACAGACAAACAGACGAACAAACGGGGTGGAGGTGATTAAACAAGACCCTTGTTCCATTTCATAAAGACTGATACTGAGGACTGCGTCATTTGAAGCCAACAGGTACACAATGAAAAACACTATATACACAGTACTGTATATGTATAGGTGAGTAAAAGTGAGTACTCTGTCGTGTCACAAATCATATAAGACCTTTTTACTGCTGAAAAGTAGGCCACATGGCCCAAAGGTATATCCTCATGGGGATTGTGTCAAGGCTCCACGGTGGCATTTAGCTGGGAAAGGTGATCTACTCCTGACGAGGCTTTGCTCTCATATTGGCACATTTTGAGTCAGATATCTTCAAACAGAACACATTCAGAGTAAATACATATATGTTAACATATGTTATGTGTGTTATATGTTAACATATGTTAATGTGAAGAGAAGAGAGACAAACCTGAAAAAAAATGAAGAGTAAAGAAGAGACTTCCACAATACCTCCTACACCCACTTTTCTCCATATGAATACGTCACATGCCAACACCTGAAGCTCTCAAACAGACCAAACGGGGCTTTACAATGATATTCAGTTAATGATAAGTGAGGGTCTGATGTTTCCCAGCTCTGGCTCCAGCCGCTGGCGTTCAAACAAACATTCCACACCAATATTGACAGGAAATCAGCAGCTTACTGTCCTGCTTCTCTCATGCAGTGGCTCAGCAAAAATGTGCCCATCAAAGCCATGTGGGCTGTAGAAACAACATTCTCAGGCTGTGGAGTTTGATGAACAAAAAGACCTGAACTCTGAGTTTTTACTAAGGTACTTTAAAATATTGTGACAGTCTTTGTTAAACAAAGTAAACTCATAAACTAAACTCACTTTTAAGTGTCCTCTGGAAACACTTCCACGGCGTTGTGGCTTTTGCAGTGCATTTTCCTTTTCTTAATGTGTTGCGGTATTTGCAGCGCGTTCTCCAAATTGCTGCACGTGTGTTGTCAAATTGATGAAGATGTTTTCTTAATTTGCTTGTGTTGTGTCTATTTGCGTGGGCTTTCTTAAATTGCAGTGCGTTTGCCCCTGTCGGCCACCGTAGCATTCTTCATATAATCTGGATTAAATTAGAAACTACTTAAACTGTGTTCCCCAAAAAGCAAGTTTGTGGAATTAAGACAAAATAACTTGTTAAGACTTATGAGCACGAAATAGTTTTCAGTATTATTAGGAAAGCTCTAAACCCATTTGGATGAAATTTTTTGGTGAGCTCAAAATTAGCTGCTGTGAGATAAATAAATAAATAAATAATGCTACAGACTTGCACCTGAGATCAAATTGTACCTGAAATGTACTGATTCAGTCAGGTGTCATATTTGACATACCTTCAAAAGTTACTGAGCAAGTTCCTGAAGAAAACCACCATTAGTGAAAGACCGTTTTTCTTGCATAACTATAAAACTAATAGTGATATTAATGTGATTCTGGATTATAGGGGTAGGTTTTCTTGGTAAAGGAGTCATATTATGAGGGTCAAACTATAATGGGGCTTTTTCGATCCCTTACCAGCAAGACTGAGGGACGACATCCAGCAGTCAAAATACCCAAATCAACATCTGCCCTTATATGAAATGCGATATGGACATACATAGATTTTTGTATTAAATTCTTTCATGACAGTGCAGTCAGTGGTTTGCATGACAGTACAAAATAGTTGCAGTTTAAAAAGTCATTGCTTCCTCTGTCAGTGATTGTCTTTTAAATTTTGCAACAGGCTCTGCAGATGAGTCCTTCCATGTGTTTCCTCGAGGCGTGAAGAATGATAGAAGGTCATTTTAGGTTGTGTGACAGAGCGGGGATGGTTGTTAAAAGGAAACATCCTGTTAATATTGATTAATAAAGTTAGACGGCACGCTAACGTCTCTGTGAAGTGCTTGTTATGTTTATTTTGTTCACAATATTAGCTTAGTGTTTTTCTCTCATTTGCTTATTAGCACTATACGTAATGTAGTTATTATTTAGTTATTAGTGATAACCAACATCCTGCTAGAATGAAAAACACTAGAGCTAGTAGCAAAAAGGTTGTTTTTTTAAATTATGTTGGCTTAAAGTATTTAAATTATTTTACTACTTCAACATATTCATGGAAACATACTCGAATATAAAATTGTTGATATCTGTCACTACATTGTTCTCACATTAAATAGTTAAAAATCTAGCTATAAACAGGTAGTCAATGTTAAAAATCCTCCTCAAAGATTGTTTGACAGCTTGGTCTGATATATGTGACGAAAACATTTTCCCTTTCTGTTTGTCCAGGATGGATGGCATCAACTAACAGCAGTTATAAAGCAACATAATCACAAACCCTAAGGGAAAAAAGCCATAAATAGTCCAGACATAAGCTGCTTTTCAGTAAATCCTAATGAAAAGGGAGTCAAGGGGAAATAGAAAAAAAAAACTGAGGGAGATTAAGAGACATAACATGGAATCCTACGTCACTGACCTGTCAGGTTAGAGGACTGCTATATAGAGGTAGCTGTAGCAAATCTAAAAACTACAACTTTAAAAAGTCAGATTGACTTACTTACTTACTCATTTTTTTCTTAATTTTCTCTTGGGCATGTCAGTTTTCCTGTGGCCCATAAAAGTGAAAGGGCTTTTTATTAGTCTATTTTTTACTGGAATTATTTTGTTTTTGGCGCAGCAGATGAAATCAGATGCTGCTGATTGCGTTCCAGGGTGTGGGTGTCTGGGATCTAAGAGCCATTGTGTTTTCTGCAGACTGCACGATGTGCTCAGTCACAACAGTGGCTCCCCGGGCAGAGGCCACCCCGGAGCGAACCTCCATCCAGCACATGCTCCAGCCAGGCACGTGCACCCTGGCGTCTCCCCAGCCTGACTCTGCCAGGGATGCTGAGAACTGACCTGATGTGATCTTTGTGCATAAATAGGACTGTGAACTGCTTGTCTTTGTACATTTTGTTCATTTGTATCCCGGAAAAAAATAGCCTACTGTTCTTAAATGTCCACTTTCATTAGAAGTTATGTGAGTCATGTTGCAACTCAGTTTCTGGTTAACTTTGTTAACACATGGCATCTGAACACACAAAATAAATTTTGAGAATTTTTATTACATTTTGGGTGTTTTATTGAACTTGTGTACACCCTTGGTGTTCTCGGTCAAAAATGACTGGGCATTAGAAACATCCCTTTTTGGCTTCCATGGCAACCCCCACAGGACCCTATGCCCAATAAAATTTTTACCCCATGGGAACCACACCTATTGGCAAATGTGAAAAACTACAGCAATATTGTTTCAATGATATCTACAACTTTCTCACAGCTCTGGTATATAAAGCTTTTTGAAGGTCTTGCAAACAAACACAACTGGAGCGTTAAGAAAAATGGTGATAAAACATGTTAGACCGATTTGTTTTTAACCTTTAATTAGCACTCACGTAAACCTGAATAGTTTGTTTCAAACTGACCAGACAGTGGGCATCAAATGCTCATAGCATAGGGCCACAAGACTTCTTAACCCAGCCATGGATACATATGGTGAGGGTGACTATGAACTAGCCTAATACAAATGACTTTTCAGCTGTACACTCATGACAAGACACAACTCAGATTATGGTATATTTTCACGCTTTTATTGAACTTTGAATAGTAACAAAACATACATTCATGTGGGAGGGAATGCCTCAGGAGGCTCAAACATTTCTTCCTTATGAGAAGTGGAACATACAGTACTTTTTGAACAGAAAATAAAGTCCATGAAATGTGCAAATATGCTTCATTTATTAGTTGCTTCAGTTTAAATATCTAAAACCTTCCTCTTTTCTTTCTAATACAGACAACCAAGACCAAAGTCCTCTTTAACGTCCAAGATGATAAACACAGGAGTGATAAACTCTCCCACTGCCATACAGTACAAAGATTTATTATGCACACGTAGGCTGAGAAACTGAAATTTTGAACTCGGTCATCTCAGAATGAGCACAGTCTTCTTTGTGCCTCTCCTTCTCACCTGCAGCTCCAAATTCCACCAATGCCTGAATAATTGTTTTATACAAAAACAGTCCTTCAGGCATTTTCAAAGCAGCTCACCCAAAGAAATTCACTTGATTTCCCCTGTTAAGGCCACCTCACACTGCAAGGACTGGTTTGATGTTAAAACAAAGGGAATGGAGCCACAGCTCACCACAAATAATGATCCTCCTCACCTACATTCCCCACCAATGACCTTATCCCCACTCTTTTGTCTCAGTGGCTGAGAACCAGGCCATTTCTAGTGACGCATCATCGGTTAACCAATGGGCGCCCTTTGTTGAGGGTCATGTCTTGGGCCTAGCATCACTGAAATGGCAATGTGAGATCTTTGCCCAGTGATGTGCGAGGGGGAGAGAACGGGGAGGAGCTTGTGGCGTGGGCAGATGGGCACGTGGCGCCCAACGAGGTCTCAGCTTGTCACAGGGCATCACATCAAATTGTGAGCAGGCATGCGCAATTCCTAAACTCCACGCCCTGCAAGACAAAATGAGGACGTGCAGAACAGCAGCCGTCAATCTGCATCAAACCGGTTTGTGAAGCGGGGAAATATGGAATAAAGTGCAGAAACTTCACAATATCCAAGGTCTCTCACACTTACTGGTGTACCCAATGATACTGAGGAAATATAACCCTCTAAAAAGATGAGGGCTCCGTGAATATTCTGTGAGGTGACGAAAATGGCTGCGGAGACATCAGATTAAGGCATATTTCCAAAATGTGCAACTTGCAGCGATTCCAGATTCCTGTTCCTTTGAACACATCTTTCATTTTTAGATTTACTCAAAGCACAGAGTTTGTAATCCAAGCTCCAGGATAGAAGACGGCATGATTACAGAAAGTGGAAATTTTGCATCTAACTGAAACTAAAATACTTGCCGAGGTCTTACACCTTAATGTTAACATACCTATTGCCATCAGAAAAGGCATTCAATTGCTTTAATTGCATGGGGTATCTACCTGGGCCTTCAAGCAAAACTATCCCTACACTACCAATTGTTTTTTTTGTTTTTTGCTAATTCACAGTTAAGTTGGGCTTGTGCGTGCAGAGGACACACTAGCAGGTGGAGACAGAATGCCTGCAGCCTGTTGCATGCAGAGGACACCACAGATTCTGCTACAGGAAATACTCTGCAGCTGCCAGTGCCAACCAAGGAATTGCTCAAACTCAACTCAAGATTGTTTTAATTTATGGAGAGAGTTCTGGACTTTCAAACATCTATTTCAAAATATTCACAGCTTTATTAATTCATTACAAGAAATACATTCATTCATCAATAAAAACAAGGCGGACTCATTAACAGTCTGCACACCCATGCAATGTTCAATAAAGTTAAATGGATTAAGATGTAGTAAATAATGCATGAAAGGTTCTTAACCAGGGTGCTTTTAAAGGTAGACACACGTCTCATTAATAGGACTTCATAAATCTGTTGAAACAAACAGATGAAATAAACAAAACAAAAAAAGTAGCGAGTAGTTTAAAGTCCCTTTGGAGATCAGTTGTATCATTTTAAAACATGTCTGCACTTGTGTAAATATTCACTGAATCTCACGCCTGACAGATAAGCATATATATTTACAGTTTGTGAATACAGCCCCCAATGTGTTCACAAAGCCCAGCAAGGTTCTCTTGTGAAGGAAAGAAAATACACATAAAAACAGGTTGAGCTAAGCTTCCATCCCATTTTAACCACGTTCTGGGCCTGCCATCACTTCGTTACAAGGGACATCTCAATTGCATTCAGCCTTCCCTTTTAAGGCATTACTGTTCATAGTGTTTGATCCTACTTGGACGAGCCTTGAGCACTGGCAAAATTCACAGTTATTCAAGAGGTTTCCCCCTCCCCCTTTCTAACAGTTTAGAACAGTATTGGCAGCATCTTGCAAGCATGTACCTTTGTAACGACTAATGGTCAAACACAGTTGGCAGTCAGCTGGTTATTGCCCACCCAAACCAGTCCATAAAACCAGTCCTATCCATGACCCCAAGTGAGCCTTGCCCACAAATCCCTCACGGTCCAAGAGCAGTTGGTATAGAAAACACTTAACAGCAACCCTGAAATTTCTGCCCATGGTGAGAGAAGGCTCTCACAAACTGAGTAATGGAGTGTGATTATGACTGAGGTAAGAAAAGCGTAGTCCTGGGAGACACCATGGCATCTCCATCTCCTTCACTTATCATTGGCTTATCCACGATCGGAGTAGGCAAGTTTCTTCAGGGTGCAGGCTGAACCTGGACCTTCTCTGTCATCTGTTTGGCACTGTAGTAGGACAAACTCAGGCCCATGATGGCCAGCATCATGGCTATCTGGTTGACGGCACGGTCTTGTGGCTGCGTCTGCACCTCGCCGGCAACTTGCCTCTGCAGAGGCAAAAACAAATGGGACAAAAGGTCAGAGGTCAGCTGTCAATGGAAACAATGAGCCGTTCAAAACATGTTTGTTGTCAACAAAGATGCTAAAGCCCAGACTTAAAACACCCAACATCTTTAACTTAATTTCAAAGCCTTCTGCAACGCGACTAAACCTTTGACAACTGCACTTATTAAACATTTAGAAGGGGGAGAGACCTTAGATAAAAAGGGGAACACAATGTTGTGTGCATAAGGAGTTTAAAAGGTGCAACCAGAGTGAGACATCTTGGATCATGCCTGCAGTATGTGGTGTCAAAATGTACATTTCCATGATGCTCTGTCAGCATTTTTTAAGGCGCATCCCCTGACATGTGAGACAGGAACCCCCACTGCAAAATAACCCGCTCATTTAAAGAAAGTGTGGGCGTACATACACACCGAGATGAGTCATGACTTGATGTTGGTAGAAAGAGCTATGCTTGTTAGCAAAATGCTAAAGGAACCCATGATTAGAGTTAATTTTTTTCCAGAGTAATTGGTAGGTTTGTGGATCATTGAAGGTACACTTAAGCAATGTGTAATTATTTTATAGATATTGCTGTTAAAAAACAAAAAACAAAACCTTTATAAATCTTTAACACACCAACATTCTCCCTCTTTTTTGCACAAATTTAGCAAACATGCATCTCCTTTCAATGTCATAAAAGATAAGTCAAACTGTATGAAGAAATCTTTGTCAATTCAAATCAGAAAGCTCTCCGTCTTTGCTTGCAAAGAGAAAATTAAACCACAGAAAGTCGTCCTTCATAGTACCATCCCCATTCTACAGTAACAACTCGGCATTAACAAAGAAAACTGTCGCACCAATGTGTCGAATCTTATGTAACAGCCAGTCACTTTTCTCGGTCTGTTAGGCTTTTTGAGTCACTGGGATAACGTATAGGAGACGGCCTTTGTTTCCAAGTTAGTGCAAATAAGCGAACAAAGAATTTACACAATGGTCGAGACATAAAGCGAGTCCCTGCTGATGAGTGGATTATGATGACAGCAGGGGGGACAATAAAAGGATAGTAAATGATATCACAATGATTAGTGTCACCCCTAATTACATTAGGGATGAAAGCCGATTGTGGGTCACAGAACAGAACTGGGCCTCTTACATGGAAGCGGCTCCAATTAGAACCGGTTTTAGTGCCCATAGAAGCAAAGGATAAAGACTAACTGATGGATGCTACATATTTTTGCTTATTTTTACAGTAATGAAGCTGCACATACCTGGAGGAGGCGGAAATATCCAGGGGTCAACCTGCCCAGTCTGATGATCATATCTGTTGATGTGAGGTGGCTCCAAATGAGGGAAGAGCCAATTGTCTCTGTGGGGAAAAAGAAGGAGAATTTACTTGCAGCAATCACAATATGAAGGATAATGTCATCAGCATAGACATATAGTTGGAATATTTTTGGAGTTACGCCTCCAAAAATATATGTTCAATGTAAATCTAGTATTTCTGGCCCCGTCTTGAGATTAAGCCAGGCATCAGAAGCATCAAATTCAATTGAATTTCCCTGTAATTAAATATTGCTGTCACAAGAGGAAGTACATATTCGCAGTCGACTTGGCAATAAAGCAAAACCATCCAATCAATGCGTGAGAATGAATCTCATGCCTGCAGTCATGGCATGGAACCAATCAGAGACACTCAAACTATAAGTGCCTTTATCAGGCGTGTCACATAGGGAATTGTTTTAGACATGACCACCTTGACACGACTTCTACCCTCAATGCCCTCAAATCGCTCTGCCATTAGATTGAACCAAGGCAACAGAGCATCTATTCATGCTGCGTCAAACTGATGCAGCAAAGAAAAGAAGAATTTCAGTCATTCGCACTTGGTCAGTCCCATTTGTAATTGAAGAATGAGGCATTTCACATGATTGCTGGAGACAAATAGTAGGGAGAGAACACCAAAGAAAAGCACGTGGATGGATGAAAGTCCATCCAACATGGCTTAAGAACCAACAGTACCCAACAGGGAGAAGCCAAGACTTTTCAAACTGGAGCGTTTCTGCTGGTTCTTGGGAAAGTTGAGGAGGAGGAGGATTGTGGAGCAGGCAACATATGTGAAAAGCTTTAATGTGCCAACCTGGTTGGAGTTACACCCCTTAGGAGAAAACAGAAATGTAATCCAAGCAAAGTTGCTCCTTTTATGACAAGTCGGGCTTGTTTGAAAAGCTTGCGATTTCTCACCTGAGAGCAAAAAAAAAAGAAAAGCTGGAAACTGACCAGAGGTACCCTCTACGTCTTAGTCACGCTGAAAATCCAGACAGATGCCAAACAGAGAGATGAAACTGCTCTGTACTTCGCCTTTTTATACAGCCCGGCTCTCACCCAACCAGATCTGCAGGCTCACCGCAAACACACACCCATTCTGTCGAAATACATTACTCTCAGTAAGTTGCTTTAGCAAACACACCCCTTCCCCGCCTCCTCCCAAAACAAGAAAAACCCTTTGTGAACAACTCGGATATGATTTGCACATGTTGTTGTCAACTCAAATTAAATAGGGATAATAGGAAACGATACAGCGTGCTCTTAAGGCTGGGTGCATAATAAAGTGTAGGGTTACATAACAAGCCTTAATCTCAAACTGGGGCAGAAAATAAATGTCACAGACCTCAGACCTCAAAACCCATCAAGAACCTGACAAGCCTCTGAATTAAAAACATGGTGCAATAAGTTCCTCTTTCATTAACATTTGTTTTAGTTGAATATTGTAATTGCGCCGATGGCTGGCGGTGTTATGTAATCCATTTCCATTTCACTGAACAAATCGTTACAGTTACTCTCCGCAGACCTTTCAATGACTGAGACAACCAATGTTTATATCACGCAATTTGAGTTTTCAGAGTCGACTGAGTCGACTGGGTCTGAAGCGTCCTTCTCATCCAATCAGAGGACGCTGCTGTGTTACATGGAACGTCAACACGCAATTTAAAGTTACGCATCAGAGCGGTGTTGTTAAGGGACTTCCTAGCGGTGCTGTTGCGTAATCTCTGCGTAAAAAGGGCTGATGTGATACAAGCAGATTTCTGGTGATTTTATACTATAAGTAGCGAAGGCATGATGCATCAGAGATTTTACTTGTGTTTTTGTGTGTGCTGAGCAAAGTCGGATGGTAAAGTTTGGTTGTATGCATGTGTCACAACAGCAGTGATGTCTACGTGATGCCGACCAAGTAGCCTTTTCTGTTCTATTGTCTTCATTTATCAATTAGTTGTCTAGATATTAGAGATGGTTTGGATGCCTTGGCCATTACACACTGCATATAATTTACTGTCACATGAACTGAACAGTTGGAACAATGTCCTCCGTGTATGGACAGTCTTTGTTGGGGTGGTGTGGGGTTTGGTCAAAAAAATATATGCTTATTGATTGGTGCATTATGGAACCTGTAGGATCCAGTATTTTGAGACAATTACTCATATCTCACCCTCTGCTGCTTCCATATTTTTAAAAAGCTGTCGCCCAACCATATGGAGGTGCAGCACTAGATAACAAAGGTAAATGCTAAAATTCATTACCTTGATTTCTCTCACTGCCTTTCATAATTCACCATTTTTGATCATTCAGCCATGTTGTGCATGCTGGCAAATTTCTAAAATTTTACTTCCTCCAAATGTAAACCCTTCCCTAAACCTATTCATAGCAATTTTAGTCATTTGTAACAGAGTAGAAATATTGACATGAAATTTTGTGGAAATATTGGGATTTGTCATTGTTATTTGGTTTGTATCAAACATGGGCTGAAACTAACCTTAGTTAAGCTGAGTTTGAGGCTAATTTCAATTATTCCTATTTGCTCATGCAGTCTCAGATGTTTGTGGCGTCTCATGTCAAGACAATCTTCATGAATACAGGGGAGGAGAATCACATTTCACCTGTCTGAATGCATGAAAATTCTTACTAGCAGCTGGTTCAGTAGTCAATTCAGTGTTTAGGAGTGGTTCACTACATGCTTTGGTGGAGTCCAGGTGAATCATCTACAAACTATTCGGGTTTATCTGAGGCCCAACATGAAAGCAGGAGGGCGTCTCCACATTTCCATAATCGTTTGTCACCACATTTCAAAATACCAGCTGCATACAGACTCATTTTGTGAATGTAGTAGGCAATGCTCACATAAAAACAGGTAGACTATAACCTGAAATATCTAGATATTTGCTCTTGGGCAAAATTACTTATGACCCATCTTAAATTTTTAAAAAAAGGTCTTAACTTCGGTCTTAAGCTCATTTGCATAAAGGGAAATGCAGTAATGGCAGAAAATGGTATAGATTAATCAGGAAAGTACAAAAAAAATGTAAATTTACATCATCTCTCCCACAGAGATCGATAAAACCAAAAAAGCTGAAGGGTGTTAAACCTTGTTAGGCCTCACCAGACCTGTAAACAGTTATTGGGCACATCGTGTACTCATCTCCAAACAGCCAATGAAAATCCCTCCTTTCCTCGCATCCTGGTCCCTCCTTTCTCCCCTGTGCAGCTGGGGATCCCCTTTGAGTGTGTGCAGACAATGGCTTTGTGAAAGATGGATGCATGAGTAGCTGCAGTACAACCCATGGCGAGGTAGAAATTTCGTCTCGTGATTACATCATCAGCAAGACTGTCTGTGCAGTTGCGCCACCCCACCGTCTTGTCTTCCACATTCATGATGATGGCATGTGAACGACTGTTGCTATGGTTTTTTCTTTGCTTTTGAGATGTGATGGTGTGACAGACAACTACTGTACTAAAAAAAAAAAAACAGCCAATTCACTCTTTTCAGAGACTATTACAACTATGGAAATGAATATTCCAGGTCCATCACTGCAAACATGATTGTGCAGCTGGACACTAAACACAGCTACCAAACATTTGGATGCATAATACGTCTGAAAACACCAAAAAGTCATGCAAAATCTTCTGCTATTTGTAACTCCATTGGTAGGGCTGCAGTTAATGATTATTTCCATTATTGGCTATTTTTCATGATTAATTGTCCCATTAAACAACAGAAAATGGTGAAAAATGCATTTGTGTTTGGAGTGGGGGGGGTTGTTTTTTTTGCCTGAACACATGTAGTCGATTATCAAAATAATAATTTCCTTTTGATCGACACATCATTTCAGATCTAAAAATAACTATCAAGAACATGTTTCCATTATGATGTAGCGAAGTGAGACGGTATCTTTGGATTACAAGCTTCAGAATGTGCCTGGAACAAGCCAGTACATGCATTTGCTATAATGTTGGAGCAAACTACTTTTCTATTGGGGACCATATAGTGAAGGTCAGAGTTCAGTGGATTTATACAAATAATTTTTTTTTCCTTTAGTGTCCTATGTGGCAAAACTGTACCTGACAAGGAAACACAAGACACCGCCTCCATTTCAGATCCCCGCTGTGAAGGAGCCAACATGACAGACTCAGACACAATGAAAAAGTTGCTCACTAAATAGCATTAAGATAAAAAGTTAGACCTCCTACAGTTTAAAAAGCCACCACTAAGCCAACACATGTAGATCTAATCATGGAGGGAAAGTGACCCAAAAGCTCAGCGTTCTGAGCCAAATGTCTTTATGTTCATTCAAATGAATCAATTATCAAAAATCTTCATGGACACCAAATTAAAAACCAGACAATACATTGAGTTACACTGTAGAACCAAAAAACCGTCTGCATTTCCAAGAAAACACCATTTAAGGAGGGGGCTGTCTGTTTTCCAGTCTCTACACTGCCAGGGTACAAAATGTACAGGTGGCAACCTTCGCACAAGCGCTCCGAATAAAGAGGTCATATAAACTCTAACTCTCAATACAGACCAACTGCATGCAAATAAACCATTTTAAAATGTAAATTTTTTATATTGTCACAATTGATATATGCAAAAGGGAAACAGACCGAGAGAGTGAAAGCTTTGGCTCACAGTGGCAATCATCTCTTTGGAAATCTTCATAGAAGACGAATTAAAATGACACAATGAAGATGTAAGAGTACCAAATGAAGAGCTTGTTTTAATCTTAAGACAATACAATGCTCCTTTTAATTCGGTCCAAGCCAGTTGCAAAACAAAATGAACCAAGTTTCCCATTCAAGTGAATGGGAATGTGTGTTCAAACTTTTGACTGGTAATGTATATGGTTTAGGATACTGCTGAAAATGCCAATGAATCCAGTTGATCAATTGGCCCCATGCCCCTTTAACGCAGCTTTCCTTTAACAATTAACTTCCCAATAATTGACTTGATTAGCAGTTTCTATCGCCTGTTGTAGAAATCTCTCTACTCACAGTCAACTATCTAAGGCAGGCAACAACAAACAAGCATTCTTCATGTTTAAAAAGTAAAAACTTAAACTTAAATATAAGCTGCATTTGTTTGCACGCGGTCAAACTCATAGTGTATTTGATTAAATGGAGTAAATCTGACCAAAAAAAAAGTCAAATCACTACCAAACAGAAACATTTGGTGTTTCTTTAAAAAAAAAAAAACGTGTGGACACTGTTGGAAACCAGCTGTAAACGCTTTGCTCCTTCCTTACCGGGTTACCATTATTTATTGTTCTCTTTTAATGATAAAAGCTGAGTGCTTACCTACAGCTGCAGAGGGTTTGGGTCAGCTTTGGGGCTCGGTCAGCCTCCGTTTGGATGGATAGTACACTGTGTCCTTAATGCACAGGCTTTATAGCCGGGACGTGATGTATATTTACGGGGGGTGGGGCACTCTCCACACACAAGGCATGCATGTGAACAGGCTACACCAACCCCTGCAGCAGGGACGAATGTGCTCGTCACGTATGTAATGTGTGCAGGAACATTTCTCGTTTTCCTCTCAGGAATCTTTTCACATGTAAAGAAATATCAAAGATTCCTGCACACGTGACATGGTTTTACTCAAAAGGTCGTTTTTATTCTTTGGAAAGTGGTCCAGATTGATCGTATTCGCTGTAAGTTTTTGTTGTTCACTTTTGATATCGGGTAAATTAATGAAATAAAAAAATAACATATTTGGATCAATTGAGAGTGAAAATCATTTATTGACTTTTAGGGGGAAAACGTGCGACGCGATTAAAAGCTCCAGAACAAGTTGTAAGTGCACCTTGTGGTGAGATTAAACGCTTTTGACTCAAGTATGTGCAACTGCATACTTCATACATGAATGTTTCTTTGTGTCGTCATCATTAAAATATCAAACTAATGCAATATTGCAATGCAACTTATTTGATTGACATGTTTTTGTTGCGTTGCCTTGCCGCCCCTTCCTGATAGCGTCACCACGGACACGCCTCTCTTGCGGTTTCACCTTTCCCCCTCGACCTGAGCCTACCGCACATGGAGCGACAAAAACATGTGTGCCCTCCATAGTATTTGTGGGCCTTCATAGTTTCTCTCCTATAGTTTAAGGGTGCATATGAACTGACTGACCGTAAACAGCAGGATGGAGGTCCTACAGCCACACTGACAGGTAATTTATTCATGTGTCTTCTACTTCTGATAAGTAATGATACGTTTTTTCTCACCAATACTCTCAATAATCATTATATTTTAGCAAGCATGAAATATCCCCCCCACTATAGGTGAATGTTATTGAAGAGAAACAGAAGTAATTTAAGTTGTCTGAGAAAAAGTTAAATTTTCAAAATTAAAAAAATTCTATAAATTCCCATAATATCATGAGGTAGGCCTACTTCTATCTTTACATAAAGTTCTGTGTAAAAATGTTCTCAGGTTTTAGAGCTAACCCTCATCTGAGACACATTCCACTCACAGAGTGAGCCGATATTCAACTTGTAACCATGGAAATGAAAAACAAATGATTTAAAAAAAATCCTAAATAGCAGTGCTTTGTTGCTGTGTGTAAATAGTTTCGAGAAAAAATATGGTATGTATGTGAGATCTGCTCTGCAAACAAAACCCACTCTCAGAATGGGTCACAACCCAAGATGAATGTGATCCAGGCTTTCTCAGGTGACACAATATGCAACATTTTACACAATCAGTAATCAGTGTGTCCCCCATCAGCAGTGAGTACATCAGTAATCCTCCTCCTCATGGACTGTACCAATCCTACAGTTGATTGATTTACAGTCCTATAGTTTGAAATGAGACATTAGCAGGTAAAATAAACAGAAACGTTTCTTGCATTAAACTTTAACCTATGCAAACCTCAAAAAGAATGTTTTTAGTGTGTTTCTTATTTGAAAAAAGTCCATTTGTCCCACGTTTGAACTTTGTCACTGCTGAATCTTAACGGGAGCTCGTAAATTGTCAAATACAACTATAAACATCAGCACACTATATGATGAACACTTCAGGGTAAAGGTTTCAAAACAGAACGCATCATGTTTGACCTACATTTGTTTCCCAGGCTGGTTAAAGGAGAGGGAGTGGAGCTGGAATGAAGTGTCTTAGTGTTGTCTGCAGTGATGTGGCACTGCCCTCTGTTGGTACCACCGAGCAAAAACACAATATGTCAAATGAGTCAAATGAGCATCTTTAATCTGTGTTTAGTATTGATTTTAGGAGATATGTACATTGATATTTCAAATTTGTGCAACTTTATGCTCTCTAATTATTTAGAAAGGAACATTGTACTTCAGCCCCAACTAGGATCATCTGTTAATGCATACACAATGTCAATTGAAAAGTTCATAAAGTGATGCACTTATTGCCTACCTGACTGCTAAACTAGTGAGAATTCTAGTGGATGAATAGATCAGTCTTCAATACCATCAATTTGTATCACTTGATTCCAATGACTGTACTTAATCAAGGGATGTTTGTAGTGCTTTTTACTTAAAGGATTTCTATTATTTCCACGATATTTGTATTTCAAGCCATTCTCCAGTCGATTACATTCAAAAAGATAACCCAAGGCCGTGGAACCTTCCTTTGGTATGAATGAGCTAATTAGCTAACTCTATTACAATATGAAGGGATGGAATGGTCACTGCACATCCATACAAATCAAGGCTACTAACATTTTTCAGTTTTCTTCATTTAAGTTTTCATGCCGCAACAAACTGACAAAGCCAACAGTTTGAACATTTTTATTTAGGAACACGTAGATCAACCATTGAAGTCAAGAAAAGCTTTCTTTTCCCAGGGCAGAAACTTAACTTTTCATCAGACAACCAGGTTCACATCATACATGGTTTTGGGATGTATCAAAACTCTTGACTTTCTATTTTTTGTGGCATTTTCAATGTCTAGATCTTGTCAACATACAGTGTTTCAAAACATTTGGTAAGCTTTTTTTTTAAATTTTTTTATTATTAGTTCAGCATCAAAATACAGAGATAAAAGAGATAAAATCCATAATTCCAAGCCTCCCTCAAACTTTGACAATATTCTTTAGCTGCCTTACGTTTAAAATTAGATTCAAAATCCAACTTGTTGGAAAATATCTATTACTCAGCAGTTCAAAAAAAAATTAGACAAACTAACAATACCATGTCTACAAGATGGACGGCAATCATTTTTAAGTGGATATGAATGTGACAACATGAGTTTTTGTTATATCAAGTGCAAGCCCAAAACAAACCTATAAATGACATTTGTAATATAAAACTTGGTAAAAATACTTATTTAAAACTGTACAATCACCAAGTATATGGAGTAAGCACATCAACTGTTATTCATTTGGCGTCAGTGGCTTCAGTACTTGGCTCCTGGGGACAGAAAATAAAAAAGCAGCATTTTATATGCAATTGCATATTTTGGCACCAGGACAGTGATTATTGTTATTTTGATATTCTTCTTAAACAGCTTGGCAATATCAGGGGCACTTTTTAAACTTTTGTGCTCTCATATTAAGGTTAACCAAAGGAATTTAAGTTACACGTTTCATAGCAAGCAAGCTGTGTTGAGCCTACAAATACTGAATTAATGCCGTCATGTTAAATTATCACATTGATTACATTTGTTCTCATCCCATTGACGTTTTAGATAGGACAGTGTGTTCAGCTAATTTGACCACATTAATTGTTTATTTTAAAAGCTTTCTCATAAAACAAAACAAACAAACCTCAGCCCTGTTGTTCCCATTTTCAGCTGCTTTGGCCTTCTTTGGTTTGGCTGCCTTCTACAAATGATAAGAAACTTGCTTACTAACAGATTACAGCTTTCCAACCGGTATACAATCACATGCTTCAGGATAATAAACAAATTTAAGTATACCAAAACCTCTAAACTATTTCTCAAAAGGTATTTCCCCACGTGCCCTGGAACTAGTGCAAACTGAATGTCCTTTTAAGAAACTCTATCAGTTTCACATGTAACATCAAGCATACAGAGGTGTTCTGTGAATCAGTTTCATACTTTTGGAGGAGCCTTTTTCTTCTCCGCTGGAGTTTTAGATTGCTGCAAAGTAATAGGAAAGATATATCAAATGACAAGAAAAACAGAAAACAATGGGCTTCAGTGAGTAAAAAAGGCAGTGTCAGTTAACACAGAGCATCTTACTTCGGTGACCCAGTTTATACTTAACCACAAACAATGATGGAAAAATAATTATGGGAATTTAATGAATGTAACCTATATGTGAAAAGTCCTTTGAATCAGTTGAGAAATTAATTGTAATTGTAAGAAGCTTACTTTCGCAATCCTTTCAGAAGACCTTCGATTTTCAGAGCTTTGTTTCTGACCTTCGTTTCTTTGTTTCTGAAAGACAGAACAAACACAATTTACAATCTGAATACCGATATTATGTGGAACGGATACCATATGACATCCCATAAACGACACTATTTGAAGTCAACAATTCTGCAGACATGACCTTATGCTGACAGAAAAGATGCATAAAGAAGTAGAATAAAAAACGACAAAGACAACAGTTTTTGAAGTTTTCCCGCTCATATTTGAATTCAAATTCGGGCTGTCCTGTCACCATGACAGCGCCTTGGCGCCCTGACAGCTTCCTTTGTTTTGTATCACTGCGCGCCGACAGACAGCTGTTGGGGAAACTGATAAGATTACAACTTAATTTATGTGTAATTGCCGCCATATGACAAATACAGCCAAAGGCAGGTATGCAGAGATTTCAGAAAAAGTTGCGTTTCATGTGAAATTTCTTCAGTAAACCGTGTAATTTGTTTTCCAAACATGCCAAATGGGTATTTATATGAATACCACAGACTGCTACAGGATGTATACACGTAGCATGTTAAATTACAATTAGTCACAAGACTGGCTGATGAAATATTAGCTTTAAACCTGTTTAGATTCATCATGCACGAACAAACTTGACTTTTCCTAATCAAAACAGACTGGAAAAATAAGTGACACCACCCCTCCCCCAACCCCTTAGTTAAATTTGCAGGTTGCGCTTGACCTAACTGATAATTATATACGGCTCACCCTTAGTTATTTTGGATCACACGCTATGCATTCACATTGAGCTAATAGCCACATATTTGCAATGTGTAACGAAAGCTTGCTGTTGCGTGTTGTTTTTTCAGCGTCAGAGGGAAAAGACCAACGATGACAGACGTTTTGCACAGCGCAATGTCAAAAGGCTGCACGAATCAGAGCTTTGACGCAATACGTGAAAATATTATAACATACGTAATCAATTCTCTTAAAATAGTATGGAGATATATTGCGCTAGTACCGAGAATACAAACTTTTATTTTCGTCGAATGGGAGGATGCCCGAACAGGTCTCTCCTGTCGGACCACCATGGCTGTGTTAGTAAGGGATAATGACGCTCCTCTGAAGGAGAAATTTCAAACGCAGGCTAACAATAACCCCGAGTTAAGGCCAACAACCAAATGCATCGAGCAAAAAAAAAAAAATTTTTAAACAAAAATCTTACCTTCGCTTTAACCATGTTGCTGACAGGTATTCAAAAGTCTCTCGAAAATATGACCGCAAAAAATGTCTTTTTTTGAAGAGAACAGACTACAACCTATCCGTCGCTGAGTAAAATGGCGAATGTAAAATGCAAACGAATGTTTTTGTAGTTTGTACACTGAAACATAAGAACGAAACCGGTTTGAACCAGATTTGTATTTCGATGTCTGTCATTGGATGTAAATAGGCCATGTGATTTCGGGGTACCACCCATTTGTTACAGAGGCAGGAAGCAGCCAAGGAAAATACTTGACCAATCCTGCAGAGGCGCTGTCCCGAAGGCTTTTGGTTGATGAAGCTTGAGATCTTAAGAACCACATGACAAAATGTCTCGGCATCTACAGGAACTATGTAGTAGTCAAACTTCTGTTGGAATGTAACAAAGCAGTCTATTTCCATTTTGTTTTATACCTCTTTTTCATAACATTCAGAAGGATATATTGTACTTTTTTTTATTCATCTACATTCATTTCATGTTAGCCTGTACATTTCCAATAAAAGAGGACATGAAAACAAGTTATTTCAAATAGTCATGAACTGTGGTATCCATGTGAATATAAACTCAAGACAAAATGGACCACTCATTTATTTTGGTCCTATCTGACAATTTAACATCTCAAATTACCCTTCCCTTGTTAAACTGCTATAATCAATGCAGAGATTAATTACCATTTGTGTGGGAGGTAAGAGCTGGGGGCAACTGATCAAAGACATAACACTGACATATGTTACGCAAAAATCAGACATGATTTTATTATATCTGACATATAGTAATCACTTTATTTTAGAAAGCTGGTCAAAATCTAGTTATGTCATTTACATCACATTCAACAAACAACACTTTCTTTGGGACTAAAAAAAATGTAAAATTGGACTGATTTATATTAATCTGGACGAATAGTTCAGAAACGATTCCAGAAACAGGGTCCCTGACTTTCACTCACGTAATTTGATCTTCCCACTGCATGCATTTGACGGACAATTTACACAACTATTTAACTACATCTTGACCAGACATTTCCAGGTGTTATTTCTTTAATCTACAATCATAAATATCAATTATTCCACAGCCCCATGGGGGTAAAATTAGCCTCTCATCTAATCAGTAACACGATGAATCCGTTCCCAGTTATTGTTCACTCTCCCCTTTTCCATAGAAGCCCTTTTGGGAAGAAGACAGGAGAGGTTTAATTCCCACTTTAACATGGCGTTTGTTCTACAGAGTGAACTTAGGCTAAGGCAGCTTCTCTCCATAAGTCGTTAAAGTAAGAGTCTCTCTTTTGCTTCAGTGCTTCTAAGAAGTCCTGAATTCGTTCTTCCCGACAGGTGGCGTAGTGCAGCAGTGCCTCTTGTCTTCTCTGGGCGTCGACAGGCTTTCCATTCCCATGATGCTGCAGGTGCTCTGCCACACAGGCACGATCCGACTCGAGCTGCTGCAAGGCCTGATGCTCTCGATGGAGGTCTCTGGCACTCTGAGATAAAACACACATCAAGAGTCCAATTTGTCATGTAAAGTAGGAATTGCTATACAGATAAATACAAACATCTTACAATACAATAATAATACTTCTGGACTTGTCTTAAGACACGTCGGTGAAAACAATACCCCAGCAGCCAGCCATTCCTAACGGTAACGCACTCACAAACTGTTTGCCAGCCGCCGTAAAACTCACACAGCCATGCCTAAGAGTTGCGAAGCCGTGTCTTTTTGTTCACACAATCTTAATAAAGGGGGAAATGATCTTTTTTTTTTACTTTTCCACAGAGAAATCGCTGCCTAGATGGCAGAAATCGATGGCTGTCAGCTGTGAACAAAAAACCCAGTGATGGTGGAAAGTGCTTTTATAAATGATATCCAGGTAACTTGATGTTTCGCAGAGATCTGCGTTCCAAAAAGACACAAAAGTTATGTATAAACTTGCCTACAAAACTTATTCACATGAACTAACAGTAATGCAGTCTAGAACCAAAAGAGTAGCTAATATGAGTAACAAAGACTATTACAAAAACTTTAGGACTTTAAATCAAGTAGCAGTAAATATCGCCATATTCTACACTTGGCCATGATGGTGGTTCATCTTTCCATGCAGCGGCAGGATGTTTGGATGGAGCCTGGAGTTTGGCTGTGCAAGATTATTTTGTATTATCACCAAGAGTTTCTTGGTAATTGTACGCAACAGAAAACTCTAAAAGTCGCCTACACCTACTTACAGTTACCTAAACTGACTGAAAAGGATATCTGCCATATAAAACTCAGACTTTGGCAGGAGCACGAAAACAGTGTATTCTGAAATGTTCTTGTTATTTCTGACAACCTTCCTTTCTATACATACAGAGTCCAATATTTGTGAAAACAAATTGTGTCTCAATACAAGCCTTACCTGAATGGATTTGTAATTTAATTGATATTGGAGAATGGCTTCACACAGGTTCCAGAAGGAGTACTCCGGCCACAGAATGGACTGAAACACTATACAGGAGTGGGAAGTCTGTGGAATGGAAGACGGAGGAAAATCAATACAAGTGTCAAGGGAGAAACTATAACTTGCTTGACTGTTTATTTATTACTGTACGTCAGAGATTACACCTTTAATTTGTTGGCTACATATTGCTGTTCCAGACATAAAAGCAATAAAAATATGTTAAAACAAATGGTCTGCGTTTCTTAGATAAGTCCTATGATCCAAACGTGTGTGGCTGATATTAAAACCGGAGTCACTGAAGATGACATCATCCTCCGCAAAACATTGTTTAACAAAAGCATCAGAATATGATATAAATATATATCCTCCATTCCTTTGGAGTAGTGAATATTGTTTTGGATACTGTATATGCTATGGAGAAGATGACCAGCCTTCAGAATCACCTTAAAATCATCTTTCCACAGAAAAAAGAAGAAGAAAAGATTAGTAGAAAAATAAAAATGTTAAAAGACAAAACTACTTATCAATTTATGTGTATAGGTCGGCAAAGCAAGAAAATATAGTTTGTGAGATATGCTGCGGACAGGATGATCACCCAGCATGTTTCCGTGGAAACCACACAAAATAAAATTAGTAGAAAATTCAAAATATGAAAAGGCAAAGTAATGTTTATGTGTGTAAAGTTTGGTGAAGCTATTACGTATAGTTTGCTTCGGACTAAAGAAAAAAAAAATTACGGACATGCGGATTTTATGTCGGGGGGGATTGAAATTTTTTTGGAAGTCTTTCTTAGAGAAGTTCTATGATCGAAACATGTGGCTGATATTAAAAAGAGATGCAAAATATTTATTTTTTTTAATCCTGTTTTTGTTTTTAGTCTCAATAGGGTAAACTGAGTTTGCCAGAGCTGGCACGAATATGTTGTAGTTTTATTAAATAATCTTTTCTTTATAAAACAATATCTAATGGTCAATCATTAGTGGCTGATACATTACAGATAAAGGCATCAACATACAGAATAATACTGACTAAATACTGATGATCACCACAAAGTCTCACTGAAAAACAAAAAGCAGGCTTAGATCGTGTCTGCTTTGCTGAAAAAAGCTACATCTGACATTTCTGTTGGCATCGTAGACAAATGTGGGTCAAAATCAAACGCCTTGTTTCAAGTCATATTGGAAGGTGAATGTTTTGAGTGATACAACCTGAAATACAAGACTAACTGTCGGGGCTACGGCTACCGTGCCTGTTTAAGAACACTTATCTCTCCTAACTTGCAGTGATCCCCAAATTCACATCTCCAATCTTACTTCAGCATGTTCAAAGATCTCTAGAGGGGCGTATCGAAGGCTTCAGCTGTCACGTTCGATCATTATTTCTACCCAGTCATTCTCATCCTCACCTGCCAAAGAAGGAAGTCACTGAGGCGCACCTCTCCAGAGGTACGGATGAGCAGATCGGGATTGGGAGAGTTATTGCTGTACAAACTCTCACTTAGCAACACCTCTGAAACATCACTGAGCTCGACAGAACACAAAACCAAATTGTTAAAGCAACAGGTTCCTGTGTTTTTATCTTTACATAGTCTATGTTTCATTATGGGTGTTAGTGGAGTATCAATAAGATCATTTCAGTATTGTCTTTGCCTTTGTTTGTTTACCTTGCTTTAATAAGACCCTGCTCTACTCCCCAAGCCATCTCCCTGACAGCGTTAGTGATTTCATATCTTGCTGTGTAGGCAAAACACACGTTCAGGAAACATCTGCAAAACAAGCAATAGCATATCCATCCATTTACAATCCATGATATCAAATCAGTTCGTTTTCATGGATAGCATAGTTATGAAGGGTCATAAAATGCCTACTTATTGTGCGCCTTGGTTGTGACCACAGCTTTGGCAATAAGTTGCTGGAGGTCGAGTGGCAGCATATTCAAGTCCCCCAGCACCCGGATGCACACGCCATGCTTCTCCAGGTTGTCCCTAAAGAGGCGGAGAGACAAGAGAGCTGTATGGAAACTTCAAGATGATCAGAATGAGGAACAGGAAGGACCAAAACGACTACTCCATGTTTAAAAAGCGGTTGTTTACTTGTCCATTTGCATTTTCCACCCAAAGGAGGACATAAAGGGAATTTCCACTGAGTAGAGTCGGCAGAAAATGTCCTGCATAAAAGGTGGTTTATCAAGTGTTGGTATTCAACACAACACTAATCACAATGTTAATTTTGTTTTATGGACAAATGCTATATTGGTAACTGAGGAACAGAGAGGAAGTGGGGCGAACAAGTGAAAAGCACCAAGCCCGAGTGTGAAACATGATGCAAGCTTTAACTAAATTATTTTTGGGACAACACCTAGTGGCCATTTATGGAACTGCAGATTAACACACTTCCATTATCTTAAAACTTTGCCGTAGTTGGCAGTAGATGATGACGTATTGTTGGGTATCTGTGTTTGCACTAAAGACCATAGTTTTATTTTGTAAGCTAGACTGTCTGGCATATTGCAGGGAGCAAGTCAGTATCTGCCAAAATATGTTGCAGAGGAAATATGTGATATTCTGCAAACCTAGTTATAAGTCAGCCTTTCCTCCTCTCCTTCATCAGTGTACGTTGTATCTTAATCAGTGGCAATCAATGTTTCCATGTCACTGTTTTGTACCGAATTGCAGCAACAAATTTCAATATTTCCTTAGCATGGATGCTTTGAAATGCAACTGTGACCTGTATTTATTTTTTTTTAAACATTCAATATGCCATTTGAAAAGGCTCTTGTCACTTTTGGCTACTGTGAGGCTCTGTTCATTTTTGCAAAGTCTGAAACTGAATGTGCGATTCAGTCTTGTAAAGACACTTAACTTTAAGTACACGGTAGTGCTCTAGCGCTGGATACGATTCCTTTTGACTTTACTTTGAGGAAACTGAGACTCCTACGGTAGATAACATCTAACCGGACCCACAAGCAACAGCGAAGTGAGAAGCTATTTTAAATCTACAGAATCCCGGAATTGAATCTCACCGTTCTTCCAACAGCCTGACAAATTTCTGCCTGGCCAACTCCATCAGCCCTTCCACCTCATCTTCAGTGCGCTTGAAGTTCTCGATGCTGAAGGCGTACACTGTAACCTCTTGGATGTTCAGATGCTTACACCAGCGTAACGCCTGGTGTGGAAGAGACGAGGGGGACACGTTAGAGCAATCTATTTCATGCCCGGATTACATGTGTTTGAGGAGTCACACAACACAACCTCACCTCTGCCAGCTTGTTGAAGCCCTGCATATGCCCTTGCAGGCACTCCATGTTTTTCTTACGTGCAAAGCGCCGGTTACCATCCATGATGAAGGCCACATGTTTAGGCATGGGTCCAGCCTGGGAGACACAATGCAGATCAGGGAGGACTGATTTGGGTTATACTGACTGACATTAGGTTATCTTAATAAAGCACTACAGAGCTGAAACGATTAGTCAATGAAGAGAAAAGTAATATGGCAACAACTGTGATCAATCAGTCAATCATGTCTGTAATTTTACAAGCAACCATGCCAAATATTCTCTGGTTCTAGTTTCTAAAATGTGAAGACCCCCATATTGTATTATGATAGGACACCGATTGTCTCTGGTAAGTGTTAGAGTTCATTCTTGACGTTAGAAGGAGTATTTTTTTTTTAAACCTCAACTCAAGATCCACCTAGAAGCTCTTTTCAGAGCTTTCAGCTGCATTTCACTTTCTTCATCATTGGATGTGAGATGCAGTTCTAAAGCTGGGTGGAAAAAAAAGAGTGATTTTCTCAAACAAAACAAGCAGTTTTAAGATGTCAGCTCTGGGTCTCTGAAACTGTTATGGACTTTTTGCACTGTTTCCTGGCATTTTTTAGACAGAGTGATTCAATGATTCAGTGGTTCTCATTGCATTTAGGTGACTCATTCATTCAGTCCACACTCAAGTGACAGAGATAGGCATCCATATTATAAAAAAAAAAAAAAAACACTTCTCTAGACGTATTTCCAGAATGCTCAAAGACTTTTCTGACCACCTACATAAAAAATACTAAAAAAGGTTTTTTTGTTGTTGTTGTAATTTTTAATCCAGATAGCCAGAAGTTACATCTCCTTAATCATTTTATACAACACATGTAAAAAATTATAAACACAATGTTTTACATGATAATATAAAATACTATCTAACATCAATGTAGACAACCGTGTTACTGAAACTAAGAACATTTTTATTCCCCATAAAACAAACCTCATCTTTTGATTTTACGATGCAAATATGACTTTAAGGTCACTCTGAAGATTGTTCAAATTCTCCACAGCATTCATAAAACAATGCACACTACTATAGGCTCACCAAATTAGCTGAGGTTATGTCATATACTGATGTACGTTTTGTGTGGGAGCCTGGTGGATATGTTAGATTATGCATTATTTTCCAGCTCGCCTACACTAGTACCTTTGGTGCCAAATTTAGGCAATTAAAAAAAAAATTTTAGTCATCTAAATGGTCAGAAGATTCATTGAGGATTCTGGAAAAACCTTAAGAACTATGGTGAGTGTTGGTTAATGACCCTACAAGGTTTTTCAGACATTGATGTGTCTTTCTTTACAGAAAAAAATATGTTTAAGTTGGCTCTGCAACTCACATGCAATAGAGGGTTATAAGAATATATAGATTCAGGCTTACCTTCAGGATATTGGCTGAAAACTTTTCGATCAGGTTTAATTCACCTTCTCTTATCCACGACATTTTCGGACGGTCTAGAACAGTGATTGAAATTGTTTGTAAAAACGTCTATGACTGCCAACCTCCCTTACACTTGAGTGAAAGACGTCAACCACGTTATTGTTTACACCAAAATAAAATTATCTCAATGTCTAGCTGACGTGCTATTTAAAAAATATGAATCTTCTATGCAGCAAGTGATTGGTTTCTCCGTTCACTGTCAGCATGGCTCACGAGACATGCAATGAACTCAACTGCTATGAGGCTATAAAAGCTGGAGCCTTGTCACGCGTCGTCAACAAAACTCTACTCTCAACAGAAACTGCTTCACTCATTCAATCGATTCGACCTCGCGCTGTTCTGCTCACAAAATACGATAATTTAACCACATCTCACAGATCCTCCAACTCACAGCTTTTACGATGACGATCTTTTCCGTATTGGAGTGAAGTGACGTAACCGCACGATGACCACTTCCGATTAGAGGTTGGTAGATTGTTAAAGCACGTGGATGGACTCAACGGATATGGATTTGAGACAATCACATGACCTCAAATAACACCAATAGTTTATATGAAGGTTTATTATTAGTACAGCTGTGTGTGTGTTATACTTTCAAAATATGTTAGAATATGTTTTTTGTGTAATTTTTAATTAGTAAACCAACTGCTGACCATACCTGTCAAGATAAAAGGTACAAAAGTAATGTTTTTGCTGTTATTGTTTGGTTGGTTTGTATATTTGCCCACCTGTTTGCATGATAACTCAAAAAGTTATGAATGGATTTTGATTAAATTTTTTGTTTTGGTGGTGATCCAATCATCTGGATCCAGAATTTCTTTTAAAGGATTCCTTACCATTGCATAATGGGGACAATCATAAGATTTTTGCCTCTAACTTCACAGATAATTCTGGCAATAATTGGCCAAAAATTGCACGATGGCATTTCTATAAGATCTACCACACATCAAAGTACGATCTGGATTCAATAAGTGTTCGGGTAGGCCTATATAGTCTACTGATCCAGAATTTTCTATTTTATACGGTTCAATGAAAATGTATTACTGTGAGATAAAAAAAATAATACAGACTTGCAAATAAGATTAAATTGTAGCTAAAGCTGTACTAATTCAGTTTGGTGTCACATTTGATGTATCTTCAAAAGTTGCTGAGCTTAGATCCTTAAGAGAACCACCATCAGTGATATATTGTTTTTCTTGAACTATACACAGTCTTCAGTAAATGAGGGCCCACTTACCTACTTCTCGCCATTGCCACACTAATATTTAGTACCCTACCAGGTATGCACCATTTTTAAATAAGAGGACGGCTTTCATATCATGAAGTTTAAATGGGTTGATAAATCTAATATATAAATTAGTAGGGTACTCATCAGAACACATACCTCCACCAAGGCCTGACAGTGACTTTTAATTAAATTGAGCCCTAATACAAATTCCAATTATGAGCCCAACATAACAAGTTTAATAAAAATCTGCCAAGTAGTTAATGCATATGTGTATGTACAGCAATAGATATGCAGAAAAATCCCTATATCTCAATGTTAAAGGAAGTGAGGAAATTAGTGTACATGCCCCTTTATCCGGATCCATTCCAAAACTTAAGGGGTGCTTTCTTGTGTATGCCTAACCCTTCCACAGAATTTCATGGTAATCTTTCAAGTTGTTTATACGTAATTGACAAAAATGTTCAAAAAAAAGACCTGTGTGGTAACCTTCAAAAAAGTGGAAACATTTCCTGAAACCACCCCTTTATCTGTATCCACTCTAAAGTTCGATAAATTCTTCCTTGCTACATGCCCAACCTGTCTAAAAAAAAAAAAGCCATATGAAGCAATGTTATAGGAAGGAAAAAAAGAGGATTACTGAAGGGGTGGACCCTTTATCCACATCCACTTGAAATTGAATTGATTCTTCACTTTCAACAACTTTAAAATCTGTCACATAGTTTTTGTGTAATCCTGCCAACAGACAGACAAACACACAAACAAAACTAACCACTTAACCTCAAAAACATTTTGTTAAAAAATTAAAAAAGTTTCTTGTTATTACATAATCAGTTTTTGTAACTATAGAAGCACATAGAGTGTGTGCAAACCTCTGTCAAGGCAGCTCAGTTTCCCCATTATGTCATTTCACCTAAAAGCTATAGTACCATGACAATTTGACCCTCATACGATGACTCCTTGACCATGAAAACCTAGCCCTAAAATTTGGATTCACATTCGTATCATGGTTAATTTTGATAGGTGCTGTATTTCAGAAAAACAACATTTCACTAATGGTGGTTTTCGTCAAGCTGTAGCTCAGCAACTCTTGAAGATATGTCAAATTTTATGCCTAACTGAATCAGCACAGTTTTAGCTATAATTTGATCTTAGTTGCAAGTCTTTTGCATTATTATTTCTTATCTCATCTTATCAACTAATTTTGTCGGATAAACAAACCAACTCTGGCATAAACATAACTTCCTTGGCGGATGTAATAGCATGAAAAATATCGCGTTATAATATTAAAATCTTTACATTGTAATGTGATGATACGTGTTACTTTCCAAGCATGGCAGCAATACAGATTCACAATATTATCACTATATATTTTATTTGTAGTTATTTTCATAGTAGCCTGTTTCTGTGTAAAGTTTTGAACACACAGGTTCATAAGTCTGTGGTGTCAGTTTCCTACATTTGCATATCTGCAGTGTAGTTCCACCTTCAGCCTCTAGGGGGTGACAGCAAGTTCATCAAACAGTTCCTTTGCACTCTATAATCGCAAAGAAGAAGTTTCAGATTTTTTAGGGGTGAGGGGCTGGCCTTTTTTGTTCCACTGGAGAATCCTGCTTGAACGGTGAGCAGGAGCACAAACAGACCGACCAGAAGCCACAGCGCCGCGGACAATCGGTGAAATCACGGCGTCGGGAGGGACCACACCACCCCGCCAAGGAAGAGTGGTTAGAAATAAGACTTCCTCCAGCTCTTCCATTACCGGATCCAGGGTCAACGGGAAGACTGGCAACTGGCAGCTATCGCCGTTAGCTTCAACTTCTCTGCGGGTTTGGGGGGTTCTGGTAGGGGCAGGGGGCGGGGGTACACCGAGAAAGGAGTAGACTTCACGCCGAGAGGAGGGGGCTGGAAGTCTGAGACGCCTCCAGCCTGAAGGGGCCGGCGGTTTGGCCACAACACCCCGGACTAGCTAGCTTGTACCAGCGCGGCTAAGTGAATGGGATGGAGCCGGGACCGTCTGGTGCTGGTAGGTTTATTTTTTCACTTTATCGGTCTAACATGCTATCATTCCGGATACCCGGTTATTGCTGCACGTATAGACAAGCCTTTCGGGGGAAAACGTAGCCTGGCCTTAGCATCAGGAGGCTGTACAAGCAGGCAAACCACGTCTGTTGCATCGCAACCTTTGCAGAGGAGGTAGTCCGAGATGGAGGGAGCTCTTTTTTTTAGGCTGCATTCACAACACTTTGCAGAGAACGATATCATTTATTCAGATTTATAGTTCTAGACGAGCCCTTTTGGGGCGCTGACAATATCCTCAGCCATGCGCAGGGGCAGGGAGGTCGTGGGAATCTCGGTGAGGAGGGACGAGGTAAAGCCCGCCTTCAAGCAGCAGCAGCAGCAGCAGCAGCAGCTGGCTGCACCCAGCTCATCAGACCAGCCTCCCCTTTCATTGACAGGTTACGGTTGCTCACACTGCTCTGACTGTTCAAAGTGCTTAACACTCATACCGTACATGCGCACAAGGGACATCTAACGTTTGCAGATGAATTATTTCGTGCAACCAAAGACAAAAAAACAATGGTCATGTATGATAATCTGCTGTTTGAGTTGACACAGCCTGTCCATAGACTTGGAGGGAATGACAAGCATACAGTGCATTGCATCGTGTGTGTGGCATTTTGTTGTGCATGCATCACTTTGAAATTTACAGCTAGTGAATATCAGTTTTCTTGGGTGACGCTGAGGTGTGGAGACGGAACACAAACTGGGTAGCGTTGGACTTTATGTCCAGGACCGAAGTCCATCTGTTGTGGAAAAGTTTGACCCTTGACTTCTATAATCTCTACTTTTTGATTGCTCTCTCTTAAGAACACCCCATTAACCTTATGTATGAAGCATCTTTGACTACATACAGGCTGTTTTTATTTGCAAAAACAGGCCTGAGATTGAAAGCATGATGTCAGTTTATACAGCACTGAACCTTGAATACGTTTGTTTTAAATTTTTCTTAGAATGGATGAAGGGCCCCATGGGGCCCCCCATCTTAAAGTCTGCTTTTATGTTTGAAGTCTGATTATTTCAGTGTGCTGTTTTCTGAGATTGAGCTGATTGCCATGTGTAGCTCATGGTCAAAGCCAATTATTCAGGGAGCCAAATAGTTTGGCCAAAACAATTGATGCATACTTGGCCGTTCCTTCTCCTTCATCCATTGGCCTGTAATCTCCTGATTAAGAAACGGTAAACATCAATTACTTTACTTCAGTCTGAGATTTTAAAGCATTGCATTTAATCCATAGCCAAGGCTATTGATGAACAAAAAGTGCACCTGTCCATGTTCCCCTTTAAGTAGTGGTTCCCGTATAATTTGGGCTTATTACTTGATACATCATTGTAAAGGCAGCCAGTAGTGAGTGTCTTCATGTTGTGATATAGCACCAAGTCTTTGCTTCAAGTCTTACCGCCCAGGAAGGACTGCTATTGTCTCGGGACATGTTAGAGCGCTGGCTCCGCTTCACACCATCTGCCTTCACTGGCAACGATGGCGAAGTGTGTGTGTCATTGTGTGAGTGCGCAGCGGTCACAGCAGACGCTCGCACACCAACAAACATAGATGCTTTCTTGCACATAGAGTATGTGTGGGACAACACATGTCCGGTGTTTGTGTTTATGGTATTTATCAGACGTGTCGTGAAATGTGACGCGCACAAACACACACATACCAGGCAGAGCATCTCTCTGTGTTTTAGGGCCATGTTACGCTTCCTGTCAGTTTGGCATCTGCTGAGGGCTTAGTGAACATATGATCAAGTAGTATGTCTAACACAAGGATTTCCATAGAAGCTATTTAAAGCAGGGCTTTTCCAGTTTGGTATGTGCAGCCGCATTGGCCTGATGTGGGAACACGCTTAGTGCAGGACCAAAAAGGCCAAGGTCTCTTCACCATGTCCACAGCGGCACTCTGCCTCCTCCCATCTCCTCCGTCAGCCCTACACACACACACACACACACACACACACACACACACACACACACACACACACACAGGTCCCCTGATATCCATGACAATGTGTTGCCCTGGTGTCTCCATGGTGAGGCTGGGAATGTAGAGGGGGCCCCCCATGTGTTTGTGTGTATGAGTGAGTGTGCGTTAGCGAGGGTGCTCCCTCCGTCACACACCCCTGTGTTTGTGAGTGTGAGACGGAGGGAGCGGGGCAGCTGGGGTCTTTGTTGTGGTGGAGGAGGGCTGGTCTCAGGGGACCAAGAGGTTAAGGCACTGGGCCCCTCACAGGCAGGAGTCACTGCTAGCCTCACATCTAGCCACCCAGTCCAGATCCCCTCCATAGTAAGACCTCCTGACCGGCTCAGACTCGTTTTTAAGACATGGGCGCTGATGGTGAAGTTTAGATTATTTGTTGTATCTGCCATCTGTGGTGTGTTTTTGGATGAAGAGGATTTCAGAAGATAGTTGTGTTTTTGTTTTTTTTATCAATTAAATGCGACATGATTATTTTTATTGTGTATATAATCTATCAGTTGGTCTAATGTTAAAATCAAATGATAATGGAAAATGCCATCATGTGTCCCCAGACCCCTCTGTGACAGTCTCAAAGGGATTATATTGTCAGCCGCTTTTGAGTACTTGGAACAGTCCAAAGATCACCATTATTATTGGTAGTCTGTATAGCAGGGTTGTGGTCAGATCCGCCACAAAAGTGAAGTTCACATGATAAATAAATGGGGCCTGAATTGGGAACTGCTTCAATATCACACTTTGTTACACAATGAAACATTTTTTTCTAATGTTTCTTTCTTCTCTTCCTCCCACCATAATTTCTCTTTCTATTGTCCTCCCCTCTTCTGTCACTTGTCCCTCCATATTTGACCTAATCTGGTTGTTCCTCATCCTCGTCCTCATGCCTTATACTACCAATACCCTCCTCCACCATCCTTTGTTTTGCTCCTTACACAACATACGTCCGTCTTATCCCTCTCCCTGGCTCTGAATGCTCATGTTGCTGCTTAACTTTTCCATTTTCGTTGTTTCTCTCTTTTACTATCTTGCCTCCTCCTGTCTTCCTTCCTTTCACTCTGGTTTCCACCTGTCTTGTTTTTGCACCGTCCTCTGCTGCTCACAACCCGCTTCCTTTGCCACATCCTCACTTGACCGTCACCAATCTGTTGTGTGCCTGCTTTGCCCTTCCTCTGCTTCGAAATGTTCTTCTGTCCTGACTGATTTTTTTTTCTTTTTCTTCACACATCTACTTCCTTCATTCCTACCTCCTCTGCTGTGAACCCCCTCCCCTCTGTCACCTGTCAATGTTGATGGCTCCCTCATCTCTTGTCTGTTCAGTGCCCATGGGGGCCTTCCCCCCACCCCTGCAGCAGGTGTTCCATGCCCCCCGCCGGCCAGGCATGGGCACCGTGGGCAAGCCCATCAAGTTGCTGGCCAACTACTTCGAAGTGGAGATCCCAAAGATGGACGTCTTTCACTATGAGGTGGACATCAAGCCCGACAAGTGCCCACGGAGAGTCAACAGGTAATCAGACACAATTACTTGTGCTTGTTTTCTGTGGTGTCCCATATTAATCTGAAAGCACCAGTCAAAAAACGTCTATAATATAAAAAATAAAAAAAACAATAAAAAAAGTTGAGTGTTTCAGTGTGGCGGCCATTGATTTGTGCTGTGCAGGATACTCTGTGCACGGTGGGCATTGACCAATCAGTGGTCTGTAAAGTTTGACCTTTTAGTACCTGCACGGCTCGCTTGGAACTGCAACGGAGGAGGTGCTAAAAAAGTAGTACCAAGTACTTTTTACCCAATGGAAACGCAAAAAAAGGCGAGTCGAGTCAAACCGAGACTACGCAGTGGAAATGGGGCTTACTTGGATTGTGTCGATTAAAGGGTTCGAGTACTGGGTATTGTAGTTTTAGATGCAATATAAGTAGACGTTTAGAAATAAAGTACACAAACTAGAAAAATCTCACCTAGCCTGACACCTCGTCAGATCTGGCAAGAGCAAGCAGAAATGTCAGAAGTCTTACAAAGCAGGCAAAAAATTATAGACCCGCAAAAATTTCCTGGATGCGAACCTTGATTGATCTGGATGCGCCTGAAAATCTGATCCCCATTCTAAGGGCCACCTCCCTATAAAATTTAATTGAAATCCATTAGGAACTTTTTGAGATATTCTACTAACAGACAGACAAATGTCAATGAAAACATCTCCTCCCAGGCAGAGGTAATTGAACACACGTGGGTTTCAGATCTCATGAAGCAGCAGGAAGCCGCCTCTCCTTGCAGTAGCTGTGCCAGTGACCGCACTGGACAGATGGTGGACTTAAAAGTGAATCTAATTTGACTGACCCTTTCATCTTTGCTAGTGTCTGTACATGCTTGAAGACACTCCTCCAGGTTAGATAAAAATAGTTGCTAAAAATCTAGGTGATGTCACAAATACAAGGGAGCATCCTGTGGATATTATTTGACAGAGTAAAAAACAATCTGCCTCATGATGTTATGCAAGAATAGAAACAGGCATCAGTTGCCTGTATTTAAAAGAGGTTTATTGCAAAAGGTAATTTATCATCACTAGTCATCTTTTTATGATGAAGAGAGCAAACAGTCTTCTATTGGTTCACTCAGTACAAAAACAAAACACATTCTTTTCAGCTGTAACAAATTAGAAGGAAAAAAAAAGAGCTGCCATGATTGTGATTTGTCATGTTTATTACTTTTATCCAACAGCAAAATGATAGATAAGCATAAATTATAAAAATTCACGAAATGCTCTTCGTCTGCTTTGCTGATTGTTGTCGCTTCTTTGAGAAAAAGAAAATATTGTCTTGACTGCCTTTGAGGGGAAATTGTAACGTGCTTGAGAAGTGATGTATTTGTTCATATTTGATCCAGGAGAATTTATCCATCTACGATAACACGAATGTCTTTGAACTCTCAACTCAGCTGTCTCTGCTTTCAATTCCCGACTAACATTTTTAAGTGTCACACTTGTGCCTGTGACAAGAACATCTTTCCGCAGTTGTCTATCTATTTCTGTTTTTCTTAAATTAACCCCGACTCGGTATTGGTGTCCTCAAAAAGAGTTCTGATTAAAGAAGCAATCTTCTGTTCAAACCTGAAGATCTCACCTGAAACACACCGTTGTCCAGAGCTCTCCGGGATGTGAATAGAAACAGAAACAAATGAACAAATCACTAATCTATTTGTAGGTAAACAGATTGAAACAGAAAACCTGACTTTCTACAAAGAGGAATAATTGAAAATTGATTTGTCGTTGTAGAAACTGAGGTTGAAGACTGAAAATGGCGTGTTTTCGTACCGCGCTCTCTGACATTCAGGGAGAGCATCATTCTCTTTCGCCTTTAGGGATCGAGACAAAGGTTCCGAGAGGGCATGCAAAGGTTGAGCCCTTTGACCTTTCTTTTCAGAGCAAATCCTCATCCCCCCACACTTAGATGAAGGCCAAGGCACCGTGCATTGAAAGGTGGCCCCCCAGCTCACACCCTCACTCTTTTTGTCCTTGCCCCTCTCTCCCTGTGACCATGAATTATTGCACCTACCAGCTGCATCCTGGTTGATCAATATTCTATCATCTTGAGACCCCCCTCCCCCAAACCCCTCCTGATCAGCTGTTGGGTATAATTGGAGGAGTTTTCTCTTTCTGGTGCACGCTTATCCAATATTGTGTGTGTGTGTGTGTTTGTGTCGCCTCCTACAGGGAGGTGGTGGAATACATGGTGCAACACTTCAAGCCCCAGCTCTTTGGCGACAGGAAACCGGTGTATGACGGCAAGAAGAACATCTACACGGTGCTAGCACTTCCTATTGGGAGTGAGAAGGTAGATGTTTGTTGTGATTTTGTGCTACACTATTACGCTATGCCATAATCAACATCTTAAATTCTCACAAGGGATCACTAAAGTCAGTCTTAAGGGCCGGTTCTTGCATAAAACGTTACACTTTTCTGGCGGTTTGGTCGTTTGTTTGGGCCTGATAACGTCAATTTTTGAAAACGGGTTCCAGAGTGTAATCTTTCCGTCATCGTGTAAACTGGCTAAACCCGGTTCCTCTGTAAACTGACACGACACAGCCTCAGTTTGCGCACAGCTATTACGTCTTCAGCCTAATCAGCCATTTGCAGACAGAACCTTATGCACTGAACAACAGCTTAAACGATGGCTTACTATCCGGTTTTGATGGTGCTGCAGACTCTGCCGAGTTTATTTACGCTCCTCCAATGTAGATTTGCTGAGTCACTCCTGTGGGGTCTTATTCTGTGGTGTTGATTTTTGAAAAGTTACAACACCCACTACCGCCCTGGCATGACACACTACAGCCTTTTCAGTTGTTTTTTTATGGGATCCCTTTGCACAACGCTGTCGCATGAACGCAGAATTTTTTTTAAACACAAGAAAAAAACCTTTCTGTTTTTAGCACAGCCGTTGTCATGTAAATGGAGCCTTAACCCTTATTCAAATAAAATAACACTGAATAGAAGCCACTCTTAAATATGTTTTTAAGGTTTTTTTTCAATCCCAGTATTCTTAACAGCCTCAAACACTTACTACTTCTTCATGAAACACTGTTACTGTTTAGTTTGGAAACAAAACATTATTAAAGCATAACCAAGGAAGCTCATGGGTTTGTTGCAATGTCAGCCAGTAAAAAGGCTGAAAGCTGGCACTCTTGTAAGTGATGTGCAGTAGGCATCATCGGTTTTCTAGTATATCCAGTAGACTGCACTCCCTCATAATTAGATTTTCTCGCTAATATTCCATCTTTATTCAACTCCTGGTTGTTGTTCTGTCTGCGGCCTTGTTCTTTACCTCCTCTGTCCTTCTCTGTCGTCTATTTCTCCAGGTGGATTTTGAAGTAACCATCCCAGGCGAGGGCAAGGACCGAATCTTCAAGGTGTCTATTCGTTGGCTGGCCAAAGTATCGTGGCGTTTGCTGCAGGAGACTCTGGTCAGCGGCCGGCTGCAGGTCCCCCTGGATTCGGTTCAAGCCCTGGATGTGGCCATGCGCCACCTGGCCTCTATGAGGTACTCCATATGAACCAGTTCTCTCTTACCAGCACAGACACAAATACATAGGCAGGCTGCAACATATCTGCTCCTGTCAAATAGTCTTTTTAGTTGGATAATCCAAAAAGCAGATTGGAAAGCCATGTTTTTGCTCTTTTTTTTTGTTATAACCGTGCACCATTTCAAGGTTAAATGGGTCGTTCCATTCACTTGCACTAGACCATCCATAGCTCCAGGGGTCAGTGTGACTAAACAAAAGATAGTGATAGTCTCTGATAGTTGAGACCTGTGTGAAAGTGTCCACTGAACAATACTGAGCATAATGATTACTGGCTTGAGGACTTAAAATGAAACTGATGCAAAAGGAAGTCTTAAAGCCAGAGATGTTTGTGGGGAAAAAATCGTCAATTCAGTGATAATGTTTCCTCATTTTTTTGTTTTTCCAATAAATAAAAACTGGAAAATAAACAACAGTTTCTTTAAACTCCCATTTAAGGTTTTTTTCTATGTAGGTTTTCTAATTTTTTACTTCTGATATCACCTGTATGAGATGACCTGTTCGCTGGACATGAAGTCGCCCTGAGTCACGATTTGAATTCAGTGAAGTTATTTGACACATCGTTTTCACCTTTCCCACCTCCCCCAATCAGGTACACTCCAGTGGGTCGATCATTTTTCTCCCCACCTGAGGGATACTACCACCCTCTGGGTGGGGGGAGGGAAGTCTGGTTTGGCTTCCACCAGTCTGTACGCCCCGCCATGTGGAAGATGATGCTGAACATCGATGGTGAGTAACTGAAGACACCTCCACCAGAGAGTGTTTCGTCAGTCAGTGATCTCATTGTGTTTTGATGACTAGGCAGAAAACAGTGGGACAGAATACGTGCTCCTCCAATCATTATATGATTTATAAGTTTGATATCATAAATATAAGTTGTTGCTTTGCTTTCAATTGGCTTAAATGATGACATAAAGGTTCATAAAAGTCATGGACATCCATTTACCCTTTTTGAATTGCTCCTCTCTGACTTGTATGGACTTGTTACTGCTTCATGTCTCCCCCTAGTGTCTGCCACGGCCTTCTACAAAGCTCAGCCTGTAATCGAGTTCATGTGTGAGGTTTTGGACATTCGCAATATCGACGAGCAGCCCAAGACTCTTACTGACTCTCAAAGGGTCCGCTTCACCAAGGAGATTAAAGGTAGGCCAATGACCAGTGGGAAAGTGCCTTTTCAACTCCACGGTAAGCCCTCAACAAGAAAATAAATTAGTGTTTTCATGCCTGTCTAAAGTTTCTTTGCTAACTTTACACATATCAAAACTCTTCCTAGACTTTTTCCATTTCTTGTCAGGGACATTTCTCTTTATACTGTAACTGTGTTGCTTTATTTTGCCAGGACCCATTGAATTATTTTGCTTTTAATGATCATGTCGGGCTTTGTCTGTTTTTCTTAACCAGGCCTCAAGGTGGAGGTCACCCACTGTGGCCAAATGAAGAGGAAGTATCGTGTATGCAATGTCACCCGACGACCTGCCAGCCACCAGACGTACGTATACACAGAGCATTAAATTCTATAAATCCCCTTTGGCACATTCCTGTTTTTTTTAGAAATTGATAAAACAGAGTCCCCTTTTTGTTCCTGTCATTGCTGTTGCATTATCATCAACCTGAATGAATCAGGAGGTGGCCAGTCATCCATTTGTGATGCCAATGGCATTCATCACTGATGTGTGACGCACTCGTGACCATTAAAGGGTGCACCCCCCTAACAGCAAAGGATACACCTCCATCTTTTTTACCAGATCATGCAGTATTTCTCATTCCTTGTCTTTTTCTACCAGGTTTCCCCTCCAGCTTGAAAGTGGGCAGACAGTAGAATGTACAGTGGCCCAGTACTTCAAGCAGAAGTACAACCTGCAGCTAAAATACCCCCACCTACCCTGTCTGCAGGTGGGGCAGGAGCAGAAGCACACATACCTGCCCCTGGAGGTGAGAAACGGGTTTCAAGGATGCACAACACCATGTACACTGACTATTTTCAGATACATCCAGTATTAGTGCGTGTGAACGACCCAACGTTTTCCACCCTAATGACTCTGCATTCATTTGTTCCAGGTGTGTAACATTGTAGCCGGTCAGCGATGCATCAAGAAGCTGACCGATAATCAGACCTCCACCATGATCAAAGCCACGGCTCGCTCTGCTCCCGACAGGCAAGAAGAGATTAGCAGGCTGGTGAGTTGAAGAGACAACTGGTGGGCGAAGACCACACAACTGGATGACAAGACAGTGCATAGAAATAAATGACACTCTGATGGATGTCTTTCACTGTCCGCAGATGAAGAATGCCAACTTCAACCTGGACCCGTACATCCAGGAGTTTGGGATTAAGGTGAAAGACGACATGGCTGAGGTGACGGGCAGGGTGCTACCAGCCCCGATCTTGCAATACGGAGGACGGGTAATAATGCATGGTTCATTCATTATTTTAAAAACAAAAAAAACTTCAGCAGTTTTTTTCCACACTCAGGAGATATCAATGAATGTAATTTTGCTGTGGATCAGACCTGATTGGTTTGAACATCTTTTCCTCTGGTCCTCTCTTTTACAGAACCGTGCCATAGCTACCCCCAACCAGGGAGTGTGGGACATGAGGGGGAAGCAGTTTTATAACGGAATTGAGATCAAAGTGTGGGCGATTGCCTGTTTTGCCCCTCAGAAACAGTGCAGAGAAGAGGTGCTCAAGTAAGTACTGATCAATAGTAACACTGGGAATGAATGTTTTTGGGGTGAAATTAAATATACCCCCCCTCCCCCATAAAATTCTTTGGGTTGGTGCATTTGATAGTGGTACGTCATTATGCCACAACAGCATATTTATACATTTCATAATAATAGTGCCAAATTACAGTGCAAGACAAGCGTATGAGAAACCTCAGCCTTAGGTTGCCGAATTTTGTCTCAACTACTCTGTTTCCCTCTAAGGAACTTCACGGACCAGCTGCGTAAGATCTCTAAGGATGCTGGGATGCCCATCCAGGGGCAGCCATGCTTCTGTAAGTACGCCCAGGGAGCAGACAGCGTGGAGCCCATGTTCAGACACTTGAAGAACACCTACTCTGGACTGCAGCTCATCATCGTCATCCTGCCAGGAAAGACTCCTGTCTATGGTAGGCTGTGACATTTAATTCTTAAACATACTCTCTGCTTGTCATTATGAGAGCGTTCCCATTCATCCATCTAAAGGCATGCTCTGCTGCTAAAGCATCATCAGCTAGATGCATCAAAGAGAAATTGCTAAAAAGCAGCATCTCAACAATGCTATCTCAGTCCAGTCCTCTAGCATCATCGTCTTCTTCTTCCTCTCCTATAAACTGTCCCTCTCAGCGGAGGTAAAGCGTGTTGGAGACACCCTCTTGGGCATGGCCACTCAGTGTGTCCAGGTGAAGAACGTGGTGAAGACGTCGCCTCAGACCCTCTCCAACCTCTGCCTCAAGATCAACGTGAAGCTGGGGGGCATCAACAACATCCTGGTACCTCACCAACGGTGAGCTTTTCTGGTTCACGCTGCTTTTGAAGCAGTTGTACAGGTATACAAGAAGAGTGAGAATTTTAATAAGTGTCACATGTTGACACAAGACCACCGGGGACTGCAAGATTTCCATATGTCGCTATTATACAATGGGATTCTACCCTCCTTTGTGTAAAGAAGTAGATTTTGTATTTATGAATCTATTGACTTGTACAATAGTAACACCTAAGACACAAGTATTGGTCTCTTTATTAAAAATGTATTTGGTCTTCTGTCACAACAACTTATGCTACAATTTCAGTTTATTTGAAGCCCAAACTCCTCATGGATTACTTCCTGTATATGGACCAATCAAATCCTGTGAGAGGCTGCGATGGGTCAAATTTGAAATTCGAAAATTGCCCATCACTATTTGACTACTATTCCAAATTCGAGCAGTATCTAATACACCCCCAATAATGTTACGGCTAGCTTGCTTCTGCTGTCTGCCTTGTGATCACAGTGCGTTCTTCTTCTTTTGCTGATAGCAGTTGCAAACAGCCTGTAGCTGTACTGCCGCCACCTTGTGCACCAGATGCGGTAAACAAGGGAAAAATATATTTTTATGACAAAAGACAATTTTAACTTATCGATTGAACAAAAAAATATATTTATGACTATTCGAATATTTGAAAATCAATGCCCATCCCTAGTCACTGTTACCTGGTTGCAGGGACACAACTTTTACAGTCAAATCAAAGCATCTCTGGCCTGCCTTTACGTGAAGGTGTGTGATTTACGTCTCCTCTTCTGTTCGCTCTTTCAGGTCTGCCGTGTTCCAGCAGCCGGTTATCTTTCTGGGAGCAGATGTCACACACCCGCCTGCTGGAGACGGCAAGAAGCCCTCCATTACTGCTGTGAGTGTCACAAATGTTGCCTTCATTAAATGACTCTAGTTGGCCTTGAATACAATCTCAGGAAAAGGGAGGGAATGTGTTACTCATGCAATTTACACTGAGTCAAGGCGAGCGTGTTAAGCCCATGTGTGGGCGACACCAGAGGACTTCTGCAAACTTGTGAAGGTTATTTTTCATTATTGTTATTTAGAGACTTTTTTTAAACTTAATTAACAAATTCCAGGCTATTTAATAATGTTAATAAGTGTTACTTACAGCAACAGGTTGTGTAATTATTGTCTTTAGTGTTTAAAGATCGTAGTGTGGAGAAAACCAACAGGTTTGACGTTAGCCAAAGGTTACGGAAGGCATGTTTAAAAGACTGGCTTTGGGTTTGCTCTTCATCAGAGACCTAGAATAGTCACTATGTTTTAGTATAATTTTAAAACTGCCACCAAACCAGACATTAGAAGAAACATCAGTTTCTCTAGTTGAAGAAGAGAGAGGTAATTTTCTTTTACTTACTATCGAGTCAGGGAGCAGCTTAAGGCAACAGGCTGCCATTTAATATACTGTTATATATGTATATGTAACATGTATATCTATGTATATATGTTCCAGCAAGTCAAAGTAATTCAAGCATACATTTAAAAGAACTGATCAGCATGAATGAAAGGCAGGTTCTGTTCATTCAAATACAGCAGCTCTTTGTCGGATAAACACATGTCCAAATGTGGATCAAACGTATTTTGGGGGAATAGAGCTGCTATGATTAATCAGTTAGTCGATCAAATTAAAATTATTGCCAATATTTTTGTAATTGATTAATTGTTGAAGCCATTTTTGAAGCAAAAATATCAAACGTGTGCTGGTTTCAGCATCTTAAATGTTTGATATTAATATTAATATGCTTGATGATTAAAGATTTGCTGCTTTTCTTTGTCATTTATGATAGTAAATCAAAAGTCTTTGGATTTTGTCGCCTTTCAGAACAAAAGATGATGGTCAACAGGCATTTCAACACTGGTCTGGGTTATCCAGTCCTTTACAAAGCCATAAAAAAGATTATTCATATTTATTTATAAGTATATAATGTGGTTATGCAAAGTCAAGATGTTAGGTTAGCAGTTACATATATCCTTTATAGGCAAATCAGAAAAGAGGAAGGGCCTTTAAATAATGCAAATGACTTCAGCCTGTCATAGAAAAGCAAACACACATGATCGTGGTCACTGGGTGACGCTGTCACTCGGCCAGGTCACGCAGATGAAGTTAATAAAACACACTGTAGGGCGGATGTCATTACATTCAGCTCATATGTCTGTATTTATTACCCATTTGACTTCTATGCTAACACGAATGTACAAAGGAAAGTAATTCATTTAGGCATTTTCATTAAACAATAATTAGTCGCAGCCCTTATTTACAGTACTGTTAACAGTTATAGTACAGTACTACAGTACTGTGTACTCTCAGGCTAGTCATAGCACTAAGCAGTTTAGCCTGAAGAACTGTGAAAGTATTTTGGCTGATCAGAACGTTTCACCAACTTGTTTCTATTCTGATGCATTACACTGGTGGTGAAAGCCCAGACGCACCCTGATTTGAAATGGTTTCATGAGAAACGTCTGCAGTCAGTCTGACTTTTATGGACTCGGATACACAATAAATGAGGCTGAACAAAGAAAAAAAAAAGTAGTAAGAGAGGAGCTGGTGAGGGATGAAGGAAAACAAATGGCTCATCACTGACTCACATTCAAAAAGGAAATGACGTCATCAGTAGTCCTCCCTTGACCTCAGCTCGGCTGTGGTTGGCTGCGTTGTTGCCTAGCAATTATGACAAATGCTTCAGGCGCACGCAGGGAGGAATGGAGAGGAGACTCGACCGGTGCTGATCATCTGACTGAGGAGAAAACTGGTGAAAAAGTTAGGACTGTAGAGCAGTTGTCAGGCTTTGAAGGAGGGGAAATAAAAGGTGGAAGTTGAGCCTCCCGAACTTCCCAGTGGCAACCTCTGGGGGATGCTAATGTACAAATAAGCACATAGAGACATTTCACATCTGGTAGCAGTGAAAGCAAAATGAGTCTTGTACTTTGAATGCTATTAATTACTGCACAGCTGGAAATATTTTTCATTTTAATATTTTCATATGCTGCTTTTTAAATTTCGTCTGTGTAAACTGATTATTCCAAATAGGGCTGCAGCTAGTTTCATTGTCCATTTATCCGATTATTGTTTTCATGATTAATTAATTCAGCCGTTTAGTCTAACACAAGTCAAAAAAAATGTGAACAATAACCAACAGTCCAAAACCGACAAATAAAAGCAGCAAATCCTCATATTTAAGAATTATGAACCAGAAAATGTTTGACGGCTTTGTTTGAATGACTCAAATGTTTTATTGATTACCAGATTGGCTAACAATTAATTCTCCAACTATAACTTTCTGACTAATTGTTACATCTCTAATTCTAAATGAAGCATAATACATGAATGTAGGCAGAATAGAAGAAGGACGGTAAAAGTATTTGACGGATGCCTTAATGTAAATCACACTCTCAGTGCCCTGTTTGACTCTGTCACTCCCCTCCTCCCATGTCTTCCAGGTGGTAGGCAGTATGGATGCACATCCCAGCAGATACTGCGCCACGGTGCGAGTCCAGAGACCGAGGCAGGAGATCATTGAGGATTTGTCCTACATGGTGCGTGAACTGCTAATTCAGTTCTACAAATCGACCCGGTTCAAGCCCACCAGGATAATCTTCTACAGAGATGGAGTTCCTGAGGGACAGTTGCCACAGGTGAGATGGTGTCATGGTAGCTGATGAGTATTTCAATGGTTGATACACTAGACGCCACTAAATTGTCCAAAACATGTAAAAATGCTTTACTTCTTAGTCCTTCATTTACATAAAAATGTGATGTTGGCAAAGTATATTTTAGCTTTTTTTTTCTATGAAATAAACTATATCGGCTTGAATGCCCATAAACGATGTTCTTATGTGCAGATTCTCCACTACGAGCTCCTCGCCATCAGGGATGCGTGCATCAAGTTGGAGAAAGACTATCAGCCAGGCATCACCTATATCGTGGTGCAGAAACGCCACCACACACGCCTCTTCTGTGCTGACAAGTCTGAAAGGGTGAGCTTTCTATTTTATAACATTTCTAAAAAAATTAAAAAAATTCTCTTTTCAGTCTTAGACTTTTGTTTTCATTTGTTAAATAATGATCATCTTGTGTTTTTCTTTTCATAGATTGGGAAGAGTGGGAATATTCCTGCAGGGACTACAGTGGACACCAGCATCACTCATCCCTTTGAGTTTGACTTCTACCTGTGCAGCCATGCAGGCATACAGGTAGTGATAGCAAAATACAACCCAAAATTAATTTGCATAGCCATTTCCTGCATATTAGTTTCATCTAAATGTTTTTTTATCGCCTTCTCTCCGTCTCCAGGGCACCAGCCGGCCGTCTCATTACTACGTCCTGTGGGACGACAATCGTTTCACGGCTGATGAGTTGCAGATTCTTACTTACCAGCTGTGCCACACTTACGTGCGTTGCACCCGCTCCGTCTCCATCCCGGCGCCAGCCTACTATGCTCGTCTTGTGGCCTTCCGTGCCCGCTACCATCTGGTGGACAAAGAACATGACAGGTTAGTGCGGCTATGAAAAACAAACAGGATTTCAACAAAACTCTGATCAGCTGGTGAATGTTTACGACGGCACTCACCACAGCATTTGTGATTTTTCATAATATTTCTAATTGTCTAATGTAAATTTAACTGTAATGTAGGCCGCAGGGAAAGCATTGAAATACTTTTAAATACCTATAACAAAAGCAAAGAAGTTATATAACTGCTTTGCCACACTGTCTGTATGTGAACTGACCCCATATTAGAGACTCTGGAAGCTTTGCAGTGTTTAAAACCAGCCTTGTTGTAATTATTATAGGCTGCTGATTCTATTTATTATCTCACACTGATGGACTTTTATATATTGTGCTGTTTGCTATGTTGTGGTTGTTTTTGTCCACCCGCCCAGTGACTATAGATGTAAATTAGCTAAAAGTTAACTCTGGTGCTATTACTTTAAATTGTGCACTGTGCCCGGCAAAAATAAACTAAACTAAACATGGGATTTGGACCCCAATTTTGAGAGACGGCGTTATTGGTGACTTAAAAGCAATAAAAACTTCTGCAACTTCTCTCCCCGTCGTCTCCGCAGCGGGGAGGGCAGCCATGTGTCTGGTCAGAGTAACGGTCGGGACCCCCAGGCGCTGGCCAAAGCTGTTCAGATCCACCACGACACCCTGAGGACCATGTACTTCGCCTGAGCTACACCCACCATCACCGCCATCGATCCCGGCCACCTCATCTCTACCTGAGTTGGCACACAGCCCACTAGCAGCACCAACACCACCTCATCCCCATCCCTTATTCCCAATGACTGCCCACTATACACTCCACAGACCCGTCAGTGATTCACCCAAATTCAAGAAACACAAGGCCCTTCACCTGTAACACACAGGCAGACTCTACAGTTTCATGCACTCAAAAGGTTATGAATATTATTATTATTATTGTCATTTTATTGTTATTATTTTACCGAGACCATTGCTCTTTTTATGTTGAATTTTTCAAACTTGGGTGTGATTATGTAATTTTATTGTACACTACCTTCACACTCCTGTGTATGTAAGTATGCAATATGGATGGGAGCATAGCAGGCGATGATAAGAAATCACATCACAAAAAAAAGAAAAACTTTTCTAAACTGCCACCGCGATGCTGCCTCTGTAGCCACACAAATGCCGCATGCCAGTGTTCCAAGCCCCTCAGTATGGGGATCCAATACTGGGTATGCACACTTACATATATGATTTTTAATGTTATCATGAGCTACATTCATGTTTTTTTCGTGTTTTTGAATAATTATTTTTTAACAGCCTTGAGGAGTCTGAGGTATGGTACATTAGCACTTAGTATTAGCATGTAGGTGCCACCAGTCCTTGCACATAAGAGTTTGTTAGAACATGCGAGGTTAGCCCTCTGGTCTTTATATTAGCCGACAGAAAGAGCAGCTGTAGCATATTGTAGACAGAGGAGAGAAGTCCTGCCGCACTCTCTGTGCTGGTTGGCCAGTCCCTTTAGAGATTTTAGCCTATAGAGGCAAGCTTAGCGTAACAATACAGGGACCATTTGCATAGAGTGTATCAAATATACTTGCACCACATGCACCTAAACCAGCATTATTAAACCAGCCAAAAGTGATGCCAACTGATGGAAATGGGGCACTTAAACAGGAAGATGATATTTTTTATTTCTGTATTGCTATTTTAGGATTTACGAGGCACTTTTTTTTTTCTTCTTTTTTTAAAAATTTACTTGTTGATTTATTTTACTCTTCAGAGACTCTACAGACTGCGTTGACGTTTTCACACCCACACACACACACATGTAGCTTTCATTCAGAACAAAGAGGTTACTAAGGCAATAGGCAAGGTCAACACTCCTCTGTAGATTTGAATGCAGGCAAATACAAAGTCTGTGATCACTTAAGTGCTGCGAAGCTGAACTCTCATTCAGCGATCGACCTTGCTCCAATCATTCTGCTGATTCCAACGTGTACTGGTGGAGGTGTTGCCACACAGAACACTCAAACCTTCCAACCACGTACGTCTTTGCAAACCTATCCAAACCTATGCCCATTTTCACACACTCTCCCCCCCCCCCCCCCCCCCCCCCTCCCTTGCAGGCATTTACAACTCATAGCCTGGATAGCAGAAGCACACACATCAGCTCTTTAGTCTCTTTTTTTTTGTTTTTGTTTAGCATGTAGTGATCAACCTCCCCAAATGCACTTGTGCCCTTATTTCCCCTCCACACTAAACCATCACTCATAACCATCTCCATCAACACCTCCTTATCCTGTTCCATATTACACACACCTACAACATGCCCTGCCTCAATCCCCTAGCCTGTGTTTGCCAATACCTATTGGTGCTCTGTGTGCATGGGCGGCACAGATAGGGGATTGCACATTGGACAGGGTAGGCCACTATTACTGCTACTTAATATGCCCTGCCTTTACATCGAGTCACTTTCTGGATTTATTGGGGGGGAAAAATGCATGTTATTATTTTTTATAACTGGATATTCTGAGCCACCTTATTTTGGTTTCCTTAGCGGTAGGAGCCCTGTGCTCACCACTGCCTGTCAGTCGTTTTGCCTCGATTGTGTAATGGTTATAAAGATTGCTTTTTTTTCCTTTGTTATTATATGAATATTCTGACTAGTGTCAGAGTGTATCCTCAAGAGGGCACTGTGGAGACTGTCTCACAATTCCACCTCAGTTGCCCTTAAGCGCCTCAAATCTCGTCTGATGGTCGGAGACCCTTTGAGCTGAAAGGGATCAAAAGATAAAAAATCAGATGAGTTTGATTTTTAAATCATGTTTATGAACTTGCATAATCAATATGCCTTTGTACACCGTTTTACTGATTCTTCATTGTGTCCAAGGTGATTTGTACATATAAATATATAATATTAACCTGTTATGTATTTTGGCTCAACACTTGCCGGGCCTTTCACAGTTTGGGTCAGTGTTTTATCACTCATTCTGTGCTTAAAAAAAAACAAAAAAACAAAAAAAAAATTCAGTCAAGGGGCATTTCCCAGCGCCACTGAAACCAGATGCAGTTCCTTCATCCACTGAAACCACAAAGCACCTTGCAAAGAGGGGAGACAAAATGCCAGTCCCCCTAGAAATGCATCATGTGGACACTGGAGAGTCCTCTCCACACAGCCTCACTGTCCGACGAAGCAATATTGAAGCCACTGATCAAGAACAGTCCTTGTCATAGCACTTCCTAATAGATTTGAATGAAAGGACATGGAAGCATATTATTTTGGCTCTGTATGTTATAGTATGGGAACTCTGTTGGGGCGGGTTATTTTTTAAAGAAATAAAAGTTGTTTTTTATTACGCCTGCTGTTTTTTCAAATTTATTTATCACTTTAATAATGCGTTGTTTAATCAGATCTTATTTTAATCAAAATCTCAAGTCCGAACAGAAAATCAAATCAAATTAGGCCATTATGCACTACAGGAGATGTAGGCCTATACTTCATATATTTTTATGATGTGCTCTTTCATCCACAAACCATCCCCCACCACAATGGGGGGGGGGGGTTTAGGAATGGACTCCATTTGTCTGTGTGTGTGAGAGAGTTAATCAAACTTCAAGAGCAACTTTTCTCAAATAGAGGAGAAGAATTATGACCAAAAAAAGTTAGTTGTTGTTCTGCAGGTGTGAACATTGGAAATTTTATGAACAAAAGCAAAGCAATTAAAGTGGATAACTTGTTTACAGTAAATGTATTGTCTATTTGTTTATTTTGTTAGTTTCCAATACATCACGTTCAATATGCCACATAGTGCTGTGTAACGTTGAAAGTTAAAAATGCAAATTAACACCAGACCGCTCCAAGAAAAGCATAGAAGGGTAAAAACATGCCAGGCAGACAACAAAAAATGATAAGTGATGTACAGTTTGCAAATGAGCAAGCTTTTAAAACAGCAGAACACAGGCAGCTACTCTATGCTTATTAAATGTTGAAGCTTTATCTTAACATTAGCTGCTTCCATGCTGAATTAACAGCATCATCGTTTCCCTTCATTCGTAAAAGTGTTGTCTCTTTACGAATGAATGCATATTAGAAACAATCGTCATGTGACGGGGGTTATTGACGACTGTCCTCTTGTTTGTTCATAGTACTGTAAATATGGGGTTACCTTTGGGTGAAGGCGGAGTTGAGTCTACTGACGTCATCTGACAGAGCCCGCCTCTTCCTGTCGGTGTCAGAGAGGCGACTTCACCATATTTAGTTGGCTTGCCGAAGCCTTGCAGAGTTATCTGTCAACCGGACTGGAAATCCTGACAGTCATCGGCGGACACTACCCGGTGTTGACAGCTGAAGTTTGGCATCGGGATAAAAACTACAGAGGACGATGTTGTTATGATATGGTGCTTGAGAAAAAGGGGCCGTGTCAACAGCTGTTTTCAACGCGATAGAAACAGCCGTCGTCTTGTCAGAATTCCAACCATCCAACAGCCGAGCTAGCTAGCAAGCGAGCTGCCCCGACGCTCGCTGTGCCGTCGATACGAATTTATGTCGTCTCTATTAATGTCCTATTGTCGGTAGGAGGACTTTATCATGGCTCCTGCTGTGATGATATCCTGACAGCTACTCTCATCCGTTCCAGCCACTTTCCTAAGCCTGGCTAGCGAGCTAACGTGGCTAAATTTTGTCTGCCACAGGGTCGAGCTACTAGTATCGTTAGCTTTCACCGTGGCAGTGAGATCCGATTGGATCCATTGACCGTGCACAAACGGCGGGGACGCCGGAGACCCCCAACCGGCTACGCGACCATACCGAAGGGCCTCTTTTTCACAGTCCGCAGGAAGCAGAGCTAGCAGAGACCAGAGCACTTGACCATTCACCGCTGCAGAGGCAGTGCGCTGCCGAAGGAGACACCGGGTTGAACGGAGCACCAAACCCTTGACACTTCTGACAACTGTGATCCGGGAAGAGAACCGGGCAGAGACCTCATGAATGGAAATCGGAACTACAGGTACTGTATTCCGTCATGTATCTTTAAGTCACAGGTTGTTGATTTGCCTGCCATTATTTACTGTACGTGTCAGTAGATACATTTCCTGCACAGTTGCACTTTACTATGAGGATGACGAGGGCTGTTAAGAGCTGCCTTCAGCCAAGCGTGAAGCTTGAAAGTGTTTGCTTATAATCAGGGAGTCTCTCAGCCTCTTCTGTCATTTTGCCATAACGTGAGTCACTGTTTAAATGGTTTCCTTGAGTAACACTCCCCGTGGGAGTGAATTCTTTTTTTATGTAACTCAAAGCAAAATATCTGGTGTTTGTTATCTTTTTGTTAGTCATTCTCCAAGGATACTGAAGAGTGTCAACTGTAAACTATTGAGCATCACCAGATTTGAACAGATGCTGAGGTTAAGCTTCTTCTTCTCCATGGCTTCTGTGGTCATTGTGCAGAATGAGCTGTGTTCAGCTCAAACCTAGCATGTCTAGTCACTTGAGTACTTGTGCCAGTGGTTGAACTCTCCCAGGAACCCCAGGTCTTGTGTCACCCACTGACCCCACACTGACCTCAACACATGTACCATAGCAGCAACCCTCCAGCAGCAAATACCGTCTGTGACTTGATTTGTTTAGTTACACTCATGCCATGTGATTTGAATTCTTTTATGAGAGTTTAGGAAGGTCATATTTCTCTTAATGACATTGGCAGGATCCATTGTTGTTTTTGGATCTAATAAGGTTTAACCTGTGGAATTTATCTCGCGTATGTTTTTTCCCCAACTTCACACACAAGCCTAAGTTGAAAAGCAAAACATTTTTGAACATGTTTATCTGCAGCAGTAACCTCATGCAACCTTGCAAATGACTGTTTAGTGCTGGTGATTGACATTGTCAACCTAGGCCATGCAAAGTAAATTGCTTCTCTCTTGGTCACAGTGGCAGTTTAACAGTCTGGACCACCTGGCTTTGTTTCAGCTGTAACGGAAGCTTTCCACTTATGTGACCATAAACTGAATTCTCGGTACGCTTGATCAGCCAGTGACATATGATACAGCAGTTGGTACTTTACCCACTCCCTCCTCCTCCTCCTCAAGAGGAGATCCCTCTCTGCTGCCCTTGCTCTCATTAGCCTCTCTCAGCTGGTACACTTCCCAACGTTGCAAAGGGAACACAAGGTGTTTTCCCAGTAACCAAGCAGCTACATTTATGTCAAACAGACTAAAACAGTTGCGTGACATTGTTGGGGCAGGTGCGCGCAAGTTAAACCTGCAGTATCCTTTGAACTGCCATAAATTTGGTGTGCTCTCACAGGCAAATTCACAAATTTGTGACCGAAAATAACCTCCAGATTTGGCTTTGCTTTGCCAGTTTGCGAAAAGGATGCCTTAAACTCAAAACATTGACACAGACTTGTTGGCTGACCCCCACAACTGTGAGGCTGCAGCAATATTATGCAATCAGGTGCAACCAAATACTTTCATTTTGATTATAATGTTACAATATTCCATATTTTTTCATAATTTTTTTTTGAGGAATGTGGGGTTTTTTCCCCCCCGCCATTACTCTCATGTCCTCAATCATCATAAAAAGCAGACCTGGGGATTCACCACGCCTGTATTGGCGCAGCTCATTATTCCATAGCAGTCTATCGCATCAAAAGCAATTTCACGCAGGATAAACTTATAGCCAATCTTAATTGAGTTTGTTAAGGAGTGTGGCTGATGCTTTTCAATTGGGAAGACATTAAGAAAGCATTCATTTAGTCAGACAGATGCATGTTTTGCTGTCCTATGCCAGGCGTGAGTGATCAAAAGGGGACCCTTTATCAGACAGTCGGAACTACTGACTCAGTAGCCCTGAGACCACTGTTGGGAACCGACTCACCCTTCTCCCTGGCAGCAGTCTAAGGCAGCATGTGGTATGGAAACTGTGGCTAAGAGACATTAGAGAGCTTAACACCGGGGATATAATGAGTGTAGTGCTTTCTACCCCCAAGCAAAATCAAAATCCATTCTAATGTGTTAAACTTGAGGTATGCCCACGAACAACTCATCAGTTGATATTGATGTGATGTTACAGCATGATTGAGTTGAAATGCCAGAACTTGTCAGGAATTAAAATGATGTTCTTAACCGTAACGTTACTGGAGCGCTCGCAGTTAAACGTAACCTTAAATAGAAAGATAAACGTATTCTTACATATCAGTTTGACAGTTTTTGGTAGTTCATGCGGGTTCTTGTGGCCACCCTGCCTGTAAAGGACTTTTTTGATCATGTGTTGATTAGTTTTGATTAAATTTTTATTGTTATTGTACAGAAGACACCTACAAAGATAATGAAATACAGTTAGCATCTAACCAGATGTGCTAAAGTAAGTTAATACTACAGCAGAAGTGACGTCGTATCTTACGTAGTGTGCAGTGTTATTGACAGGGGAGTCTAGGTTTTTACTCATCATCACAGAAACCTGCTGCGGTGGTGGCTACTTACTGGAAGACACTGAGCTGGCAGACAGAGTGCAGCTGGAGATTCTCCCCTACTCTCCCCCCTGTCACACTTGACTTTGAGTTGGCGGGAGGTGAATGAGGTTTGCTGTGAAAGGTGCAGGCCTCACACAATACTTAAGAGGAATGTTACCAGTTTCGCTGAGAGCACTGTCTCTGAAGCTTACTCTCCGTTGCTTGTCTTGTCGATGTCTCACTCGTGTCCCTCAGCCAGTCTCTCTCTTTCAGACCCCCTTCTTTCTCACACTCCCGTATTTCCCGCTCTTTTTTTTTTAATTCACAGACAGCGACCCCCTTCCTTAGTTACTGCTTCTGTTTCCCTCTCTCTGCCAGTGGGAAACTTTGCCTTCCCTGTCATTCTCCTTGTAGGTTGGTCCTCTGTGGATTTTGCCCAGACAGTGGGGTCAGCTTTGAGGGAGGGCTTAGGACTTGATTTGCAGTCTCCCCTCATAGTGCTCAGTTCATTCAAGCAGCCCGGTGACAACACAGAACCCCCATCCACCCATAAGATTAACCATTGGCATATTGTTGTAGGTTTCTATGGAGATTGCTGCTGCTCTTTAGGCTTATTGTGTTTAGAGAGAGATCTACCCTTGTAGAAATGCTGTAATTCTATAATTAACATCTGACCAATGTTGGCAATGATGTTTTATCAGTCAAAAGCTAAAATTTTGTGTTGGGTTTAATGAACCACAAAATGGGACTTTGCTACGAAAATATTTACAAATAGCTCAAATAACCCTGATTTTCAGTGGTACCTTATGTCACTCTCAAATAACGGCAAACAATTCCCCCCAAATTAATCTCAAAAATGCGATCAATCGTCAGTCTCTCTTTAGAATTCTGAAAACCAGAATGGTACCAAAATTAAGCCTGGGCAAGTGTTGCCTGCTTTCTTAAATAGTAATGAACAAATGTTGTATTTCCCCAGCACCTTCAGTGTCATTCTGAACAGTGAATGACACTGCAGATAAATAGCACACATGTGGCCCTGTGTGGAATGTGTCTTTGTCACGTTTGCCAGAAAAGTCTGATCATGTGATCACGGAAAGAGAGGCAACATGCTGGCTGACACATGGTGTTGTCAGACTGTGTTGTCCTGCAAAGTGAGTCGGCTCGATCAATTAGGTAGTCGAGGGATATGGAGTGTGTGTGGGGAGGAGGAGGAGGAGGATGAAGGCTGAAGGCTGAAGGTTGTGATGTGTCACAGAGATTAGAAGCCAGAGCAGCCAGACCAGACTTCTTTTCCGCCTAATCTTCTTGCTCCTGCTTCTCCCCTTAGATTTGTGTTTTTTGGGAGGACTGCAAGGGGCTCACTTTAGGGGGAGGCTATAGACAGGAAGAAAGGGAATTGGAAGGGGAAGTCTGTATGTTTTTTGTTTTTTTTCCTAAAGGGGAGGAGGGGTCACTGAAGAACAGACAATAGTCTGTCTGTTTATCAGTTGTAGAGAAGGATTGCAAATATCTCTTAATTATTCCATGCAGTCGTGAAATAAGGATGGTTAAAATACAGTTCAACAAAAACTGCATTTTCCCACCTTTCTAAAGGGACAGTCTGGCGTTTTCAAACCACGTGAATTAAATGTGTATATGTGTACAGTTTGACATTAATATATATGAGCTGATTTTAAAAAAACTAGTCAAATCTTTACCCCATATTAAGCAACAAGCAAAACCCATATGGAAAATGTAAGAGGCTATTGATACATTAGTCAGACATTATAAGTGGATGTCTTTTTTGCTTTAAAAAAAACCAAGTGCAATTAGCCACCCAGTGAGCACCCTACTTGATTTAGTCAATACCAGCACCACTTCAAATTAGAGAAGAAGTTGCTTCCATGCTTCTGTGACGTTTAAAGCTTGTCTTGCACAACTCGGTGTCTGTCTCTGATTATGTTATACCCCTACCAAAGGGCGGGGGGGGGCTTATCAGGTTACCCCCGTCCGTCTGTATGGCTGGACACAGTTCAGTGACACTTGACACATGCTTTGCAGGGGTTCCCAAGGGATGTACATTTCATGATTGATGTTTTCAAATAGCTTATTTTTTAAAAACATTTTTAGGCATTATTTTTGAACTTTTGCAATTGTCAGTTTGCTCACATTCAGGTGGTACCGTCTATCCTCAGCAGCACACATTGGGGCATCTGTCTGTCCTTGGACATACATTTTCTTGATTTTTTCTCTCTCTTCCTTTCACATTATAGACACTCGTTAATACGATAATAACGAACAAAACCTCATGAGCCGAATAATCGAAATGAACTATTTTGGGACAATTTCTTATCCCAATGAAAAAAGAAATAATGTTTAGATTAGCATCAAACCCCCCTATAAATAAATCCTCTGTGCTAATTTCCTCTTTTTTTTTCTTTCTTTTTTGAAATTTTTGGAAAGCTAAAGAAAAGTAAGATATCGTCATTACGATGTTGACATGACAGTTGTAATCATCTCAGCATTGCCTTGAGTTGGTTCTAATGAATTAATTAGAGTACATGTAAACTCTCAGTGACATTAGTCATCCTGCCCAAGTCAACAGAAAGAGTCAACAGCCCCCCTGGCCCCTGTCCACTGCTCCACTCCGGCCCCACTAACAAGACTGTGAGGACAGAGGGCTCCATTTAACCAGCTTCGAGTAGAATCCCCTGGTCAGTTTTACAGAGAGAGTATTTTGTGTTTCTGAATATGTGCGCGTCTGACTGATGCGTGTCCGTCCGTCCGTCGCCTACCTGTGTCACTAAGATGGACCCCTCACTTGCAGTGGGTTCCCTCTCCCTTCAAATCCTCCAACCTGCTTCACAGAAACTATATTCTCTGTCATGTACTTCACATGCCTCCCTCTTTATTCTCTCACATGCACGTCATCGCTCTGCCTCGTTTTGGATCAGCGGGACAGGACCGAGGTAGCGCCGACTGTGTGCGACGTGCATCAATCCTTCCTCACCAGCTATCGGTCTTTCCTGTGTATGTCTGTGCATGCGTCTGCGTGTTTCCAGGTCCTGCCTGCTGTGACTGACGCCATTGTGCCTCGCCACTTAGCACTTGCCCTGTTCCCACAGCTCATGCCTCTCTGGATTAGAAACACAACAGCTGTATTGTGTGTGTGTGTGTGTGTGTGTTGGTGTGTGTGGGCCTGTATATGTGTGGACACGTGCACCCGTCAGTAGCGTGTGCGCTTGTATACTGGACGGTGAAGGCAGAGGGAGTTAGCAGGGACTCTGTGTGTCATCCTAGCTTGTCACTATTACTAGTTATTCTGGCTCGCAGCCCACCGTGTACAGTGTGACTGTGTGTTGGAGCAGAGTGGAACGAGTTCACGTTTGCTGAGATGTTCCTGCAAAATATTCATATTCTAAGAGAGACAATCTGAATTATTATTGCGTTAGATGGTATTTATGGATTGATTGATTTGTTCCATATGCATTATTGCATTGTAGCCGGTGCCTCGCTTGCTGACTGGTATCAGTTGAACCTGGCTCTTGCCTCCAAGACCACCAATACAACTTATTTTATGTGACTGGCTGTGTATACCATAGATTTGCATGTGAATCACGTGACTCAATTTGGCCCCGACATGTTAATGAAGAATGGATCAGTCTTATAAAAGAGAGTTAAAGTTTCCAATGTTGTAATATGTGTAATTAATGCACAATTAAGCCAGACCTGTGGAACAAATACAGAAAAATGCTGCTACTAAACATTCATAAGCTGCCAGGTAGGTTTACAATGACACCAAAAAAAAAAGACAAAAGAAGCATTTGAATCCAATAGCCGTGAGTATAATGCATGTGTCTGTATGTTGGAGGTTTGCTTAGACAGTAAAAGGTGCTAACAACTCTTCAGTTAGCCAGTTGGTTTGCGTAAAATTGATCCGCCAACAAAAACTGTCGAAATATGCCCAGAAGTAGGGCTGCCAGCTCACTGCATAAATGACCCACAAAAAAATCAACTCAGTGCACAAGCAGCAAACTGAAGTTGAAGAAAATTGGCAAAAATAAGTGTGTTTGGAGCTCACTGGGTGTGCTTTTGGACAGCAACAAAGTGAATTATGTTGCAAGACTCGCAGAAGTAGCTTGAGAAGATTCCATCAATGCTTTGAGGGTGTATTTCTGCTGTTGAACTCCATTACTGTTGGAGTACAGTGTATGTGACATACATACAAGCTCACCACAGCTGTGGCTCTATGAAAGAAGAAACCATCAACATTCAAGAGCCACCCTTCAAGTTAAGGCATATTAAAGCATATATTCTAGGTGGCATACCTTCTTTAAGGTTTGTAGACTATTTGGTAACATTATATAAACATTGAATATTAAATTGTATTACATTATTAATGTCTGCTTTACTTGAAAGAACTGTATTTGGCCCAGAAATAAAGAATCAATCATAGTAATAACTATTAAATAAAGAACATAACTAACAGTTTTATGCAGATTTGCATGCATTTCTTCTCTTTTGATTTTGCACCCCTTACACCCAGTATTAATCCTTGTTAAATGCAAAGCCCACTCTGCTGGGAGGCATATGATTTATGTAACAACAGTTAATTTTTCAGTTTTAAGTTAATGGAAAGGCATTAAAAATGTTATTCTAATTTAAAGAAGGAATCTCCAAGGGTAGCCTGTCGCTGGCAGAATCTTTTTTCTTAATGTTTTTAAATTTTTTATTGCATATCTTCATTAAACAACAGCTTGTGCAATAATAAGCCCCATATCTAGGTTATAGAATAAATGGGTTTGCTGCACAACGAAGGCTGTCAAGGACACTTGAGCTACTATTTCAGCAGGATGACATAGACCCAACACTTGAGTGGCAATTTCCATCCACACCATGACGCAGAGGAGTTGCACTTTCACTAAAATAAACTAATGGAGATCATTTTCTTCATAGTTTAGAAGGGTTTGCCCTCGTCTGTCGTCTCTCTCTCTCTCTCTCTCTCTGAATGTACAGGCTGAGGAAATGAGAATCATACTGATAGACCGAGGGAGGAATAAGTCTGCTCTCCTCTGTTTGATAAAACATGTCCTTCCTGTAATTATAAGAAGGCGCGTGTACACACACACACACACACACACACTCAGTGTAGCATTTTCAGCTCAACAAGGGGAGGTGTCCTCGAACCCTCCCTCTCACCGGGGCAAAGATCCGATAAGCCTTGGACGCATCTGTAGATTTGTGGCTGTGGGTTTTTCACTGTTTGTCACAGCCAAATATAACCTGTCACCCACCAAACAGCTGAAGAGGTTCATTGTTTCCCCAATGTGTGCTTGATTATTGTAACTTCATCGAATTTGAGTGTTCCTGTAAACTCATGCAAGCATCTTTTTACATGTATGGTTGGAAAGCTTTCATCATATAACAGTGACATTGCCGAACTTCACAAGTGAATCCCCTTATTGCTGCTGGTGGCAGTGTGAAACTCATAGACGAACTTAAATCTGCTAAAGCCAGAGTTGTAAGGACAGTCAACCCTCCCTCTCTGACCCCACCCCACCCCCCCACCCCCACTCCTGCCTGGACAAGCATGTTTGTTATGTCTGTTTGTGGAGGGCACGGTGTCGCATGGTTTTCCAAGAAGCGAAGGTTGGAATGGAGGAATCCCAGGTGTTGCCAAATGATCAGGACGGAGTTGGCTTTTCGGGGGGGAAAAAATCCCGCAAAAACACACCGGGTTGATTTTCAACGTCACAGCGTGTCGCCTGCCACTCGGCGTTGTAAGATCCCTTTCAGCCAGCAGTAATCGCCACAGATGAATGCTGAGGCCAGAGGGAATTTTCTTAAGCAGGTTTATATGCTGTGGATCAGGCTTTTTTTTTTTATTTGGAGGTTTGGCCTTGTACGTTGTGTTTTGTCAGGGGAAAAAAATTGTGTGAATGTGACAATTAGAGCGTTTTTTCAACTTGTATGTATCCGTGTTACAACCCTGTTTATGTCAGGGGGGTAAAGGAAGTGCGTGATCCTATGTGATAAAACGGGTCTACGCCACAGTAACGGCATCAATCAAATAAACGTAATAGTAACGGACACCCGGTAACAGTGACAGTCTGTGTTGAGAAACGTCAGCGGACAGCGGTGTGGGAGCGTGTCTTTGTGTTGGTGCAAAATGCCAAAAGCATGAAGTCTTTTGTCTTAGTATAAGAAATGTGAACTGCTTCTGTCAGTGTTTCTGTGCAAAACCACACAACTCACTGCATGCTTGTGTGTGGGTTTCATAAACTACAGGCTGTGTGGGTAAATGTGCCAGAGTGGAATACTTAAATCTAAGTGTAAGTAGTGCGTTTTTTTTTTGTTTGTTTTTTATTTGTTTCAAGTTTTCTTGCCTAAGACCCTGCCATTGCTGCATGGACCCAAGGATGCTGGTGGGTCTGTGACTCGTACTGAATAGAGTCCAGTTCCAAGAGGCAGGGACACCAACCCTGCCCACCCTCTAACCCGGACACTCCCTGCTATCCTCCCTATACTTGCTGACTTTACCGGGGCCATCATGGGGCGGGAAAAGGTGGGAGAGCCTCTTTGCTCCTTGAATGAGTTCTGCCCTGAAATTGACTGAATCCAGACAGATGTGATTGTGTGGTAGAAAAGCTTCTCCCCCCCCCCGTTGCCTTAATGAAGAACCGCTATAATGTCTCTCTTCCCTCCTTTTTGTCAATCTGTGTGAAATAGGGTTTGCCTCACACGTTACACCGCGGGCCTCAAGGGAATTACCATAACAAAAGTTTTTGTGGGCATAGTTTTGTGTGAGAGCGACAGCCGTTGCAGGAATTCTCAGACTTTCCTGTCTTTTTTTTCCACGATTTTATCCCTGCAAGCTATTTTCAAACACGTGGTCTTCACCCTCCGTCAACCCTGTTGGCCTCCACTCCACAGCCCACCAGAGAAGAAGCAGAAAAAGAGCAGGGCAAAAGGCACATACTTCCAGAGCCCGCCTGTAAACAAACAGGGTTGCTCATGTTGTCTGCTGTTACCTCACAGAAGGTTTCTGTTCTCGTGTTAGGAGGTTGTTGTTTTTTTATGAACTTCCCCTCAGCAGAGCCTCCAGCCCCAACTTCACCCACACATGTTAGCCTGTGACTCAAATTGTGGATGAATCACCCTCAAGTATGACTTTCATTTATCGGTGACACATTTGGGGCAGTTTGTTTGGGTTTTTTTGGTACAGATTTTAGAGTAGATCTGGAGACATGATGAGACTGTTGAACAAAACTGCGAAAAAAGGCTATGGGGTGGGAGTGGGAAATAAAGTAACACTTTACTGGCAATTGGATGACAAATGTACAATAATAGAAAAAGTTTGATCCAAACATTGCATTGACACATCAGCAAAGTCATTTCTTTTTTTCAAGTGTGATGTGAAACACAATCCTCAGCAGACCCAAAAAGAGCGCTGACACGTCTGTGGCACGTTAAGTTGAGCAGAATAAACTGCTTGTTTCTGGATCAAAGGTACTCTTATCTGAGTCTTTCATGGTCTTTGTGTCAGTGTGTGTGTGTGTGAGTCTGTGTGAGTCTGTGTGTGTGTGTGTGTGTGTGTGTGTGTGTGTGTGTGTGTGTGTGTGTGTGTGTGTGTGTGTGTGTGTGTGTGTGTGTGTGTGTGTGTGTGTGTGTGTGCGCGTGTGCATGCATGCATGCAAAGTAATACCGCTTTTAGAACAAACGTGACAGCTGTGTAACCCAGTAAGCAGATTGTCAAACACATGGTCTGTTTGTAAGTAGCACAATTCACAGTTGTTAATGTTAACTTGCATTGGTCTATTGGAGTACAGTTCCAAGAGCAAGTGTTAAGCAGATTATTATTTTTCTTTTGTTTTATCATGTATTGATTTTTGCCGGCTGGTTCTCAAGTTATAAAATTATCAAGAAAACTGTCTGTATTATTATATTAGAGGTTACTTCGTCAAATGTGAGTGGATTGTTATCTTTCAGTCATTTTCCTCATCTGCCGTCTTACACGACAGGAGAATCGGGCCGATTTCGCCGCGATCCACCCTCCCCAACAATCAGACAAGAAAACTGTCAGTCGGTCCCGATGTTCGGACCAGTGTGAGGCGTTTTGCAGATCCATTCTTAAACCTCATTACTCATGGCCAGTCGGGGGGCCACCCGGATAATTTTCAGACGTGTTTGATTTGAGGAGTTGAAATCTGGATGATCATGTCGTTTTTTTCTGAAACAGGATTAGCCAATGAGAGTGACATCCTGGAGCAGCAAGAGTAAACATTTTAGCCTCTTTGGCTCAATGAATTTCACCCTTTAACACTTATTGTCCTCTCCTTGTTCTCCTCTCAGGAGCCGTTGGGGCCCAGTCCCTGTTCTCCATGCCCCGGCGGCCTGGCTATGGCACCATGGGGAAGCCCATCAAGCTGCTGGCCAACTGCTTCCAGGTGGAGATCCCCAAGATGGATGTCTACCTCTACGAGGTGGACATCAAGCCTGACAAGTGCCCACGGCGAGTCAACAGGTGGGCTGGATTATCTCGATAGTGTCTTCTTAGAATCATCTCTTACATTTTGAAATACAGGCATTTAACTAATGTCCAAGTATCAGTGAGCAACGACACAGGATTGCAGATTAAAGGCTGCTGGTGTGAAGAATCTAATAATTTGTTGAAACATGTCAACTACTACTATAACTGAGACCCTGTGTGTGTGTGTGTGTGTGTGTGTTGTGTGTGTTGTCCAGGGAGGTGGTTGATTCTATGGTGCAGCACTTTAAGGTGACAATCTTTGGGGATCGCAGGCCAGTCTATGATGGAAAGAGGAGCTTGTACACAGCCAACCCACTGCCTGTGGCAACTGCAGGGGTGAGCTGTAAAAAGACACACACACACAATCTCAACAAGTCATCATTACCTGAACCAAAACATTATGTACATACACAAATACACAGAATGTACCCTCACTAACTGCAGTCTCGTATCTAATCTTCTTTGTGCCTCCTTTCTTCTCCCTCTCAGGTGGACCTGGATGTCACTCTGCCAGGCGAGGGAGGGAAAGATCGGCCCTTTAAAGTGTCCATCAAGTTTGTGTCTCTGGTCAGCTGGCACATGCTCCACGAGGTGCTGACTGGTCGCACCATGCCTGAACCCCTGGACCTGGATAAACCCATCAGCACCAACCCTGTACACGCAGTGGATGTGGTGCTGCGACACCTGCCCTCAATGAAGTGAGTCGCTGATGCTTCTGTTTGCTCTTTCCAAAATGTTTTAGACTTCTGTGATCACTCTGTTAATGTGAGCCAGAGGTCTAAAAAAAAAAAAATCATTTATTGTTATAATTAGATCATTTGGAACAGAGGAGCGAAGACTCGTGTATAAGAGTGAAGGAAGGTGCACAGAGTTGTTCTATGCATGAGGTGCAAGATGCATCCGGCGCTTGAAATGTCTTTTTTTTTTTATTCTGCCTGGTGTTTTTATGCGAAACAGGCACTCAGTGATAGAGATGAGTTGCCAAATGGCTAGACAATTTCTGCAGAAGTAGTAAGAGGGGCAGCCAGGAAGCTACTTGGTGTGTCATTTGGACAGAGGAAGGAAGGAGGATTGATGGTGGAATGAGGAAGTACAGTTAAGTATACAGAAGAAGAGTTTGATGAAGAAGAAGTGGGATAGTCTAAGAGATTAAGGAAGTAGACAGGAGTAGAAGGAGGCGTCATGGAAGGTGAAGAGACAGGTGGTGAAGGCTACGATGTTTTTATCTCCTCATTATCATCTTTTATTCTTGTAATCTCTTTGCTCTTTTCTCATAATTGCTGCTTTTCTACATCTAGGTACACTCCGGTGGGCCGATCCTTCTTCTCGGCCCCAGAGGGTTATGACCATCCCCTGGGCGGTGGGCGGGAGGTTTGGTTTGGCTTTCATCAATCTGTGCGCCCTGCCATGTGGAAGATGATGCTCAATATTGATGGTAAAGAACCAAATTTCACCTTGCATTTATTTTGCATTGAGGGCGCCTCAGGGTTATGGCCTCACAGCTACAGTGATGTAAATGTGAAAGCTGTTTTTGTTGTTTACTGACTGCAATAAATTAATTTTTTTTCTCTAATATAGCTGGCTATATTTGAAAATGTTCTTATGTACAAGACGTTAAATCTCTTTTTCTTTTTCTCTTTATTTGAAAGACAAACCAGAAAAACCCATAAGAATCGTTCCTCTGTTCCTCTTCTACAGCAGGGAAATGAGATTTGAATAGTTAAACACATAGATTAGAATGACATGACTTTATGACACAGGCTGTTTTTAGATTCTAGTCCAGTGCTGTTCTGAACGGGTACCAGAAGATTCCTCTGGTATGGCTGCTCCCTTGCAGCTTTCTTGAGAACCGCTCATCCAAACTACCTAACACTTGACACTGCATACTGCTAACGCAACATTAACATTAAAATTCAAATTAGCTGTAGCCTTGTCAGGTATAACCAGTGCCATTGAGAGAGAGAGAGAGAGAGGGATAACTCAACCCCCTCCATACGTGGCTCTTGGCATAATGCAGTGTATTATGCTGCACCTTATCCTACTAATAGTCCTGCAGCTTCTCCAAAGTAAACTGTGCATGTGTCTACTGTAAGATTTGTTTGTCTACTTTTCTTTTTATAGAGCATGTCCTGTGAAATTACTCGCCTCCGACTCACTTAGCCTACAGGTGGAGGACTGTTTGTAGCCCATCGTCTCTCTATCTCAGTCACCGAGTTGATTAAGCCCTGGGCCCCGCCCCTGCTGCTGTTCACTTGGATATTCAAATTTTAACATTGAACGTGCTGCAGGTCCAAACTGCACAAAATTCTGCACTGCTCCTGCTGGAGTCCTCAGTAATAAATGTATGCCATGTGAAGCACATCGGATGAACGGTTTTCAAGATATTCTGAGGAAACAAAGACAGACAGAGAGCTGCTGGCTTTATCGTAGGATTCCTTGCTTTAGATTAGTTTAAAATTAATTTACTTTCAGCGAGTTTTATGTCTAACTGTTACGCTCACGATGAAGCCATTTCATTGGAGCTGAATGAGGTCTGCGACATACTGACAAGGCTTTTATCATCATCATCGTCAAGGCTGAAATTGTGCCGGGAAGCCACATCATTTCTTTTATATGTAAATTGTTTTTTAAATTAAATCAAACTTGCTGCTTGCATTGCTTGTAAAACCTATTGAATCAGTTAAGTCTCATCCTGTGATGGCATTGCTCCATCACACATTATTTGTTTGCAGAACGGCACCAGCTCTGCTGCCCAAGAACCTTTTTTTCCGAAATGAATGGAATGGTTCATGATCTAGTTCGATACTTGGCTTTAGCACTGCCATATTGTCAAAAACGTGATGCTTTGCTTGATGTCCCGGAATAGTTTTGGTCTGTTGTTTTTGTGGAAAAGTCCGTGGCGGAGAGGATGGTGGAGAATATGTTAAGGAATAAACACACTGCAGGAGGTCGTTGCAGACCAAGGGAATTGGAGGAAGGTGGCTTTTTGGCGGGACGGGAACTGAATGGTCGGTTGCTGTGGAGACAGAGGCCAAGCTAGTTTGTATGTCTGTGTGATTCTATGTGTGGCTGCGCCTGCATGAGTAGACTGGTGGGTGTTTCAGGGGTCAGGAGGGTAGCTGTGTGGAGCATTTCCCAGAGAAAGCTTTTGTTTTGCTCCAAGTGCTTGAAGCCTCTGTCTATATATTTGACTCATTTTACTATCCTCTCATCCTTGGATCTCTTGTCTGCTCTCCACCAACAATCCAGAGCTCCAAGTGTTTGCAAAGCATTTCTTTTCTAGCTCTTCCTTTACCGTATTCTGCATTCACAAAGCTAATTATTAAACCTTTTAGAATGCATGAAGTAACAAAAGCTACCTAGGTATCATGGGTGACCAAAAACGCTTATATCACATAATTATAATTACAGAGAAATGACAGCATTCAATTTTACATTTGCAAGAATGACTCTCAAACATTTCCGATGCGCAGAAATGGAGTGATATGGCGTAGGGAGGCAGTGCTACGCATAAAAGCAGTGCTTTTATCAGCCATCAGAGAAACATTTTTTGCATCGCAATGGCACAGACAGATAATTTCCTCAACTTCAGGACGATACCCTTCTAATCTATGTTTGGATTCCTTTTGATCTTGCTTTTTTATTTTTGTCTTCCTCTGCCGTATCACTATTTTGATCACTCAGTGTCTCAATCTTTCCATTGATTTGCAACGCATCAGAACAAAGGCAACTTTGTGCTGCATGAATTGAGCTTCCTGTGTTTGCACAGCATTTATTTAGATGGTTGACTGACTACACAAACATAGTGTTAGAAGCCTCTTAAAGAGCCTCGTGATGGCTGGTATTCAAGTATTTCAAAG